>OY796869.1:18598628-20998628 GCA_963680765.1 Agrochola lychnidis
GAACGAAGGATTTATTACAAAACGCCATCTATTATTTAAACTCGGAACCAATATAGGGGACAACGTCGCGTGTAGAACTCCAATAAGCTGTGGTATTAAAAATTATTTAGAATAATGTACTAGAGAAGGCAGTATACTAGTTGTAAGGATTCTTTGTGAAAAGAATATTACGGTTGCTGGCCAATGTAAAGCATTTTGTTAAGACAGGCTTTTGTGGAACGACTTTGAAATGGTTTTGAAAATAAATAACAATAAAATATTTTTAACGTGGAGTTTTCTGTAAAAAATAAGCCCAATATGTACCTTCCTACTGTTGCTGTGAATGGCTTTAAAAACAGACAGAATTTCTCTCCTCATCGTTACAAGAGCGCAAAGTTATATACTTAATTATTATTACGGTACCTACTAGTAATAATAATAGTCCTCTAAACTGAATTTCGGCCATGGCAACCAAACTCAGCGGAGACCAGCCTTCGGCGCGGAGATATTATAGTGCACAAGCGTGTGCACAGACACAGGTGCACTCTCTCTTCCCTCACTCTCATAGTCCGATGGGACGGCAATCCGACACGAGAGAGATTAGGCGCAGGACCAACGGCATTACATGCTTTCTGTGTCATGGGGCTATCACACCGCCAACTTCCAAACTCCGGGTTGTTACTAAGAAATTTCTTATTGAAAAACCCAATAACATTGCTTGACCCGGGAATCAAACCCAAGACTCAGCAGTCCCGCTTGCAACAACGAGACCAACGGGGCTGTCGAACCCTACTAGTAACTACTATTTATAACCGAGCCGTAATGTACCGGCTCCCGGTATCTTGTCCCCAGCCCCTAAAAAAGGGCAGTCAGACAAGGAAGGCTTCGTGATGGTGGAATCCAAGCGAAGGAAGTCCACTTGTCGTAATCGATGTGGTACTGCTCTGACGGAACCTAGTATGTTGCTGCGTGCTGCTACACCGTCGACGCAGCAGTACAAATACATCAGAACCAAGAGCAAATGGACCTTGAGAGTGGAGAAGTTGGAGTCGCGCCATAACATAAACTTCAAGTCGTTTGTGGTGCGGGTTCCAACTCAGTACCTAGAAACCTTCATGAAAGAAGAGTTCTGGCCTAAAGGTGTGGCGTACCTTTCGTGGAAGGTTACGTGACACCACGCAGCGCAACAAGACGCCGATACAGTCATCACTTCGTGTTCTATAATTTTTTGTTGTACTTCTAATAAAAAAAAAACCAACCCAACCTTCCAACCAACCAACCTTCCAACCAACCTTCTAATATAAATGTTTAAAAAAGGTATTTATTTATGGGCCTGCGTCGCTTGAATTAAATGGATTATTGTAACATAAATGTGTGAAAACTCAAATATACTTTGAATTTAAATCCTTTAACAAAACTAATAAACTTATACTAAATTACAGCATGAAAATCGTCGAAACTTTTCCCAACTATTATGAACAATTTAGGACCGATTCTGTGAATGGTGGCAACCCTAGCTTTTATGGTTGCCAACCAATAAAATGCAAAGCGCAGAAACTTGCAAGTAACGTTATGACAAGCGTCCAGCTGTTTTATAGCTTCACATAATATGTAGCCGGCGTTCGTTCAGCTATGAAACTGTAAAACACCTCGCACACTATGCGACTTGCGACTGCGTCAATTCAACGACAAGACGCTGACCTGTCGCATGCCACTGTCATGGGGTGTGTTAACGCCATAACTTACTCATTTTTATATTTCATGCCTAATTACTGGCAACTCTAATTGGTATCTATGCTACACAAGATTCCTTCCGCTTCATTCTTTGTTCCGATTCCTCTCTCTCCTTTCCGCAACCCTGGTGGTACCTGAGCGAGAGCGAAACGGAAGATTTGTCATGGCGCATACGCCGCCACTATAAAGAAACCGCAGTTTCTCAATCGACATCGCCGCTTGTGGGTCAAAATCAACCCAAAGTCGAAAAGGACTCATATTTCACCGCGAAGAACGAAGATTGTGATTAAACTGTGCAAGTGTGTGTCTGTGTGTTGTGGGAAGTGCAGATCCTCATCCGTACGTGATATCCTGGACGGGCGCCCGCCACGTGGCTAAGGAAACTTCTCACCGTGTCTCCGCCATAGCTAACCAAGCAGGTACCATTTCAGTATTTCCCATATCGCCAAACCACCTACTTGTGTCACAGAACCGCCCTGATACAGTCCACTAAAGAAATTTCGATTTCACCCTAAGGCTTACGCCGCCGCAACATTTTTTGGTCCTTCGAGCCGGATACCTATTTTTCTTTATCCTTTCGATAACGAATATCATTATACTAATCCGTATATCATCATCCCGCAATTACGTTTCATTTCAATCTTCGTTCCCTAAACTCATAAAATAAACCGCATTCATTTATTAGAATACCTACGTTGTCATTGCGTACATTCACAGGTATTTCGCATCCCGCTCAAAATAATATTTAATTTAAGTAGGTAGGTAGAAAAATATATTTCACCTACCGCTCGCTCGCTTCGTCATCGTTCGGTACAATATTCGTAGGTACCCACTAATTCCGCACCGCGCGCAGCTCGTTGAAGTTTGCGATTTATTTTAGACTTACCTACTTTATAAACCTACAAAATATTGAAAATGTCTAAGAAGGTAACCATTGGTTCGGATGATCAGATAGAATCCGCCATTCAAATAGCACTATCATGTCGTAATATGATCTTTGCCCGTGTGCAAATCATTTATGATTTAATGGAAAAGATGAAGTCCGGTATGGAACCGCTAGAGAAGTTCATGTGTGCGTGTGTCAACATCGATGCGATGCGCACCGAGTTCCTCGAGGCATTTAATAAATATAACTCGCTTCTTCTGAAACAAAACCCTAATAATACGGTTGATGAACAGTCGTGGATTAGTTTTGAGGAATTATATTGCAGAATTAAATATAATCATTCGAATTACTCAAAATCCGCAGACACATCGGCACCTACTTCTAGTGGAGTCAATAAACAATCAGTTCGCTTGCCTCCCATTGAAATTATGTCATTCGATGGCGACATTCGTAACTGGCCCCTGTTCTTTGCTAATTTTAAAAGCACGGTACACGAAAATAATACATTGACTGATTCGGAAAAGTTATATTACTTGATGGGGAAATTGACAGATAAGGCGCAAACCGCGTTCTCAGGAGTTTGCCCTAATGGTGACAATTACCAATTAATTTTTAATTCACTCATAAACAGGTACGAAGACAAACGTATGTTGGCTTCTAGTTACCTTAATCGGATGTTTGAGCATAAATCTTTTAATACCGCATCTATTCAAAATTTCGAATCCTTTTCTGAAAATTTTGTTTCCGCCGCAAACGCATTAAAAAACCTTAAAATAAGTGATTTATCAGATTTGATTTTTTTTCATGTCGCCATAAAAAAGGTCGATTCTGAAACCGCTCGACTTTTCGAAATGAACTCAAAAGACGAAATTCCAAAATTCGACAATTTAGTACAGTTCATTAAAAATCAATCTCGCATTTTACAAAATATTAAAACTTTAAATAGCTCGAGTTCCGCTCAGTCTAATAACAATCCTATAAATAAAAGGGCATCCAAATCTCCTCAACCGCAATCTTACACTATAATTGATAAATCCGCAAAATGTTTGTGTGATGGCTTTGTCCATGAACATTTATATAAATGTCCTGCCTTTTCTAAAATGACACCAAGTGATCGTTTCAAATCGGCGAAGCAAAGGAATGCATGCATTAATTGCTTAAGTATTAAACACAAGGCCAAAGTCTGTCAATCTGAATCTAGGTGTAAAGATTGTAACAATAAACATCACACGCTTTTACACTTTAATCGCGAATCGCACGCGACTATATTATCGAACAGTGTTGATAATACCGCACGTATACAATCGGATTCAGCCGCCACGGCTCGCGCGTGTGATGATAGCACGGCTGCAACCGCGCAGCTGTCCTTGTCGCACGCACAGGCTCAGAGCGAGCAACGTACTAATGCCGCCGCCGCCGTTCAGAGTGCCCCGCAATGTAACGCGTCCATTGCTGCGTCGATCCTTTACGACTCGAACTCCCGCGCATCAGAGCCGCAATGTAATACAAATACTACTATTTTGTTGTCAACCGCTACTGTAATAGTTCGAGATGCATTTAATAAAGAACATTTTATTCGTTGTCTATTAGATAGTGGCTCACAAATTAATTTTATTACCGCAGAATGCTGCAAACGATTAAGTTTGTCTAGGCATTCATCTGATACGCCTTCCGTTAAGGGTATCGGTGGTACGGAAAAATCCGTTAAGGGTTCCGTACAATTCGCTTTCTCTTCCCGCTTTAATCCAAACGTTACTTTTAACGTTAATTCGCTAGTTGTCGATGCAATCACCGACAACCTACCTACCGCTCTCGTAGATACCTCCGCCTTGCCTTACTTAAAAGGTTTACCGCTCGCCGACGAATCGTTCGGCACACCCGGTCGCATCGATGTGCTGATCGGGGCTTCACTTTATCCGCATCTTATGCTGCCCCACGTAGTTAGCAGCAACTCCTCCGCGCCGCCCGCCATGCAGACGGTACTCGGTTATGTCATCATGGGCACTGTGCCCGCGTTGCCTGTATGTCGAAATAAGACTTCACTGTCTTGTTGTTCATATGTTTCGCACCCATCTGACAAAGACTCGTTAGAATCGGCGTTGAAAAAATTCTGGCAGGTCGATGAAGCGCCCGTCGCTCTTTCGACGAGCAAATCGTTCGACGAACTTGAGTGCGAGTACTTTTATAATTCGACCACAGAACGGGATGAGGTCACAGGTAGATACTCTGTAGCCCTACCATTTCGCAGCGATGTGTTCTCGTTAGGGAACTCACTCGATGTCGCGAAAAAACGTTTTTACTGCCTAGAAAAGAAACTGGAATCCGCACCCGAGTTACGTACTGCGTATGATGACGTCATCCGCGAATATATTGCTAAAGGATATTTATCGCCTGCTCCTCTCGATAGTTCAGACAGTAGTTGTCCTGACTATGTAATTCCGCATCACGCAGTTGTACGTTTAGATAAGACAACAACAAAATTACGCTCCGTGTTAGACGCTAGTGCTAAAACGAGTACTGGAGTATCTCTCATCGATATTTTATACAGTGGCCCAAATTTACAGGGCGACTTATTTACTATAATTTTGAATTTCCGCTTGTTCGCATTCGCACTGTCGGCTGATTGTCGACAAATGTTCTTACAGATTGAAATAAGAGAAAGCGATCGTCGCTTTCAACGCATTTTATATCGTTTCAGTACAAACGATCCTCTGGTTCTATATCAGTTTAACCGCGTCTGTTTTGGTCTCAAGTCAAGTCCCTACCATGCGATCCGCACAGTACAACAGTTGGTTCAAGACGATGGTCATCATTTCCCGCTTGCTAGCGCTATCATCGCAGACTCGCTGTATATGGATGACGCAGTCTGTAGCGTAAGTTCCGAATCGCGTGCAGTCCAGCTTTCGAACGAACTGATTAAACTCTTTAGAGGAGGTCAGTTCGAGTTGGTCAAGTGGACTAGTAACTCTCAAACTGTTCTAAACAGTATTCCTGCGTCGCATAGGTTGACCGAACAACTAGAATTCGACAAGTCGGTGGAGCAAAAGGTCCTCGGCTTGCGCTGGTGTAGGTCAAATGATTGTTTTGAATTTCTTATTTCCGCACCGCCAGATACGTGTACTAAACGCGTTATACTGTCGGCCGTAGCTAGGCTGTGGGACGTCATGGGTCTTGTTGCCCCTGTAGTTCTCTATGCTAAACTACTTATCAAAGAGTTGTGGTTACTGAAGCTCGATTGGGATGACACTCCCCCGCGTCACATCATAAATAGTTGGCAAACTTTTCGCTCTGCCCTGCCGCTTTTAAATGATTTTAAAATTCCGCGCCATTTAGGTATTTTTGAAATTTTTGAAAATTGCATTCTTCGCCTAATTGGATTTTCTGACGCCAGCGAAGGCGCCTACGGCGCTGTCATCTATGCGCATATCACTCGCGATGACGACGTGGTCGTTCAGCTGGTTTGTGCAAAGTCGAAAGTATCGCCGGTTAAACCATTGACTATCGCTCGACTGGAGCTCTGCGGTGCCGAGCTCCTCGCTAAACTTCTTCGACGTGTGCACGACATTTATAATCCGCGTTATAATGTTGCCAATATTTACGCATTCACCGATTCAAAGGTGACTCTTTGCTGGATAAATTCCGCTCCGCATCATTGGCACACGTTTGTGGCCAATCGTGTCGTTCGCATCGTAGACAACGTCCCAGCGGAGCATTTCTACCACGTAGCTGGTACTGAAAACCCGGCGGACTGTTTGTCACGTGGTTTAACACCTGACAAATTTATTGAGCACCCATTATGGTTGCATGGACCCGCTTGGGCTAAGCGCGACCCTTCCGAATGGCCCATTCATAAGGTCACTGACTTGAATTCGGAACCCATTCCGGAAGAAAAGGTCCACGCGCACCCTGTAGTCGCGGATTCAAGTTCGGACAATTCGCTTCTACTCGCACTCGCAGAACGTACGTCGTCGTGGAGCAAGTTGCGGCGTATTATTGTTTTCATATTCCGCTTTATGAAAAAACTCCCGCGTCGAACTGACGCTGTTACCGCTAGCGACCTTGAGTTCGCTGAAACCATTTTGTTGCGTCATGTTCAAAAAAAATATTTCATGAAGGATTATTGCGACTTAAAAAATAATAAAATTTGTTCTCCCGGCCTTATTAAACTCAAGCCATTTGTAGATGGTGATGATTTAATTCGCGTTGGGGGTCGATTAACTCATTCGGCTGAGGCCTATAGTAGTAAACACCCTGTAATGTTGCCCCGTCATGATCGCATAGTTGATATCCTTGTCGACTATTATCATAAAAAATATTTACATGCAGGTCCAGAATTCACTATGTCGTTATTGCGCCATAGGTATTGGATTTTGTCCGCTAGACGAGTTATTCGTCACAGAATCCACAAGTGCAACGCATGCCACAGGTGGAAACCACGACCTCATGATCCGCCAATGATGGGTAATCTCCCTAAATCTAGAGTGAATGTTGCTACCAAAGCTTTTACTCATACAGGGTGTGATTACGCTGGCCCTATACAGTACGTGCCCATACGCGCTCGAGGTACTAAGAGTCGCAAGGGTTACTTATGTATCTTCACCTGTATGACCACTCGCGCTGTTCACATCGAATTAGCTACAGTTCTTACAACTGTTTCGTTCATAGCCGCGTTGAAACGTTTTTTGTCCCGCCGCGGACCGGTACAATGTCTGTATTCGGATAACGCGACCAATTTTCGAGGAGCTAATTCGTTTTTACGCGACTTATACACTTTCATAAAAAAAGAATACCGCCCGCGCTTTGAAGAGGAGCTCGCTGAGCATCGCATTAATTGGCAATTTATTCCGCCCGCGTCACCGCACTTTGGTGGATGTTGGGAGTCCATGGTGAAGGCCGTGAAGACTCACCTTTTCAAGACAATAGGTCAACAACTCCTCTCTTATGAAGAATTAGTTACAATTCTTTCTCAAATAGAGTGCCTGTTGAACTCCAGACCTCTTACTGTTCTTAGCGCTGATCCGGGAGAGCCTAAAGCTCTTACCCCTTCTCATTTTTTACATACCGTTCCGCTTAACTCATTGCCCGCCGCGGAAGCAGGTTTACTGTCGGATAACCTGCTTCAAAGACACTCTCTTATGGATAAATTAGTCCAGTCGTACTGGAAACGATGGCGAAGCGAGTATCTTCATAGTTTACAATCCCGCTTAAAATGGAATAAACCTGATGGAGACATGATAAAGGAAGGCACTGTAGTAGTAATTGTCAATAATAACGCGCCTCCTTTATCCTGGCCTCTAGGAGTTATTGAGAAATTGCATACGTCTAAAGACGGTAGCACGCGAGTCGTCTCTGTACGCACTTCTAATGGGATTCTTGTGCGACCAGTGGTCCGCTTATGCCCAATTCCTACTCAGTAATATCTTATTCGGTCCATTCCCTCTTTAGTTAGATTTAAGTGTAATCTCATTGTATATATTGTTATAATTATTACTCTTTAAAGGTAACCCTTTAAGGCCGCGAGGAATGTTAACGCCATAACTTACTCATTTTTATATTTCATGCCTAATTACTGGCAACTCTAATTGGTATCTGTGCTACACAAGATTCCTTCCGCTTCATTCTTTGTTCCGATTCCTCTCTCTCCTTTCCGCAACCCTGGTGGTACCTGAGCGAGAGCGAAACGGAAGATTTGTCATGGCGCATACGCCGCCACTATAAAGAAACCGCAGTTTCTCAATCGACATCGCCGCTTGTGGGTCAAAATCAACCCAAAGTCGAAAAGGACTCATATTTCACCGCGAAGAACGAAGATTGTGATTAAACTGTGCAAGTGTGTGTCTGTGTGTTGTGGGAAGTGCAGATCCTCATCCGTACGTGATATCCTGGACGGGCGCCCGCCACGTGGCTAAGGAAACTTCTCACCGTGTCTCCGCCATAGCTAACCAAGCAGGTACCATTTCAGTATTTCCCATATCGCCAAACCACCTACTTGTGTCTCAGAACCGCCCTGATACAGTCCACTAAAGAAATTTCGATTTCACCCTAAGGCTTACGCCGCCGCAACAGGGTGTACAAAGTGCGTCTCCTCTAGCCTTTAGCTGCGTTCCTGCAACTTGACGCCAAGTGTGCAGAACTTTGAACAAAATATAAATGAAAGTTGTCGGCCGTAACCTGTCGTTGCGTCAAGTCGCATAGTGTGCGCCATGTCTAAAATAGCTCGGACAATATGTCCAAATTGTTCACGAGGACCAGAAACTTGAGGTTTATAGCTCAACTCGTTAAATTGTTCGAGAAATATTTTAGATTAACAGAAATTTAGGTCGAGAGAAAAAGTTATTGTTGTAAAAGCTGTAGGAAAGTTCTAACTTTAATTTGAAATGGACTTAGAATAAATGGATTTAGGAAATGTAAGCTCATTAATCCATAAAGTGCTAAAACTAGGTTTAAAGCCTTTTTGAGTCAAAGTGAGGACAAGATAATTTTACCCAACGACATTAAGTACCTACAATGATCTAAATGGTTTTTATTCTTTAAAGTTTTTGGATAAATATTGTAATTTACTCACCTCAAGGTTTAAAGACAGTAAAACCATTTGGAGAATCTAGTACGAAAAACATAAGGATGAAACGATCAAACGAACGATGAGGATGACTACGAGGGAAGAAGGAGAAAACGATATTTATCCAATGGACAGTTTTGCCTTGCCAAAAAATAAAAACATATATTATAGGTACTGGGTTATTGGTTATATGTCGGCAATCCGTTATGGGGATGTAAGAGAGGTCATTTGCAACCAAAATGACCCCTGATGACTCTTATGCTAATGTTAACCATTTTCGAGTAGATAATTTGACTTTTTTAAAATGAATGAAATAAAAATAAAAAAAACAAATTACTCGAAAATTGTTGACATTTGCATAGCAGTCAAAAGGGGTAATTTGATTGTAAATGACTTCTCCTACATCCCCCTAATGGATTGCCGACATATTGCCAATAACCCTGTATGTATATACGAAAGTAGCTCTGTCTGTCTGTTACCTCTTCAGCCCCAAAACACAGAACCGATCGGTAACCTCAGACCTGGAGAGAAGGACATAGACTACTTTTCATCATGGATTGTAGACCAAGTCGCGGGCAACACCTATAAACTTATAAATAAACAAACGAACAGCTCAATCCATAAGCATTTTCTAGGAAATACAAGGAAAGAAGAAATAAGTCTGTTCAACTAACATGTCCAACAACAATACAAAGTGTAACAACATTAAACCTTCGGGACCTGACTCAAAGAAACACAAAACAAGTTTTCTCCATCGGAAACAGAATTACTGTCAGAAATAGAGTCGAAGTCATAGGCTTAGTACTTACGGATAGACAAACAACATTTTAGACGTTGACACAATTTTTTATATAGTTATTGGACGAGTTATTTTTAGATGATGTTGTCTGTGGATCTAAGGACCAAAGTTTGAATGAGCATTTTAGTTTAGGGATGGCGTAGGAAAATTCGAAATCTTGCGTTGCAGAATATACCGGATAAAATTTATAAATAAATGATTTATTGGAAATTAAGAGTCAGTCTTTTTGGAACGAAGTTCTTTATCGCGGCTTGTAAACTTTCAGAAATGGTCACGCTAAAAAATGTTATACTTGCAACTGCCTTCTTCTAATTCAAAGAGAAAGAAAGAGAGAAAGAGAACACCGGCAGAAAAAAACTAAAGAAAAAATGAAAGACAAGAGTAAAGTGATTACAGTGTGTCGTGGGATAAAATTGTACACATCGGCTCGAGTACACTGTATGCTGGAAAGAGAGAGAGAAAGTGTGAATTTGGTCAAAATGAAAATCCAAGATGGAGGCTGTGAAAATTAAAAAAAAAATCATCATGGGTATCGTTTTCGTGGTTTTCGAGGGTGCTAAAGCCGATATGAGGTCAAAATGTAAATCCAAGATGGGTGGAAATTTACTTTAAAAGGTCTATTTTTAATATTTTTCATGTGCAAAATTTGTCGACTATGAAAAAAGGAGGTGAAGACATTTTTTCTATAAAAAAATCTGTATTTTTTTTAAACACAAGTGTATGTCCATAAAATCATAGCGGGATTATGAAAAATCAAAATTATTGTGAGAAAAATGTTTAAAAAAAATTAAGACAGAAACCTTTTAAAGTAAAATTTCGATAATTTTTCATGAATATAAGAAAAATACGGGCGGTCACATGCCCATGGGCGGCATTGTATTTTTAGATTATACAAATAATTCTAAACTCTCTTTCAACTATTGAATTATTCTAGCAAACAACCCAAATTGTTAAAGCCAAAGTAAACTATCAAATACCCAGTTATCGTTCCATGAACTAATAACGTTGTTACAAGAATCCATTTCGTACTGGAAGTGGGAATTGCAATACTGAAAATAGAAACAGGATGGCTGAAACGACGTTATATTGAACATTGGTCGTCTTCAACGACTTGCCAGGAAATAATCAAGTCACATTCGGATTTTTTGTCTCTTTCTTAAACCAGCTGTGATTTCATGTGACGTAGATTTGAGTGAGTTTGCTGAGAAGATAGAAACCAAATGGATTCCTGTTCTCTGATGAATAAATGAATAATAAAAAACAATATTTATGCAAAAAAAAAATGCATCTGCTATATATACTCCACGAACAAGGCCAAACTTCTGATTTGTTTGATTTATTATCTAGAATACTAAATCAAAGACAGCGGCAAAGATTACCTTATACAGATGGAACAGTCCGCATTAGTAGATTGTTACACGAGGGGCTAAAATAACCCATTCTATCGAGGTAGTTTTGCTCCCGAGCTTTAGTGAGGGAGTAAATAGAAACCGGGTTAGAATGGGTTTTAGCGCCATGTGTTACACTGTACTTTTTACTAAGATTGCGAGGAAATAAATAATCCAATACAGTATTATATAGTTTATTTTATATAAAAAAACATATTTGTTCAAAATGAATATTTAAGGAAACTTTTTATTCCGGTATGCGGTAAAAAAAACTAGTTTTACATAAGAATAAAGACTTTTTCGTTTTTGTAGGTTCGTTGGTTACAAACAAAAATCACTTTTTCCCCTAGAGCAAGATATGCTATTTATTCCCCGCTCTGGTATGCTACAATTACGGACTTTTTGAGCAAGAGGAATGAAAAATCATTTAAATAAGAAGCGACTATTGCGACCACACAATAAAGTGCAATTCAGGTCGCACACCGCTAGTCACCTACAATTATATTCACCTAGAAGTTGCCTCTCTTTCAATCGCGTGACTTAAATTTTCTGACTACGTTACACTCACTGAATTGGCCCGACAAGACGGGCCCGCCGCGTACTTGTAGCTTCATACCTAAACAGCGGACTGTCCCATCTGTATTAATTTGTGACAGCAGTCAAACGCATTTTTCTTTTAACCACAAAAAAACTTGAAGAACGATTGTTAACTTTATCAATTTATCATTAACTTTAACCAATAGGGTACTTAATTGTAACAAATTTTCAACGGTCAAGGACAAGACATCTCAAACCTTTAGGTAACCCTAATTCTCATCTATGTTAATTTTCAAGCCAAAATTAACTTCATTATTATAGAGTCAGAAATTATGCTTGTTTGTGAAACTTTGACAATGCCGTTCCCAAGTCATAAAATAATTTGGTCTTCTCACAAATGAAAGCGTAGGTGTTAGATGTCTTTCAGTCCTAAGTTTGGTTGCAAACAATCGTAAACAATGAATTTCCATAATAAGAAAACTTGTTGGTGCCAATAATAATATCAATTTCTAAGTTTCATCTCGAAATGGTCTTCATCTTGTTTGTTCAAAGTTTTGTAGGACTGGCAAATGACGTCCGATTATAATCGGTAGATTGTCCTTAGATGATCTCATCAGTGCTTCATTCCACAAGAAATACAAAATATCTATAGTTGTCGCGTTTTAGCGTGGCAATAAAGGTCATTGCCCTTTTCTTAATATCTCTCCGTAGGACCCTAAACAATAAACTATGTACGGTTTTTCATTATTGGAACATGTTGAAGATACAGTGATCTGTTGTCGTGATTTTTTTTTTGCTGTTGCTGAGTACATATGGTATGCTAAGTTCGGGCCAAATGGTTGGTGTTTCGAAATTAAAAGCACTTCTTTTGCCACCTTTTCACAATCTTAAATATTCAACACACAATTTACAAACACAACAGGTGCCCAAGACTAATTTTTATACAAGAACATCCCAAAATACAGTAAGTAGGTGTTTTTGACAAACTCTTAAATAACGTTTCTACAATTTTGAAACAAATATTCTCCACATTGTAGCAAAAATGATTTGGATTGTATAAAGAACTTCTCCTTGAAATACTCATGTCACAAAAACTTCAGATATTAATATTAACAAAGTGAAACACGCATGTTATCACTTAGATGATAAAAAAAAAAAATGAAGTATTTTGAGCTGCACAAAAATTACTGAGTGTAGATTTTAAAATAATATGTTATAAGCAAACAATATCAACCATAAAGTTCGCGGCAACCAGACAAAAATTTATATTTTGTAAACTAGTGTAATTAATGAATGGAAATTTATTTCAGTTTTTTTAAATAAAAAATGATAGAAAATTTTGGTGGGTCAATGACCGCTATTGCCATACTAAAATGCGAAAACTATAGTTCATTCATGAAAAGAGATGTCTTGTGTCTGTGTTTTATGTTCTTCTTCGTCGATACATTATAATATTTCGTCATTTGAACTCTCACTCGTCGATTCGAGAAGAACTTAAACAAAAATTGATGTTTATAAAACTTTTTACAAAAAAAAAACAACCGACTTCCAAAAAACACTACAAAGTGAAAAATAACTTTAATTTCGGAAGTCGGTATCTTGGGTTTTGTATTTTCGTTTTTTGCCACCGACTTCCGAAATTAAAGTTATTTTTCACTTTGTAGTGTTTTTTGGAAGTCGGTTGTTTTTTTTTTAGTTGTTGTACCTATCCCACACAAATTCGAAAACCACTACCAGCTATGTAAATAACAGTGACAGGAAACTTATCATATCATCCATATACTAAGTGGGAAAAAGTATGTATTATTGAAGCTAACTCAAAAACTATCAAAGCAAAGTTAATAAAATTTATATGGAACCACCTCGAGAGCATACCCTTTCAAACAAAAAAATAATTTTCAAAATCGGTCTACAATTGACGGAGAAATCGGTGGAAATACATTTAAAAAAAAAAACAAACAAACATACGCGACAAACATATAACCTCCTCCTTTTTGGAAGTCGGTTAAAAATATTTGACAAATACGCTCCAGATTGTTTAAACATTTTTTCTCAAGCCAGTTGTGCCGAGTAAAAGAAGCTACTCTAAAACCAATTGAATTGTTAAAACCCATATGGACAAGTTTGGATTCCAAAACGAAGGATGCAAGTAACAGCATCCGAATCGTATAAAGGAAGAATATGAAATGAAGACATCAATAAAATACCAAGAAAATGCTGAATACGTGAATTTTAGTGTGTGGTAACGACGTTGAAAGTTTGTCGGAGTTCGAAGTGGTTTGCCATGAGAAAGTTAATATAGAGGCAAATGAACTGATGTGTAGGGACGCCCCGACCAAAGAGTTAGGAGAAGTGGTGCAACTAAAAATGGAGCTTTAAGAGCGTTTATACAGAAAATGGGCAACGTCGCAAATAGCTGTCAAATACTTCGCTGTTTTGATTAATTTGGCAATATTACTGTATGGAAATAAGAAATTGGCTAACTGGTGAACTTAAATATTGATCATGAAATGCAATAATTAATATCGTAACACCGAATATTTAGTTTCAGATGTAAATTTGTATTGTATTGTAAAATGACTTTATATTTAACCTATTCCTTATTATTATTTTATTCTAAATTAATCTGACTAAATATGACTATGTTTGTTATTGTGTTTAATTTTATATTGTTTATTACTGTTAATATTAATTGAAATCATATCGACGTCTTGACATGTATTTTTATTTTACTTTTATTTCTGAATGTATTTCATTGTATTTTTATTAGTTTTGAACACGAACTCAATAGCAAACCAACATTGTTCTTTGCAGTGCCCTGACAGGGTTCATGTACCTACAAAAACCGACAGTAAATGTTGTAAAATGTATTATGTGCATGAGAGCAAATAAATAAATAAATTAAAAAAAAGTATTTGGAAACTTTCCAAATGCTGTTTGTTGTTGTTATAATTACAATTCATTATTAATATTCTAGTTCACTAGTTAGCCATATTTCTTATTTCCATACAGTGATATTGCCAAATTAATCAAAACAGGTAAATATTTGACAGCTATTTGCGACGTTGCCTACTTTTTGGATGAGCGCGTTTAATACCTCAGTTTAAGATCGAGATAAAGTTTTAAGCTCAGTTTAGAATAAACTTCTTCGTGCTCTTGAACTATCTTTTAAGAAAGATTGTTTCTTTGATCCCAAAACTGTCGGCCAGGCTTGCGAAGAATACCGAAAGGGAGATCGTGGCCCCCGGCAACATGGCAACTGAAGGAACACGGGTGGGTTTTACTCAGTAAGAGTCTGACACGCCCTCCCGCTCCGCCCAGAGCGGGAGAAGTTATTTGATAATTTCCCATCCAAAAAAAAAAAAAACCCGAAACTGTCATAGATAATAATTAATATACTGATCTGGCTCACGAGGTTGTCGACTTGTGGAATGTGGATACAGCAATCATTGTGCCGATAATCGTTACGGCCAGTGGCATAATAGCTAAGAGCCTCGACCAACACCTGAGGAGGCTCTCGTTAGGCAGCTGGATCAAGGGCTTGATCCAGAAAGCAGTACTCCTGGACACGGCGCGTATCGTTAGGAGGTTCCTCTCTCAGGAGCCCTGACCAGCGGTGGCTTGGACGTTCCCGACACCGGTAGGCTATTATTTTTTATATTTTTAAATGTTTTTTTAAATTATTTTTATAAGAATATTTAAAAATGTAAATAGTATGCTTAAAAACGAAATAAAGAATATACTGAAAAAGATGAAAATTCTATCAAAGGATTCACTGATCATGATTTATGTTCCAATGATTTGACGGATCTACATATTGGGATTTAGGGAGACAGGGAGAATGTATTAGCTTTCACATTCACATGCCAATAACTCGTCACAATGATTGACATCATGAATAATGTTTTTTTCTCCCTCGGGGATATGAAGCCCCATTTCAGATTATATCTGGTTCTTAAATCCGCGAAACGGATAAAATGGATCCGCGCTTTGAAAATGATAAATTACCAGTAGGTTTTGACACCAATTTATTTATTGTACATAATATTATTTAAATCTTAGCTTAAAGCAAAACCAACGCCCATAGTCCATTTTGGGTGTATTGTTAATAGCAGTGTAAAACTTGTTAAAAAAAGCTGCAGTCTCAGCGTTTTCACGCTGCGTTCCGAACGCGGCAGACAAACGCGCACACTTATAATAGCACCTTTTGTTGTTAATCACTGTAACACCAGGCTTCACAATGCAAAAAATAACACAGTTTTATGAAAATTTTCATTGGTTCAACGTCTTGCTTGTTATAAATGGCAATTTTGACCAATAAGTATTTTGAAAAAATCACTTCACATTTTTACAATATAACTTAGGATATGTATAGGGTTATAATATGTATATAGGCTTATAACTAGGATAAAATGGTCAGGGATAGTCTTTATTTATTCAAAAAAATCTCAATAGAATTACATATTATACGAAAAAGATTTGTATAGAGTACTCAGAGCAATCAAAGCAGAGAAAGATATATTTTTTTTCAAAATCTCACAACCTGGCCGAGTCAAAAGCTAATTAAAAGTCCATAGGTACCCCAGTTATTAATAAGAAAAAAACCGAATCCCGAGTACCATCACTGACCACCTGCCACTAAAGAGTACCTGGTGAACAAAGCAGCGAAGAACCACACTAGCGCGCAGATCAGCGTCGCCCTTGTCTTGGTACAGACGTACCCGGCGCGCAGTGGCTCGCAGATCGCGTAGTACCGCTCAAAACTGATCGCGAGAATGGTCAGTACTGATGCGTGAGTCACTGTCAGCTCCACAAATGGTACCGCAAGACCTGGAGAGAAATGCAAAAGTATAAGTATGATTTGGTCCCAAATTTTTTATTATTTTAACGTTTAAAATTTGGTTGGTCTTTTGGTCCGTAACTTGGAATAAAAATCTACAAATGGAAGAAAAGAATAGTAGTTGTACAATGAGAAAGTAAATTGTATATTTGCCTTAGTATAAAGTAAGTAAAAATTTATTTGCATAGATTGCAGGTACAGTAAATAAGATGTGACAGTTAAAATATGGGTGATCCTTGTACAATCTACCTTATATTATAGGCATACAACATTATTAACATTAACATTATTAATTTAGTAAACTTCAAACGTAAATTACGTAACATACTAGTACAGAAATGTTACTACTGTCTCAGTGACTATTTTGATGACAGTTCTTTGACATAATAAATATTTGTATACTCGTAACATGACTATAAATGTATGATGACTTTCTGTGAACTCTGTCAATTTGTTTTTTATTATTTTTTATTTTCTTATCTATAACTTATTGACATTATAAGTATTTATTATTATTATTATTGATTTTATTACATTTCGTTAAATATTTTTTATAACTTACCTGACATAAAAATTGACATCAAGACTATTGATAATACTGAATTATAATAATTTAATTTACTTGGCAAAAGCCTCCTATACATGTATATTTGTACGCCAAATGGCAAAACATAGAGAACCTATAATTTAATAATTGTAACATCTTGCACACTGTTGTCACCTATGTTTACAAATAAAGAATATTGATTGATTGATTGATTGATTTACGAGTGAATTAATATAAAATGAATAGCAATTATAACATAGATTAATTGTTTTAAGGTAGGCAATACAGATGAACAATATCAACTCGGAAAACACATATCAACGAACTTATAAAGGACACATATCAATTCGAAAAGGGATCGTCACCGTATCGCCGCGGTTCGTGAGCTTGTCCCGAGGCGAGACGATTACGTTACGATTCCGATTAGTGTGCGTTGCAGTAGGGAGTTTCATACAAAAAATACTAAATAGCTCGAGTTGATACAGTGACGATCCCTTTCCGAGTTGATATGTGTGCTATTTCCTAAATACACCATGTATTTAGTGCCAGAAAGAATATCATCGCCATTGAATAGTATCAGTTCACAAGAAAAACAAATTATTCTAATAACAGACATGCTGTCCATTACTTATTTAAACATCGGAGTGCCAGCTGTTTTAGAACCCAATGGCCAATGGTATGCGACGATGGGAAGAAACCAGACGGAATTACCATAATGCCTTGGAAGGTAGGTAGGCCCCTTAGTGTGGGATGCAACGTGTGTCGATACCCTTGTGCCATCCCATTTTCCTAGCACGGCGGGCTGTTGCGGAAATCCTCAAACAGCGCAAATACTCCAATCTTATTGGGACTTATATGTTTGAGCCGTTTGGGGTCGAAACACTAGGGCCGACACGGGGTCCGAGTGCCAACCTAGTTTTTCAAGACATCGCCAAGCGGCTGATCGACTCTTCACGTGACCAGAGGGCTGGCCTATTCTTTGGTCAAAGAATCAGCATTGCCATACAACGTGGCAATGCTGCCAGCCTTTTGGGCACTTTCCTATTGACAGCGATGCGGACGAATTTTTTGATGCCCTATGATTATTCCCCGCCCCCCCTTTTTATATACTTGTACATATTATTTTAAGAGTAAATAATTTTTTTACAAAAATAAATAGTCTATTTGTAGATAGTTACTAGCTTCGAATCGGTCAGGATCTTAATGTGTTGTTTTATACTACAATTATATTTATTAGTAACACTATATTTAAATATTTCTACAGTCTTGGACGGTACGAAATATTCTATCTTGACTTATTTATTTAACCTTCCCATCACTCCACTAAACGCTACACAATTTTAGTGCAAAATCGTGTTCCATCAGTAATTTTTTAGGTCACTCGGGCGCAAAATATTCTTACATTTTTGAAGTCTAACATACAAGACCCCTTGACGTCTTGCATTAGCGAAGGCTATTATCGACCTCCACTATAAAGGCGTTCTTTTCGAAGCATGTGTGGTGTAACTATGAATGATAGGCTGAGGAATGATGTGATAAGACATCGTTCATCATCTGCCTAGCCTTAACCGGATGCAGCTGAATACCAGTATTTTACATGGACTGACTGCCTATCTGACCTCCACAACCCAGTTAGGTACTGGGTAACACGATATCCCGTGGTAAGACTGGCTGTCAGACTTTCGGGCTTCTGACGACCCGTAACAACTGTCAAAGATCTACAAATGACAGCTGGGACCAACGGCTTAACGTGCTTTCCGAGGCACGAAGGAGTCTCGGTATGTAAAGATGGTCACCCATCCATAGACCAACCCCGGCAAGCGTAGCTTAACCTGTTGGATCGACCCATGCGGCTGGTATTACTTAGCCACGAGCTCCTCCACGCTCCTCCTCGATAAGACATCGTTGCGGTTTGTAAAAGAAGACGTAGTGACAACAATTTAAAAGAATAGGAATGCTTAGATGGTTTGCTCGTGTTGAATGGATGAATGAAAGGCGACTAACAAAAGGTATTTTACAAGGCAGATGTGAGTGGAAACGACGGGAGGAGACGCTCTAACAGTGGTTCCTAACCTTTTCAATATTGTTACCCCTGTGACCTATTAGGGAAACTGATTTTACCCCGACCTTAAAATGTTATCAATACAAACAAGATAATCTTATAATTATTCTTACTTATTTTGTATTTAAATTAAACAATGAATTAAGTAAAAATTGTAGTTGGTATTGTTTTGCATTCACAATTTTTTTTATGTAAGGTTTAGTTTCGTTGAAAGCGCATCTTAAGTCATGTTCCACATTGAAACGGTTTCTGGCCTTTGTTTTCAGTGTAACTGAAGTTGAAAAACCACAATCACATCTATAGGTGGTTGCAAAGGGCTATTAACAGGATATTCAGACTAGGTTCTTTGTTACCCCCACAGAATAGCTGGTTTACCCACGCGGGGGTAATTACCCCCAGGTTCGGAACCCAGGCTCTAGAAGGACATATGGGTGGCAGGGAAAATGGTTACCATGGATTCAGTACATAGTGCTGTGCTGAACCCCCATGCGTTGAAATTTTTCGTCGGTTATTTAAAAAAAATCTACTCAGTCAAAATGCATGGAACGGCATTTTTTTTTTTTAATTAACCGACAATAAATTTCAAGGCAAGGGGGTTCAGAATAGTGTTATGAAACCATGATTAACAGTTTTCGCGTCGATGTCCCTGCCACCCTGTTTTGGTAATGTTCTTCAGAAAGGTCAGGTGCGTAGTACTCGCACCTGTATAAGTGAACCATACCGTAAACGAAGCAAAAAGAGTATGTCTATAGTTTCTGCCCACCCCCATGGGAAGAAGGCGTGAGCTTATGTAAGATCTGTTTATAAGCTTTTTTCCAATTGATGTTATTTCCACTTAAACAAAAATCAACTTTATGAGAGTGTCAATAAAATTGATTTTAGACTGGCTAGTACTGTTGGGGTCTTAAAAAATATGAAGTTGTAGCGCAAACTGAACCTTATGTGCAGGCGTTACAGTTGTTTTTCCTAAAACTCGTGTTTGTTTACTTGTTTGGGAAAGAAATTGCGAACGTAGATTAGGTATGTATTTACTATAAAGCTGTGTCTTCACGTTACCTAACTGGCAACAGTGCAACTTGCATCGGAACAACGTCTTTATTCTTTACATATTGATTTGTTCGCGAGCAAAATTCGTGCGGATTCACGTTGACTTGCATGTTGCGTTGCATTATGTATGTAGCTACCCTTACATTTAAATATGCTAGTGAGTTTGTCCATCTGTCTATTTTTGAATGCGCTACTGCATCAGTTCGGGTGCCTTTTGTTCAACTTTTCCTTTAAACTACTGAACCGATTTTAGACGTTTTTGGTAGAATATAGTTTGATTTAAAGGTCTGGATTTTCATCTTTTGCGTTCTTAAAATAAGAAACAGCTATACTTACAACTGATTGTGGAGAATAGTAGGTACAAGGGTCGAAAGAAATTGATGACTTACCCGTGTTAAACACTCTACTTTTCATTTCGAATGTAAGGAAAGTCAAAAATAGTAATTATTCTAAAATAATTGATTATTACAGAGTTAGTATACCGCCAAATTATTCAGTCTTTTTTAAATTTTAAATATGGAACACACCGCGTCACCGCCGCGGGCCGTTCCGCTTAGTAGGCATTTTTTTTTTAAATTCACACTGGCTGTTTATATACTCACAAAACCGCAGCATTTTTATTTTATTTGAATCCATATTTTTCTTAGTTACTTAAATGTAAAATTTTTCGTAGCCGACTACCTAAACTTTAGTGTTATTTTTAAAATTCATTCCCGCCCTAGAGAGGGAAGCTATTACTATGAGTCTTTCCCGCCCGAAGGTGGGGAGCAGCATCTTCCACCCGCTACTCGGAGCAAACAGACACTATTTTCCGAGTATGAGAAATTAAAAAGATTTTTGGTAGAAAAGTAACTTGATTCTTTCTGAATATCAACGGGAACCGAAAATTACAAAAAAATTGAAAATTGACTGCATACCTTCATAGTGGTATATGAACTCCTCCGTACAGACCTCGGTGGTGGGCTGTCACTATTGTGGCAGCTTGTCAAGAGGTCTGACACTGTTACATACGACACGGAAGCTTGCCGAGGCCCACATAGGCACGTTATATTCTGCCCTATCAGAATACCAGTGCTGCGAAATTTATTTTTAAATGCAACAATATTATGATTTAATAAAGTGTCCGTGGAGTTTCTTGCCAGTTCTTCTCCATATGAACCAAATGACAATTCAAAAGTGCCTGTAAATGGTTTAATTGAAATAAATAAATGCTTTGAGTTTGAGTTTTAGAGTTTGAGTTTCAATGTCGCAGCATATGCTGAGATAGGAGCCTTTTGGCCTTGTACAGGACAATCTGCTTTTATTTAAATTTTATTATGTTCTTTTTTTTTATTTATGTTTCTATGAGTGTGTTTTAAATTTATGATCTCCTGTCATCATCTGCCTAGCCTTTTCCCAACTATGTTGGGGTTAGCTTCCAGTCTAACCAGATGCAGCTGAATACGAGTATTTTACATGGAGCGACTACCTATCTGACCTCTACAACCCAGTAACTGGGTAATACGATACCCCTTGGTAAGACTGGTTGTCAGACTTTCGGGCTTCTAACGACCTGTAACAACTGTCAAAGATCCACAAATGACACGCGGGACAACGGCTTAACGTGCTTTCCGAGGCACGGAGGAGTCTCAGAATAATTAATTTAATCATTTATTTTATGTTTTTTTTTTAATTTTTGGAATTTATGGTCTCCTGTGCGAGTCTCAACAAATACTTTGTCTTTCTTTTCTTTATTTCTTTCTTTGTTGTATAATGTATGGCGAAAATCAAAAAGTTTTACCCTCAAGGGACGCCTTCCAATAACCTGACACATTTTATCTTAGGAAGTCTTACATTTTATAAGTTAATGCAAGACGCCTTTGCAGTTTCTTTCATAAAAGCAAATGCATAAGGCCGCGGTAATAAATATTATAAATGCGAAAGTGAGTTTGTTTGTTTATTTGTTTGTTACGCTTTTACGCTAAAACGGCTGAACTGATTTGGATAAAATTTGGCGCATAGATAGATCATGACCTGTACCCTAATTGCGTCATACATGATCAATCATAATCTGTATCATTTTGAAAGAGATTACCAATCCATTGCTTCAAAAATTCGAAAAAATTGTCTGCTCAACAACGTAAATAACGCAACAAATGTTGTTGAACTGTCAAAATGAAACAGATTGTGATTGATCGTTAACGCAATTAGGGAGCTGGATTAGGACATAGGGTACTTTTTATCCCGATATTCCCACGAGATCGAGACTTATGCGGGTGAAACCGTGGGACGCATACATAAATGCAACAGAAAAGACCTTATAGCTAGTGAACTTCATGTTTTTTGATTAGTTGTCTACCCACATGATCTAAAAGTCAGATGCCGAGGGAATAACTTTGTTTTAGAAGCAAAAGTGGCTTTAAATTCTGATGTGAAAGGCCAGTGCAAGTTACTTAACATGACGTCATTTGGAAGTTCAGTAAATGTATAAGGAAGGCAGTCATGGAGAAATTGCCTTGTTTGCAATTTTAGAAAATAGATTGGCGTTTTTTGTTATTAACAGATGAATACCTCAACCGCTGGTGATAATTCTTTATGTTTTTCTGGCAGAAGAAACTTACTTTTTCTGCCAGAAAAACATAAAGAATAGAAAGAAAGAATAAAAGAAAGAAGAAAGAGAGTAGAGTCATCTCAATACCTCTCTCCCTTGAATTTGTATATAATATATGTATATGTCACCGTAAAATTATAAACTTCGTTAGTTTATAATCTATCGGTATTATTTCCGTTAGATTACAAACTGTCGAAAAATTGTGAACTGCGACAAATCATTTACGATTTAACGCATTATTTTTCGATAGTTTATATTATATCCATGAGAAACGAGCGCTTACTGCGCTCGCTCGACTCACGCGGTTGGTCACAGTTCTAATCTAACCTAACCCTAATTTCACCCAGTTCACAATTTTTCGACAGATTATGATCTAACGGAAATAATACCGATAGATTATAAACTAACGGTGCTCACAATCTTACGGTGACATATATATTATATTAAACATGTATGTATGTGTATTATAAGTTATAACCAATTTATGTACTGTTGTTCCTACCTATTTTATTTCTAATGATATATTTTTAATAATTTTTTCTTTGTTCCTCTCAAACAGAGCACCTACTGCCATCCAATCTCTTCACCACCCTTGGTTGACTGGTAGAGAATGCCTGACGCATTTAGTCCGCTTTTGTATCTTTTTGAGTGTGAAAAGTTTAAATAAATAAATAAAGAAAGAAAAAAAGAAAGAAGAAAAAAAAGAAAGTAATAAAAGTTTTTCTATTGCTCCATCGAAATTATAAGCACTTTACCGATGTTGTCCTACATCTAAAATACGGCCTTATTACTGTCAATATCCACAAAAACATACTAAAATATGTGACAGTTTACCCCATAAACACTAACATAGGGCTAACATAACTCCAACAACCAAAACTTATGTCCAAAATAACAACAGACACCATTACGAGCCGTACTGAATCGACGATTTTTGATACGAATTTTGCAGGCCATAAAATCCACTATGGTTTGGCCAAGGCCAGTTTGTCCAATGAATAAAATCGAAGAAATACAATAGATACAGAACAACTATTTCATTATGATGTATCATCGATAGTGTCCCAAAAAGTTGGCGTTTAACTGCTCGCAGACTCGGCGCCAAAAGGACATCGTAAAAAGGAATATAGTGAGTAAACAGCTTTTAGTCCTTTTGGGAGCGAGAATTTTGGCGAAAATTGGCACAAATTAAAATGTGTGTGTCTTTATATGGAGGTGAAAAAGTCTTTGGCGATTTATTGGCAGTTTCGAAGACATTATTGCGATATATGGAGTTACTGTTAAATTAAGAGGTGCAGTAAATTGTGATTCGGGAAAAGTATAGGCAACCCGTTTGCACCTTTGGGTGTCGTAAATGGTGACCAAGGCATTAAATTAACTCTTGCGTGCCTGGTAACCACAACATACTGCGTTTCTCCAATCCGTATGACAAAGGTGATTAAATCAGTAGGTATGTATGTATCAAATACTTACACCACATGCCACATAAAACAAAGGTTGTTATAGGACTTCTAATAAGATATTTTTGAAATTGACATTCCAAAACCCTTGTTTTTGGAATGTCAATATGGAACTTGTATTATGAGTTATATAATAATTTATCATGTTTTTTTTTTAACTTTTTAAATTAATTAACTTTATTAATGTTAACATATAATATACACAAACATATTTACAACTAACTACTATATATATTATGTACAAGTATGTAAAGGAAAAAGTTAAAAATAAAAACAAGAGCTCATTGGGCGTCAAAAAAATCGTCCGTATCGCTGTCATTTAAATTATGTTTTGTGTTGCATAATGTAAATTATTTTGCATACTATTTGCAGGTATAGAATCATTTTTTTCTAACTTGAACAGACAGCTATGCTGCTGGCGAGTTTGTTGCGCCACTTCTTCTTCCCAGCTAAAGGCACTAGGAAGTTGTGAAGGGTAGGCGTTTTGGGGACTGTCTTATGTAATTTTGACGTTAGAAAAGTGCTGATTCTCATCCAAGTTTGAATAAATGACTTTTGAATTTTGAATTTTAAGTTACTAACAATAAGGAAAACCTTGAAAGTAAGTCACATGAAGCAAACCGCGAGGCCTGTCAGCAAATTAGATTTTAAGTGACCCAAAAATACGTAGATACGGCATAATAAATCCTACCCGCATTACTACTAATAGTTTTTACATTATCCACTAAATAGAGGCTTTTCGTTTCAACGTGATTTATTGCTCAGAGATAAATGTGTTTTTTGTTAAATGGTTTCGGTTCCTATATAGTTACGAATCGTTTCTCTTACAAGTGGTTATTCCATTGAAGTGAAACTGGTCCTTTGAAAAAAAAAAAACAATTCTATGAGAGAAAAAAAAATGGATTTGATCTGCTGGGTGATACAAATGAAATGGCAATCGATCGCAATGTCATTCATTTTGACATCCATTACTTCATAGGTTTGAAAAATTAATCTACTCAACAACGTAAATAATCCAATGACCGTGGGTGAACTGTCAAAATGAAAGAAAAAAAAATGACATTAAAAAATTTATAAAGCCAACCATAAGAATTCTCTGACTCCTGCGCTAGTAATAACTGTGACTGATTGCTATTTTATGTATTACAAAATTACCCCCCCCCACTAGTATTTGTTTGAAGTAAGTACTGTAAAGGTTCCATGCAAAAGGTGACCATAAATCGTACAGACTAATAGAAAAATAACACTGGTTGCATTCGATCATTCAAGCGAATTTGGAATTAATTTAAATTAAAAATTAATAGGTTTCTGTTTAAGAAAAAACCACAGTGTTAAAATAGACGCGTAGAAGAGTGCACGTTTCTCTGATATAAGATGATAAATATAAAATAAATGTAATATAAACTGATCACCTATGGTGACCTAGTGATGACCTATGGTACTAAAACGTGGTCGCTCACAATGGGCCATATCAGAAGGCTAAAAGTCACCCAAAGGGCAATGGAGAGGGCTATGCTTGGAGTTTCCCGTGATCGAATCAGAAATGAAGAAATCCACAGGAGAACCAAGGTAACCGACATAGCCCGAAGAATTGCCAAACTTAAGTGGCAATGGGCATGGTACATTGCTCGCAGAACGGATGGTCGATGGGGCCGAAAGGTTCTGGAGTGGTGACCGCGTACCGGAAGACGTAGCGATGGAAAGCCTCCCACAAGATGGACCGATGACCTTGTGAAGGCCGCAGGAATTCGCTGATGCGGAAAGCACAGAATCGGTCGAAGTGGCGGTGCTTGGGAGAGGCCTATGTCCAGCAGTGGACGTCTTTCGGCTGAAATGATGATGAAATTGATCATCTATTATTCTACGCCCCCACACAATTTTTCTCTACAAGCCAGCGCTCTTCAAGCGCTACAGAACTTTAATAGGGTGAAAATGACACCAACAAATTAAATTACCAATGTCAAAAAATGACAATCACCAACTCAAATAGCTAAAAGTAAGTCATGAGACAAATATTTCACAGCCTCACAAACGAGATAATTAATATAATCAAGTAAATTAGAAACAAACTTTATTATTATTCAAAATTTACGCTGTGCACGTCAGAATTCTACTAAGTACGTTTATAAAACAGTTCATTGAACCCTTTAAACATCTTAAAATTTCGAAATTAATTTAGTCCAAATTATTCCTCCTACGCGATGCGGACTAAAGGAATAAGATACTGTAACTATAGTCTCGGGACTAAAATATCTTGTTTCGAAATGTAATACTGTTATAATATTTTAAGTTAACACATCCTTGAGTTTAGGGGTATGCGTGGGCTTAGCCTGGCTTCTGGCTGTTTAATATGGGTTAGCTTTGGTCTAATTTTTGGGGGAGCTTGTTCGAGGAATATTTAGTAAGACTTGCACGACTCAGTTAATACAATTAGCAGATTAAACTAAATAATTAATTCCAGTCCTTTTTTGGTCAGATTACTTGCTTACAGTACGACACAATTTAGATGTAGCATGAATTTGCGTTCATTCATTTCAATTTTACGAATATATTTGGCAGTGCTGGATCTAGGGGGGCAAGCCGGGGTCCGTGCCCCGGGCGGCAAATTCAGAGGGCGACAAATTCAAGTTTAGCAGATCAGTACACTACTCAGCATTATCGCAACTTTGCGATGACTGAACGTGCAGTATAGTTGTTTATTTTATAGGTATTTAGGCAGGAGCAGTGAGATTTTCTATTTTAGGAATAGAAAATCTCACTACTCAAAGAGACGGAAAGCGCAAGGATTATATCTTCTTTTTGAATTTCGATGTTTACTCGATTGAGAATGTTTGCCCAAATCGTCAAGCTCAGAATAAATTTAAAAATCTTTATAAAAACTAACCTGCCTCGTACTTTGCTTCCGGAGCATGAGAAGTTTCTATTTTAGGAATAGAAAATCTCACTGCTCATGAGATTAATTATGACAAGACCATATAATAGATTTATTTGCCGAACTAGAGGCTCGAAGAGTAAAATTGTAATTTCAATGTACAATATAATAATTATTTTTAATCTCATATTTTATTTCAGACCCTATCCTGTCTTATCCTAATTAAAATGAATGTCCAACACGTCCATGTATTAAAAAAAAAAATTGACCAGAGAAAAAGAAGCGCTAAACCGGCCGTTGCGTTGGGGCGTTTTTTGCTTGTGTCTATCATTGGGCGTCTTATGTTGGTAATGATAATGATGATAACAGTAAAAATATTGGCGGACGGGGGCGGCATTTTTTAGTTTTTGCCCCGCCTCAAAAAAATTCAAGATCCGGCACTGACTGACTTGCGTTTGCGTGAAGATAATTTTCACCTAAAGTAGATTTTGAAGGCGCACTCAGTTCGGACGGTGATCGGTTTTACGAATTTTGCCGATGCTATGCTACATCTAAGTTGTGTCGTACTGTACCAAGTTGTCTTTTGTATCTAGGTCTCAAAATAACTATGATCGTGACATAATTATAGGTTCATAGAATAACTCGTGGCTAAGTAATAACAGCCGCACGGGTAGATCCATCAGGTTAAGCTATACCGGGGTTGGTCGTGGATGGGTGACCATCTTAACATACCGAGACTCCTCCGCGCCTCGGAAAGCACGTTAAGCCGTTGGTCCCGGCTGTCATTCGTAGATCTTTGTCTGTCGTTACGGGTCGTCAAAAGCCCGAAAGTCAGACAACCAGTCTTACCAAGGGATATCGTATTACCCAGTTACTGGGCTGTGGAGGTCAGATAGGCAGTCGCTTCATGTAAAATACTGGTATTCATCTGAATAGAAAACGCTAGGTAGATTGATTGAGGATCATAGAATAACAGCGTTATTGCCTGTCTCACTCTTATTTGTCCAAGCTTACCGCCCATCCTACTGGACGAATTGACTTGGCATATGAATTTCCGTGTTATAATTAGTGATGTACCGGATATCCGTATCCGCGGATATCCGAGGGAGAAAAAAGATCTGTATCCGTATCCGTATCCGTTACTTTTTGGCGGATCTTGAACGGATCTTTTATATGAATACATTTCATTACTTATATGAAATTTTAAAGATATGTAGCATTGAAATACTGTTAAGTTCAATCCAAATTAGTAAAAAAAAACATATTTATTATAATTCAAATACTTACTCTGTACCAGAAAATTAAGTTATAGGGTAGTTAAACTATCTTTGTAGTGAGATCAAACCTTTAATATTTGTGCTATGCTAATTGAAATAATTATGTGAGTTAACACATCAATTAAAACTATGTTGTTTTCAAGAACTTAAAAAAAATATACGTTATAATTAATATTGAGTAATGGTAAATTGTATTTCAAAAAGAGTAACTTGGCAGGTTTGTCCCCCAAAAGTCAATTACGATGAGGATCATAAATAATTCCTGCTGAACCTGAAGAAAGTTGAGATCCGTATCCGTGTTTGCGGATCTAGACCCTTATGATCCGTATCCGTATCCGTGGATCAAATTTTTTTACGATGGCACATCACTAGTTATAACTTATGTGATGACAATATCCATCAATGCTTCGGTCAATATTATTAAATAGTCCTCCAAACTGAATTTCGGCCATGGCGACCAAACTCAGCGGAGACCAGCCTTTGACTCGGGAGACATTATAGTGCACAAGTGCGTGTGCGCAGACACAGCTGCACTCTCTCTTCCCAATCAGTCCGGTCAATATTTTAGCGGTTACACCGCCACATACGAACTACGCATCAAAAAGACATGACGTCACATAAATCCAGCATCGCGCAATTAAAGTTTACCGCGCGAACGACATATTATATAAGACTATCCGACATCAATCGTTGGGCAGTTGCCCGCCAGACACGACACCCGTCGGTCTAGTGAACTTTACACCCTGTTCCTCATACCTCTAAAATATTATCATGTTTATAAACATGTTAAAATATGACAATGAAAATACAAGAAACAGTGATAAAATTTAATAAAATCATCATCATCATCAGCCTATAAATGTTCCCATTGCTGGGATACAGGCCTCCTCTCTGTGAGAGGGAGTGGGCCGTAATCCACCACGCGGGCCCAGTGCGGGTTGGTAGATGTCACATGTCTTTGAATTTTCGGTTCTAGGACATGCCGGTTTCCTCACGATGTTTTCCTTCACTGTTTTGAGAACAGTGGTGATGAAATAATTTACACAAATTAAAGCGCCTATCTGGGTTCGAACCTACGACCTACAACTCGTAAGTCACGACCGTTAGGTACCTCTGGACCACCACAGCTCTCAAAAAAAAAAACGTGAAAGTATTTCGGTTTATGTCATAAGATAACAAAATCCACAAAAATATATTGGATGACGTCAAACGGCTTCCTTCGCTTAGCTTTCTTAAATACACCGAATACCTTTAAAAATACAAAAATCTTAACATTTGAAACCTAAACAAGGCTTCGACCCACGCACCAATTGTCTAATAATAGACAAGACCCGATTTCTTGTTTGATAAATAAGGTATTTTGTAGGTAAACAACACAAATTGATTGGCACCTTTTCTATCGAATACTGTTTTACTTTCAACTGTTCTACTAATTTGGTGGCATGGATGAACGTTTTTCAAACAACTTTTTGCAAACAACTTTTAATAAACAGTGCAAGGGTTAACATGCGATCCGACTGTTTATTTTTAAGAATTACACAGTTTACTAAAAAGAGAATTGGGTCAAAATTTTAACACAAAAGAAGTTGAAGTCTTGAAAGCAAAAATATAAAGTAGGTATATTTTGATGCCCAATGAGCTCTTCTCCTTTCGTTTATGGTTCTTGTACATAATCTATAACTATCTCTAATCTCTAAATAATATTAAAAATTTTAGTCACTCTTCGTGTTTGTCTGTGTGACGTTGTCTTTCTAAACTACACAATGCATTATGCATTATGTTGCGGTTTTCACCATCATTTAGAGAATTTATTCCAAAAAGTTTGAGTTTATATTAATAATTAAACTTACATAATATTATAATAAGAAATGTTGATGTTTTGTCGAGTCGTGCTAAGCAGGAGAGAATCCCTAGTGTTTGATATGCTCGCGAAGGAGGAGACGGAGCGCGTGAGGGTGAGGCAAATTTCGCGCCCTCGTGCCCTTAACCGCCGCAGGAGGAGACGCCCTGGGCGTCGGGAATCACAGGCAGATTTCCGGCCACCGTAGGCGCGGGCTTGCGGACGGTGAGCAATGGGCAGCTCACCGTCCGATAAGGACCAAGCCCGGGTCGATGGCGTGTTGTGTTCCACGCGCGCCTCAAAGAGTTGTCAGCAGAATTGACGGGGTCCGCTAGGGCCAATGCCTGCCGGGGTTTCGAAGAAAATCGATAGGGATATCGTGGCCCCCGGCAACATGGTAACTGAAGGAACACGGGTGGGTTTTAGTCAGTAAGAGTCTGACACGCCCTCCCGCTCCGCCCAGAGCGGGAGAAGTTATTTGATAATTTCCCACCCAAAAAAAAAAGTGTTTGATAAACAAGGCAGGTATTTTGTAGGTAAACAACACAAATCGATTGACACCTTTTGTGTAAAGTATTTCTACTTTTAACTTAACACATACAGCACATTTTGCAAACAACTTTTTTATTAGCAGCGCAAGGTTTAAATCCGTATTCACGCAGATTGCTTTAAAAGAGTTGTCTCATAATCTTAACAGAAAAGAAATTATAGGCTTGTGCAGACCAGCGCGACAAGCGACGCGACACAAAGGCACCGCTCGTCGCGCGACGAGCGGTTCCTTTGTGTCGCGTCGCGAGTCGCGCTGGTCTGCACAAGCCTTAATGCCATAAGCGCAGATGGGTTAAGACTTGAACATTTAAAATAGGTATAACTCATTGACATTAATTTTGCAAGGCAATAAAACCATTGTGTTCGCCAAACACAAATCACCAAAGGCTTTAGGCCATACGTTATCAAATTCCTACACCCAATTGAATGCAGTTCCAATGATCCGCCCGCTTTTCAAGTGTCCCCAGTAATGTTGCTAAATATACCGATATTGCCAAATGTTCCTTGGTCAGGAAGATCTATGGTCTTGAATATTGGTTGGTTCTACTTCTTCCCTACTAGGAGAGTAATTATGAAAAAAAAAAACTGTACCTGAACGATGCAAAGGTAAAAGGATGTTGCTAACATACATATGCTATTTGTCTATGGTGTTATGTTGTGTTCATATTTTATTTTGTGATTATTGTTTTCGTTTAATTTGCTATTTTAATTTATGAAGGGTGGGCGTTTTTGGGGGACTGTCTAATGTAATTTTGATGTTTGTAAAGTGCTGATTCTCACCCTAGTTTGAATAAATTACTTTTGAATTTTATAATTTATATTTGCAAGATATTTAATATTTTTAATTTAATCTAAACTAGCTGCGCCCCGCGGTTTCACCCGCGTAAGTCAAAATCTTGTGGAAATATCGGGATAGAAAGTTTTTTTATGTGTTAATCCAGATTATAAACTATCTGTGTGCCAAATTTCATCCAAATTAGTCCAGCCGTTTGAGCGTGAAGAAGAGACAAACATACACACACACACTCACAAACTTCGCCTTTATAATATTAGTGAGATAATTTATTTTGTAATTTAAATTGAATTGCATGTATTCTAATATCAATCATCATTTTGTAATGTTTGTGTATACAGACACGAAAAGCGACTTTAATTAATAATATGTAAAGATGCTATGAACTATATTACTACTTATATGAAAGGAAGTTCGCACATTGCTTTAACAAACATGCTTTCATTGAAACTAACATAACATCACGCCTTGTTTCCCCGGTTGGGCAGAGGTGTACCTGTAGCAGGTACACCCACATTTCGTCAGTTATATTTAAGTCCCATGTAATAGGGGGCGAGTCTATTGCCATCAACCGGCCACAAATCCAGACTCCGAGCTGTTACAGAGAAATTTCAGATAAAAAAACCCAACAACACTTTGTTCGACCCAGGAATCGAACTCAGGACCTCATGCTCAGCAGTAGCGCTTGCGACCACTAGACCAACGAAGCAGTACATTGAAACTAAAGTGGGCTTATCCTAATTTGCTCCAAAAATACGATGAAAATTATAATGAAATACTTGGAACCATCAATGAGGATATCATTGAAAACAGACAATTATCACTAAGGAAGACGAGAGCGACTTAGTAAGGGCGACTTATTCGCTTTTATCGCTCTTCTTCATTCATGATCTATTTTTACGGAAGCTATTGCTATAATTAGGATCATTATCATATCAAAACATTAGCTGAGGAATGCTCTCCAAAAATCCGAGAAAATTTATAATTTTGTTGTGTTTTCCAGGAGTTTCCATAGATTTTCTTGCCGCCAATAGGACCAAAATCAAATCACACCATCAAAATATGGTCCGACATTTTTTTTTTAAATTTTGGACAAGATTTTGAAATTAAATTGTTTCAAATTGAGACAGTTACTGGGAATTTACTATAGCCATAATCATCACGTTTAGCAGAAGAAATAACCCTGTATATATTGTTTTAACTGGCAGAAGGACACTGTTGTATAGATACTATAAATACTACTATAAATTCAAAATTGACAAAAAATTGTTTCGACACAACAAAAAGGTTGAAAAAATACAAAAGACGTGGATATATTTAGTAACCTGTTCCGCTTAGCTATTTCTAAAGAGCCATAAAAAATCCCAGAAAGAAATAGACACGTGTTTCACTTCTCAACGAAGCATTATCAGGATGACGATTGACTTGTCGCGAACCTGAACACGGCGTGTTGCCACACCGAGCGCTGAACGCACAGTGTCTCTGGGTTTAGTGCTCGGTATGGCAATCTTCATCCTGAGGATGCCTCGTTGAGAGGTGGAACACGTATCTATTTCTTTCAGGAGTTTTTTATGGCTCTTTAGAAATATCTAAGCGGAAGGTTACTAAATATATCCACTCTATTGTATTTTATAATGGATTTCCGCAAGGTCAAGCCTGAATCAATTAACTATAGGTAGGTACTAAATGTCACTGAATCTGACAACTATACATTCAATACAACCACAACCGCCATGCACGTGTAAACACAGCCTTTTGATGTCTGCACTGCGGTGTGCACTGTGCTTTATCATAAATTAGGCGCAGATATGCAAATAGGCATAATTGCCGCTTTTGCGGTTAGCTTTGGCGAGCGAAATTGGCAGAGTGAAGAGGCCTGTGGGTTTGTCAATGGCAGTTGTAATTATCGAAATAAATCTTTAGGTAAACCTGCACACGTCCTATTATTTTAGTAACTTATTACCAGTGATCGGAAATAGGACCTAAAAGTTCAAAGAACAGAGACAAAAAAAGTGGAGACTTCCTTACGACCAAAATATTTTTTCAGGACTAATGTCGGGGTTTCGCGCTTACATACATCGTTCAAACGAAGATAAGGAGATAACCATTATTTTTTTTAAACAATGAAAATCGTGCATACCCTTTTTTTAACAGAAACAAGAAATGAATTCGATAGTTGTTTTGCTTTATTAAGTTGTTCCAAAACCCGGGACGTTAGTCCCGAAAAAATATTTTGTCGTAAGACATCTCCACTTTTTGTATTGTGAACTTTAGGTATTTTACCTCACCTATTTCCGATCACTGCTTATTACACAATTCGGTATCAAACTCAAAGTATTTATTTCAATTAAACCATTTACAGGCACTTTTGAATTGTTAAAGAATCGGTCAGTTAGTCAGAAAGTTGAAGCTAGTTGCCCATTCCAAAAAGTAGATCTCTATGGAGAAGAACGGGCAAGAAACTCCAAGGACACTGTTTTAAATACAGTTATTACAAAATCCTGGGTACATTATTCTTGTTGCTTCTTTATGTGAGAACAATGTAAAAAAAACAAAGCAATTGAAAATATAAGATTAAAAATAAGCCCTGGCAGATAAGAGATGACCAGTCTCAACTGACAGCGCCACTTTATGAAGTCTATCCACTTCGTTATCATCATTACCGTTACTAAGCTAATCTCCTTACAGATTTTTGTGAAGCCTCACACAATACCTATCCAAGTTCGCGCGGGGCAGTCGTCCAAACACAGCGCGGCAGCCGCGCACGATTGCCGCTAAGAATGCAAAGAGTATTACTAAACCTTGCCAAAGGAATTGCGGATTTATAAGAGAATAAATCTATTGGGACGATTGAATTGAATCCATTTGAGATTTCTCGATAGATTGGCTGGATTTATTGTTTCGTCTATATTTTCTTTGTCTGTTATAATTGCCCGCAGCTTCCCGCGTTGAGCTCGGAAATTATCCAACGGGAATGTACTACAGGGATAAAAATATCTTATATTTCTAACACAGCTCATGGTCAACCAGTGAGCCAAATATCATTGAAATCCGTTTTGCCGTTTAGGCGTAAAAAGGTTACGAAGAGACAGACAGAGAGAAAGACAGACAGACATAGTTACTTTTACGTTTATAATCTTATAAACAGGGTTATTGGTTATTCGTCGGCAATCCGTTAAGGGGATGTAGGAGAGGTCATTTGCAACCAAATTACCCCTGATGACCCCAATGCCAATGTCAACCATTTTCGAGTAATTTGTTTTTTTTATTTTATTTATGAAGTAAGAATATAAAAGTACCTACCCAATAACCCTGGTATACAGGGTTAATAGTTATACGTCGGGGATGAAGGAAGCGTCATTTACAACCAAATGACGCCGATTGACTCCTTTGCAAATGTCAACAATATTCGCGTAATTTGACATTTTATATTTTTATTTCATACATTTTAAAATATGAAATATCAATTTACTCGAAAATGGTCGACATTGGCATAGGGGTCATCAGGGGTAATTTGGTTGCAAATGACCTCTCCTACATCCCCATAACGGATTGCCAACGAATAACCAATAACACTGTATACAAGCTTCTGCCCGCGACTTCGTCCGCGTGTTCCTTGTTTTAACATAAAATATCCTGCGGCTGAGCCCCATTACGTTAGCGTTCTTTCTGTCTTTTTTTTTCTTTGTTTTCGGCTCCTAAGGGTTGTACTGTGATTTTAAATAGTCTATAACCTTCCTCAAAAATGGGGCTATTTTTTTCAAATCTGACTGCAAACCAAACAAACAAACTCTAAGCTAAATTCCACCTTATTATGAACCAAGGCACAGTTATCTTGGGCACGCCACAATTGCGGCTATAAGACCCCTCTTTGAGGAGTGGCTGGAGAGACGCCACGGCGTCCTCACCTTCCGCCTGACGCAGGTCTTCACCGGACACGGCCGTTTTGGGAGGTTCCTATACAGGATAAGGCGGGAGGAAACCCCCGGGTGTCACCATTGTCTGGATCGGCCTGAGGACACGGTGGAGCATACGGTGAAGGTCTGCCCGGCTTGGGCGGAGCAACGCCGTATCCTCGTAGAGGTGATCGGCGGAGGTGATCTCTCGCGTCCGGCCCTAGTTCAGGCCATGGTACGGAGCGAGAGGAAATGGCAGGCCGTCACCTCCTTCTGCGAAGCGGTAATGCTCGCGAAGGAGGAGGCGGAACGCGTGAAGGAGAGGCAAATTTCGCGCCCTCACGCCCCTAACCGCCGCAATAGAAGGAGACGCCCGGGGCGGGTATCGCGAGCCGATTTCCGGCCACCGTAGGCGCGGGCTTGCGGACGGTGAGCAATGGGTAGCTCGCCGTCCGATAAGGACCAAGCCCGGGTCGACGGCGCGTTGTGTTCCACGCGCGCCTCAAAGAGATGTCAGCAGAATTGACGGGGTCCGCTAGGGCCAATGCCTGCCGGGGGTTCGAAGAAAACCGATAGGGAAATCGTGGCCCCCGGCAACAGGGCAACCGAAGGAACACGGGTGGGTTTTAGTCAGTAAGAGTCTGACACGCCCTCCCGCTCCGCCTAGAGCGGGAGAAGTTATTTGATAATTTCCCAACCAAAAAAAAAAGGCACAGTTATCTTATTATTTGCTATTATTTTAAATTGTCATGCAATTAGTCTAAGTCGTCCCACTTAACTATTCCGCTTTTTAGACTCGCTTTTACAATAGACAAATGACATGGCCAATTGGCCACCCACAAACTAATTATTTGAACAGTCCAATTTCTATTATTAACACTAATTACTAAAAAAATAGACAAACCGTTTTTTTTTTGGGTTCTGTACCCGAAGAATACCAAATGGAACTCTATTACTAAGCCTCCGCTGTCAATCCGTCCGTCTGTCTGTCAGCGGGTATCTCATGAACCGCAATAGGTAGACAGTTGAATTTTTTACAGATTGTGTATTTTAGTATGGCCGCTATAACAACAAATGATTTTAAAAAAAAACTTTTTACAAAAAAAAACATCCGACTTCAAAAAAAAAACACTGCAAAGTGAAAAATAACTTTAATTTCGGAAGTCGATGTCTTAGGTTTTGTATTTTCGTTTTTTGCCACCGACTTCCGAAATTAAAGTTATATTTCACAAAGTTTTTTTTTTTGTAAAAAGTTTTTATTTTTCACTTTTTAGTTGTGGTACCTACCCCACACACATTCGAATACAACTACCTGCTACCAGTGACAGGAACTTATCATATCATCTACATACTAAGTGGGAAAAAAAAACCTATTTTGTAGCTAACTCAAAAACTATCCAAGCAAAGTTAATAAAATTTATATGGGACCAATTTGAAAGCACACCCTTTCAAACAGAAAAGAATTTTCAAAATCGGTCCACAAATGACGGAGAAATCGGTGGACATACATAAAAAAAAAACAAACATACGCTACGAACATATAACCTCCTCCTTTTTGGAAGTCGGTTAAAAATAAGAGGGTCGACATACAAGAAACGTGTTTTTTTACTAAAGCATAAAAAAGTAGGTTCAAATATTGTACGGTGGTACGGAACCCTTAGTGTGCGAGTCTGACACGCACTTGGCCGGTTTTTTTTCAAATACCTACAACTAACTTTGACTAAAGGCGCGAGACACAAATGGCGAGTGGCACGGGCGTAGCGACGACGGTATGGAGCGGGCGTCGCGCCGCGTCTTCATATTTCATATAAAATGTGTAGGATCCATGCTTCATGTTCGTGAACGGGCGCCGTCTGGTCACCTCTTAGCTGCCACGGTTTATTTTTAATTTATTTTAATTGTTTTTGTTTTTATGTTTTTATTACGGACGCTTTTAACGTGCACGTCTTTCTACATTGTTCTCACATGTATAATTTCAACATGAATGATGTAACCAATATTTTGATTTAAAAGAGTGTCCGTAGAGTTTCTTGCCCGTTCTTCTCCATAGGTATCTACTACACTTTGGAATGGGCAATTTTTTTTTTTTGGGTGGGAAGTTATCAAATAACTTCTCCCGCTCTGGGTGGAGCGGGAGGGCGTGTCAGACTCTTACTGACTAAAACCCACCCGTGTTCCTTCAGTTGCCATGTTGCCGGGGGCCACGATTTCCCTTTCGGTTTTATTCGAACCCCCGGCAGGCATCGGCCCTAGCGGACCCCGTCAATTCTGTTGACATCTCTTTGAGGCACGCGTGGAACACAACACGCAGTCGATCCGGGCCCGTACCCTAACTAGCTTCATCTTTCTGACTGACTGACCGACCCCTTGACAATTCAAAAGTACCTGTAATTGGTTTATTTGAAATAAATGCTTTGAGTTTGATTCTATTTTTTATAAAATTTTGACATTCAAAAATGTGCTTAATTGAAATAAATTATTTGACTATGACTTTTCAAACACACACATTCCGAAAATCAGATAATACCATTTTGGTTGACCAATTACAAATTACAAAGGACAGCGTGGCCTGTACGAGGCAATTTCATCTAATCGAATAACACTTGAATGTTTTAGCTATAAATTCCGTACTAATATCGATCCCAGATGTCTTGATTAATACGAACGCCTTTGTCTGGCCTGGCCTGGCCATTCCTCCCCCTCCTTTTGCCCTAATAGTGACATGGCGGATTAATTAAGTGCCTACTAGCAGCCTAGATGGTTTAAGTATTGCCATTAAAGTGGTATTGTTGGCAGAAGTAAGTAATTAGGCCTGTACCCTAATTGCGTAATACATGATCAATCACAATTTGTTTCGATTTGAAACAGATAGCTAATCTTATTGCAGAAGCATCGTTATATCAGGCATATTGCTGGTGCTTAATTTGTCGTTTTATTTAATGTTATTAATATTATAAAATATTTGCACGAAGACTGCGTTGACGTATCACGTCGGGGTCACCAATTTAGGGGCATGAGGAACAGGGTGTAAAGTTCACTCATCTTCTATAGAAAAGGAAGGATCCTCCGACCAGACGGGTGTTGTGTCTGGCGGGCAACTGCCCATCGGTTTGAAGTTGAAATCTTGTATGTATGTCGATCGCTCGGTAAACTCTAACTGCGCGATGCAGGATTTATGTGACGTCATGTCTATGATGCGTAGTTCGTATGTGGCGGTGTAACCGCTACAATGCTTTATACATGTTTATAAAAGAAAAAGATTTTTTTCAGAACATTTTATTAAGTAAATTAAAGTTTTAATTTAGGGAACAGCCTCTTTATTACCTTCATTTTAACTTGATAGCGAATGCAATTGATATTTCGACATTTTTCAAAAACGAAGTCAGAATTATTGCACCATTTAATAATCATCAATAAAAATCGACAAATTACGTAACATCATGGCAACTAGTGGCTATCTAGCGTGAAGACCATTAACTTAACGATGATGTTGCTAAATCCGTGACCACCTCATTATTTCCACTTTACACCTGAAAGAATATAATGACCACTTAATAAAAAGCTCGTAAAAACAGCACTTCGTTTCCAGGAACACTCGTTTTGATTTCATTCGGCCATATGGCTTAGGGTCGGAGCACACTTTCATATTAAACAATCGTGTCGTCATTGTTTTAAATATAAATTACGCAAATGTTAGGTGATTCTTAACCGGCTTAGAGGGTTAGTACTCGATATTTATTTTGTTACTAGAAGAAGGAAAGAAAGTTCTTTCAAAGAAATTGTATTTATGTATTTTATGAATACAATACCTACGTGTGCTGTTTTTTCAAATATCATCATCTGCCTAGCCTTTTCCCAACTATGTTGGGGTCGGCTTCCAGTCTAACCGGATGCAGCTGAATACCAGTATTTTACATGGAGCGACTGCCTATCTGACCTCCACAACCTAGTGACTAGGTAACACCATACCCCTTGGTAAGACTGGTTGTCAGACTTTTTGGGCTTCTAACTACCCGTAACGACTGTCAAAGATCTACAAATGACAGCCGGGACCAACGGCTTAACGTGCTTTCCGAGGCACGGAGGGGACTTGGTATGTAAAGATGGTCACCCATCCACGGACCAACCGCGGCAAGCGTAGCTTAACCTGATTGATCGACCCGTGCAGCTGTTATTACTTAGCCACAAGCCCCTCAAATATCTTCTCAATGTTTTTTCAAATATCATTAAAAAAAAAAAACCATGATAATATGAGAATAATATCTAATACTATAGAAATAATAATATAAAGTTCAAGCATGTCAAAAGGTATCTGTCAAAAAGTTATTTACATTATAATAGCACTTGTCTGTTAATAGATTTCAATAGGAACGTAGAAAACCCGTGCCTACTTGGCTATGGTCTTCGCTCACGTTTTTAATATAAGTGGTGTGCCAAACGATAGTAAGGAACTGCTGATACGTGATTTGTGTATACAACTATCAGATAAGAAGATATAGAAGGATAAGAAGTTATATCTTGAAAAGCCATGTCTGATTTCCTACCGAAAAAAATGACGAACTTTCATTGAAATAAATATCCCTTATTTAACCCCTTTTTTGGGTGGGAAATTATCAAATAACTTCTCCTGCTCTGGGCGGAGCGGGAGGGACGGGGAGGATGTCAGACTCTTACTGACTAAAACCTACCCGTGTTCCTTCAGTTGCCATGTTGCCAGGGGCCACGGTATCCCTTTCGGACTTTCCCGCGACCCCGGCAGGCATCGGCCCTAGCAGACCCCCTCAGTTCTGCTGACATCTTTTTATTTTTTCAAAACGCGCCGTCGACCCGGGCCTGGTCCTTATCGGACGGCGAGCTACCCATTGCTCACCGTCCGCAAGCCTACGGTGGCCGGGAATCGGCATGCAATTTCCGACGCCCAGGGCGTCTCCTGCGATGGTTAGGGGCGTGAAGGCGCGAAATTTGCCTCTCCCTCACGCATTCCGCCTCCTTCTTCGCGAGCATTACTGCTTCGCAGAAGGAGGTGATGGCCTCCCATTCCCTGTCGCTCCTTACCATGGCCTGAACCAGGGCCGGACGCGAGAGATCACCACCGCCGATCGCCTACACCTTATTTAATCCTTTAGGAGGTGTTTTTTTTTTAATCCTTCCTAAGGTGCCATCTACACGGGCGAGAGTATCGCGGCTATAGTCACGCCGTGGCATCAAATTCTTTAAAAACTGTATGGATTAACCTCCAAACAGCGATATCATCGTGGTGAAAATTTGATGGCACGATGATACTATCGCCGCGATTCTCTCGCCCGTGTAGATGGCACCTTAGGAAGGATTAAAAAAAAAACACCTCCTAAAGGATTAAATAAGGTGTAGGCGATCGGCGGTGGTGATCTCTCGCGTCCGGCCCTGGTTCAGGCCATGGTACGGAGCGAGAAGGAATGGGAGGCCGTGGAAATGGTGCCTTAGTGCTTGCGCTGTTTATTATGGAACTGTTAAAAATGTTATGCTTCTAAACCCAATGGTTCAGGCTACTATGCATTGTCTGTTAGTGAATGAATTAATGAAATTTAGATTTTTATTATATGTAATACTAGCTGACCCGGCAAACGTTGTTTTATCATATATATGTTTGGGGTGGATCACCCTTATCACTTAGGGGTATGAAAAATAGATTACGATCAATTCTCAGACCCACCGAATATACTTATCAAATTTCATAAAAATCGATTTAGCCGTTTCGGAGGAGTATGGCAACTAACATTATGACACGAGAGTTTTATATGTATAGAAGATGATTTTTAAGCACATGGAGCGACTGCCTATCTTACCTCCACAACCCAGTTACTGGGTAATACGATACCGTATGGCGAGACTGGATATCAGACTTTCAGGCTTCCGGCTACCCGTAAGGAATGTCAAAGATCTACAAACGACAGCCGAGACCAATGACCAACAACAACCAACTTATGGAGAGTCTCGAAACGAGACTTTCACAGTGACCTGTCCTTCCTTGCATGGCCATAAGCTCATAATACTTAGTGGAAATTGTGACTTCGTGCTTTTTACGTTTACAGCACTCTAATTAATGGCCTCATACTTCTGTTTGTTTAATGAAAATAAGCACGAAATGAAAATAAAACAATACCTCTGAATGCCTTTGAGTCAATAAATGTTTAGTAATTACCTTACTGCGTGCCAAAAGCATATTATTTTTACATTTTCAGTGCGTAAAAAACCGGAAATATATTAACGTTCTGGTTTCTATGTGAACTCCAAATGAAATCACCATAAAATAATCAAAAATAACTTGTTAAATACCGGTTACTATTATGATTAATCTTGCAGTAACAGCCACAGTCAGTCTCCATCATCAGGTTAGCTAGAAGATAATATAATATTTTATTGTCATCAACTACACCCGTTAGCAAAATTCTAACTCAGTCAGATTATGGGAAGTAAGTAAACAAACCGATCACAAGATTTCAACCAGTACCCTAATTGCGTAACTTATTTTCGTAAACAATTTTGCCTAATTTGTTTAATTTTGACAGTTCAACAACATTCATTGCGTTATTTACGTTGTTGAGCAGATTTTTTTTTTCTAACTTATGAAGCAATAGATTAGCAATCTGTTTCAAATCGAAACAGATTGTGATTGTGTTGTATTACGCAAATAAGGTTCAGATTAGTTTTAAATAGACGAGCAAAAGTGTTCCAATTATTACGAACTCGCAAGCGATTAAATTTCACAAATAATCGCCAATTAAAAATCGTGCGATAAAAAGCGCGCGTGCAATCTTCGCTGAGCGTATACTTTATTACACTTAATTAGGGCGTTTTGCGGTTTCGACTTCCGAACCAATTTACGAAAGAATTCCCACCTTATTGTTGAAGAAATAAGAGTAGATTTTAGTTGTGGTGTTGTGTTTATATCTGGTTGTATCGGTCGTTTAGTACAAAGTCGGCATGTGCTTCGAATGGGTTACCTATAAGTGGATGTCCATTACAAGCGAGTGGCGAGTATTGTTTTTTTTGGCTTACTGCTAGTTTTATAGTTACGTGATATTTTAGTGACAAACTTCTTTTTCATTTGCGAGTGTTTATCTACCGTCTATTTTAATTCGAACTAACATCATAATGAGAAATAGATACGAGTTGGAATACTATTGTCCATCGCGCTTAGCTCAGTAGAGCCACTGAAAAGTTACTAACCTACTGCAAATGACTGACTCCGGGTAGGCAGGGAGACTAATGCCCGTTTTCACCAACAACTACGAGTATACTCCATTTGAAATAAGATTAGACATTTAACTAAACCTTTTTTACAGTTCGTTCAACCGATTTTGACTTCTATTGCGTTGGTGGCATGACAAATGGCAGCTGCAGTAAACAGTTGGTATTGTAACCACTTTTTTGCTTTTAATGCCATCCTTATGCCTACGGTACAGAAGTCAAAATCGGTTGAACGGACTGTAAAAAAGGTTTGTTTAAATGTCTAATCTTATTTCAAATGGAATATAAGTGACACTTAAATGAATCTCTTAAAGTGCATTGTTGGATTTTCAACTCTTAGCGCTGAGCCGCGTTGAAAATCCAACAGTGCACTTTTATTTAGGGACTCACTTAAGTGTCACTTAGTGAAGTTGAAAACGGGCATTAGTGCTCAAGGACACGACACCGTCGCCGCACTGCCACCGCGTCGCCACCGCTCCGCCACCGCTCCGCCACCGCGCCGCCAACGCGCCGCCGCCACACCGTCGCCGCGCCGTGTCCGCTTGATTTTACCATATCACTTATAAAGCGCGTGCATTTTTGCAAGCGACCGGCGATGGAATAAAAAGAAACCGTTTAAATAATACTAGCGGTGCGGTGTGGTGGCGGCGCGGTGGCGGTTTCGTGTCGCTAAGCACTGACATAGCATTAAGTCTGATGCATTCTTAATTTTAGTGAATCATTTCACTGAATGTCTAAAAGTGCACCTCTGCCTAACCCTTCAGGGAATACTGGCGTGATGTTATGTTATCTTATTTATAAAGCCTGTATTCTGGCTAGCCACGACTTTTTTCTTCCACCAGCTATCCTATTCAGGGTGGCAGGGACTTCGACGCAAAAAGTGCTACCATGGATTCAGTACATGATTCTGAACCGCCCTGCATTGAAATTTTTAGTCGGTTATTTTGAAAAAATCAGCTGTTCCATACATTTTGACCGCGTAGGTATTGCACTTTTCTATGAAACAGCAGATCAAAAAGTTTCGACGCTGCGGGTTTCAGAATCATGTACTGAATCCATGGTAACAGTTTTCGCGTCGATGTCCCTGCCACACTGTATAGACTAGTATTTCTATATCGGAGACACATACACCCCTACCGTAGGTAGGTGTAAATAGCCGTATACAAAACAATACGAGCTCCAATCTATGTATGAACGGCTTTATTCTGATCGCGTTAACTGTTGCACTATCGCTAAAATATAGGGGTGTCAATATAACTATACTCCGTTTGAAATAAGATTAGACATTTAACTAAACCTTTTTTACAGTCCGTTCAACCGATTTTGACTTCTATTGCGTTGGTGGCATGACAAATGACAGCTGCAGTAAACAGTTGGTTTGTAACCACTTTTTTTGCTTTTAATGCCATCCTTATGCCTACGGTATAGAAGTCAAAATCGGTTGGACGGACTGTAAAAAAGGTTTGTTTAATGTCTAATCTTATTTCAAACGGAGTATATATTGCTTTTAGCACTCAATAATGTTCTGCTGTTGTATGCACCGGTGCTTTTTAGTTGCATGCGAAGGTTTTTGATGATTTTAATTTTGTATTTTCGACTTTTCCTTCGTACGTCGCTTGCAATCGACTAGTTTTTGAATAGAATAGAATACTTTTATAACAAAAAAAAAAATACAAGAGCATACAATGTTTAGCGTACCAATTTTCTGTTAGGGTTGGACACTAAAAGAAAGACCGTTCTAAGGATTTCAATAGTACATTTATTATCCTTACCTTTATATATTGGAAGGTGTTTTTTACTAGTATTATGTGAGACGTGTGATCCTGCACAAGGCTAAAAGTAGGTATGTAGTCACTATGAGAATGTAAGGATTTCGGGTCCGCTAGGGCCAATGCCTGCCGGGGCACTGTGGGAAAGCCCCATACAAAGCCGTCTCAAAACCGTTTTACGTGAAAGTCATTGTAATGGAATAAAATTAATAAATTAATATAGTCTAATAAGTAAGCTTTCTTTTCGCAATTTTTTTGTTTTTTTAAATTTAATCATAATGTATATAAATAGGCATCAAAGCTAACTCATGTTCAATGAGGTAATTTAAACGCAATACGTTACTATAATTCAACGCCACATTACTCAAAAGTTTTAGATATAAATGTACAAGTATTATACAGTTTTGGAATGCTTATAATGTCCTCATAACGTTTAGTAAATAATATTATATACATTGGTTAATAAAAATAAAATTAACCAATATAGTTTAAGATGGTATATTTTTTGTGTATTTTTTAGTTTTAACGAGACTTTTTCCCTTTACCGCTGCTTGCCGCTGTCGAGATATTTGTTCTATTAAGATCTTTATACATTAGTATATACAAGGAGAAAATAAAAATTTGCGCATACTTGCGCTTTTTCTGACACGGGATCAAAACATATCGCGAGGTAAAATTATATTTTTTTTTCATTTCCGTTTTATTTCTCATAAAATTATTTTTTATCTATTAAGGTCAAATTTATAAAAAGTTAATTACAGTGATGAGTATTATTAATGGTTTTTTGTGGTTTTGATACAGTTTTGACCACCTTACTTGATGAAATATGGCCAATTATCTATTAGGGTCGAATTAAAAACAGGTTGGTTATGGGAAGAGTGCAAATTATCAGTTTCTTATCTTTTTGCACATTGCACTATTTCATTGGTCAATAAAAGGAAGGCGAACCCTGAAACATTCACAGTTGTTGGTCAGATATTCAGTTGCCCTCAAAAGCAGTTGTTGCTTATTTTAAAATATTCGCAGAAGTTGACTGATTTGAAAAATGGGTGAATTTGTTTGTAGTAAACGAGAGTTGTGCAATTTGTTGATAAATGAGCATAATGTAGAAGACTACTTACAAGAAAATTTCAATTTGTCACCAGAGGATATGGCTACTGTGGTCTCCTACATTCAAATAAACTTATTACTATAGTACAGCCCAACTGTACGTAAATAATTATAACGTATTATATGCCTTCCTCTGTGCATAAAATACTTATTTACGGCGAAAAAATCATTGAGGACTATGCTATTTTACCTATCGGACAATTGTGCGAAGACGCGCAAGAATCCCGAAATAAGGATTACAAAAAAATTTTACTTCATCATTCTAGAAAGTGTTCAAGAGCGGCTACCAATGAAGACGTGTTCCATACCTTATTGTACACTTCTGATCCATTTATATCAAGTTTGAGAAATATCTCAGAAACAATATCGAAAGAACTTTTAGATGAAGCCAAGGCCCTTCTTGTTGTCAATGAAAATCTGTAGGAGCTTGCTAAATTGTGTACATATTTTGTTTTCTCGTTTGGCACTATGTATATTCCGTTTTATGTAAATTAAACAAACATATATTGTATTTTTTTTCATAAAAAATGCATGTATTTTTTTAAGTTTAATTTCAAAATTAATGAATAAACTGAATTTTTAAAATCAAAATTATTTCCAATAAACTTTATACATCCAAGTATATGTGTGCAAAATTATAGCTCATTTAGTTTTGAAACAACTGAGATACAGAGTTTTGAGACGAAACATACGCGATTTTCCCACTGTGCGGGGGTTCGAAGAAAACCGATAGGGACATCGTGGCCCCCCTGGCAACACGGCAACTGAAGGAACACGGGTGGGTTAGTAAGAGTTTAGTCAGTAAGAGTCTGACACGCCCTCCCGCTCCGCCCAGAGCGGGAGAAGTTATTTGATAATTTCCAACCCAAAAAAAAAAAGGGCGGTCTCTAATGGTAAAAAGTAATATTTATGAGTTAGAAAGAGAAAGACGATAATGTTGAAGTAGGATTGTTTTTTTTTGCTGTACTGCGTCATTTTCAAAAGCATAATTAACAATTTTTTTCAAAGAAGTCTCTGACGCTATAAAAACTATGACTACACAACCATTTATGCAATTTATTTATTTTTGAATAATCTCATATTTAATGTCTTGAGATTACTTGGTATTTTATGGTATATACGTACACACACAGATATACGACTTTTATTATATTTAGCTAGTCTCGGAAGGACATCCAGTACGAGCCTGTGGGCGTCTCGTCGGTTACGAGGATATAAATTATCTGCAGTACTAAATAATTCCTTTCGTTTCCTCACAAACATACATGTTTCGTATAAGTATGTAAAGGGATGATAGCGGCAATAAGCCAAGCTTTTTAAATAGAATTGGATAGCTATCCAACTTTTACACAGTATTGGGCTAACATTAACACATTATCGCAGGGATGTGAGAGTCGTTACGCTTCAAGGGGCCTACCACCAGCTCAGAAGCAGTATTATTTTAATATTACTTCAGTGGGAGAAAGAGATGGAGCTATACGTCCTGTAGAGCTTCATCTCTTTCCCACATTGAAGTAATATTAAAATAATACTGCTTTATGAGCTTGTGGTAGACCCCCAGGAACCCCAAAGTTAATCTAAGCCACAGTATAAATAACTAACAGTATTAAGTCTTCAAAACGCGCTTCGAAATCTCAGTGTATATCAGTACGCAACAGTATCGAGTGAGTGAAATAAAAATAATATCCGCATAGTCCTCACATTCACAATAGTGGGACGCGACGGTCGTAGGTAATTATTACAAGATCACTGCCGAGACATAATATAATACTGTTACTTTATTATACTGTGTCTAAGGCAAGGTTAGGGTCTCTGGCAAGACCATCCGCCGACCGTCACCTTCCCTGGCGTTTGCAGCGTGGCATTTCCTCTGCGGTCTTCGTCACACCAAGCTTAGCCAGGAGAGCGCTACTCCTAAGGGTGTTAAATTAATTTGTGACTACCCCCTATACTTTTTGTTTTGATATACATATTTTATGTTGACAACTTTACGTGTGCCAAGCAGTTGGTCGACTCTTCACGTGACCAGAGGGTTGGCCAATTTTTAGGTCAAAGAATTAGCATTGCCATACAACGTGGCAATGCTGCCAGCCTTTTAGGCACCTTTCCCACTGACAGCGATGCGGATGAATTTTTTGATGCCCAATGATTTGTTATATTTTTTTTTTTTTTGAGTCTGTATACTTGTACATAATTTATATATTTTAGTGTTAGATGTATATTATTAAATAAATAATGGTCATCCAAAAAAAAACTATACGTGGCCTTATTTATCTCCATCATATAAACCTTATCTATCATACCCACCTACCCCACCCTCCCCCTCTCTAAACATTCTAGATTTTTTTAAATCAATTCTCTTTTCAGAAGCACTGGAAATAGACTTAAATATACCTAGTTTAGAAACTCTTTGGCAAATGATTTTTAACATTAAATATCACAAGAAAATAGCTATATCCAGTTCCAAGAAAATTAAATCTCCTTCCGTCTCGCGACCTTCGATCCGCAATACAATGGATTCCGGTACACATGACCTCTTGACCCCGGAACATTGTTCCGTCTGTCGCACAATAAGCAATAAGTGACAACTGTCCAAATATGGCGGTTTGGCACAATACCATGCTTTGAAATGTAGTCCCGTTTTTATTTGTGGCTATATTTAGAGAAGACATCATTTTTCGCTTGTCCAACTTTCATTATTGATGAAAAATAGCTAGAATAATAGCTTGTGACTAAATAATAATAGCTGCACGTATCGATCGATCAGGTTAAGCTACACTTGCCGCGGTTGGTCCGTGGATTGGTGACCATCTTTATAACCGAGACTCCTCCGAGCCTCGGACAGCTTGTTAAGCCATTGAGCCCCAGTCCCGTTGACTTTGTGTAAACAATTTCATCAGCACTGCTCTCAAAACGGTGAAAGAAAACATCGTGAGGAAACCGGCATGTCCTAGAACCAATTTCGAAGACATGTGACATCTATTAACCCGCACTGGGCCCGCGTGGTGGATTACAGCCCACTCCCTCTCGAAGAGAAGAGGCCTGTATCCCAGCAGTGGGAACATTATAGGCTGATTATGGTGGTTATATTGGTGGAAGGGGCTGATTCAAACTGGTTTTGTTACAACAGACTTTAAGACAGCTTTACCTACAATTTTCTAATTTTTTTATCAAATTGGATTTGTTACAGCTGTAGTGGCAATCATGTCATTTGGTTTAAATAGGTCCTTATTTTTATTATTTTGTTAATCTTTTATATAGAGCTTTACCTACAATTTTCTAATTTTTTTATCAAATTGGATTTGTTACAGCTGTAGTGGCAATCATGTCATTTGGTTTAAATAGGTCCTTATTTTTATTATTTTGTTAATCTTTTATATAGATTCTTTTCTTTTAGATTTTGTGAATGTGAGAACGTTGTAGGCTGTAGACTTGTGACCATTTTCTATTTTACTAAGTACCTGGTACTTGTTGATAGGCCTACACTGTTCTCACATACCTATTAACATTGTAATTTCGTAACATTGTAGAAACTATTTATTTTTAATAGAGTAACCGTGGAGTTTCTTGCCGGCTCATCTCCATAGGAAGCGATCAATTGGAACCGTGCACCTAGTTTCTGACATTTCATAAGTGCCCTTGTAGGTTTATGTGAAATAAAATAATTTTAATTTTAATCTGACTTTACTCCCTAATATTATATCTACAGCAAGGACATTTTAATAGCCTATTATTATAATGATCCTCCCAATAGACCAAATTAAAAGAGACTCTGCTACCTTATTAAACACCGAACCAATTTGAACTGCGCAACCGAGGACCAGTTACTTGGCTAGCCCAAACATAGCTAGCTCTAATAAAAGCATATTATTAAAATAATTGCAATGTTACGGACAGGAAATGTAAATATCTCTTGCACAGTACCATTTACATAATAATATGCTATCATACGAATTATAAATAAGGATTTGTTTTTTGAAAGTTACATCGTAGAATACATTAGAACCAAGACCAAGTGGACTTTGAGAGTAGAGAAGTTGGAGTCGCGCCATAACAGAAACTTCAAGTCGTTTGTGGACACAGCGGATCGATAGGTAACGACGCAGCTGACGAACTTGCTAGAAGAGGTTCTAGCACGGCGGTCTGTGGACCTGAACCTATCGTACCGATCCCTTTCAATCAAATACGCAGGTGGCTACAGGAGTTCACCCTCACACAAGCGGAGTACTGGTGGACCTCGACACCGGGCTGCAGGCAATCCAAGGAAGCTATGCCATCCCTGGATAGCAGGCTAACCAGGCGTTTATTACGCCTGGACAGGAACGGCCTGCGCCTGGTGATGGGAACCATCACGGGACACTGCTCGCTAAACAAACACTTCCACACAATAGGCATAACGGAGAGCCCCCTGTGCAGGGCATGCATGGAGGCTGAGGAAACCGTCGCGCACGTGCTCTTTGAATGCACAGGCGTCACCCAAATTAGAACAGAAACCCTCGGGTCACCCAGATCTTTTACAGATGTTCTGAACAAACCAGGAGTTTTGATTAACTTCTGGAGGGAGGTGGGCTGGTTGGAATAACCACCAAACGGCCGCCATGGCCCACGCACAATGGTCCACCTGACGGACTAAGTGCGGAAACCAAACCCCATAACATAGAACATAGTCGTTTGTGGTGCGGGTTCCAACCCAGTACCTAGGAACCTTCATGAAGGAAGAGTTTTGGCCGAAAGGTGTGGCATACCGATGATTTCGTGGAAGATTACGCGACACCACGCAGCGCAATACGACGCCGACACAGTCATCACTTCGTGTACAATAATTATTTGTTGTTATTATAACAAAAAATATGTAGGTACTATGTTTAGATTAAGGTTGGGTCCATCTATGGGCCTGCGTCGCCTGAATTAAATGAATTATTAAAGTCCAAAGTTTGCAGTTTAAATTGCACAAAAATATTAAGGACCAGTTTTTGGCAAGTCAAGAAGATTGATTATTTCGAAAATCAACACGTTTTAGGACTCATCGAGCCAGCCATCAAAACGTTGAAGACACGATGTGTAACTCCTAAGTTCGACTTCCTGTCGGGTAAATTGCGATTGGCAACTGTGAGTTCCTTAATCTGATTTCCTGTCGGTAATATTGTATGTACCTATTACAAAGAGTCCGGAGTCTTGTATATTTAACCCCCAACGCAAAAACAGGGGTGTTATAAGTTTGACCGCTATGCGTGTGTCTGTCTGTGGCACCGTAGCTCTTAAACGGGTGAACCGATTTAAATGCGGTTTTTTTATTTGAAAGTAGGTTTTTTAGCAATGATTCTTAGATATGTTTTATCAAAATCGGTTCAGCCGATTGAAGATTATCAGCTCATTTCTAGTTTATTAATGGATGCGAGTATCTTTCACAGGTCTGATCGATTTAAAATTTGGTATTCTGTTACTTCAATGATATCAGAAGAACATAGCAACCTTGAACTGATGCTGCAGCATCACCTGGAATTTGCAGGATACCCAGTTGGGTATCCTGCAAATTCCAGGTGATGGTAAGGGAGTTCCCTTACCAACTTACAGCATAGGTATCGTGTTTGGGCTCATTGTAATGGTCTCAATGAATAGGTTATAGGTAGATGGTGAACAGGGTCTGGTGATGAGTAGGAAAGAGAAATGAAGAAATGTTCGTGTCGGGGGTTTTTTTTACCCGACTGCCCCAGAAGGAGGGTTTTTCGAGAGTATGTATGTCTGTATGTTTGTATGTATGTCTATTTCTTTGGCACGCTCTGTAGCCTAAACGGCTTGATGGATTTTAACATATAAGGTATCATTAGGTTCGTCTTAATAGTGGGAGTGACATAGGCTATATAATATTTATTATTGCATCTGCAAATATAATAAAAAGGAGGGGTAGGTTTAAAAAAAAAACAATATTATTGGTATCAAATAAAAGTTAGTAATGAGTCAATTCCAAGTATATATACATATTTAAATATTAATAAAACTAAAAAGTTTGAAATAAAACAAATTATTTTAAAAAAACAAAAAACCCGACTGCAAAAACTCATAACTGAAAAGAGAAAAACAAGCATTATAATCTATAGGATTTTGGTATAGCAGGCGGGAGAAAACCGATAGGGACATCGTGGCCCCCCGGCAACATGGCAACTGAAGGAACACGGGTGGGTTTTAGTCAGTAAGAGTCTGACACGTCCTCCTGCTCTGCCCAGAGCGGGAGAAGTTATTTGATAATTTCCCACCCAAAAAAAAAAAAAATGGCGGGGGACAAACAAAAGTTACACCAAAATTTCAGGTTATTGATTTTTTTAATAATTTGTTTTATTAACTGTTGAAATTGTATGTGTTTGGTCTATGTATTTGGCACTCTATGAATTTTGGGAAATAATGATGATTATTATAAATGTGGCCAAGTTATAACAGCTGTGTGACTCGGTTGAAAGTTAATCTACGCTTACCGCGGTCGGTTCGTGGATGGGTGACCACTGACCATCCATTACACATCGAGAACCCTCCGCGCCTCGGAAAGCACGCTAAGCTGTTGGTCCCGGCTGTCATCCGTAGATCTTTGACAGTCGTTACGAGTAGCCAGAAGTCCAAAAGACTGACAACCAGTCTTACCAAGGGGTATCGTGATATCTAGTAACTGGGTTGTGGAGGTCAGATAGGCAGTCGCTCCATGTAAAATACTGGTATTCAGCTGCTTTTACTGTACCTATGTCACAACATTTATTTGATTTAGTATGAGCTTTTTTATATTATCCTATCTTATATTATCTTTAATTTATTTATTATAACGGACTGACACTTCCATATTTATGTTTATTATTATTCTAGCGTATGACACTCGTGGGTTGCAGCTGAAAATCAGCGTCAGGTGGTACACTTTGTGTTGCCATCTGACATTATGCTGAGCTGAGGCCCTTTTGGCATTATAATCATTGTTTTCTGTTTTTATAGTTTTAAGGTGTATTTTTCTGTCTTAATGCCAATAAACGCAATTTTCTTTCTTTCGACCCCAACATAGTTGGGAAAAGGCCAGGCACATTGATTTGAATGCAGGGAAATAATGACACACTTTTTACCCTATCTAATCAGCTGCTGCTTTCCATTTTCCACTTTATCAATATATTCAATTAAATGATCCATGGAAATAGGTAATAGATTTCAAGTGCTTTGTTTATATTGTGTTTGCTGACCTTAATTGAATAAATGTTTTATAGTAGGACAGTGGTGCCATTATGAATTCCGCTACAATTTTTTTATCGGGCACTATACTTTCGAGTGTATGTAGATTATTTTGTTGCAAGTGGTTTTTCTATGTAGGTATTTAAAAGTTCATATAGAATTAGAAGAAGTAGTGAACTGATTTACCGGATTTTGCTAAACTTTGCTCAGGTGAAACGTTTAATAAATCTAACTTGACCTTTTATTTGAATCAAGGATATCATATCTGGTATAGGTCCTTATTATTTTTTTAATAGTTTATTTTCTTTTAGATTTTGTGAATGTGAGAACGTTGTAGGCTGTAGACTTGTGGACCATTTTCTATTTTGCTAAGTACCTGGTACTTGTTAATAGGCCTACACTGTCCTCTCATACCTATTATTAACACTGTAATTTGAAAACATTGTAAAAACCATTTGTTTTAAAAGAGTAACCGTGGAGTTTCGTGCCGGCTCTTCTCCATAGGAAGCGACCAATTGGAACCGTGCACCTAGCTTCTGACGTTTCATAAGTGCCCATGTAGGTTTATGTGAAATAAAATATATATTTTTTTTTATCGCTGGTATCTTTCCTTTGTACCTATGGTGTACTTTTTAAAATATGTAAAAATTTCACGCATAAATTCAAACTTACTTATATTTTTATTAAAGTAGACTATGTCCTGTACTAAGATATCTGTAACATATTTTATATTTAACACATTTTATGCAAATAAATATAATTATTTACTTATTCACTTTGTACTTAGTACTAAAATACTGATAAGTCATAAGTCATAAGTCATTTATTCATTTGTTTAACATAGGTGTACAATAGTAATGGTATTTGGTATGGTCACTAAATTCAAATTATTTTATTTCAGATAAACCTACAAGGGCATTTATGAAACGTCAGAAGCTAGGTGCACGGTTCCAATTGGTCGCTTCCTATGGAGAAGAGCCGGCAAGAAACTCCACGGTTACTCTTTTCAAAATAAATTGTTTCTACAATGTTTTCAAATTACAGTGTTAATAGGTATGAGAAGACAGTGTAGACCTATCAACAAGTACCAGGTAGGTACTTAGCAAAATAGTCCAAAAATCTACAGCCTACAATTTTCTCACACTCACTAAATCTAAAAGAAAATAATACAAAACAAACACAAAAACAAAATTATAAAATAAAGACTCAATTTGCAATAGGTACCTCTGGTAAGTAGGTACCTAAGTATTAATTCGATAATCTCTGTAAACAAAAATTTGGTGCCGCTCAACCACCTGATTTAAATCCATTAACCGACTCTTACGGTTTAAAATATACATTATAAAAAGGACTTGATGATATTTTACAGTTATTCATTAAAATAAAAACGGTTCAAAATTACTTGGACCGCCATTCATATTAGTATAAGGAATCATCACATTTACTCCACAATTTGCGCAGAAATCATAATTAAGCCCTTCCTTATATGGGAATTTAATGTTATATCGCAATAAAAATAATGCATTTTTCCGAAGTATTCAAAAATATAGGGTTGTCGAGTTTCCAAGTTGAACGTATAAAATATGACTACCGCTTTTTAAAAAGCTTTAATGGCCATTCGGAGAAATAAAGATCGCGTTTTAATGTTATTTTAATAATATTAAGAGCAACTGTGACTTTATCTTGTAACCATGGCAACCGGCAATCGATTGTGGATAAAATCTTAGCTTAACGAGCGACTGTAAATTAAACGAAAGCTGTTTTTAATAAAGTCTTTATTAACTCAAATTAATTGTTGAATTTTATACACTATTATAAAGAGGTAAAATTTGTTTGTTTGTTTGTAAGTTTGTAGGGGGTAATTTCCGGAACTATCGTCAGATATGAACAATTATTTTCGCATTGGTTAGCCCAATTCTTGAGGTAGGTTATAGGCTCGCGGACGAAGTCGCAAGCAGAAGCATGTCTTGTAATAAAAAGGCGCAACAAGACAGATTCGATTGCTCTTTTATAATTCAGTCAACAAATCACAACAGTTTACGGACGCTTGACAATTTGTTCGTTAATTTTTGGGTTGATTTTTGTATCAGAATCAAGCGATAGTTGTTTTAAAACCCCGAAACGATTAATTACAATTGTAAATTTTTACGTGATTGATACACAAATTGATCGTCTACCAAATACAATTGAAGTGATTGAAAATATTACTACATATTGTTTCGGGGTAAAAATACATCTATCTATCTATCAAAATTGTAGTGTCTCGCCTCGCTGCTAGGCAGCGATACAATACAAATATCATTATCTGCCTTACCTTTTCCCAACAATGTTGGGGTCGGCTTCCAGTCTAACCGGATGCAGCTGAATACCAGTATTTACACAGAGCATACAACGAGTTGTAGGTCATAGGTTCGAACCCAAGCAGGTGCTTTAATTTGTGTAAATTATTTCATCTCCACTGCTATCAAAACGGTGAAGGAAAACATCGTGAGGAAACCGGCCTGTCCTAGAACCAAAATCTTCGTAGACATGTGACATCTACCAACCCGCACTGGCCACGCGTGGTGGTTACGGCTCACTCCCTCTCCCCAAGAGGAGGCCTGTGTCCTAGCAGTGGGAACATTATTGGTGATCAAGCGCGCGAGCCGAGCGAGCAAACCGAGCGGTGACGCAACAGCGGCCGGTGAACGCTGCACCGCGCTCAATTATTTGAGGTTTACAAATAGAAGTGCAATCACTATATTAGAGAGTTTAATAATATTTTTGGTTATGCAATATGGAAATTATTTAAGGTGCCATTAGAAAATGTTATGATTATGAAATAGTAGCAATTACTACACGACAATTTCAATCGTAAAGATACCTTATAAGTCCACCTGCTTTAAAAGTTTCAATATGGGAGCAAGTCCAAAGTATTTGTCACCCTAATGTATATTTAATGACCCATAACAGAGAGGATTGACAGTGTATACGCTTACTTACATTGACGAGCTCTGAATATACAGTACTTGAGAACGATGCTTTTGAGAAATATACTGTTGAGCATAACGGAGCGGGAAAATACTATGTTCATATTTATATTCATTTATTGCAAACCATAGTGTTTATAAAAGGTTCATACATAGATCATAGCTTGGTTCATTAATATTTAACTAAACATTTAATAAAATATAAAAAAAAGGATTGTGTGGTTTTATGAAACCACGATAAAAGTGAAACTTTTAAGCGAACTATAGGCGCCGCTATATTGGCCTTGGCTGCTCTGACGAGCGCCTTTCACTTTATCCCTACTCCGCGGCCGACCGTCACGCGACATGCAACACACAGACGAAAAAGTTTGAGACGATGTAATAAAAGTTTCACTTTAAAAATTTTCCTCAAACATGCATGGAAATATTGTCATTATTTTCGAACAAAGAACACCCGAAGTATCGATTTTACGGTCAAAGAAAATCAAATCTATTGCAGGCGCGTTTTTTGAATTTGGAACATTACAGCGCTCCAGCAATGTTGTATGAAGTGGCGTGCTGGGGTTATTAAATACTCTTTGATTGGATCTCTTTTATCATTCTTGGCATACCAAAGTTCTCTTTGCTTAGTACAAATTGCGTTCACGTGGCTGTATAGCCTTAGATGCGTTTGCCTTTCGACACAGATGATAAATAGAAAATTGGCGGCAAAGCTGAAAATTCGTCTTGATTTGTTATTTACTTATATAATAGATAATTAAAATGAGTTCCAACGGTTCAGAGAGTGAAATGGAGATTGATTGTACTCCACCAGATTTAAGATCAGAAGCCAAATTAGCAATGGAAAACCTGCTTCCAGCGTAGTCAAAAGAAAAATACATAAAAGTATATGAAATGATGATGATTTGGAAAAACGAGAATAAAGTGTACATTTTCTACAAACTGTGTATTTTTGGCGTATTTTAATGAGATTACTAAAACTAAGAAAAACATTACCCTCCTTCTGGGGCAGTCGGGTAAAAAGCCATCTACATTATGGGCAATTTATTCCATGCTGATACAGTTCATGTTAAAAACGGCATTAACTTGAAAAATTATGGAAATTTAACTACTTTTATTTCCCTGCATTCTTTTGAGAAAAGCACTATATATGCCTCGGCGGAAATGGCAATTGCGTGTCTCGTATTAGTGAAGTCCTCGTCCACGGCTCGGCCTTCAAACTCATACTCGACCTGCAATTGCCTATTTCCCGGCCTTTGCAATAATAATGTACTATTATTTCGACCGAAAACTCATAAAGTCATTAGTATAGTTAGTAACATATACACCGACAACTGCTAAATTAATGTTTATTTTTTTATTTATTTTTTCTATAAATTCTATTTAACCTCATCATTGTAAAGCTACCACTTAAAGGAAGAGTGAGACAGCTCCGACACAAGTACTATTTGTAACTTACTGGGGCTGCCTCAATTTATGTAAGAAACAATGTTTCAGTTGTTTTTAGGGTTCCGTACCTCAAAAGGAAAAAAAGGAACCCTTATAGGATCACTCGTGTGTCTGTCTGTCTGTCTGTCTGTCTGTCTGTCTGTCCGTCTGTCACAGCCAATTTACTCCGAATCTAATGGACCGATTAAGTTGAAATTTGGTACACATATGTATTTCTGTGACCCAAACACGAATATGTAACGTAAATAAATGAATTTTGAATATAGGGGTCACTTTTGGGGGGCAAACAAGAAAGTAAAAAAAAATAGTTTTACTAACAGTACCGTGTGACATATCAAATGAAAGGACTTGTTATGAGGATCTTAAATATATTTTTTGTATCATTTTAAAATAAACACTTTTAAAGATATTTAAGAAATTCAATGAAAATTGACCATTCCCCCCCCCTTATCTCCGAAACTACTGGACCAAAAATTTTGAAAAAAATACATAGTATGGCTCTTTACTCATAGATTACAGGAAAACCTATAAGAAGTCCATGGTCTTAAAATAACATGGTAAATCTCTCAATATTGTGCGCGCAAACTTACATTTCGTCACTCGGCATCCAATAGGCTCATCTCTCTAGCTATTATAATATCAACAACAAAATATCAAAAGTGTATGACAGTCTGCTTAATATACAACTAAAAAATAAAACTGTAAATGTTCATGACAACCAATTCGGGCTTCGGCGTGGTTTGTCAACAAAAAGTGCAGTGTTGTGTCTTAAGTATACTGTCACATACTATACACAGCGTGGGACGCAGATTTATGTTAGCTTCCTCGACTTATTCAAGGCTTTCGATCTGGTGGCTTATGACGTATTGCGGAGAAAGATGGAGAAGGATAGGTTGCCAATGGAGCTTATAAACATCTTTAAATATTGGTATGGTAACAAGATCAATAGTGTATGATGGGCTGGAACTTTTTCCAGGCCATACAGGTTGGAATGCGGGGTGAGGCAGGGAGGGTTGAGCTCACCCTCGCTTTTCGAGCGAGCTGATTGGCGAGCTCAACAGCACCAGAGTAGGTAGCTATATAGATGGTATTTGTGTAAATAATATTAGCTAAGCAGACGATATGGTGCTTCTGAGTGCGTCAATCTGTGGTCTCAGAAAGTTGGTCGCCAAATGTGAGTAGTATGCCAAAATACATGGTTTGATGTATAACTCCAATAAGTCGGAGATCATGGTCTTTGAGGCTTGGGGTAGACCAGGTTATGTACCACCTGTATTACTCAATGAGACTCCACTACAAATGGTATTTACGTTTAAATATCTTGGTCATATATTGACCCCTGACCTCAATGACGGACTCGATATTGGCGGGAACGAAGGGTGTTGTCGGTAAGGGCGAACATGCTGGCTCGCTGGTTTGCACGCTGCTCACTTAAAAAGTCAAAATGACTCTGTTTCGAGCTTATTGTACAACGTTTTACACGTGCAGCCTATGGGCTAGATATACCCAAAGGTCGTGCAACACCCTTCGTGTCCAATACAACAACGCTTTCAGGGTACCTATTGGTGGGGCTGCCCCGTTTTTGTTGCGCATCGGGAATGTTCGCGGACGCACATGTTGATTGCTTTTACGCAACGATGCGAATAAGGTGTGCATCTCTATTGCGCAGAGTGCGGGCCAGCTCCAACAATATCCAAAAAATGATCACTAGCAGGCTGGATTGCATGTACATCAATCACTGCAGTGCCATCTCCCATGGGGTGAAATAAATTTAAACTAGATTACGTGGGGCACTCGGAAAGTTTTGCGATACTAGAAAAAAATAAACTACAGGTTATATATTTTTTAATTATATCTTTTCAAAGAACTCTACATTTCTTTCTATTTTTTTCTCCTTCTGCTTTTATTTTAATTTTACCTTGTTTTTTTATTAATGTTAATGTGAGTCTCAATAAATACTTTTTCTTTCTTTTCTTTCTTTCTTTTTGATTTTGCTGGTAAAAAAATGTGGAGGGAATTTAGAATGTTATTTTTTTTTTATTTGTAATAAATAGTCATATTTTTTATCGATATCAAAACCAGCCAGTATCCCATAGACAAAAACTGTTAATCGCAAAACTTTCTGAGTGACCTGGTAAAATAAGCTAACATAGTTCATAAGTTTACTAACACAATGAATGAGTCCTTGTTACTTGAATAAAGAAAAATATAGTGACCATTTTTCTTTTTCAACGACGTTTTCTAAAAATTTAACCTAGCTAGATCGATTTATCGCTCCCGAAACCCCCTGCGTACTAAAGTTCATAAAATTCTATGAGCCGTTTCCGAGATTCAGATTATATATACATATATACAAGAATTGCTCTTTTAAAGGTGTTAGATTTATATTACATTTATTCATTTTTTTACACATTAAATACATTTTTAAATATTTTGATAAAAATCATTAAAAAAACATTTAAAAATATAAAAAACAGTGGCCCATCGGCATCAGGAACAAGGTCCAAGCTGCCGGTGGTCAGGGCTCTAGAGAGAGGAACCTCCTCACTATGCGTGCCGTGTTTAGGAGTACTGCTTTCTGAATCAAGCCCTTGACCCAGCCGCGCAATGAGAGCCTCCTGAGGTGTTGGTCGAGGCTCTTCGCTATTAGGCCATTAACCGTAACGATTATCGGTACAATGATTGCAGAGTCCACATCCCACATGTCGACAACCTCGTGTGCTAAGTCAAGATACTTGATTTTTTTATCTTTCTCAGCTTTTACGAGATTCTCGTCATGAGGGACGGCGATATCAACAATCATTGCACGGCGCTCTCGTCGATCTATCACCACAATATCAGGCTTATTAGCTACAATAGTCCTGTCAGTGATGATAGATCGATCCCAATACATTATATAATATATATTATATAATATATATTATATATTATATAATACCGCAAATGTGAAATTTTTAACGAACATCAGATTTTAGTTTTATTTAATTCTTCTACACGTTCAAATAAGTGATCTTGCAATTAAAAAAAAAAAACGTAAAACATCTCACCTTCGCGGTATTGGATGCCGAGCGACGATTTGTAGTTGGAATGTATGGGAGAACATGTTTTTCAACTACAATGTTAAGTTTATTCTTGGGATAAATAAATTCATCTCAACTACGGAACCCTTCATTGTGCGTAGTCCGACACGCACTTGGCCGGTTTTTTTTTAAATCTTTTTTTAGTAAACAACACAATACGGTGCCACACGTAACTGACAGCAGTGAATTATGAAAGTCCACTCTGTCAGCTATCATTTTCAAAACCCTGCCCACACAGCAAGATATTTGATCATCATAGACAAAATGTCTATGATGAATAAACGATATCTAGAAATGGTTAAAAAGGCACCAGAGTTTATTTGTAGTCGCGGACCAAAAGACCAGCATTTCTTTATCCCTATCAATTACCATCACTGATCGAAAGACCATAATTGCGTAATGCATGATCAATCACAATTTGTTTCGATTTGAAACAGATTTCTAATCCATTGCTTCACAAGTTGGAAAAAAAATCTGCTCAACAACGTAAATAACGCAATGAATGTTGTTGAACTGTCAAAATGAAACAAATTTGTCATAATTGTTTACGAAAATAAGTTACGCAATTAGGGTACAGATTATAATCTCCTTTCTAGAAGAAAATCATTAAAAAAACTTTTTACAAAAAAAACAACCGACTTCCAAAAAAACACTACAAAGTGAAAAGTAACTTTAATTTCGGAAGTCGGTGTCTTTGGTTTTGAATTTTCGTTTTTTGTCACCGACTTCCGAAATTAAATTTATTTTTCACTTCGTAGTGTGTTTTAATAAAAAAAATATGGGACCACCTCGAGAGCATACCCTTTCAAACAAAAAAAGAATTTTTAAAATCGGTCCACAATTGACGGAGAAATCGGTGGACATACATAAAAAAAAACAAACATACGCGCCGAACATATAACCTCCTCCTTTTTGGGAGTCGGTTAAAAAATAAATAAGCAATACTCACATAACTCCTTTCCCAGCACCCACGTCTCCGGCTTAGAGTTAACCTCCACCAGCACAGTCGGCGTACACACCAGTAGCACCATCAGATCCGCAATGCTCAAGTTCACCAGAAAAATGTTCGTCGAGTTCCTCATATCCTTAGTCTTTAGTATCACTATTGGTACCATCACGTTCCCTATCACACCGAGACACATTATCACTATACAGAACGTCATCGACGTCGCTTTTATGTAATACGGGATCTCAGCGTATTCCGTAAAATTGTCATTCGACATCGCGTATGTCGCATTCGTGAAATTCGTCTTCCCAAAACCCGAATTTTCGTACTCGTCCGAAGTTTCGTATGTACAGTTTTGTGTTGCATTTTTGTAGTTAAATGTTATGTTCCTACAGTCGTAATGTAGTGTGTTCACATCTGTCGGTGTGTGTGTGAAGTTAGTTGTTGAAATCATGTGGGTGTATCAGTTCATAATTTCACATTGTTCCTCTTTGGTGACTGTTAGGATGGTGACATTTTTCGGGTCATCTGTAACAAGAAGAAAAGTAAATATTATTCTAGGATTTAAATTCGAATAGATTAAGATCGATGGGAGGCCCTGATAGGGAAGTATTGATGATGAAAGATCAATATTTTTGAACGATGATACCGTAGTAATTCTGTATCTGAGTCCCTATATGTCAAATTGTAAGCATTCACTATCTTAATAGATTTGTCCCTAAAAAATCGAATCAGTGCAGTATGATGTCCTTCTTTCAAATAATGATGTCACATTGCTTCTTGTCCAAAGTGCAAATTCTTAAATACTCATGCATTTAAAAATGAACCCTACTAATTTAGGTGATACAGTTCATTCTAAAATGTATTATAAAAAATGTGAAGAGCATTTAATTAATTAAATTACTCGCAACCAGTGTGCGCGTATGACCAAAATGTATGAACGTAAACGAAGCAAAAAAAGTATGTAAGGCGCGTTTGTAGCAGGTGGCGTTCGATAGTTTCTGCCTAGGGTCCATGGGAAGAAGGCGCGAGTTTAAGTATGTATGTATATCAAAAAATTTCATCATCATCATCAGCCTATAGCAGTCCACTGCTGGACATAGGCCTCTCCAATTGCACGCCATTCAGCTCGATTCTCGGCAACTCTCATCCAGCTGCTACCAGCCACCCTTCGAAGATCGTCACTCCACCTAGCCTGAGGGCGTCCTACCTTACGTTTGCCAATTCGCGGTCTCCACTCAAGAACACGTATACCCCAACGGTCATCGGTTCTACGGCTGATATGGCCGGCCCACTGCCACTTCAGCTTGCTAATTCTGTGAGCTATGTCGATAACTTTGGTTCTCTGCCGGATCACTTCGTTCCGGATTCGATCCCTCAAAAAATGTAAGGTTGATATATATTCATCATCGTACCCTTGAAGATTGTAGGACTAGGAATGATGAACTTAGAACAATTAATTATTCACAGTGCTTCTACTACGAGTTTCGTCTGTTGCTCGACAAATTTGTGAAACCAGCTGTTTCTCCTTATTGTGTAAATAATTTAATCGCAAATAGCAAGCTGTTACATTTAGATGTCTTGGACAAACTTTCATTTCCTTTTTACTTTGTTTATACTTAATTCGGTCCTCATAGAAACTTTCTTTTCTATTTAGCGTTTGTGAATGATATTATTATCATTTTTCTCGAATACAACTAAGTAAATAAAGATATAAACAGAAAAACCAGCCAAGTCTGAGTTGGACATACATACTAAGGGTTCCGTTCCACCGCCACCGTACAATATTTAGCAAAAAACGCCGATAAAAACACGCTTCTTATATAAATATGGGGACCCCTTTAATTTTAACTGTATTTAATTTATATTATAGCGGATTTTTATTATTTGTTGTTATAGCGGCAACAGAAATACACAATCTAAATTAACACGATCTGCTTATTATATTAGTGGCAACTTAATTCAAGAAGTGGAACAGATAAGAGACTTAGGAGTTTTGTTCGATAGGCAGTTAACATTTGTACCCCACATTGAAAATGTAATTAAAAAAGCCTCTAGAATGCTTGGGTTTGTTATTAGAAATGTTACCTGTTTCCGTCGCAATAAGACAAAAATTCTACTTTATAATTGTTTGGTCCGTAGCTCGTTAGAATATTGCAGTACTGTATGGAGACCTCACTATGCCGCTCACACATTAAGATTGGAAAGGGTTCAAAAACGATTTCTGTGGCATTTAGCATACTCTTCCGGGATAGCTAAAAAGAAACGATCATATAAAGATAGACTCTTGCATTTCAAGATGATATCCCTACAGAAGAGGAGAGATTTACTGGATTTGTTGTTTTTATTTAAAATTTTGAATAATAAAATTGACTGTCCTCAATTGTTGAGCAGGATCAAAATCCGCGTACCCGTGAAAAGCCCACGAGTTCCTATAACCCCCTTATGTCCTCCTCTTCGCAGAACTGTTCTTGGGGCTAATTCTCCAATCCCCCGTCTATGTAAATTATTAAATAGCTGCAGTGATCTTATTGATGTGCACTCTGACGCAATTAGTAAGTTCCGAAGCATTATATTATGTAAAAATTTGTAAAATTTCAGTGTTGTAATTTCGATTTTAATTTTAATTTTTGTTTCGATTTAGATTTTATTTTTAATATTATTTAAATTTTATGTGATTTTAATTAATTATGATATAAATTTTTGTTTTAAATTCAATTATAGATTTTAAATTGGAATTTTGTTGAAATAATAATTATGTTCGGTGAGTGTAAGAACTCATCTAATTTTAAGTAGGCACTAAACAACAAATAAGTAATGCATGATGTGCTTACCTGTAAGAAATTGGTACACTAGTCTATAAGTTTATTGCATGTATCTCATATCTTTGTATCGGTGTATTCAATTGTTGGTGAGCCAAATAAATAAAATAAAATTAAAAAAAATCTGTGAATTTTCAATTTCTCAAATTTTTTATCTATTCTCCGTTTGAAATAAGATTAGACATTTAAACAAACCTTTTTTACAGTCCGTTCAACCGGTTTTGACTTCTATACCGTAGGCATAAGGATGGCATTAAAAGCAAAAAAAGTGGTTACAAACCAACTGTTTACTGCTGCTGCATTGTGTGTTTATTGCAGCTGTCATTTGTCGTGCTACCAACGCAATAGAAGTCAAAATCGGTTGAACAGACTGTAAAAAAGGTTTAGTTAAATGTCTAATCTTATTTCAAACGGAGTATAGTTGATATTTAAAAAAATCACAGATTGCGTATTTCTGCGAGCTTTTGTCAGCGGGCTGTATATAATTAATAGGTAGACACGTATTATGGTTCATTATATCCGTCTGTCTGTCAGCCCGATCACAGACGGACGGACAGTGGAAGCTTAGTAATAGGGTTCCGTTTAGCACCCCCCGGAACGGAACCCTAAAAAGTAACCTTTTCATCCCCTAACAAACACAAAAAATCTTCTAATTTACACTGTGTTTACTACCTTTTCTATCTAAGGCCACGTATGCACATACATCAGAGTTATTTCAAACCAATTTAAACAAAAATTTCCATCTCGCATCCCTCCTAAAAAAAGAATTACTCAACTTAAACGTTTAAATTACAAAATTCTACAGTAAATTACAAAACAAATTAGACTGGGTACCGTCGACTGCACGTGGTTGGTAACACTTTGACCTTGGTTTAGCTTGTCGTAGTACGGAGTTGCATTTTGCAATAGCATAAGGCCGTGCGCACTTTGGACGCGTTTTCGTACGAATTATACTCGTGCGAACACACGAACACGCACGAACGATCCCGACCTTCCAAGTACTAAGAGAGCACACCGTTTTTTTTGTTTTGTTTTTTTGGTGTATTTTCAAATATCTTCTCCCGCTCTGAGCCGAGCGGGAGGGCGTGTCAGACTCTTACTGACTAAAACCCACTCGTGTTCCTTCAGTTGCCTGTATGCCAGGAGCCACGGTAACCCTTTCGGACAAACCCCCAACCCCGGCAGGCATCGGGCCTAGCGAACCCTTTCAGTTGTGCTGACATCTCTTTGAGGCGCGCGTCGCCCGGGTCGATGGCGCGAACACAACGCGCCGTCGACCCAGGCCTCCGCCTCCTCCTTCGCGAGCATTACTGCTTCGCAGAAGGAGGTGTCGGCCGCAGACAGAGGGCGAGTTAATCGTACGTATAGTTCCGACGTCCGAAAATATTCCGAACTTGTTGGGATTTTTCGTGCGATCAATGCGATTTCACCGGAACCTATTTGACGGAGTAAAACGTATTTAGTGTACTCAATTCATACGAACACGATAAAACGTTTACGTATGATATTCGTGTCAAAACTACGCACGGCCTAAGAGGCCAACTCATACTGGTTATGTTACTGCTGCCATGCGGTTTACTGTACTCTTAATAACCCCAAAATGAAGGGAGGGTGTTATCATACAAATTAGTTTGAGAATTTAGCACATTACGATGGTGAAATTCATCTTGCTTATAACCAGGCTTGGCGCTAATCTGTGAGCAGTGAAAGCATTTAGGGTTGTTTATATTTTAAACTTGGGTAACATTTTTGGGTAGACATTAATCTTGGAAGGGTGTTTGCTTCCTGAATAAAAATTGTATGAAAACATAAAACTTTTTGCGTGAACGTCATTCTATTTCTAGAAGGATTCGAGGTTTATAACGTACCTCAAAGGAGATCATTCACCGTCTATACATTTTTGGGCTAAATGTGAAAGTGCCGGCTAAACAAAAAAAATAATTAATCTCTTCACTTTTTACTATGGGACCAAATCTGTAGGGCCATTCTCGGCACTGTTATACGAGTTTGAAAAATATTTGACGGGTTATGCGAACATAAATGTAGGGAACAGCAGATTTTTTTTTTCGCGATTTCAGGTTTGGTCCCATAGTAAATGTTGTTCATAATGATGAGTAAAGTCACGTGTTTTAAGTTTGCGTACTGGTTAAAAACTTAGCCTGTATAATTAATTACCTACTCCTATCACCCTGCCTTAACAGAATATAACAATTATCTATTGGATTTGTCTAGATCTATATCTTCTATTATGACGTCATAGGAGTCAATATGGTGGAGAAATTGCGACTCAAAAACTAAACAGTCGCTCTTTACAACAGCCTATTCACATCACATACAAACTTTTTGCCCTACTCAAGCCACAATACTTATGCTACAACATAATTAGTTACACTATGTCGTACCTCAAAAGGAGCCTACGAAATTACTCATTCACTGTTGCAAACCTTTACAACGTAACTTATATAATTTGGGGTCCCTTGAATTGTGTGGAAACTCACCAAGTGACATTACGGTAAGTCATTTAGGTGATATATTCGTGAATACGGTAACGAGCTCGTGTGGGGATTAAGCGAATCTTGGTAGAATTAGCCTAGCTAGATTTTGTCTTCAAAACCGCTTAAAATAGAATAGAATATTTTCATTTCAGACAGAGTCCATAGGGTTTGTAACAATATTACTTAACATCTAGTGTTAGTAGGTACAAACACAGATTATAACATAAACTTAAAACTCAGCGTGCAGCTGCATCCACCTCCGTAACATCGGGGAATCCCACCGATCTGCTAACACACTGAGAATACTGTTGGTGCTGCTGCGAACACGCGACATCAGGGATGCACATCTTTTTCTAACAATGGCGTTAAACCATCAATGTTATTATCCGTAAACATCCCTGATGCACTACAACGCCACGGCAGCCGCAGCAGTACTCTCAGTGCATTATTATACTGAACGCGTAGGTCGATGTATGCCCGCTGAGTAAAGTTGACCCACAGGCTGCACGTGTAGAAGGATTGACAGTAAGCTTTGAAAAGCATTACTTTAACTGCCCTCGTACATCGTGCAAACCTGCGGGCCAGCATGTTACAACGGAGAGCCAGCGACCTACGTTCCCTTTCAATGTCACAGTTATTTTTAAGGTCTTCAGTGATCCTGTCACTTAGGTATTGACTATAGAGAACAACCGCAAAACTGTAATTTAGTTTTTAGATCAGACACACATCTAGTTCCCTACTTGACAAATGACATTACTGTCTCGGTTCTCTCAATACTTTCCTTACTTTTCGATTACAATATTCTGGATTCCTAGGATTCATTTCAAATTACTCCCAAGAGACTGCTTAAATCATGGTTTATTTTTAAGTTGAGGTCTTAAGAATGCGGCGACGCATGAATTGTCCATACAAACGTAGTACATAAATCATTTGCAATTTGAGCATATTTCCACCATATTATGTTGATATTCGGATTGAGACAAAATTTATCTAGGCTCCTACGTCTTTTTATTTCCAAAAACTTATCTTTAAATGAAGTGTAGGCGAATTGCATTTCGTACATTTTTACAGCGTAAATGACATGTTTTCATATTGTTTTTTCTGTATTATAAACAAAAATATATGTAATATTGTTTCCGCAGAAGCATAGTTTATGTCATCAAGTTACAAATTATCGAAAAAAAAATATGGAAATACATTACGTTATCATTCATAATTTTTTGTATTACGGAACACATCTAAATTTATCATAAATTTTCGAAAGCTAGTAGTACTATCGCGTCAAGCAATAATTGACAATGTGTGCGTGGTAGTATTGCTCACTGTAGGTGTATATCGCTCCGACAGGCACTCACACTAGCGCAACATGCTTGGAATTAAATTTTGCAAACATCTCGATTTGGAGTTGCGAGCCGTGTCGCCAGCCTTTTAAAGCCCAGATATATTTAATGCATCATAAAAGATCTATCAATATAATAATATGAACCAACTGAGGTATAGTGTCACTTCCTTACAAACAGCGTCTTTAGAACAGATAAACTGACAGATAAGAACAGGAACCATTAAAATTAATGAAGGATATACGTATGAACGCCTATTAGTTTCAACGTTCCTCAATTTCAAAGGTATCATAATCTTTAGTACTTGTTACTGATAAACATCTTTCTTACATCCGTCGTGCGACGCACATACATAAGCAATATGATAATTTTCTCAAAATATATCAGTGATTTGTTCGAATATTCTTATTTTTTGGGCCTCATATTAAACATTAACCAGCAAGTGTTAAAGCCTTTTTGTGGCCTGCTTAACTATTCTATGTTTTGATGCTTTGTATATCTGTTTGCTGGGGACCTAAAACGGCCACGTTAGCAATTCCTCTAAAAGCAATTCATTTTCTGAATTCCCAACAATTCCTCATGGTGACACATATTTTAGCTGAATCATATTCAATTCAATTCATTTCAGAATCATATGGTGTCATTACAGTCTTAATTTTTTTCATACGGCAATATAAATATTGCCGTTTTACCGGATAATTTTTCTTTTTTTATTAATCAAATGAGATTTTTATTTTAATTTTATTTTATTAAAATACAAAACTGTCAAACAGATGAATTGCGTAATATGGATTGAACGCAGATAATTTTATGAATTGTCAGTTTGTGTGATTCGTGATATTATCATTACCTATTATGATTTTGCTAAAGCGGCCGTTTTAAGCCCCCTGGTCTACAGAGCACGTAACAGAGTAGCTACAGAGTTCGTACCAAAAGTCAATGTTGCAGGAAGGACCAGTACAGGTTCAGTATCAGTAGAGTTTGTCTAAGAAGTATGAGAACTTAGGAAATGTAGGCGAATGTGTACTTCTTTATAAATGTACTTTATTATAAACTAACTGTTGCTTGTGACTTCATCTGCTTGTATTTTGTATTTTATAGTTTTTTATACAAATAACATAACATAACATCACGCCTGTAATCCCCGAAGGATTAGGCAGAGGTGTACCTATAGTACTGCTGAGTATGAAGACGTGGGTTTGATTCCCGGGTCTAGCAAAGTGTTATTGAGTTTTTCCATCAGGAATTTCTCAGTAGTAGCCCGGAGTCTGGATTTGTGCCCGGTTGATGGCAATAGGCTCGCCCCTTTTTACATGGGACTTAAACATAACTGGCGAAATGTGGAAGTACTATAGGTACACCTCTGCCTTTTTTATACAAATATCCGGAAAGAAATTGAAGAAATAATGCCTATCAGGTAGGCTACCATATCTGTCAAATTTAATTATGATCAGTTCTTGGTTTAGGCCTAAAAAGATGACAAACAGATAGACAGAGTTATTCTAGATTCCTTTCTTGATAAATAGAACCTGTCCTGAGTCAACTTTGGCAAAATCAACACACCCTGCAAAATGGATTGTTGACATGATACGTTTTTATAGCCTCCCAAGGAAGCTGTAGCTTTATGAATATTATAGACTACTAGTAAACCCTTTCTATTTTTCTAGGCAACCTACTATGTATTCTCTACTTCCCGAGTAAGTGAAAGTGTGCGTGCCGACTAATGTAGAAAGATAGTTATCCGTGTTTCTGGCGTCCCGGATATCCGGCCAATTAGCACAATGTTGGGACATTAGGCAGGTCCATCTCTTAATAGTTTCCAAGGTTGGGGTTCCTAATCTTGATGGAGACACTTTGAGAGGAAATTGAGCGAAGAGATAAAAGTTTTGATGTTTATTATACGGAGATCCTGTTTGTTTTATGATGTGTTCATCTTCTGTTTTTATTTTTAGAAACATACTCAATTAATTAATTAATTTATGTAAACGACGCAATCAAGGTTTCATGAAGAATTGATGAAGAGGATATCGACTAAGTAGAATATCTCCAAAAACGACAGTCGCGATAATCAGCCTATAATGTTACCACTGCTGGGACACAGGCATCCTCTCTTTGAGGGGGAGTGGGCTGTAATCCACAACACGGGCCCAGTGCGGGTTGGTGGATGTCAATCTTCGAATTTTTGGTTCTAGGACATGCCGGTTTCCTCACGATGTTTTTCTTCACCGTTTTAAGAGCTGTGGTGATGAAATTGTTTACACAAAGTAAAGCGCCTGCCTGGGTGCGAACTCGCGAGGTACAACTCGTTGGGTCCCCACTGCTCCCCAATTATTCTTTAAAAGCCATTAAAATATGTACCAATCTACCAATATTTGTTTAACCGTTAAAGCCCCGCCTGGTACATTTCTGTACCAGTGCGCCAGTTGACAGTTCCCCGTCAAGCCCTGGTGGATTTAAACTCTTTTGTGCTTTAAAAATAAGGGCTAACATTGTCTGTGGGCTGTTTTACTCTATGGCCTAACGGATATTCTCGTCAATTAGAACAACATTATTTAAAAAATGACAGTAAACACCGAATTTTTTTTTTAATGTCGAAAGTGACGTGGAGCGCGCGTCAATGTAAAACCGCAAACTTGACAGTTACGTTACATCACGCGGGGCCTCTATAGGTTAAGCTGAATTCCTCCAACAACAATAAGACAAATATTTTGGAATATCTACATTTTTTTGCCAAAATTCACACATCAACAAACACGCAATCCTACCTGGACACGACATGGAATTAATTCACTTTCGTCTACGCCTCTTTGCCTAAGAAAATATATTCGCAAAAGGAATAAACGGACGAAAATAAACCAAACACACTGCTTCCGGGGTTGATCATCCCGGAAGCAATGTGTTGGAATGAAGACAGAAAAACTTTTCTGATAGTTTTGAGATGATGTAAATACTAATACTTGACAGCAGTGTGATTTAAAAGAAAGGGTATGCTGAGATGGTTTGGGCATGTTGAGAGGATGAATGAAAGGCGACTAACAAAATGTATTTACAAGGCTGATGTAAAGGGAAAAGCCGGGCGGGGACGCCCTAGGAGGACATATACTGACCTTATTGGTGATGTTCTTCAGAAAGGCCAGGTGCGTAGTACTCGCAACCGGCGTGCGTGTATGACCAGATGTATGAACGTAAACGAGGCAAAAGGACTATGTAAGGATCGTAGCAGGTGGCGTTCTGTAGTTTCTGCCTACCCCCATGGGAAGAAGGCGTGAGTTTATGTATGTATGTAATACTTGTAATAGAGAAGTCATATCGTTGTCCCCGGCGAATAAAATGATAATGTGCTATTACGATAGTTTTTTTAATAACTGAGGAAAAATTTCAACGCAGGGTTCAGAATTATGTACTGTATCCATGGTAACAGTTTTCGCGTCGATGGATGCCACCCTTTATCGATGGACTAAAGTCCCCGCCACGAGAAGCTATAAATTTTGTAAACACACATTCAGGGGTTTGCAATCTTTGGGTAAAATAAAATAAAAACAGTTTTGTACTATTTTTTGCAGTGATATAATTATATTAACACACACATCTAATTACAAACAAACAATATAACCTAATCCGCGAAAACACCACAAACAAACAGACGCATTCGAAACTCGAAAGACAGCAGAGACAATGTCAGCGTGAACTTACTTCAAAATCGTGGCCCAAATGTTTACGTTCCATGAATCAGATGCGTTCCAGTACCACAAAACCTTAGACGACAGCGCTTTATATCGCTAAAATATAACCCGATCAAGTGAAATTGCTCATTAGTTTCGTATAACACGTACGTTACTTTGACTTCATTGAATTTGGGATTATTTGTTGTTGATTAAATTGTTGCTACGTAACTTGGTAGAAGTTCGTAGCATCCACGATACACGTTGCTAATAGGACACACCCTTGCATATACCGGGTGACTTACATAAACATATTTCTAGGGTTGAAAGTAGATACTCATGAATATGAAGAACGTTTACTATGAGAGTAACTCTGAAAGAGCGATACTTACCCCCTGGAAGGGTGGTAATGAATTTAAAGTCAAGCTGTAGTATGCAAGCATGCACATTTATAAAAGAACATACATACATTATTATAAAACTAGCCTTTGCCCGCGGCTTCGCCCGCGTGGATGTCGGAAAATATCCCACGGGAACATACTACAAGGATTAAAAGTATGTGTTAATCTAGGTTATAAACTATCTGTGTGCCAAATTTCATACAAATCTGTTCAACTATTTTTGCGCCTTTCCGGAACATACATACAGACATAACTTTACATATTAATTTCAGTAAGTAATATTAACATAATCTAAAATATTCATATATTAAGTTATTAAAAAAATACTATAATTTAACATATATTTTTTCCAAATCATTAACACTACTTGTTTAGACGTGATTTTCAGTATAAAATCATTAAAAGTCAGTTTTCGTCGCCTTAAGAGAGACGAGCCTATTGCTATAAAACGGGCTCAAATCCTGAATGCGAAAGCTGAATGCTCAAATCCTGAGAATTAAACTAAAACTAATGGTTCCTTGTTTTTTTATTGTTAGCAATGTTTTACTCAGTCTTCTTCTTTTCGTGTGGTTAATGACTAACCAGGTATCAGAGTTTTAAAGCCGCCCATGGGCCTCTGACTTGGCTTCAGATACCTTCGAGAAATATCTCTCAAGCATGCCGGTTTCCTCACGATGTTTTCCTTCACCGTTTCTGAAGCAAGTGATAATTATAAAATACGCACATGAATCCGAAAATTCAGAGGTGCGTGCCTTGGGTTGAAACTCGAGACCTATGACTTAGCAGTCTGACGGTCACACCACTAGGCTATAACTGCTCTCACTCTCTACTTAGTTATAAACCTTAATTTAGTACAATATACAAGCCAACACTAAAATATATTTATAGTATGTTCAGGTTGAAGAGCTCATTTAAAAAATTCGTCCGCATCGTAAAACTGATAAATTTCAAACCATGTTTATCGTCCTAATTCATCAATTTACGTTCACATCTCTTTTTAAACTAAACTGTAAAAGTATATACACAAAACGACGATACATCTAAATATAAATGGTTTCAATTCCAAAAATAACTCTTCATGTAACATAAAGAAGTTAATTTCAGTTGAAATCGAGCTTGTTATCAAACATGGTCAGACGTGTAAGGCATGTGTTACATTGGTAGCGAGTAGCGAGTCTGCCACACCGAGCGTTGGTCGCTGGTTCTCTGCAACTAGCGCTCGGTGTGGCAACACGCCATGTTCGGATTCGCGACAAGTCAATCGTCATCCTGAGGATGCCTCGTTGAGAGGTGAAACACGTGTCGATTTCTTACAGGGTTTTATAAGGCTCTTTAGGAATAGCTAAGCAGAACAGGTTACTAAATATATCAACGTCTATTGTATTTTTATTTTAAGAAAAATTGAAAGAAAATTATTTTATTTGCATCACGCACAGAACATACAACAATAAAAAAGAATATGTAAAACTAACAAAATCGTGAAAACAGTTATAAAAAAAAGACATTAAAACTAACAAAATAGTAAAAAGAGGAGACCTGTGCGAGGTCGAAAAGGCTCCTATCTCAGCATCATGATGCTATGATATTTGGAAGAAAAAACAAATACCGCAGCGCTAGTATTCTGATAGTACGTGTGGTGGCAGCTCCTATACAAGGCACTCAACTGACTATCTATATCAATAATGCATAGGACACTACCGATTCCCTCAGAGCCCTTCTTTCAACACCTACTCACCAAAAGCTTATTCTATAAATTCGCCTACAGTCTAACTGCTACCTAACTTAGAACCTGCCCAGACAATTTCTAGTACATTGCGTAGGTGATCTTTGTCTAGACGAGACCCTGTCCATTCATAAAGTTGCTCTACCAATTGTAAATAGTCTAGTCTGAAATTAAGGCATTTTATGGCTGCGGTTTTAAATTGTTTGGTTGGTGAAGGGTAAGAACTTATTAATCCTTATTATTTAGTTGAAATACAAAAGTACGAATTTTGCAGAAGATTGAATAAAGGATGCGTTCTTTTGTCCTTCTATTTGATGTGGTTAGCGTCAATCGTCGTCTTCTTATCGACTATAATTTGCCTAGTGATCATCGTCAGCACATAAGAAAGTGGGCTCCGAGATATTTGATGATCTTCCAAACCTTTCTTAAATTATAACGGGGGTAGTTACCCGCCTATACCCCGGAAGGACACGACAAAAATAGTACTTGTTCATCTACAATCGCAATGTAATTATAATATACTTTGAAAGTAATTGATATAGTTAGATTCGTTTTAATCAGGATCAATCATTACCGATGAAAATCTTGTCACAATGTAAAACGTATCAAGATTGTCATCATAGTCCAAGAAATTTGTAACATCATCTGCCTAGCCTTTACCTAGTCCGAGAAATTTGTATCATCATCTGCCTAGCCTTTACACAGTCTGAGAAATTTATATCATCATCTGCCTAGCCTGTATCCAGTCCAAGAAATTTGTATCATCATTTGCGTAGCCTTTACTCAGTCCTAGAAATTTGTATCATCATCCACCTAGCCTTTACCCAGTCCGAGAAATTTGTATCATAATTTGCCAAGCCTTTACTCAGTCCTAGAAATTTGTATCATCATCTGCCAAGCCTTTACCCCGTCCGAACAGTTTGTATGTACTACAATTTTTATTTCTGGCACTGTTGCATGTGCCATGCATATGTGTGTAGTATGTGTATGTTCTGTGCAAGAGGTACTCCTTTGGTACCTACGTCCAAGGCCTAAAAAAATGTGCACTATATATTATGAGCAGAAGTTACTACTTAACATAATGTGGGGACCAGTCACTACCAAATAAAAATCTGTAGCAATTCTAGCTATACATTGCAGAATTGCGAACACGCGCGCCTCAATGACCGGGCCATCGTCGAATTAGCCGGTTGATCGAGTGATTCACTGCCGGCCGCGGGGAGCAAGGGTTACTTGGATCATTTACTTATATTTATTAGCTGGCCACACCACTCCTCTGGGATTGTTTTCTTATATTTTTCCCAGTGGTTCGGGTATAACTATACGTAGATGGAAATTGGTTGACCCACTTTTGGTTTCCGAGATTAAAGGGTTAATGTTTAAATCTGTTTTCAGCTGATGCATCCGCTGCAAAAAAGCTTTGTGGCTTTTGGCTACTTTGTATTAGATTTTCAATTTTTTTTTGGAATGTTCGTCTTGATTGTACAGAATAAACAATTTTCCTTTTTTTAACCGACTTCCAAAAAGGAGGAGGTTCTATGTTCGGAACGTATGTACAGACGCCAGCACATCAGGCTACTACAATCTGTCAAATTTATTTATTAGATTTTCAACTTTATTGCTGAAGTTTTAGGTTCAAAGTTGATTGGGAAAATTTGACAGTTTCGGGTAGCTTGATGTGCTGGCGTCTGTAAGTAATATTTTTTTTTTTTTTTTGTGTATGTCCACCTATTTCTCCGTCAATTGTGAACAGATTTTTTAAATTATTTTTTGTTTGATAGTGTATGCTCTCGACTCGAGAGCATACACTCTTGTGAGCCTCAAGGTGGTCCCATATAATTTTTATTAACTTTGCTTGGATAGTTTTTATTCTATTTTATTTAATATTTATTTCTGTATTTATCTATCCGTGACATCACCGCGGGCCCTATCAGAATACCAGCGCTGCGACATTTATTTTTTTAAATGTCGCAGCATATGCTGAGATAGGAGCCTTTTGGCCTCGTACAGGACTTTCTGCTTTTATTCTAATTTTACTTTGTTTTTATTAATGTTTTTAATGAGTGTGTTTAGTTTAATTTGTGATTTCCTGTATGAGTCTCAATAAATACTTTTTCTTTCTTCTTTCTTATCACCAAGAGAGAAGCCAAAATTATGATGAATTTAAAACAGTGTGAAATAAAACTTATTCTACGAAAAAATATGCTAGCCAGAATTATGGAGGCTTTCACAAAGTTGAAAAGGCCTGCCTTAATATAGATAAGGCTTAGTTAAAAGTTTTCAAAGCCTTAAACTTTATCTAAGTATATCAATTCTTTCAGAAGGAAAGTTACAATTTAACGTTACCAGAAGAATTTCGTTCAAGAACTTTTAAAAGGACTTCATTATTTGCGGGTCAATTAACAGCAAGCAGTCTACAAAAGAAACAATATTTCCTGTAAAGATAAAATTTTAATTTTAAGCACTATGATGAATTTAATGTATTATTATATTTTTAATTTGAGTTTTAATTTTAATTGTATTTTAATTTTGATATTAATTTTATTTTTATTGAATTTTACATTATTTTATTTCAATTATATTTAAATTTTATTTGTAAATGTGTATGCCTATTCTAATAATAATATGAGTCTTTGTTACTCGAAATAAATGAATTGATTTGATTTGACTATGATTCGCAAAAGGAGTCGAAACAGGAGAGTCTAGCCCCTAAGAATTTACTCATGTGCTTCTTTTCTTCTTTTCGTGTGTTTAATGAGTAACCTGGTGTCAGAGTTTTAAAGCCGCCCATGGGCCTCTGACTAGGCTTCACGTGCCGTTGAGAAATATCTCTCAGGCATGCCGTTTCCTCACGATGTTTTCCTTCACCGTTTTTGAAGCAAGTCATGTGCTTCAACTTTTTAATAAGATCGAACTGTTTTTAGAACTTGCTCGATTTACAACCGGTTTCTGAACTGAGTATTTGAAGTTGAGAACTTTTCAAACTCTAATATAGTATTATTTAAAGTGACAGCATCGTGTCATCTGTCGGAATATCAAAGTACGATTAATCGGTGCTCTAGCGTATTAAAAGCTGAGAAAGCAATAAGATCGATGCTTTCAAGATACTTCGTATACCATGGACTGTCGTGAGAGTGAATGAATCCATACCGGAGGAATTCAACATCACCAAGCGGCTATCTACAATATGCCAGGAGCGTGTCCTCAGCTTATTCGGACATATTATGCGTTCACCTAAGCATAATCTGGAGAGGTTTATAATACTGGGCCGGATGGAATGAAAACGCGCTCAAGGTAGAGCACCGGTCATATGTGGTCCAGATCCTCAGCATTAAGGGAACGATGAAGAAGAATAAGGTGACAGCCCGCGAAATTCAAAATTTCTTACGTATTTTGTAAGAAATTTATGAAATCACCTTAATTAATGCTAAAGTAGCGTTTGACAAGTTCTGAACTTTGAATTCTCAATGCAGAAAACGGATGTAATTTCAATTCTCTTCCAATTTTCTACTCCTTCAATAATAAAGCTGGCAAACAAGGAAGCATCTCAAGCATCTGTTACGTAGAATCTTTATTTAATGCAAAATTGATACCCCTGGACGCAGGGGTTACTAAAACTCCAACCAATATGTAGCGTCAGCACATTTCTCTGTGAAGTATTGAGCTCCACGATCGGAACTGTCCAAAACTAGTGATAGATTGCTGACCCTTACGGGACATTACAATAAACCTTTGAAGCATTCTTGCTCTTTGGGCAATAAGAAAATTTAGCATGAGTAAACTCAAGCATATTTAGAAAGAAATATTATATTTGTTTACATGAGGCTTGTCCACGACGCTTCTCAAAAGTAACAAATCACAAACTATAGTCATCGCGTTAAGAACTGAGTCGTCGGGCCATAAATCATTGTTATTAGTCTGTCTCGCTCGCATTTATAGACCAAGTAGCAACTATCGATAAGAGTTTAATGCAGAAATCTGGGCAGTGATTCTTTTTTATATTTTATTTTCTTATAGTATTTATATATAGTGGTGGTGGATAGTAATGTAGTAAAATAGTGTATAGTTGTGTGTAATAAAGTATAAGGTACAATGGGGTTGACGTATCCGTGTGGATAAAAAGCTCTTATTAAAAAAAAAAAAGGTATCCATAAGACGCAACACATTCTTATACAGCTTGATGATATTCTTGTATAGCTTGATGTGTGGCCGTGTGTACCTAATGGTATTTACGTTTTTCAGAAGATCTGAAACTGTCCAAGCAGCTTAATAAGCTATTCCCACAATAAATCAGGCTATTCGTAAACATTGACCGCAAGTACACATTGCTTACTAGGCTAACTTTGTTTTCTTACAAATACGAATAAATTAGCCTATAATATATCTTACTGTTGACTCCAGGAAAGGGGACGATTGAGTAGAATTTATGGACGAAATCAAATAACAAACAAAATGTTTTTGGTTGCAAGTAAGGGTTATTAATGGTAAATTTACATGAATCAACGTACATTTAGACGCTTTGCAGATGGAGCAACTATTGCAGCAACTGGCAACTAGCTGTTTACATATATCTCAATGGAACTGCGCACACGTAGCAACTCAAGTTGCGTGTTCCGGTTGATACACAACAATTTGCAGTTGCTGCAATCGATGACTAAGTTAGTTTCTAATTGCCACAACCAGCAACTGTCGAATTTGTATCGGTTGTGTAAAGTTGCTGGTTTCGTTGTTGACGCCGTCGACGGCGGCGACGTATTATAATGAGAACACGTGCTGCTTCTTTGATATCCATCATCACACTGTACGTAGCGTAGATTGAGCAACTCGGCTATGAAAGTTGCTCACAGATTGCCATAAAATTGCGGCAACCGTAAACCGTATTTGGTTGCAGCAACTGGCAACTTTTAAAGGAAACTTTTTAAAAGTTGATAGTTGCCTCAACTAAAGTTGCTCTATCTGCAAAGTGCCTTACATGGACTGCCTCATTGGTGTAGTGGTCGCAAGTGCTACTGCTGAGCATGAGCTTCTAGGTTCGATTCCCAGTTCGGGCAAAGTATTATTGAGTTTTACCATCAGGAATTTCTCAATAGCAGCCCGGAGTCTGGTTTTGTGCCCGGTTGATGGCAATAGGCTCGCCCCCCATTACATGGGACTTAAACATAACTGGCGAAATGTGGATGTACTATAGAACTAACCCTACGGAGGTTACAGGCGTAATATTTTGTTGATTTACCTAAATTTTTGGCTTATTAGCTCTTAGGTAATCATTGCATTTATGAAAACTCATGGGTAAACAAGGTTCAAATTGACCTGTCAACTTGATGGAGGTTCTCGACCTTATTTGCTTGATCAGCTCACGAATGGGTTCCATTTAAGTCCAATTAAAACTGGTCTGATACCAAGTAATGTGCATAATATGACTGGGTATGAAAAGATAATGTTATACGTGTTGTTTAAAAAAAAAAATTTTTTTATGTTGTTTTATTTAATTAATTGATAAATTAACTACAAACTACCGAATTGGGAGACTGTAATGGTAGCGTATGTTTGTAATAAATAAATAAAATAAAAATAAATGAAAAAAATCGTAAATTATCAAACACTTTTATGTAAGTACTGTAAGGTTACATGCAAAAAGCGACCTTATGTTGTACAGGTTGATAAAAAAATAACTCTGGTTATATTTTATCATTCAAGTGAATTTGGAATTGATTTTAAATAAATATTAATAGGTACTTAAAAAAAAACTAGTGTTCAAATAGATGCGTGGAAGAGCACACGTTTCTCTGAAATAAGATGACAAATTAAAAAAAAAAAAATAGTTTTTACGACTTTGCATGCCGTAAGGTAGAATGTAGCGGAAAAACTTAGTGATGTACCATCTTATACCTGTACCTACATTGTTGGCAAAATAAATCTGAATCTGAATCTGAAATATAAAATAAATTAATAATGATCGTCTATAGTATTCTACGCCTTCACACTACAAAAAAAAAAACAAAGTACTTACTGTAATGTGTATACAGTAAATACTTTGGTTTTTTTTTGTGTTTGTCCACTTGCGCAACAAATCACTAACATATTTAAAACATCAGTCACTCTCATTTACTCTTACCGACCCTGACGACCCCATTACCCTCTTCCAGGAGAGCAGTAGGGAAACCAGCACAGTGTACAAAAACAGACGCCTCCCGTCATTCCAACCTCACCGCTGAGGTCCTTTGCGATCGCGACCGCTTCCCCGAGTAAATGATGCTCCCCCCCGACCCTTGCTCGATAACGAGGTGCCAGCAATTGTTGCAGCTGAGCACGTAGCTTTAAATTCCCCGACTAATAATCATGATCAAAACTTTGATTCAGCCCGTCCCATCCTTGATGTCCTCCCTCCGGTTGACGCCCTAAGCTGAGGTTCGTACCCCACAGGGGGTGCCGTTAGCGAGCGTTCACCTGGTTTTAATTAGCACAGTTGAATAACCCCTGGCTGGAGGTTTTAAGTGTAGTAGCTTAAGGCACCCACAGGAAAGCCCAGTTAAGTAGTCATGATCTCAGAGGTCAACTACGAGATGCCATACCTAAAAAAAAAACTCTAATTTTCAAAAGATTGTCAGAAACAGAACGATGTTTTAAATTCGATTAGCGATGAACTCATAGTATTATCTGTGTAATATTGTAGATCTGGCAAAAATTTATTGTAAAAAACTACACTCTGTCAGAACATTACAAAATTTAAAAAAAAAACAAAATTCAAAAGTCATTTATTCAAACTAGGCTGAGAATCAGCACTTTTCGAACGTCAAAATTACATAAGACAGTCCCCCAAAACGCCCACCCTTCACCACTTCCTAGTGACTTGAGCTGGGAAAAAGAAGTGGCGCAACAAACTCCCCAGCAGCACAGCTGTCTGTTCGAGTTAGAAAAAAATGATTCTATACAATAGTATGCAAAATAATTTACATTACGTAACACAAAACATAATTTAAATGATAAATTATTGGCCATATATCAGCTAGCACACGCCAATATACCAACCAAAAACATCGAGACATCGAGAACTATACTCAAGCAGAAAAAATAAAACGTAAACAGAACTAAATATCTAAATAAAAGCCTCCAGGCATAAAGGGCGTGCCCGCTTACATAAAGCTATACAACATTATATGGTTCACGAGCAAACATTTAACATAAACAAACTAAGTAACTTATCTATTTACAATCAGTTCAAGACTAGTACAATATAAAACGTTTACTGGAGAACACAATATCGTGAACTCTAAACCAAGTTAAAACGCAATTATTTAACAGCTGAACTAACAAGATAAACACAAACTAAAACAATCAACAACAAGTTTGAAATACTAGATTAAAACTAAAACAAGTTTAAAAGCAGTTGTTCGGACTTCGGACTGCGCAACTGTGTCAAAAGCCTAACTCAGTTCTATTGCAGGCTGCATTTTTTATTCAACTGTAATGTGATTTGATTTGCATTTTCTACTTTAATCCGACAGGGTAAAAAAATATATGAAAATAACTTTAAAAGGGGGCTCAGATTTAGTTTCAGTTAGGTATCAATAAAGTTCTGTGAATTTATAGTTATTATGATTGTAGCAGATTATTAATAATTATAAAAAAAATCCCCCTATGTGGGGATTTTATAGAATTACACTTGTTTCAAAAAAATACAGATTTTTTTTAGAAAAAAAAATTATTCACCTCTGTTTTTTTTTTTTTCATAGTCGATAAATTTAATAAAAATGTTAGTTAATCGGACAAAATAACTAGTAAGATTTTAGAAATAATAAATGAAATTCAAATCGAACCAAATAACATTGGAGATATGGCAAAAAATGTAAAACAAGGTCACAAACGATACTCAAAAAATAAAAAATTTAATAACATGAAAAATATTAAAGATAGACTTTTAAAGTGAAACACGTGTCGATTTCTTTCAGGAGTTTTTTATGACTGTTTAGAAATAGGTAAGCGGAACAGGTTACTACTAAATATACCCACGTCTATTGTATTTTACGAACATAATATTATTTACTTCTGCATTAAGACCGCCAAACACAGCTGCAATTTAACTTAAACAATCAACTTTAACTTAGAAACGCTTGATTAAAGTAGTAACAAGTTTAAAGAATTCATTCAAACCGCTTAACTGTATAAAGCCTAACTTAATTTAAACTGCATTCTCAATTCAAGAAATCTAATTTGTCCTTTACAAAGGAGGTCGTATAAATCCTCTTTTTTCCGACCTAGTCTCACTATGCCCCATTTTCTTTTATACTTTTTTTTTTGTCTCGCAATAATGGGAAATCTCCATAATACTTGAGCTGTATCCTTTATTATTAAATGAGCAATATTTGTAAATATATATATATATTTGTAATCACGTTCTGGAAAACGGCTCTAACGATTTCGATGTAAGTTGCAATATGGGGACTTACGGGGGCGAAAAATCGATCTAGATAAGTCTCATTTCTGAGAAAATTCGTTTTCTTCGTATTTTCACCCGACCAGAGCTCGGTCGCCCGAAGTTTAGAAAAAGATGGCTACCTTAGAATAATGACATGGCAGCATGGAATTAGTAAGTACCTACTATCATGGCAGCATGGAGTTAGTATGTACTATACATGGAATTAGTATGAACTTTCCTATACTATTAAATGAGCATTCTCTATTTTCACCAGAGCAGAGCTCGGTCGCCCAGATACTTCTTATTAATAAAGCAAACTCTTCAATACAAAACTTCTGAATTGTCCTTGGAATTGCCACAGATCATCATAATCAGCTTATAATGTTCCCACTGCTGGGACACATGCCTCCTCTCGATGAGAGGGAGTGGGCTGTAATCTACCACGCGGGCCCAGTGCGGGTTGGTAGATGTCACATGTCTTCGAATTTTTTGGTTCTAGGACATGCCGGTTTCCTCACGATATTTTCCTTAACCGTTTTGAGAGCAGTGGTGATGAAATTAAATACACAAAGTAAAGCGCCTGTTAGGTTACGAACCTACGACGAATTGTAAGTCGGGGCCGATACCACTGGGCCACCACTGCTCACAGATCAAGGGCCTTGTAAATAAATGCTCGTACCTTCTCGGTATGAGAAGAAGCAACCTGCAGAGGGACAATAATGACTGATATAAAGGCTTTGTTCAATAAACTTGTGACTGTCTGTCGTCAAGACCTATTTTCAAATGGAGTAAGAAGAACCAATATCTATGCTTGCTCATAGTCAATTTTGAGTAGTGTTTTTAACCCCCGACGCAAAAAGAGGAGTGTTATAAGTTTGACCGCTATGTGTGTGTCTGTCTGTGGCACTGTAGCTCTTAAAAGGGTGAACCGATTTGAATGCGGTTTTTTTTATATTTGAAAGCAAGTTTTCTGGCGATTGTTCTTACACATGTTTTACCAAAATCGATTTAGCCGTTTGAAGTTTATCAGCTCTTTTCTAGTTGATGAATGGATGTGAGTATCTTCCACAGGTCTGATCGATTTGAAATATGGTATTCTGTTACTTCAATTATGTTAGAAGAACACAGGAAACTTGAACTGATGCTGCAGCATCACCTGGAATTTGCAGGATACCCAACTCCCTTACCAACTTACAGCACAGGTATCGTGTTTGGGCTCATTGGAATAGTCTCAATGAATAGGTTATAGATAGGTGAACGGGTGGTGTTTGGTGATGGAGTAGGAAAGAGAAATCCCATCAAAAACATAAATGTGAAAATGGGAGCCAAATTCCATAAATATGGTTGTCGACTTCGCCGACAAAAGAATTGAAATCTAAATGGGTGCCAAGTTCTGTAGATAATCCTGAAATTTATTTATAAGAACATGCAACTTTCTAAAATAAAATTAAAACACAAATTCTTGTTTTTTCTGCTATAACAATGTTTGCTATTTAAAAATATAACTTCTTAAATTTGAACAGTCGAATTATTTACACAAAGCACTTAGGATAAATTGAAGCTCAAGATTTGACTTGGCTAGTTTTTACATACAAGTTATCTTATATTTGGCTAATCAATTTATCATCTTTATATTTGTCTACAGTGTCGCGGTGCAAAAGAACTAAAACAAACAGGGTAACTTTTTTATGCTGGTGTGCATTACAGCTACGTCTTACACTCGCGCCATGTCATTGTGCTGTAATTTTACTTTTTTAGTGTGCGTGCATTAAGCGGCTAACAGTTGGACGCTATTTTTTTATCGAGTTTACAGCTTTGACTGTCTACCTAGGCATATTTAATTATTATTATTTAATTTTAAGTAGGCACTCAACATCAAATAAGTAATTCATGATGTGCTTACCTGTAAGAAATTTGTACACTAGTCTATAAGTTTATTGCATGTATCTCATATCTTTGTATCGGTGTACTTAATTGTTGGTGAGCCAAATAAATAAAGTAAAATATTCATATTTTTGTTCTTTATGTTATGCGCAAGTTACTGTTTCTTATTGTAACTGTTTACAGCTTTGACTGTCTACCTAGGCGTATTTATATATTTGTTCTTTATGTTATGCGCAAGTTACTGTTTCTTATTGTAACTGTAAGGTCAAAATATCTTCTTTCTCTAAAATTTCAGCTTGCTGGTAAAAACTAGCCAAGTCAAATCTTGAGCTTCAATTTATCCTAAGTGCTTTGTGTAAATAATTCGACTGTTCAAATTTAAGAAGTTATATTTTTAAATAGCAAACATTGTTATAGCAGAAAAAACAAGAATTTGTGTTTTAATTTTATTTTAGAAAGTTGCATGTTCTTATAAATAAATTTCAGGATTATCTACAGAACTTGGCACCCATTTAGATTTCAATTCTTTTGTCGGCGAAGTCGACAACCATATTTATGGAATTTGGCTCCCATTTTCACATTTATGTTTTTGATGGGATATCATTACTTTTTGTAAAGAAATTATTATTATTCGTCAATCAAACGTGATCTATTAAATTCTTTTTGTAAATATGCGTAGCAATATTGTGTAAGAATGTAGGTATTTCTTTCGTAACAATTGTTACAATTTTCCGCAATGATGTCAGATCGCTGAGCCGGCGCGGCAAGTATTATTATTAAAAAAAACGTATGCAGTCGGGGAGCCTCATGTCGTATGGCATTTTACTGTGGGGTCGGGCTGCTGACATTGAATCCATCTTTATTTTGCAAAAGAGAGCTATCAGAGCCATTTATAATCTACGTCGCCGCGAATCTCTCACGAAACTTTTTAAAAGGATTAATATTATGACGGTACCTTGCCAATTCATTTATGAAAATATTATGTATGTAAGGAAAATCCACATCTCTTTAATAAAATAAGTGATAGACATAATTTTAATACTAGAAATAAAGATAAACTAGATCAACCATTTTTTAGATTATCTTAAGTACATACATCTTTTATGGGGCACTGTGTTAAATGTTACAACAAAATACCTTGTGACATTTAGCAATTAAATGAAAGAAAATTTAAAACTCATATTAAAAATACACTTTGTAAACAAGCATATTACAAATTAGAGGATTATATCCAAGATAAGAGTGCTTGGAAACATGCTGGTCCTGCTCCATAGGACAATTTAGAATCAAGACAAAATCAAAATGTTTGCTAATTTAATTGTAAAATTTATTACTTTGTGTTTTATGACATTGATTTTACATTCTGTGATTACTTCCTCACACACTGACTTATTAATTGTAAAATTTTAGGAAAATCGTCTACTTTTACAATGTTTGTAAATATGTGAGCACCATGTATCTATCACATATTAAATTATCTGTCGTTGTTTCATTTTTAATTCTTTTTACCTATTGTGGTATAGTAATTTTATTCTAGGTGCACCGTCTTCACATATAATTATTATTTAACAAATGTACGTACATATACAAACAATTGTAAAACATTTTAAAAGAGTAACGGTGGAGTTTCTTGCCCATTCTTCTCCATACGAAAACTACCTTTTGGAAGGGGCGAATAGAATCAATTTTATTATTTTGTAATTTTTGACGTTCAAAAGTGCCATACATGGGCCTATTTGAAATTAATGATTTGACTTTGACTTTGACCCCGTCAGGAACAAAGTTCCTTCTCACGTATGATTTAATTATTTAATTTTTGCAGCCGCCCCTTTTTTTTAAGTATCTTCTCCCGCTCTGGGCGGAGCGGGAGGGCGTATCAGACTCTTACTGACTAAAACCCACCCGTGTTCCTTCGGTTGCCCTGTTGCCGGGGGCCACGATGTCCCTATCGGTTTTCTGCGAACCTCCGGCAGGCATTGGCCCTAGCGGATCCCGTCATTTCTGCTGACATCTCTTTGAGGCGCGCGTGGAACTCAACGCGCCGTCGACCCGGGCTTGGTCCTTATCGGACGGCGAGCTACCCATTGCTAAACATTATTTTTTTATTTCCACTGTAATTTGTGTTTGGTGTTTCGCGAACTGTGTCCAAATAAATGTTTTTTCTTTCTTTTCTTTCCATTGCTCACCGTTCGCAAGCCCGCGCCTACGGTGGCCGGAAATCGGCTCGCGATTCCCGCCCCGGGCGTCTCCTCCTGCAGCGGTTAGGGGCGTGAGGGCGCGAACTTTGCCTCTACCTCACGCGTTCCGCCTCCTCCTTCGCGAGCATTACCGCTTCGCAGAAGGAGGTGATGGCCTGCCATTTCCTCTCGCTCCGTACCATGGCCTGAACCAGGGCCGGACGCGAGAGATCACCGCCGCCGTTGCAGCCGCCCCTTGGATTTACATTTTGACCTCACTATGGACTTAACTATTCGTAAGTTTATATTAAAAATTAAACGACAATAGTCCCTAAAACAATAGTCATACGATCTATCAATTCAAAAACGTCTCAAGCATAGTACCAACCTACCAACTACCTTGAACATACCGACCTGAGGTTTGTAACAACGTTTTTCGAGATCAGAGAATGAATGAAATGAATTCACTGCCGCCTAACATTAGGGACCAAGATTTTGACACGTGACACATCAGTTGACTCGACGGGGTGTTTTTAATTCAGTCATGAAATTCAGGAATTTACATCAACTTTTGGCATTCGAATCAAAAATGTATAGTTAGCTGTCAAATTATAAGACGCTGGAGATCAGCGCCATCTGAAGTGAGCAAGTGGCAGTTTTTAACCCCATTTGAAAATTTGTCGTCATGACTGTCATTTTCATAGTTTTCGGGAGATAGTGCTGATATCGAATTAGATGGACATTCTGGATTTTAAGATGGCGGCTATTCCAAATAATAATAATATTGTAGATCAATTGTCATAGACATCAATTTCATGCCAATTGTAAACTTGATAATCAAAATCCGTAAAAAAAGCGGCCAAGTGCGAGTCGTACTCGCCCATGAAGGGTTCCGTAGCAGCAAGTAACGATAAGTTTACGATTTTTGACGTATTAAAAAAAAACTACTTGCTAGATCTCGTTCAAACCAATTTTCGGTGGAAGTTTACATAGTAATGTACATCATATATTTTTTTTAGTTTTATCATTCTCTTATTTATAAGTTACAGGGGGGGGGACACACATTTTACCACTTTGGAAGTGTCTCTCGCACAAACTATTCAGTTTAGAAAAAAATGATATTAGAAACCTCAATATCATTTTTGAAGACCTATCCATAGATACCCCACACGTATGGGATTGAGGAAAAAAATTTTTTGAGTTTCAGTTCTAAGTATGGGAAACTCCAAAATTATTTGTTTTTTTTCTATTTTTGTGTAAAAATCTTAATGCGGTTCACAGAATACATCTACTTACCAAGTTTCAACAGCATAGCTCTTATAGTTTCGGAAAAAAATGGCTGTGACATACGGACGGACAGACAGACAGACAGACAGACAGACAGACAGACAGACAGACAGACAGACAGACAGACATGACGAATCTATAAGGGTTCCGTTTTTTAACGGAACCCTAAAAACGGACCTCTTAATTTCGTCAAGTTCGTCTGTCCGTGCGTCCGGATGTCATACAGTCATTTAACATGGAGACTATTTACACTCTATCGATGAAAATTTTGAAAAAGGTGTATTTTTTGCACCGTTAAACAATGGTGTAGTGAAATTACGATAAACATAATAGTGGGGGTGGCATTCTCCATACTTACATATAACCGAGAGATGAAAAAAATCTATGCATATAAAGCGTGTATTGTTGGATCTCATAATTAAAATGTTAAGATGTTTCTAAGTGACTTTGCTTTTGAAGTCAATAATTTTTGAGATACAGTTTATTTTCGGTTACAACCGCAGAATTAACTTTGTTTGTTATAGTTTTTTCGAGAAATACAAACTTATTTTTGCAGTCGATAAAATTGATACTATGCAATGTTTATGCGTAAATATTCATCCCAATTACGGAACCCTTCACTGTGCGTAGTCCGACATACACTTGGGCAGTTTTTTTTAAATTTCGTTTTGAAACTACCTCAAAAATAAACAATTTCTATTACTCGAGTAAGATTATCCTATTAAAAATAAATACTATCAAACTCATACAACTAAAAAAAAATGATTGTTGGTTTTATGAAACCACGGTAAAAGTGAAACTTTACACGGTCAGCTGCTGCGAACTATAGGCGCCGCCATATCGGCCTTGGCTGCTCTGACGATCGCCTTTCACTTTATCCCTACTCCGTGGCCGACCGACACGCGACATGCAACACACAGACGAAAAAGTTTGAGACGATGTAATAAAAGTTTCAATTTAAAAATATAGACGTCATTTAAGTGTTTGCGGAATACCTACCTAATTTATATAATTAATTTAACATCATTCACAAACAAAATTTTCTTAAGCCTACCTAAAAAATGTATACTAGGCATTCTATATCAGAAAGTATCAAAAATAAAATCCACAGTAAATAATTGTCCAATAAATTAAAAATAATTTTGAACAACGTTCCGAATTTAAATTCAAATAAATAGAAACAATTCGGCGCGAAATTCAATAAATGAGGTAAGTATCTATCCTCGTTCTATGTGTTGACTCGTTTTATATTGAATGTCCTAAAAACGATTAAACACTAGAAAAGTATAAATAATTATTTTAAACAATGTTTATTGTATTTAATGCTTAAAACAATATTATTTTAATTTTCAAGTATAGATTTCAGACATTCGACATAATTATAAATTAATCGAGACAATCAAAATTGAAAAAAAAAAAACGTTTGGCATAATCGTTTTCGCACATCATTACAATAAAAAAAAAACAATGATCGACAGTTTTTAACACAAATTGAGTAGTAGTAATGAATATTACGTATTATTGAACATGTGTTCGTATAATAAGTAAAGATCTGGGCATTTTCTAGTTACTTATAATATTTTTAATCACATTTGTCACATTTAAAGTCGTATCAGATATGTGTATGTGTGTTAATTGTGAAAAGTTAAAATGTAAACACGCACGATTGGCGCGAATCTTCGACTTTTGATATCAAAAACTTCATTACTACTACTTATTTAACTTGAAAAATGGATGAATTCGTCAAATAATTAAATGTTGTAATAGTCGCTGTCCTTATGGTGGAGTTTGGATGTTCGCAATCCCCAATTTTTATGTTTTTTAGCCTCGACCTCGACTGTCATCAAAATGGCGATTATCGCATTTACAGACTTGAATTTTATAAAGGTAAATTAATAATCTTGCGCGCTAAATATGAAAGATTTAATGGCATAAACATTATTTTAGCCAACTCTCTTAATTAAAGATGAATAATCTCATTGGCAGCAGCATTTTCAGTGCTTCTATAGGAAGGTTTACTTTAACAAATAACACAACAATACCTAAATACTAAAAACATTTTATTTCTCATAGAATTTAAAACGGCTTCAGCTTCATTCTCATAACGTAGTCATGGTATGAAAGCAGCGTAGGTACGGTAGACACAAAACAGTAATAAGCAATGATGATCTCTTAAACAATTTGTCCTATTTCGCTCACTTATCAATAATTATGTACACTAAGTCCTGCTGCTCACATGTCACGATTTGATTCTGGCCCTAACCAGATTATTGTTTTGATCTATTATGGGTAAATCTTTTACACTCTAGGGTGGCTCTGTTTTTATCATCACTTGCTTGCCTATAAACATCTCTGGTAGCAGCCTCTCTCAGTAAACATGACAAACTTTATCCAAATGTATACCTAACCTAGAAAGTAAGAAAATACTCTTATTGTTGTTTATTTACTTTTGTATAATAATTATATCACTCATAGTAATTCTGCCATTTTAAAAACACTAACCTGATGACTTCTGTGACTTGCAGTTGACATGCCACATACATAACATAATATGCTTAGATTTTGCTGAGCAAGTAATACTTGGGATAGAGTTGTAGATAATATAATCAATAATGTCAAGTCTTGCAATAACACATGTCATCGTCATACCTGAAAAAGGTACAAAAATTCAGTGTATTTACTTATGCTATATAATTACATCATACTATAGACATTTACAGCTGACGACGCGCGACGTACCCCTGACTGAACATAGGCCTTCTACTAATAGGCTGCTAAAATCAATGAGGTTATACAATACGACGGTGTTTATAAATATTTAGAGAACATAATAAACTTACCCAGGGCCATGGAAAGATAAGCAATAGTTCCTCTGGCTTCAATTTAAATTGACAGCATTAAATCGTAACGTAATATAAGTATAAAGTAAATACGGAAAAATAAATTCAAATCAACGTAAAACAAACAGCCAACAATGCCATTGATCTGACAGATTTTTTTTGACAGTTTGACATTATGCATGGTGTCAGTGTTACCAGGTTTAATTATTTTGGTAATCGATTGACGAAATCGATTGGGTGATTATCAGTGATCGGAGTAGGTCGATTGATTTTACGTACTCGCATCATGAATAGTCATAGAAATCATAACATGGATAAGCCTTTTTTCCGGGATTTCATTTTGGTACTTACGGGATTGAATCAAATATTGTTAAAGTAAGGATTTTTAAACTACTACATTGGAAATTTATAGAATGCGATAGATAAATATTTAAAATATATTATATTGTTTTATAGTATATCTATCCTTTTCTTGGAGTCCGATCACCTATTTCTTATTCATATTGATGTATTCTTTATTCTACACATTACAACATTTGAAATTCCTTAAAAAATCTTAATAATTTCAAAATCCCGGAATCCCGGAGGCGTATCCATACTAATATACGTGCCAGTTCATTGACCTCAAATCAATCTACTTACTCTGATCACTGGTAGTTTATAAAATAACATTACTGCCTCGAAACGCTTTTAAGTTGTTGAGTATATTCAGACCATATAATATTTTATTTATTGTAAAATCATAGTTTTACAGTATTTGAGTATAATAAATAGCATTTAAAACATACTCGTGTAGTGGATACTCCACCTACTCCATGTGGGTTAGTATCGATATTTTCAATCGATTACAAATTATTTTATTGGAATAGTCTGTCATCTGGCAACATTCAGGTTAGGATTGAATGGCGGATGTAGTTCTTTATTAAGTATCAACAAAATAAATATTTATTAGGTTCTCTAATGCTAGAAGAAATAAATTTTGATAAAACGACTTGAAAAAAATACAACATAATTTTTGATAAATAAGCTTTGACACAGTATCATACCATGGACCTGCTTTCGGGAAATCTCTTTTCAACTTTCTAGGTCACCCGGAAATGGGTTAAATGTTTTTGATGTCTAGTGACAGGGTCGTTGATAAAAATGCCGATTTTTATACGTTAATATCTCAATAACCGTTTGAGTTTTATTTATGAAATTTGGAGTTCTAGTTAATCTAAGGGGTTTTTATAAATAAACCAAATTTCATGAGTCTATGTTACATAGATTTTGAGTTATTAAGGGGTCAAAAGTGGCTCCAAATGGTTCGTGTAATATAACACACTGCAGCCGTGTCTTGCCTAGTACTTGGCTCGACACGCTGCCGCGTGTCTAGATGAGGAAATGTTTGTGTCGAGGCTTTTTAAATTTTAACTGTTAAAAGTGTACTTATTTCAGACCAGTAAGTCGCCACGGTTTCCTTAACAGTCAGGAAAATTAATTGTTAAACATGACACCCTTCGTCAATTTACCGTTTATAAACCATTTTATACAATTTGAAAAGACTGACAGTTGTGATTTGAATATACTGACAATATTTAAGTTTGTACTAATCAATTTTTACAACAAATAATTGTCCTAACGTTCAAAAAAGAAAGAAAGAAAGAAAATTCATTCTGCACTATCAAAACGCACATTTAAAAAAAAGCATAGCCAAAAGCCTCGTATTCAAGAAATAGAAGTTTGAATATTTTATCTATTGCTTGGTGTCAGGGCTAAGGACCATCTATGTTCTTTGTTCTATGTTATGGGGTTTGGTTTCCGCACTTAGTCCGTCAGGTGGACCATTGTGCGTGGGCCATGGCGGCCGTTTGGTGGTTATTCCAACCAGCCCACCTCCCTCCAGAAGTTAATTAAAACTCCTGGTCTGTTCAGAACGTCAGTGAAAGATCTGGGTGACCCGAGGGTTTCTGTTCTAATCTTAGCAACACCTGTGCATTCAAAGAGTACGTGCGCGACGGTTTCCTCAGCCTCCATGCACGCCCTGCACAGAGGACTGTTCGTTATGCCTATTGTGTGGAAGTGTTTGTTTAGCGAGCAGTGACCCGTGATGGTCCCCGTCATCAGGCGCAGGCCATTCCTGTCAAGGCTTAATAAACGCCTCGTTAGCCTGCTATCCAAGGATGGCATTGCTTCCTTGGACTGCCTGCAGCCCGGTGTCGAGGTCCACCAATTCTCCGCTTGGGTTTGGGTGAACTCCTGTAGCCACCTGCGTATCTGGATCCTCTTCTAGCAAGTTCGTCAGCTGCGTCGTTACCCAGCGATCCGCTGTGTCCCTTTATCCAATGCAATGTCACCGTATTGCGGCTAGATAAGCTAAGGACCATTTAAACACTAGATACCTACATGGCTTGTTTTTTGGGTGGGTGGGAGACCTACATGGCTTTTTTTTGGGTGCATCAAATAACTTCTCCCGCTCTGGGCGGAGCGGGAGGGCGTGTCAGACTCTTACTGACTAAAACCCACCCGTGTTCCTTCAGTTGCCTGTATGTTGCCAGGGGCCACAGTAACCCTTTCGGACTTTCCCGCGACCCTACATGCCAATAAGCTCAATAAGCAAGCACTTATTGAGCAGAAAAGCGAGGTTGATTTTATTGAGTCCCGGGTTTCGAACTTGCAACTTTCGTCCTAGATTCATCCTTGCCGCTGGTTTATTCCCGTTTCACGCCATTTCCGACACAATTTAATTAATTCTACGTCGTCTAGGGACGTACGTAATCATTTCAAGCTATGTAGATAATAATTAAAGGCTTAACCTTACAGGCTGCAGGTTACATAGGTGAGGGAGTAAACTTTTTACGACGCGCGACGTGGCAAAATATTAATCTGGTGCGGAAGGTGTTAGAGGCTGTAATTTAAAACATGACCTCATGCAAGATGGATGTAAACATGGAATTTACGTGTGACGTAAACAACTTTAATTATTATGAAAATTAATTTATGTGTTACTAACTTCTGCCCACGACTTCGTCCGTGAACCTTCCTGAAGAATTGGACTATCCAACGCAATAATGTTGTTTTCAAATCCCCTACATACAAACTTACAAATATGCAAACAAACAAATTTGACCTCTTATTATTATAGTATTAAGATGTTGACGGGGATATCATCGACCACTACTGTATGGCAAAACCCTTTTTAGGGTTCCGTAGTAAACAAGGAACTCTTATAGTTTCGTCATGTCCGTCTGTCTATCTGTCTGTCTATCCGCGGTCTAGCTCCGAGACCCTTAGTACTAGAAAGCTGTAATTTGGCGTAGGTATACATATTAATTACGCCGACAAAGTGGTAAAACAAAATTATGAAAAAAAAAATTTTTGGGGTACCTCTCATACACGTAAAGTGGTGATGTTTTTTTTTTGTTTTTTTTACCCATGGTGAGGGGTACCATTGGAAAGGTCCTTCAAAAACATTGTGAGTTTGTGAAATCCATTTTTGGATTCAGGGATCCGTTTGCGAAATATTAAGCTTTAAAGTGTTAGAGTCAAGTGTCCCCCCCCCCCTACCGGCTTAATGGTTGGTTTTGGATGTGTGAAAAAAATCACAACAGTAGTTTATATAACGAAATTAAAAGGAAAACTATCACAGCTAAGTAGGCTCTACAAGTTAACGAGTAATAATCGACCAACTTAACTTTGCAGTTGCAAAAACATGTATTACCATACATTCCGTATGGGGGAACATATTTTTCAACTACAAAGTTGAGTTTGTTTTTGGGATAAATTCATCCCAACTACGGAACCCTTCATTGTGCGTGGTCCGACAGGCACTTGGCCAGTTTTTTTTAAATCACTTCATGAAAGTTTTCAGCCTATATCTCACCTCATGGTAAGTGATGACCAGACCAAAGGTGGAAGCGAGCTTCACCCGGAATCCTCAACCACAGAGGAACTGGCTATCTTACCTCTAACTGCCAAAACACAACAATGCTGTTAACATTGTTGTTATAGCGACAGCCTTACTTAGATAAGATGGCGGTAGCAAGGCGGACTTAGAACCGAGCAGAAAATTTTGCCCCCACTGGGAATTGAATCCGGCACCACAGGTAGTCTAACCATTAGACCAAACTAAAACAAACACAAACTTCTCGCACATTGTTTTCGTGGTGCTCTCATGCGCAAATAGGGTAGGAATACTAATTTATTACTTCCGTGACATGCTAAAGGACAGAAGGTACATTCTACCAAAGATCCTGGAGCCCTTCCTTCCTTCCCGGTACAAACCCTCCAACGCTCCCTAAAATACTTTAAAAGTCACCACAAATGGCGTTACTTATAACATGACGGGCATTCGGCCCGATTATCACCCTACTTTACCTCAGCCTTGTAAATACATTTTGTTAGTCACCTTTCATTCATTCTCTCAACATGCCCAAACCGCCGGGGACGCCCTAGGAGGACATATACTGACCTTATTGGTGATGTTCTTCAGAAAGGCCAGGTGCGTAGTACTCGCAACCGGCGTGCGTGTATGACCAGATGTATGAACGTAAACGAGGCAAAAGGAATATGTAAGGATCGTAGCAGGTGGCGTTCTGTAGTTTCTGCCTACCCCCATGGGAAGAAGGCGTGAGTTTATGTATGTGTATGTATGTGTATCACCCTACTGTGTCTACAGTTGGTGCCTACACGAGAGAGTAAGAAACACCAGAAAATATGGAGTAACTAGCAGCACCCCGCGGTTTCACCCGCATAAATTTCGATCTCGTGGGAATGTCGGAATTAAAAGTATCCCCTGTATTAATCCAGGTTAAAAACTATCTGTGAGCCAAATTTCATTCAAATCCGTTCAGTAGTTTTTGCGTGAAAGAGTAACAAATATTCATCCATCCTCACAAACTTTCGCGTTTATAATATTACAGTCGGATCTTGCATTCTATCAAGCAGCAAAATTCAACGAAAAAATCTTGTCCTCAATTTAACCCAGCCCCGGCTGTCGCTGAAAACCAGCGCTGTGGCTCTGTCTCGCATAGGGTCGCAGTATTATAAATAAATAAATAAATCCTTTATTTCAGACCATGTCCATAATAACTTTTATTAACTTTGCATTATATAGAACTAACTATATACAGAGGAAAAAATAAAATAAAATATAGGAATAAATCATTGGGTATCAAAAAATTCATCCGAATCGCTGTCGGTGGGAAAGGTGCCCAAAAGGCTGGCAGCATTGCCATGTTGTATGGCAATGCTAATTCTTTGGCCTAAAAATTGGCCAACCCTTTGGTCACGTGAAGAGTCGACCAACCGCTTGGCGATGTCCCGGAATAATCGATGAGCACTCGGACCCCATGGCCCTAGTGTTTCAACCCCAAACGGTTCAAAAATATAGCTACCGGTAAGGTTGTTATAACTACAAGTAAGGTTACAAAACGTGAACACGAATAAATGTTTTCAGGATATTTGAATCCTGTTTATCCACAATGACCTGTAGGATGCTGTTAAAGCTACCTCGGACTCTGCTTGATAACGACGCGAGCCGCTTGCGCACGATTGCATGAAAGCCGTCTACCCTGGCCTCCGCAAACATACCAGAGGCACTACAAAAGCGGGGCAGCCCTAACAACATCCTAAATCCATTGTTATATTGGACACGTAGGGCATTAAGCGGCCTCTGCGGATACCTAAACCACAGCATTATGCTGAGCGATGGCCGTTTTGCGTGAATGTGGCCTATATTTTCCCCCAACTTGTTCTTTTTGTTTTATATTCTTTCTTTGCGTCATGTATACCGCAAATAAACGAATTTTTCTTTCTTTTAACCCTAACTCTATTACATAAAATCGTCTAACGAAACAGCCGGAAGACATAATCGTATAAACCGGGGGACCAACGAAGCCAATCCAGCGGACCGCTGCAGCGCTGCAACGATCTAATTTTGTTGCTGCAACGGATAATCCTAATGAGATTTGCGTCTAACGGATTTTACTAGAATTTTGGCTCGAAATAGTTAATAGTTTTAAGATTGAAGAAAGGTTAACAGGAAATATGGTAGGGTTAAAATGCTAACAATTTAGCTAAAGAAATACGAAATTTAAAGAATGAAATGAATTTTAAGATATTTAATAAGTAGATATTACGCTGTAAATAAAAGTATTTTTTCTCATTGAAAATCCACGACACTGCTCAAAACTGGGATCGAATCTCGAACTTGAATCGGACTTAGGGCCTGAGGAGTTGAGCTTGCAACCGATAACCAATGAAGGAGTGATCTACAGTATACAAAACGTTTGCATTATGCATCCGTGGCTAACTCACAAATTATGTATAAATATATTACTGTAAATTAAAGTTTATACCCTCATTGAAAAACCCAATAACACTGCTCAAACCAGGGATCGAATCTCGAACTTGAATAAATTGGAACCAGGACCCCTCAGCATTCGTGTTTACAACCGCAAACCAAATGAAGCATGACATGATCAGGCAGATGCGCCTTTTTTTCTGATTCTGGCAATGTATATAACTCAAATCTGGAAAAAATGTTACATGCGTCTTTTTTCTATCGGGGGCAGAGTAGTATTACATACATACAAAATATTCCTACCATTTTGGGTCCATGGCTAGCCCATGCCTCGTTTAGACACGGCCTAGCATAAATCAATATAACTGGCATGCAAGCAAAATGAAGCAACCACTTAAAACAAAAGCCTGCTTGAACTAAAAATTGCAAATTCTGCAGAACTGTCCTGAAAGGATGGTAGGTAACGAAACGGTACGAATTATTCACAGTGAAATTTGCTATATTTTTGTAACGTAACTGCAGCCGTGCAGACTTGTTAGTTTAATTAATATCTTTCAGACATTGATGTGCTAAGCAAGGAATAATTTGGATAAACTTTTGATGTCTCTGGTTTTAACTGGTGTGACCATCGGACTGCCAAGTCATAGGTCTCGAGTTCGAGTTGGTATATTGGCGTGTGCTAGCTGACATATGGCCAATAATTTATCATTTAAATTATGTTTTGTGTTGCATAATGTAAGTTATTTTGCATACTATTGTATAGAATCTTTTTTTTTTCTAACTTGAACAGACAGCTGTGCTGCTGGGGAGTTTGTATCACAATCTGTAATTTTACCTACTTTTCTGTCGACAAAACCCGCAGAAAACCCGTTTCTATGGTTGTCATGTTACGCGAGCTGGTCAGCAAGTTCTTACGGCAACTGCGCAGTAACTTATGATCAACTTGATTGAGAAAAACCCTAATATTTCTGGAAACATATTAAAAGCCTCCTGCCACAAGACAAAATGCTTTTCTTGATTAATTCCTGTCTACTGTCTTTTGAAGACAATCTCCTAACACAAAAGTTCAGTAAGTTGATTACGGTACCAATACTTATCATCATCATCATTCATCTTTTCAGCCGAAAGACGTCCACTGCTGGACATAGGCCTCCCCCACGCACTGCCACTTCAACAGGTTCTGTGCTTCCCGCATCCAGCGGATTTCTGCGGCCTTCACCAGGTCATCGGACCACCTTGTGGGGAGCCTTCCAACGCTACGTCTTCCGAAACGCGGTCACCACTCCAGAACCTTTCGGCTCCATTCAAGAGTTATCTCGAACCGTCTCGCGCGCAGGTTTGACGACTTCCAACCTCCCGAGCAAGCCGGATTCCGTAAAGACTTTAGCACCGTAGACCACATGTATGTATGTGGTCTACGCTGCGGCAGGTTATATAGAAGACCGAAGAGCATAACCTGCCTCTCAGCTCTGCTTATATACATAAATATAATCAGCCTTAATGTTCCCACTGCTGGGACACTGACCGTCTTTTTGCGAGAGTATTAATTAAGTACCATTCCGTACCCGACCGCAGGAGGCAACTGCAGGCGACGTGTCGCGGCGTCATGATTCCGAACCCGACCGCAGGCGGCAACTGCCCGTATTCCAGTCGGTAGATAGAAGATACAAAAACGTAATTATCGCTTGAGCGTTGGCGACACTACTGGTCTGCTGTCGGGCTGCACGTGTCGCCTGTCACTCGCCCGTAGCTGCCAGCGGCGTGTCGCTAGCTACGAAAGGTATTTCATAGAAACCAGTCGTGTCGCAGCGACACGTCACCTGCAGTTGCCTCCTGCGGGCGGGTGCGGAATGGTACCTTTACGGTATGCCACATCCAAACATTTTGTTCTACAATAGTTTGCAGACACATGTCCCTCTTGTTGTTCCGTCATGCTATCGTTTATACACTCGTTAATTAATTTAAAATATTATCTGATGTCGTTGCAATCTACATAACTGCATGACATCGTAGTTAGTATAGGGGTGCGTTTACTTCGCGAGCATTTGTAATGACTCTTTGACAATTCAAGTGTCTACTATTAATGGTTCAATTGTTATAAATACTTTGAGTTTGCTCCTGATGTGGACGTGGGTGGTTGTGAAATGAATTCCATTACCAGCCAATCATTTCCTTGGTAATTATCTTAGCGACAGTAATATGAAATGGCCGTGCTTATTCGAACGTCCTCGTCAACGTAAGTTCGTGCTCTCGCATAAGCTTTGTAATACTTGGTTTAACATACCCACAGCTCAAATGCTCGTAGCCCAACGTCAAAGCGAACGCACTTTTATGCAATATTGTCTTTGATCCGTGGCCTTGACATCAACCAATTGTCATGATTTCCAAATATTAGGAAGATTTACTGATTTTAAATACTAAATATAAAATTAAAAGTATGTGATTTGCCTCAAATGATTTTGTATCAGTGTTATTATGAAGTTTAAAAGTATCTCATTTGATAGTTCCGTAAAAGTACTGGTTTTTTAACGAAACAGAATTGGAAACATGATGTTTGGAGCGTCGCTTAACTTCTAGTTCAGTTGGCTATGAGCCTCGTAACCAGAAGGTGTCTTCAAGAAGTCTAAGGTCTATAACGTTATTATATTAGTGCCTAGTTATATAGTTTGTTAAATGATGCTAAAAGTGTACCAGGTTTGTGGTGTGCAAGATGATAAAATCCAGAGGTACTGGTGCTGAAATGGTGTATTGTATCATTTCAGAAGTGGGTTAAACCAAAAAGGTAAGGTAAAGAGGCTTATGGGAACAACTAGGAGCCTACAAGGATTATTGAGTTTTGTTTTGGGTTGCTATCATTTTATCGGCTGCATGGCGCTGCACATCAGGTCAGGGCAACTCTCTGATGATGTGTTGTATTGTGTAGATTGTGTGTAATGGTGTGTGTGGGTACGTGGCTAGGGCTACTCTCTGGCGGTACTTTAGCACGCATTATTGCACATACTGACCAGACAAATCGTGTGCTTGTTCGGGGCGACTCTCCGATAGCACGAGATGTGTTTTGGTTGCCTAAATGAAAGCAATGAGCGTGATTTCGGGGTACTAGTATGGGTATCCCACATCAGGTCAGGGCAACTCTCTGATGGTGTGCGGTGAAGTATACATGGGTATAATGTTTCCTTATAATTTTGCTACCACTATAACTAATAGATACGTTCCCACAAGCCTCTATAAGGGAAGCAAATGAGCAACATTTGACAAAAACATTTTTTTATGATTATTTAAAAGCAACACGAGATTAACATAAATAAATTGTTGGTTATGATTATTTCTACCTTATGATTGCCATGATAATTGAACTATGGTTGTTCACTGTTAGGGGGCGTACTTTGTGATTTCGCTGGATTTTGAGTGGGTATGATAACTACTGGTTGTTCGGTGAGTCACTAGTCGTCGGATAAATTGTTTTAAATGCATAATAGCTGGACATGAACGTATTGCGATTACCTCCCAAGTAACACAGGAAGCATTTAAAAAAAAAAAACGAATAGTAAAATTATGTAGAACTTAAGGGGACGATAGCTGACTTTTAATGATTTTATACTGAAGATGACGTCTGAACGAGTAGTGTTAGCGGTTTGAAAAAAAAAATATATGTTAAATTGAGCATTTTCTTAATATTTGAATATACGCATATTTTTGATTATGTTTATATTACATAGTGAAATTAATTTGTAAAGTTATATCTAACGCGTATAAAAAACTGAGAATGGCGCAAAATCCATCAAGCGTATTTTTCTGAAAACTTCACAATTTTAAAGATAATTAAATTAGTGATCTTTTAGTATACGTGTTTTATTAAAATACCTTTTGTTTTACGTGTAATAAATTAATAATGCGTCTAATTTGGGACAGCGCTCCTTGATGGGCGAGTCCTATTACTGGCTGGACGTACAACGCGTTGCGTGAGCTCAGTACAGAACACGCAAGCTAACCATTCAAGGTGACTGTCATATATCTGCGTCTTAAGGTCCGTATAAACTCTTATATAAGTTCACCGAGCATCTTAACGCCGTATATTGGCATTTTAAAACCATTATGGTGCTTTACACTGTAAAACGGTTGGATAATGGCATATCAAAACTTTTGTAAAGCCTTTAGTTTTATTGCAGCAAACCATAATGCAGCTGTACAGCTTTCACCTGTTTTTAGTGCATTTAGATCTACAATAGCATTTTTAAGTAGTAAATAAATGCTTAATGCTGTTTAATAGCATAAACATGAACCATTATAATGACCTGTAAATCCGCTATACAGCTTTCATCTGTGTTTAGTGCCTTAGGGTCTATAATTGCATTTTTAAGTAGTAAGATAATACCTAATGCTGCTTAATAGCATAAACTTGTACCATTATAATGCACCGTAAATCCGTTATACAGTTTTGAGCTGTTTCTAGTGCCTTTTGTTGCGTAATAGCACTTTTAAGTGGTTAGTAACAGCCTAGTACTGCTGAACAGCATAAATGTGAATCAATGTAATTCTTGCATTTTTTAAAGATTAACTGAGTTCTGTTGTACAGCTTTAATCAAATACACGTGAGTTATTGTAATGCGTAAAACTGTATATACATTCATTTTACTGTATTCGTAAAACCATTTGTCGGCCATATTGTGGAAAATCACATATTATATGATCAACAAAACAACATCATTTTTTATGGTAGACGTAGAACTACTTTATAGGCAATGGCACTATAGTGGTTCATCAAGTCTTCTCTCTGGCCTCTGGCTTAATAATTGTTCACGCGTGAGTATTTATACTGCTGGCGGCATTAATTAGCCTTTTTAAAGGCTCACCAGGCTGCTATAGACCGACACCATTTTGTAAATATTTTATAACCAAAAAAAAAAAAAATATATTATCATTCGGACCTATTTATAAAAGCAATAGACCTATTTAAATATGATATAACTTAATTTAATACTGCCCCACAAATTATGTTAATTACGCAAAATTCGTTCTATACTAGGAATACACAATTGTTTTGGTTATTTCACACTTTACAGTAAACTAAATTGTGCAGTAATATTTGAAGCCATGAAATAACAAAAGAGTCAAAAACTTAGCCAGTATTATAAATTTTGTTTTGATGCAAACAAATATAATGTCACTCACTCAGTTTTGACAGTCTTCGTCCATATTATATTGCGAGACAAAATGGTTAAATTACAACGTTAATTGTATTAAAACATTTGTACCGTGGTAGTAGAGGTGTTTTTGCAATGATCTAGGATTTATTTATGTTCTAGCTATGAACACTTGAATAGCTCTAATAATTCTTTTACTACATTCTAATGCTAGTCTAATGCTTTTGTAATGCAAATAACATCTTCATTATCAATAATATTGCTAGTATAATGCGCCTGTAATGCAATTAAACAACTGTTTAATTGCATTAACATATTTAGGATCTAAAGCCGTATAATTTGTGCCCAAATAAGCATTACAGTAGCCCTATACACGTTTGTAATGCTTCTAAGAACTAACTCAAAATGCGAAAGGGATACAGAAATGCTGTAAGTCTGCCGCTATACTGCTTTGATGTGTTACTTGGGTTATGATTAATTTTATTGATTGAGATAGTGAACTTAACCAACACTTTATTTTGGATGGGATTTATTTACATGGCTGTTGGGGCGTAACTCCCAACAGTGAAAATGTTATGTTGATGTTGTGTATTGGAATGTTATGTTGAACGAGTAAACAACCGATTGTTATAAAGGTTTTATTGCTACTAAAACAATATTTAATAAAATAATAATGCACAATTAATGTTGGGTTAATAAACTGTAACGTTTCACTGTAAGAAGGACAAATTATTTTCATGTACAGCGTAGCTCGTATAATGGCATTCTTTCATCTTTGTCTGTGCTAAATAAATGTATTTTCTTTCTTTCTTTCATGGTTTTCGTGAGTCATTCTATGTCTTATAACGTGTCCATTGTATGAGCATGATCACGATGACGTGATGATTGCCCGTCATGAGACGTCGCGGGACTGTCATGAGACCGTCATGAAACCGTTGTGAGACCGTCGTGGGATTAACCAAAAGGTAAACTATGTTTGTTCGCACTTGATAAATGATAAGTGAACTATGATGTTCACACTTGATAAATGATAACTGAAGTATGTTTGTTTGCACTTGATAAATGATAAGTGAACTATGATGTTCACACTTGATAAATGATAACTGCAGTATGTTTGTTTGCACTTGATAAATGATAAGTGAACTATGATGTTCACACTTGATGAATGATAAGTGAACTATGTTTGTTTGCACTTGATAAATGATAAGTGAACTATGATGTTCACACTTGATAAATGATAACTGCAGTATGTTTGTTTGCACTTGATAAATGATAAGTGAATTATGATGTTCACACTTGATAAATGATAAGTGAACTATGTTTGTTCGCACTTGATAAATGATACGGTGAAGGAAAACATCGTGAGGAAACCGGCATGTCCTAGAACCAATCACTCGAAGACATGTGACATCTAGTGTACTATGTTTATTCGCACTTGATAAATGATGCGGTGAAGGAAAACATCGTGAGGAAACCGGCAGGTCCTAGAACCAAATATTCGAAGACATGTGACATCTACCAACCCGCACTGGGCCCGCGTGGTGGATTACGGCCCACTCCCTCTCACAGTGAGAGGATCATGGGCTGATTATGATAAATGGTTTTGTTAATTTGGACAGGGTTCGTTTGGGTATCTGATCTTGTTTCAAATGGAGTATTAGTATTATGATACTTATTGATTTTTTTATACTATGATTGATTTTATGATACCATTTTATTTTATTATAATTATGATACTTAATGATTATTGTTCTGGATCAATGAAACATTAATTGAATATAACTTGATTTGAATTCTGGTATGGTTTTCTAAGCTATATAGAATCATGTGTAAAGATTGTAAATGGATTACGCCCCGAGTATGTACGACATAAATAATAATGAAATGCTGTTCATTGGTAAGCGCATTACCTGAGAACAGCTGAAACGATTTGGCTATCTTTTGTTTTAAAAAAAATGTTCTTTATAGTCCGAATTAGGTTTTTGTGGAAAGCAAAATCAAAAAGTTTCCTTGTATCTGAACGTTCTTTTTCTATGAATTTTTGTATGAACGTCTTTAAGAGTAATGTTTCAATGAGATGTGAAAATGATATCTGATGTCGAGCCTGGCGCTAAAATTATTTTATTAAACTAAATTGTCTGTGTGGTTACAATGGTATTTTTCCTACGTTTCGAGTTTATTTTGTATTTATAAGTTTTGGTGTTTTAAATGATTATGGTAGGAGTTAAAAAAAAAATACTGTTTATTTTTGGTGATACTTCTTGTGATTATTTTATGTTATGTGAGTATCTGAATACTTCTGTTGTTCAACGGTTCAATTAAGAGGGACATATTAAGTCTAGTCTGTACTGGATATTTATAATGTTGTTATTTAAATAGTTCGACGACGGCGACGTTACCTTTATGTTGATGTTTTATCTTCCTGGTTAGAACTGAGCTGACCAGCCTCGCTAACGGGGGCATAGCCCTTGCAAGGTGTGTCTAGTTAACACAATTAGTTCAACTTACGACTGAGGTCTCACAGTTTAGTCAGAGCTAACTGACGTTCGATGAAGATTGAGTCTTGTAAGGATAGAATGAGGTTTTGAGATTTTCCTTCTGGAGTATGGTCGTGAGTTATTAATGTTGTTGAGCGCTTATTTCTTGATCCTTCGTTCCCTCTGGCTCAATTATGTCCGATGGAGTTAAGGCTTAGGATGTGGAGCCTAGTTCCTTATTTTCATAAACCCCCTCTGGGTAGATGTGAATTGTCACGTCAGTTTGTTTGTTTTCTGAGGCTTGCCGTATCTTTTTCGATGGTTTTGGTGCGGTAAGGTTTAAGCATGACGACGTTAATTTTCTGGGTGCGTGTTAACACATATTGTCATTTAACTTGGCTGATACCTAGCCTGGTATCAGAACTTTGCGATTCGTACGTCCTGACTTAAGCCTTCTCTTGCAAGAGAAAGACCTCACTATGTATTTTAATTGCCATCGTTAGGTAATGTTTCTTTTAGGTATAAGCAGGAAGGGTTCGATTGTTCGGATGCTTTGAATAAAAGTCTCTGCCTGATCCATTTATTCAAGTGGGGCGTAGCTCATATGAGGTTTTATCATGAGATGCAACCTCATGCTGTACAGGCTGGCAAGAACACTGTACGTCATCCGAACAATCTGACAAGATATGTTTAAATTAGGATTTTTTATATGGTTTTCACTTGTCGGTAAAAAAAAAAAAATGATAGTCTAGTCTCAGCAACGGCGCGCGCGTGTATCTTTATAATATTGTACTAATGGTTTAAATATAATCGTCTCCTCAAAAATTATTTGATTTATACACTGCCCGAGCAGCCAAGCATGGTGCTCACAGTACAGTGAATTTTAAAAGATTACCTCGTAGTTTTGAAAATCTTTCAATGTATGATTTAAATGTTCACCCATAACTCGTAATTCCGTATGCTATTGCTAAAGAAATTTGTTTTCATTTAATTTTTTATTTAACATGCAAAATGTCATGATTTATGTAAAAAAAAAATATATATATTATTTTATGATTTTTGTGTGTGTGCCAGGAGGCAACACAGTGTCGGATGGCCGAATGTCATGATTTCCAAATATTAGGAAGATTTACTGATTTTAAATACTAAATATAAAATTAAAAGTATGTGATTTGCCTCAAATGATTTTGTATCAGTGTTATTATGAAGTTTAAAAGTATCTCATTTGATAGTTCCGTAAAAGTACTGGTTTTTTAACGAAACAGAATTGGAAACATGATGTTTGGAGCGTCGCTTAACTTCTAGTTCAGTTGGCTATGAGCCTCGTAACCAGAAGGTGTCTTCAAGAAGTCTAAGGTCTATAACGTTATTATATTAGTGCCTAGTTATATAGTTTGTTAAATGATGCTAAAAGTGTACCAGGTTTGTGGTGTGCAAGATGATAAAATCCAGAGGTACTGGTGCTGAAATGGTGTATTGTATCACAATGGACAACATTGTCAAACTTCTATTTCTTGAATACGAGGCTTTTGGCTACTTTTGTATTATATGTGTGTAATTTATGTGTTTTTTTTTTAAGTGAAACTTCTTTAGGCGCGTTGGGCATTTTTGAGATGGGAAAAAACAATTGAACTCGCGACACCGTTACCGACACCTCATTTTGAAAACGCAATTGTGCTCTTTATTTATATAACGTTACGGATTAATGTTCTATGCAAGTATTTTACTTTAAAGGTTTTGGAAGTTTTTTTTTTTTGGTAAACGCGATTGTGGTCTTTATTTAGATAAGGTTACGGACCAATGTTTCATACAAGTATTTTTCTTCCACCAAGGCGATCTTGTTCAAGTTTTCACTTCTGTCGGCACTCCCGGAGTGCCACTGTTTTTTTAATGTGTGTTTTGTTTGTGCAGAATAAACAAGTTTTCTTTCTTTCTTTCTTTTCTTTCTTTTAAAGAAATATGTGAGAATAGTTAATAGAATTAGAATCTCTTCAAAAATTGCATTTGCCATTAAGATTTTTGCCCAAACAACTTGAACTTTTTAACTTTTTTGCTCCTAGAAGGAGTTTACGTACTTCCTGGCTAGTTCAGTGGTAGCTCGTAAAGATTTTGATGTAGACACGCACGGGTAAGGTTTTCCGGTTAACGTTCCATTGGACTAAGAGGATCCGGTATAAACTTGCCTACAGTATCAATCGGCTGTTTTATGATTTCTCTTGGATGGCTTAGTACAATTTGGTAAGTGAAAAAATTGCAAGTTTTTTTACTGAATAGAAAAACAAATCTCAGGAGGTTTGTCTCATAGTACTTTGATCACGACCCGCTTTTTAATCACTAATTTGCATTTTAAAATAATTATCAGTAGATCGTTGTAGATATTATTATTATTAAGTACCTACCTGGGCGACCGAGCTCTTCTCTGGTGAAAATAAAGAATGCTCATTTAATAGTATAGGACAGTACTTACTAATTCCATGCTGCCATGATCATTATTCTAATGTCATTATTCATTATCTTGTTCTAAACTTTGGGCGACCAAACTCTGTTCGGGTTAAAATACGGAGAAGGCAAATTTTCCCAGATATAAACCCCTATAAGCCCCCTTGCAACTTTCACGGAAATCTTTAGAGTCGATTTCGAGTACAAATCTATATACAAACAAATATAAATACAAATATTGCTCGTTTAATAGTATAGGATAAGAAACTACTGAAGCAAACAAATAAGTCAAGAAATCTCAATTTGATTGTCTGATTCCGCCTAAAATTCAATTTATTTTAAAGGTGCAATTCCGTAGCCGTCTGCAGACGGCAACTGGAGGCGACGCTTCGCCACAACACGACTGATTTCTATGTATTTCTATAAAGGCGATGTGTGGCTAGCTTCGAAAGGTATTTCATTCCACGATTATGACTGTGTTCCAGTTTTGAAATGTGCGTAATTTAATGTATGGGGACAATGCTTTAAGTATTTACATATTTATATTGAGTTTTGTGATACTAAAGGTACAATTCCGTAGCCGACCGCAAGCGGCAAGTGCAGGTGACGTGTCGCCGAGACACAACTGGTTTCTATGTATTTCTATAAAGGCGACGTGTTGCTAGCTTCGAAAGCTCTTACAGACCCTGATGACCCCATAACCTTCCTCCAGGAGAGCAATAGGGAAACAAGTGCAGTATACAAACACAGACGCCTCCCGTCATTCCGACCTCGCCGCCGAGGTCTTTTGCGATCACGACCGCGACCCCGAGTAAATGATACTCCCCACAACCCTTGCTCGAAAACGAGGTGCCAGCAGTTGTTGCCGCTAAGCACGTAGCTTTAAATTCTCCGACTAAAATCATGATCAAAACTTTGATCCAGCCCGTCCTATCTTTGATGTCCTCCCTCCGGTAAACGCCCTAAGCCGAGGTTCGTACCCCACAGGGAGTGCCCTTAGCGAGCGTTCACCTAGTTTTAATTAGCATAGTTGAATAACCCCTGGCTGGAGGTTTTAAGTGTAGCAGCTTAAGGCACCCACAGGATTGATCGGTTAAATAGTGAATCGGACCTCAATGGTCAGCTATGAGATATAGAAAATAAGGCTTCGGAAAGTATTTCATAGAAATCCATAAGAGACCAGTCGTGTCGCGGCGACACGTCGCCTGCGGTTGCCGCCTGCGGTCGGGTACGGAATTGCACCTTTAGTATCACAAAACTCAACGTACCTGAGGCATTGTCCCCATATATCAAATTACGCACATTTCAAAACTGGAACACTGTCATAATCGTTCCAATTTGTCAAACAGTAGAAGATCACCCTATATCACTGTTGTTAGTTGTTGTTGCCTATCCTTATCAACTGTATTTGCCTAACAACACTCTAGAGATTCTACGGGTTCAGTATATTTAGAGAACTACACGGATTTTACATTAACTTACTTGACTTTATAATTACTTACAGTTGTTGCGGAAGACGTGGTTGTTATGAGAGCTAAAGTGAACCATTTTAGAATTCTCATAAATGTACCTATGCATGATATTCAATGTATCTTGATATTTATCAAAATGTCCTGATGGCCCAGTGGTTCTTCTTTTCGTGTGGTTATTGCCTAACCTGGTGTCAGAGTTTTAAAGAATGGGCCTCTGACTTGGCTCTTCACATGCCGTCGAGAAATATCTCTCAGGCATGCCGGTTTCCTCACGATGTTTTCCTTCACCGTTTTTGAAGCAAGTGATAATTATACAATACGCACATGAATCCGAAAAGTCAGAAGTGCGTGCCTTGGGTTCGAACTCAAGACATGACTCGGCAGTCCGACGGTCACACCACTGCTATCACTGCTATTTGTGGTTAAGGCCTCGCTTCATGCACGAGGTTGTGAGTTCAAATCCTGGCAAGTACCAATGTGACTTTTTCAATTCATATGCAGGTAGTTTCTGAAGCTACAGCATAGGTAATGTAAAACAACATGCTATTTTTTTAAGTGAAAACTTCTTTAGGTGCGTTGGGCATTTTTGAGATGGGACTAAACCATTGATTCCGCGACACTGTTACGACACTTCATTTTTGTAAACGCGATTGTGCTCTTTATTTAGATAAGGTTACGGAACAGTGTTCTATACAAGTATTTTTCTTCCACCAAGGCGATCTTGTTCAAGTTTTCACTTCTGTCGGCACTCTCGGAGTACCACCACTGTTTTTTGTTTTCTCTCATTGCCTTAAACGTATTCTTTCAATTAGTCATGTACCTATAGAACAGGGGTCGGCAAGTAATTTTAAGTGCGGTCCGGATACTGTTGAATTTTTTTTATCGAGGTCCAGAAAAAAGTATTCATAATACTTTCTAGTTAAGTAATTATTTTTGTTTCAAATAATATAAGTAGGTATAAGATAATTATTATTAATATTAAACACAAAAGGTTAAGGTATTCTTAAAAATATATGCAAGAAATTATACCTGCGGGCTTGAGTTAGTTTTTTTGTAGTTAGGTTCACGCGGGAAACAACAGAACAATACGAGTGTCTTTGAGGTGGGGCGTCCGTTCATCTCGAACAGTATTTGTTTTTCAAAAAATTAATTTTTGTAAAAGATGATTAGTTATTTAACAATATTTGGCGGTCCAAGTTCCGACCTTTCGCGGTCCGGATATAGACCGCGGTTCGCCTGTTGCCGATCGTTGCTATAGAATATCATAGAATCCAGCTTCCTGTATGATCGTATGGTAATATTATTATGTAAACAAAAATCATTCTTAAAGTGCAGAAATGTTTCTGATCTTTGACTTCGATAGAACTATAAATAACAAGCTTTTGCCCGCGGCTTTTCCCGCATTAATGTCGCAAAATATCCTACGGGAATGTGCTAACGTGATTAAAAGTACACTATATGTTAATCCAGATTATAAACTATCTGTGGGCCAAATTTCTTCCAAATCCGTTCAGCCGTTTTTACGTCAATCCGGACAAACGGACAAAAATTCTTCGCTACTATTTTATTATATGTATGTCGGAAATATGTTATTGAGTTGACTGATCGGGACGCCAGCGCCGCCTAGCGACGTTTGACAGAGTCTGAACATAACGCTTGGACCGGACGGACCGGTGCTGAGCAGAGTTCATCGGTGGCGGTCAAGCAGTGAAGACGTTTAGAAACTGTCGCGCATTCCGAATAGTCGTGTCGTGTACCTACAATGGTGTCGATTCCCTTGTTCACAAACTAAACTAAATTTAAGTTCAGTGCATCTTTTTCTTCCTATTTCATTAAGAAAAGGACAGAAGATAAATTTTAGTTTAGTCCTGTCAAATTAATCAGCGCCTGTCACTACTCCATACAAGTTTAGACGTGATTAAAAACTTGCCGACTAAAATTACGTCAATTCACGTTAAACGCTGATTAATTTGACAGGACTAAACTAAAATTTATCTTCTGTCCTTTTTTCATGTATAATATGTATTGACAATCAGAATCAGTATCTAATAATACTCTATTGTTAAAAGGGTTTAGCGACCTCGCGAATCATACTCGACTATAAATAGGGCACTCTCATTCTAATCTGGGAATTAATTAAAGATAAACAAATGAATATCAACCGTAGATAATAATTACATTTGCTAATAATTTTCCTATTCTAGCTGTATTTATAGTGCGTACCTATGTAGTGTGCGTAGGCAGACGTGAAATTGGAAATTATTATGACCTACTGATAATGTTTGAAAACTTTAATTTCGTAGTGAGCGTGTTTATTACTTACTACATATGTTTCATAATAAAAAACAAGCGACTTCCAAATAAAAAACTACTTAGTAAAAAATAACTTGAAGACGGTTGTTTTTTTTTTTTTTGTAATTTTTTTTATTTTTCACTTATGTTATACCACTACTTGCTATATTAACAACTGACAACAAGTATTATAACATCGCATTATCAAGATACACAAATTGGATTAAATATGTATTATCGAAGCTAACTCAAAAACAACTCAAGCATAGTTAATAAAATTTATATGGAACCACCGCATAAGTTTTCTCTATCCAATAAAAATATTTTCTAAATCGGTCCACAATTGACGAAAACATCGATAAAAACATTGTCAATTTTTTTATTATTTAGTTGAATACGAGGCTTTTGGCTACTTTTGTATATGTGCATTTTATGTCCATTTTTTTTTAATGTGCGTTTTGTTTGTGAAGAATAAACAAGTTTTCTATGTTTTTCTTTAAAAAACAACATTACTTACCAGACGAACATAATAACCTCCTCCTTTTTTGAAGTCGGTTAAAAATGATAAAATGTAAAAGTATAATTAGTACATGATTGGATACTTATCGATAAATATCGCGTTTGTAAAATTTAGCCAACTAACACATGTACATCGTAGTATAAGACTCCGTTGAACTTTATCGAAAGAAAACACCTCGAAGAGAACCTAAACTTCAAAATATTGGAATTGAATAAACGCTCTTCCTTTAGCTATCTGTATGAGAAATGAGTGCCCTGAGGCGTTTGCAGGCAGATATAATATTTTTCTTCCTTCTTTCAGTGCATTCAATCACAACTTCAAAGGGTCCGAGCCCATTCGTCCCCTAAGATTCGCACCCTGTGCCCACTCGTCCCCTGGAACTTTTGAGGGGCCCATTCGTGCCCTGAAGAATGTATATTATTATCATGACGGATTATCATTCATCATAGCTCTTTTTTCAATGATCTGTTATGATTTATTAAATTAATTCCGTTAATAAACTGTTCACAAGTGTACTATGTTAACCGTTTCTTATGTAAAATATAGCTAATTTTATCTCAGGGGACCAATAGGCACCTGAATAGGTGCCGAATCTTTAACTTATATTGTATATATTAGAGGGGACGAATGGGTACCTTAAAAATAATATTTTTTATTAAAATATTAATTGGTCCCCTACCAGGAGACCAATGGGCACCTATATAGGGGCCGAATCTACAACTTTTATGCTGGGGGACGAATTTTAGGGGACGAATGGGCTCTGACCCACTTCAAATCCATATTTATCAGGGATGAGCCGAAATTCGGTTCACATTCGGTTCAACCGAATTTCGGCAGCTTGAACCGAACTTCGGTATTCGGCTGAAATTCGGTTCAGATGCCGAACATTCGGCACAAGAAAAATAATACCTACTTGCACTATTTTGACTGAAATTTAATAGAATTAGAATAGCATTACTGTAAAATAAAATTATGTCTTTTACTCACTCATGGTCATTTATTTTAGTTAGGAACATTGTAAATGTAAACCTTAAATTAAATCAGTTCTTCTTATTAGTCTTGAAAATCTGTTCTTCTTATTAGGCCACGCGGTGGAAGCGTGGTGTGCGGGCGGGGTACATCTAGCAATAATTGAAGTAAATGCGTAAACAAGTTACGACGTGTCGCTCTCGAGAAAGCGCGCGAAATTGAACCGAAGTTCGGCCGATTTTAACCGAATGTTCGGCCGAAGTTCGGATTCGGTTCAAACCACATTCGGCCCATCTCTAATATTTATTCAAATAAACACAAAATGTTACAAAATACAATAGACATTGTTATATTAAGTAACCTGTTCCGCTTAACTATTCTTAAAGAGCTATAAAAAATCCTGTAATCTGCGACCAGCACTCGGTATGGCAACACGCCGTGTTCGGGTTCGCGACAAGTCACTCGTCATCCTGAGGATGCCTCGTTGAGAGGTGCAATACGTGTCGATTTCTTACAGGGTTTTTTATGATTCTTTAGCAATAGTTAAGCAGAACAGGTTACTAAATATATCTACGTCTATTTTATTTTATAATGGATTTCCACAGGGTCACGCCTGAATCAATATTTAATAAAACACAAGTTTGAAAGTCTAGTGGTCGCAAGCACTATTGCTGTGCTCGGGTCCTGGGTTCGATTCCCGTGTCAGGCAAAGTTTTCTTGGGTTTTTCTATCTGGAATTTCTAAGTAGCAGTGCGGAATCTGGATTTGTGCCCGGTTGATGGCAATAAGCTCGATCCTTGTTACATGGGACTCAGACATAATTGGCGAAATGTGGCCAACCACATTTATATGTTATCATTTGTATTGTTTATGTTTTATGTGTTGTCATATTTTTGTGTTATGTCAGTTCAAGGGATTAATAAAAGAGATTTTATTGGATACAGACACTATCTCTGTGCCTATTTCGTAGTTCATCGTTCTTCCATACATAATAGAAAGAAAGAAAGAAAGAAAAATTGTTTATTCTGCACAAAATGAAAGTACATAACAAAAAAATAAATTATTTAAAAAAACAAAAAACCCGACTGCAAAAACTCATAACTGAAAAGAGAAAAACAAGCATTATAATCTATAGGTTTTTATGAGTTTTTGCAGTCGGATTTTTTGTTTTTTTTATTAAATAATTTATTTAATTTCAATCTTTTTAGTTTTATTAATATATAAATATGTATTTATATTTGAAATTGACTCATTACTAACTTTTATTTGATACCAATAATGTTGTTTTTTTTTAAACCTACCCCTCCCTTTTTCTTGTATTTGTAGATGCAATACATAAATATTATATAGCCTATGTCTCTCCCACTATTAAGACAAATCTAACGACACCTCACATGTTAAAAATGTTAAAATCCATCAAGCCGTTTAGGCTACAGAGCGTGCCAAAGAAATAGACATACATACATACTCTCGAAAAACATTACCCTCCTTCTGGGGCAGTCGGGTAAAAAAAAAATTACCTACATAAATCATAAAATACACATTCACCAAAAGCCAAAAGCCTCGTATTCAATATTCGAAAACTAATAAGAAGTTCGACAAATTTTGTCTATTGCTTTTGTCAAGACCAGATACCAAAGACAATTTACAATTTAATACCGTCAGTTTTATCACACGACAAATAAAACGTATCAATTACAGAAGAACTTATCCTGACTGGAGTTCCTGCAGCTAGCTCAGATTGCCTGCCCCCTCCCCTTCCACACACCCCTTTTGTCGTCCTCCAGACGTCATTTAATACTCAGCAAATGTTGACCGACTCAGTAGTAAGAAACTACCTTTCTTGAGAACCTACCGAGTACACTTGAGGCAGTGAAAAATGGTCTACGATTCATTGAAGAAGAAAATATTGTAAGTTCAGGCGTTTGGCAGGCTGGTTTTAATTGACAAAGAAATCGATGGTAGGACAGTTTAGGCACAGAATAAATAAATAGCAGTATTATATCACGGCAGTAACCTTCACCGCTCGTAGATAAACCTTCCGCGTCCGCACGTAACTGCCGCGCACTCAATACTGTTGCGTACTGATATACACTGAGATTTCAAAGCGTGTCGTTTCGGCCGTTTTCTATGAAGATAGACTGTTACTTATTTATACTGTGCTTTAGGTCATACAAATCTCACACCTTTAATTTAAGGTATTTTTAATGACATTAGTGGGATGGGTTTTTTTTTGCTTATGAATAGAAACTGTAGTTTGTTTGTAAATAGTTTTCGTACTTTTGATTATTCGAGAAATTGAGCAGACAATTAAGAACAAACCAGAATTCACGGTAATTTGTTACAAATTGAGTCAAAGAAAAGTTATTTTTGGCGGAATTATGAGTCTTACTATAAATCAAGTCCAAAAATAATCACATCAAATAAATTAGTTTTAATCAGCGTGAAATTATTTTAAAGCTAAAGTAAAATTAATCTCAAGTTCAAATTTATTGTTTTCAAAGACAAATATTCCGTTTATAAAAAAAGCACGGCTAATATTATTCCTGTGTAATTTTTTTTAGTTCTAAATATTGAAATTAGGTGTAAAACTAAGTTTTCATTGTTTGTAAATAATGTTAAATATTAGTGTTTAATATACAAAATTAAACCTATAAAAAAATTCTATTAATAGAATTTTTTTATTATACTGTTCAAGATTTTATAAATGATATTTATGGTTTTGTTTTTTTTTTTTTTTAAGTATTTTATTTTTTTAAATTACATTTTAATTAAAAATTTGTATGCCTTCGCGGCAAAACATAGCGCTCAAATATGTTAACCTTACACCATTAAGTAAATACCTATGTTTAACAAATAAAGATTCTGATTCTGATTCTGAGTAACCATTTCATTAGACGTATAAGATATAAAAGCTAATTTTTACAAAAAAAAAACAACAAAATAGCCAGTGAAGCTAGATCAAAACAGTGACATAATAACGAGAAACAACAGAATTCTAGCTCAAGAAACTTAAATTGTGTTGGTAGACATTTAATAAGAAATAATGGTAGTCGCAGAACAGTTATTCAGTAGATAATATTAAAAATAGGCGCCAAAAACACTTAATTCCAGATTGTTTTATAAAGCGCTAGCGGTTGGCGGTCCACAAGTCTACCCTACAGAGATAATATTCATTCCTTTTACTTACTTGGGGAGAAGAAAATATTATGATGGTTTGTTATTAGAAAAGTGATTGAATATTTTATAAAATTAACTAGAAATTGATTTCTTTGTACCTACATTGTTTTAGGTAATTAAAAATGTATAAGTAAGTACGTACTTACTTGGGCCAGTAAGCCTTTTTTAAAGCAAATCTTAATCTGTCTTATACAGGGTCAAATTAATATCTAAAATTGATATAACAAAAAAAATATTTGATGAAAAAATTAAAAATGACTCGGTAATGATATGAATGAAGGAAGTAGCTTGGTAGGTTGTTGTTTTTTTTTTTTTAATTGTATTGAATGTTATTGAATTTTTATTTTTTGTTATTTTCTATAATTTATTGTAAGTACTATGAATGTGTTAGTTTTATAATTTTAATAAACGTGTTTTCATTTATTTATGTTTTCAAACACATTGTGAATTGTTCCTGAAATAAAAAATTGAAAATTGATAACATTTTTTTTTTTGAATCTGGTACCGCTGGTACTGTTGTCACTTCAAGTTTGATTTGAGAAAATCTGTTTTTTTTTTTCGTTTTTGTTTTATCGTTTTCAGACATCAAATTCAACACCCATCACTCCTGTGAAGTTTACACAAAAAAAAAAACAGATTTTTAAAGTGATATTTCACTGGGTACGGTGGTTGACTCCAAAAAATATCATCAAATCATTTTTTGTTTGTTTTATCTGCTAGCTAATTTAATTTGAGCATGTATTACAATCTGAGTTCTATGTCCAAGTTCAAACCAGCAGCCAGTTACCTACTTTATTCTAAAGTTTATTCCAAAGGTTTTTCCGACAAAATTATCAACAAAGATTCAGTTCTAAAGTCATTTTTTTGTATTAAGAACTTTATTTTCGTCATTATGAAGTTCAAAATACAATTACTGTCTCGAAGGTTTGGGCCTCGACTAAACTTAGAACTCATTTTGTAACTAGACGGAATAGATAGAGAAGAAAACGTTATACAGGGTGTTTGGCAGAACGTTGAACATACGAAAATGGTGGATAGGTGGGGTCATCTGCTACTTACTCAGCCCTAATTTATTTGGCCTTGGCCCCCTGGAAAAAAATTTTTTTTTTTTGCTTTCTTCTAGTTTCACAACTTTCTTAACTTTAAAGTGTAATTTTTATTAAAAAAAATGGGTAAAGCAGGCATTTTTTTTAATCTTTAATATTGGCAGATTCTTATAACAGAAAGATGTAAAAAATACTTAAATCCTAATTTCAACTTGCATTAAAAAAAAATATCCAGGGGGCCAGGGCCAAATAAATTAGGAGTAAGTAGCAGATGACCCCACCTATCAACCATTTTCGTATGTTCAACGTTCTGCCAAACACCCTGTATATTAATAAATCCCGTATAATCATTATCATTATAATATCGATCCATAAATTGCGATGAAAAGTCTATTCAAAAGCGGAACACATAAAAAACTCAACTCGATATCTACCTGTCAGCACACAAAATATTCCTACATACAAAAACAAGTGTACGAACTCTAGCGTATGAATAAATGAATAGGAAAACACGTAAATAACAGAATAAAGTCAAAGAAAGCAATAAATAACTCAGAACGAAGATTATTTGCTCACAAGACATTCAATTTAACATGCTCATATCTAATGGAGTGCTAAATATTGAAATGTAACTTTGTTTCATACACTAGCTTTTGCCCGTGACTTCGTTCGCGTGAAATTTCTTGTTCCCCCGACCTATCGTGTCGCATCGCATCGCCCACCGGCGCTATTAGCTGACCTTCGCACGGACGTAATAAAATCGCGGAGATTTTTTTTCGTGCACTGCATTTTCAACGCTCTATTTTTTCAGCGCCGAGAGTTGAAAATCCAACAGTGTGTTTTTTCAACACACTGGGACGGGAGTGCGTCCCAGCGCGTCGGATTCTCAACGTTCGGCTTAACACCGAGAGTAGAAAATCCAGTGCGCGATAAAATCCCGGTGCGAATTTATTACGTCCGTACGAAAGTCGGCGAAAGTCGGCTTACTTCGTTTTCGCTTCGCATTCCTTCTAACTTTTTTTCTTTTTGCTTCGCTCCTAAGGGTCGTTTTGCGTGATTTTTAATAACCTTCCTCAAGAATTGAGCTCTCAAATGCAAAAATATGTTTTCAAATCCGACTAACTCCAAAAATTTGTGCGTTCAAACAAACAAACTCTTCAACTTTATTATATTATAGTATAGAGATATAATTTATGATCATGGCCGTGTTTTAGCGGCAAAAGTAATGTTTTGATTTTGGGGCAATTCGGAAATTTTTATTTTATGTTGTCCTTTTTCATTGTAGATGTCAGGCGTATATTTATTGTAATGTTATCATAAGAAACCAATTACTTAGATTATTTATGCGTATTTCTAAAATGAGCGTCTACGGCAGAAAATTATGACTTACAGAACAGAATTATGTTGAGAAAAAATATATTTATTTGGATCACTACCTGTGTTTTTATATAAATTATGTAACTATGGATACATAAATGTACATATCGTATCGTATCGTAGTCATAGTTTTTGAGTCTTATAAAACGATGAACGCCGGCTGCACGCACAAAAAAATGTCACGTTCCACCTGAGCCGAGCGTGCAAGCGAGAGCGCGGAACAAGTGATAGAGAGGCACGATCGGCCTGAGCGTTCGGCTTGTGACGTTATCACGTACAATTATCGTCCGTACATCGACTCTACAGACAACCAATTTTTTTGGGTTATTTTTGGTAAAAGGTTACAACTTTTTACCAAAAATAACGCAAAAAAAAACTCATCAACACACATCTCAAGCTAAATAAACTTATGAAAACGGTTATTGCACCGTCTTCATAAGTTTATTGGCACAGTAAATTAATAGGAACTAAATTAATTTATGGCAAACAATTAAGAGCAATATTTTTACGACTTATTTGTGAGTACTTTGTCACTTACAGCTCAACTTTGTGTAGTTTTTGGTCATATTTTTCCTGGACGGAGACAGTTTATTTGACATCGTTAAGTGACGCTCATTAAATTCAAGAGCAGTTTGCGATGACTGATCTATAAAGATATGCTTCTTAAACTACTACTGTGCCATAAAATGAATCATCTAAAAGTTTCTAGTAAATAGTGTAGTAAAAATCTAAAGTTTAGAAATGAATCATAAGACGCTTTGCAGATGAAGCAACTTTAGTTGAGGCAACTATCAACTTTTAAAAGTTGCCAGTTGCTACAACCAAATAGTCCAGTTTACAGTTGCCGCAATTTTATGGCAATCTGTGAGCAATTTTATAGCTGAGTTGTTCAATCTACGCTATGTTATTACAGTGTGATGATGGATATCGAAGAAGCAGCACTTGTTCTCATTATAATACGTCGCCGCCGTCGACGGCGTCAACAACGAAACCAGCAACTTTACACAACCGATACAAATTCGACAGTTGCTAGTTGTGGCAATTAGAAACTAACTTAGTCACCGATTGCAGCAACTGAAAAATTTTGTCAATCACCGGAACATGCAACTTGAGTTGCTACGTGTGTGCAGTTCTATTGCTGCCAGTTGCTGCAATAGTTGCTCCATCTGCAAAGCGCCTTAGACACAGCAAAACGCAATTCACAGCTTATAATGGTATTAATAAAACAGTCGAGAGATGTCGTGGGACACTCGATTCGAATGAAGTTCCTTTTGCTTTTGAACACTTGGCGAATGAGAGCTAAACCGAAAAAAGTGTAGCATTTTGACCATCACGACAATTTTGTTCCTTAACAAAAGTTTGCATTATGCGTGCGTTATGGGACTTCGTTCCAAAATGTATCGACAGATTTTAGCCACAAAAAAGAAATACTTACACACGTGGGTAAATATATTTGGCCTAAAGTGTACACAAAAACACACGCATTACGAAACAACCAAATTGGTAATATCAACACAATATACGAAAAATGACCACAAAATATCGGCTGTCGGCATTTCGTGGGCCCGACGTGTAACGTAACAAAGCGGACACAGTAACGCACTTAACTTGAACGCAACTAGCCACTGTTAACAGTGTACCGACTGGGGCAATATTCTGTACACTTGTCTTAATGATTATTTACGGAGCTTTTGTATTTTGATTTATTTGGTGATATTTTTCATGAAAATCGAAAGAAAAATAACAGAAACGGTCTACCAAAAAAATCTGTATTTTTTAAATTGGCATAGTAACATCAGACGAAAACTGAAACAAATCGAGCCGAATCTATTGACCGATTGAAAAATATAGCACGAACTGAAATGAACCAATGATTGCCCTACCTAAAACGTATTTCGGACTAATAATATATTATCCAGTTTGGTTTTGTAAAAAAATAACAACCAGTACCCTAATTGCGTAACTTATTTTTGTAAACAATTTTGCCTAATTTGTTTCATTTTGACAGTTCAACAACATTCATTGCGTTATTTACGTTGTTGAGTAGATTTTTTTCCAACTTATGAAGCAATGGATTAGCAATGTTTCAAATCAAAACAGATTGTAATTGTATTGTATTATGCAATTAGGGTACAGGTTGGTTTGATGTGAGTCCAATTTAGATATTATGTAAATGTACTTCTAAAGTTACAGTGGCGCTAAATGGGACTCATTTTGTTTGAATGCTCTAAGTTTGACATCCCTTACCAAGTTTCAAACATGAACTGTTAAGAACGCGGCGACGCATGAATTCTCCATACAAACGTAATACCTAAATAATTTGCAATTTGGGCATATTTCCACCATATTATGTTGTTATTCGGATTTAGACAGTATTTATCTTTGCTCCTAGACCTTTTTTTTACTAAAAACTTTTCTAAAATGAAATTTAAACGAATTTAATCTCGCACATTTTTACGGCGTAAATGACATGTCTTCATATTGTTTTTTCTGTATTATAAACAACAATGTTTATAATATTGTTTCTGCAAAAGCATAGCTTATTATCAAGTTACAAATTATCGAAAAAAAAAATGGAAAAATATTAAGTTTTCATTCATTATTTTTGGTATTACGGAACACATCCAAATTTATCAATAAATTTGCGAAAGCTAGTAGTGCTATCGCGTCAAGCAATAATTGTCAATGTGTGCGTGGTAGTATTGCTCACTGTAGGTGTATATCGCTCCGACAGGCACTCACACTAGCGCAACGTGCTTGGAATTGAATTTTGCAAACATCTCGATTTGTAGTTGCGAGCCGTGTCGCCAGCCTCTTAAGTTATTTTGTTCATGAGGTGGATTTCTATTTGTGATCAATGCCATCAACATGCACTCTCACTGAAACTCAAACTCGACCTATCTTCGACAGTAATTCACTTAGCAACAAAACAATTTCCTATCAGAAGCTATAAATATCATCAAACATTTTACATCCATAACTAAAACTGTATACTACTAAAGCTCTGTTTAAAACTAAAACTATGTAAAGAGACACGCGAATTATCCACTCTGATTTATAAGCACTAGAAACTAAAGCTAACTCTTTGTAACAAAAGCCAAGATGGCGCTGATGACGTTATTTCTTCGCAAATAATATTATAAATACTAGCTGACCCAGCAAACGTTCTTTTGCCATATAAATGTTTGGGGTAGACCACCGTTATCACTTAGGAGAATGAAAATAGATTACGACCGATTCTCAGACCTGCCAAATATACATATAAAATTTCATAAAAATCGATCAAGCCGTTTCGGAGGAGTATGGCAACTAACATTGTGACACGAGAATTTTATGCATATAGATTGTTCTATGGCTGCGCTAGTTTCTATGTGAAATTATCGTTTCATAGAAACATAGGTAGATACCTATAAAATGTTTCAGTAAACCATAAATGACGATAGACTATCTAACTTCGTCAGCAAACACTCATTATTATAATCGTAATGATACTGAAGTAGACATGGAAACCCTTAAGTAACACATTTATTTAAACGTTCTAAGTTTGATACCCTCTATCAAACTATGAACATAACTATTTAAGTTCGTTGTGATCTTCAAAACCTCTATCATTTTCAGCAACGGACCGTTTCACGGGACCATCAACATTTCTTATGTACCTAAGTTCACTCAGCATCAAAAACTTTTACAAAAAAAAATCAACCGACTTAGAAAAATAACTTTAATTTCGGAAGTCGGTGGTAAAAAACGAAAATTCAAAACCAAAGACATCGACTACCGAAATTAAAGTAATTTTTCGCTTTGTAGTGTTTTTTTTTTATTTGGAAGTCGGTTGATTTTTTTTTTGTAAAAGTTTTTTTTCAGTTTTTAGTTGTGGTACCTACCCCACACAAATTCAAATACCACTTCCTGCTATGTAAATAATAGTGACAGGAACTTAAGATATCATCCATATACTAAATGGGAAAAAATACGTATTATTGAACCCAACTCAAAAACCATCCAAGCAAAGTTAAGAAAATTTATATGGGACCACACGGGAAGTACCAGCTTTCAATTAAAAAAAGAATTATCAAAAAAAAACGTACAGTCGAATTGAGAACCTCCTCATTTTTTTGAAGTCGGTTAAAAATAAATATTAATCGGTAGCTGTATCCATAAATAAATTAAACATCTTACCTTCAAAACTACTCAAACGTTATATGCCAAAATAAAACTATATAGGAAACGCGAGTAACACTGATTTATAAACACGAGAAACTAAAAGCCAACTCTTTGTAACAAAATCCAAGATGGCGCTGATGACATTTATTTCTGCGCAAATAATATTATAATATTGTTCGAAGATTTATGGCTACACTAGTTTCTACGCGAAATTATCTGCGGTGGTTCGTAGAAACGTAGACATAAAATGTTACAGTAAACTAGTGCGTGAATGATTGGCTCTAAATTCTGATGAAACAGCTGTTCCAGACAGTTTTACTGTGATTCAGTGAAATAGTTATTGTTAGTTGCTAAATTAGCATTATAACTATACAGGGTCCTATTAAATTAGCTAGCAAAATTCCGCAAACGTAATGGGTATCGATATCTAATGTCAATAAAACAACAAAAAATAAAAAATAAAGCAGCGTTTTTACTAGGTGACATTTGTTCCGCGACTCGACGAAATTCACGTATCCCGCTAGTGATGGGCGTTAAATCAATCAACGAACTAGTTGAATCAACCGTTGATCTCCTGCCAACGTATTAACGTTAACTGTTTATGAATCAACTAGTTGAATTCGTCAACGATGTTTATGAATCAACTAGTTGAATTTGTCAACGACGTTTATGAATTTGACTCGTTTATTATTCAACTATATTTGAGAACGCAAACGCAACGAACTGAGCAAATTAAAAAACTTCCGTTGAAAATGACATCATACATTGCGAGAGATGATCATATCATAGAATTTGAATTGAACTCTTTATGTGACGCATGAAAGAGTTGATTTTTGAAAAAGTATGACGATATTGGTGAACTGGCGCGCGCCGCTCGTGCCGCCTGAGAGAAACCGGTTCATACTGGTTTCATGGTTTGTTTGTTTTCGTTTAGAAACGAAGTTCGCTTTCGTCAACTAAGTAGAACCATCAATTAAATGTTTCATAATTGAATCAAAATGTGTCAAAATTAGCATTATATCAGGTCAGTAGATGTAGCTCAGAGACTAGTTCAACTCGTTGATCGTCGCGGCGTTGAATAAAAACCGTTGAATGAATTAACGGTTTACTTTGTAAGTTGATATTAGTGCACGTTAACTCGTTGACGAATTTAACTAGTTGACGAACGTAAATCAACGTTGACATTTCGTTAACGGAAAAACCATCAACAACCCATCGCTATGTCCCGCGCGATGTCGCCCGACGTCGCTTGGGACATTTACGGGTCGCGCAACTTGTCTCTAGTCGATGCTCTGCGAGCGTCGACACGCGCGACCTTCGTGTCCCTCGGCAGTCGCCGGACAGGCTTTGAGTAGTGAGAACGTGTATCGCTTTGTGCTCTGAAAATGGCAGTAGTGTGGTCCAACGAGAATACATCGAACGACATACTGATCACGACTCGCCAATGTGAACAAGTCATATGTCGCGGGACATTGTCCCACAACTTTTGCAGAGACAACTACGTGAATGTCGAGCGATAAGTATCTGCGACATGTCGCCGAGCGAAAACGGCTTTAAACTCTTTAATTTCAAGTAACTACAGCTGGCAACGGGGTCAACGGTCCCTGGTAGAGTCATCATCATCATCATCATCAGCCTATAAATGTTCCCACTGCTGGGACACAGGCCTCCTCTCTGTGATAGGGAGTGGGCCGTAATCCACCACGCGGGCCCAGTGCGGGTTGGTAGATGTTACATGTCTTCGAATTTTCGGTTCTAGGACATGCCGGTTTCCTCACGATGTTTTTCTTCACCGTTTTGAGAGCAGTGGTGGAGAAATAATTTACACGAAGTAAAGCGCCTGTGTAGGTTTGAATCAACGACCTACAACTCGTAAGTCGCGGCCGTTACCACTGGGCCACCACTGCTCAGAGTAGAATAGTTACTTGAAATTATGAGTTCATAAATAATTTTTTCCTTCATTTTATCGTCAATTCAGCACAGGTGAGTACCTACTATGTACTAAAGAGCTACCATTTACCGGGTAATATGTCTTTCATTGACTTGAATGTGCCCTGGCGGCTGTGAGTATGTCATGCTCACTCAGATGTCTCGCTAATGGTGGCGCGTGTGTTGGATCATTTAGCTCCCTTCAAAATGGTTGAACTGAATGTTGCTGATCCATGCGTCATGTTCGTGAACGGGCGCCGTCAGTTTGGTCATCTCTTAGCTGCCATGGCTTATTTTAATTTTTGAATTGTTCTTTGTTTTTATCTTTTGATTACGGACGCTTCTAACGAGCACGTCTTTCTACATTGTCCTCACATGTATAATTTCAATATGAATGATATAACCAATACTTTGTAACAATTTTTTTATTTAAAAGAGTGCCCGTGGAATTTCTTGCCCGTTCTTCTCCATAGATACCTACTACGCTTTGGAATGGGCAACTATCTTCATATTTCTGACTGACCGGCTCCTTAACAATTCAAAAGTGCCTGTAAATGGTTTAATTGAAATAAATGCTTTGAGTTCAACCTGCACACAACCCACCACCCATCACATTTGCGGCGGGTGTTTAGCTAGCTATTTTAATTTGACTTCGAAAAGAGCATAAGATTTTGAAAATCGATTCGTATTTGGGATAAGCTTGCTCGTGAGGAAACCGACATCTCGTAGAACCAAAAGTTGGAAGATATGACATGAAACACCCGCGTTGGATTAAGTTCATTCTCTCTACATAGAGGACGCCAGCCGATTCTGTAGAAATCTCATCGTGAAACTTAGGTGAAGTGAGCTTGAAGTAAGCTGTCATTCCACGTGATGGGATTGACACTATTGACAGCTCACTTCAAGAGATTTATACAGAATAGACTAGCTGTGCTTTAGCAGTGGGAGTATAATTGTAGGCTGACTGAGTTAAGGTAGTAAGGTTGGATCATGTTTAATTTTGGCCAACATTTTAATTATGTTTGGAAGTGTTTTTCTGAAACATAACAAAGTTTTTGGATAAAGATCATTTATTTGTCCAAAACATGAGTATACACACACATGGCATGCAAGATGTTACAATTAAATTATATCACAGTCATGTTTTGCCTTAACGGCGTACAAATAGAAGTAGGTAGGTTATTACATTTAATCAATTAATTATAAACTTATCCATTATTAATTATTTTTTTTATAATTGAAATTATAATAATGATATAGAGCCTCGACCAACACCAGAGCAGGCTCTCGTTAGGCAGCTGGATCAAGTGCTTGATCCAGAAAGCAGTACTCCTGGACCAGGCGCGTATAGTTAGGAGATTCCTCTCTCAGGAGCCCTGACCACCGGTGACTTGGACCCTGTTCTCGATACCGGTGGGCTACTATTTTTTATATTTTTAAATGTTTTTGTTTTTTTTTATAGGAATATTTAAAAATGTAAATAATATGTGTAAAAATTAAATAAAGGAAATAATAACACCTGCCTATTATTGTCCCACTGCAGGGCAAAGGCCTCATCTCATACAGAGAATGCACGAGCACTGATCACCACGCGCGCTCAAGACGGGTTGGCGATTTCAGACTTATATTAATAACTATCAAGTCCAGGTTTCCTCACGATGTTTTTCCTTCACCGATGTTAGTAATGTCCAAGATAAACTCGGAAAGTACATATGAATTGAAAAAGCCACATTGGTACTTGCCCGGATTTGAACCCAAAACCTTGTGCATGAGAGGCGAGGCTTTAACCACTGGGCCATCACGATCAATTGAACTTGACTTCCCGAACTTTATTACGATCAATTGAACTTGACTTCCCGAATTTCAACACCACTATAACTATACTCCGTTTGAAATAAGATTAGACATTTAAACAAACCTTTTTTATAGTCTGTTCAACCGATTTTGACTTCTATAGGCGTAGGCATAAGGATGGCATTAAAAGCAAAAAAAATGGTTACAAACCAACTGTTTACTGCAGCTGCCATTTGTCATGCCACCAACACAATAGAAGTCAAAATCGGTTGAACGGACTGTAAAAAAGGTTTAGTTAAATGTCTAATCTTATTTCAAATGGAGTATAGGTACTTGGAATGTGTTTCACGGATTCTTTAAAAAGAATACCTACTCACTATTCTATATTTAAAATAACATTGACACATTCTATTCTAAAAACAAAAGCTGTCGATTCACTACAAAAGAATGCCGATAAATTCTAAAATTCCATAGACTCAACAACTTTTGTTGTTGATCCAACATCGAACTCAGTTTTATGAAGCGAAGACATGCTGATTGATGTTTTGGCAAAAAGGAGGGCGCGCCAAATTGGTCTTTAAAAAGATCTCACAACTTGGCGTAAGTTTTTTACACTAGACGACACGTTCATTAGAAAAAGTGACGGTTGACAAGACTACACAGAAATAAACAGGGATTAGATAGTAATGTACTTCGGTTAGGGTCGTGTGTTTTCGGAATGTTTCGGATTTTTCCGGAAAGTTATTCTTAATTCAAAAGTCAGTTATTCTAACTCTTTCCGAACGTCAAAATTACATAAGACAGTCCCCCAAAACGCCCACCCTTCACCACTTCCTAGTGCCTTTCATTTATTTGTTTCGTTGGTACAGGGGTCGCTACTACTGATCATGAGGGTTCGATTCCAGGGTCGGGCAAAGTGTTATTGGGTTTTTTCATCAGGATTTTCTCGCCCGGAGTCCGGATTTGTGCTCGGTTAATGGCAATAGGCTCGCCCCCTATTACATGGGACTTAAACATATGGCGAAATGTGGGTTGTACTAGAGGTACAACATGTTTACTAACATCTCAGAGGCCCTAGTGTGAGTTTCTTTTAACCATCTCGACTTTACGCATCGACTGCTGGCCAAGGAAGGCTAAAGGGCCAATCGGAGCGCCGAACGCGGTCGATGCGTAAAGTCAAGATGGTTAAAATAAACTCACACTAGGACCTCTGAGATGTTATTAAACAAAACACAATCCAGGGGAATCTTAATATGGACAAAGTATCATCTCCAAATAGAGGTGAAAATATAACCAAATAGACACTTATTACAGAAAAAACTCCCAAATAAAAACAAACTTACATCCCTAACTATCATACCAGTATAAATAAATGAGATTTTCATAAGGTTATGATCTGAATATGTAAATTGTACAAAGATATGAAGTGTCGCGTGTAGAGCGTTGCTAAAAGGGAAAACGTTATAAAAGTGGGTCGGAAGACGGTAAGGAATATGTGAATATAATTTACTTTGGCGGTAGAACTAACTCTCTGGTTAAGGAGGATGATATGAAATTATTATTTATGGAATGTAATTTTAAAGAAAATGTTGCCAAGTTTATTTGGAAATATGAAATCTAATTTGTATTGAAATAAGAACCATCCTTACTCTAGAATAACTAATTTAATTCCGAATATAATTATTTAACCTCAAAATCACTACATAGTATAAAACAAAGTCGTTTTCTCTGTCCCTATATCCCTATGTATGCTTAAATCTTTAAAACTACGCAACGGATTTTGATGCGGTTTTTTTTAATAGATAGAGTGATTGAAGAGGAAGGTTTATATGTATAATAACCCGGTTTATACCCGTGCGAAGCCGGGGCGGGTCGCTAGTAGATACTAATACCCAAATTAATCTTAAAGTCGTTACCCCAATATCATAATCTAAAACTGTTTAATGAAACTACATATTTACAATGTTTCAGGGATAAGGAAAATAATATGCAACACCAAGATATTTTGTCAGTCATTTATATTTCTTTGCCAACATCAAATTCAATATTCTACACCATACCATCATATCTCCTATTCCCCACATAATATCACTATTTAATCAGTATTCTATTATTTGCCATAAAACTATTAGATTACCTTAATTTACAGTAGATCTCCAACCAATATTATGCCAATCTATCTTCTTACCAACACAGCCCTTAAGCACGTCTTACTGTCACGAGTGCCCGACCCAGAAGACAAGGTTCCCGCGCTACTTTTGACACATCGAATCTTTGAGTGTTGCCAGTACAATATCCAACAATTACGTATTAATAAATTGAAACCTAACAGTATCTTGATTAATGTTTGAGTAAAACATTAATAACAATTTACTCACATATTAATGTCCGGGGTACATGAGGTTAATTTTAAAGCTAGGATAGTAAGCTAGCAAGCTAGTAACTCTAGCTCCGTGTATACAGAACTAGCTTAATTTCTAGGCTAGTAAGCTAGTTAGGAAGTTTACGTCTCAAACCAGGATAGTTTAAGGTAAAAGCGTCAGAGTAGCCCGCGAAATCCACATTTTCTTACGTTTTTTGCAATTTGCAGGTCAGTATCAGGTTGTATGTTGATCTAAATATGATTCGAGGCGGCGCGGTCTGTAACGCAGCCGCGTTCGTATGAATAAAGTATTACAAACACGATTACAACACAGACATTTGAAAATCTCAAACTTGCTTGCGACGTACCGGACCTAGCGATAATTAATTAGCATGCCTAGCTGCGAGCAACTTGGAAGTAGCGGTTGGTCACAGTTCTAACCTAACCTAACCCATTTTTCCCTGTACACAATTTTTCGACACTTTATAACCTAACGGAATTAATATTATAGGTGTCTGCGTTGACTCCGCCTTTTCATACAAATAAAAACGGCTGCACTACAAATCACTGTATTGCAGCTGGGTTCGGGCGAACTTTAGCCATTCGCAAGATAATGCAGCACAGATTATGGATATCTGTGTTGCGTCCGCCTTTGTATTTACGCGTCCGGGCCGTCGATAGAGCTCCAATACCTGCCCTTTGTGAGCCACGGCCCTGTCACGTGCCGGACACGGTCCTGGTATTTGTGAATATACCTTATATCTCAAACATTCCAACATTCTTTGCCATTTTTCTTGTCAACAAATCACAGTGAATTGATCTTCAAACTGCGATCTACCTACATCAAATCGACCTAAATTCCTACGTTTCAAACATTGAAATCTCAATCATTTTTTATGCGAAAGATACTGATGTAAAATGTAACAAAGTTATTTCATGTATGTGACAGACGGACACACAGTTGACAACCGGAAATGGACAGTGTCGAGGAATATTTTGTAAATTATTTTTGACATAAAGCAGTTAGCGTTATGACATATGTCTAGACGTCGCAAACGACTGTGAAGGTCTAGGTTTGTTTCCGAGTTGGCTGAATATCATCATCTTTGTCAGCTTATAAGTAGAAGTTTATTGCTGGAGTAGCATAATCAGCCTATAATGTTCCCACTGCTGGGACACAGGCCTCCTCTCTGTGAGAGGGAGTGGGCCGGATTCCACCACGCGGGCCCAGTGCGGGTTGGTAGATGTCACATGTCAAAAATTTTCGGTTCTAGGACATGCAGGTTTTCTCACGATGTTTCCCTTCACCGTTTTGAGAGCAGTGGTGATGAAATAATTTACACAAAGTAAAGCGCCTGTTAGGTTACAAACCTACGACCTACAAACTCGTATGTCGCGATCGTTACCACTGGGCCACGACTGCTTTGGACTTGCTGAACAAAGGTCTCTCCAATTCGCACGCATATCTCGATCCTCGTCTACCCTCATCGAGCTGCTCCCAGCGTGCTTGCACTGACTGGACAGGTTCACTCAAATCTGTGTGGTTCTTTCCTCAAAAGACCATTTCAGACAGTAATCTACATGGTCCTCATGTGGCCTGACCAAGATTATGTCTGGACTTTAAAAGAGACTGCGACCTCTGAGTTTGTTTTGACCTTTCTTCTCAGAGTAGTCAGATAGGAAACGACGAACTCATCTAGCTTATTTTTTATTTTTTAATATGACGTGTAAAAGCGATTCCGGTATCCTATTAATAGAATAAACAATTTCATTTCATTTGCCACCTTGCAAAATATAATATTATGTTATGATAAGAGAGCAATGGTGACCCATTGGTATCGGCTGCGACTTACGAGTTGTAGGTCGTAGGTTCGAACCCAGACAGGCGCTTTACTTTGTGTAAATTATTTCATCACCACTGCTCTCAAAACGGTGAAGGAAAACATCGTGATGAAACCGGCATGTCCTAGAACCGAAAATTCGAAGACATGTGACATCTATCAACCCGCACTGGGTCCGCGGGGTAGATTACGGCCCACTCCCTCTCACAGAGAGGAGGCCTGTGTCCCAGCAGTGGGAACATTATAGGCTGATTATGATATGCGATTCTTATTGTGTAGGATAAGTAAGCATATTTCACTCAGATTTATAGAGTAAAATTGAATTCATGAGAAAAAAAATCTGCTGTTCCCCTACATTTATATTAGCATAACTTGTCAAAATGTATGGAACAGCTGATTTTTTTTTCTACGATTTCAGGATTGGTCCCATAGAGAAAGTTGTTCATAATGATGAGTACAATGACCCCTGAAAAGGATGCCCTTGAATTAAATTTTCACTATATGTATATTTTAGGACAAACAGAGCCTCACCGAATCCTCTCAAGGTAACCCGTTCATAGATTGAAAGTTTTTTTCGAAAAATATTCTTGCCCTTCATTGCAAGGGCCAGAATATTTTGACAGTTCTTAGCGATGTTATTTGCAAAAGCAAATGTCAGTAAGCACAGAAAATATGGAAAAGCTTGCGTCAAAAGAAGCCATGGAAAAGACTCGTCAGTGTCCACTTCCTAAAATGTTATCAATATTTCGAAATGCGGATCGGAAAAATATATTCCACATATTATATTGAAAAAGCAGATTTTTGATGTGAAAACTTCTTTAGGCGCGTTGGGCATTTTTGAGATGGGAAAAAACAATTGAACTCGCGATACCGTTACCGACACTTCATTTTTGTAAACGCGATTGTGCTCTTTATTTAGATAAGGTTACGGACCAATTTTCTATACAAGTATTTTTCTTCCACCAAGGCGATCTTGTTCAAGTTTTCACTTCTGTCGGCACTCCCGGAGTGCCACTGTTTTTTTTCTTGCAAAAAACAAAATATATATGATGATTGTTATTATCTCACGCCGAAAATAGGAAAAAGAAAATCACCTAATGGGTCATCATTAAGAGGCCGGCGACACTACAAATCGAGATGTTTGAAAATTCAATTACAAGCACGTTGCGCTAGTGTGAGTGCCTGTCGGAGCGATATACACCTACAGTGAGCAATACTACCACGCACACATTGACAATTAAAGCTTGACGCGATAGTATTACTAGCTTTCGAAAATTTATGATAAATTTGGGTGTGTTCCGTAATACAAAAAATTATGAATGAAAACTTAATGTATTTCCATTTTTTTTCCGATAATTTGTAACTTGATAACATAAACTATGCTTCTGCGGAAACAATATTACAAATATTGTTGTTTATAATACAGAAAAAACAATATGAAAACATGTCATTTACGCTGTAAAAATGTACGAAATGCAATTCGCTTACACTTCATTTAAAGGTAAGTTTTTCGAAATAAAAAGACGTAGGAGCCTAGATAAATACTGTCTCAATCCGAATATCAACATAGTATGGTGGAAATATGCTCAAATTGCAAATGATTTATGTACTACGTTTGTATGGACAATTCATGCGTCGCCGCATTCTTAAGTGATTTTCTTTTAGAACTATTCACCTACTTCATTTAACCACCTAATAAGAATCAATCCGCCGAGCCTTTTCCCAACCATGTTGGGGTCGGCTTCAAGTTTAACCGGATGCAGCTGAATACCAGTATTTTACATGGAGCGACTGCCTATCTGAACTCCACAACCCAGTAACTTGGTAACACGATACCTCTAGGTAAGACTGATTGACAGATTTTTGGGCTTCAGACTACCCGGTAACTTATAAGAATCATCAACATCATCATCATTTCAGCCGATAGACGTCCACTGCTGGACATAGGCCTCTCCCAAGCACCGCCACTTCGACCGATTCTGTGCTTTCCGCATCCAGCGGATTCCTGCGGCCTTCACCAAGTCATCGGTCCACCTTGGGAGGCCTAACAAGAATATCCAACACAAAATCCCTTAAGGATAGGTAACACAGTGCGAGCTGGCATGCGAGCTGACCTAGTCGGTTACTGAGGTGCAGTTACTCGCACAGTGTGACCGCATCATACGAGGTACTGTCATGTGCGAGTAGGTCAGTTGCTCGCGTCCGAGTTTACTACAACATGTTTTGTTTTTAATCGCCACTCACCTTCTCCCACCACGCCACAAGCATCGGCTCGCACGCCGCTCGGTCGTCAACTCGCACGGTTTTACGAAATGACAGTAGCTCGTACACTCGGGCCCACGCCGGGTGCATTGTTTTTATGTAGTATGCGAGTACACTTGGTGCGGTAGCTGTCTACTGCGACGCTAGCAGTTTGCATTGGTGTGACCGAGCGAGGCGAGTCGAGCTACTGTCATGCTAGTATACAGGCACAGTTGCTGTCTACTGTCACATCTACTCGCACTGTGTAACCTATCCTACAGCCGATCACGTACTGGGTACGTGTGGGTGAGATCGTTTCAGGACGCCGATCACGAACGACAAGCGATCTAGCGCCTCGCGGCGCAATCGCTTCCACGCTGATAACGCGAGAGTACGTCTATTTTTGTTTGAATATACCTATTTCTCGTCGCACATTATTTTTATTGGTTTTTTTCATTTTTACATTACACAAATTTAAAAAAAATAATTATTACATTCAAAATGATAAAATGTACATGTCAGAGTTTTTAGGGTTCCGTAGTAAACAAGGAACCCTTATAGTTTCGTCATGTCCGTATGTCTGTCTGTCCGTCTGTCTGTCTGTCTGTCCGCGGTCTAGCTCCGAGACCCTTAGTACTAGAAAGCTGTAATTTAGCATAGGTATACATATTAATTACGTCGATAAAGTGGTAAAACAAAATTATGACAAACATTTTTTTATGGTACCTCTCCTACACGTAAGTGTGATGATGTTTTTTTTTTTTTAACACATGGTGTGGGGTATCATTGGAAAGGTCCTTCAAAAACATTGTGAGTTTGTGAAAACCATTTTTGGATTCAAGGATCCGTTTGCGAAATATTAAGCTTTAAAGTGATAATTTTTGTTAGAGGCAAGTGTCCCCCCCCTTGCCAGCTAAATGGTTAGTTTTGGGTGTGAGAAAAAAATCACAGCAGTAGTTTATATAATGAAATTAAAAGGAAAACTATCACAGCTAAGTTGGCTCTACAAGATAACGAGTATTAATTGACCAACTTAACTTTGCAGTTGCAAAAACATGTTTTTCCATACATTCCGTATGGGAGAATATATTTTTCAACTACAAAGTTAAGTTTGTTTTTGGGATAAATTCATCCCAACTACGGAACCCTTCATTGTGCGTGGTCCGACACGCACTTGGCCTGTTTTATTTTTCACTGTAACACCATTTTTAATTGAGATTAAGAAATAAAAATAAATAATTTACGTATGTTTTTTATTCCTATCCTAAAAATATAAAAGACCAATGCATAAATAAAAAAAAAAAATATAGATGTATCACAAATAGTTTTTTATTTTATAAGGCTTACAATATCGGCAAAAATCGCTGGCATACCCTGGAAAGTTGCCTTTAAAATAGTTATCTGTTAAAGTGTTAACTTACCTTATACAGTACACTCGAGCACAACAAACCACTATTTATTACAGATTACAGATCCCCATATCTTCAACCACCATAAAAACAGATATAAAGATGATCAGAACAGTAATTGGGATAGTAAGCCGGTACAATCGCGTACAATCGTCTAGACAACGCACAAATTCACGTCACCTTTAATATATAAAAGATCTGTGGAACTAGTAATGGACTGTGACGTACAGTTAAGGGCAAAAATCTAGTGATATAAACAATTTTTTTTTATAGCCTCTGCATCGATTTGATAAAAAAGCTTGGAAATTCATAAAAGTGAAATGACGTTGTTTTCTCGCCTGAACAAGTAGGTAGGTATGTGTGTTGTGAATTTGTGACTGAAGAGATCAAATACAAATCGAAACTTAAATACATTAATTTAATTATTTTTTTTAATTTTTAAGGCAACACATTTAACGCCAAAAGATCCTGGCCAAAATCCGAAATGTTTTTTTTTTTTGTTTTTTATTAGTGAATAGTTTTTTTTTTTTGTTTATATGTATTTTGTTTTTCTTCGACTCTTACACACGTTGTCTACACATCTTTAACTACTGTCTCTAGAAATAAGCATCACCTTTATACGTATTTTTCTGTTCCTTTCTTCTTTTTATGTTTATATGTTTGTAAATAAACTGTTAAATATATAAATAAAAAAATACAATTTCTGGGAAAAAATTCACAAATATTTGTCAATGTCATTTAGACGACAAAATATCTTTGTAGCACTCAATATCATTACTTGTCAAGAGATTTGATTGGCTCTTAATATTCAGGATAAAGAATTACATCAGGTAACATGAGACAAATTAGAGATTCTTACAGAAACCAGCGCTAATGAGAACTTGAAACCCAAACTTATTCATGTATAAATTAATTAATTTAATCTTAGCAAGTATCGCGTTGAAGTTCGCTTATAATAATCAGGAACTTTGTTCAAGGATACGCCAACGAAAACTGAGAACCATTTTTCTTAACAATGTTAAAAACTTACAAAATTGGATCAACAAGATAAGCATTCTGCTTTCATCTTGTTTGTCCTACTAAAAATGTAAGAGGCTTTTTTAAACCTAAAAACTTTCTTCATATTTGTAGGAAAAAGCAGTTAAAACATATTATTTACAAGTAATAAGATTATTTAATTAATTTTAAAATATTACCGGTGGGTTATTAAAAATACCCACCGGTAATATTTTAACCTTTTAACTGTTTTGTATCTATTTAAGACAGCATAGGCATTGGCCTAACGATAACAGTGGCCTAACGGTAACGATATGGCAGCATGGAATTAGTAAGTACCTACTATCATGGCAGCATGGAATAAGTAGGTACTATACATGGATTAGTATTAACTTTCCTATACAATGAGCATTCTCTATTTTCACCAGAGCAGAGCTCGGTCGCCCAGGTACTATACGGTAAAAGAAACTTCGTTCCAACCGGGTGTCCCACAATCCCGATTTTTTATTTACATACATACTTTTTTTCACAAACATTCAATAGCAAACACCTTTTCTTTTATTTTGGCAGTGGCCTATGCTGTCTTAAATAGATACAAGACAGTTTCATGTTCAGATACATGTAGTGAAAATATTTTTCGTCGTGTAGCATATTTTTTTATTTTATTTCGATTACTTACCTGATGAAATACTGTTAAATAGTTTTACGAAAAAATATGATTAAAGTTAGCATTCATTTGAAAAAATAATCCAGTGAAAAAAAAAAAGAAAGCGTAGAATGTGGCAATTTTTAATAATTACCCGTTGAAAGGCTAGATTCCTGTATAAAACATATTTTTTATTTTTATTATTTGAACGCCAAAATATGATATCAGCATAGTAATATCATTTAAAAACAAATTGCCACAAAGAATTTTCTCTTGATCTTACAAACCAAAGCTTCAAACTTCTGAGTGTTAATGAACATGTTACAAAAGGACATAAACTTGTCAACAGCTTTAAGATTACATATTGAATAAAGTTTTACATTGATTAAAATAAAAGAAAAGGTGTTTGCTATTGAATTTATGTGAAAAAAAGTATGTATGTAAATAAAAAATTGGTAGATATCGTGGGACACCCGGTTGGAACGAAGTTTCTTTTACTGTATAATTAATATGTATTACATAACAGGCACTATGAAATAAATTAAAATAACGTTTAAAAGAAATTAAATTTAAAAAAATAAAACAGTGGCACTCCGGGAGTGCCGACAGAAGTGAAAACTTGAACTTGCCTTGGTAGAAGAAAAATACTTATATAGAACATTGGTCCGTAACGTGATATAAATAAAGAGTCCAATCGCGTTTACAAGACCTTTAAAGTAAAAATACTTGTATAGAACATTGATCCGTAACGTAATATCTATTAATAAAGAGCACAATCGCGTTTACAAAAATGAGATGTCGTCACAGTGTCGCGAAATCAGTGGTTTAGTCCCATCTCAAAAATGCCCAACGTGCCTAAAGAAATTTTCATTTCAAAAAAGTGTCTTGACGGTCAAAATGTTACACTTTTTTCGGTCTGCTCTCATTCGCCAAGTATACTATAGCGTGCGACAAGGAACTTGGTTCCAAAAAGTCGAAAGATACAGTTGATAAGTCCAAAACCATAATTTCAAAATAAGCATTTCTCATTTTGTCACTTTTGAATAAGAAGATGAGTTTATGTTAAGATGACGTATAAACAGAACTTTGGCTTCAAAATTTATTAATTTTGTAAATAATTCTATTAATTGTGATCATTAAGCTTTAGTTACTTTCAGGTTTCAGTTAAGGGCTATCAAAAACTTTGCTTAACTTTATCCTCTTTATTTATTTTACTTATTTATCTCAGATACATAACATCACGCCTTGTTTACCCGAAGGGTTGGGCAGAGGTGTCCCTATAGCAGGTACACCCACATTTCGCCAGTTATGTTTAAGTACCATGTAATAGGGGGCGAGCCTATTGCCATCAACCGGGCACAAATTCAGACTCCGGACTGAGAAATTTTAGATAGAAAAACCCATTATCACTTTGTCCGACCCGGGAATCCAACCCAGGACCTCATGCTCAACAGTAACGCTTGCGACCACTAGACCAACGAGGCAGTCTCTGTATCTCAGATATAGTGATCCATATTTAGGTTAGTATACCTACTTAAAAATTACGTTAGTAAACAAAGATTAAAATACATGCCACAATAATAATTATTATAACTAAAATAAATAACTACATAGAAATAGGTACATAAAATCAAATCAAATCTTAAAATCTTTAAATCATTCGACACCACTAAAATTCGCCGCCTTTTTCGAAACTTAACAATAACTGTGAGTTTTCTTAAAATAAACCGATCACTTACCCTTAATAAAAAAAATTCAGAAGCGAACAAAAACTTTAGTACCTAACAAAATAGTTTCTTACCTTAATCATCATCATCATCAGCCTATAAATGTTCCCACTGCTGGGACACATGCCTCCTCTCTGTGAGAGGGAGTGGGCCACCACGCGGGCCCAGTGCGGGTTGGTAGATGTCACATGTCTTCGAATGTTCGGTTCTAGGACATGCCGGTTTCCTCACGATGTTTTCCTTCACCGTTTTGAGAGCAGTGGTGATGAAATAATTAACACAAAGTAAACCGCCTGTCTGGGTTCGAACCTACGACCTACAACTCGTAAGTCGCGGCCGTTACCACTGGGCCACCACTGCTCATCCAACCTAATAATACTCAAGAATTTCATTGTAAAATTAAACAGAGCGTTCTAATTTTGTACGAAAAAAATAAAAACACCAACTAGTTCACACAAAAGAAACAAGAAAAAAAACAATAAAAACACTCATTTCGCCAGATCAAAAGGATCGCTATCAAGCATCTTCAGACAGTTCTGACCTTTCGACAGCGTTATATAGCATTAAAAGTCACGTTACTATCGGCATGTATTTTACTGGCACATATCGCTTTTTTCGCGATAACCATCGTCCGCGAGTGTACCCGCGACAGACTGGCGATCAGCCAATGCTTTGATGTCGCCGAAACGCTAATCTAGCCAAAAAGGGGGCCTTCCGTGTGTGTAGGCAATTGTTTTTTTTCTGCGGCTGAGTGGATTGAAATCGGTTCGGTAAAGTATTACTAATGGGTATTTGTGAATTATATTTATATATTTTTTGGATAATATCGCTTGGATTTGTGCCCAGTTAGTGGCAATAGGCTCGCCCCCTGTAACAAGGGACTTAAACATAACTGGCGAAATGTGGGTGTATGATAGATACACCTCTGAACCTTTCGAGAAATACGGGTGTAATGTAATGTTGTGTGTGTGTGACGTCAAAATGGCGAGGAATGTGTGAAGTTTGCGTGTTCTCTGTTGAAGAGTTGGCCGGCCATTAGTTTGAATTCCGAAGATTTGGATCATTGTTGTGTGGTTTTACATAACTAATAATAAGAGTATAAAAAAATTACACCTCCCTTCAAAATTCGGCACTAACACCACCAAACTCCGAGCTACTACTGAGAAATTCAAATATAGAAAATCTAATAACACTTTGCCCGACCCGGGAATCGAACCCAAGACCCCATGCTCAGCAGTCGCGCTTGCGACCGCGAGACCAACGGGGCAGCTACACACACACACACACCACACGATTATTACATAATCAATATGCAAACATCAATATACAAATATATATACAAATATCAATGCTTCACTGGACGAAAGCAAAACATATGAAATGCATAAAAATAAAAACGATTGCTCTATCAAAAGATATCAGAGCATAATGAACGATTGTACATTTATTGTAAAAATTATTAGAACTTTTTATGAGAACCTTTTTATTTAACACTAGTTGCCGCCAGCGGCTTCGCCCGCGCGATATCTTTATGAATTATAGCCTATGTTTGATATCTTTATAAATTATAGCCATTCAATTGGTGAAAGTATTTTTAAAATCGATCTCAGTAGTTTTGAGTTTATTCATTACAAACAAACATACAAGGAATCAAATCTTTTCTTTTTATAATATTAGTTTAAAAATAACTACACACTAAAATAAAAATACACTGCTAAGCTATTTTACCAAACAGCTCAATTTACTGATACTTACTTCGCTAGATTTAAAAAATTAAGTACAAAAAGCACCCAAACGCTTTTTTTTTTAAATGGTTCGCTACAACAGTAAAAGCGCTCTTCTAAAACGGTCTCTATGGCCATTAAACACCTTGTAACTCTTTACTGAAAAATAAAAATATAAAAAGCTTCAATCTCTCTACATTTATTAAAAAATCTCGTCATTTAGGGAAAAGAGAAGGTCGAATCGGGTCGGTGGCGAATAGACTTTATTACAGGGTACGCGAAATTTGCCTCTCCCTCACGTGTTCCGTCTCCTCCTTCGCGAGCATTACTGTTTCGCAGAACGAGGTGACGACCTCCCATGCCATCTCGCTCCATGCCATGGCCTGGACCAGAGCTGGACGCAACAGATCACCGCCGCCGATCGCCTCCACGAGTAACATCACTATAAGATAACCCAATATCACATCAAATCACATCTGTATTCTCAGAAAGGGTCAACAGATGTTCAGTTTACTCCCTTCATTTCACCAGAATTCACTATTTATATTAAACACGTTCAGTGCCGGGAGCCCTCCTGGAGCGTTCACCTAGTCGCATCTGGGACTCCGGGAGCCCTTGCACCGGACTCATCCTTAATGTATGTAGGTTTTTCTTAGCGAATTCAGCATTATAAACCGTGGAAATAAAATCTGATGTATATTTTAACAAGATTTATTAGTTAGATAATTGATTCAGGCGTGACCTTGCGGAAATCCATTATAAAATACAATAGACGTGGATATATTTAGTAACCTGTTCCGCTTAGCTATTTCTAAAGAGCCATAAAAACTCCTGAAATAAATCGACACTTGTTTCACCTCTCAACGAGGCATCCTCAGGATGACGATGGACTTGTCGCGAACCCGCACACGCCGTGTTGCCACACCGAGCACAAGTTACTTTAATATATTTTTTGGCTCCTGAAATACAGGTACTCTAACTTAGCTCTGGAGCCAGGGTCTCAAATTTTTCTGTAATATTTGTATGGCAATAAAGAATTTATTTATTTATTATATATCCACGTCTATTGTATTTTAAGATTTATAAGTATATGCGTTGGTTTTAAAATCGAAGCATCTTTTTTTTTGTTCACTGTTACAAATAATCACTAAAAATTTTAAAGGTTGGAACCTACATATAGCGACAAGACCCCCTTTTTTTTTTTTTTTTTTGGGTGGGAAATTATCAAATAACTTCTCCCGCTCTGGGCGGAGCGGGAGGGCGTGTCAGACTCTTACTGACTAAAACCCACCCGTGTTCCTTCGGTTGCCCTGTTGCCGGGGGCCACGATTTCCCGATCGGTTTTCTTCGAACCCCCGGCAGGCATTGGCCCTAGTGGACCCCTTCAATTCTGCTGACATCTCTTTGAGGCGCGCGTGGAACACAACCCGCCGTCGACCCGGGCTTGGTCCTTATCGGACAGCAAGCTACCCATTGCTCACCGTCCGCAAGCCCGCGCCTACGGTGGCCGGAAATCGGCTCGCGATTCCCGCCCCGGGCGTCTCCTCCTGCGGCGGTTAGGGGCGTGAGGGCGCGAAATTTGCCTCTCCCTCACGCGTTCCGCCTCCTCCTTCGCGAGCATTACCGCTTCGCAGAAGGAGGTGACGGCCTGCCATTTCCTCTCGCTCCGTACCATGGCCTGAACCAGGGCCGGACGCGAGAGATCACCGCCGCCGATCGCCTCTACGAGAACACGGCGTTGCTCCGCCCAAGCCGGGCAGACCTCCACCGTATGCTCCACCGTGTCCTCAGGCCGATCCACACAATGGTGACACCCGGGTGTTTCCTCCCGCCTTATCCTGAACAGGAACCTCCCGCAGCAGCCGTGTCCGGTGAGGACCTGCGTCAGGCGGAAGGTGAGAACGCCGTGGCGTCTCTCCAGCCACTCCTCAAAGACGGGTCTTATCGCCGCGATTGTGGCGTGCCCAGCGCGGGGTTGCGACAATCGCACCCTCCATGACGCCATGAGATCCCGCCGGAGCTCTGTCCGCTGTGCCGCAATTTCTTGCGGCATCGGGGTTAAGCCCCGGCGTTTCGCCTCCTCGCGCCACTCCCAGACGTGCGCGGACAAGACCCCCTGAAAACAATATTTTACTTAGTTTTACAGTGTTTAATAACACGATTTTAAACCTAATGCCGTTGAGCGTCCGCGATGGTTAACTTTAACGCAAACGTAATGCCGGCAACCCTCCCGGAGAGTCCACTTCCAATGTGTCGCCATGGCGTATGAGTTCTATGAACAGTGGGTAAAGTCAAAAGTGTTAAGGTACCATTCCGTACCCGACCGCAGGAGGCAACTGCAGGCAACGTGTCGCGGCGTCATGTCACGGCAACACGTCGCGGCGTCATGTAGCTGCAGTCATGATTCCAAACTCGACCGCAGGCGGCAACTGCCCGTAATCCAGTCGGTAGATAGAAGATAGAAAAACGTGACTATCGCTCGAGCTTTGGCGGCATTACTGCTCTGCAGTCGGACTGCACGTGGCGCCTGTCACTCGCCCGTAGCTACCAACGACGGAAGGTATTTCATAAAAATTCATAGAAACCAGTCATGTCGCGGCAACACATCGCCTGCAGTTGCCTCCTGTGGTCGGGTACGGAATGGTACCTTTAAGCAGTCCCATGTATTAGAGAACGATCCTCTAGCCATCAATCGGGCACAATTCCTGACCTCAGGTTGCTATAAAAAATCCTCAGTGCAGTCTAAACTTCAATAAAATAACTTTTTAGTAGCTAAAACAAAAATACTTTCATAATATCTAGTAACCCAAATCTCAGTACCAACACAGCTTTTTCGTGCAAAAATTGTAAACCTTGTAAACGTCAAAAGTTCAAAACTTGCACATAAACAATTTCGCGATTTACTATAAATGTTTGCAAGCGCACGAAACCGATGTAAATGAGGGATAAGCAGAACTCGAGGTTCATTGGTCCTTATTCTGTACCAACTCGAACCATATCTGAATGTTTCGTGAATTGTGGTATAAGGTTGTATGGTGTAGGCGGAGGCGGGAGCGATTGTGGCTAAGATAACTTGTTTACTTGACAAGAAGGTGTTTTCTTGATCTCATTTTAAATATAAACATAAACTCACGCCTTTTCCCATGGGGGTAGGCAGAAACTCGCCACCGCTACGATCCTTACATAATCTTTACATACTCCTTTTGCTTTTGTTTCATTTAGTTCAAGAAGAGGGAATAAATAGATTCTAAATTTGAAAAGATTTCTCTCAACTCAACTAAAGTTATTTGTCAGTAAAAAATCTCGGTGTATCCGCAGCTTCGACGCCTACGCAGAACTAACTCTCAATGCAAAAGCTTTCCTTCAAAAAATTCCGTTTTATATTTCTTGTCCTAGGTACAGAACCGACACAAAATACTGCTATGTTGTTTGTATTTATGAAGAAAAATGAAACTAGTTTTCTTTCTATCTTTCACGGCAAATCTTTTCTGCTTTTGATACGCTCATAGTTTGCACAGACAAACGCCAAAGACGTCATCAAATAAATCCGCAATCAGATCGCTATTCGCCCTCGCTCCGCCTCTCGCCCTCGCTCCGCCTCCCACCGTGTCCCAGCCTTCAAACTAACCCAGATACAACAAAGTAATAGATCTAATATCGCGATAACATCGTGCTACTCATATATTTGTGGAAGTTTTACGAATTCCACTCGTTTATCATACGCTGAGCGTAACGCTAAGTGGTATTGCCTATACTGAAGATGATAATATTCGGGGAATCGGTGTTATTGACTGCTAAAGTGTTATTGTCAAAGGAAAGAACTATAAATAAAATACCGTTCAACGTAAGTGTATAGGTATGTAATATGTGAGATTTTGTGGTCAAAAAATGTTTTTATTTATTTTTAGGGTTCCATACCAGGAAAAAACCGGTCAAGAGCGAGTCGGACTCGCGCAACGAGGGTTCCTTAACTACCCATTATACCGCCATAATAAAATTGGTATCATTTTTATTGGTAAAAAGATATGGATGGGTACCTAAATTTAGATTTTCGCTAAAACTTGCAAGTACCAAAGTTTATCTTAATTTTTTTTTTTTTATTTGTTTGGAATTTTCCCTTTACTTGTGCTGTAAGACATTGCTTTTAACCAAAATTGACAATTCTAGGTCAACCGGAAGTACCCTATAGGTTTTGGGTCGAAAACCTATATGGTAGTTCCCGTTGACCTAGAATCACGAAATTTGGCAAAAGCAAGATCTTATGGCACAAATAAAGAGAAAATTTGAAAAAATAAATAAGTCGAAAATTAAGGTAAATTTTGGTAAGTACTTACAAGTTTTTGCGAAAATCTAAGTTTACCCATATCTTTTTATCGTATTGACTCAGAACCTTGATTTTATACACCTAATAGGGACTATAGACGTCAGTAAAAAAAAACAACTTAGTGAGGGTCTAAAATAGTTCTTTTTTGTATAATTTTAAAATTATTTAAGAAAACATACGACAATTATCCATTCGGCCCTTATCTCCGAAACTATTGAGCCAATTTTTTTTAAAAAATACAGAAAATGGTTCTCTGTATTTTTACTAACTTATAGATTATAGGAAAACCTATAAGAAGTCTTAAAATAACATGGTAAATCTCTCAATATTGAGCGTACAAATTCTTTCTCGTCTTTCTTCATCCCAACACGCACAATGAAGGGTTCCGTAGTCAACGCGCCTAAAGATGTTTTCACTTCAAAAAAAGAAATTCTATTTAGTCCGTCAGTCAGATAATAAAAAATTTTAGACTCGTATATATTAATAAAAAATGACTTGGATAAAAAGCATTAAAGTTGAGGAGTGGGGGTCGCTACGTCACAAGTAAATTTAAAATCTATATACTCGTGACGTCATGGCACATTTTAACTCAATGTATCGCAAATAATCTAATCGTAATCATTTAATTAAGTAAAAAAAAAAAAGTGTCCAATATTTTGTAATAATCTAACTGAAGGGCAAAAAAAATTTTACATCGTCCCTATTATACATACACAGGTTAAGTTTTTAACCAGTGTGTAAACTTAAACATGTCACTTTACTCATCATTATGAACAACTTTTACTATGGGACCAAACCTGAAATCGCGAAAAAAAATCAGCTATTCCCTACATTTATGTTCGCATAACTCGTCAAAATGTAGGGAACAGCTGATTTTTTTTTTGTTCTAATGATGAGTAAAGTCATGTGTCTGCGCACTGGTTAAATTTTTTTCCTGTATAAGCTACACTGTCACATCGAAAGTTAAGGTCTAAAAACTCTAACCAGTTAGGTAGTTAATATTACATTAATGCTTAATGACGTAATACAAATTACAAACATTATGATATAACGTGTAATGGTCCACGTCGTTACCGGCACAGGATTTCCATCGTGGAGAGTTAATGTGGATTATCGATATAAAATTGATGTCACATTTTATTCAGTACCTGAGCGACTGAGCTCTGCTCTGGTGAAAATAGACAATGCTCATTTAATAGTTCAGGAAAGGACATACTAATTCCATGCTGCCATGATAGTAGGTATTTACTAATTCCATGTTGCCATGTCATTATTTTAAGGTAGCCATCTTGTTCTAAACTTTGGGCGACCGAGCTCTGCTCGGGTGACAATACGGAGAAAACGATTTTTCCCAGATAAGAGACCTAGGTAGATCGATTTTTCGCCTCCGTAAACCCCTATATTGCAACTTTCATCGAAATCATTAGAGCCGTTTTCGAGAACGTGATTGCAAATATATATACACAAATATTGCTCGTTTAATAATATAGGGTATGGAAATTATATCATGAATGAATTTAATAAAGAATTGGATTTTTGACAGACTTTTACCAAGACATTCTATTCATTACCCGACAGCGGCGAAGCAAAAATGAGGGTTATAATTTTGATCGGTATGTATGTCCTATGTAAGTTCATCTGTGCCCTCATAACTTCTAAACTGCATATCATAATTTGACAAATGAGGTATCGTTGGAAGCGTCTTGATCGACTGCTGGTTATAGGCTATGTGACGTAACATTCGAATAAGACGCCCTTTTGAGGACATAAAGTCATTTTTTTTTTAAATGTTTCTCAATGAAAGGGCTTAATTTAGTACATTTCAATAATATTAATAAGTATTATAAATTATTAATAACTGTTCGATTTATGCCCTAACATATTTTTAGTCGGCGTTTTTTTTTGCCGCTGGTAACGCTATACCTAAATAAACAAATATTGATGTGTTTAAATTAGCATTATAATAGTCAAAGAAATATTATGGCCATTTATGTCATCATAATATTAGGAAACAAAGTTTTGCCACATTGTGTGGGCAATAAAATGGCATATTTATTTGACTTTGAAATTAGTTATAAATAGTTTTACGATTTGCTATCATGATTCTGAACCCCATTATGTAATTTTGACGTTCAAAAAGTTTGAATAAATGACTTTTGCTTTTTTTTATTTTGAATTTATACTGGGTTGAAATTTATTTAAAATAAATCTTCTATTTCATATAAAAGTGCAATAAACCTACGCGGTCAAAATGTATGGAACAGTAGATTTTTTTAAAAATAACTGACGATTATTTTCAACGCAGTGGTTTCAGAATTATGTACCACATGTGCCTTGGTAACAGTTTTCGCGTCGATGTCCCTGCCAGCCTGTATAAAGCTGTAAAATTGTCCTATCTGTCGTGCCTGCGACTTTAGCGTCTTTCCTCCCATTATTTAAATAAATTACATTAAGTTAAAAGAATTAACAACTCTATATACTTCCAAGTCGATTGAGAGCGTCCGGTCTGCACCAAGTGCAAAGGGCAACTGATAGAAATCCGACGACTGACGAAACACGAAGTTTGTCGAGGGACATTAAGAACATAGTTTGTCTGTATGTGTATATATATCACAACTTTTCCTTTGCCAATAAAACTTTATGTTCAATAATTTTTTTTAAACTATTGCATAGCTTTTACCGCGGGCTTTGAGCGCGGCGACCGAATCAAGAAATTTCGTGACGTAACGAAAATAAAACCTAACACCTCCCACTCCGCCTACCATATAATGACGGTTCCCATGACAACGTGATGTTGTCATGGGAACGTAATTTTTGTTTTATGTCATCACGTCATCATCCCAAGTGTAGCGTTGACAAATAGGAAGTATGGAGGTTACAAATGCTATGCAATAGCTTTACCGCGGCAGTCCCCGAGTGACACACGTTTTTAGGGTTCCGTTGCCAAATGGCAAAAAACGGAACCCTTATAGATTCGTCATGTCTGTCTGTCTGTCTGTCTGTCCGTCCGTATGTCACAGCCACTTTTTTCCGAAACTATAAGAGCTATGCTGTTGAAACTTGGTAAGTAGGTGTATTCTGTAAACCGCATTAAGATTTTTACACAAAAATAGAAAAAAAACAAATAATTTTGGAGTTCCCCATACTTAGAACTGAAACTCAAAAAAAAAATTTTCATCAATCCCATACGTGTGGGGTATCTATGGATAGGTCTTCAATAATGATATTGAGGTTTCTGATATCATTTTTTTCTAAACTGAATAGTTTGCGCGAGAGACACTTCCAAAGTGGTAAAATGTGTGTCCCCCCCCCTGTAACTTCTAAAATAAGAGAATGATAAAACTAAAAAAAATATATGATGTACATTACCATGTAAACTGCCACCGAAAATTGGTTTGAACGAGATCTAGCAAGTAGTTTTTTTTTAATACGTCATAAATCGTAAACCGCAATTTACCTTTCATTCAATGTTACTTGCTGCTACGGAACCCTTCATGGGCGAGTACGACTCGCACTTGGCCGCTTTTTTTTGATGTGCTCAAAAATCAGATTCAGTGACCAGCATCAGGGTTCAAACATAAAACCCGATACAGACGATCATCACGCCTTATCACATACATGCCTTTACGATGTAGTCAAAACCAGTAACCAGAGACATCGTCAAACGTATCTCAGTACTTTACATCGAATTTAACGACAGTTATAAACAAAGGGAGACACAATAAAAACCATGTCTTTTTATCTCCTTCCAATGAAATAGTCTGATGTATTTTCTCTCTGTTTATCAACTGCTTCGTTGGTTTAGTGGTCGCAAGCGCAACTGCTGAGCATGAGGCCCTGGGTTCGATTCCCGGGTCGGGCAAAGTGTTATAGTTAAAGCAATGGCACGTAAAATTTAATCGGAGAGGCAACCGGATGGCGAATGGTAATCTGGGTCTTGAAGTGATATCAAATCCTCCCGTATCGTCCGAATGGACCCCAAACGGACGGGAGCGGATATATGGGGGATGGGGGCAAAACATTTTTTTTATATGGCATTTGAGCTCTATTATGTGAATGTCATCGCGATCCAGATTGCCAGCGATTTGCGACACTAGTTCGCCCTTAACCAACTTGCATTAGATGTCAAAGAGCGAAAATTCAAAAACACTACATATTTCTGATTTAGGAACTTTCGAGAGTAGTAAGCGATTCGAACATATTCATATAGACATTTTAGGACTTTTATCAACTTCACCTGATGGATTTAGGTATTGTTTAACAATCATAGATAGATTCACGAGTTGGCCAGAGGCATTTCCGATAAAGGAGATAATTGCAGAAGTATTGACAAACATTGTATGAAGGTTGAAGGTTGAATTAGTCGTTATGGGTGTCCAGTAAAACTCACTAGTGATCAGGGAAGACAGTTGAAAGATTGAAAGTAATAATTATAAATGACCAATTTAATTAAAAACGTCTCTAACGGGCCCCTGCGAGTTGGCTTCGGCCCCTCGTACGCCTTCCAAAGGTCCGGGACGCTAGGGTTGAGAGAGAAAAAAAAAAGAGTAATATGTATACAATTAAATTTGAAAGTAATAATAATTATCGTCCATCGTCCATTCAAATCAAGTCGTGTCGAAATATGTAGGATAATAGTGTATTACATATTCGGTTATATGACTTTACAAGTTATTGCGTTTGCGTAAAGATCATTTTCACCTAAAGTAGTAAAAAAGATTGATGATTTTAAAGGCGCACTCAGTTCGGATGGTGATCGGTTTTACGAATTTTGCCGATGCTACATCTAAGTTGTGTCGTACTGTAAGTGTTTGTGAAACTTGTGAATGTGTTTTAATGGCGTCATCATGACGAATGCTGAGGACTCTAAGGGATGCACAATTAACTACTAACTAGTGACTACCCTTAACTTTCATTATTATTGTAGTATTTAGGAATTTCAAGACGGTACCATTTAAAAAAGGTAGACGTGTTGATACTCGCATTAAATACCTAAGTTATTTAGCATTAAGATTTTTTTGTAGGTTATTTATATTTTGCGAGTCTTTCGTAGGACAATCTGTAGATACTTTTATGATATGACCAGAAGTCAAGACAGTAGCAAAATACACTGCTGATACCTTTTTGTAATAACAGCAAGATAATACAATTTAAAACTTTCAATATCATAACATTGTTTAGAATGAGCATGTAGGTGACGCAATCGCGCACCAGTGTGATATCTGGTTGCAGTGTTTACTGTAACTAAATGATGTATAAGCAAATTTAGTACTGCTAATCAGGAATGTATTAAGTCGTTTTATTATTGGATTTTAGAATTAATGATTTAAATAATTTTAGATTGAAATTTTGTTGCAAGAAAAAAACAGAAAAAAAATGGGGTGGAATAGTCAGGAACGCTGAAACAATCATCTTGTATTCATTTTGTACGGGCAGCGATCGGATCGGCGACGCTACACTATACTCCATTTGAAATAAGATTAGACAATTAAACAAACCTTTTTTACAGTCCGTTCAACCGATTTTGAGTTCTATTCCGTAGGCATAAGGATAGCATTAAAAGCAAAAAAAAGTGGTTACAATGCCAACTGTTTACTGCAACTGCCATTCGTCATGCCACCAACGCAATAGAAGTCAAAATCGGTTAAACGGACTGTAAAAAAGGTTTATATCAATTTCTAATCTTATTTCAAATGGAGTTTAGTTCGTCGCTCGCCATAGACGCACTTACCATCATCTTTATAAATACCTCTATTTTATTTAAATATCCAAATTTATCCAACGTTTAATTTCTCTCCGTACACACACACACCTAGAACATAATACACACGAACACACAAAAAGTACACACTTACAGTATTTCTATTTTCTTAATGTCCTTCGGGAATCATCGCATTTCCGAATACAAACGAATGCTAATTTCCAGTCCATCAATTATTAGATTTATCGTGTATAATAATTTTAAATCAGAACTAAGTACTTTATTGTTGTTTTTGTTTTTATTTTCGTGTGAACTATATAGAGCTGTAAAACTATTTTCCTATCTATCGTGCCTGCGACTTTATCAGCTTTCCTACCGTTTTTAAAATAAATTACATTAAATAAAGAATTATTAAATAAAGAATATTCTATCTATCTACATTAAGTTAAAAGAGTATACTTCCAAGTCGATTGAGAGCGTCCGGTCTGCACCAAGTGCAAAGGGCAACTGATAGAAATCCGACGACTGACGAAACACGAGGTTTGCCGAGGGACATTAAGAACATATTTGTACTGTATCTACTTATTAACAAAGCAAGTACTGACAGCTAATTGGATCCTAATGAAAAAGTAGTGCCCAATAACAGTACAAAGGTAAGGCTGGTACCATTTAGTGTTCAATGAAATGTAAGAGGCTAGCTTTTCGTGAAATTCAGGCATTCTTGTTTATCGACGTTCCTTTGAAAGATTTATTACCAATATGGGTTCGACACACAAAAGTTAATAAATAAAACAGCTGTTGGAATGAGACAAAACTGCGTAAAGAAAAAAATAGTGGCACTCCGGGAGTGCCGACAGAAATGAAAACTAAAAAAAGAATACTTCGAAAACCTTTAAAGTAAAAATACTTGCATAGAACATTGATCCGTAACGTAATATAAATAAAGAGCACAATCGCGTTACCAAAAATGAGTTGTCGGTAACGGTGTTGCGAGTTCAATTGTTTTTTCCCATCTCAAAAATGCCCAACGCGCCTAAAGAACTTTTCACTTCAATATTGAAGCAATGCAATCAATTTTACCTGCTATTGAAATTGAGTCAGATCAATGCAAGTTCGAATTAGGAAGATTTGAAGATGTATTTAATGTATGACGTAGTTTAAAAAAGTAGTAATAACGCAGGCGGATAAACCAATAACCTGAAATATGGTGTAACTTTTGTTTGTCCCAATCAATCTGCCTAGCCTTTTCCCAACTATATTGGGGTCGGCTTCCAGTCTAACCGGATGCAGCTGAATACCAGTATTTTACATGGAGCGACTGCCTATCTGACCTCCACAACCCAGTAACTGGGTAATATGATACCCCTTGGCAAGACTGGTTGTCAGACTTTCGGGCTTCTGACGACCCGTAACGACTGTCAAAGATCCACGAATGACAGCCGGGACCAACGGCTTAACGTGCGTTCCGAGGCACGGAGGAGTCTCGGTATGCAGAAATGGTCACCCATCCACGGACCAACCTCGGCAAGCGTAGCTTAACCTGACAGATCGACCCGAGCGGCTGTTAGTATATTAGCCACGAGCTCCTCTAACTTTTGTTTGTCCCGCGATACCAAAATTCTATTAATTATAATGCTTGTTTTTCTCTTGTGTGTTTTTGCAGTCGGGTTTTTTTTAGTTTTTGAAGTGAAAACTTCTTTACATTGTTGTTGGGCATTTTTAAGATGGGAAAAAACAATTGAACTCGCGACACCGTTACCGACACCGCATTTTTGTAAGTGCGTTTGTGCTCTTTATTACGTTACGGATCAATGTTCTATGCAAGTATTTTTACTTTAAAGGTTTTGGAATTTGTAAACGCGATTGTGCAAATTATAAACATATTATAATTTGTGTAAATTTTAGTAATCACCTCTTAAAACCTTTCATTTTGATACCCAATACGATTTCACTCGATACGTTAAAAGTTTTTTTTTTTTGGCGTTCGCCATTTTGATTTTTGTAATTTTAATATACCCAGTGATTCTCACGCAATAAAGACGAATCTAATGATACATCATTCATCAAAATCAGTTCAGCGGTTTAGTAGTTACGAGGGAACATAGAGACGGACATACATACAGGTCAAACACATAACCCATGTTCATCTCAAACATTTTGTCATACATAAATTGAGGCAGCCCTAGTAAGTTACAATAGTACTTGTGTTGGAGATGTCTTACAATTTCAATAAGTCTTGCTAATGGGAACGATAACCGACTTTTAATGATCTTATACTGAAGATCACGTCTAAACGAGTAGTGTTAATGATTTGGAAAAAATATACGTTAAATTAGAGCATTTTTTTAATAACTTAATGTAGGCATATTTTAAATTATGGTTATATTACATAGTAAAATTAATTTGTAAAGTTATGTCTAACGCGGATGAAAAACTGAGAATCACGCAAAATCTAACAAGCGTATTTTTCTGATAGCTTCACCATTTTTAAGATAATTTAATTATTAATCTTTTAGTATACGTGTTTTATTAAAATACTTTTTGTTTTATGAATAATAAATTAATAATGCGTCTAATTTGGGACAGCGCTCCTTGATGGGCGAGTTCTATTACTGGCTGGACGTACGACGCGTTGCGCGAGCTCAGTACAGAACACGCAAGCTAACCACTCACTACCATATTGAATCGAAACTATTAAAACCCAGTGGGCGAACTGGTTTGCCAAATCTTGATTACTTAATGTCCTTTACTAAAACAACCTTCACTTTGACCATATCAAGCAAATCCAAATAGGCGCAGCGATTTCGCTTAAGATGACACAAACATACATACGTCAAAACCATGACCTTTTTATTCATAGTCGGTCAAAAACACATTTGAAATCCCACTGACCTACTTGATGGTAAGTAAGTAATAGAAATAAAGATAATACTATATAGATTATGGAATTGTTTGCGTCAGAACATTTGAAACCATGTTAAGGGCTTGGACAGACATGGCGACACATAATGGTACTAGTTTCTGCTCACGATTTCGTCGCCGTGAAATTTCTTGTTCTAACATAACATAATTCACACATCATCTGTTACGACGCCTCATTGAGGTGGATAACAACTAAAATTCTATTGTGTCTCGTTAATAATAGTTGAAAGGTTATGCTTATGTTAGGTTTCAATTTATTGATACGTAATTATTGGATATTGTACTGGCAACACCCACAATTGCGGCGATAAGACCCCTCTTTGAGGAGTGGCTAGAGAGGCGCCACGGCGTTCTCACCTTCCGCCTGACACAGGTGCTCACCGGACACGGCTGTTTCGGGAGGTACCTGTTCAGGATAAAGCGGGAGAAAATGCCCAGGTGTCGTCACTGTGTGGATCGCAAGGAGGACACGGTGGAGCATACGGTGGAGGTCTGCCCGGCTTGGGCAGGGCATCGCCGTGTCCTCGTGGAAGCGATCGGCGGCGGTGATCTCTCGCGTCCGGCCCTGATTCGGGCCATGCTACGGAGCGAAAGGACATGGGAGGCCGTCACCTCCTTCTGCGAAGCAGTAATGCTCGCGAATGAGGAGACGGAGCGCGTGAGGGAGAGGTAAATTTCGCGACCTCGCGCCCCTAACCGCCGCAGGAGGAGACGCCCTGGGCGTCGGGAATCACAGGCAGATTTCCGGCCACCGTAGACGCGGGCTTGCGGACGGTGAGCAATGGGTAGCTCGCCGTCCGATAAGGACCAAGCCCGGATCGACGGCGCGTTGTGTTCCACGCGCGCCTCAAAGAGATGTCAGCAGAATTGACGGGGTCCGCTAGGGCCAATGCCTGCCGGGGGTTCGAAGAAAACCGATAGGGACATCGTGGCCCCCTGGCAACACGGCAACTGAAGGAACACGGGTGGGTTTTAGTCAGTAAGAGTCTGACACGCCCTCCCGCTCCGCCCAGAGCGGGAGAAGTTATTTGAAGATTTCCCAAAAAATAAATAAAAAACACCCAAAGATTCGATGTGTCAAACTCAAAAGTGGCGCGGCAACGGTCTTCTGGGTGAGGCGCTCGTGACGGTAAGACGTGCTTAGTGGCTGTGTCGGTAAAAAGATAGATTGGCAAAGTATTGGTTGGAGATCTACTGTAAATTAATATGTGGGGAATAGGAGATGTGATGGTATGGTGTAGAATATAAAATTTGATGTTGGCAAAGAAATATAAATGAATGACAAAATATCTTGGTGTTTCATATTATTTCCTTATCCCTGAAATATTGTAAATATGTAGTTTCATTAAACAGTTTTAGATTATGATATTGGGGTAACGACTTTAACATTCATTTGGGGATTAGTATCTTTTTTGAGGTTAAATATTTATATTCGGAATTAAATTAGTTATTTTAGAGCAAAGATGGTTCTTATTATTCTGAGCATAGCATCATATTAGTGAAGGATTTTAAAGTGAAACTTTTATTACATCGTCTCAAACTTTTTCGTCTGTGTGTTGCATGTCGCGTGACGGTCGGTCGCGGAGTAGGGATAAAGTGAAAGGCGCTCGTCAGAGCAGCCAAGGCCAATATGGCGGCGCCTATAGAAGTTTCACTTTTACCGTGGTTTCATAAAACCACACAATCCTTTTTTTTTCGAAATCGGAACAATAGTTCTGAAGATCCCTACATATAAACTCACAAATAATACCTCTTCACAATTATTAAGTATAAATACCCGACAAATGTAGATATTTTGTTGTCAGTCGCACGGCTGACAATATTTGGTCAAATTAACAATTTCGTTATGCATGTCAGATTCGAAACAGTGGTTTCCGATTAAGTGAACTGAAAATGTTTCAAATGACATGTCAATAATAACAATGTAGAGAAGTCGATAAAATAGTAAATTCAGTCGCTTTTATAGGGGTCGATCGATCAGGTTAAGCTACTCTTGCCGCGGTTGGTCTGTGGATGGGTGACCATCTTTACATACCAAGACCCCTCCGTGCCTCGGAAAGCATGTTGAGCCGTTGGTCCCGGCTGTCATTTATAGATCTTTGACAGTCGTTACGGGTAGTTAGAAGCCCAAAAGTCTGACAACCAGTCTTACCAAGGGGTATCGTGTTACCTAGTAACTAGGTTGTGGAGGTCAAATAGGCAGTTACTTCATGTAAAATACTGATATTCAGCTGCATCCGGTTAGACTGGAAGCCGACCCTAACATAGTTGGGAAAAGGCTAGGCTAGATGATGATGAGTCGCTTTTATAGAGCATAGATGAAAAATGATTATTAATTTCAATCAAGAACATTCACGGTCCATACATTTTTGGGCCAAACAAAAAAAAATATTATATTCCGTTAGATCATTTTATTCTCTTCACTTTTCACTAATGGAGAAAGAAATAACTATTTAGTACACTGTAGTTATGTGGAGAATAACCCTAAAGCCTTAGTTTCACAGTAAAAGATAATAACTGTAATGTTTACTGACATAAAAAGCTATTACTATTATTAAATTACCGTTATTCTTTTAACTAAAACATACTGAAAACAGTATTTTTCAAACTCGTATAACAGCGCAGGGAATGGCCCTACAGGTTTGGTACCATAGTGAAAAGTGAAGAGAATTACATGTTCTAACGGAATACAACTATTTTATTGTTTGGCCGGCACTTTCATAATTTAGCCCAAAATGAATTTTCTCCTTTAATTTCAATTATGACGAATCGGAACCACGTTTCCAAACAGGAGTAGGTCTGTATCCGGAACTATGGAACTATTACATAATCGAAAATTATAATTTCCTGTCATAACAGCTATGCTAATTTTTAATCTTATTCTTTTCGTGTGGTGTCAGAGTTTTAAAGCCGCCCATGGGCCTCTGCCTTAGCTTCACATACCGTCGAGAAATATCTCTCAGGCAGGCGGACGGTGAGCAATGGGTAGCTCGCCGTCCGATAAGGACCAAGCCCGGGTCGACGGCGCGTTGTGTTCCACGCGCGCCTCAAAGAGCAGAAATGACGGGGTCCGCTAGAGCCAATGCCAGGGCTGCGAATAAGGGCCGATAGGGAGATCGTGGCCCCCGGCAACATGGCAACTGAAGGAACATGGGTGGGTTTTAGTCAGTAAGAGTCTGACACGCACTCCCGCTCCACCCAGAGCGGGAGAAGTTATTTGATAATTTCCAACCCAAAAAAAAAGGCATGCCGGTTTCCTCACGATATTTTCCTTCAACATTCTTGAAGCAAGTGATAATTATACAATACGCACATGAATCAGAAAAGTCAGAGGTGCATGCCTGGGGTTCGAAATCGAGACCTATGACTTGGCAGTCTGACGATCACACCACTAGGCTATCACTGCCACTGCTAATTTAATAATAATGTGACAGTATTAGGCCAGCTCTGCTTGTGTGGTCTAGCTGATTGATTAACCAAACTTTACAACTTGAACTCTCACTAACAAGACAAGAGCTAGTGGGCAACGTCGCAAATAGCTGTCAAATATTTACCTGTTTTGATTAATTTGGCAATATTACTGTGTGGAAATAAGAAATTTGGCTAAAAGTTCCCTAGAATATTAATATTATTATGTTTACAGCGTCTTAATATTTGTTTGCTGCACCGGTTGACGGCCGGCTGTCGCTGAAAACCAGCGCTGGGGCTCTGTCTTGCATAGCGTCGCAGCATAATGCTGAGCGATAGCCGATTTGCATGGATGTGACGCATGCTTCCCCCAACTTTTTCTCATTTTTGTGATCTAATTTATGCATCTACTGGTGAGTAGTTGTCTGAATAATAGAATAATATACTGTGCTCGTTCTAAATACTGATATATGTTCAAATTATAGGCGAGGACGCTGGCACCCTAAACACAAATTAAATCTTACTTCGGGTGCCAGAGTTCATCGAAACACTCTTTCCTTTAGTTTTAACGCTGCACAGTTTTTAGTTTGTGTTTTTGTACAACTAAATGGTAATAAATTATTATTTTATTTATTTATATTTATTTTTTGCGTCATGTTTACCGCAAATAAACGTTTTTTCTTTCTTTCTTTCTTTTCTTTTCTTTCAATTACAACACTGAATTTGATGTTGTAACAATTTTAGGTGTAAAAAAGGCATTTGGAAAGTTTCCCAATTCTTTTTTTACATCTAAAACTAAATATTCGGTATTACGATAACGCATTTCATTATTAATATTCTAGTTCGCTAGTTAGCCACATTTCTTATTTCCATACAGTAATATTGCTAAATTAATCAAAACAGGGTGTTCCCAGTGATGATCTATGGTACTGAAACGTGGTCGCTCACAATGGGCCTTATCAGAAGACTAAAAATCACCCAAAGGGCAATGGAGAGAGCTATACTTGGAGTTTCCCTACGTGATCGAATCAGAAATGAAGAGATCCGAAGGAGAAACAAGGTAACCGACATAGCCCGAAGAATTGCCAAACTTAAGTGGCAATGGGCAGGGCACATTGCTCGCAGAACGGATGGCCGATAGGGCCGAAAGGTTCTGGAGTGGTGACCGCATACCGAAAGACGTAGCGTTGGAAGGCCTCCCACAAGATGGACCGATGACCTTGTGAAGGCCGCAGGAATCCGCTGGATGCGGAAAGCACAGAATCGGTCGAAATGGCGGTGCTTGGGGGAGGCCTATGTCCAGCAGTGGACGTCTTTCGGCTGAAATGATGATGAATCAAAACAGGTAAATATTTGACAGCTATTTACGACGTTGCCAACTTTTAGGATAAACCCTCTTAAGAAAAATACTACAAAAAAACGCCGTCAAAACGCAAGTACATCCTCCGCCTTAGCACAGTAATGGAATGACACTGAAGTGGATAATGCACTGTCGTGCGGATCACTTTACAAACTCGCTTGTTGAGTGGCCACACAGATTCCTGATAGTGTTTACTGTGCCTGAGTGCTTGTATCGGGAGCAATATTGACAAGCTTGTTTTTTTGTTGGATCTGACAAAGTATGGGAAAAACCTTAGATTGTCAGCTGTTTTTTATGTGACGACATATACTACAAGCAAGTTTGCTTGGGAATTGCAGCTAACTTTAATTGAGGAAATATCTTCAGAGCAACAATTTGCCTATAGAGAAAAGGGTCTTGTGGTTAAGAAATTAAGAAATGTTAAGAATTAAGCCTCGTACAGGCGCGCCTCTAACAAAACGATTTCTAAGAAAACTTCACGGTAGAAAAATAACCGGTGTCGCGTCACACCGTCGCGTCGTGCCAGTCTGCTGCGGCTTTAAAAAATAAATAGCACATAGTGGTCCCTTCATGCTGCGGAGAACACTTTATTCCTAAACAGGGTATATTTCGGCTGCCCGAAGAATATACATGACAGTCACAATACCAGGTTTCTCACAAAAAAGACCTACGCGGTCAAAATGTATGCAACAGCTGATTTTTTTTAAAATAACCGACGACAAATTTCAACGCAGGGGGTTCCGAACCATGTACTGAATCCATGGTAACAGTTTTCATGTCGATGTCCCTGCCACCCTATACAGTGTGAGTCTTCATAATGTGCACATATCGAAATGAGGGAATCTATGTTTAATTTTAACGACAGAAAAAATATTTTAAAAAATCTAAATATTTTTTTATACTTTATATAGAATTAAAAAAAACTTGTAACAAAACTGTTACTTTTAAACTGAATCAGCTATCGCGATTAAACAAACTCCATAATGATTGGAAGTAAGTAGGCATCCACATAAAATTAAAATTGAGAAAAAAAAATCCATCTAGGTAAACAAAAAAAAAATTTTTGACCATTTTTTCCGTCGATAAAATTAAGCATAGATTCCCCCTCATTTCGATATGTGCACATTATGAAGACTCACACTGTCTACTCGTCGCGCGGTAAACTCTAATAGCGCGATGCAGGATTTGTGTGACGTCAGGTCTTTGATGCGTAGTTCGCATGTGGCGATGTAGATGTCGCTACAAGATAAAGCATATAAGAAAGCACTCGCTCCATGTGAAAAGTTAATATTCTATAAAACAGTTTTACAAGGGTTTTAAATTAAAACTGTAAACTAAGCTTTTTACTCACACTCCCATCACAACTTTCTTGGAAATTCCTTTAAAATAAACCTACCTTCCCTCATAAATTAACCCCAAAAACCCAAACACCTACATTAATGTACCTACCACAACAAAAGCAACGACAGTCATAAAACCTTTAACAAAACTATAACGACATAAAAACAGCTTCATGTCGCTTAAACGTCTTATAAAAGCATTATAACCGACATAATATTCTTCCAGACATTTTCATGGCCCATAACGATTGTCCCAATCTCCTACGAAGTAAAATTTCAGCCTAATACCATTTTACAAGAACATGTTAAGTTAATGTTGTGGAAAGACGATATATATATAAATATGTCCCAACATTATGGTAGGTAGCGCAAACATGTAGTCAGCTATCCGAGCAAGCTGTTAAAATCAATCGAGGGAGAAATTTTAGTGTGTGGTAAGTTTTGGTAGGCGGTTCAAATAAATTGTTGTCATTTTTAGGGTTCCGTACCCAAAGTTAACGGCACGGTTAAGCGATTAACTGCTGCGCTACGTGTCGCGGGTTCGACTCCCGCATAGAACAAATATTTGTATGACCTACAAGTAGTTGTTTCGGGTCTGGCTGTTTGGGTATGTTGGTCAACGCACCCACAAATACAGGAGAAATTCCTAGGGTGGGGCATTTAAAAAACAAACGTGTGGCACTCCGGGACTGCCGCGGTAAAGCTATTGCATAGCATTTGTAACCTCCATACTTCCTATTTGTCAACGCTACACTTGTGATGATGATGTGATGACATAAAACAAAAATTACGTTCCCATGACAACATCACGTTGTCATGGGAACCGTCATTACATGGTACGGGAGTGGGGGGTGTTAGGTTTTTTTCGTTACGGAATTTCTTGATTCGGTCGCCGCGCTCAAAGCCCGCGATAAAAGCTATGCAATAGCTTAAAAAATGGTAAAACGGGACACTATTACTAAAACTCCGCTGTCCGTCCCTCTGTCTGTCTGTCACCAGGCTGTATCTTATGAACCGTGATAGTTAGACAGTTGACATTTTCACAGATGATGTATTTCTGTTGCCGCTATAACAACAAATACTAAAAACAGAATAAAATAAATATTTAAGGGGGCTCCCATACAACAGACATGATTTTTTTGCCGTTTTTACCCGACTGCCCCAGAAGAAGGGTAATGTTTTTTAGATAATCGGACGGAATCCTTCGTGCGCGAGTCCAACTCGCATTTGGCCGGTTTTTGTTATTTCCTGCTACAGTATACTAAAAGGAATCTTCTCATAAACACCGCCTTCTATTCAGATTGAGGTCAAGAGGACGTCCATTTGGCTACAAAAAAAAAACAATCGACTTCCAAAAAAAACACTACAAAGTGAAAAATAACTTTAATTTCGGAAGTCGTTGGCAAAAAACGAAAATTCAAAACCAAAGACACTGACTTCCGAAATTAAAGTTATGTTTGTGTTAAGTGCTTTTTGTGGAAGTCGGTTGATTTTTTTTTGTAAAAAGTTTTTATTTTTCAGTTTTTAGTTGTGGTCCACACAAATTCGAATACCACTATCTGCTATGGAAATAACAATGCCAGGAACTTTTCATCCATATACTAAATGGGAAAAAAATACGTATTATTGAACCCAACTCAAAAACCATCCAAGCAAAGTTAATAAAATTTATAAGAGACCACACGGAAAGCACCAGCTTTCAAATTAAAAAGAATCATCGAAATCGGTTCACCTAGTCGAAAGTTCTGAGGTAACAAACATAAAAAAATACAGTTGAATTGAGAAACTCCTCCTTTTTTGAAGTCGGTTAAAAAATAGTTAAAATCATCATCGGCCTAGCCAAATCCGGTCTAACCGATTGCAGCTGAATACCAGCATTTGACATAGAGCGGCTGCCTATCTAACCTCCACAATCCAGTTACTGAGTAACATGCTATCCCGGCTTATTGATGATTCGCCTGAATTTACTCGCTCGAAACAGGCGAAGCGACATTTTATTTTTTTTCTATGTGAAAACTTCTTTTGGCGCGTTGGGCATTTTTGAGATGGGACTAAACCATTGATCTCGCGACACTGTGTCGACACCAGCGTTGATGTCTTTTTAATGCTCAAAAGGACCATTAAACAAACATCAACGCATTGATTCCCGCGGTGCGTGGAGTAAAAGACATCAACGCATTGATTCCCGCGGTGCGTGGAGTAAAAGACATCAACGCGTTAATTACCGCGGTGCCGATTATTTTTCAAGTTTTCACTTCTGTCGTCACTCCCGGAGTGCCACTGTTTTTTTTTTGCAGTTCATTTATTAAAGTGAAACTTTTATTACATCGTCTTAAACTTTTTCGTCTGTGTGTTGCATGTCGCGTGACGGTCGGCCGCGGAGTAGGGATAAAGTGAAAGGCGCTCGTCAGAGCAGCAAAGGCCAATATGGCGGCGCCTATAGAAGTTTCACTTTTACCGTGGTTTCATAAAACCAAACAATCCTTTTTTTGTAAGTGAATCAACTTCTGGAGTTGTCGATTCGCCAACAAATAAATTAACTTCGTGCGTATCGTTTTTCTAAAACTCACCACGTATCCCCAGGGGGGAAGGGCGGCTTACAATGTTGCTGAAAAACATCACTTTCATTCATGGTAACTAATTAGTGAACGACCCCTTTTTTTTGGGTGGGAAATTATCAAATAACTTCTCTCGCTCTGGGCGGAGCGGGAGGGCGTGTCAGACTCTTACTGACTAAAAACCACCCGTGTTCCTTCAGTTGCCTGTATGTTGCCAGGAGCCACGGTAACCTTTTCGGACTTTCCCGCGAACTCGGCAGGCATCGGCCCTAGCGGACCCCGTCAGTTCCGCTGAAATCTCTTTGAGGCGCGTGTGGAACACAACGCGCCGTTGACCCAGGCCTGGTCCTTATCGGACGGCGAGCTACTAGTGAACGACCCCTTATGTTTTGTACTTGGGTACTTTTCAGGTTTTAATTAAAACCCATAAACAGATGATCCAGGTGAAAATATAGTGGGTCATCAACCAGCAATTAATAAACAGTAGGTACCCTATTCTCTCATCTGGATTTTTGGTTTAAGACGCAGATATATGACAGTGACCTTGAATGGTTAGCTTGCGTGTTCTGTACTGAGCTCAAGCAACGCGTCGTACGTCCAGCCAGTAATAGGACTCGCCCATCAAGGAGCGCTGTCCCAAATTAGACGCATTATTAATTTATTACACGTAAAACAAAAAATATTTTAATAAAACACGTATACTAAAAGATCAATAATTTTATTATCTTTAAAATGGTGAAGTTTTCAGAAAAATACGCTGGATAGATTTTGCGTCATTCTCAGTTTTTTATCCGCGTTAGACATAAGTTTACAAATTAATTTCACTGTGTAATATAAACATAATCAAAAATATGCCTATATTAAAATATTAGAAAAATGTTCTTATTTAACATATATTTTTCCAAATCACTAACACTACTCGTTTAGACGTCATCTTCAGTATAAAATCATTAAAAGTCGGTTATCGTCCCCTTGAGTTGCCGAATTGTATCAAAATCAGAACGTTTTATGTTTTACGTTACGTTTTTTTTACGTTGAACCTTGATGACGTAACAAACATCCACTTAACATACATTTACAGATACATTTAATATTTACAGTCTGCTGAGTAAGAATAAACAGTTTACACAGAAAATAACTAATGGATAATGCATTAGAGAGATGGGAAGCTGCATCCGCTAACACTGATAACATCAAGCTGAGACATTAGCTAGAGGGACATCTTGTGCGTTCAAGTAGCAAGTTATTCTGATTGTATTGCATATTGTCTTGGCACGATATCAGGTTTAAACTTATAAGTAATATTGTGTTACGTTAGCTTTTCCTAAAATGGTTTTAACGTGAGATAATGTTAAAAGGTACCATTCCGTACCCGACCGCAGGAGGCAACTGCAGGCGACGTGTCGCCGCGACACGGCTGGTTTCTATGAATTTCTACGAAATACCTTTTGTAGCTAGCGACACGTCGTTGGCAGCTACGAGCGAGTGACAGACGATACGTGACCAGTAGTACCAGACCGCAAGCTGGCAATGTTTGAATGAAAAAGGTTCCCTTTATCAGGCAGAATCTTGTCGCCTGCAGTTGCCTCCTGCGGTCGGGTACGGAATCATGACTGCAACGACATGACGCCGCGACACGTCGCCTGCAGTTGCCTCCAGCGATCGGGTACAGAATGGTACCTTTACATTAACGTTTCTACGTAAAGGCCTTTTAAGTTCGAGATAGGCTATGTAGGCATCATCCTATAGAACAGGGATTCCCAACCGGTGGGGCGAGACCCCCTCGGGAGGCGTAGAGTGACTAATGGGGGGGCGCGGCGGCTCCAATAATAAAGTATAGATTTATTAAATTTTATTTGTTTGGTATTAGAAAAGGTTAAGACTAGATTCCAAAATCCAAACGTTTCATAATACTTACTTAGGTGCTGTAAAATGAGGATCAGATTTTCTGCGTAAGTCGACAAAATAAGTTTTTCTATTTCTGTATGAATGGACTAAAGAAAACCGAACCTATCCGAGTCGGCATGCTACAATTTTCGAGGTCGCTTCGTTCGCTCTTCCATTCTATATACTCTTGATTCTTTAACTTTTTTGCATAAGTTGACAAAGTAACTTCTATTTCTGTTTGAATGATCAAAAGAAAATCTAACCTATCCAAGGGGGTGCAAACATTATCGACATCACTTTCGCTCGCTTTACATTCTTATGCTTTTCTGCTTATATCGACAAAGTAACTCAGGGGGCGTAGTGATTTTAAAAGGAAAGTAATGGGGGCGCGTATGTTAAAAGGTTGGGAACCACTGCTATAGAAGGTGTTTACACAATTTGAAACATTTTCAAGGATTTAATCAAATCAAATCAAATTGTTTATTTGCTTAATACAGATAGGTATAAACAGATGTTACAAATAAATATGAAGTACTCTGTATCATTACCTATTATGGTGTGCAAATATTTACATTATTATTAATCTAATTAAATAATTATTACAATAACATAACAAAATTATTACACTCAAAAAAAAATATATATAAAAATAATTTTAAAAAATCAGAATACTACACACGTCAAAGGTTTAAAAATGAAAATTGTCAGATGATTTAATACATGTCATAGGTTCAACAATCAGATAAATTAAATAAAAATATTGATCCAAATTAACATAAAATAAAATTATATAGAAGTCAAATTAAATTATTATAACATGTCACACTATTTGTATTGTCATATTTTAAATGTCAATAAATTAAATTTATGTATCTATCTATATTTTTATCCTGTAAATACTCCTTGACATTATAATAATTTTAGAAGCATGTTGTCATAGTGCTGGGTAAGTGCCCAGCACTAGTATCGAACAGGGACAGCACTAGCGCCGCCATGTTGATTTGTGTGTGTGAAAAATAGTAGCACGTTGTTTCTTAAATTAAAAAAGAATATAATTAATAGTGGTATTAATTAATTACCTTGTTAATAGATATAACACATGTTTTAACTCCCTGCGTACACGCATCAAATGCTACAAAATCCAGTGGCTTCGAAAACCTTATCGAATATGCCGTAAAACGCACATACCGTTCCAAAGTTTTCTTGACCTGTTCCCTTAATTATGTACTTAGTACCGGATGCTCTAGGTTTACTGAGGGGGTAGTTACAGGTGCTACCTACTGAGAATTTCGTAATCGAAAACCAAAATAAACTATTGACCGACCCGTAAATCCAACACTTTTTTTTAATGTGAAAATTTCTTTAGGTGCGTTGGGCATTTTTGAGATGGGAAAAAACCATTAAACTCGCGACCTGTTACCGACACCGTGGAGTAAAAGACATCAACGCATTAATTACCGCGGCGCCGATTTTTTTTTTTCAAATTTTCGCTTCTCTTGGCACTCCCGAGTACCACTGTTTTTTTTTTTTTAGTGGGGAATTATCAAATAACTTCTCCCGTTCTGAGCGGAGCTCCGAGGGCGTGTCAGACTCTTACTGACTAAAACTCACCCGTGTACCTTCAGTTGCCTGTATGTTGCCAGGGGCCATTGTAACCCTTTCGGACTTTCCCGCGACCCCGGCAGGCATCGGCCCTATTGGACCCCGTCAGTTGTGCTGACATCTCTTTGAGGCGCACGTGGAACACAACGCGCCGTCGACCCGGGCCTGGTCCTTATCGGACGGCGTAAATCGAACCTTGCACGCTGACTAAATTATGCAAGTATGTCATAACGGAAAAGCCCCGTAACCTTATCACCAAGATAATGTCAAACATATTCCTCAAACCACATATCAAGACGTAATGTTCTGTTATCACTAACATTTCTTATCACTTTGTCTTGTGACAACGAGTTTTACGTGTTTTTAAGTACCGTAACATTCTGCTTCGGAAATGCATAAAGTTTTGATAAAACTGTGGAAGTCGGATGTTGGTTTGTGAAAAGACTATTATTGTGGTATCTCTTGTTGTATTTCAAAATGTATGATGATTCTGTACCCTAATTGCGTAAGTTATTTTCGTAAACAATTAAGCCTAATTTGTTTCATTTTGACAGTTCAACAACATTCATTGCGTTATTTACGTTGTTGAGCAGATTATTTTTTCCAGTTTATGAAGCAATGGATTAGCAATCTGTTTCAGGGTACTGGTTTTGTTTTGAAAGAAGGTGGTGCAATGATGAAAAGAGACAGTTCTTACAAACGGTTTTATCTTCAAAACGTAAAGGCCTGTACCTCCGAAAAGTTTCGGTTAAATTGTCTTACAAAATTAAAATTGTTTCATTAAAATGTATTATTTTTATGGCGTGAAATACGGGGTCTTAGTTTCCTTGAAAAATCGACAAAAATTATTGAATTATTTCCAAATTTGGGTGCAAAATATAGGAATTATTTCAAAATGTAACATTACTTCTCTTGAACGTAGCGAAATAACATACAAAAAAAAACAACCATCATAAAGTTAAATTAAAAACACAACGTTCTAAAATCAAACTTCAAAAACCCGTCAAAAATATTCCACATTGTCTGTGTAGGTCAACTTTAATAAAAGGCTAAGGCGTTTGAACATACTTCTTAGATCTTTTCCAGTGCATCGGAATGAGGTTATAATAAAATTGTCCAGTGTCCGGGGAAATCTGCAACTTAATTGCTGGCTCGGGGCATTCTGTGCGCTCCGGGGTTTATATCAGCCGGTTTATTAAAAAATGAAACGATTAACTTAAGGCGACGATAAACGACTTTTAAAATGACTTTGTACTGAAGATCACGTCTAAAGGAGTAGTGTTAATAATTTGGAAAAAATATATGTTAAATCAAAACATTTTTTTAATAACTTATTATAGGAACATTTGTGATTATGTTTATATTACATAGTGAAATGAATTTATAAAGTTATGTCTAACGCGGATAAAAACTGAGAATCACGCAAAAACTATAAAGCGTATTTTTCACCATTTTAAAGATAATTTAATTATTGATCTTTTAGTATACGTGTTCTATTAAAATACCTTTTTTATGTATAATAAATTAATAATGCGTCTTATTTGGGACTGCGCTCCTTGATGGGCGAGTGCTATTACTGGCTGGACGTACGACGCGTTGCATGAGCTCAGAACAGAACACGACCAAGCTAACCACTCAAGGTCACTGGTATATATCTGCGTCTTAAATAATTTTTAATTTGCAACACTAGAGAGAGCTTCAAAAGAAAGATAGGTTAAAAGATGTGCTCCAGCAAGTTTGTATTCATTAGATTCAGTTGGACAGTGTCGTTGCCGTCAAAAAATCAATCAATCTGCCTAGCCTTTTCTCTACTATATTGGGGTAGGCTTCTAGTCTAACCGGATGCAGTTGAATATCAGTATTAACCTACTTGGAGCGACTGCCTACCCAACCTCTACTACCCAGTCAGCCGACATTCGCACGGACGTAATAAAATTGCGGCGGAATTTTATCGCGCACTTGATTTTCAACTCTCGGTGTTAAGCCAAGCGTTGAGAATCCAACGCGCTGGGACGCACTCTCGTCCCAGCGCGTTGAAAACCCACATTGTTGGATTTTCAACTCTCGGCGCTAAGTAGAGCGTTGAAAATCCTGTGCACGAAAAAAAATCGCCGTGATTTTATTAAGTCGCGTCGGCTTACTGGGTAACACGATACCCCTTCGATTAGTTGTCAGACTTTTGAGTTTCTGACTATCCGTAACGACTGTCAAAGATCTACGAATGGCAGCCGGGACCAATTCAAAATTTTAAAAAAAAAAAACAAAATAAATTCAAGTCATTTATTCAAACTAGGCTGAGAATCAGCACTTTTCGAACGTCAAAATTACATAAGACAGTCCCCCAAAAACGCCCACCCTTCATCAATAGCTTAAAATAGCACGGAGGGTCTCGATATGTAAAGTATGGTCACCCATCCACGAACCGACCGCGGCAGGCGTAGCTTAACCTTCAATCGACCCGTGCGGTTTTTATTATTAGAATTGTGTGAAAGAGTATAGATACTCATGAATATGTATGCAATATTTCCTAGAATAGAAGGTTAATGTTTCAAGGAATCCTTGAAAGAATGCATAATGCCTACTTTACAACGGATCTTGCACAAAATATATCATGTGAGACTGACAAGTGTTTAAAAACTTTAACTCGGTTTGATCCTGAAATATTACTGCTGCAGATTATGCAGTTACTTGTCAACGTCAATTTAATTACAAAGATAAAGGATAAAAATAAAACTACCGAATAAAAAATTTACTTCCGAAAATCTGTGGTTGACTGTAATACTAAATTTCCGAAAAAAATACTAAACTTCCGAAAAAAATACTAAGTTTCCGAAAAGTCTATGTTGTGCTACAAAAGTTAGTGACAGAAACAAATCGCTGCAAAATCGACTCCACGTAGTCTTGTCTGCTCTACCCCTAGAGTGTTTTATAAGCCCGCGTAGGCGCGGAGGGGCGAGGTGGCCCGCGAGCTGAGGAGCAGGTGGTTTTATAACGCTCGCCGCCCGTGGCTGAGGCTGGCTGGCTCAGCCGAAGCTGCGGTGGTGAGCGTTAAAACCTTCTGCGACAATAAGCTTGCGTGGGACCGCCGGAACCTCGCAGCACCGGAGCCGTGACAGAAACCATGCCTGCTGCATTTTGCATGCTCGCTTGCATGCTGCATGCATGGTGTATGCTCGTTTGCATGTTTGAAAAATATTACGTCAGCAAATTCTGTATTGATTTTTTTTAAAAATCAGTATTTTATTCGGTCGTTTCTTTATTTGTATTCGCGTACAAGTTGTCGGAAAATTAGTATTGATAGCAGTGAATTTCATATTTTGAGTATGCACATATTTGAATTTTTTTTCCGGGGCGTTTATTACTTACTACCCAAAGATAAATTGCGTTGATGCACTGAATTCAGCATATCATTCAGAATAACAGCAGACTGTGGCGTCTGATTTCTGTGAAGCATATAACATAAAACCTTTTTTCCCCGAAGGGCTATGCCGATATAATTTCTCTAAAATTATCCTACTATCAAATTTATCTAAATTTTTTGGAGTTAGATGGATGTTTGTTACTCTTTCACACAAAACCTACTAAACGGATTTGGATGAAATTTGGCACACAGATAGTTTATAACATGAATTAATACATAGGATACTTTTATCCCGATATTCCCACGGGATCGAGACTTAAGCGGGTGAAACTGCGGGGCGCTGCTAGTAATATAATAATTATTCTTTATGAACATCGCAAAACGTTCGAGCCTTTTAATTTTAACAAAAAAAACTCCTGTAACCATGTGAGTTCTTTTATTTTATTTAGTCAAAAACGTCTTCTCCGTTTATCACAACTTACAAACAACAAAGCCAATGACCGCTACAAGCACACAAAAAACAAAAACGAATCCGTTTAAATCGAAGCCATCCGTAACTAATTAACTTAATTAAAACTTGAACCATAAAAATATATCGCCAGATATTCCGGAGCGACCATTATTTTAAGTAAATAATTATCAGAACTTCTTAATTTGCAGTCAATAGAAAACAGAAGTTTGAAAACTTAAACAATAAGAGCTAGCTTGGCAGTAAATGAATGATCACCAACATTTGTGACTTATTATTTTACCACTTTAATTGAGATCAAAATAAATAAAATAATCTTGAACTTTAAAGGAAGGAACCAAGTAAACTGCTAAGCTACCAAAAGATTGCTTTTGAAAAACTTATCTTTATGAGTACTTCTCTAACTTACTATTTTGGCATGAATTTATGTCCAGTTCTGAGCTGTTTTTAAATAGATTGATTAGTAAATAATTCAGGCCCTGTTAAATTGTAAGTCCAACTCTTTCTCTTTCTTCTTTTACTTTTATTTACTTTCTTAACCAACCCAGAATTGGGTACGACTCCTGCCAAAAGCCGGTGACTATTCCTCCATTGAGACATATTTCAGTTTGGCGAATGCAAAAAGTACACACACACACATCTACTCACTTCTACCTACACAACACACTAAATCCCAAACAACAAGTGTACATTTGTACATGTAAACTCCCAGATACATCGGTAAACAATACCGTATAGTATTTCTATTTTCTTAATGTCCCTCGGGAATCATCGTATTTCCGAAAACAAACGAATGCTAATTTCCATGTTCATCAATTATTAGATTTATCTCGTATTATAATTTGAATTCAGAACTAAGTACTTTATTGTTTTGTTTTTATTTTCGTGTGAACTATATAGAGCTGTAAAATTATTTTCCTATCTATCGTGCCTGCAACTTTAGCAGCTTTCCTACAATTTTTTAAGTAAATTACATTAAGTTTAAAAGAGTATTAACAACTCTATATACTTCCAAGTCGATTGAGAGCGTCCGGTCTGCACCAAGTGCAAAGAGCAACTGATAGAAATCCGACGACTGACGAAACACGAGGTTTGCCGAGGGACATTAAGAACATATTTGTACTGTACAGAACTCTCCATACAGCATGTAAATCATACGTCTGCACCAGCTACATGCATCTTACAAATCCTACTGTCATCGTCCGAGACACGTACGGAATAGTTCTGCGAGATTTGCTAATAGTATTTATACATTTATACATTATTTTGCATATTAGAGTGATGTTCCACTTGTTAGGGATTACTTTTGAATTATATACCACTCTGAGTGGTATACCTAAATGTACGTTTGGCACACCCTTTTTTTTTATGGGTGTGAAATTATCAAATAACTTCCCCCGCTCTGGGCGGAGCGGGAGGGCGTGTCAGACTCTTACTGGCTAAAACCCGCCCGTGTTCCTTCGGTTACCCTGTTGCCGGGGGCCACGATGTCCCTATCGGTTTTCTTCGAACCCCCGGCAGGCATTGGCCCTAGCGGACCCCGTCAATTCTGCTGACATCTCTTTGAGGCGCGCGTGGAACACAACGCGCCGTCGACCCGGGCTTGGTCTTTATCGGACGGCGAGCTACCCATTGCTCACCGTCCGCAAGCCCGCGCCTACGGTGGACGGAAATCGGCTCGCGATTCCCGCCCCGGGCGTCTCCTCCTATTGCGGCCTAGACCACTTTCTATCACTTTTTGGTGCAGCGCAGACGACACACTTTTTGTGTGATCGAGTCTGTGACGCACATTAATCGAATTCCTATCTTAATCGTATTGTGAGCTACGGAGTAGATTCAAGTTAATGGTTCCTGTATTTAAATTTTAAACTGACAAAAATTACTATCGAGCGACACATCCTATAAAGAATAACCTGCATTCGGAAAAAAACATTGGGGACAAATAAAACATTTTATGCGCCACAGACTCGATCGCACAAAGTGTGTCGTCTGCGCTGCACCTTTTAGGGTTCCGCACCTCAAAAGAAAAAAACGGAACCCTTATACTTCGTTGTCCATCCATCCGTCTGTCTGTCAGTCTGTCAAGACCCTTTTTCTAAGGTAGGCGTGGAGGTATCAAGTTGAAATTAACATCAAATACGTTGTAGTCTTTTGGAGCTCTAAAAAAGTCAAGCTTCTAGTCAACGCAATGAAAAATACGACCATTTATGCGACATATTTTGATGATCGCAAATAAATCAAAACCTCTAGAGGTTAGGATCCTTTAGAGGTTTGGCAAGCTGCAAGGTCTCAAAGGAAAAGTTCAAAAATCGTTAATTTGAAGTTTTAGCACATAAAAAATAATATTTTGCGATTACAAACTTACATTTGCAGTTGGAGAATTGACCGTGACGTATATCGATGAATGGGAGAACATGTTTTTCAACTACAATGTTAAGTTTGTTTTTGGAACTATCCCAACTACGGAACCCTTCATTGTATGCGTGGTCCGACACGCACTTGGCCGGGTTTTTACTTGAACTTCACCACGACATAAGCTATTCTACCGAACCGCACTGGGCCCGTGTAGCGCAACACTGCCTACTGCCACTTACAGAGAAGAGGCTTGAGTCCCATCTATACATGTAAAACAACCGATTTAAAACGTTTTAAATAAAATGTTGCCGGTTTTAAACCCCAAATAAATTGTTTTAAACGGTTGAAAACTCGCCTACAAAAATAAAAATACGTGCGTGCCCGGCGTGGCGGCCGCACGCGGCAGTTTATGAAGGCGCATGTGTGTGTAGGGTAGGCGAACTATTATAGCAACGTTACGTCGAGTCACGAGTGACGACGTCAACGAGAGTGCGAGAGTGTGAGTTTGGTTTTAAACCGAATCAAATTGATTATTTATATCGTTTGAAAACAATGAAAAATAAATATATTTACCTACACAGAGTTTTTAGGCACTCCGTAATATCCCTACTTCGGTAAAATCAAGAAAATGTAGTTTTATTTAAGAAAAAAAGTCATCAACACCAACCGTTTTAAATCGAAAAACATGGTTTATTTCGGTTTTAAACGTTTTTTTATTTTTTTTCGTTTTAAATGTATTGGTTTAATTGGTTTTAAACTGGCCTTACATCTATAGTCCCATCACTAGGAACTGGAAACTGGGAACATTATAGGCTGATAATGTTATTGACTATTCTGATATAGGTCATGCAGCTACAAAAGAAGAGGGTCCTCATTTCACCCTCCCCTCTTCAGCAATATCAATGGTGTGCCCAAAATTGCGAAAGTAAAAAAGCTGCTGCTTATTTATTTGCTCCGAAAACTTTGAGTGAATTGATTAAAAGTTGAAAGGCAGTTTATAAAGTTGGGCCGGCAATTTTTCTAAATCGCTTCTCCCATAAATTTTGTTGTAGGTATACCTTACATTATTATAGCTTAGATTTGCTTGGCTCATGTGATGAGGTTCTTGCTTTTTGATGCTATGGGACGGCGATATAGCATTATAAGATTCAGAAAATAATAACATATGTAGAGAAAATAGCTGTTATGTTAGAACTCTTTGAAAATGTACTTAGGATTTAGTAAGTATTCCCAATCAATTTTGAAAGTTGGAATCAGATTTTCCTTGAAGAGAACTTGATAGTTAATATTTAGATTAAGGTGATATATTGAAAAAAATGGGTGTTTTCTTTATCGTGTAACTTTTAAAGTATTTGAAATAGGGATTTAACATTTTGGTGTATGATTTTTGACTATATGATCTAGTATCCTGAAAAAGGAATACACGATACAATGAAATTTTCTCGTTACAAAAAAATTACAAAGGTCTATCTATTTTTATCTTTTTTTAAGTATCATGGCGCAACGCTTATGAGTTATTCAATGGAATTTACTTTAAAACATAGACAGTAGGCGTTTCAAGCTTTAAGAAAAGCAGTTTTTTTTTTTTTAATAATACTTTTCATTTACAAAAGACGGCATTTCGTTTTGGCACATACGTTGTTTTATTCCGAGCGGACACATTATCGTCATCTCTTCTTTCGCCTATCAAAAGTATTGTCATCACTCTCGTTCATTCATAAATCAGTCGCCCGGTGGGGCTCATCGACGAAGAATCTATGTCATTTTTTTGCAAATCGGTCCGATCAAATTTACGTGATTTAAAGAATTTTGTTTACAATAACTAGCTGACTGGCGCGTCGGTCTAGTGGTCGCAGACGCTACTGTTAAGCATGAGTTCCTGGGTTCGATTCCCAGGTCAGGCAAAGTGTTATTGGGATTTTCCGTTAGACATTTCTCACTAGCTGCCCGGAGTCTGGATTTATGCCCGCTTCATGGCAATAGGCTCGCCTCCTATTACATGGGACTTAAACATAACTGGCGAAATGTGGGTTTTACTATAGATACACCTCTGCTCTAACCCTTTGAAGATTACAGGCGTGAATAATGTTATGTAAACATAGTTTTATCTACAAAAGAAAAGTCAGTACACGATCCATTTGGCTATTGAAGAAATCAGACACGTCTCACCATAGTGACACCTGAAATGAGCCTCCTACTACAAAACAAATCCCCTCTAGTATGTTCAAGTAAATCTCCGAAACAAATTCTGCTTAGTCTAAAAATCCTCTCCCAGATTGTCAGTCAATAAACCACACACGTTCTGCAAAATCTGCATGTTCTGTTTAAACATTTCGAACATGCAGTACGATAAGAAAGTAGTAGATATTCTGCGAAAATCTATGTATAAGTACCTACATTTTAAGATGCAGATATATGCCAGTGACCTTGAGTAGTTAGCTTGCGTCGTACGTCCAGCCAGTAATAGAACTCGCCCATCAAGGAGCGCTGTCCCAAATTAGACGCATTATTAATTTATTATATATAAAACAAAAAGAATTTTAATAAAACACGTATACTAAAAGATTAATAATTAAATTATCTTTAAAATGGTGAAGGTTCCAGAAAAATACGCTTGATAGATTTTGCGTGATTCTCAGTTTTTTATCCGCGTTAGTCACCATAAAAATATCTATCAAAACTTTAGGAGTAAATCGCTTTTGAATCTTGCGTTTTAAGGTATTTATAGTCGTCGTGCCTATATTGCGTTCGCGATTTAGTTTCCAAAAATGTAAACAAATATTTGTTTTTGGAAAAACTACTTTAAAACCGCCGCATAAAGTTCAGTTTCGGCTACAACTTCAAACATTTTAATGACAATAGTACGAGTCATTCTGAAACCAACTTAATTTATAATATGATAAAGTTGATATTCATTTAAAAGAAAATAACAGCAATTGGAAAAAGGATTTTGTTAGACTTTAGTCTGTTTATTGCCTACTAGTTTGGTTTCATCTGTAGTGCAGTACTACAGCATAGTAAAAACTGTTGAAAAGGGGCAAGGGACGTTTTGTTAAGGATTTGTTTTAACCGCAGTTATTTTAGAGGGTTTTTCAGTATTATGCCTTAAATGTCTCCACGACCGACGGAACTTAAATGCCTTCCCTCGGTGCACAATGGGCACTTAGCCCCCCGCTGTCAGTCTCATAAATTAGTAACACGGAAATAAAATGGAAGAAAAATAATATTCGAAGGGAAACATTTGAAAATTTCTCAGCAATTATGCAAGCAGTGTGTAGTGAGGAGCTCGTGGCTAAGTAATAACAGCCACACGGGTCGAGTCTTCAGGCTAAGCTACGGTTGGTCCGTGGATGGTTGACCATCTTTACATACCGAGACTCCTCCGTGCCTCGGAAAGCACGTTAAGCCGTTGGTCCCGGCTGTCATTCGTGGATCTTTGACAGTCGTTTCGAGTCGTCAGAAGCCCGAATGTCTGACAATCAGTCTTACCTAGGGGTATCGTATTACCGAGTTACTGGGTTGTGTAGATCAGATAGGCAGTCGCTCCACGTAAAATACTGGTATTCAGCTGCATCCGGTTAGACTGGAACCCGATCCCAACATAATTCCTACATAGTTAGGAAAAGGATAAGCATATTGATTTTGTGTCCATCAGCTTATTACTTTATATTGAATTCAAATTCAAAAGTCATTTATTCAAACTAGGCTGAGAATCAGCACTTTTCGAACGTCAAAATTACATAAGACAGCCCTCCAAAAACGCCCGCCCTTCACCACTTTATTGGCCGGCTTGAGTGGAGATTCGCAAAAAAAATTGAGGCATGCTCATTTGTTTATAATAATAAACCTATAAATTCCTAATCAATTAAAAGTTTATAGCAGCTAATAAAACCAGTTCCATTATAATTTTATTGACGCTAAGGATTACTCTCTATAACATGAATAAATTAAGCTCAGCTCAACACAATACACCATAACAACTTTTTCAAAAAAGCAGCATAACAAAATAACCTTGAGTTCTCAAAACAAAGAAATGAGAATAATGAAGGTAAATGAACATTCAATCAACTCAGCCTATCGCAGTCCACTGCTGGACATAGGCTTCTCCCAGGCTGCGCCACAACACCCTGTCCTCCGCCTTCCGCATCCAGTCCCAACCACCTTCTTAAGATCGTCGGTCCATCTAGCTGGGGGGCATCCCACACTACGCTTGCCGATACGCGGTCTCCACTCCAGGACTCGTCTGCTCCACCGGCCATCGGTCCTTCGACAGACATGGCCAGCCCACTGCCACTTCAGCTTGCTTAATCTGCAAGCTTTGTCGGTAACTGTAGTTCTTTTCGAATAATTTCATTCCTGATTTAATCCTTCAAAGAGACTCCGAGCATGCCCGCTCTATAGCGCGCCATCATCTATCCTTGCCTTTTCCCAACTACATTGGGTCAGCTTGGCTTCCAGTCTAACCGAATGCAGCTGAATACCTGTATTTTACATGGAACGACTGCTTATCTGACCTCCACAACCCAGTTACTAACCTACTGGGTAACACGAAACCCCTTGGTTAGACTGGTTGTCAAATTTTCAGGCTTCTGACTATCCGTAACGACTGTCAAAGATCTACGAAGCATGACAGCCGGGACCAACGGCTTAACGTGCTTTCCGAGGCACGGAGGGATCTTGGTATGAAAGGGATGGTCACCCATCCACGGCAAGCGTAGCTAAACCTGATCGATCGAACTATGTGGCTGTTATTTTGCCACCAGCCCCACAAGTTAAGACGCAGATATATGACAGTGACCTTGAATGGTTAGCTTGCGTGTTCTGTACTGAGCTCACGCAACGCGTCGTACGTCCAGCCAGTAATAGGACTCGCCCATCAAGGAGCGCTGTCCCAAATTAGACGCATTATTAATTTATTACACGTAAAACAAAAGGTATTTTAATAAAACATACACTAAAAGATTAGTAATTTAATTATCTTTAAAATGGTAAAGTTTTCAAAAAAATACGCTTGATGGATTTTGCGTCATTCTCTGTTTTTTATCCGCGTCAGACATATATTTACAAATTAATTTCACTATGTAATATAAACATAATCAAAAATATGCCTATATTAAAATATTAAAAAATGCTCTAATTTAACATAATATATTTTTTTCAAATCACTAACACTACTCGTTCAGACGTCATCTTCAGTATAAAATCATTAGAAGTCAGCTATCGTCCCCTTAAATGAATATTACAAGAAACTATAAACATGTAATACAGGCGCCAAATATTAATTCGTCACTGTGTTTTCTTTATCGTGTTCCAAAATATCTCCAATCATTAGAAATTGGTCGTAAAATATATCATTCAAATATGTCATAACTTTTGCCAAAACATAAACAAGTCGTTACGTGAACGTATAAGTTAACGTTTCGACATATTCGTTTATAGACATTGACCTTATGATAGATTCTATAACATTCGAATCAGGATTACCATAATGATTTTACAAGAACTATTTTTAGCAGACTTGTCCACTGGGTCATTTTGAATATTTCTTTATTTGAATATAGCCTTCATTAATTTGCGTGATGACGTCACAGTTTAGCAAATTAATGAAGGCTGTATACCACGTGGTAATCGGTACCAGTCAACATTATCATGCTCTTCGAACCACAGAGATGTCAAGAATGAAACTCGTGCCAAATTAAAATCGAGCAAAAAATGCCGATAAAACGTTTCTTGCATGAGGATCCCCTTTAATTATTTATTTTTATTATATTTGTCTTTCTAACGACAACAGAAGTACACAATCTGTGAAAATTTCAAACTGTTTACCTATTACGGTTCATGAGATACAACCCGCTGACAGACAGACGGACGGACGGACGGATTGCCAGCGGAGCCTTAGTAAGAGGCTGTTTGGCATCCTTCGGATATTGAACCCTAAAAATGGTCCATAAACGGAATCCAGGCAGTTAGACTGATCCACACAATTTATTATTAATAAGCCAGATTTATGCACACTCAATACTTTGTCTCTTTGTGATCTTACAAGATGAAGATAACAATTTTTGTACAAAAAATTACATACAAAATATTTCAGCTACTGAAGATTCATGAAAGTATATCGCCGACCCAACGTAGTACTTGTAGTGATGTTTTTATTATGTATTAAGAGCGTTTACGTCTAGCGCGAGAAGTCAAGTTTAGGTAAATTCTTCGCAAAATTCACTCACACAGAAGCGCGCGTACATGTGTGCGTAGAGTTGGCGCGTTCGCTATCTTTATAGTCAGACTAACACACGTTGATCCGTTCGATTTAGAGCAATAATTGTTTTAGTAAATATTTAATTGGAATTTAAATCCAACTTCAATTTACTGTTACACCTATGATTAATATTATTAAAAAAACGAATTAAATAAATAATTTTACAATATTTTATTGGAACAGTTTACATATTTATACGCTTCTTTTCGTGTTTATTTTATATTAGGCATAACAATTTGATGAATCATATTTATTTCTTTTAAACATCTTATCTTATTATCACTCCGAGTAACAACAAGCGCAACATGTCATACTCATAGTTACATTATGGGTACTGTTAATATTAGCATGTCAGTGTCGCAAACCCATAAGATTTTTTTTACCAATAATCGCTCATCGCGCCTAAAGAAGCTTTCACCTGAAAAAAAAACGTGTGCGTTTGTGAGAACCCACTCAAGAATAAAGTTCCTTCTCACGTATCATTTAAAACAAAAACAAAATTTTCGCAGCCGCCATCTTGGATTTACATTTTGACCTCACTATCGACTTTAGTACCCTCAAAAACTAATGCCTCATTTACATTCTGCCCCTGCCGCTACTGTTCGCGCTGCCAGCCATAATTCTCTAAATACTGCCGTAGTAGGATCGAAAGAACTGCCCTACCGCTCATATCGCTTTCGACTTTCAACAATGGTAGACGTCGAAATAATTACAGCGTCGCTGTGTAGAAAACACAATACATAATTATGTTCTTTATTTAAAAAAAATAAACAAATTTAAAAAAAGAAAATTATCTTCGTAGAAGATGGTGGATCCTCTCCATAACATCGAATACAAACCATATCGGATGAAATATATCGTCTGCATCTGCTCCAGTAGGAATTGCGTAACTTATTTTCATAAACGATTATAACAAATTTATTTCATTTTGACAGTTCAACAACATTCATTGCATTATTTACGTTATTGAGCAGATTTTTACTCCAACTTATGAAGCAATGGATTAGCAATCTGTTTCAAATCGAAACAATTGTGATTGATCGTGCATTACGCTATTTTTTTTTTCTTAGCCTTTATTGTCCCACTGCTGGGCAAAGGCCTCCCTACCCTCTTTCCACCTCTCTCTGTCTAGAGCTTCCAAGAACCAATCTTTCTTAATGGAGTCCAGCTCATCCCGCCATCTCCGTCTGAGCCTGCCGCGATGTCGTTTGCCATTAAGCGGGACCCACTGGATCGTAAGTTTGGCCCATTGATCGTTTAACATGCGGCAGATGTGTCCAGCCCAATTCCATTTAAGCGTGGCAGCTTTCCGAGTGACATCAGATATTTTAGTGATGGAACGGATTGTTGTATTCTTAACCCGGTCCACAAGTTTAATACCAAGAATACTCCGTTCCATAGCTCTCTGGCAAACCTCGAGCGTGGTCCTCTTTTCTATTACGCAATTATTGGGGTACAGATCGGCTAGATGAATTTATATTTTCAAAAGAGGCCTAAACGTGACCATCAGTGACTTCTTTGATTTCAATTCGTCAATAGGAAGGAGTATCTTCTAAAGCTTCACTAATTCTCTTCCAGCACGCGTAGCATGACCACCATAGATAATAAAACAATAGACAAAATGACAGATAAACAATCACAATCTGTCATTTTGTCTATTCTTCCGTCGACAAAACCCGTTTCTATTGTGGTCATGCTACGTGTCCAGACGTCGTGAACTTAGTTTTAATTTGTGGTTTTTGTCATTTAAATCCTACATACTTTTTTTGGATTCCAATAGTTCCAAAAATGTTATAGTGTTTTTATTATTCCACTCGAAGGGCATTTTCACAGATCGTATAAATAGGCGGCACGCACGTCCGATTCGTCCAGGCGCTCGGTAAGAAGTGAGCTGCAGAGCTGAACGTAAACACGCCCTGCCACTCGTGCTGCTCGTTCTTTGACTTCCGCATAAAAAAACCGTTCATTTGGGGAGCGTAGGGCAACGCGAGTAGCAGTGGCAGCAGTATAAGAAGTATCGTGTTTACATACTCATCCTGCCCACTTTCCTGCTCATTGCTGTGGAAAACGACACCCATGATGAATTCTCCCGCTCTGGGCGGAGCGGGAGGGCGTGTTAGACTCTTACTGAGTAAAACCCACCCGTCTTCTTTCGGTTGCCCTTTTGCCGGGGGCCACGATTTCCCTATCGGTTTTCTTCGAACTCCCGGCAGGCATTGGCCCAAGCGGACCCCGTCAATTCTGCTGACATCTCGTTGAGGCGCGCGTGGAACACAACGCGCCGTCGACCCGGGCTTGGTTCTTATCGGACGGCGAGCTACCCATTGCTGGAATTGGCTCGCGATTCCCGCCCTGGGTGTCTCCTCCTGCGGCGGTTAGGGGCGTGAAGGCGTGAAATTTGCCTCTCCCTCACGCTTTCCGCCTCCTCCTTCGCGAGCATTACCGCTTCGCAGAAGGAGGTGACGGCCTGCCATTTCTTCTCGCTCCGTACCATGGCCTGAACCAGGGCCGGACGCGAGAGATCACCGCCGCCGATCACCTCAACGAAGACACGGTGTTGCTCCGCCCAAGCCGGGCAGACCTCCACCGTATGCTCTGCCGTGTCCTCAGGCCGATCCACACAATGGTGACACCCGGATATTTCCTCCCGCCTTATCCTGAACAGGAACCTCACGAAGCAGCCGTGTTTTATATAGAATTTTTCACTTTTTGTATGGAGACCATGAAAAATTATTACCTATATGTTGAGTTTTATGGGTTTATGGGCTTTATAAAGGGGGTCGAAATTTTCATTACTTTTGCGATAGATCACACCATTTTCGAAATATAAGCAAAAGAAAAGAAAAAAAGATACAGTACTATTTTTGCAGCTGAAGTCGAGGTGTGGGTATGAATTTTAGTTCATGACAACTAATTTAATTCCACACTTTTTTAATGGCGATTAAAAGTAGTCAGATTTAGTTAGGCAAACAAAATTTTTCAAGAAAAACGTCAAATTCAGAATAGCAAAATTGCCATTTTCACTAAAGTATTAACTCAGTGTCATCTTTCAGTAAGGCCTGTATTACAGAACATCACTCAATACTCAAGCATTACTTAAAACTAGATTCAAGCCATTTGATTGGTTGAAACTAGTTTTAAGTAATGCTTGAGTATTGAGTGTCGTTCTGTAATACGGGCCAAGATGAGGTAAGATGGCACTGAGTTAATACTTTGGTGTATGCTTGTTTGTTTGTTTGAAAAATATTACGTCAGCAAATGCTGTATTGATTTTTCGGAATTTTCAGTATTTTATTCGGTCCTTTCTTTATTTGTATTCGCATATAAGTTGTCGGAAAATTAGCATTTATAGCAGTAAATTTCAAATTTTAAGTATGCTCATATTTTAACTTTTTTCGGAACTTTTATTACTACCCAAACTAAATGGTGATTTTTTGTCTAGTCATTTGTGACAACAGAAGGCATTTGTGACATGAGAATCGGCACCGATATCAACTTTAGCACCCTAAATTAGTTTTCACTTTAATAAAATATTTTACTTACTAAAGTACTAAGATGTGGCGATCATGCTATATTCGTGCATTATCGTTGTACGCACGACAAAGGTCAACAGCGGTCAGGCAGAGCGCCGAGCGACGCGTCCACTCTCTGACAGGCCTCACGGCGGACTAATTTGAAACGGTTTGCGCGTGGAGTTTTATAGTAATTTTAGAGTAGTTTTAAAAAAATTCTAGAAAAATAACCAAACTCATATAGTTAAAAATTTTGATTGCAAATTTTTAAGAAGATGTTTTTCTATTACAGTAACCTTTTATTATATTAAATTAAGGAAGATATATTGGTAAAAAAAAAACATTTTATTCACCAAAATTTCATTATAATTTCGCATTGTTTGGATTTTTATTTCTCATGTAGGGAACCTAAACTGAAAATTTCTTTTAACTAACTTTTTTCCTAAGAATCTTTGCAGTTAGATAAAAAATATTGTTTGTTAGGGTGATCAGTGATTTAAGATATTTTAAGCGTCAAAGTTGACGCTCGAAGTAAAATTAACAAAACCTCTGTTCAGTAATCTTGATATAATTCACAAATACTCTAATAATCTAAAAATTTTCCTAACTAAGTGTTTAGACAACAATATTTCCTAAAATGATTAGTAATTAATATGTTTTTAAAATAATGTTTGATGGATATTAACTGGATCGAAAAGTACTGTTTTTCAGCTAAACAGCGCGCGGATGGCGTAAACGCTCTTAATTTATTATTTTGTGTATTTTGTCTATGGGCCTGAGTTGCCTGAAAATAAATCAATTATTATTTCGTTTATTCATTTTGATTCTTATTCATTTACATTTTATTAATATTTCTTAAAAAAAAACATTTAAATCTATTTTATGCGTTGTTTTTGCGATGTGATTCTAAAATATAAATAAAATAGGTCGTAGTATTGTAGTTGTTGGCACAGAGAACCGTACGTCTGTAGTAATACGTGAACTACGTAAACCGCCCTTATTACTACGAAATTAAGGCTGTGTTTCTTAAACACTAGATATATATTTCGAGACTGAACACATATTGAATCTATGTGTATATTATATATTGTAGTCACAATAACAAAAGTTTTATAATAGAACAAAACAAATGAACGAACTTTATGTGAAAACTTTTTTATTTGGCCATTGTCTGTCTGTTGTTTTTATTTTTTTACAGACCATTGATAGTAGTAGAAGTTTTTAAATGTTTTTATTTTTATGCAGATTCAAAGGTAAATCTGGAATATCATAAACATAATATTGTAAATATAAAGTTGAAACAACCGTCGCCGTGAGTTTTTGAACAAAAGTTTGAAAATGTCTTATTTAAAATAAACAATGGTGCCGATTCCCTTGTTCACAAACTAAACTAAATTTAAGTTCAGTGCATCTTTTTCTTTCTATTTCATTAAGAAAAGGACAGAAGATAAATTTTAGTTTAGTCCTGTCAAATTAATCAGCGCTTGACGTAAATTGACGTAATTTTAGTAGGCAAGTTTTTAATCACGTCTAAACTTGTATGGAGACTGACAGGCGCTGATTAATTTGACAGGACTAAACTAAAATTTATCTTCTGTCCTTTTCTTAATGAAATTGAAAGAAAAAGATGCACTGAACTTAAATTTAGTTTAGTTTGTGAACAAGGGAATCGACACCATTGTATTGTTGACGTTAGACCAAACGTTGATAGTGTAATTTGGAGTTTAGAGACTGCACTGCTTTCCTGGTAGGTTTTAATAAATAAACAATTAGGAAAGTTAAATTTTGTACAATTCATTCAATACAATGATGCTTACCGAACCCTTATGAAACTGCCAAGATGCTGCAGTGCCTCAAGCATGTTTGCCGAAGCAAAGGTCCCGGACTTTTACGCCATCACGAGGTCGAGGGTCGCGTCTTTTTGACAGTTTGAGACGCTCCAGTAACAGCATTTTGAGGGTTGTCTCGTGCAACCTGGCAAGTCCCATATTTGTGCACTGGATTTCTATTCACTTAAACGAGAGTAAAAAATGACGAAATGTTTTTTGAAGACTGTTATAATTTGTCCACCATCGCCCATGTGTTTCGCCCATTGCGTCACCCAATGTAATATTTCTATATTAATGTCTGTAATTTTTATGGTGTACATAATAAAGAATATTCTATTCTATTCTATAATTTTAATTTTTAATGATGATTTTTAATGATAATTTTTGAATATTTTTACTGTTTTTTTTTTTACTACGTATTTATTCTTTTTTGCATATGGGTATTTTCCCAGAATTAAAACACCATTTATTTTATTTTATTTTTATTTTTAAAACGTCTATCGATATCATTTATTACAAATCCTTCACACTCTTCTCTGTTTCATCGTTGGTGCGTTTCATTTGGTGTGTTTGCTGTGCAGAAGCTCACGAAAAGAGACTTCATCAGCATGTGAACGTCGAGGCAATCCAGCTTCTCGACCACACCAACATAGAAGACTAAAAAGAACAAAACCGTTCGAGCTAGTGTTTAGTGTTAGTGAATAGTGTAAAGTACAAAAGTGCGAAACAAACACAAGAACGAAGTGTATTCGCCTTAATAGAGACAATAAGAAAAGTGCTATTGGACACATTCTTAGTAAAGACAATTTAATAGTTTAAGTTACAATTAAATTACTTATTAGTCTATTATAAGGCTAGATTGTAATAAGATTAGGGTTCATCCTATTGTTTAAACCTAGGACAAGGGAAAAAAAAATTGGTGTGTTTCAAAGTTGGTGCGCTTCAAGGATTATCCCGGTTTTTCGGGCTGTGTTTACTCCTCACTCCCTAAGAGCGTCCTGCAACACCTGCATTTTATTTATGCCCCTGTAAGGATATTTCTCTCCTACCGTAAGTCATGTAAACCACATTGTAAATACATTATCGTTAAAAGTTTCCAGTCACGCTTCATTGCCAACATCCTGCACAACTAAGCAGGTAATAGATTGTGTTTGTTATCTTTACTTTACACCTAGTTTACTTCCCAGGGTTAACGTATCGATAGTTTCAAAATACAGGATAGTACCTATACTGGATATTTACGATGCCAAACTTACGGAGTTGATTTTAGAACGATTATGACTAGAGATCGAATATTACGTAAGAGTTAAGTAAGTTAATATTTTGCTAAGTGGCTTCTTAATAAATAAAAAAATTAACATAAATCCCGGAATTCCATAACATCCGGGAATGCACAACTAATCAGATACATGGTATGGAAATGACTTATCAGCCCTCTTATGAAGGTTACTTTTGAGGTGTTAACATAAAAATTTATATACCCACTAAACATTTTTTTACGAAACTCAAGACACCGAGTTGTTTGTCGCTATGTGCTATGCCAATTTGGCAACCTACTTTACAACATTAGCTAGCATTTCTATAGATAAAAAGTACTAAATTTATCAATTCCAGAGTCGCGAGATTTTTGCGATCGATACAAAAGTGCATTCCATATTAGCCAACACCTGAACGTTAGTAAATATAATAACATTCGATTCTATAATCACAACTCTTAAAGTCGATCCGGGAATCCCGGGATTTTTTCGATATAAAAGTGCATTCCATAATAGCCAACACCTACACTGTAGGTAAATATGCATCCGAATATCCGATCACTGATTATGACAGCTGTCAACTTGACGTAAGACCGGGTACTGAGAAGGCGGCCATCTGTCAAAAAAAGAGAGATCGCAAAGATGGATCAAGCCGGCATTGATTAATTTAATGACGGTGTTATATGGCGACTGGGATAAAAGTGATCATGGCCTAGCAGTGCAGTGAGTTGATTGATGTGCGCACGCGCCTCACAAACTCGGGGGAACGTCGTTTACAGTATTGTTCATCAGAGATTTGTGATTATTCAGAATATTTATTTATTTAAGGAAAAACAAGCAGTAGCACAATGAAAAACAGTCACAATATCTTAAATATAACATTTTAAGCAATTATGCTACCCACTACGTTTTCCACAGATTACAATAGGAAGTATTTAAAAATTAGCTAGTAACGCAGATACAATACCTACACAACCGGCTTTATCCTGGAACTCATATCTGGATTTTTTAATTTATAAAAGAAACAAAAAAGTAAAATTAAAAGTAAGTTTGTGTGCGTACTAATATCAAACATTACGTCATTATACAATACTTTGCTGATCCTTTAGGGTTGCTTGGATTTGCTTCTTAAACGCATTTTTACTAAGAAAAAGAATATGATTGACTTTCATTTACTTACATCTCCTGATCTCCTCGCCCGCATACTCACGCATAAGAAACAATAAGACCTCTTCTGATAAAGACCACGTAGTGCCTTTATACCTAATATTGTGGCTACATGTAACTAATCATTGCATTGTCGTAAGCAGTATTCAGTTTAAATCGTCGCTCGCATGACTAACGGTCCTATCTCCGCATTGTCAATTGTTCAGGAAAAGCGTTTTGCGGTTACGACATTTTTAACTAAGACAAAATTATAATCTATCGGCAATTTTGAATATTTAGTTATATTTATTCGTAAAGAGTATTTACAGTACTTTATTTTTACGATATAACTACTTATTTATTTTCAATATTGGTATTTATTTTTAATTATTAAAACAGATAGGACACTTTGTGAAAACTTTATTTATCAATCTGAACAGAATGAGATAGGATTTTTAGTCACGCGAGCGACGAAATATGCCCCCCCAAAAAGGACTGCTACTACAAATAAAGGTCAAATTGCCATAGTCACCACCCTCGTAAAGTTTATTTAAATTCTTGTTTCCAATTGATGTTATTTCCACTTAAACAAAAACATCAAATTTATGACAGTGTAAATAAAGTTCATTTTGGACTAACTAGTACTGTTGAAAAAAGTCAAAAAAATATGAAGTTGTAGCGCAAAATGAACCTTATGTGTAGGCATTACAGTTGTTTTTCCTAAAAGTCATGTTTGTTTACATGTTTGGCAAATATATTGAAAGAAAGAAAGAAAAATAAGTTAATTTGTCACAGAAACACGTGCATAAAAGAAGAGAACAATAAAATAAAATAAAACAATAGATTTAAATATAATCACGAGCACAAAACAGAAATATGCGGCAGCTGCTGGCACGTCACACAGATTAATTGTTGACCACAGAATGTTGTCATTTTCAGAACTTTCCTGAGATTCTATTATTATTAAGTATTGTCAAAACCACAGACAGTAGGTAAACCATTTAATTTTTATTACTTTTTGAGATTTGTTCTGGTTTATAAAGATCAAACAATTACCTGTACCTAAGTGTTATATTGTTGCACATAGTACCTAATTATATTGTACGGGCAGTTTCTTCAACCATAGACAATAGGGCATTTATACATACTGCAGCAAGACCTCTGCGGTTACAACCTTTTGATTCCTAGCTGGCATTCAACTTTTTATTCATAGTTTTTGTTCTTTTTTTTAATTTGAATTTGATTAGTAGAACGTATCATGTTTTTGAATGAAAAGATACATAGGACAGTCGTCGTCTATACTTATAAATTACAGGAAAACCTATAAGAAGTTTATGGTCTTACAATAACATGGTAAATCTCTCAATATTGTGCGTAAAACTTACATTTGCAGTTGGAATGTATGGGAACATGTTTTTCAACTACAATGTTAAGTTTGTCCTTGGGATATATTCCTTCATTGTGTGTGGTTCACGCACTTGGGCGGTTTTTTTTTTACATGCCCTGTATTTTTATACCATGGATCCATGTTTTTTTTTTACCATTTCTAATGTATATTTGATGCAATTTTCACCATCATTTAGAGAATTTATTTTGGAAGGTTTATGTGAATAATGGGCCTACCACACGCACAAGCTTGACCACAGTTTTGCCTGCGCAGGCTGGTTTGTACACGGAACACCGTGCGTGTGGTTGGTAACATTGTATCACACGCCTACCTAACAGCGTGGCCTGTGCACTTTTTGACTTGCTTGAAGTTTTGCCTGCAAGCCTAGCCTACCGGTACTACCCTGCGCGTGTGGTTGGGCGTTCAGCGTTCACGCCGCAATCCTGTTCGTCGTAGTTCTTCATTGGGAAACATTGTTTCCACACTGACGATTTCGACACGAATGTGGCTTGCGCGTATTTAACTGTGCCGTGTGGTAATACCGTCCGTGTACAGCTTTTTCATGCGAGAAGCTTTCGCAGGCAGAACTGTGGTGAAGCTTGTGCATGTGGTAGGCCTTTAATACATTAACATTCAAAGTATATACAATAAAGAAATCTCGGTGTTTTGTGAAGTCGTAAAAACGGTGCGAACCAGGTATGGGTCGCTAGTTTGCAATAAATGGATTTAATGAAGTCCGCTGGTAGTCATTAGGCATTCTTATATTTATATATCCCAGCAATCATCATACAAAGAGTCGTCCGTTACATCCATTTGATTTAAGATCCTCCGACCAGACGGGCAGTTGCCTGCCAGACACAACACCCGTCTGGTCGGAAGATCCTCCCTTTTGTATGGTGGATAAGTGAACTTTAGACCCTGTTCCTCATACCCCTAAAGGCCTACCACACGCACAAGCTTCACCACAGTTTTGCCTGCGCAGGACCGGTTTGTACACAGAACACCGTGTATAAATCGGCGAGTTTTACCAACCACACGCACTGTGTTCCGTGTACAAACCGGCCTACGCAGGCAAAACTGTGGTGAAGTTTGTACGTGAGGTAGGCCCATTACCTATACACATCATCATCTGCCTAGCCTTTTCCCAACTATGTTGGGGTCGGCTTCCAGTCTAACCGGATGCAGCTGAATATCAGTATTTTACATGGAGCGACTGCCTATCTGACCTCCACAACCTAGTGACTAGGTAACACGATACCCCTTGGTTAGACTGGTTGTCAGACTTTTGGGCTTCTCTAACTACCCGTAACGACTGTCAAAGATCTACAAATGACAGCTGGGACCAACGGCTTAACGTGCTTTCCGAGGCACGGAGGGGACTTGGTATGTAAAGATGGTCACCCATCCACGGACCAACCGCGGTAAGCGTAGCTTAACCTGATCGATCGACCCATGCAGCTGTTATTACTTAGCCACAAGCCCATTATACACATAAACCTTCATAATAAAGCGCTTTCATCCGACATCCCACAGTTACAAACAGCAGATGCAATGCAAGCAAAATCGAAATCTCGAATCCGCCATCTTGAAAACGGTTAGTTCCATCTCAGAAGATTCGCAATCTCTATCGTAATAAGTCTAACTAATGAGGCGTCAAAGAGGAAGATAAAGTCAGTCAATGGGTTAAATGTAACCAACTTTTAACCCAACTTCCTTCCCAGATGACAAGGAATTACAGATATTAAGTGTCTTTCAACTTTAAATTACTTTTTAAATTCGCTTAGTTGGGTATTTTGAGTTGGACACTTAAAAGGCTGGCATAAATTCAATCGGAGTTCTTTTTTAGGTTTCCGTGCCCGAAGGGTGCCAAACGGAACCCTATTACTAAGCCTCCGCTGTCCGTCTGTCTGTCAGCGGGCTGTATGTCATGAACCGTAACAGGTAGACAGTTGAAATTTTCACAGATTGCGTATTTCTATTGCCGCTATAACAACAAATCATAAAATAAAATTAAGTTACAAATTAAAGTTTTTTTGGAATGGCATCTAAAATTTACAATAAGATACCTGTGGATATTTTAAGCACCAAGGAACTGCCACTATTCAAACATAAATTGCGTAATTTTTTAATTGACAAAGCTTTCTACACGAACCAAGATTTTCTAAATAATAATTAGTGCCTACTACAATCTGTCACCATAATAAAATTGTTATTTTCTAAGATTTACTTTTTAAGTGATGCATATTTTTTTTTATTTTTTTTGCTGTATGTTGACGTAATTATTGTATGCCTATTAAACAGGACATAATGGAACTGTAATTTACCTAACATCTATCTGTATAACCTACACCCACAATAAAAAGATTTGATTTTTTTTCGGCGTTTTTTACTAAATATTGTACGGTGGTACGGAAACTTTCGTGGGCGAGTCAGACTCGCACTTGGCCGGTTTTTATTTTAATCTTCTGAAGTGCCGTACTATTTAACCTTTTTCATTTTTTAATGCCTTTTTATACTGTTTCCATCGTTGGTTATAAACAAAGAACTTATGAACGAATTAAGTTTTTCCCTTTCAATGGGTATCATATAAAAGTAACCTCAGGGAATGAAAAATAATCAGTTGTTTCTTACATAATTATCATGATACTTGGAATTAGTCAGACAACAAAGGCAATCCCTCATCTTGAAACTAAGATTTATAACATCACTCCTTGTTTCCCCGAAGGGTAGGGCAGAGGTGTCCCTGTAGCAGGGTACATCCACATTTCGCCAGTTATGTTTTGAGTCCAATGTAATAGGGCCGAGCCTATTGCCGTGGTGGAGCCTAACAGTGGAGTTTCTTGCCGGCTCTTCTCCATAGGAAGCGACCAATTGGAACCGTGCACCTAGCTTCTGACGTTTCACAAGTGCCCTTGTAGGTTTATGTGAAATAAAATATTTTGATTTTGATTGATTTTGATTTTGCCATCAACCGGGCACAAATCCAGACTCCGAGCTGCTACTGAAAATTTTCAGATAGAAATACTCAATAACACTGCCCGACCCGGGAATCGAACCGAGGACCTCATGCTCAGCAGTAACGATTGCGACCACTACACCAACGAGGCAGTCTAAAAAGAAGAGAAGTCAAATTAAGATTTCTATAACAAAAACGACCTGTCATGAGAAGTCCAAAAATATGCGATTGATCTATTTTCCTTCAGCCTTACCTCTCCATTTGCGACAAATATATCGTCTTGCAACGCGAAAATCTGATCAACTTACAAAGTCTAACAAAAAATGGAAATCATGACACTGCTCGACCCGAAATCCGATACAAATTCTATGTTAGGCGAATAAACTACGCATAAGTTACCCGAGATATCTTCCTACTGAGTTCATAAACTTACTGAAGTTATTTTTGGTAGGAATAACTTCGGCACAATGTGTTGCTACATAATATACGAACTTCGAGATTTATTGAAGTAACAACGTCATCATCCTGTATTAAAACATGGTTCTTGTTACACTTAATAGAATATGGCAAGTGGAAAATTGAAGATTTCCATAATTATTACGCTTGGGTTAGGTTTTTTATTACATGGCACAAGATAATGATGTTTTTCTCTTCCCTCGTATAGATTTATACCACATGTAGGTACAAATAAGGTCCTTTATAGATTCATACGCGAAATATTTTAGGGGTGATCCTACTCGTAATAGAATTCAATATGGCTTCCATAGGGAAAATTGTACAAGGTGTCTAATGCTCGGCTCCTATAACTCATCATCTGTTAGGACGCCTCATTGAGGTGGATAACAATTAAAATTCTATTGTGTCTCGTTAATGACAGTTGAAAGGATAAACAAAACGGAAATAACATAGCTTCCGAAAAACAAATTAACCTCCAAAAATTTGTGGTTGGCTGTAATACAAAATTTCCGAAAAAAATACAAAGTTTCCAAAAAGTCAATATGTTGTGCTACAAAAGTTAGTGACAGAAACGAATCGCTGCAAAACCGACTCCACGTAGTCTTGTCTGCCCTACCCCTAGAGTGTAATTTAAACCCGCGTAAGCGCGAAGGGGCGAGGCGGTCCGCGAGCTAAGGAGCAGGTGGTTTTATAACGCGGTGGTGCGACGATAAGGCCGCGTGGGACTGCCGGAGCCTCGCAGCGCCGGAGTCGTGACAGAAACCATGCCTGCTGCATATTGCATGCTCGCTTGCATACTCGCATGCATGCTGCATGCATAGTGTATGCTTGTTTGCATATTTGAAAAATATTACGTCAGCGGTCGTTTCTTTATTTGTATTCGCATATAAGTTGTCGGAAAATTTGTATTTATAGCAGTAAATTTCATATTTTGGGTATGCTAATATTTAATTTTTTTTTTTAAACTTGAACAGTTTAAAAAAATCCAACAAAATTACTTGCATAGAACATTGATCTGTAACGTAATATAAATAAAGAGCACAATCGCGTTTACAAAAATGAGGTGCCGGTAATGGTGTCGCGAGTTCAATTGTTTTTTCCCATCTCAAAAATGCCCAACGCGCCTAAAGAAGTTTTCACTTCAAAAAATTGTCTATTTACATAACATAACATAACATCAAGCCTTGTTTCCCCGAAGGGTTGGGCAGAGGTGTCCCTGTAGCAGGTACAATCTATTTACAATGAGTACTAAAAGAATTAAATATCATTTATTTTACTGTCAAAACTCTACAGTGTTTTATTAATAATATATTTCCTTAGTGCACGTTCAGCTCTCAAAAACATCAAAAGCATCAAGATGAATGAAAATAAACGGAGAATGTTTTGACAGTTTTAATATCTCATACGTTTGCGTTTGTGTTATGTTACCAAAGTTACGATTCCACGTCCGTGTGTATACAGCTCGGTTTTAAATATTCTGCGTACTAAAACTGCCGTACTTCTGTACTTCTTTGTTTATTTAACCTGCACACAACCTTGTCAATCCTTTCAGGGTGTCTCCGCTTAAAATTCTCATTTTTGCTTTGTCTTGAACAAGGTTTAATTTTAGCAGTCTGTAGTGGAGCTGGTTGATGGTAATAGGCTCTCCCCATATTACAATCAATCTGCCTAGCCTTTTCCCAACTATATTACGATCGGCTTCCAGTCTAACCGAATGCAGCGGAATACCGGTATTTTACATGGAGCGGTTGCCTATCTGACCTCCACAACCCAATAACTAGGTAATACGATACCCCTTGGTTGTCAGACTTTCGAGCTTCTGACGACCCGTAATGACTGTCAAAAATCCACGAATGACAGCCGGGACCAACGACTTAACGTACTTTCCGAGGCACGGAGGAGTCTCAGTATGTAAAGATGGTCATCCATTCACAGACCAACCCCGGCAAGCGTAGCTTAACCAATAGCTCTCCCCTGGGACCTAAATATAACTGGCGAAATGTGGGTGTACTGTGAGGTTTTATTATGAGATCTAATCTCATGCTGTACAGGCTGGCAAGAACACTGTACGGCATCCGAACAATCTGACAGGATGTGTTTAAATTAGGATTTTTTTATATGGTTTTCGTTTGTTGGTAAAAAAATTATAGTCTAGCCACAGGCGTCGGTCGCGCTGGTATTGTCGTAATGTTGTACTAATGGTTTAAATATAATCTTGCTCTCCAAAAGTTATTTAATTTTTACACTGTCCCGGTCCTGAGTGACGCAGCCAAGTGCGATGCTCACAGTACCTAACCCAGTTCACCTCTGCCTTACCCTTTAGGGAAAAAAAGCGTAATGTTATGTTATGTAAATAGAGCTCTTGGTGAATAAGCTCTTCCGGGAAAGTATAACCACCCAATACCTTTTACCTAATAAGCAGCGTTGCTATAATCCAATTTGAAAGGTATATGGTGCCTATGTAATTCCAGGCATAGAGAAATGTCAGCTTTTTTTCGGGAATGGCAACGGTTCTGCGATGCCCGTAGTATTACAGGATGTCCATAGCATCTCTCGCATCTGGCCCTGGTTATCTCACGCGTCCGGCCCTGGTCCAGGCCATGGTACGAAACGAGAATGGGAGGCCGTCACCTCCTTTTGCGAAGTAGTAATGCTCGCGAAGGAGGAGGCGGAACGCGTGAGGAAGATGCAAATTTCGCGCCCTCACGCCCCTAACCGCCGCAGGAGACGCCATAGGCGTCGGAAATCGCAGGCCGATTTCCGGCGACCGTAGGCGCGGGCTTGCGGACGATGAGCAATGGGTAGCTCGCCGTCCGATAAGGACCAGGCCCGGGTCAACGGCGCGATGTGTTCCATGCGCGCCTCAAAGAGATGTTAGCACAACTAGCAACATACAGGCAACTGAAGGAACACGAGTGGGTTTTAGTCAGTAAGAGTCTGACACGCCCGCCCGCTCCACCCAGAGCGGGAGAAGTTATTTTACAATTTCAAATCCAAAAAAAATGGATGTCCATAGCAGGCGGAGAGCACTTAATCAGGCTATCGTCGGCTTGTTTGCCATTCAAAAACATAAAAAATTTAGGTAGCTTTATTGTGGTAACAATCGTAATGGAGAGTACGGTGGGGCTCGATGCTTAATAATAACAACTGTACGGTTCGATTTAATGTTAAGCTACCCTTGCCAAGAGTCGGTCCGTCGATGGGTGACAATCCATTTCATTTCGAGACCCTCCGTGCCTTGAAGTAGTTGGTCCCGGCTGTGACAGTCGTTGCGGGTAGTCAATAGCTCGCAAATGAGAACCAGTCTTATCAAGGAGTATTATATCCCAGTAACTGTGTTGTTGAGGTCAGATAGACAGTTGCTCCATGTAAAATACTAATATTCAGCTGCATCTGGTTAGACTGGAAGCCAACCCCAAAATAGAAAAAAGTTAGGCAGATGATTAGTAGAGCTATTGGTGAATGAGCTCATCCGGAGAAGTACACCACCTCATAGCTATTACCTACTGTCACTAAGCAGCATTAGTGCTATCCAATTTCAAGGGCATGTGGTGCCGATGTAATAACAGGCATAGAGAAATAATTGTCACAGCAAGAATAAAAGTGGCCCCGAAAATAATGGTACTTCTCCGTATTTTCCGGAAAATAGATCCATTAGTTCCGTCCTATATTTCGGAGCTGTGCTAAATCTGTTGTTCTGTATGCTAATCATAATTTCGCTGAAGTCTGTCCTATAATGGAAATTCCTCTTTTAATAATTTACGAGAAACTTTGCTTGGAATTTTAAGTTGTCCCTTGTTTCTTTTGAATTGACTAACTTTGGATGTACCTATACTTAGTTTTTCTTTTCTTAGAGACTGACATTTGTTACAATTGCTTTTTTTATTTATTTCTTCGAGATCTTGCTTATTTTTCTACTATCTACACTACACACAAACACACTACACTACCACACTTGTTCTTCTTTGTGTTTGTTTTTTTTCTTTGCGTCATGTTTTACCGCAAATAAAACTATTTTCTTTCTTTGTTTTACTAGTACCGATTTAGCCCTTTAATCCCATATCAAAAACTATGTACCTACAGTACATTCTTCTGGTATATGGTCATGTTCAATCTACAATCAGGGTAAATAACAGATTAGTAGATTGACACACTACGTCAATTTGGCGTGTATAATAAATAGCCTATAATGTTCCCACTGCTGGGACACAGGCCTTCTCTCTTCGAGAGGGAGTGGGCCGTAATCCACCACGCGGGCCCAGTGCGGGTTGGTAGATGTCACATGTCTTCGAATTTTCAGTTCTAGGACATGCCGGTTGTTTCCTTTACCGTTTTGAGAGCAGTAGTGATAAAATAATTTACACAAAGTAAAACGCCTATCTGCGTTTGAAGCTACGAGCTACAACTCATAAGTCGGGCCACCACCGCTCTACATTTGCCGTGTATATGACTGTAAACTACAGACAAAACTCATACATGGTACAAGCGAGTAAGGACTATAAGAGGCCGGCGACACGGCTCGCAAATACAAATCGAGATGTTTGCAAAGATAAAGATAAAGATAAAGATCATTTTATTTGTCTAAACATGCGTATACATGCAAATGAAGCATGCAGGATGTCACAATTGATATATCGTCCGTCAATTCCAAGCACGTAGCGCTAGTGTGAGTGCCTGTCGGAGCGATATACACCTACAGTGAGCAATACTACCACGCACACATTGACAATTATTGCTTGACGCGATAGTACTACTAGCTTTCGAAAATTTATGATAAATTTAGATGTGTTCCGTAATACAAAAAATTATGAATGAAAAATTAATGTATTTCCATTTTTTTTTTGATAATTTGTAACTTGATAACATAAACTATGCTTCTGCGGAAACAATATTACAAATATTGTTGTTTATAATACAGAAAAAAAAATATGAAAACATGTCATTTACGCTGTAAAAATGTACGAAATGCAATTCGCTTACACTTCATTTAAAGGTAAGTTTTTGGAAATAAAAAGACGTAGGAGCGTAGATAAATACTGTCTCAATCCGAATATCAACATAATATGGTGGAAATATGCTCAAATTGCAAATGATTTATGTACTACGTTTGTATGGACAATTCATGCGTCGCCGCAATCTTGTAAAGAGTTCTCATTTGACCTATTTACCACCAAAACCTATTTATTCTGCACGCGCTCGGTTGAACGTTGACTTTTTTAAAGTGCATAGTGCTTATTGTACCTTATAATATGTATACTTAATCTTTTTTATCGTGCTTGTTAGTGATCCTAAGATTTCTACTATTTTTTCTGTTTTTACCCGTGAGAACCTGTAATTGGCTCTATGTTTCTTAAACAACTGTTATCCATTTGTTACAGTTGTTGGTTCTCCTTTAAATAAAGAAAAAATGACAGTTGCGATTTACACATACAGACAAATTAAGTTAACCCGTCAAACGATTAGAAGCCGTTTACATGTAAGCACTCAACGGTTCACGATTATAGTGTCGTTTCGAGTGTATTTTTTTTTAAACGACTTCTAAAAAGGAGGAGGTTTTTTTTTATGTATGTATATCCACCGATTTCTCCGTCATTTGTGGACCGATTTTGAAAATTCTTTTTTGTTTGAAAGGGTATGCTCTCAAATTGGTTCCATATAAATTTTATTAACTTTGTTTGGGTAGTTTTTGAGTTAGCTACAAAATATGTATTTTATTCCCACTTAGGTAGTATGTAGATGATATGATAAGTCCCTATCACTGGTAGCAGGTAGTGGTATTCGAATTTGTGTGGAGTAGGTACCACAACTAAAAAGTGAAGAATAAAAACTTAAGACAAAGAACGAAAATTCAAAACCAAAGACACCGACTTCCGAAATTAAGTTATTTTTTAGTGTTTTTTTTTACACTTTGTAGTGTTTTTTTTTTTTGAAGTCGTTTGTTTTTTTTTTTGTAAAAAGTTTTTTCTTTTGAACAATCGCTGGTTCATAAGACATTCCAAAGGTAGTCAATTATGTTGACTTTACCTAAATAATACTAGTTTTATTCTTATTTACGTTAGCACTTACGTCAATACTTGCTCGTCTTCAAAGACTTCTAGTAATGTTTGAGTACCAGCTATAAAATATCACTACTGGCCGTGGAACTGCCATCAATTGATAGTGTAATGTAACCGGTCCTTGGTTCACATTGCGGTGATCAGTTCACTTGGCAGGCGGACTTGTGATTTTAGTAGAATTTAATTAGCATACTTACTCTTGCCTGTGGTTTTACCCGCAGCCTGAAGGGAGTTTCTCCTGTCAATGTTATTTACGACACTGGCTTACGGTCATAAATGTATTATTTATTCAATTCAATTCAATTCATTTATTAATTTTGTGAACATAGGGTAAAAATTATAGAGATGTTTTACAAAGAAATATTGGTCCATACTACGTCCCGCCAGAAGGCATACAAAATTGTTGTGGTAATCATAATATCGCATTAATAAAATAAAAATATTAAGTTAAGAAAATTACATGTCACAATTTCATGCCAAACACTAGGCTAATAATAATAATAAAATGTCAATAAATTAAGACGGCACATAAACAAATAGGTTCCATCACAATTTCGTATACAATAGTAAATTAAATAGGAACATTTCAAACAGACAGATGTAAAATTGTAAAAATATTATTTAAATTTCTTTTTAAGATATTCATTAACAGAATAATACGCCTTGTTAGTTAATAATTTAAAAAGCTTACGTTTGAACTCATTCATGCTGTTGCTTGATACAATAGGCCTGTGTCCAATTTTTTTTTTTTTTGTCCGTCTTTCAGATAATTTAAAAAAATTAACACGTATTTTTTCTTTTTTGACGTAATCAAAAGATTACGGCGATACATTGAGTTAAAATGTGGCATGACGTCACGACTTGCTAGATTTTATACTACGTTGTGACGTAGCGAGCCCCCACTCCCCAACTTTAATACGTGTTTTCTAAGTTATTTTTGATTAATATGATAAAGCAAAAAATACGTGTCTAATATTTTTTTATTATCTGAAAGACGGACTAAAAAAAAAATAGAATTTCTTTTTTTTTACCTAGGAAACTACCCTATTACATTAGGTAATTTGTTGTAAAGTTTTGGTGCCATTGCGTATATACTATTGTATAGAAATTTGGTTTTTGCGCCTAACACAACTTCTTTGAGCGTCGTTGATTTTCCTTTTTAGAACTATATCTATGCTTAGTATAAAATAAAGACAGATAGATAAAGTCTTTCGACTGCCTCGTTAGTCTAGTGGTCGCTAGCACTACTGCTGAAAGTATTATTAGGTTTTTCCAACAGGAATTTCTCAGTAGCAGCTCGGAGTCTAGATTTGTGCCCGGTTGATGGCAATAGGCTCGCCCCCTATTACATAGGACTTAAAACATAACTGGCGAAATGTGGGTGTACTGCAGGCTCCCCAACCCTTCGCGAAAACAAAGCGTGATAACAGGTATGTTATATTATTATATTATTTATATATCTTTTGAAAACGTGGACTTAACAGTCGCGCAGTGAGCAAGGCAAGGGAGGTGACCAATGCTCATTTACTGTCTATTATATTATGGAGACAGCTTTACCCGGCAGATTAAAAATGGCTCATATTATTTCGAATGAAAATAAAGCATTTAAAACACGTTAGATTTTTAGTCTTCGCGAGGGTATTAAATGGCACTACAGGTACCTATCTTGCAAAAGTCTTTTTGAAAATTCATCCCCAAAGGGGGTCAAACAGGGGATGAAATTTTCAGTCGAAGTCAAACTCAAAGCATTTATTTCAATATTAAACCATTTACAGGCACTTTTGAATTGTCAAGATGTCGGTCAGTCAGAAAGATGAAGCTAGTTGCCCATTCCAAAGCGTAGTAGGTACCTATGGAGAAGAACGGGCAAGAAACTCCACGGACACTCTTTTAAATCATAATATTGTTACAAAATATTGGTCACATCATTCGTGTTGAAATTAAAAATTATACATATGATAACAATATAGAAAGACGTGCACGTTAAAAGCGTCCGTAATATCAAGATAAAAAAAAACAATTAAAAAATTAAAATAAGCCGTGGCAGCTAAGAGATGACCAGTCCCTACTGACGGCGCCCGTTCACGAACATGACGCATGGATCAGCACCATATAGCCCAACCATTTTGAAGAAGAAGAAGTTCGTAATTTTTACAGATGAGAAATCCCGTCGGGCATAGGACTTGTAATAAAATAAATACCGAACTAAATCCGCAATACCCTACTTCTCAAGCATCATTGAAATTAAATAAAATGAAATTGTGTATTCTGTAAATAGGATATCGGAATCACTTTTACACGTCATATAAAAAAAATATTAAAAATAAGCTAGATGAGTTCGGCGTTTCCTATTTGACTACTCTGAGAAGAAAGGCCAAAATAAACTCAGAGGTCGCAGTCTCTTTTAAAGTCCAGACATAATCTTGGTCAGGCCATATGAGGACCATGTAGATTAGTATCTGAAAAGGTCTTTTGAGGAAAGAACCACACAGATTTGAGTGGACCTATCCAGTCAGTGCAAGCATTTGTCAGTAATCGAGGAGCTCAACTTAGAACTTAAGGAGCTCAACTCGACGAGCAATACCAAAGAAAGGACATTTGGGTAGGCCGCAAAAACTACTCAAACTGCCAGACCATCACTAAAACTAGAACAGAAATAAAAATAATATCCACATAGTCCTCACATTCACAATAGTTAAAATAATATAATACTTTACAAAGTAATCATGTCATTTTGAATATAATTTTCAACAATGTCAATGTGTTTATAAAACTGGTATATGTTGATTTTACATAATAATGAAAATGTCTAGTTTTATGGTTTTATCACAAGGCTTAGCAGAGCGAGCAGTTCAATCCCAAGCTTTTCTATCTTCTAAATAATCTGAAATTGTATAGTACCCTTTTTTACAAAGTTGGTTTTAATACAGATAACATCAATAATATCAAAGACTACACTCCTCACTACAAACTAGATATATATCAACACCTCCAGCAATATACGTCAGTAGTTTACAGTTATATCCATCTACAATTACCTGTAACTATACGGTGGCTATTCTGGTGGCTCGGCCACATAAAACAGATCCGTTCAAGCGATTAGTATCAATTTTGTGTTCAATTGCCGAGATTTATGGTCTCCAGTGCACAACGTGTTACTTCACCATCCGGCTGTAGGAACACCATGCTTTTGGGCGGGATAGTTCTATTTTTTTCTTTTACGAATATTAAAAATCTAATTTTATTTTTAAGAAAAAAAAGTAATTTTTGTATTTTTTTTTTTTCTATTATATTAGTAGGAAAATATTAGTTTAGGACTTTTTAGAAAACTGTGTAACTTATTGAGAGATGCTAGTAAAAACCAATTTAACCTAACCATATTACAACCCATAGATAATCACACTAATATTAAAAAGGTGAAAGTTTGTAAGTGTGTGTGTATGTTTGTCTCTTCTTCACGCTCAAACGGCTGGACAGATTTAAATGAAATTTGGCACACAGATAGTTTATAACCTGGATTAATACATACAATACTTTTTATCCCGATATTCCCACGGGATCGAAACTTATGCGGGTGAAACCGCGGGGCGCAACTAGTACACTATAAATACGGGAGTTGTACGGGTCAGATAGGCAGTAGTTCCATGCAAAATACTGGTATTCAGCTGCATCCGGTTAGACTGGAAGCCGACCCCAACATAGTTGGGAAAAGTTTATGCCGATGATGAATACTAAAAACCTATGCGTCATAAAGGGAGCGAGGACACATCAATATATAAATTATTTACCTAAATTATTAGTATTTAAGTAGATTTTAACATAATAAATAAACTAACTATTGTCACTATTCTTAAAACTTATGCTAAATATTGTTTTAGAAATTAGTTGTCCTAATAGTAATTGTAAGAACTAATGCCGCCTGTGATACAGGTTTATCCTAGTACAGGCATCATACTTTGTAATACCTACATTATTTCTAAGATTTATACTGTTTTTTACCAATTTTTATATTTGAATAAATTTTATTATTATTTATTATTATCAGTTGGTCGCGAGTGATACTGCAGTATGAGGTTGCAGGTCTGATTTCATTATTATAGTTAGATAGACCAACAGATAGTTATAATGTGTGGCTGAAATAAACAGGACTCCTCATAGTTTCTAGTACGCAATGACTAACTAGTTACTTACCGATCAACGCTGGTTTTAGTTGTTGATAAAGTGTTAGGCTCCGCACAAACGGGCAACCAACCACAGCCACCGGTGGCTGGCGACAAGCTGTTTACATGATTTTGTATGGAATTGTCGCACACGTAACAAGTGGCGTCTACTCGCGACTCAGTGTCCGCTACACGCCACCGGTGACGACCACTCGCGACCAGTGACGCTAAATTTGGGTGTACCCAATATAGGCGTTGTCGTCGACATCGTCTACATTGTTTACGAAATATTAGGAGTGCGATCAAAACCTTCCGTCTCGGAATCCATCGTGAGACTGTATAGCAGGAGTGACAAATTGTAGCGGTCACCGACCATTCGTAGCGCGCTTCGTTTGCGCGGTACCAAAGAGTGTGGCGCGCGACAGCCACCGGTGGCTGTGGTCAGTGGCCCGTTTACGCGAAGCCTTAGAGAGCGACAACTACAGCACTGTAGGAAACTACTTTAGTTTGTAGGTTAGTTCGTGGTATGGTATTATAGATCTGTTTCTGAAATGAGAGAAACTTTACTGGTAAAACATTTCCACTTAATAGCGTAGTTCCATATAATACACGCTTTTGCCCGCGGTTTCGCCCACATGGACGTCGAAAATTATCACCTCAATAAGAAGTATTCTATGTCCTAACCTAGGCCATAGTCTACCTGTTTACTCGTAACATAAGGTTCAGTTCAAAACCAGCGTCAGGCACTAGTTGTCTGGCATTCATGCTGAACTGGGCCTATTTGTCGCAGCCGTGAGGCACACAATACTGTTTTAAACTTTCTTTGCTTTTCCTTTTTTTTTTTGTTTTTGAAAACTGTGTGCCTTAACCTGTGTCAAATAAATTTATTTTCTTTCTTTCTTTAAATTTCATTGATATCCCCTTAAGGCGCGAAAGGTAACAGATACAGACAGACAGAATTACTTTCACATTATTTTACCAGAATAACCGCGAAATTTCGCGGAAATGTATTCATATTTTTTTAGATTTTTAATTCATATTCTTTTTGACACCTTTCTATGGCACCTATGGTCATGAGCTATCCGAATATCAAAAAATATTTCGCCTTAAGGGGGAAAATTTATTCGCCGTTGCAGTGTATAATAGATAATATTATGTACATAATAATGTACATATTATGTGTGTGCATTATATAACACTTTATCTACTCTCCTAGCGTAATATTCGAATTATAAACTTCAAAACGAGTTTTTATTGACATACTTTTTATTCACAATACCGAAATTTAAAAATAGAATCATATTATGACACTTTTTCTCGAACAAAATAATGCTATAAAACAATTTTTTTTCCAAAGAGTTTCCATCAACCTTTGTAATGGAACGTTTAAGTGGGGGACACAGCAGCACTCGCTGTGTAGCGCATGTGCGGTGATTCATATGTTTTTTAGTACTGAATTTCGTGGGATTTTTAAATTTATTCTTGATTTTTAAATTTGATCTTTTATTTAGTATTAGGCTCAATCCCAATGTATGAAAGTAGATAAAGTAGTGTATGAAACTGCACATAACTAGGTATTAAAACACTCATGTGATACTATTAAAAACCTCGCCTGCGGCTCGGCTTTTAAACACACACTCATGTTTTAATAGCCCTCATTATGCAACAGTTTCATAAACTACTATAATAGTACGGAGTAAATATTAAACGTCAACTGGTCAGCGTGGTGTTTTCTCTCATACTCTTCACTTTATTTTCCTACTCCATGCTATCAGATTCGTAAGCATTTTACTTTAACCATTTGTTCGTTTTGTAGGCTTTCCAGTAAATACTATTTATCCATATCTTGGTACATAAACATTTAATGGCTTGTTTGTGCCAATGGACGTTTACGATTTAGGTTATAATGATATCCTGATAATTATCTAGAATACTGTTTTTATTTATTTTCATAACGATTGTACCGTTAAAACCACTGTTCTATTTCATCACTACATAGTATAAAATAAAGTCGCTTTTACTGTCCCTATGTATGTTTAAATCTTTAAAACTACGCAACGGATTTTGATGCGGTTTTTTTTAATAGATAGAGTGATTGAAGAGGAAGGTTTATATGTATAATAACCCGGTTTATACCCGTGCGAAGCCGGGGCGGGTCGCTAGTATTTTATATTATAAACTTGATTTAAAAATGTCAATATAAAAAAAGTTTTATTACTTTTATATTTTTATGTATTTCAATGCGCTGGAAAAAAGTTTCCAAGAAAATCAAAAATAAATGGGAACACTGAAACAGTTTATTCCACGTACAATTTTGGCTACCTGCTGTTACTAACAAGAAATAAAGAAATCTATCTTAAGCAATAAAATATGAGAGTTTCGGTTATTTTCCTCTCTGTAATCATTTTAACAAAAATAGGTTTATGTGTTTGCTTCTCAATGTTTGATGTCCATCGTGTTATTTTGTTTGTCTGTTATTTGCGCAACTTTTACTGAGCAATCTTAAGGTCACGTGAAAAAACAATTTTTTATAAAAAAAAATATCGAAGAAAAAAAATACCTGTTACATTTTATTTCCGTATCAGATATTTTTAAAACAAATAAATATCATATATAATTTATCATAAAAATTATCAAAACACATTACAGATAATATGTTTATCGCCAATAAATATTACAGCAAGGTAATTTAACATATTACAATTTCCGCCGCATGTAGACCTCATTCTCACAACGTTCGTAATGAAACCATAATGACATTTAAATCAGTCAAATTGGGAGAAAGTACATGAAAAATTGAGATTTGGCCGACTTCCAAATGACTAAATAACTTTTTTCGTGGGCTGCCTTAGTGTAATACACTGAAATATGTTTAATGTGCAGGCCCAAGTCTGTTATAATTGTAAAAGTGTAATAACTTTTGCCGCACTTGTGACTTTTGGTAAGTTAATGGTAATAGCTTGGGGTAAAATAAATTGTAGTAAAAACTGTTCTTGGACGTCAGAGGAAGTTATAAAGTCTCTCTAGGAAATGGATAATGTTTACCAAGAATCTAAAAGCATCGTGATCATCAAAACGATTACTAAGTGTGAGTGAGCATTAGGTCAGGAACTAAATAAGTAGGTAGTAAATGTATAATGCGGTAGAAGACGAGAATTTTGACGTTAACTATTACCAAGATAACATTCAACAAGACCTTAAGCTAATTTTATCGTTGAGTTGAGTCTGTCTAGTGTACGTCAAAATCAACGTCTTCAAAATTATACCCACTCCTTTCGAGACCATACTCAAATCCTTTAGGTTCGGGGGGATCTTACAAAAGATGGGCCATTCACAAGAAAAGGGTTTTGAGTAAAAGGTACCACGCAAATGGTAACAAAATTGATCGAATTTACCAACAAAACGATAAATTTCAAAGCTGACAGTTCTAAACTTGAATCAACATCGTCATTCATTCATTCATTCACAAATATAAAGAATCCTTTCCTTCAAAAGGTCATATCTTGACAACCAAGTATAACGTGATATTTTCTAAGGAATTTAAGCGTTTCTCTTAGAAGTCTCAATCCTTTTAGCATCATGCTCCATTTTCGTATGTACAAGGATTTTTGCAAGGAATGATTTACGATCAGCTCCTAAGCTATTCATGACACGCAAAGTGGTTTTAACATTTTAAGAACGTTTTTTTTTTCATTTATTTTAAGATTTTTTGTAATAGTAGAAGACAATGGTGCCGATTCTCTTGTCACAAATGCCTCTAAACTAAACTAAAAATCACCAAAATTTAGTTTATTACTGTCAAACGACGATTTCCCATTCTGAAATAGACTAAAGTGACACAACTTAACTATATTTTAGTTTGACAGCACTAAGATGGCACTGAGATATTAGTTTAGTGAAAATGGCAATTTTGCTATTCTGAATTTGACGTTTTTAACCTAAAATTTAGATTTTTTAACTAAATATGACTATTTTTAATCGCGACTAAAAACATGTGGAATAAAATTGGTTGTCATGAACTAAAATTCACACCAACACCTCGACTTGAGATGAAAAAACAGTATTGATTTTTTTTTTTCTTTTGCTTATATCTCGAAAACGGTGTGTCCAATCGCAAAAATAATGAAAATTTCGACACCCTTTATAAATATCGAATATCCTTAAACCCCTAACACTACATGTAGGTAATATTTTTTCTTATTTTCCACACAAAAAGTGAAAAATCCATATAAAACACGTCGAGGCTGCCCCCCCTGCGCGCCTCCGGCTCTGAAAAGATTCACGTGGTTAGGTATCGTGTGGAGTCGCGGTTGTTAAATTCGATTTAGGTATGTCAAAATTATTTTTAAATTTAGAGAATTTATTTTGCAGAATAGCATTGAGATTCTCATAGTCAAAAGTAAGGAATTTTAGTGATAGTTTAGTTAGTTTAGTTCGGTGTACAAGAGAATCGGCACCATTTTCTTTATTGTAATCAACTGTCAAGGACCGTCTTAGCGCTAGAAAAATTGATTAATGATACTTGTGTATAATTTTTTTTAATCATAAATTCTTCAGGACAGAACTGAAAATGGTTACGATTTATGATCAAAAAATCTTTTCAGGTTTTTACCTGAAGAATCAATTTGACATTTCGACCATACAAAAACTGTCAAAATGATAAACTTATTCGTCGGATAAAAGTTGAGCGATTAAAAAACCCACCCCTAAGGCCCTTACGCTGATTTTTTCAAAGTGATATCTTTTATCCGTGGTACAAAATGTAAGTCCACCAGTTTAAAAAAAAACAATATCGCAAAGTAATACTTGTCGGGAAATACGTCATGATTTGACTAATCCGAGCGCCAGGGTCGACAGGGTCTACAACATAACGCTCGGACCGGCCGGAGCTAAGCAGAGTTCTTCGGCGGCGTTCAAACAGTGAACACGTTTAGAAACTGTCGCGTGATCCGTATAGTTGTGTCGTGTACCTACAGTGTGTGAATTGCTAGTGTGATTAATTTGATAGTAAATTATAATGTGATCTGAACTGCAAACGGTTTTTCTATTGCGCAAAAACCAACACTACCCACAGTACGCCCACAGTAGTTAAAATATTGCTGATAATAACGAAAGAGACACATACCCCTCTCCATCATTTTTATATTACGGATAAAAGATTTTTTAAATTCATCTTTAAACGACAAACCTTTACCTATACAATGTCGCCCACCGGCATGTGACTCTTAGAGTTTTAGTTTCGATCAACATGGTATTGTTGATCGAAGAGTTTTAGAGCTTTTCCACGAATTTAGTTACAGTTAGGTATCAATAATGTTCTGTGAATTTGTAGCTGTTATGTAATAGATAATTAATAATGATTAAAAAAGTAGCCCTATGCGGGATTTTATGGACTTACACTTGTGTTTTTTAAATAAATACAGATTTTTTTAAGAAAAAATTTCTTCGACTCCGTTTTTGTTTTTTATAGTCGACCAATTTCAATAAAAAATGTTGATTAATCTGATAAAATAACTCATAAGCTCTTAGAAATAACAAACAGAATCCAAATCGAGCCAATAACATCGAAGATATGGCTAAAAATGTAAAGCAAGGTCACAAACGCTACTCAAATATTAAAAAATTAAATAACATGAACAAAAAAAAATTGTAAAGTTAATTTTCGATAACTTTAACTTTGAATATTCAGAAAAATACGGGCGGTCACATGCCAATGGGCCACATTGTATAATTTTCAGGACTGTCCCGTACCTACCGTGTCCAACATGGCCACCTTACAAGCAACACATTATAGAACATTTGTTTCGGTATATCTTAATGAAGACACATGAAGGGGTCAATGTTTTTATGTCCGACTGCCCAACCTGTTCGGACGTGGCGAAAGATTTGTACGCGTATATGGAACATAAATTATAATATATTATTCTATTTGGAGTATGAAATGTTTCGTAATAATATGCGATATTTATGTGAGGTAGAAGATGAAACGATTTGGATATGTGGTCATTTTTACCTCTTCTTTTTTACCCACGACGAAACTGAGACGGTATAATATGCGTTTGGGATGAGAGGATGTTTGTGCAAATCCATGTTGCCATTTTTCTCCAAAACTACTAGTCCGATTTTGATGCAGTTTTCAGTTATTATGGATTTGAAGAATTGGAAGTTCTTTGGGGTGTCTTTGCCTCTTGGAGCAGAAGTGACTCAGTTGTAACGGCCTCGACTTACGACTTACGGTCATAGATTCGAACCCTGACAGGCGCTTTACTTTGTGTAAATCAGAAGGCACATTTTTTCATGATTTTATTTTACCACTTTATTGACGTAATATGTATGTATACCCATGCCAAATTACAGCTTTCTAGTACTAACAGTCTCTGAGCTAAGCCGCGGACAGACAGACGGACACGGCGAAACTATAAGGGTTCCTTGTTGACCCCCTTATAGTTGTTCCCCATACAGTTTTTTATGAAACAATAAACACTTGAGGACATCCCTTTGATCTATTAGATAGTAAGTATTCAAAACTTTACATAAAATTAACTATTTTATGAAATAAAATCTGAGCTCGATTGTCAAGCTCTGCAATCAGACATTGATTCAGTATATAAGTGGAGTTTAGAAAATAAAATGGAATTTAATAAATCAAAATGCTACGTGATGTCTTTCGGTCGGATGCGGCACCCAGTCAACTTTCAATACAAACTGAATGGAGATACAATTACAAGAACTGATTCCATGAAAGACCTGGGAGTCATATTCGACCGTAAGCTCACTTTTCACGACCACATCACATCCACTGCGAAGGAGTCCTTCAGGCGCCTTGGCTTTGTTTTAAGGAACTGTCGTGACTTCCATAGTCCCCACGTTATCAAGCTTGTTTTTGGGGCATTGGTCCGTAGCAAACTTGAGTCTAGTGCGTGCGTATGGAATCCTTTTGAGAAGCAGTATGCGTTAGCTTTAGAAAGGGTTCAGAAAGCATTTCTTAGATATCTTTACAAGCACTTGTACGGATTTTATCCTCTCTTGTATCCCACTAAATTCCTGTTGGGTTGCCTAAGTTATAATTCCCTAGAAGTAAGACGGTCGCACGATCAGATGACTGTAATATTTAAAATTCTTAGGAGGATAATAGATGTTCCTCATCTGCATAATGAAATCTGCAAACTACTTGTCCCAGATAATTACTGTCGTGGCAGGAAACACCGCTTACTGGCTGTTCCAAGTTGCCGTACTGTTGCACACTCCAAGTCACCTATTCCTCGGACATTAGCCGCTATTAACGCTCTGCTGAACTCAAACACAGATCTTGATATGTTTGCGAATGAATGGAAGATGATACTGTCAGAATGTTTGAATTTTTGTGAGAAGAATGTATGACTGTGTTAAATAAATTTTATGTTTAAGTAGTGTAACTGGCTTCGGCCGCTCTATTTAAAATAAATATATAAATAAAATAAATGCCTAAAATGCAAACTAGCATAAGTAATAGATGAAGGCCATGTCATTTTGTAGCAATTTTTAATCTAATCTTGACTAGTTCGAGCGGCAATTTAGCACCAATTTAATATTGCGTTGCAGGAATGCTGTATACTGGAATGTTGTAATCAACATAGCCCACAACATCGCAGTAAGTACCTATTGATGATGTTATTACAAACCAGGCGAAAAGTAGCTATATCTGTGCCTAATATGAGATTTATATCCTTACTAGCAGCGCCCCGCGGTTTCACCCGCATAATTGTCGATCCCGTAGGAATATCGGGATAAAAAGAATTCTATATGTTAATCAAGGCTATAAGCTATCTGAGTACCAAATTTCATCCAAATAGGTTCAGCATTTTTTGCGTGAAAGAGTAACAAACATCCATCCATCCATCCTCACAAACGTTCGCGTTCATAATAACCCTAAATTTGTTACAGATGGCCATAGTATTTTTAGAGTTAAATAAAACTAAAAATATTGAGATCACAATTAGACTTTTATTTTTAAGAAAATCAGCAACTATCATTCTTTAGAAAATCAGTATAAAGATATTTTTATAATGTGAGGAACATCCATAAAAAAAATATTTAAAAAAAAACATCACTGGCCGTCTCACCCGGTACATCGGTAGTGATGGCCGTAGTGGTACGGGACAGATGGCCGGTACTAGATTTGCTATGCTGGAGCTCCTTTTTATTCTTCTGTCCACATTTAGAGCTCATGTCATCAAAAGGTGTACAATTCTCATGTGGGGTACAGATTACAGATCGAACATTGAAGCCAATCTTCATGCGACGGGTTTTATAATATTTTTCGCTACATCCAGCACAATTATCAGCTTCATCTTCTGCGTCTTCTTCACCAGATGTATCACATAATATTGATTTCTCCTTTCTAGTGTTACTTTCAGACCTTCTTTCTATTTGTTTGACAGCCGTTATATGACCCTCTCTCCTTTTTGTCCGGGTAAGATGGCCAGCTCAATTTTTAAACTTACGAATTACAATTACTTTCCCATTTTGAGGTTAAAACGAAGAAAAATATACACCAAACACAATACACTCCCAAAAACACAAATAAGTAATAAAAATACTAGTATTTCCGGATGGTATACGAACCTACTATAAAATTTCACAACTACTAAATTCAATTAAGGCCTATTTACTTACTTTTTACTTATTTTTGCGCAATGTTTTGTTTGGATATTGTTCGTGGTGGCGCACGAAGTGTATTAATTCAAATACAGCGCCACCTTGTGAATAAATAAGCAAAATATACTGATTGGCCAACTCTCCCGTACGGCCATCTCTAATGAATTTACCCTATATTTGTATATGTCGCAGGGATATTGTCAAACCAGTGATATTATAATTTCACTAGTAAAATTATAATTGCACGAAACTTTGTCAACCGCATCCATTTCTTACAATTTAATGGGCTCATTTCAGTGTTATTGTAATTTCACGGGAACGCTGTAGTGATTTTATTTTATGAGTTAAGTTTGTAGTGGGGTCTTCGTGCGTTTTGATTGGTCAACTCTTCTTCATCCGCCTTTAAGATATGCATAATAAAACGTGTAGAAGTTAATCATTTTATGATATAAGTAAGGCATGACATTGGAAACGGACCAATCATTGACCGTCTCACAATTTAACGGGCTTGCACATACAGTGAAATTGTCAAAATATTACTGAAATGAACCCGTTAAATTGTGAGAAATGGATGCGTTTGACAAAGTTTCGTGCAATTATAATTTCACTAGTGAAATTATAATATCACTGGTATGACAATGGTGCCGATTCCTTTGTTCACAAACTAAACTAAATTTAAGTTCAGTGCATCTTTTTCTTTCTATTTCATTAAGAAAAGGACAGAGGATAAATTTTAGTTTAGTCCTGTCAAATTAATCAGCGCCTGTCACTCTCCATACAAGTTTAGACGTGATTAAAAACTTGCCGACTAAAATTACGTCAATTTACGTCAAGCGCTGATTAATTTGACAGGACTAAACTAAAATTTATCTTCTGTCCTTTTCTTAATGAAATAGAAAGAATTTATTGATATATTTAAAATTTTCTAAAATAGCATCTTGGTGCAACCTGTACTTAATAACTGTAGCGCAGAGGTCATTTACCGGGATCACGGATCATAACATCGCATCAATGAAAATAAAACGAATAAAGTGTAAATAGAAGGCGAATTGAAGGAAAGGGAGAGCCCTATGTCAGCGAGCGATTGAAAATTTTAATTTTTCTATTAACGAATTATTTTTCTTATTATATTTTTATGATTACTGGCCACTAGTCCTACCCGTGTGTTAAATTAATGTCGCCATTGTAGCGACACGTTGTATATAAAGTAAGAAGATATGCATGAAATACACGATGTACCATATTTACTATCGCCTTATGTAGAGTGATCTAAATGTGTAGGTATAATATGCCTGAACACCTTATAAACAGACAATTCATGTTAATGTTCAAAAAACGGATGAAGACACTGATTCCTGTAACACATGTACCACCTAGCTCCGGAGTCAGGGCTTCAAATTAAAATGTAACAACTTTTTTATGTCAATAAAACATTTTTATTGAAGTGAAAACTTCTTTAGCATCGTTGTGATTTCGATGAAACGAAAAAGCGACAGTAAAAAGAGACAGATATAAATTCATAAGATTTAACGTGCGAGAAAATGAGATAGGAAGCATTATACAGTGTTTCTTATGTTCGTGATTCTCTGAAGCTGAAGAATTTGTTGGTTTGCTTGAACGCGCTAATCTCAGGAACTACTGGTCCGATTAAAAAAAATATTTCAGTATTAGATAGCCCATTTATTGAGAAAGGCTATAGGCTATATATGATCACGCTAAAACTAATGAGAGCGGAGCACCAATGAAGAATGTTTCAAAATCGGGGCGTTTTATTTTTTCTTTTGAAAGCTTCCGCTGCATGCGCTGCGTAAACGGTTAAAGTTTCGCAAAAATCATGTATGATAGAATTGTTCCCCTTTAAAAGTTCAAAAAAAAAGGTTTCACTTCTACCACGTGTGAATTGCACACCATGTTTTTTATTTTTAATTATTTCTAGCTTCTGCCCGCGACTTCGTTCGCATGGAAATCGTAAGACATCACAATATACTACAATAATAGCCATATTTTTATAAAACTTCCCTGTATACTACGTTTGTAGTTTTATTCTCAGCAGCCAAAATATACAGAGAGTCAGGAATGGTGACTCGGGAGTAAGCGACGTAACAGTTGTCCGTGTGAGAAGCAGCTTATTCTGAGGTCGACAACCGCAGCCTTCAGCCTTCAGTGTCGGCCCCTGTTACTTGTTGATCGCAAAGCATACACTCCCAGAGAACTGCACGCGCTTTAACTGGTAATTATGGGGAATTTGTACTTTATACGCGCTATAAACACTGTCTCACCATCGCCACAACCTGTTAGAATTTCCACCTCGATGACGTTCCTCTGCAAAGACATGACTTTGAGCTGGTTTCCGTTACACAGATATACAACCGGAAGTCCACTTGCCATTTGTGAATTGAGAAATTCTACGGGGTGATATTTGGCATCATCTTCCTCCACATCAGTATTAATGGAGGTGTATATCACTTCACTCCCTTCAATTTGTGAGAGAATACTGTGGTTGATCGCTGCAGCTTGATCATCTTCGTAGTTAAAACGGAAACACGCCTAAGAATTCTCTTGGTACGGTATTTGACTGATATCCACGTATATCAGACGAATAAGATCTTCTAAAGTGGGATCTACTCTACCAAGAGTCTCTGGTAGAGTGCTTTCACCAACTTTTAGAAGAACTTTGGAGAATACTTGAGCATTTGAATTACCGTCAAGCCGAGGTCGTATGATGATGGTCAAGCGCAGTTTATGAACTCTCGACCATAGAGTCGACCTTTTCAACGAAGTATTCACTTTTTTTTGTCAAAACTGTGACACCACCCATCATATCTTGGTTTCTGCGGATGTCCTGCATGGTTCTGTTTACAGTTTCCACTGCTTTCCTTTTTGCCATAATGCATTCATCCCATACGACGAAGCGCAATCCCCTAAGCACACATCCCTTGTTACTGTTGCGTGACACCCCACAAACAGGCGTTTCGTTGCTCTCTAAATCGATGGGAATCTTAAACATGACGTGCGCTGTTTTGCCACCAGGAAGCAGTGTGGCAGCGATTCCAGAAGATCCACCCACACACATACATATTTTAAAATCGCTTGGACAAATCTGCTGTCAAAATCTGTAAAAAAAACATTTTATTCCTACAGTCTTTTGCTCTAAAATGATCAGAATACAACCTAGAATGTTTTGTGACTGTGAAGTACTTGTAACTTAGTAGTTTCCCATAGCTTACGAAGTTTTCCATTTTTTGTGAATTAATACATTCTATGAACTATTACATACACAATCCAAAAAAAAAATCGTTTTACAAAAAGAGTTAAAAAAAAACAGATGTAAATCGAACTTACTACCCCGGGCGGCCTACCACCAGCTCATAAAGCAGTATTATTTTAATGTTACTTCAGTGGGAGAAAGAGATGGAGCTATACATCCTGTAGAGCTTCATCTCTTTCCCACACTGAAGTAAACTAAAGTAATATTAAAATAATACTGCTTTTGAGCTGGTGGTAGGCCCTCAGGACTTCAAATCATTCGTCCAACCGCTTACTTATTCGCTTTGTTGAAAGTTAGCTAAAATAGCCGTTCCTATATAAAAGGTAGCGTGATGATAATCATTTAAAAAGTTAAATCGGTAACTACCTATCTACAATATCCCAACCTTTTGGCGCGTCCTTTTACAATTTGCAGAGAAAAATACGAACATGATGTAATATTGCTCATCCCCCATAGCAAATAGCGTGATAGTTTATGCTCTACAGTTGGTACAGACAAACATTCTAAAAACTTTATTTTCCGCATAAGAATCGATCCCATACCTCGTAGCAATAACTTTCTTTAAAAAAAATTACTTCGCTACGATTTTATTATATCTATAGATTATAGGTACATAATAAAAAAAATCGTATAACAAAATGTGAAAAAAAAAGAAAAAAAACCGTAGGTGGGAATCGAACTTACAACCCCATGTTTGCAAAGCAACCGCCCAACCGTTGAGTTAATCGCTTCGTTGAAATTTGTCTAAAATAGCCGTTCCTATATATTTCATGATTGACTGCTTAGTTCCATAAAGGTATAGCGTGATGATAATCATTTAAAAAGTTTAATCGATAACCATCTACAATATCCTAAAATTTTGGCGCGTTTTTTTCCAAAAATACGAACATAATATAATATTGCTCGTCCCCCATAGTAAATAGCGTGATAGTTTATACCCTATAGTTTGACCAGACTTATAGGGAACACCTATGCAAAATTTTAACAGAATCTATCCGGTAGAATTTGCGTCATGCTAGAACATAAAAATACAACATAATGTAATATTGCTCGTCCCCCATAGTAAATAGCGTGATAGTTTATACCCTATAGTTTGACCAGACACACAGGGCATATCTATGCAAAATTTTAACAGAATCTGTCCGGTAGAATTTGCGCCATGCTGGAACATACATACAGACAAACAGACAAAAATTCTAAAAAAAATATTTTCGGCATTAGAATCGATCCTAGACCTCGTAGCAATTACTTTTTTTCAAAAATATTCAATGTACAGTTTTGACTTCGCTACGATTTTATTATATGTATAGATTCATTCATTCATACAATTCATAACTACCCATCCCTTAGCACGACATCTGCAAAAGACTTAATTAAGTACTCTACATGAACTGGCCGAGATCACTTCCTAGTTGATTAAAATGTTCAGTATCACCATAGTCTATAGTTTCACGTGATTATGACAAACATGGGGTTCACATTTCTTATTAAAAGTAATCATGACACCCTTCTATGTACATCAGGTACGCAAAATATACCCTTTTACGATATTCTATTCCACCCTTTTCCCTCAGTTTTACCTTATATCACTCTATAAAAAAGCTTATAAACCTTTACTACAGAACTTGAGAATATCATAGCAAACTAAAACTAATGATATCGCGAAGGATTATGTCGTAATCTTTTATGATAGATGCTCTCTCCGTCATAATTCTGTTGAAGATTAGTGTAACACGATGTTAGTAATCTACGGTCAATCACCTGGTTGTTAGAGATTATTTATCTTATGAGATGGGAGGTGTGTGACAAGAATTTTGTCGTTTCCTATTTCAAGAAAATCTGTGATACATGTCTTGTTTGTCAATGTGATGTCTGTTTTCACTAGCGTCAAGTTTTGCAACGTTTTGTTACGAAATGTCGCACGTAAGCTTTTAAGAGGAGGCTCCCTAAATTGTATGTTAATTTGCATTAATATTCTGAAAAAGTCACGCATACAATCAAAATGGAACTTTAGTATTTAATTTATTGGATCTTTTTCTTTCCAAATATAAGACAGTTACGTAATTGGAACATTTTCGCCCGATCCATTCTTTTTTTCTTAAAAAATCATGTCTTTTTTAAAGATCATTTGAAACAAAAACAAGATTACTCGGCTTTTATGTCTAAAATAATTATTGACAGTAAGTAAATATAGTTTATTATCCAAATATAAGATATTTTTTTTTATTTTAGTTATAAACGAAATAAGAATTGAGAATTACGACATTTAGTTCCGTGCTTGAACACTACCAAAGAGCGCACGTGATATTCAACTTTATTACTGATGTGTTAGCGTTTAGCACATAGTGGAGTGGTGGGGTGCATGGGGGCGGAGTTTGCGTGGAAATTGTCTTTGGAGTGCCTGGTCTTAAGTATCCTATCCTATCTAATAGACTTCGTACCCAAGTCGGCCGCAGCAAACACAATTTCTACAAATGGGGGTTCATGGACGGCTCAAATCTCCGGTGTGTATACAGTATCTCTCCACAGAGAATGGGCCACCTTCCATCTTACACCGCATGCCCTGTCATCTGCACACGTGAGGACCTTATGGCTGCGTCAGCAAACGATATTAGCGTTGCTGAATTTTGAAGACAACTTGAAAAAAAAAACTGGCACTCCGGGAATGCCGACAGAAGTGAAAACTTGAAAATAAATCGACACCGTGGTAATCAACGCGTTGATGTCTTTTTAATGGTCAAAAGCTGGTGTCGTAACAGAGTCGCGAAATCAATGGTTTAGTCCCATCTCAAAAATGCCCAACGCGCCTGAAGAAGTTTTCACTTGAAAAAAGTGTTATTTTGCCATTGTCACGCTTAGAAAAAGTATCCCAAAGCAAACACTCCTGTTTCACTATGTTTCATGATTTCTCAGTAGGCAACTCGAAATCTTCAAAATCTAAATTTTTATCTACAGTTTTTTTTAATCATTTTCGGTGCCCGTCAATTTTGTTTGAAATTGGTTGCTAGGCAACCTGAAGACTGTTTTTATCATTACGCATTAGTGAATCGGTGTCATCATAACTTTAGTGATCCCCCAGTGTCTGCTGCTTTTGGCATACCATAGGACAGTTACAGACTTATTGATTCAAGATATTGAAAAAGTGTTCAAGAAACGAAAGCCCCTCTTATAAGATATTTCACTGCAAGGATAGCATAAAAAACGAAGTCTTTACCTCAAGATAAGGCTGCAGAATGTGATAAACGTCCCGTACGTGACTCCTGGAGTAACCGCTAAGCTATTCATGAAGGAGATGCACCTTGCGTAACGTGAATTAAATACCTAGAGTTTATTTCTGCTTCTGTGCTGACTGGGAGAAGACAATAAATCACTATCACTAAGCGTTGAATTCAAATTCAAATTTTATTTGTTCAAACTAGGCGGAGAATCAGCACTTTTTGAGCGTCAAAAATACATAAGACAGTCCCCCAAAACGCCCACCCTTCATTCACCACATCCTCGTTGAGGACTAATATTTTTTTAATACCCATGTCGATTTTATACTAACATAATGTAAAATGATGCAATTAAACGAACTTGAGAAGCTACTTTGATTCTATTTGTAATAAGAACCCTTACTCTAAAATAACTGATTTAATTCCAAATATAATTATTTAACCTCAAAATGGATAGTAATACCCAAATTAATCTTAAAGTCGCTACCCCAATATCATAATCTAAAACTGTATAATAAAACTACATATTCACAATATTTCAGGGATAAGGAAAATAATATGCCACACCAAGATATTTTGTCTGTCATTTATATTTCTTTGACAACATCAAATTCAATATTCTACATCATACTATCACATCTCCTATTCCCCACATAATATCACAATTCAATCCGTATTCTAATATTTACCATGAAACTAACAGGTTACCTTAATTTACAGTAGATTTCCAACCAATACCATGCCAATCTATCTTTTTACCAACACATCCACCAAGCACATCTTACCGTCACGAGCGCCCAACCCAGAAGGTCGTTATTACTCCCATTTTCACATATCAAATCTTTGGGTGTTGCCAGTACAATATCCAACAATTACGTTTTAATAAATTGAAACCTAACATATTCACATTAAAAAAATCCTATTAATTTAAGCTTGTTCATAAATTGGCGTTTAGGACTTGGTTCACCTTAAGCCAAAAGAAATGGGGACTAAGTTTTGTGTGTTTTTGTTAAGAATTTAATTTTAAAAAATGCCGCATGGTGCCACGGCTTACTAAGAGAAAAAACTGAAACAAATTAGATCCCCGTGCACTCATAGATTTCTGAATAATTTTTTTTAATGCAATTTATTAGTATTCGGCGCAGTCGGGCGACAAAATATTTTTTACGTTTTACTAGATTTTGCTGTCCAGCTGTGCCGTATAATGACGAATCATGCCGACCCGTAGAAAAGTGTTGCACAATCTTCAATAACATTTCAATGTGTCTTTTTAATATATCAGCGTAGGTACTATAATAAATCAAGTTATATGTTAACTTTTCCGGGACTTTTCACAGCATAAACAACAACCTTAATCATAAATGCTGAATAAATCTATGGCTATATATCTAGAGCTAAATTAATGACAGTATCTTGAACTATTTATACCTGTGTTAACATTAATTAATTTTATGTTTACACGTTATTAAGATATATTAGTCGTGTAGGAAGATTAATATACTAAAGTGATTTATAAAGTGCGTTCGTTTATACTTTTGAAATGAGAAAGAAAAGGAACGAGCATTAGTTTTTTTTTTTTTATCGCTGTTCGTATGGGTATGTGACGTATTAATAGGTTTAGTTTTTACCCGACTGCCCCAGAAGGAGGGATGAAGTATGTATGTATGTTTGTATGTATGTATGCATGTTTGTATGTATGTATGTCTATTTCTTTGGCACGCTCTGTAGCCTAAACGGCTTGATGGATTTTAACACATGAGGTGTCGTTAGGTGCGTCTTAATAGTAAGAGTGACATAGGCTATATAATATTTATATATTGCATCTGCAAATACAAAAAAGGGAGTGGAGGTTTAAAAAAAACAACGTTATTGGTATCAAATAAAAGTTAGTAATGATTCAATTCCAAATATATATACATATTTATATATTAATAAAACTAAAAAGTTTGAAATAAAACAAATTATTAGAAAAAACAAAAAACCCGACTGCAAAAACTCATAAATGAAAGAGGGTTTATTGTTTTTTTCTAATAATTTGGTTTTTAATTTTCTTTATGGTTGTTCAAATGACTTTTTTATAAAATCGTGTTCGAAACTTTTTCGTGGTTTAGGAAGTTTATTTTTTTCTTCGAATATGTTGCAAATAAATGATATCGTTTCGTGAATGGCTGTGTATGTTACTGGATATTTATTATTCGTCGCATGATTTTTCGTGACGACGAATCAGAATACGAAAATATTCTAATACTAGATCCCGCCAGAGGCTTCGCTCGCGTGATATCTTTATAAGTTATAACCTATGTTACTCAATGATAACATATCATTTTACTGGTGAAAGAATTTTTTAAATCAGTCCAATTTTTTATGAGTTTATTCATTAAAAATAAACAAACAAATATACAAAAAAAAAATTCTTTTTCTCTTTATATTATTAGATACTATATTCTAAATACGTAAGAAAAAACTTTGAATAATTTGTTTTGGACCAAAATAATACTAGTTTGAATAAAATAGGGCTGAAGATTATTTTTGAAAAGGAGACATTTAATTAGACGTCGATCATAATTTTATACTACAAATAATAAATTACCCACCCATTCCCTTAATTCCAAGAAAGGCTTGTTTGTCAGAAATCTACGCAAAGGAAAAAATCCAAGAAGAAAAATCGATATTAATGTGACTACCATGTAGGTTCAATATCGCTATAACTTATTAGGTCAATCGTGTGTGCGAGAATTGAAAGAAAAAGGGACTCTCTTAATTAACCCACATCTTCGTTTTATAGCTGCTTAAGTTATTATCTATGGACATACGTTGCGACTTGCGCGGGAAAATATATTGCAGATGCTTTCTTGTCTATGCGAATTCCTAGGAAAATGGACCGTTTCTTATTTTTGTAAAAAAAAATCTGGGAATATGGACGTAATTAACATAATAAATATGTTGGTTTATAGTAAATAAAGTACCTATTTCAGGGTCCAACATTTGCTGTTTTACTTTTTTTAAGTAAAAAATATTTATTTTTGACGTTTCTAAAGATATTAATTTTTATTTAAATATTAAAAATGTTTTCATAAGTCAACTTTACTCACATGTTTACTATAATATTGTATACTTCCGCCAGCGACTTCGCCTGCGTGATATCTTTATAAATTATAGCCTACTATATAATTATAGATTAGCCTATAGTTCTCAGTGATAAATTGATAATGTAGCATTCCAATGGTGAAATATTTTTTTAATTGGCTACTAGTTTTTGAGTTTATTACTATATGGTTAGGTATATGTCGGCAATCCGTTAAGGGAATGTAAAAGAGGTTATTTGCAACCAAATTAACCCTGATATACAGTGTTAATGGTATACGTAACTATATAAAAAATGGAGGTGAAAACATTTTTTTCTAAAAAAAAAACAGTGTTTTTTTTTAAATAAACAGTGTTTTCTTTTAAATAAACCCAATTGTATGTTCATAAAAAAATAGGTGAATTCAAAAATAAAATAAAAAAAAAGTCTAGTTATACATTCTTCTTCTTCTTTGTCTAGATTTATCTTAGTCTATCTTGACTTTTTTTAAAGTAATTTTTCGATAATTTATCATGAATTTCCAGAAAAATGCGGGCCCATGGGCGACACTATATATATATAAAAAGTATTTAAGTACTTTTCCACTGTTTGACCAAGAATATGTCTGGACAAAGGTCTAGACTTTAAAAGAGAGTTTGACCTCTGAGTTAGTTCATTTCTTCTCAGGATTAGTCAGATAGAAATGTCGACTCCAACTCGCAATTTTTTTTTTTTATATGACGTTAAAAAGTGATTCCGATATCCTACATCAGAGTAAAAAAAACCTTTTTTGTTTTTTTTTTTGTTTTGATTTGGGCCAGCTCTTGACCTCGATCTCGTTTGATAGGATTCAACAGATGTGATCCATGTACAATCTACCACACAAAATTAATGAATGAAGTAACAAGTAGGTAATAAAATATTTAAAAAATAAAATTGTGTCAAAAGTGTCAAACAAAAATAACGAATTACAGTTCAAAACGGGTACAATTAAAAAAGTCGATATGTCGTTAAATTACATAAAAATATTTTAGATTAGAAATTTATATTAGAATAAATCTAAGTCATTGATTGACATCTAGAAAATCGTTAATCGAGTAGCATTATTTTTCAAACAATAATGCTGTTAAGTTCTTTTTAAAATTGCGTGTTGTGTCATCTTTTATTATGTCAGCTATTTTGTTCACTCTTGCTTTAAATGCTGACGGATTATACTTGGAAGAGAACACAGACGCTGGCAGAGAGTTCCATACTTTGGCTGTGAGCATAATAAATGTCGAGGAGAAGCACTGAGTACGAATATTTAGTCGATATATCTGTGGCCCTAGTGAAAAGGGGTATAAGTAATCGGATTAATACCCCTTTTCACTAGGGCCACTGACACTGGAAATTTCAAATGTCGTAAAGGACAGGGAATACAATGTCCTTTACGACAATTGAAATTTCCAATAATAGGGATGAAGACCAAAAAAATATTTTTTGTCCGTTTTGTAGATTATTAAAAAATGTTGGACACGTATTTTTCTTTTTTTACCTAATCAAAAGATTACGGCGATACATTGAGTTAAAATGTAGCATGACGTCACGAGTATGTAGATTTTATACTTACTTGTGACGTAGCAACCCCCTCTCCCCAACTTTAATGCGTTTTATCTAAATATTTTTTTATTAATATGTAGAAGCAAAAAATACGTGTCTAATATTTTTTTATTATCTCACTGACGAACTTAATAGTTTTTTTTTTTTTTACCCTGGCATTATCCTTATTATATAATTTCCTGTATGTTTCAAAATAGTATATTAGATACTTTAGTGCTTTTATCAATAAGCTTATCAAAACCAGTATTCCAATTTATGTGTTAAAAGCACGTTAGCGATTTCTTTAAAAAACGATTTACGAATTTAATGTTTATTTCTTTTGAGAATCTTTATTGGTTTAACCATTCAGCTGACATTTGAAGTCCGTTTTATTTCAAGTAAATATTTTATCGTTCAATAAATTTTTCTTTGATAGCTTTATAGATAATTTATTGAACATGCTTGTTTTATTAACTTTCAGCCAGTCCGTTTACATGTAGATAAAACTACAAACTTGAATGTTTCTTTTCTTAACCTATTCGTTTTAATAATTTACAAATAATCAGTTAAAATCATCAAAGCAATAATTAAATTTTTAATTCGTAAATAGCCGATGTCTAAAAAAACCCCAAATCATTAAATACAAAGAAAATAACGTTTGAAAAGCCACCTCTTAATTCGTTTTAATATTTGTTTGACATTATAACGGACATAAAAAATTGACTGAAGTACTTATGTCTAAATCCCGAAAAACATGTCACATCACTACGCCTTTGAAGATTTTTCATAATGTCAATCTGGAATGAATAATTGTGTCGCGAAACTACATTCATTACATATCAATCCCAATAACCTATTTTGAAGGCATTAATTATACAGACCAAAAATAAAAGATCGAATACTTACATAAATCGAAATGTCGGTCATTAGTTGGAAAACTCACATTAACACAAATTATAATGAAACAGACACTGTTTTGTCACAATTGTAAAATTATTTTGCCACTTATGTTTACGTGAAAACTTTCGCGCGGAAACTTTGGTAGGAGCGACGTGAGGACGTCTGCACTTGACGCGTGTCGCGCGAAGACTGGCCCACTGAATTTTCACACCCACGGCGTTTTCATTTGGATCACGCGTCGAGGGCGGGAAAGCCGAGTTCGAGATTCGAATTTTCATCATTGTCTATGACGTGTACGTACCTACGTAGGGCGAGAGCTAATTACTGGCCGCCAAGAGATATGTAATTTATCGTCTCTAGTTGTTGAAATGGAAGAATATTTTTCTGTGGTATTTTCTTCATAAAATATTGGTCGTTCTTTGCGTTTGACAATAGTTTACATAGAGCTGAAATATTCATGAAGCAATTCCCTTCGAATTTATTTAAAAATTCAAACTCATTTATTCAAAATACGCTGAGAATCAGCATTTTTAACGTCAAAAATTGTACTGACTATGAAGAATTTCGTCTCGTATGTTTGATAAAAGCCTTTTAAATGTAATACAAAGCTTTGTGAACATAGTATAATAATACCAGCCTATTACTGTGTATGAGAAGAGCCTTTTGGCCCGCGCAAAGGCCTCTTCTCATACAGAGAAGGCACGAGCATTGATCACCATGCTTGCTCAAGACGGGTTGGCGATTTCAGACTCAATTAACGATATGAAATGAAATGAAATTGTTTATTCTGTAAATAGGATATCGGAATCACTTTTACACGTCATATAAAAAAAATATTAAAAATAAGCTAGATGAGTTCGGCGTTTCCTATCTGACTACTCTGAGAAGAAAGGCCGAAACAAACTCAGAGGTCGCAGTCTCTTTTAAAGTCCAGACATAATCTTGGTCAGGCCATATGAGGATCATGTAGATTAGTGTCTGAAAAGGTCTTTTGAGGAAAGAACCACACAGATTTGAGTGGACCTGTCCAGTCAGTGCAAGCATTTGTCAGTAATCGTGGAGCTCAACTCAAAACTTAAGGAGCTCAACTCGACGAGCAATACCAAAGAAAGGACATTTGGGTAGGCCGCAAAAACTACTCAAACTTGCAGACCATCCTAAAACTAGAAGAGAAATAAAAATAATATCCACATAGTCCTCACATTCACAATAGTAAAAATAATATAATACTTTACAAAGTAATCATGTCATTTTGAATATAATTTTCAACAATGTCAATGTGTTTATAAAACTGGTATATGTTGATTTTACATAATAATTAAAATGTCTAGTTTTATGGTTTTATCACAAGGCTTAGTAGAGTGAGCAGTTCAATCCCAAGCTTTTTTGTCTTCTAAATAATCTGAAATTGTATAGTACCCTTTTTTACATAGTTTTTAGATAAGTCCAGGTTTCCTAATGATGTTTTTCCTTCACGGATATCAGTAATGTCCAAGATAAACACAGAAAGTACATGTGAATTGAAAAAGTCACATTGGTACTCGTTCGTGGTAGTGCGTTTGCTATGTTTGGGAAGGCGCGAACGGACGGCTTCTATGCGATTGTGCGCAAAAGGGTAGCTTCCTTATCACAGCGTGTGAGAGTCAGTAGCAACGGCATCTTGCAGATGATTGTATCTTGTGCGGATTGCCCTATCCAAAACAAATGGATACGCATTGTTTTGGGCGCTCACTAACACATTATTTACGTCATACACAACTAACACAATTTTGATGTTGATTTTATTGTAAATTATTTAATTTAATGTAGGTAATGTTGGTATTGTGTAAATTGATTTTAATTTAATATAATGTTAGCGTATATTATTATGTACCAATTGATTGGTTTCCGCACTTAGTCCGTAAGGTGGACCATTGTGCGTTACGTCATAATTATACTAACACAATTTTGATTTTATTGAAAATTATTTAATTCAATGTAATGTTAGCATTGTGTAAATTGATTTTAATTTAATGTTAGTATTGTGTAAATTGATTTTAATTTAATGTTAGTATTGTGTAAATAGATTTTAATTTAATTTAATGTATTGTATGGATTATAATTATCTGAAATAAATGAATTAATAATAAGAGGCGAGGCCTCAACAACAAGGCCATCACGACATTTTGTGAACATACATAGTATCTTTACCATAACCCGTTAGATGTGTATGGCGATAATCTTCTATTCCTTTTACTTTCATTTAGTATGTTTGGTACACTTTGACTTTCTCTTGAGAACAAAACATTATACCGTTATATACTTTAATTTAAACGCTTGGCATGTTTTAGAACCGCTGTTGAATTTGAGATTAGGTTATGTCATATTAAACGTGGATTAAATTGTACTTAACCATTATGATATGACGTTTAGCAGGATTTTGGTATCACTATGGAATCATCAATCAGTTTTATTGGACTTTAATATGTGCTACAAGTGTGCATGACCATCGAAATTATTAGCAAAGATGAAACTTGCAAATAGTTTTTAATTTAAATTCAAATTTATTTATTTTGGGACAACTAGACTCAAAGGTTAGTATACAAAAAACTTAGAAACTATTGTTAGTACTTAAATACAATTACAAAGGACAACACTCATTACATACATTCTATACACAAATGCCCCTGTGCTGAGACATTCCGCCCCGTCCAGATAACGAATAGGGAGATATTGTACCTCCCTAAGAGATCATCAGACGAACGAAATGCCTCAACACAGGTGCACGTACGTCTTCAGCTATAGTTTTCAGGATGCTGTTGTGACTCCCCCGCACCCTTCTCATAACTGACACGTTTTAAGCTATTGCATAGCTTTTATCGCGGACTTTGAGCGCGGCGACCGAATCAAGAAATTCCGTAACGAAAAAAACCTAACTCCGCCTACCATGTAATGACGGATGAAAAATTACACATAAAACAAAAATTACGTTCCCATGACAACATCACGTTGTCATGGGAACGTAATTTTTGTTTTATGTCATCATCCGTCATCATCCCAAGTGTAGCGTTGACAAATAGGAAGTATGGAGGTTACAAATGCTATGCAATAGCTTTACCGCGGCAGTTCCCGAGTGCCACACGTTTTGTTTCTTTCTTTTTGTCAGCCAAGCTAAAAAATATAAAACAAAAACAATTCAAAAATTCAAATAAGCCGTGGCAGCTAAGAGATGACCAGTCCCTACTGACGGCGCCCGTTCACGAACATGACGCATGGATCAGCACGATTTAGCTCAACCATTTTGAAGGGAACTTAATGATCCAACACACACATATATGACCAAAGCCATGCAGTAATCACTTTTGCGTATGTACAGGCTGTTTGGCAGAACGTTGAACATACGAAAATGGTGGATAGGTGGGGTCATCTGCTACTTACTCAGCCTTAATTTATTTGACCCTGGCGCCCTGGATATTTAAAAAAAAAAATTGCTTTCTTCTAGTTTCACCACTTTCTTAACTTTAAAGTGTAATTTTTTATTAAAAATGGGTAAAACAGGTTGCTTTATGATGGGTGGAAAAAAGTTATGAGTCCTCAAACTTACAGAAAGATGTAAAAAATACTTAAATCTTAAATTAAACTTGCATAAAAAAAAAAAAAAACAGGACCAAAAAAATTAGGGTTGAGTAAGTAGCAGATGACCCCACCTATCCACCAGTTTCGTATGTTCAACGTTCTGCCAAACACCCTGTATATCGTTTGATAGTTAGGTACTTATCTACTACTTAATGGAAAGTTTTGTAAGTTGTGTCGTTTCTCCGAAAAATATCTCCTCGTATATAAAAAAAACATGATGTAAATTCAATATTTTTCCAACAAAATGCTACAGCCATTATTCCAGTACCTACAATTTCTATTGAAACATCGTCATACAAAATCTCCATTCAACCGAACCAGGAATTAGGTCAAGCGCACAGGGTACTGAGAAAGGTTGACAAATACGAACGAACATGATCTACATCACTATTATGTGTTACTAAGGAATGCTTTGACGGGGAGAAATACTCGTTCTTTTTCCTCGTCTGTTTTCAGGAATTTGTTACGTCAGGGACATAAATATGTTTGCGGACGGTGAGCAATGGGTAGCTCGCCGTCCGATAAGGACCAGCAGTGCTATTCTGTAAAAATCTCACCGTGAACGCTTAGGTGAAGTGAGCTTGAAAGTGAGCTGTCAACAATGTCAGTCCCTACTATATGGTGGAATGACAGCTCACTTCAAGCTCACTTCACCTTGGCGTTCACGGTGAGATTTTAACAGAATAGCACTGCAGGCCCGGGTCAACGGCGCGTTGTATTCCACACGCGCCTCAAAGAAATGTCAGCAGTACTGACGGCGCGTGAGGGAGAGGCCCGCCGCAGGAGGAGACGCCCGGGGCGGGAATCGCGAGCCGATTTCCGGCCACCGTAGGCGCGGGCTTGCGGGCGGTGAGCAATGGGTAGCTCGCCGTCCGATAAGGACCAAGCCCGGGTCGACGGCGCGTTGTGTTCCACGCGCGCCTCAAAGAGATCAGCAGAACTGACGGGGTCCACTAGGGCCGATGTCTGCCGGGGTTGCGAAGAAGTCCGAAAGGGATATCGTAGCCCCCGGCAACATGGTAACTGAAGGTACACGGGTGGGTTTTAGTCAGTAAGAGTCTGACACGCCCTCTCGCTCCGCCCAGAGCGGGGAAGTTTTTTGATAATTTCCCACAAAAAAAAGGGCCATATTTAGGTATTATGTATACATGTTTCATTGAGGATAGGCACGTAGTTTTCGTCAATAGTTGATGAAATTATGGGAAGGTGAATATTGAAGGCTGGCCAAAATCTAAGGACTAATACATACTAATAAAATAATCTCTAACTTTTCGGATTCATGTGCGTATAATTATCACTTGCTTCAAAAACGGTGAAGGAAAACATCGTGAGGAAACAGGCATGCCTGAGAGATATTTCTCGACGACATATGAACCCAAGTCAGAGGCCCGTGAGCGGCTTTAAAACTCTGACAACTCAAATAAAAAAATCGTATATTTCCATCATATGTCTTTTATTTTTTATATAAATGCATCTTGTTTTTACATAATATTCATTTAATTTGTTATCATTTAATTGGTGTGTTATTATCTATTTTTTTTTTCATAAGGCTTGCAGACTAATAACAATATTACTAAATTGCTATACATCTATAACCTCAAAATGAGTCCATAATTCCGTGATTGGTTCGTTTTTACAGGTAATCTAGAGAATAATGTGTTGTTTTTAGCAGAAGGTTGTTTCAAACAAAAACTTCTTTAGGCGCGTTGGGCATTTTTGAGATGGGAAAAAACAATTTAACTCGCGACACCATTCCCGACACCTCATTTTTGTAAACGCTATTGTACTCTTTATTTATATTACGTTACGGATCAATGTTCTATGCCAATATTTTAACTTTAAAAGTTTTCAAAGTATTTTTATTTTTTGTAAACGCTATTGTGCTCTTTATTTAGATGAGGTTACGAACCAATGTTCTATACAAGTATTTTTCTTCCATCAAGGTGATCTTGTTCAAGTTTTCACATCTGTCGGCACTCCCGGAGTGCCATTTTTTTTGTTACCATCTTAACTGTTCCATAGCTGAGCAAAGCAATTGAAATTCCTGTCCCAGTGGACTTTTGCAACGTTTTCTGTCTCACACTTTCCTTGTTGCCTTTTTCCCAATCTGTAGTTATTAAACAAACAGACAACATAAAAAAACATAACATCACGCTTGTATCCCCCAAAGGGATCAGCAGAGGTGTTCTTGTAGTACACCCACATGTATTTCACCGCGTTTATTCTGAAAGTGGGCAACGTCGCAAATAACTGTCAAATATTTCGCTGTTTTGATTAATTTGGCAATATTACTGTATGGAAATATGAAATATGGTTAACTATAGAATTAAAATATTGATCATGAAATTCAATAATTAATATCTTAACACCGAATATTTAGTTTTAGATGTTAAAAAGCCGCTCGGGTCGATCTGTCAGGTTAAGCTACGCTTGCCGGGGTTGGTCCGTGGATGGGTGACCATTTCTACATACCGAGACTCCTCCGTGCCTCGGAAAGCACGTTAAGCCGTTGGTCCCGCCTATCATTCGTGAATCTTTGGCAGTCGTTACGGGTCGTCAGAAGCCCGAAAGTCTGACAACCAGTCTTACCAAGGGGTATCGTATTATACCCAGTTACTGGGTTGTGGAGGTCAGATAGGCAGTCGCTCCATGTAAAATACTGGTATTCAGCTGCATCCGGTTAGACTGGAAGCCGACCCCAATATAGTAGGCAGATTGAGATGTTAAAACAGTATTTGGAAACTTTTCGAATGCTTTTTTTATACTTAAAACGGTTACAACATCAAATTCAGTGTTATAATTGCAATTATTCATATTCTAGTTCATTAGTTAGCGATTTTTCATATAGTAATATTGCCAAATTAATCAAAATAGGTAAATATTGGACTGCTATTTGCGACATTGTCAACGGTCTTAAGTCCCATGTAATAGGGGGCGAGCCTATTGCCATCAACCGGGCACAAATCCATACAGAAAATTGCAATCACCAATGGCAAAACATACACTCGTCGTAGCTCTATTTCAGCATTCGAAAAATCGTCATCTGTACAAATTCAAGATCAAAACATTCCAAGCTATTGTTAGAACCAGTACATTAATAACGAGAACCTCGAGACCGAAATATTTCATTCATTCATTCACAGATCATTGCTATAAAAAAATAACACTACCCACTACTACTGTGTATCGTTACTGTAAATTATTAGACAACTAACACATATCAAAACAACGTTTAAAAATAAATTGAAATAAATTAGGTCTAACTTGTTTACACAAAAAGAGTAAAAGAAAAGAAACTCGCTTAAACTGCATGAAACTGGCTCAAACTGGACGTAACTGGAATTGAATGTTTTGTGACCTCTAATAAATTCTGGCTTGTTATTTCCTTGTTCGCGTCAAATTCGCGTCAAATTGTAGATGTTATGGCTCAAAATGGTGCTTATTATACCTATTGTTAGGCTTTGGTTGTATTTCTTTAATGACTGAAAGGAGAAGTCTCCTTAGAATTGTAATGCTCAAAGCTATTAGAAAGAAACACCAATCTCTCGTTTTAATCATATAATTATTTAAAACAAGCACTTTTATTTTAAAATACACCGCTTGTCAGTCAACGGGGCTGACTCTCCAATCTTTTCCTATTCTAAATTTGAAATAGTGTTTATCTCATAATACACCCTCAACTTTTTAAATATTCGTGGAGGTCGGTTGGCAAAGCCATCCATTCAAAACAATTGGTGATTTTAGAAGTGAAAACTTCTTTAGGCGTGTTGGGCATTTTTGAGATGGGAAAAAATAATTAAACTCGCGACACCGTTACCAACACCTCATTTTTGTAAACGCGATTGTGCTCTTTTTTTATATTTAAAGGTTTTGGAAGTATTTTTTTTTTTTGTATAGATTGTAATTTAGGCCAGATAAGTTGGATTTTGAGGATTTAAAAATACAAACACTGGATTGAAAGTTCCAACCATGTGAAGTAAAACATCGCAAGGAGAACTAAACTACAAATTACAAACACGAAATGGTTGCTTGTTCCTCCTCTGTATGAGAAAATTCTATGGGAACGTAGACTTTATTTAGACAACGTTAGAACTGAATTAGGTAAGTATATTAAAAGATGTATTTAATTATTTTTCACCAAACATGGATGGTGATAAAAAATCGTCCTGCGGCACCCAGCCTTTATTTAAGACGCAGATATATGACAGTGACCTTGAATGGTTAGCTTGCGTGTTCTGTACTGAGCTCACGCAACGCGTCATACGTCCAGCCAGTAATAGGACTCGCCCATCAAGGAGCGCTGTCCCAAATTAGACGCATTATTAATTTATTACACATAAAACAAAAAGTATTTTAATAAAACACGTATACTAAAAGATTATTAATTTAATTATCTTTAATATGGTGAAGTTTTTAGAAAAATACGCTTGAAGGATTTTGCGTCATTCTCAGTTTTTTATCCACGTTAAATATAACTTTACAAATTAATTTCACTATGTAATATTAACATAATTTGTGTGAAACCAAATGAAACCAAATGACATGATTGCGACTACAGCTGTACTGTAGTCGCAATCATGTCATTTGGTTTAAATAGGTCCTTATTTTTACTATTTTGTTTATCTTTTATATAGATTCTTTTCTTTTAGATTTTGTGAATGTGAGAACGTTGTAGGCTATAGACTTGTGGACCATTTTCTATTTTACTAAGTACCTGGTACTTGTTGATAGGCCTACACTGTCCTCCCATACCTATTAACACTGTAATTTGGAAACATTGTAGAAACCATTTATTTTGAAAAGAGTAACCGTGGAGTTTCTTGCCAGCCAAGCAAAGTTAATAAAGTTATCTCTGAAGTACCTACCAAACAAAAAAGAATCATCAAAATCAATTTATAATCGGTGGAGCAATCGCGTAAAACATAAAAAAAAACATTCAGTCGAATTGAAAACCTCCTCCTTTTGGAAGTCGGTTAAAAAGAGTTACACTTGATATTCCTAGTACATTTGTAGACCATTTTCTATTTTGTTAAGTACCTGATACTTGTTGAAAGGCCTACAGTGTCCTCCCATACCTACCTATTAATACAGTTAATTGAAAATTATTGTAAAAGCCAATTATTTTTAAAGAGTAACCGTGGAGTTTCTTGCCGGCTCTTCTCCATAGGAAGCGACCAATTGGAACCGTGCACCTAGCTTCTGACGTTTCATAAGTGCCCTTGTAGGTTTATGTGAAATAAAATATTTTAAATTTTGATTATTTTTTTTTGAATCCCTGAAGCGCTGCAGTATTGAGGCAACCCTATCAGCACCCTGTAATGTACCATTTATATAAACTTTAAAAAAATAAAAAAGTCAGACTATCAGCTTGCAAATGAACAGTCTTTGTTTACGTTTCTAACACAGCATGATGGATGCGTAGATTAACATTGTTTGTATACAAACAAGTGTGATCGATTGTAATGGAGCTGTTCGGTGTGACTCAGCTTCATTAAGTTAAACATTCGTAACTTAGACCGTGTTTTGAGCGGTGACGATATCAATTTCAGATTATTTAGAATATAAAAAAGCTTGGGATTGAACTGCTCGCTCTGCTAAGCCTTGTGATAAAACCATAAAATTAGACATTTTAATTATTATCTAAAATCAACATATACCAGTTTTATAAACACGTTGACATTGTTGAAAATTATATTCAAAATGACATGATTACTTTGTAAAGTATTATATTATTTTAACTATTGTGAATGTGAGGACTATGTGGATATTATTTTTATTTCTCTTCTAGTTTTAGTGATGGTCTGGCAGTTTCAGTAGTTTTTGCGGCCTACCCAAATGTCCTTTCTTTGGTATTGCTCGTCGAGTTGAGCTCCAAGTTCTAAGTTGAACTCCACGATTACTGACAAATGCTTACACTGACTGGACAGGTCCACTCAAATCTGTGTGATTCTTTCCTCAAAAGACCTTTTTAGACACTAATCTACATGGTCCTCATATGGCCTGACCAAGATTATGTCTGGACTTTAAAAGAGACTGCGACCTCTGAGTTTGTTTCGGCCTTTCTTCTCAGTCAGATAGGAAACGCCGAACTCATCATTATTTTTAATATTTTTTTTTTATATGACGTGTAAAAGTGATTCCGATATCCTATTTACAGAATAAATAATTTCATTTCATTTCGATAAGGTCGTTGAGGTCAATTGGTGGAGACGGCAAAACGATTTATGATTACCTTTTTTTCTGAAATAACATTTTATTAAAGAGTCATCAGTTAGGCATAGATATTAACCATACTAACATAATTTTAGGTACAATTCTGTTACTAACACACTAACATTTTATAATTTTATCTTTATGTTGTGAGAATGTGATTATGTATGTAACCTATTATAGAGTTTTCTCTGAAATACATAAACAACAGGGATGTTAAGGAGCTCCGTAACCGTAACCGAAACTATCGGATATCCGAATTGAAAATCTATCCGTAACCGAATCCGTTATAAACGTTTCGGATAAATTCGGATTGGGGCGATGTCTAAATGAGACTCATTATGACAGGTTTTTCTGCCCAGCCGAGCCGATACACTAGCCGCGAACGTCACTTGTTGTTTATTATTGCTATTGCTTTGTCATTACTAGTCAGTCATTGCGGGATAATATTATAACATTACAATTTCTTAAAAATGTAATAATCCGTAACCGAAACTATTCGAAACTAACGAATAATCCGAAATAATCTCATATCCGTAACTGTATCCGAAACCGGTATAATATTATATCTATATCCGTATCCGTATCCAGATCCGAAATTTCATATCCATAACATCCCTAATAAATAATAATAAGTTATGACTCGTAGACACTCGCTAAACGACGGCCGCCCGCGTCCCATGTAATAACTCGGTAAAATACCCCATTGAAAAAAAATACACATAAATAGACCCTCAGTACGATAGATCGGGCAGGGTTTCTTTACATGTTGTATAAAGTCAGTCCAGAATTTACCTACGAGCTTGGCAAACTTCAGTAGCGTCCATCAGCTCCTGTAGCGTACCTACAGTGAACAGGACACGCTGGACACGACATTAAGTGCCCCATTGTTTGTGGGTCAGCACCACATTTGCACTCCAGGGCGGAGTTATCTGTGAATCTGCACCTGAGCAGGTATCATTTGAAATTTGAAGATATTCTATTTCTCTTAGGCCTGAATTCCTCTTACGCTGATGTTGGTCGCGTACGTCGGTCGTGCGTGTGTATATACATTGTGTTCTATATAGTACCATACTGTGACGCTGACGTCAGCGGCGCGTACGTACGTTGCGTACGCAACCGACCGTACTTGTATGAGGAATTCAGGCCTTATGCCGGGGATGCGAAGAAAACCGATAGGGAAATCGTGGCCCCCGGCAACAGGGCAACCGAAGGAACACGGGTGGGTTTTAGTCAGTAAGAGTCTGACACGCCCTCCCGCTCCGCCCAGAGTGGGAGAAGTTATTTAATAATTTCCCACACAAAAAAAAAACGCCTTAGAACACTGGTAGGAATCATCTAATTTAAAACTGAACGTCCTCCACAAACATTTCCATACACACATTTGAAATGTGCAATTTTGAATTACACGATCTGTACAGATCGCCAAATTACGAAAAAAAAATTACTGATTACAAAACCACAATTTCAACCGACTTGCACAATTTTCTCAAACCACGTTACTCAATAAACGTTCAAAACTGCCCGCAACTATGTATAAAAACTCTTGATAATGTATCTAAACCCATAAAAAAGCAACAAACATGGGACGGACGGAAGCTGAATGTATGCCAATATGTTGGCTGGTATGTACGTAAATCATTTTTACACCGACCACAATTACTTGCTCTTACAGAAGAACCATAAGCATGGGTTAAAAAATTATGGTGGAAAAGATATTTATTATTAATTTATTTATTAGCAGCGCCCCGCGATTTCACCCGCTTAAGTCTCGATCCCGTGGGAATATCGGGATAAAAAGTATACTAAGTGTTAATCCAGGTTTTACCTATCAGTGTGCCAAATTTTATCCAAATCCGTTCAGTAGTTTTTGCGTGAAAGAGTTACAAACATCCATCGATCCATCCTCACAAACTTTCGCGTTTATTTGATTACTAGCTTCTGCCCGCGACTTCGTTCACGTGGAAGTCGTAAGACATCACAATATACTACAATAATAGCCACATTTTTATAAAACTTCCCTGTACACTACGTTTGTAGTTTTATTCTCAGCAGCCAAATTATACAGTCAGGAATGGTGACTCGGGAGCAAGCGACGTAACAGTTGTCCGTATGAGAAGCAGCTTGTCCTGAGGTCGACACCCGCAGCCTTCAGCCTTCGATGTCGGCCCCTGTGACTTGTTGATCGCAAAGCATACGCTCATAGGAAACTGCACGCGCTTAAACTGGTAATGGTGGGGAATTAGTGGTATACGCGCTATAAACACTGTCTCGCCATCACCACAACCTGTTAGAATTTCCGTCTCGATGACGTTTCTCTGTAAAGACTTGACTTTAAGCCGGTTTCCGTTACACAGATATACAACCGGAAAAGATACTTGCCATTTGCAAATTGAGAAATTCTACGGGGTAATATGTGGCATTAATGGAGGTGTATATCACTTCACTCCCTTCAATTTGTGAGAGAATACTGTGGTTGATCGCTGTAGCTTGATCATTTTTGGAGTTAAAATGGAAACACACCCAAGAATCCTCTTGGTACGGTATTTGACTGATGTCCTCGTATATCAGAACGAATAAGATCTTCTAAAGTGGGATCTACTCTACCAAGAGAGAGGAGGTAGAGTGCCTTCACCAACTTTTAGAAGAACATCGGAGAATTCTTGAGCATTTGAATTCACGCCAAACCGAGTTCGTATGATGATGGTCAAGCGCAATTTATGAACTCTCGACCATAGAGTCGACCTTTTCAACGAAGTATTCACTTTGTTTGTCAGAACAGTGACACCACCCATCATATCTTGGTTCCTGCGGATGTCCTCCAGGGTTCTTTTACAGCTTCCACTGCTTTTCTATTTGCCATAATGCATTCATACTATACGATGAAGCGCAATCCCTATGCACACATCTCTTGTTCTGTTGCGTGACACCCCACAAACATGCGTTTCGTTGCTCTCTAAATCAATGGGAATCTTAAACATGGCGTGCGCTGTTTTGTCACCAGGAAGCAGTGCGGCAGCGATTCCAGAAGATCCACACACATACATATTTTAAAATCGCTGGGACAAATCTGCTGTCAAAATCTGTAAAAATAATTTTATTCCTACAGTCTTTAGCTCTAAAATGATCAGAATACAACCTTGAATGATTTGTGACTGTAAAGTACTTGTGACGTAGTAGGTTCCCATAACTTACGAAGTTTTCCTTTTTTGTGAATTAATTTAAAATTGTTTTGTACATTTGTACATTAATAAAAAAAACGTTTTACAAAATGTAAAAAAATAGTTAAAAAAAACAGATGGAAATCGATCTTACTACCCCAGGACTTCAAATCATTCGTCCAACCGCTTACTTATTCACTTTGTTGAAAGTTAGCTAAAATAGCCGTTCCTATATAATTATGTCATGATTGACTGCATAGTTCCATAAATGTATAGCTTGATAATAATCATTTAAAAAGTTAAATCGGTAACTATCTACAATATCCCAACCTTTTGGCGCGTTCTTTTACAATTTGCAAAGAAAAATAAGAAAATAATGTAATATTGCTCATCCCCCATAGCAAATAGCGTGATAGTCTATACCCTACAATTGGAACAGACAAACATTCTAAAAACTACGAGCATAAGAATCGATCCCAGACCTCGTAGCAATAACTTTCTTTCAAAAAATTTAACTTCGCTACAATTTTATTATAATATATTATAGGGACATATTCAAACCAAAAAAAAAATCGTGTAACAAAATGTGAAAAAAAAGAAAAACAAAATCCGTAGTTGGGAATTAAACTTACAACCCCATGTTTGCAAAGCAATCGTCCAACCGCTGAGTTAATTGCTTCGTTGAAGTTTATCTTAAATAGCCGTTCCTATATATTTCATGATTGACTGCTCAGTTCCATAAAGGTATAGCGTGATGATAATCATTCTAAAAGTTAAATCGATAACCATCACAATATCCTAAAATTTTGGCGCGTTTTTTTCCAAAAAATACGAACATAATATAATATTGCTCGTCCCCCATAGTAAATAGCGTGATAGTTTATACCCAACAGTTTGACCAGACTTATAGGGAACACCTATGTAAAATTTGAACAGAATCTATCCGGTAGAATTTGCATCATGCTAGAATATAAAAATACGACATAATAGGACTGTTTTACACTAAATAAAACAGTCATTATGTGCCGAAAGAAAGACACAGCGTTAGATTTGAAGATGCTGTCTATGATTCTGTCTTCTAGGAGCATAATATTGAAAAACATACCTGATTCTCTATGGATTTATGTTGTTACCTCTCACCTCCTGCAGGGGTCGCTGTTACTAGTTCCGGCGACCGGCCATTGGGGTTCTCATAGTGTCTTCACTCACCAGCAAGGGCCTTGCTCTAACGCTGTGTCTTTCTTTCGGCACATAATGACTGTTTTATTTAGTGTAAAACAGTCCTATTATATGCCTACCAGAAAGACACAGCGTTAGATTTGAAGACTTGTTTGATATCTGCTGGTGAAGGTAACTATAAACGCTATGTGAAATGAAAAAATGTGTTTAAAGAAAGAAAGAAATTCATTTCTGATTAAACATTATCATTTATTATCAATTACCCTAATCAGTGAAATAATATTATTACTAAATATATTCATTTAGGATTACAACAAATAATTTGGCACTTCAAAACTTAAATTATTAACTTCACACAAAACCGATTTACTCATATTAAAATCCAGAGAAGTTTAATCGCAACAAATCTTCCTCTTCATTATTAGAGTTTTTAATAATTTCTCTACAGTAAAACTTCCTGAAGGTCTTATCACTCCTCCAGTTTCCTCTAGCTAATATCTCATCCACAGGTACATTCTCCCACCACCCCTTTGATGCTACAGCAGCTCTCATGCTTCCTGGAGTAGCTTCTAGATTTAAATCTTTAAATATAGATTTAATCCAACCGGCTATAATAGTTCTTGTAGCTGGTTTAATTTCGCCTTTTACTGAGACAAATAGACTAGTAACGTTACTATTAAGACGTCTATTTTGAGTAATTTGAGTCAGTTGTTTTATATGTCTCAAAGGACATATATTAACATCTGGGTGCTTTAATAAAGACCATCCAGACTGTCTATATTTACTTGAGTCTGTTTTTGATCCAAATTTTGGCCATAATAATATTTTTTCTTCTTCTTCTATGAAATTGTTTTGAGATATATCCAATAAGGTAAGATCGTGTATTCTTCTGCCTGATGCTAACAGTAAAATAATTGCAGTTCTTCTTGAAATATCAAAAAGTGAATTTGTACTTGGAACAGACTTCAACCAATTGAATAGCAATTTTGTGTCAAAAATAGGAGATTTTGAAGGTTGAGGTTTTGCCAATGCTATGGCTTTTAAAACTTGTTGTACAAAGAAATTTTTTGAAAGATTTTCTGCATTTGAAGCACAAAAGGTAGAAATTGCCGATTTATGTAATAAAATTGTGTTAACTGAAAAATTTCTTTTTAAATGCAGATCTGCTAAAAATCTTGCAACGTCTTTGCCATCTGGGTTTTTGTGATTAATATTATTTATGGCACAAAACGATAGCCATCTTTTTATAGGGGCTTTGTAAGTATTCAGAGTGCTTTGGCGCCAGCTATTACTTAATAACTTAATTTCATCCCTGCTCCAGTTAGCTACCTGGTCTGACCACCCCCAATTTTCCAAGCCTGGAGGAACAACTTGTTCACTTGAGGGGGACAGAACCCCGTCGATCGATCTATAAGGTTCTTCTGAAGGTCTGTTATCGGTACTGGATCTGATAGTGACCTGGCTTGTAGATCGGTCAGCCAAAAGCACTGATCCCACTGTGGTGCTATTACTATGTATGTTCCTTTGGCCCTGTTTAGATGATCCAGCACCCGAGGGATCAGGTTGGGGGGGGGAAACACCCACCCCAACTGAAAGTCCCAATCTCGACTGAAGGCGTCGCAAAAAATTGCTGACCCATCTGTTGAGTCCCAAGTTACGTATCGTGGGACAACTGCGGTTTCTTTTGACGCGAACAAGTCTACGTCTGGAATGCCCCATTTTTTGAATATGACTTTCGTGGCTTGGGATTGTAGTTGCCATTCGGGGACAGGTTTTCCTCTCGAGAGGCGGTCCGCAATCCCGTTTAACCTCCCCGGGAGGTATGATGCCGACAGCGTTATATTGTGCTGCTCGGTTAGGTGAAGGAGTTTGTTTGTTAGGCCTAATAGGGCTAAGGACCGGGTGCCCCCCTCGTTCCTTATGTAAGCTATGAGAGTCCGATTGTCGGACTGCACTAAAACGTGTGCATCCTTCATGTATGCACCTTGTCTCACTAAGGCTGCATACACTGCAAACATCTCCTTCACATTGGAATGCCATTTTTGTTGGTGGCGATTCCATTTGCCTGACAACATGATGTTGTTCAGGTGTGCTCCCCAGCCCGCGTCCGCCGCGTCTGTGGTGAGAAAGTGGGTTATCTTGGGGTTGTGCATTGTTCTTGCACTTTTGCCTACGTTTTTTACCCACCATTGTAACTCTTGAGTTACTAGAGGTGGCAACTCCCTCTTTTGCCTTGGTCTGCATCCTCTGAATGATTTCAGAAAAATCTGAGTGCGGCGACAATGAAGGCGTCCGTTTGGAGTTGCTAAGTTCGCGAAATTTAGCACACCCAGCAATTTTTGTGTTTGTCGGAGACAAGACTCTTTCTTTTGTAATAGACTTGATGCTAATTCTTTTATTTTTTGTACTTTTTTTACCGGAAGAGAAATTAGTTTTGTTTTTGTGTTCCATGCTATACCCAAATATTCTATTTCCTGAGTTGGGGTGAGAAGTGATTTTTGAAAGTTGACATGCCCACCCAACTTTACCAGAGTATCCACCGTTACTTTGGTGTGTTCTATGAGTTGTATTTGATTTTGACTGGCTATTAAAAAATCGTCTAAATAAACTATAATTCTTATGCCTTGTCTCCGAAGGATTTCCGCAATCCAATTGGTCACCGATGCGAAAGAGTGAGGAGCTGATGAGAGACCGAAAGGCAAGGCCGTTAACTGTAATATTTCGCCTCCATATATTATGCGCAGAAAACGCCTGTGGGTTTTCTTTATGCTCAAGTGAAAGTACGCTTGATGAAGGTCGATTTTTGTCATCCAGTCCCTGTCTTGTAGGAACTGAATTACATCCAGACGAGAAATTAACTGGAAATGCCGAGTCGAGACATGTAAATTTAGACTCTTTAAATTGAAAATAGGGCGTATCTCCCATCTGATTTTTTGACTAAAAACATTTTGGAGTGAAAGCCGGGTGTCATGTTTTTTGATTTTTCTAATATACCTGCTTCTTTTAACTGTTCTACTACTTCTGTCATTTTCTTTGATGGTCTTGTTGCAAACTTGTTTAATATTCTTTTGTAAGGGTAATGTAAAGGAGGTTTTGTTAAAAATGGTATGCGACTCTCCGCTATTATTTTTTGAATATACTGGCTGGCTCCCAATTGTTTCCATGCTTGAACATGGAATTTTAGGCAACCGCCTTTGAACACCCTGCTTTGATTGTCACTTATCTTTAATATTGGAGGTGTCTTGGGAGACTGTACGACGAAAGGAATGTTTTTTATAATTATTCTTTGATTTTTTGTCCGAGTTATTATACTTATTTTTCTTATTAGAATTTGTTTTATAAGATGGCTTGAAATTTTTATTGTTTACTTGATTATTAGTGAATTTCTTTTTGTCTCTTAAATAACTTGGGTTGTTTAGCCACACTTGGGAGCCTCCTAAAGAATCAACCAAAGGGATGAGCGCTTCTCTGTTGAAGAGATGTTCTGCACTGGGTGGAATATTTTGCAACGCTAATTTAAGATTGATGTTACTAATTTCTTTTAGAATGCGGTCACGTCTAACTTCAATACACTCTGCTCGCTTGCCACAAATGACTTGCATACAGGATTCCATATTTTTGTATGAAGGGGACGTTGGACCAAATTTTTCAGACAACTTATTAAATAGAGTATTTGCATTGAGTTCTGTGTCAGAACTAGCAGCCCAATTTACAACCTCCTGTAGACCCTGTTTCAAGAGTTGCCTATTTTCCCAAAACAGCATTTGACAATCCCGCTAACAATTGTTCCGTACTAGCCAAATAATCTGTACCTTTATTAAGATGACACAGTTCCTCATTTAATTTTAACCCTATAAAACCTGGTGTTGCTATAAGTGCCTGTAAGTCCTTCTTATACCGAATACCTTTCCAGGCCTGTGAATTAAATTGTTGAAGATTATTTAACTCTGCTAATTTTACGGGATCAGCTACTGGTACAATCTTAGATTCGTCAAAACTTATTTTAAAATCCCCCAAACACATATTATTATTAATGGGCGGTTTATTTAAAAATTGGTTACAATTCGTTGAATTTACGGAGTCGTAAAGGCCGCCATTATTTTCTTTATTGTTATTACTCGCACTAATTGCCGTGAAAATTTGAGGCATTTGAGCTACACAGTTTGATAAATATGTAACTTGGTTAATAAGAGTATCCATACGAGGATCCGAACAGGTTCCGACCTGTTTGTACCTGCGCCGCTTAGATCTTTTGTTAGGTGGTGGCGAGGCAAAACCTTCCTCGTCTTCCGAAGACGAGGAACTAGTTTGCGATGAGCTTGAGCTCTCAGCTCTTCGCCCTCCATCCGGAGCAGCGATTTGAGCTGGTTCAGGTACAGGATCCTCCGAGTTCATAATGGAAGGTAGGTACTTACCAACTCGCTGTCAAAATTAAGCTTCAGTGAGATTTGAACTCGCGACACTTTATGCACATATACTGCTCATACGCCGCGGTACTAATTTGACACCACAGCGTACTTTTTAATATATGTAGTTGACACTGAAAAAACTTTTGCTCCTTACACGACAAAAATCATAAACGCTATGAGAACCCCAATGGCCGGTCGCCGGAACTAGTAACAGCGACCCCTGCAGGAGGTGAGAGGTAACAACATAAATCCATAGAGAATCAGGTATGTTTTTCAATATTATGCTCCTAGAAGACAGAATCATAGACAGCATCTTCAAATCTAACGCTGTGTCTTTCTGGTAGGCATATAATGTAATATTGCTCATCCCCCATAGCAAATAGCGTGATAATTTATACCTTATAACTTGACCAGACACACAGGGAATATCTATGCAAAATTTTAACAGAATCTGTCCAGTAGAATTTGCGCCATGCTGGAACATACATACAGACAAACAGACAAAAATTCTAAAAAATATATTTTCGGCATTAGAATCGATCCCAGACCTCATAGCAATTACTTTTTTTCAAAAATATTCAATGTACAGTTTTGACATCGCTACGATTTTATTATATGTATAGATAATATAAATGTAATACAGTAAAAGGAAGCAGAATTTACTAAGGCACCAAGTCCCAATATTCTAATAACAAATACACACAATAATTTTTGAAGTGAAAACTTCTTTAAGAGTTTTGGGCATTTTTGAGATGGGAAAAACAATTGAACTCGCGACACCTTACCGACACCTCATTTTTGTAAACGCGATTGTGCTCTTTATTTATATTACGTCACGGATCAATGTTCTATGCAAGTATTTTTCCTTTAAAGGTTTTGTAAACGCAATTATGCTCTTTATTTATAGTATGTTACGGATCAATGTTCTATGCAAGTATTTTACTTTAAAGGTTTCGGAAGTATTATTTTTTGTAAACGCGATTGTGCTCTTTATTTCGATAAGGTTACGGACCAATGTTCTATGCAAGTATTTTTCTTCCACCAAGGCGATCTGTTTTTACTTCTGTCGGCACTCCCGGAGTGCCATTGTTTTTTTTTTTGAAATCATAAAAGTGATATGGCTTTCCATGAAGAAAACCATTATAATTTCTATGATTTTCATATATTTTCTAGTGTTGGCGCTTCATAGTCACTACGTTAACACTAAAAATTAGATGACCACATTATACTTAGTCAAGAGAAAGCGCTTATGTTTTAGAAACGGACGTTGATATTGCGAAAGTTCTTCGTCTTATCTTTCTTTTTTTTCCTGTGTAGTAATTTCCTGGGAAGAACGGACGGTTATGTCAGACTCACTGACTAAATCTCATAGTTTCTACCTACCAACTTACCAAGAAAAAATACTCAGCAGGAATCTACTCAGCAGACATCGAGCTTCCAAAAAGTAAAAATCAGGAACCTAAAAGCCGTTGCCAAAAAATCTTTTATTTCCAAAGTATGAATTTGCGGTCTGTCTAAAATGGACCTTCTACTTTTACCGTGGTGTAAGGTTTGACTCTTATATTAAAGAAAGAAAAAAATACGTTTATTTGCGGTAAACATAACGCAAAGAAAGAACACAAACACAAAAAAGAACAAGTTTGGAGAAAATATGCGTCACATCCACGCAAAACGACCATCGATCAGCATAATGCTGCGACCAAAAAAATATCATAATCAGCTTATAAAGTTCCCACTGCTGGGACACAGGCCTCCTCTCTGTGAGAGGGAGTGGGCCATAATCCACCACGCGGGCCCAGTGCGGGTTGGTAGATGTCACATGTCTTCGAATTATTGGTTGTAGGACATGCCGGTTTCCTCACAATGTTTTCCTTCACCGTTTTGAGAGCAGTGGTGATGAAATTAAAATACACAAAGTAAAGCGCCGACGACCTACAACTCGTAAGTCGTTACCACTGGGCCACCATTGCTCTCCCCAAAAAAAAAATTAATCTATACTAATATTATAAAGAGGTACGTTAGTTTTTAAGTTTGTACGTAGGGGTTAATTTCAGGAAGTATCAGTCAGATATGAAAAATTCTTTTTGGATTGGATAGTCCAATTCTTGAAGAAGATTACAGGCTTGCGGACGAAGTCGCGGGCAGAAGCTAGTAAATAAATACAAAAGTACGGAACCCTAATTACGGAAACACTTTGTTCCTAATCGTTACTTTGGGACCTGCTATTTATTTGTGGAAGTTCGGTCATGGACGATTCGGGCAACAGAACGGAAAAGAAAGAACCTTTCGAGCTATGATTTTGGCGAAGAATGCTCAGCAAAACAAGGACCGCCAAGAGAACGATCACACCTATCGTCGAACAACTACCCATAAAAGGTAGACTATCCATGATCTGGTACCAAAGGATTCTCGGTTGCTCAGGTCACATTTCCCGTCGGGAACCAGATAAACCCTTGAAAAGTTGGTGGTCACGAGTAAGGTAGAAGGGAAAATAATTAGCGGCCGCTCACCTAATCTCCGGTTAGACCAAGTAACCGGCAACACTGATGTCTATGTTGCGACCACCATGGCAGAAGACTAGAACCGAACGAAGTGGAAGAACATCATCCAAAAGCCACGAAGACCTTCCCGAGACACGACCTGTAATAAAAATAGTAAAATAATTTCATTTCATTCAGACTAATTGATATGTCTATAAATTGTTAGTTACAAATGTCTTAAAACTATGTTAGTGATCATTTATAATTAAATTCAAAGTACATAATACCTATTGACTGCCTCGTTGGTGTAGTGGTCGCAAGCGCTACTGCTGAGCATGAGGTCCGGAGTTCGATTCCCGGGTCGGGCAAAGTGTTATTGGGCTTTTCTATCTGAAATTTCTCAGTAGCAGCTCGGTTTCTGGATTTGTGCCCGGTTGATGGCAATAGGCTCGCCCCCTATTACATGGAACTTAAACATAACTGGCGAAATGTGGGTGTACCTGCTACAGGAACACCTCTGTACAACCCTTCGGGGAAACAAGGCGTGGTGTTATGTATAATATTCAAAATACAAATAATAAAATCATTCATGTCAAAAAAAAACATCATCTCGTCACGTGAAGCTGAATGACTCTACACAGCACTGCAGACTGGCCTCTCAGAGATCATCCTTAGGATTTTGTTGGCGCTCCCCCAAATCCAGCGCATCAAAGAAGCTGTTTTCTTACGCATAATGGCGTAAAAGTCATCGACTTAATGAAGTACGCGACCAAGAAGAGGAAATTTTGGTCATGGTTCAGTTCCTGTAGTCTACTAGCCCATCTACTGACTATATCACCATTACCGTTAGGTACAGTCCGCTACTGGACATGACCATGTACAAAATTCAACATCCATTCATTCATTCTGGTCATGACGTGCCAGCAGCTGCCGCATATTTCTATGTGCTCGTTATTATATTTAAATGTATTGTTTTATTTTATTGTATTGTTCTCTTTTTTTATGCACGCGTGTCTGTGACAATTAAACTTATTTTTCTTTCTTTCTTTTCTTTCTACAAGATCGATCCTTACCAACCCTTATTTTGATCACTACTTGAGACGAATACAAATTCAGACTACTAATTTGAGGAGCTCGTGGCTAAGCAATAACAGCCGCACTGTTCGATCCATCAGGTTAAGCTACGCTTGCCAAGGTTGGGCTGTGGATGGGTGACCATCTTAACATACCAAGACTCCTCTGTGCCTGGGAAAGCACTTTAAGCCGTTGGTCCCGGCTGTCATTTGTGGATCTTTGACAGTCGTTACGGGTCGTCTTACCAAGAGGTATCGTATTACCCAGTTACTGGGTTGTGGAGGTCAGATAGGCAGTCGCTCTATGTAAAACACGGTATTGAGCTGCATTCGTTAACACTGGAAGCCGCCCCAACATAGTTGGGAAAAGGTTAGGCAGATTTTACTAAATTTGAGACAAAAGACCACCACCCACATAGATACTGAGGTAACCATGGAGTTTTTTGCAGGCTCTTCTCCATTGGAACCGTGCACCTAGCTTCTGACGTTTCATAAAGTGCCCATGTATTTTTATGTGAAACTAGCTTCTGCCCGCGACTTCGTTCACGTGGAAGTCGTAAGACACCACAATATACTACAATAACAGCCACACTTTTATAAAACATCCCTGTATACTACATTTGTAGTTTTATTCTCAGCAGTCAAAATATACAGAGAGTCAGGAATGGTGACTCGGGAGCAAGCGACGCAGTTGTTCGTGTGAAAAGCAGCTTGTCCTGAGGTTGACACTCGCAGCCTTCAGCCTTCGGTGTCGGCCCCTGTGACTTGTTGATCACAAAGCATACGCTCCCAGAGAACTGCATGCGCTTGAACTGGTAATTGTGGGGAATTAGTGGTATACGCGCTATAAACACTGTCTCACCATCGCCACAACCTGTTTGAATTTCCACCTCGATGACGTTTCTCTGTAAAGACATGACTTTGAGCCGGGTTCCGTTACACAGATGTACAACCGGAAGTCCACTTGCCATTTGCGAATTGAGAAATTCTACGGGGTAATGTGTGGCATCATCTTCCTCCACATCAGTATTAATGGAGGTGTATATCACTTCACTCCCTTCAATTTGTGAGAGAATGCTGTGGTTGATCGCTGCAGCTTGATCATTTTCGGAGTTAAAATGGAAACACGCCCAAGAATTCTCTTGGTACGTTATTTGACTGATGTCCTCGTATATCAGACGAATAAGATCTTCTAAAGTGGGATCTATTCTACCAAGAGTCTCTGGTAGAGTGCCTTCACCGACTTTTAGAAAAACATCAGAGATGTTGATTTTGAACAATATGGATTGTAAGCGCATCAAAAACTACAAGTATTGTATTGATAGGACATAGTAGGAGTTCATTTACTCTGGTTTTTTTCGCCCGCAGTTCAATATTGAACGTAAATATTTTGAACATCAATCATTTTATTTTAAGACAACTATAAATCTTTGCAAACATTTAGGCATGCCGCGCACGCGGTAATACAATAAACAATTGCGTTAAATTACACAACATTATAGTACTGCACAGCATCAATCAAAATGTTTGTAATGTTATGAAATTATGTTTTATTTTAGTTTTCGATACTTGTGGCATCGAAACACCAATAAACCCAATAATTTTCCTCATACCAAGCGATATTTAAGGCGACGATAGCCGACTTATAATGATTGTATACTGTAGATCACGTCTAAACGAGTAGTGTTTATGATTTGGAAAAAATATATGTTAAACTAGATCATTTTCTAAATATCTTAACATAGGAATATTTTAGATTATGTTTATATCACATAGTGAAATGAATTCGTAAATTTATGTCTAAGGCGGTTATAAAACTGAGAATCACGCAAAATCTACTCTCTGAAACCTTCATTATTTTCAAGATAATTTAATTATTGATCTCTTAGTATACGTGTTTTATTAAAATACTTATTGTTTTATGTATAAATTAATAATGCGTCTAATTTGGGACAGCGCTTCTTGATGGGCGATTCCTATTACTGGCTGGACGTACGACGCGTTGCGTGAGCTCAGTACAGAACACGCAAGCTAACCATTCAAGATCACTGTCATATATCTGCGTCTTAATTACTTTAATTATGGTACAATTACAAAATTCAAAATAACAATAGTCAGTTCTAAGAGTCTCTTCTTTTTTTTTTTCTTTTTTTTATAAACCACAACGGATAAGCTCTTGGCCTTCATCTCATCTGATGGTAAGTGATGATTAGGCTTATTAGGGTGGAAGCGAGCTTCACCCGAATCCAGTAAGAGGTAAGATAGCCAGTTCCTCTGTGGTTGACCAAAGAGGAACTGGCTATCTTACCTCTAACTGCCGAAACACAACAATGCTGTTAACATTGTTGCTATAGCGAGACTTAGATAAGATGGTGGTAGCTAGCCAGGCGGACTTAGAACAAGCCCTGCCACCAACCAAACCAACAGAAATTTTTGCCTCGAACCACCCCTGGTTCTGAGACAGGTGGTCTTACCGCTAGACCACAGAGGCGGTTAAAACTATTCTCATTATCTGATGAAAATGTACACAAATGCATCAGAAAACATACCTGTTGGTGCCAATTTGAAGATGCGATTGAATGCTTTGATTATTTGAATACTTAAACCAGTTTTTTTTTTTTCATTTCTTTTTTCTTAGCCGTTATTATCCCACTGCTGGGCAAAGGCCTCCCTACTCGCTTTTCACCTCTCTCTGTCCAGAGCTGCCAATGACCAATCTTTCTTAAAGGATCCAGTCCAGCTCATCCCGCCATCTCCGTCTGGGCCTGCCGCGATGACGTCTGCCACTAAGCGAGACCCACTGGGTCGTAAGATTGGCCCATTGATCGTCTGACATGCGGCAGGTGTCCAGCTCAATTCCATTTAAGCGCGGCAGCTTTCCGAGTGACATCAGTTATTTTAGTGATGAAACGTATTGTTGTATTCTTAACCCGGTACACAAGTTTAATACCCAAAATACTCCGTTCCATAGCTCTCTGGCAAACCCCAAGCGTGGAAATTCTAGTTTAAAACACCTAATCTAAATATATTTTCATTTGACTCATCATCATCATTTCAGCCGAAAGACGTCCACTGCTGGACAAAGGCCTCCCCAAGCACCACCACTTCGACCGGTTCTGTTCCTCTCGCATCCAGCGGATTACTTCAGCCTTCACCAGGTCATCGGTCCACCTTGTCAAAGGTTAATTTTATAACCTCAATTTTCGTTGCTAATTTATCAAATTACAATTTAATTACTTTATTCAAAAATCCGTGACTTCGTTCGCGTGGAAGTCGTAAGACACCACAGAATACTACAATAACAGCCACATTTTTATAAAACTTCCCTGTATACTACGTTTGTAGTTTTATTCTCAGCAGCCAAAATATACAGAGAGTTAAGAATGGTGACTCGGGAGCAAGCGACGTACAGTTGTCCGTGTGAGAAGCAGCTTGTCCTGAGGTCGACACCCGCAGCCTTCAGCCTTCGATGTCAGCTCCTGTGACTTGTTGATCGCAAAGCATACGCTCACAGGCACGCGCTTAAACTGGTAATTGTGGGGAATTAGTGGTATACGCGGTATAAATATTATCTCGCCATCGCTATAACCTGTTAGAATTTCCGCCTCGTCACTTTATTCAGAAATTATTGTTGGATATGCGGCAAGATATGGGTACAGTTGAAAACGTCCAAATACGGATGGATGTGTTACTAACAGAATGTTAGTGAGTGTCAGAATTTAACCTGAACAGGAGCTGCAGTCTCGACATAGCTAGCGATCGCTTTACAACCAAATTCGGTTGCTAAGTCCTGTGGCGTCCCTAGACGGTCAAAATTGTTAAAAAAGCACGAAAAAATCACGTGCGTGTCAAGCATGTCGTGCGTATCTATGTCGAGACTCAAGCAGCCAGACTTATAGGCATAAAATATAGGTTTTTTAATGTTAACACTTCCATCAGTTTTAGAACAGACCGTAAGATAGTTAATTGATTCAGGCGTGACCTTGCAGAAATCCATTATAAAATACAATAGACGTGGATATATTAGCAACCTGCAGTGTTATTCTGTTAAAATCTCACCGTGAACGATAAGGTGAAGTGAGCTTAAAGTGAGCTGTCATTCCACCATATACTAAGGATTGACACTGCTGACAGCTCTCTTTCAAGCTCACTTCACCAAAGTGTTCACGGTGAGATTTTTACAGAATAGCACTGCAGTAGTGCTATTCTGTAACCATCTCACCGTGTTATCTTAGGTGAAGTGAGCGTGGAGTGAGCTGTCAGTTGCTAAGGATTGACACTATTGGCAGCTCACTTCACCTAAGTTGTCACGGTGAGATTTTTACAGAATAGCACTACTGTTCCGCTTAGCTATTTCTAAAGAGCTATAAAAAACCTTGAAAGAAATCGACACGTGTTTCACCTCTCAACGAGGCGTCCTCAGGATGACGATTGACTTGTCGCGAACCCGAACACGGCGTGTTTTCACACCGAGCACTGAACGCAGAGTAAGTAGTAGTAGCAAGTGAGTAGTTAGCGAGAAATAGCCAAGCGGAACAGGTTACTAAATATATCTATAATACGTCTATTGTATTTTAGACCCTAAGAACTTAAATTATCTAGAATTTTATGGATGAAAATGCAATATTCCGTTGCTCATCGTATCGTATCGCGTATAGCAAGCTTTATACAATAGCATGATTTTCGTCAGTATCCGATAAAAGTTCGATATGTAAATAAAACTGATCTATTTGTATATTTTATTTCTTTGTAGTTTATTATTGTTTGACTTCCATTTTCCCGCGCTTTTAACGCTTGTTTGTTTATTTCAAACGCCAGTGTTTTTACTTTTCTTTGACGAATTTAAAAATAAAATAATGCAAAACTAGGAGACAATGGAGACACAGACAAACAAACATACAACGTGTAACGTTGAATACGCAAAACCTGAAAATAGTTTGATCAGAATAACGAGCAGAATCAATTGAACCTTCTAATCTTTTTAATATAGGTCACATTTTTCAAAAAATCTTCATTAAAAACGTTGTCGTGGTTATTTATCAATAGGTCAAGCCATCACAAGCGCAAACCCGCCAAAATAGGTAAACAAACACAAATTGTTGTCGACCAATTTTAAATTTTCTCATACGGGGGATAATAATAGCTTTTATTTCAATGCAAAGACGAATCTTACGAGCTAAAACAGTACATAAAACCTTTACAATTTTTTTAATGATATTTTTTCTTTCTGAAATAGGTCATTTGAATTAAAAATCAGTTGAGGTGTCTGAGGTTTTGCGCATTCAAGATTACACGTTGTAAACGAACTGAAAACATTACCTACTTTTGGGCTCCGCTGCAGTCATATCAATAAAATAAAGTTCTTCAAAACTTTTAATAAATTCATCTCCAATCTATTTGAAACACAAACGAAAGATTAATGGATTGTATCATTGATCAAATGAATAATTCATTTATAGATCAGGAAAATGAGTTCAGGCAAATATAAACGCCAATAATTTTATTTAAAATCCACATGCATTCGTGTCTATCTAAAAATGCGATCGATTCTCAGCAAATATAATGCATTAGAATCATCATCATTTCAGCCGAAAGAAGTCCACTGCTGGACATAGGCCTCCCCCAAGCACCGCCACTTCGACCGATTCTGTGTTTTCCGCATCCAGCGGATTCCTGCGGCATTCACAAAGTCATCGGTTCCACCATGTGGGATACATTCCAACGCTACATCTGCATTTCTATGCGTTATCATCAGTAATTTTCCTCATTTCAAACGAAATTCAAGTACTTTAATTATGGTCTAATTACAAAATTAAATAGTCAGATCTAAAAGTATCTGATAAAAATGTAAACAAATAGATCTGAAAACATTATGGTTTCAATTTGTAGTGCCAATTATAAATTGAGTGTTATTCTAATTTTATGACACCTTAAGATATTTTTTATAAAATGTCGCCCATCAGCATGTGCCCGCCCGTATTTTTCTGAATATTCAAGAAAAATTATCGAAAAATAACTTGAAAAAGGGAAAAATCGTTAATATTTTTCATGTTACTCAATTTATTATGTTTTGAGTAGCGTTTGCCATTACTCCGATGTTATTGGCTCGATTTGGATTCTGTTTATTATTTCTAAAAGCTTATGAGTTATTTTATCGGATTAACTTTTTATTAAAATTTGTCGACTATGCAAAAAAAACGAAAGGGAAAAAAACCGTTTTTTTTTTTTTAAACTAGTGTAATTTCATAAAATCATAGGGGGATTTTGAAAATAAAATTTAAAAAATTGGAAAAATGAAAAAAATGTGTAGACAGACCCTTTTAATGTTATTTTTCGATAATTTTTCATGAATATTCAGAAAAACGAGGGGGGGTACATGCCGATGGGCAACATTATAATATTTGACCGGTTCTTTCTTTCTAAATGTGATCTGTTATTAGTATTGCCAAATGTATGCTATAACTTTAGTGTTTAAGATATATATGTAATGTAATAAAATAAATGATTTGAACAGTGAACCTGTTAAAATATTTCCTTACCAAAATGTTACATAAAGCGCATTCGTGGAAGTCAGCCTCTTTATTTCCTTGCTGACTGGCTAATATTTTCAACAGCATGAACATTCCTATACAGTACGTACCAACTCAAGACAATAAAATATCTTTGCTGTTACCCCCAAGATCAGTCAACAACAATAATATAATATATATAATCAATCAAACGCCTCTATAGTTCCTGACTGGCGTCACGTATTTGTTTACAAACTCAATTATATGTCTCATGACACACAATATTATTGTTTGTGTCAAATTATGTGGCACAACCTACATAATTGACCTATATTTAAGTTCAAATATCTCTATTGCATTAGAAACACCACCCTGCGCTCTATAACTCAAGTAGCGATGTGGGAGGAAAAACAGCCAGGCTGAAGTAGTAGTGGGCCGGCCACGTTGCACGAATGCACCCGGAGAGATGGGCAAAGATCGTCAAAGTCAAATAATTTATTTCAATTAGGCACAAAAAAGCACTTTTGAACGTCAAAAACAAAAAATAGTATTGATTCTAGTCGCCCCTTCCAAAAGGCAGTTTTCGTATGGAGAAGAATGGGCAAGAAACTCCACCGTTACTCTTTTAAAATGTTTTACAATATTTTGTATACATTAATTATATAATTATATGTGAAGACGATGCACCTGGAATAAGATTACAATACCACAATAGGTAAAAATAATTAAAAATGAAGCAATGACAGAAAAAATAATTATGTAACGGATACATGGTGTTCACATATTTACAAGCATTGTAAAAGTAGGTAGATATTCCTAAAAAAATTACAAGTGATACTAATTAGTCAGTGTGTGAGTTCAAGTAAAAACAGACTGTAAAAAAAAATGTTATAATATTTAATTACACAATTAAATTAGCAACCAGTTTGATTTTGTCGTCACTCACTAGACGCCTGAAGGAGCACTACACCGTCGAGGTATACCGCGGCGACCTAATCATGTTTGCGACATGGCCAAAAATCGCGCAAAACAGAGATTTGGAAGGAAAAAGGGGAGGCCTTTGCCCAGCAGTCAAACTCAAAGCATTTATTTCAATTAAACCATTTACAGGCACTTTTGAACTGTCAAAGAGTCGGACAGTTAGTCAGAAAGTTGAAGCTAGTTGCCCATTCCAAAACGTAGATCTTGTTGTTTCTATATGTGAGAACAATGTACAAAAAATAATCAAAAACAATTCATAATATAAGATTAAAAATTAGTCCTGGCAGATAAGAGATGACCAGTCTCAGCTGACGGCGCCCGTTCACGAACATGACGCGTGGATCAGCACCATCCAGCTCCACCATTCCCATTCCCTGGAAATTCAGGTAAACTAAAGTAAAATTTATTTGTATAGATTGTAGGTACAAATGTAAGTTACAGTAAAATAGGTGCTCCTTGTCCAACTACTTTATACAGGGTGTCAGGGACATCGATTCGAAAACTGAAACCATGTATTCAGTACATGATTCTGAACCCCACTGCGTTGAAATTTTTCGTCGGTCATTAAAAAAAATCTGCTGTTCCATACATTTTATCCGCGTAGGCATTGCACTTTTCTATGAATAGCAGGTTTTTTTTTTTATAACCGACGAATAATTTCAACACAGGGGGGTTCAGAATCATGTACTGAATCCATGGTTTCAGTTTTCGCGTCGATGTCCCTGCCTCCCCGCCGTTTAATGTAAAATGAGTTAGCTAATTATGACAAAGTCAAATTACTTTTGAGGTTAACATTTAAAATAATAGTCGATATGGTACATTCATAGTCACTTTACTGAACACGATATTAAACTGTCAAGTTACGCAGATTGACTGCTATTTGATCTGTTCAATGACGTGTTCACAATCAAAAGTTAAATGGCGCATGACTCATAATGTTATTGTTACATTGACCTAGAACGTTCATCTGTATTTCAGGAAACGAACAGCGGTATTCCCACGGTACTTCAGGGAAAAATTGTTAAAAATAAACAGATTCTACACTACAACCACAGTATAATAAAATAACAGTATTACGTCTCGGCAGTGACCTACGCTACGGGCGCTCGGTAGATAAACCTTTCTGCGTCCGTGCGTAACTGCCACGCACTCGAGAACCGAGACTTTTGCGTACTGGTATACACTGAGATTTCCAAGCGCGTCGTTTCGGCCGTTTTCTATGAAAACGTAATACTGTTACTTATTTATACTGTGTTACAACTACACTACATAAATACCTACAATGTGATTGTGTACCCATATTACAGATACGTAAAATAAAACTTAAAATAATGTGAAAATAATTCAATATTCATGAAAGTGATAGCTTTTTTGACGTAGATGACTAATTCATTAAAAATTGCAAAACATCACTTGCTTTTAGGAATTAAACTTTAAGCATGTTTAAATATTAGTAAAAATCACGAGTATAAATATATTACTATGAACAGCTCGGCAATAATATCTGATTTCATGATTCATTCATTCAGATGACGGCAAATATTATGTGATCATTTATGGAAGGCATATGTAAGTGGCAGCACAAATATGGGACATCGAAGGAATACCAAAACAATCTGACGAGACAAGCGACGCCAAAATATAGGATACTGCATCGATTTCAAAAATATGTGTCACTTGTCTGCCTACTCGTTTAAATTCAGAAGAATGTGATAACCTCGTTGTGATCAAAAATATCTAACATCGCTTAGGCAGTATACAAAAAAGCCAGACAGTACTAATAATATTTCAAGTTTTCGTGCTGCTCCTATTGGGGCGATGCAGCGCATCAAAGATGTTTGCGGAAAGGCATATAGATGGTTTTGCGGCCATCATACGTAGAAGAAGTGCCTCTCTACTTGTTCTTCTTCGTGGCGGCACCAACACTATCTTGAGTTTATTCGCAGATAGATGGGAGTCTCCAATGCTGCGACATTGGATGAAACTCCACACTAATTAAAACTTGTATGTCTACTAACACTAGTTTATAAGGCCGTTGTTACTAACACTATGGGCGTAGCCTGAAATAAATGATATAATAATAATAATAATAATTGCAAAAAAAAATTAACTTCCCACTAGCAGTATAAATATCTGACGGTAAAGTTTGACAGTAGAAATGTCAATAATAAGCGATTTTCTATTAATTTTTAACTGAACCAATGGCGGCTATTCTGCCAGAAGTATGAAATTGATACTTACCTACTTTAAAATGGGATATAATTACTGGCAGAATAGTCAACATCGGCTCAGTTTTCAGCATTCTAAAGCCCCTAGTACAAGTTGGGCGAGTGTCGTCCATCCGTTTTTTTTATTTTTTGTAAAAAAGTGTTTTTCTATTTCTATTTGCAATTTCCGAATTCAGGTACATCCATTTCTGGGAAAACGAAACATGGCCAGCTCTTTGCCACTTTTGATTGTTGATTCGATAAGAAACATCCACCATTTGAATGTTGCCCTCGTTGCCAACCTTTATTTTTATTCAAAAAACCCCAAACATAGGATAGGATATTTTCACACCGGGTTAAGAAGGTAGCATATGGCTTGAAGAACTTTTGTAATACAGCGTGTATCAGAAAGGTGTAGCCAAAAAACGTTATACAAAAAAAAAAACAACCGACTTCCAAAAAAAACACTACAAAGTGAAAAATAACTTTATTTTCGGAAGTCCGTGTCTTTGGTTTTGAATTTTCGATTTTTGCCACCGACTTCCGAAATTAAAGTTATTTTTCACTTTTTAGTGTTTTTTTTTTTTTTGGAAGCCGGTTTTTTTTTTGTTTTTCGCTTTTTTGTTGTGGTACCTAAACCACACAAATTCGAATACTTCTATTATGTAATTATCAGTGACAGGAAATTATCATATTATTATGATCCACGTACAAAGTGAGAAAAAATATTTATTATTGAAGCTAATTCAAAAACTATTCAAAGCAAAGTTAATACAATTTATATGGGACCACCTCAAGTGCACACCCTTTCAAACCAAAAATAATTTTCAAAATCGGTGCACAATTGACGGAGAAATCGATGGACATACATGAAAAAGTAAGATGAAATAAAACATACATACGCTACGAACAAAACCTCCTCCTTTTTGAAAGTCGGTTAAAAAGGGGTGTGGTGCAGAACAACAAACTAAACAACTTTTTCCATGGGACCAACATCCTAATTGCGAAAAAATTATCAACTGTCGCAGACATTTTTAACAAACAAAAAGTTATGATTGATTTAATTATTTTTTTTGGATTATTTAAAGTCAAAGTCAATTAATTTATTTCATACAGGCACATAAAAAAAACGGTGATGGAAAACATCGTGAGGAAACCAGCATGTCCTAGAACCAAAAATTCGAAGACATGTGACATCTACCAACCCACACTGGGCCCGCGTTGTGGATTATGGCCCACTCCCTCTCACAGAGAGGAGGCCTGTGTCTCAGCAGTGGGAACATTATAGGCTGATTATATGAAGACACATAAAAGGCACTTTTGAATGTCAAAATTTACAAACAAATAGAAATTAATTCTAGTCGCTGTCGCCCCTTCCAAAAGGTACCTAGTTTCTTGTGATCCAAACTGACTGTTCGTGCCTCCATATCTGTTTTCTATCGACGTTTTATAAAGTTTCGTTAATAAAACACGACGATTAAAAGCGTATCGTTTAACCAACCACAATTAGAATTGATGCCAAGAATTCACGTTACGATGTACGACCCAATTAAGACTTTTTGTTCGCTGTGCGTGAAAGCTAAATATAAAATCAACTATACGTGAGTGTGAAGCATTAATTTACATACAACTAGGGTTGCCAACCTTACTATATAATATGGTATACTATATATACAAACTTTCTAAAGAAAAAATATAGTAGAGAAAAATATATGAGATCATTGGAATATAACCAGTATTATTAATCTCAAAAAAGTTGAATTAATATTATTTTCTAAACCTTAATTTAGAGTGTAAAAATAATTACAAGTCATGAAAAAAGACTGTTCATAATAGCTAAAACAATGCATTTAAAGAATAATAAAAATGTTTTTGAAACATCTAGTTATGTTCCTTTTATTTTTTGTTAAATGTTTTTACAAGCAATGGCTTCGAAAATATTACATTGACGAGCAATATAAAAAGCCACTTGCAAAGTGCCAAGAATATCTAAATATCACCTAAACCACACAAGTTAGCTAGATGAAGTAAACCAAATCTTGAAAACAGTTTTATAAATGTGTTTTTATGCGCTATTAAATACACTTGAATGTTGGTTTTTAATAATAATAATAATAACTGGCAACACAAACGTCAACACATCTCAAAAAGTGTTCTCCCAATTTTCATAGTTATATTTATTTTTGACGCAGTTTTTACTAGCATCGGAAACTGAAAATAAGCGTAAAAGCCTAAAAATCTAAATAAAACCGAAAAAACATAAAAATGACCATAGAAATAATAGAGTATATTCAAAAAATGCCATAGCGGAGGTGACATGACAGATGTCACCTCCAATAAAATCAAGAAAAATTGGAAGAAACATTAAATGTTGACGAGATCGGCCGCACGATTAGCACGCCCACCACCTCCGGACTCTTCGCTCAGCTCCGCCTCGCCGCCGCCGGTACCCAGCCCCACTGTGAGCGCTGTGATGACACCGGCCGCGGTAGTTGCGTCGAGCTCGAGCGACGAGTATTTCTCCCCGCCGACGTCGCCAACACCTGTACGTCGGCAGGGGAGAGGCCGGCCACCGAGGAGCTTGGGACTTAGGGGCCAACCGGCCCCGAGCCGGGTCCCCGCTGCCGGTGGTTGTGTGCAGCGCATGAGATGGACTCAGTCAATGAACGAGAACGTCATGCGCGCATATTACGGGTCTACAGAGGGAGGAACTAACCTCACTGCGTACCGTATTAGGATGCTGTCTCTGTTCCAGGAACTAGAGCCAACCGTCAACGTCTCGGCCCAACGACTGTCAGACCAGGTGCGTGTCATCCAACGCAATCATAGGTTGGACGATGCTGCACTTGATAGGCTGCGCTCAGAGATACTGAGCAACCATATCGTCTCAACTCGGGCACAAACCGCGGCACAAGCATCAAATATTGATGCAATTCCGTCGCGGTTCAATCATGGTGTTGAAGAGGAGGATGATAGGGTTGCCACAGTAAGTAGCCAGTGTAACGACCGATTGAGGAGCGCACTGGAGGATGCGTTTCGCGAGTATAGGTACACTCCAACCGAACTTAGGCCCCGATTACCACGCCTACCCATGCACAAAAAAAATAGGGCGCTGGTGTGTGCCTTGGACTCGCAGCTTACGAATTTTTTCGAGAGCAGCGAGGATCTCATTGATACACACTCGATCCTGTATTGCGCGGCTGTTGCGGCATGTCGTTTAGCTAACGTCAAGTTTCCAAACTGCGACGGAGCTACTCGACCTAAACCAGCCGTGCCAGCCTGGCAGTGCAGGATCGAGCGACGTATCGATGGGGCCAGGGCACTCATCGGCAAACTATACTGCTTCAGGGAGGGAAATACACGACCACGAGTGATGCGCTTTGTAAGGCAGGCATTCTCGGGGACTGGAATCAGTCCTCAAGAATACATGTCTCATGTCACAGAGCGCATCGACTTCCTGAAGCAGAAAGTTTGTGCATGGGCGAGCCGTATTCGGCGGTATAAGCGGCGGGGTGACCGATACACGCAGAATCGCATGTTCCAGAGCGATGAGAGGTGGGTATATAGAGCCTGGGAGCGACCTGAACAAAATGTGACAGATGTGTGCCGCCCGGATGATGCTGCCACGAGTGCATTCTGGCGCAGCATCTGGTCGGTGCCCATCTGTCACATTGAGGCTGGCTGGATGCAGGATGTCGAGCGAGTGTGTGAAACTATACCAGTAATGGATGCTATACTAATCACGCCATTAGACGTAGCTAGAGCAGTCCGTCCGTTACCGAATTGGAAATCACCGGGACCGGACGGACTGCACAACTTTTGGTTAAAATGGCTGAGTAGTTCGCACACTCGCCTGGCATCTCAATTTCAGTCATCCCTAGAGACTGGGTCGCTACCGCAGTTTCTAACAACAGGCGTTACTCACCTGCTCTATAAGTCAGGTAGTCCCGCGGAACCCAAGAATTATAGACCGATCACATGTTTGTCGACGGTCTATAAACTTCTTACATCCATTTTGAGAACGAAAATTAACACACACATTGACAGTAATTCAATCATGTCAGCGTCTCAAAATGGATGTAGGAATGGGTCCCGCGGTACTAAGGAGCTTCTCCTCATCGACATGGCCATAAGCCAACAGGTTCGTCGATCCCGCAAGGATCTGTCAACATGCTGGATAGACTATAAGAAGGCCTACGACTCGGTGCCACATACATGGCTCATGAGGGTGCTGGAGCTGTACAAGATAGATGCAACTCTGCGCACCTTCCTGATGTCGTGTATGGGGCAATGGAGGACGGTCCTTCGCTACCCAGGATGTCGACAGATCCAGAAGAATGACGAGCCTGTATGGATTAAACGGGGAATATTCCAGGGCGACAGTTTGAGTCCACTTTGGTTCTGCTTAGCCCTGAATCCTCTAAGCACACTGCTGGAGGATTCAGGTCTAGGCTATCGATTGAGGAGAGGTGGTCAGGTCATATCTCACCTCCTCTACATGGATGACTTGAAACTCTTTGCCCCCAACAAATTGCGACTGATGGAGCTACTGAAGGTAACTGAAACATTCAGTAACGCCATCAGGATGGAATTTGGTGTGGACAAATGTGCAGTCATGCATGTAAAGCGAGGGAAGATTATGGAATCCGAGGGAATTCAACTCTCGGACTCCATACACCTTAGATCCCTCTCCTCAACCGAAAGCTATATGTATTTGGGTATGTCGGAAGCGTTAGGCATCAACGTTGCTGACATGAAGCAATCGTTGAAGGAGCGCTTCTTTGGTCGCCTGAAAAAGGTATTAAATAGTCTTCTTTCAGGCGGAAACAAGGTGCGCGCCTTCAACGGTTGGGTCATGCCGGTTTTGATGTACTCTTTCGGCATACTCAAATGGACTCAGACCGAACTCGACGCCCTGGACAGGAGGGTCCGTACACTCCTGACCGCAAACCGGATGCATCACCCACGCTCATCGGTGATGAGACTGTACATCCCGCGGAAGTGCGGGGGTCGAGGCTTTTTAAATGCGAAGACCCTCCACAACCGCGAGGTGTGTAGCCTCAGGGAATACTTCCTTAAAGCCAATGTGGGCATGCACCGTGATGTGGTTGCAGTGGACAACGGGCTCACCCCGCTTTCCATGGCTAAAGAGAACTGGCGCAAACCTGTAGTACTTACTACAGATGACCGCAAGGAGGTATGGCAAAGCAAGGCGCTTCACGGGCGCTTCTATCGGGCTCTTCATGAGCCCGGTGTAGATTTCTTAGCGTCCGTATCCTGGCTACGTTTCGGTGACCTTTTCGGGGAAACCGAAGGTTTCGTCTGTGCAATTATGGACGAAGTTATCTTGACGAATAACTACCGGAGACATATTATGAAGGACGGTACGGTTGACGTGTGTCGGGCATGCCATCGTCCGGGTGAGTCCATCAGACATATTATCTCTGGTTGCTCGCGTCTAGCTAACGGCGAGTACTTGCACAGACATAACCAAGTGGCTAGGATTATTCACCAGCAACTTGCTTTGAAATATAAACTTGTGGACTCTGAGGTACCGTATTACAAGTATATGCCCGACCCAGTTCTCGAAAATGACCATGTCACGTTGTACTGGGATCGGTCTATCATTACTGACAGGACTATTGTAGCAAATAAGCCTGATATAGTAGTGATAGATCGATTAGCGCGCCGCGCAATGATAGTCGATGTTACCATTCCACATGACGAGAACCTCGTGAAAGCTGAGAAAGAGAAACAAATAAAATATCTCGACTTAGCACACGAGGTTGTTGACATGTGGAATGTGAGCTCGGCTATCATTGTGCCGATTGTCGTAACGGCTAATGGCCTGATGGCCGAAAGCCTCGACCAACATGTCTCGAGGCTTTCGTTAGGCGGTTGGATCAAGCGCCTGATTCAGAAGGCAGTACTCCTCGATACGGCTCGCATTGTGAGGAGGTTCCTGTCTCTGCAGCCCTAACCACCGGTAGCTTGGACCCTGCTCCCGACACCGGCGGACCTCTATTTTTTATATTTTTAAATGTTTTTTTAATTCTTTTATTTTAAGAAATATTTAAAAATGTAACCTAATAGGAACCAAGATGAATAAACGAAAAAATAATAATAATACCATTTATTTCAGGCGACACAGGCCCATAGAAAAATACCTTAACCTAAACATACATATTTTAATATAACGAGAACTTGAAAAACTTGTGTTATTAAATAGCTTAAAACTACTACTACTACTTTTTACTTCAAGAAGCTATCTTGCGTGGTTTCGGAAATATTTAATGATAAGTTAGTGGGTTTTTTATATTGCTCGTCAGTGTATATTTGATAAAAAAAAGATGGCAACCCTACAAACAACATACATCATTTTCATGTTGCAGCGACCATAGTATTTGAATTTGAACCAACGTCCTTCTCATCAGATATTCCAAAGATTTTCAGTAAAGGGAAACATCGTAAGAAAAGTGTTATCAATGGTCTTAAATCGGCAACACTGCAGTGAGTTAGAGTGATATTCGAAGATCCTGAAGTGGGACAGTTTCTGAGTGATATGATTATAATTTTATTGCTTTTTTTAGCAAACAAAATCGTAAAAGAAATGGGGGCTTCCACATAGAGAGTGATGGTGGTATCGTAGCAACATACAATCATTCGAAACATAACCAAGTAGACGTTCCAATAATTTTTTAGAGCTCGTGGCTAAGTAATAACAGCCGCACGGGTCGATCCATCAGATTAAACTACCCTTGCTGGGATTGGTCCGTGGATGGATGACCATCTTAACATACCAAGACTCCTCCGTGCCTCGGAAAGCGCGTTAAGCCGTTGGTCCCGGCTGTCATTCGTGGATCTTTGACAGTCGTTACGGGTCGCCAGAAGCCCGAAAGTCTGACAACCAGTCTTACCAAGTGGTATCCTATTACCCAGTTACTAGATTGTGTAGGTCAGATAGGCAGTCGCTGCATATAAAATACTGGTATTCAGCTGCATCCGGTTAGACTGGAAGCCGACCCCAAAATAGGAAAAGGCTAGACTAGATTGATTGGATACTTTTGAAAATGAAAATTTGAACAGAACAGCATTACCAATGGGACACACTGCCAGAGCTGCACCGGACACAACTTACATGCCACCCGTGGGAACACACCAACAAATGATTAATGTTTTTTTTTAAGGTACATATTTTATTTTATTTTTATGGACATGTAACATTGCCATACAACGTGGCAATGCTGCCAGCCCTTTAGGCACTTTTCGTGTTGACAGCGATGCGGACGAATTTATTGATGTACTAGCTTCTGCCCGCGACTTCGTTCGCATGGAAATCGTAAGACATCACAATATACTACAATAATAGCCATATTTTTATAAAACTTCCCTGTATACTACGTTTGTAGTTTTATTCTCAGCAGCCAAAATATACAGAGAGTCAGGAATGGTGACTCGGGAGCAAGCGACGTAACAGTTGTCCGTGTGAGAAGCAGCTTATCCTGAGGTCGACACCCGCAGCCTTCAGTGTCGGCCCCTGTGACTTGTTGATCGCAAAGCATACACTCCCAGAGAACTGCACGCGCTTTAACTGGTAATTATGGGGAATTTGTACTTTATACGCGCTATAAACACTGTCTCACCATCGCCACAACCTGTTAGAATTTCCACCTCGATGACGTTTCTCTACAAAGACATAACTTTGAGCTGGTTTCCGTTACACAGATATACAACCGGAAGTCCACTTGCCATTTGTGAATTGAGAAATTCTACGGGGTGATATTTGGCATCATCTTCCTCCACATCAGTATTAATGGAGGTGTATATCACTTCACTCCCTTCAATTTGTGAGAGAATACTGTGGTTGATCGCTGCAGCTTGATCATCTTCGGAGTTAAAACGGAAACACGCCTAAGAATTCTCTTGGTACGGTATTTGACTGATATCCCCGTATATCAGACGAATAAGATCTTCTAAAGTGGGATCGAGTCTCTGGTAGAGTGCTTTCACCAACTTTTAGAAGAACATCGGAGAATACCAATGAATGCATTGCAATGCATTTGAATTACCGCCAAGCCGAGGTCGTATGATGATGGTCAAGCGCAGTTTATGAACTCTCGACCATAGAGTCGACCTTTTCAACGAAGTATTCACTTTTTTTGTCAAAACTGTGACACCACCCATCATATCTTGGTTTCTGCGGATGTCCTGCAGGGTTCTGTTTACAGTTTCCACTGCTTTCCTTTTTGCCATAATGCATTCATCCCATACGACGAAGCGCAATCCCCTAAGCACACATCCCTTGTTACTGTTGCGTGACACCCACAAACAGGCGTTTCGTTGCTCTCTAAATCGATGGGAATCTTAAACATGACGTGCGCTGTTTTGCCACCAGGAAGCAGTGTGGCAGCGATTCCAGAAGATCCACACACATACATATTTTAAAATCGCTAGGACAAATCTGCTGTCAAAATCTGTAAAAAAAACATTTTATTCCTACAGTCTTTTGTTCTAAAATGATCAGAATACAACCTAGAATGTTTTGTGACTGTAAAGTACTTGTAACTTAGTAGTTTCCCATAGCTTACGAAGTTTTCCATTTTTTGTGAATTACATACACAATCCAAAAAAAAAATCGTTTTACAAAAAGAGTTTAAAAAAAACAGATGTAAATCGAACTTACTACCCCGGGCGGCCTACCACCAGCTCATAAAGCAGTATTATTTTAATGTTACTTCAGTGGGAGAAAGAGATGGAGCTATACATCCTGTAGAGCTTCATCTCTTTCCCACACTGAAGTAAACTAAAGTAATATTAAAATAATACTGCTTTTGAGCTGGTGGTAGGCCCTCAGGACTTCAAATCATTCGTCCAACCGCTTACTTATTCGCTTTGTTGAAAGTTAGCTTAAATAGCCGTTCCTATATAAAAGGTAGCGTGATGATAATCATTTAAAAAGTTAAATCGGTAACTACCTATCTACAATATCCCAACCTTTTGGCGCGTCCTTTTACAATTTGCAGAGAAAAATACGAACATGATGTAATATTGCTCATCTCCCATAGCAAATAGCGTGATAGTTTATGCCCTACAGTTGGTACAGACAAACATTCTAAAAACTTTATTTTCCGCATAAGAATCGATCCCATACCTCGTAGCAATAACTTTCTTTAAAAAAAATTAACTTCGCTACGATTTTATTATATCTATAGATTATAGGTACATAATCAAAAAAATAGTAATAATCGTATAGCAAAATGTGAAAAAAAAGAAAAAAAACCGTAGGTGAGAATCGAACTTACAACCCCATGTTTGCAAAGCAGCCGCCCAACCGTTGAGCTAATTGCTTTGTTGATACTTGTTGCTTTGTTGATACTTGGCTAAAATAGCCGTTCCTATATATTTCATGATTGACTGCTTAGTTCCATAAAGGTATAGCGTGATGATAATCATTTAAAAAGTTTAATCGATAACCATCCTAAAATTTTGGCGCGTTTTTTTCCAAAACTATGAACATAATATAATATTGCTCGTCCCCCATAGTAAATAGCGTGATAGTTCATACCCTATAGTTTGACCAGACTTATAGGGAACACCTATGTAAAATTTTAACAGAATCTATCCGGTAGAATTTGCGTCATGCTAGAACATAAAAATACAACATAATGTAATATTGCTCGTCCCCCATAGTAAATAGCGTGATAGTTTATACCCTATAGTTTGACCAGACACACAGGGAATATCTATGCAAAATTTTAACAGAATCTGTCCGGTAGAATTTGCGCCATGCTGGAACATACATACAGACAAACAGACAAAAATTAAAAAAAAAAATTTTTTGGGCATTAGAATCGATCCTAGACCTCGTAGCAATTACTTTTTTTCAAAAATATTCAATGTACAGTTTTGAGTTCGCTACGATTTTATTATATGTATATATAGAAGATTATTTGTGTTAAAATTATGATAAACTTATGTTTTTCCGAGCAAAGCAAGAAGCAAAATCTCGCTACACGAAAGAAATCTTAAATTAAAGGTCTTACATCTCTACCCAACAGACAAAGGAATCAATATTCCGATCTAATTGAATAAAAATACCGATAACAGCCTAATTGAGTTAAGATCTGAACGAATTTAAATGGAAACGCTATTTTCACCTTTTTTGACGCGACTGTTAGGTATGAGAAAAGACGTATAGTATACCAATGCAGTTTAACAATCAAAACAGGTAAATATTTGACAGTTATTTACGACGTTGCCAACTTTGAGGATAAACCGTCTTAAGCAAGGCTCGAAACCGGTTAAAAAATACCGGTTAAAACCAGTTTATTTGAGTTTTACTCCGAACTTTTCTTAAGAACGTGAATGTTTTAAGAACTTTGTTTTAACCTAATTTAACCGGTTTAGTCGACGAACGGCATGTTGGTAAACGCGTTGCAACTTGTGATAACTTGTGAGGATGCTACGCTGAATAAAAATTTAAACAAAAAACCGGTTAAAATTGCTATAAACCGGTTAATCCGAAAAAACCTTTATGTAAAAACCGGTTTATAAAAACCGGTATATACGAACGAAACCTAATGTAAAGGTTTTTGCGTCAAGTACATAATAACAGTTTGAAAATTTAACCGGTATCCTAGCCTTGCTCTTAAGTAAACAGCAAGTTGTTATCCGTACATAATACAACACTGCAGCCCACTCACTGCCTATCCTCTTAAAGTTATCCCCTTGTCGTATATTTTCGACTCCCACACATCAGGATTACATATTCTTTTGTCGGGAATATTTTACGCACGGAAGCTTTGCCAACCCTGAACTAAAAGAATTATGTTTTACAAAGACATTCATCATGAAAAAGTACGATTACACTAAAATAATGGCCGATTCGTACTCAAACACAGACATTTTAAATAATAATTCTGTGATTACAAAGTTATTTAATGTACCTATTATTATAGATACAGTCATTGAAATTTCATTCTTTATGGTGCATTTATGATTCGCGCGTAAAATTAATAATAAATTGTTGAAATCAAGGTTGATATGAATGTAAAATAATAAATTAGACTTTTTTTACATCCCACGCGAGTTGGTACAATTTTAAAAGTACGTAAGTGATGAGATGACTGTTGTTTTATTAAAAAATAAAGAAAGTTTTATGAATGGAATATTCCTAATTATTTCGTGTCCCTGATTTCAACGCACTCGACTTGCTGGTAAACAAGGCATGTGCCAATTCTACAATGGTGCCGATTCCCTTGTTCACAAACTAAACTAAATTTAAGTTCAGTGCATCTTTTTCTTTCTATTTCATTGAGAAAAGGACACAAGATAAATTTTAGTTTAGTCTTGTCAAATTAATCAGCGCTTGACGTAAATTGACGTAATTTTAGTAGGCAAGTTTTTAATCGCGTGTAAACTTGTATGGAGAGTGACAGGCGCTGATTAATTCTAATCTGCAGTCCTTTTCTTAAGACGCAGATATATGACAGTGACCTTGAATGATTAGCTTGCGTGTTCTGTACTGAGCTCAAGCAACGCGTCGTACGTCCAGCCAGTAATAGGACTCGCCCATCAAGGAGCGCTGTCCCAAATTAGACGCATTATTAATTTATTACACGTAAAACAAAAAGTATTTTAATAAAACAAGTATATTAAAAGATCAATAATTTAATTATCTTTAAAATAGTGAAGTTTTCAGAAAAATACGCTCGATAGATTTTGCGTCATTCTCAGTTTTTATCCGCGTTAGACATAACTTTACAAATTAAATTCACTGTGTAATATAAACATAATCAAAAATATGCCTATATTAAAATATTACAAAAATGCTCTTATATAACATATATTTTTTCCAAATCACTAACACTACTCGTTTAGACGTCATCTTCAGTATAAAATCATTAAAAGTCGGTTATCGTCCCCTTAATGAAATAGAAAGAAAAAGATGCACTAAACTTAAATTTAGTTTAGTTTGTGAACAAAGGAATCGGCACCACTGTCCTTCTTTTGCACCGGATTGTGTATTCTAGTATATTTATTATTTGCACCAACGAGAGCCCCATTTTATGTCCAAGCAAAGCACTGTCCATTCCAAGGTCTCCTAAAAGAGATCGCGGAAAGCGATAAGGCCGCCCATTGTATATTTTGTGGTGTACAATAAAGTATATATATATATAAATAAATAAGTAACATAACATGACATAGCGCCTGTATGCCCCGAAGCTTTAGGCAGAGGTGCATCTATAGTACACCCATATTTCGCCAGTTATGTTTAAGTTCCATGTAATATGTAGCGAGTTTATTGCCGTCAACCGGGCGCAAATCCAGACTCCGGGCTGCTACTGAGAAATTCCAGATGGAAATCCGGCAACGTTATGCCCGACCCAGAAATCGATCCCAAGACCTCATGTTCAGCAGAGCGCTTGCGAACACTAGACAAACGACACATAAAAGTGTTAAAGGTGGTGTGTGTGTAGGTTTGTAGGTGTGTGTGTGTGTTGTTGTGTGGGGGTGTGTGTGTGTGTTTATAAAATACTAGCTTTTGCCCGCGGCTTCACCCGCGTGGATGTCGGAAAATATCCAACGGGAACGTACTACCGAGATTTCATACCTAATAACAGAGGAAAAGGTCATTGACTCATACCGCTGCACCCGCGTTACTACGCGTAATTTAGAAACTGATATCTTTAAAACTGTTCATTTAAATGATGTGATAAAAAGACATATTTGAATCTAAATTAAATGCCCAATTTAAATAACATATTTTATAGGATAAGGATTAATAATACTCCAGTCAAAAAAGCTTCGGAAATAACAATTTTTTTTTATTAAATTCTGAAAGATAAAAATGGTTATTGTGGGTTATCCTTAGAAGATAGACATATGCCATCGCAGACTTTTTTGTTTAACTTTTTAAGATGAACAAAACCGTAGGACATAAATTTGATGTATCTTTTTCGGTTAACGCAGCGCACGCCAATAAAGCTAAGTCGGCATGATTTTTTCTGACTTCTTCAACAATAATCGTTAAATTTCAGCCAATTTACACAAAACCTTAATTAATTATACACTAAAACCTACCGCATGAATCACTCCGTCCGTTAGTGAAAACCGTTTGAAAATCCGTTCGGTAATTTTTGAGTTTATCGCGTTCAGACAAACAGGCAGACAGACACGGCGGGAAATAAGTAAGGAAACATCGTCTGTAACTGGTCGATTCCTGCACGTCTCTGCTCGAATTTTCACCCATACAAAAATAGTATCAGTACCTAATCAGACTATTCCCTCGACACCTATTCGTCTTCTAGATAACCTCTAATTACTTTGCTACCACCCCAACAGATCAACTTATTTTTATCCCAGGTCAACGAACTACGGATCTCTCATCCCGCCAAAATCTTTACAGCCCTATTAGGGGCAGAATCTACAACGACCCTTAAACGACCGATCATAAACTATGACAAAAATATATGTGTTACAGGAAAAATAACAAATAAAAAATGTCGGCACGCACTTCCTTTTACCATTATATTCTTCTGTTTTCCTTGACTCTGAGTAGTTTCAGCGAATTGTGAATTTAATTGTCTGGATAGTAGTTTTTTTCCTAGATAGATCTTGGGAGATAATGGACCAAATATATCTTTTAAATTAGACTAGTCAAAAAATATGAAAGTTCAAATCTAAAACCCAACTACGACAAAAAAGTCATACAAAAATGTATAAACAAGACATCACAGACAGACAAATTAAAAATCTGAAGTCACACGTGTTAGGGCATAAATCGAATAGATTACGTGTGACTCCGGTTTTTTCTTTTTAACCGACTTCCAAAAAGGAGGAGGTTATATGTTCGTCGCGTATGTTTGTTTTTTTTTTTATGTATGTCCACCGATTTCTCCGTCAATCGTGGTGCGATTTTGAAAATTCTTTTTTTGTTTGAAAGGGTGTGCTCTCGAATTGGTTCCATATAAATTTTATTAACTTTGCTTGGATAATTTTTGAGTTAGCTACAAAATACGTATTTTTTTCCCACTTAGTATGTAGATGATATGATAAGTTTGTCACTGGTAGCAGGTAGTGGTATTCGAATTTGTGTGGGGTAGGTACTACAACTAAAAAGTGAAAAATAAAAACTTTTTACAAAAAAAACAACCGACCTCCAAAAAAAAAAACACTACAAAGTGAAAAATAACTTTAATTTCGGAAGTCGGTGGCAAAAAACGAAAATACAAAACCCAAGACACCGACTTCCGAAATTAAAGTTATTTTTCACTTTGTAGTGTTTTTTTTTTTTGGAGGTCGGTTGTTTTTTTTTGTAAAAAGTTTTTTACTTCATGGCTTTATGTTCTCTTGAAGATGTTCTCTTGAGGAGCTCGTGGCTAAGTGATAACAGCCGCACGAGTCGATTCATCAGGTTAAGCTACGCTTGCTGGGGTTATATACTGAGACTCCTCCGTGTCTCGGAAAGCACGTTAAGCCGTTAGTCCCGGCTGTTATTCGTGGATCTTTGACAGTCGTTACGGGTCGTCAGAAGCCCGAAAGTCTGACAACCAGTCTTACCAAGGAGTATCGTATTGCCCAGTAACTAGGTTGTGGAGGTCAGATAGGCAGTCGCTCCATGTAAAATACTGGTATTCAGCTGCATCCGGTTAGACTAGAAGCCGACCCTAATATAGTTGGGAAAAGGCTTGGCAGATTGATTTTGACTTTATGTTCTCTAGAGGGCGCCATATTCACCTCATTTGTCGAATTATGATAAGTAGTTTAAAAGTTACGAGGTAACAGATGAACATACATACATACATACCGGTCAAAATCATAACCCTCCAGTTTGCTTCGCTGTTGTTGGGTAAAGAGCAATTCATTCACTTTTCTTTGCATAATTATTAAGGTATGTAATTATAATAAAAACACAACATTTCTCCGTGTGATAGTGTGTTTATAACTCTCGAGCAATTTATTCGATTTACAAACGCGTGTTTATTACCCGAATACGGCAAAGCCAAAAGGAAGGTTTGTATGTATGTATGTATGTTTTTACGTGTGTTCCACCGTAGCGCCTAAACTACTAAACCGATTTTGATGAATGAGGTATCAATAGATTCGTAATAATAGTCCGGATGACATAGGCTATATAATTTTTCCTTAAGTTTAATTTGGTGGACTTTACACGTAAATTTCTAACCTCGAAAAAAATTAAAATGGGATGATCATGACATGTTTGGTATCAAAAGGTCTTGACGAGCACATTACAAATATGTATATAATATTATATTTTCAAAGTAAACAAATATGTTTAAATCGTTAAAAACAAGCAAAAGTGAGACTACGTTACGTAGTATCGCAAGATGTTACCAACGTGCAGTTAATCTATACATATAATAAAATCGTAGCGAAGTCAAAACTGTACATTGAATATTTTTGAAAAAAAGTAATTGCTACGAGGTCTAGGATCGATTCTAATGCCGAAAATATTTTTTTTAGAATTTTTGTCTGTTTGTCTGTTTGTCTGTATGTATGTTCCAGCATGGCGCAAATTCTACCGGACAGATTCTGTTAAAATTTTGCATAGATATTCCCTGTGTGTCTGGTCAAACTATAGGGTATAAACTATCACGCTATTTACTATGGGGGACGAGCAATATTACATTATGTTGTATTTTTATGTTCTAGCATGACGCAAATTCTACCGGATAGATTCTGTTAAAATTTTGCACAGGTGTTCCCTATAAGTCTGGTCAAACTATAGGGTATAAACTATCACGCTATTTACTATGGGGGACGAGCAATATTATATTATGTTCGTATTTTTGGAAAAAAACGCGCCAAAATTTTAGGATATTGTACATGGTTATCGATTAAACTTTTTAAATGATTATCATCACGCTATACCTTTATGGAACTAAGCAGTCAATCATGAAATATATAGGAACGGCTATTTTAGACAAGTTTCAACAAAGCAATTAGCTCAACGGTTGGGCGGTTGCTTTGCAAACATGGGGTTGTAAGTTCGATTCCCGCCTACGGTTTTTTTTTTTTCACATTTTGTTATACGATTTTTTTTTTGATAATGTACCTATAATCTATAGATATAATAAAATCGTAGCGAAGTTAATTTTTTTAAAGAAAGTTATTGCTACGAGGTATGGGATCGATTCTTATGCGGAAAATAAAGTTTTTAGAATGTTTGTCTGTACCAACTGTAGGGCATAAACTATCACGCTATTTGCTATGGCGGATGAGCAATATTACATCATGTTCGTATTTTTCTCTGCAAATTGTAAAAGGACGCGCCAAAAGGTTGGGATATTGTAGATAGGTAGTTACCGATTTAACTTTTTAAATGATTATCATCACGCTACCTTTTATATAGGAACGGCTATTTTAGCTAACTTTCAACAAAGCGAATAAGTAAGCGGTTGGACGAATGATTTGAAGTCCTGAGGGCCTACCACCAGCTCAAAAGCAGTATTATTTTAATATTACTTTAGTTTATTTCAGTGTGGGAAAGAGATGAAGCTCTACAGGATTTATAGCTCCATCTCTTTCTCCCACTGAAGTAACATTAAAATAATACTGCTTTATGAGCTGGTGGTAGGCCGCCCGGGGTAGTAAGTTCGATTTACATCTGTTTTTTTTAAACTCTTTTTGTAAAACGATTTTTTTTTGGATTGTGTATGTAATAGTTCATAGAATGTATAAATTCACAAAAAATGGAAAACTTCGTAAGCTATGGGAAACTACTAAGTTACAAGTACTTTACAGTCACAAAACATTCTAGGTTGTATTCTGATCATTTTAGAGCAAAAGACTGTAGGAATAAATGTTTTTTTTACAGATTTTGACAGCAGATTTGTCCAAGCGATTTTAAAATATGTATGTGTGTGGATCTTCTGGAATCGCTGCCACACTGCTTCCTGGTGGCAAAACAGCGCACGTCATGTTTAAGATTCCCATCGATTTCGAGAGCAACGAAACGCCTGTTTGGGGGTGTCACGCAACAGTAACAAGGGATGTGTGCTTAGGGGATTGCGCTTCGTCGTATGGGATGAATGCATTATGGCAAAAAGGAAAGCAGTGGAAACTGTAAACAGAACCCTGCAGGACATCCGCAGAAACCAAGATATGATGGGTGGTGTCACAGTTTTGACAAAAAAAGTGAATACTTCGTTGAAAAGGTCGACTCTATGGTCGAGAGTTCATAAACTGCGCTTGACCATCATCATACGAGCTCGGCTTGGCGCCGCACAAACCAAGATATGATGGGTGGTGTCACAGTTTTGACAAAAAAAGTGAATACTTCGTTGAAAAGGTCGACTCTATGGTCGAGAGTTCATAAACTGCACTTGACCATCATCATACGAGCTCGGCTTGGCGGTAATTCAAATGCTCAAGAATTCTCCGATGTTCTTCTAAAAGTTAGTGAAAGCACTCTACCAGAGACTCTTGGTAGAGTAGATCCCACTTTAGAAGATCTTATTCGTCTGATATACGAGGATATCAGTCAAATACCGTAGCAAGAGAATTCTTAGGCATGTTTCCGTTTTAACTCAGAAGATGATCAAGCTGCAGCGATCAACCACAGTATTCTCTCACAAATTGAAGGGAGTGAAGTGATATACACCTCCATTAATACTGATGTGGAGGAAGATGATGCCAAATATCACCCCGTAGAATTTCTCAATTCACAAATGGCAAGTGGACTTCCGGTTGTATATCTGTGTAACGGAAACCAGCTCAAAGTCATGTCTTTGCAGAGAAACGTCATCGAGGTGGAAATTCTAACAGGTTGTGGCGATGGTGAGACAGTGTTTATAGCGCGTATAAAGTACAAATTCCCCATAATTACCAGTTAAAGCGCGTGCAGTTCTCTGGGAGTGTATGCTTTGCGATCAACAAGTCACAGGGGCCGACACTGAAGGCTGAAGGCTGCGGGTGTCGACCTCAGGATAAGCTGCTTCTCACACGGACAACTGTTACGTCGCTTGCTCCCGAGTCACCATTCCTGACTCTCTGTATATTTTGGCTGCTGAGAATAAAACTACAAACGTAGTATACAGGGAAGTTTTATAAAAATGTGGCTATTATTGTAGTATATTGTGATGTCTTACGATTTCCATGCGAACAAATTCGCGGGCAGAAGCTAGTATAATAATAAAATAAATAAAAATGATCTGAAAAGTACGAAACAAGCAAATATTTCAGATAGAAATCAAGACATAGGCACAAAAATGGTCCAGGTAAAGCCGTGGTCGCATGCCTGTATACCATGTTGGTGCCAGGAACACCTACAAAATTATAATGGCATGCGACCACGGCTTTACCTGGACCATTTTTGTACCTATGTCTTGATTTCTGTCTGAAATATTTGCTTGTTTCGTACTTTTCAGATCATTTTTATTTTCCCGTAGTCGGGTTACAGTTTTTTGTTAAACTTTATTTTTTATTTTCATTTAATCATTATGTCCACTGTTTGAGTTTGCGTAAATTCTTTTTTATAAGGTAGAGGAGTATGGTAATCTATCAATTTTGAAGTGAGTTTCCCGCTGAAATTCGTTCTAAAATAGAGGCCTTAACTAATATTATAAAAGCGAAAGTGAGTTTGGTTGTTAATTTTGTTGTTTGTTACGCTTTCACGCTAAAACGGCTGAACAGATTTAGATGAAATTTGGCACATGGGTAGACCATGACTTGGATTAGGTCATAGAATACTTTTTATCCCGATATTCACAAGGGATCGCGACTTATACGGGTGAAACCACGGGTCGCCAGCTAGTGATTTTATACGTTTATTATATTGGGGTCGGCTTCCAGTCTAATCGGATGCAGCTGAATACCAGTATTTTACATGGAGCGACTGCCTATCTGACCTCCACAACCCAGTAACTGGGTAATACGATACCCCTTGGCAAGACTGGTTGTCAGACTTTTGGGCTTCTGACGACCCGTAACGACTGTCAAAGATCCACGAATGACAGCCGGGACCAACGGCTTAACGTGCTTTCCGAGGCACGGAGGAGTCTCGGTATGTAGAAATGGTCACCCATCCACGGATCAACCCCGGCAAGCGTAGCTTAACCTGACAGATCGACCCGAGTGGCTGTTAGTACTTAGCCACGAGCTCCTGTATTACAATTTCACAGTACCAGTGTTATTTCTGGTGCAATATTTGTCAGTAACTACAGTGTAATAACATTAACCATCTGACTTCAAGATTAGAAATCGTGTTACACAGCATATTAATATACTAAGACCCACCTCAATGATTTTGACAGTGTCATAAATAATATCTTTGAATTATAACCCTCTGTGCCAACGTGTTGGCTTGGACATCGCCCGCGCTTTGGCATCTACCACGCACACGACCCATTCTTTCATATCAATACCATTGCTGGTTTTGTACGATTGACATGTGAAGGAGATAGTATTAAAGCAGCAATGGAAGGTAAAGGCAGTAGAATGTCGTTGAGAATGTGTAGTTCTATGCCACCTGTTCATCTGATTTTGGGTCGTAACAGACAGTGGGCCACCTGCCGCCGCCCTGTCTGGTTGTCTAGTTATGACATATGGAGGTAAAAACAGAAGATCTGGTCCGAACGACCATAGACTGGCAAAAAATTATAGGAAGACATACATACTCCATTTGAAATAAGATTGGACATATAACTAAACTGTTTTTACAGTCCGTTCAACCGACTTTGACTTCTATTGCGTTGATGGCATGACAAATGGCAGCTGCAGTAAACAGTTGGTATCGTAACCAGTTTTTTGCTTTTAATGCCATCCTTATGACTACGGTTTAGAAGTCAAAATCGGTTGGACGGACTGTAAAAAGGTTTGTTTAAATGTCTAATCTTATTTCAAATGGAGTATATGACACCTCTGACACACAATGACGCAGTGACTACACTTAATTGTCATGGAAACGCTATATAACAATGTGTGAGCTCACTCTTGTCAGTATGGACACTTTTTCTTGTAACTAAGCACGGTAAAGGCAAATCTAGCGATTTAAATCTTTGCGGGCCCGCCCCCAAAGATTTAAATCGCTAGATTTTCATTTGAATTTATTTCAAATACTAGTGAAAATTTTCATAGCAGCTGTTATAATAAGACGGAACCGCTTTCCTAGGAAACCAAAGCTTAATTGTAAAACTAACTGGCCTTTGTGATTGGTTGACCGTAATAAACCAATCAAAACAAGTTTTGACCATAGATCTAATAATTGTGCTCTCAGTATTCGGATGTTAGCTGCAGTCTTTAGTATTTAGCCTCCTTAAGACCAGGCACTCTAAAGACAATTTCCACGCAAGCTCCGCCCCTATGCACCCCGCCACTTCACTATGTGGTAAACGCTAACACATCAGTAATAAAGTTGAATATCGCGTGCGCTCTTTGATCGTGTTCGAGCACGGAACTAAATAGCGTAAGTCTCAATTCTTATTTCGTTTATAACTAAATTAAAATTGATCTAGAGAAAAAATATTTTGGGGCTGGATAATAAACTATATATTCATACTGTGAATACATATTTTCGACATAAAATCCGAGCAATATTGATTTTATTTAAATAATCTTTCAAATGGGCATGATTTTCGAATAAAAAATGAATCGAGCGAAAATGTTACAATTACGTAACTGTCTTGTAGATACATGGAAAGAAAAAGATCCAATAAATCATATACTAAAGTTCCATTTTGATTGTATGCGTGACTTTTTTAGAATATTAATGCAAATTAACATACAATTTAGGGCGCCTCCTCTTAACTTTACCAAAAGCGGAAAATGCATGCATGAAAATGAGCCTTCTGCAGACTTTTTATTCTGCATTATACTCAAAATAATATTCAGCTATTTACTTTAGCGAACGTAAATCATGTAACATATAAAATAGTGCGCTTGATTTATTATTGTATTGATGTTTATTTTGGTGGAGTATCTTCTAATAAATCCTTAGATATAAGGCCGTCTCAAATGGAGTAAATAAAATTATAGGACATGTATTTTTTTCCTAGAAAAAGTATGAGAAATATATCAATAGTCTTGGCACTGATAGACAGAGCGATGTTTTATGTAGTGAATATAATATGCAAGAATATTTGGATCTGTATTTCTGTTCGCACTGAATTGTACAGTAAATATTCGTATTAGATTTGATTTGCTGTCTGATTCTGAATTGGAAACAATAATACTTAACAAAAACAGTCTCTTTGGCAGTCCCATAAAATATGAAAGCATTTCTAAAGGAACTTCTTTAATAAAAAATATGTAATTGATTTAGGTTTTTAGGGTTCCGTAGTAAACATGGAGCCCTTATAGTTTCGTCATGTCCGTCTGTCTGTCTGTCCGCGGTCTAGCTTCGAGACTCTTAGTACTAGAAAGCTGTAATTTGGCATAGGTATACATATTCATTACGCCGACAAAGTGGTAAAACAAACTACGAAAAAATATTTTTAGATTGCCTCCCCCTACATGTAAAGTGGTGATTTTTTTTTTATTTCTGTCCCATGGTGTGGGGTATCATTGGAAAGGTCCGTCAAAAACATTGTGAGTATGTTAAAACCATTTTTGGATTCAGAGATCCGTTTGCGAAATATTAAGCTTTAAAGTGCTAATTTTTGTTAGAGTCAAGTGTGGATCCCCCCTGCCAGCTAAATGGTTGGTTTTGGATGTGTGAAAAAAATCACAGCAGTAATTTATATAACGAAATTAAAAGGAAACCACAGCTAAGTAGGCTCTACAAGTTAATGAGTAATAATCGACCAACTTATATTTGCAGTTGCAAAAACATGTTTTCCCATACATTCCGTATGGGAGAACATGTTTTTCAACTACAAAGTTAAGTTTGTTTTTGGGATAAATTCATCCCAACTACGGAACCCTTCATTGTACGTCGTCTGACACGCACTTGGCAGGTTTTTTTTTTAAATTGTGGGTTAAGGAATCTGTTTTCCTTAATACAACATTAATTCAAGCTGAAATTGTCACATTAATTTCAGTGTTAAACAGAAATCATTTCGATTTTCCCCGTAGGAGCATTTCGGCGCGTGCGCCATCTTTCTCAGAAACTGTCGCATATCACTCTTACATCATGCTTGTATTTTCTAAAAGGGCAAGCAGAAGCTTCACAATAAATTCCGTTTCCCGGTACATTCTTGAGAATCTTTCTTTTTCGTAAACGATTATGACTAATTTGTTACATTTTGACAGTTCAACAACATTCATTGCGTTATTTACGTTGTTGAGCAGATTTTTTTTTTCAACTTATGAAGCAATGGATTAGCAATCTGATTCAAATCGAAACAAATTGTGATTGATCGTGTATTACGCAATTAGGGTACTGGTGTCAGAGTTATTATGCCGCCCATGGGCCTCTGACTTGGCTTCACATGCCGTCGAGAAATATCTCTCAGGCATTAGGTTAATAATAAAATAACCCAAATACCTTATTTCGGGCTACAACTGCGAATTTTCGGTAAAAAAATCCAGAAAAAAAACCAACCCAGAAATCGAATTTGTAACCTCATCATCGTCATCTATGCTTACGACACGACCAATGACACAACTATTTTCTAAATTCAAAATCAAAATATTTTATTTTCACATAAACCTACAAGGGCACTTATGAAACGTCAGAAGCTAGGTGCACGGTTCCAATTGGTCGCTTCCTATGGAAAAGAGCCGACAAGAAAAAAACTAACTACTTATACTAAAGGCTTGTGCAGACCAGCGCGATATCGCGGGCACGACACTGGTAGCGCTGCCTGTCGCTGTCGCGCCCGCGATATCGCGCTGGTCTGCACAAGCCTTAAATTGTAACTATTTAACAAAATATTTTTATGATTATTTTCGTGTTTTATGTTTTGATTTATTTTATCATTATTATTATTTCACTTTGTCAAGCTTTAATGTTTTTACCTAGATTAGAGAATAATGTGGACTCCCATAATTGGAAGCGCACACTCGTATTTGTCCTCGTATTTGTAATCTTGCATGTAATTGTGTAGCCTCTGTTGGAGATCAATAAATAAATAAATAATAGTCACATTCACTGTAACTATTTCGATGTTCCTCTTACGCACATCTCGTCGCATGCGCATTATTCTTGGAATGTGTCGTGAAATAATATCTAAGTAGTAATGACATTATTACATTTACAAATTCTATGAAATGTACAAATTAATGTTCCGCGCATATCATTCTGTTTCGTAAGGAAATGAAAATGTGAAAAAAACAGTGGCACTCCGGGAGTGCCGACAAATTCAAATTCACATTCAAAAGTCATTTATTCAAACTAGGCTGAGAATCAGCACTTTTCGAACGTCAAAATTACATAAGACAGTCCCCCAAAACGCCCACCCTTCACCACTTCCTAGTGCCTTTCGCTGGGAAGAAGAAGTGGCGCAACCAACTCCCCAGCAGCACAGCTGTCTGTTCAAGTTAGAAAAATGATTCTATATAATAGTATGCAAAATAACTTACATTATGCAACACAAAACATAATTTAAGTGATAAATTATTCGCCATATGTCAGCTAGCACACGCCAATATACCAACCAAAAACATCGAGAACTATACTCAAGCAGAAATAAAAAATAAAAACCAAACGTAAATAGAACTAAATATCTAAACAAAAGCCTCCAGGTATAAAGGGCGTGCCCGCTTACATAAAGCTATTTAAAGCTGTCATTGGAAGTTATTATAAATGATAAACTAGGACCATCGAGGTAAAATAAATAAACAGTAAATTACTAGATACAATAACAAAACCATGATCAGCAAGACGACCACGACGACAGAAGTGAAAACTTGAACAAGATCGCCTTGATGGAAGGAAAATAATTGTATAGAACGTTAGTCCGTCATCATCATCATCATCATCATCATCAGCCTATAGCAGTCCACTGCTGGACATAGGCCTCTCCAATTGCACGCCATTCAGCTCGATTCTCGGCAACTCTCATCCAGCTGCTACCAGCCACCCTTCGAAGATCGTCACTCCACCTAGCCTGAGGGCGTCCTACCTTACGTTTGCCAATTCGCGGTCTCCACTCAAGAACACGTATACCCCAACGGTCATCGGTTCTACGGCTGATATGGCCGGCCCACTGCCACTTCAGCTTGCTAATTCTGTGAGCTATGTCGATAACTTTGGTTCTCTGCCGGATTACTTCGTTCCGGATTCGATCCCTCAGAGAGACTCCAAGCATAGCCCGCTCCATGGCTCGCTGAGCAACCTTAAATTTATGGACCAGCCGTACCGTGAGTGTCCACGTTTCGGCTCCGTAAGTCATAACAGGCAGGACGCACTGATTGAAGACCTTCGTCTTTAGGCTCTGTGGAATACGCGACGAGAAGACTCGACGAAGTTTGCCAAACGCTGCCCAGCCCAGCTGAATTCTTCTGTTAGCCTCCCTCTCAAAGTTGTTCTTACCAAACTGCAGAGTTTGCCCGAGATAAACGTATTCTCGAACAACCTCGAGAGCACCGCCATTGACAGCAATCGGCCCCGGAGTGACGTGTTCGTTGAACATAACCTTTTTTTTTTTTTTTTTTTTTTTGGGTGGGAAATCATCAAATAACTTCTCCCGCTCTGGGCGGAGCGGGAGGGCGTGTCAGACTCTTACTGACTAAAACCCACCCGTGTTCCTTCAGTTGCCGTGTTGCCAGGGGGCCACGATTTCCCTATCGGTTTTCTTCGAACCCCCGGCAGGGTTGAACATAACCTGGGTTTTTGTCCAAGTTCATCCGGAGACCAATGCGCACAGAAGAATTAACTAGGCCGTCCAGCATCTGCTGCAAGTCATGCAGCGATTCGGCCAGTATGACGATGTCATCTGCAAATCTCAAGTGTGAGATGTATTCGCCGTTGATGTTAATGCCACGCCCTTCCCAGTTCAGCGTCTTAAACACATCCTCCAATGCGTTAGAGAACAATTTTGGGGATATGACATCCCCTTGTCTCACCCCTCGACGCAGGGGTTAGTCCGTAACCTTCTTTAAATAAAGAGCACAATCGCGTTTACAAAAAAATATACTTCCAAAACCTTTAAAGTAAAAATAGTTGCATAGAACATTGATCCGTAACGTAATATAAATAAAAAGCACAATCGCGTTTATAAAACTGAGGTGTCGGTAACGGTGTCGCGAGTTCAATTATTTTTTCTCATCTCAAAAATGCCCAACACGCCTAAAGGAGTTCTTGATTGCGGAATGCTAGTACGAAATGAGAAAATTTTAATACATACAATTTTTTACTTCTTTCACACACACACACAAACTCTCCAAGCAAATCTCGAAATTATAACACGTTCTAGGAAATTCAGAAATTAGTGTCGGCTTCGACTTACGAGCGCATAGTAATGCTAAAATTTAATGATAGTTTCTCGATAAGACGAGGAAAAAGTTACTTAAAAGCTCTCGCAGACAAGTTTATGAAAACTTCATGGAAATTGTTCTAGCAGAATCGTGTAGCATTGTCACGTCGCGCCTGTCTGCGGAAGCTTTTAAAGTATTTCTAGTACAAGGATTACTTCTGAATTGCGCACGAGTGTGGACACACCTTGATAGCTATCGTCTCAGAAATGTTCACTTTCATAATGACCGTAGCATGCTGCAACTCTGCAAGCGTTACTAATGTGTCCCTGTGTGAGCCCTGTACCCTAATTGCGTAATTTATTTTCTTAACCAATGATGCCTAATTTGTTTCATTCTGACAGTTCAACAACATTCATTGCGTTATTTATGTTGTTGAGCAGATTTTTTTTCCAACTTATGAAGCAATGGATTAACAATCTGTTTCAAATCGAAACAGATTGTGATTGTGTTGTATTACGCAATTAGGGTACTGGTCATATCATAGTAATGGTGAAAATTGTGTCTATATATACTTTGTTCAATGTATTAGGTATGAGGAAAAGTCCACTCATCCTCTGTAGAAAAGGGAGGATCCTCCGACCAGACGGGTGTTGTTTCTGATGGGCTACTGCCCGACGATTGTTGTCGGGACGTTGTATATATGCGACTAGGGCGGTCAGTTCTCTTTGAACGATGCAGGACTTGCGTGACGTCAATGTGATGCGTAGTTCTATGTGGTGATGTAGATGGCGCCACAAATGTAATTTGTTTTTACCAAAGGGTGTCGACGAAAATTAATCTTTTATACATTTGTGTGTTCTTCAAGTAAAAGCTTAAATAGACTAAAATTAAAATAAATCTCCAACAACAATAACCACACAACAACAACAAACAAACAGACAAGTGTTACGCGCAGCTGTATAAGGGTAATCGCCAACTCAGCACTGTGCTCAATACTTTTATTACCGTTACATCAAATTTATCAAACGACGGAAACGGCGAGCTGAGCTAACACTTTGTAACTCCATCAAATTCCATTCCATAGTCATACTTCAAATAGGCGCTTAGGCTAATTTAGTACATAATTAATGTAATTCTTTTATTTTAAATAAATCAAATAAAATAATTTTAGTTTTTTTAATCCTCCGATTGCAGCTAACGTAATTACAGACAAACAACAAGACAAGACAACACAACAGACAACAAACAGACAATCAGACAATCAAACAAACGACAGACAAACAGACAATTTTCAGACAGTCAGACAATTATTTTACGCCGATTATGATTCTATATAATTTCCATCGCATAGCTTTCTATGCAATGCAACATACGTTGTTCCAGTCTAATTCTATTCTGATTCTTCTAAACACAGTTCCTGGTACAGACTACAATAAGCTGGAAGCATTGCATTTCCTAGAAGAGATAGTCTTGGCGATGCATTTCCCAGAGACCAAGATACAAGACCGACTAAACTGATCGATAGATACTATTTTTACGACCGACTTAACAGATTTGATTAGATATTTAATATTTTACATAGTTAAAATTATATTTTTATTGGACCCATTTTGGAGGAGCTAGTATAATTATTATTCATTTATTTATACAAGTATCAAGACTCATACACAAATATTTAATATATTACACACACAACAGGCAATACATTAGCATAACATTACAATACAAAACAAAAACTAAAACCACTTCACTCAACACTAAGTCGACGTTCGCACAGACGTAATAAAATCGCGGCGATTTTTTTTCGTGCACTTGATTTTTAACGTTATGCGTATCGCCGAAAGTTGAAAATCCAACAGTGTGTTTTTTCAACTCGCTGGGACGAGAGTGCGTCCCAGCGCGTTGGATTCTCAAAGCTCGGCTTAACACCAAGAGTTGAAAATCCAGTCAATCAATCTGCCTAGCCTTTTCCCAACTATATTGGGGTCGGGTTCCAGTCTAACCGGATGCAGCTGAATACCAGTATTTTAAATGGAGCGACTGCCTATCTGACCTCCACAACCCAGTAACTGGGTAATACGATACCCCTTGGTAAGACTGGTTGTTAGGGACCTAAACTAAGGACTTAATTTAAAGTAGTGGACTGTATGATAAGAAGTATAATCCAAAATAGGTAGTACAAAAATATGTCGGTGTTGGTAAACGTTAGGAGTGCGCGCGCGTGCCGTCGTCCGTGATCGGTAGCGAAGTGCTTCGATGGCCCGCGTCCCGCACGCCGCACCTCTCGTCGTCACCCGCCACCTTCCGCTGTCCCCGACGGCCGCCGAAGATCGCCGAGTGGTCGGAGACGCCCGAACATCCTCCCCGGGTTGAATTATTCAAGTGAGAGGAAGTGGGCAGACGTTGTTGTAAGCCCGCAACACCGTTCCTCTCTTCGTCTTCAGCTCCACTACCCGTGTGGTCCCGTCGCAGCCAGGGAAGACCTTGTTGACACGCCCCAGTGGCCACACCAAGGGCGGTTGGCCTTTCTCTTTGATGAGAACCAGTGCTCCCACTGAAAGTTGGCCTGTTGACGCTGTCCACTTAGTCTTTTTCTGGAGCAGAGAAACATATTCTAATTGAAAGCGGTTCCAAAAATGTTGCTTAATGTGCTCTACTCTTTGATAGCGCTCCAGTCGCCCGATGTTGAGATCAGTAACCTGTGGATGCGGAACAGATATTAGTGGTCGCCCAATTATGAAATGTCCAGGAGTAAGAACGGAAAAATCTAGAGGATCAGTGGAAAGAGGGGTGAGAGGACGGGAGTTTAAGACGGCCTCTATTTGAGTCAAACACGTGGCCATCTCCTCGTATGTGAAGTGCGTTAAGCCTAAAAGTCTCTTTAGGTGATGTTTAGTGGATTTTACGGCGGCTTCAGCAATGCCGTTAAAGTGAGGGGAGTATGGAGGCGCAAAAGAAAATTTGATGCCTTGTTGAGCAACATCAGACACGAGATTCGAGTCTTGTAGAAACTTACGTAGCTCATTGCAAGTACCTATGAAGTTTGTCCCATTATCGGACAAGATGCTTTCGGGTTTACCACGACGAGCCACGAAACGATTCAAAGCAGCCATGTAGGCTTCTTTCGTGAGGTCTGTAACAAGCTCGATGTGAATAGCCTTCACGGCAAGGCAAACAAAAATGCACAGGTACGCCTTTATAAGCCTACACCCTCGCCCTTTGCGATCAGCAATCAGCACTGGCCCAGCATAATCCACACTACAATTTAAAAATGGGTGTTCTAGATGTGTCCTTGAAGAGGGTAACTAACCCATTGTAGGTTGCACAGTTTGACACTTATATTTAAAACATTTGACGCATTTTTTAACAATATTTTTAGATAGATTCCTACCACCAAGAGGCCAATACATTTGGCGTATATTTGCCAAGAGCAGCTGAGGGCCAGCGTGTAAGCAGTCGAGATGATATTTTTGAAATATTATTTTAGTTATGTGGTGCTTACCACATAATAGTACGGGGTGCTTGACATTATATTCATAAGGCGAGTTGTCAAGTCTCCCTCCTACGCGTATGAGACCATTCGAATCTGTAAAAGGACTTAAAGAAATAAGCCTATTTTTTTTTGGTAAAGGCTTTCCTGATTGCAATAAATTATGCTCATTAGGAAACATGTCCATTTGAGCGTGACGTAAAATGAAATTTGTAGAATTTGTAAGTTCTTCACAGGAAAGGGAACCAAGGAATTTATCATTTTTATGTTTTAAATTGTAAATAAATCTTAGTATATAAGCGACGACTCTCTGTAAGTGATTATAATTGGAATATTTGTGAATAAGTGATTTAATTAATAAATGATTATTATTATGATGTGACAAATGATTTGATGTTAAATTGTTGTATGATTGATGATGTGATGTGTGATCAGTGAAGTGTGATGATACAACTTCAGGTAGATCTTGTTTCAAGTTCTCATTGGGCATTTTTGGCCAATATATTTCATCATTTAACAAAAACTGAGGACCTGACCACCATAAGGAAGACTCGCTGATAAGGTCAGCCTTCAGCCCGCGAGAAACAAGATCCGCCGGATTTTCCTTCGACGGCACGTAGCTCCACGTGTGCCCTATAGTGCATTCTTGTATTTCATTAATGCGATTACGAACAAAAGGTTTTAATAAATTTGGTGTCATGGAAAGCCAACTTAACACTATTGTCGAATCGCACCAAAAGTAACATTTACTAACGGGTTTGGTGAAGGAATTCCGTACATTAACACACAGTCTTGCTCCTAATAAAGCCCCACATAACTCAAGTCTGGGGATGGTTGTTGGTTTGATTGGTGCAACACGATTTTTAGAGACCAACAGCTGTACTGTTACCAATCCATCTTTAGTACTAGACTTTATGTAAATACATGCACCGTAGGCCTTTTCAGATGCATCTGTAAACACATGGATCTCATTTATAGTTGAATTGTCACATGAAATCCACCGGGGTATTTTAAGGGTATTTAAACATGGTAGACTATTCACGAACATTAACCAAGAGGTATGTATATTAACTGGTACTTGCTCGTCCCAGTCACACTTAGCCGTCCATAGACTTTGGATGATAATTTTAGCCTCGATAATGCAAGGACCTACCAGACCTAATGGGTCAAATATTTGACTAATCACAGATAAAATGTGGCGCTTTGTGATTGGTTTGCTGGTATCGACTGATATTGAAAACTCGAGAGAATCAGATTTACATAGCCAATATAGGCCTAACGTTTTAGATGACACGTTTCTATCCTCAGACAAGTTCAACCTACCAGAATGCCCTGAAACACCGGCTATTTCGGTTAAAATATCTAAACTATTAGATTGCCATTTTCTCAAATGAAAGTTAGCTGACGCTAAAATGGATGCGACTTCTTTACCCATCTGGACCACCTCGGAAACCGAGTCGCCACCACTAAGATAATCGTCGACGTAAAAATCTCGTTCAATGGACGATTTTACAATGCCATTAGAGGCGGTTGTTGCTAGACTGACTAAGCTCTTAGTAGCTAAATAAGGGGCGGAAGCTGTGCCATAAGTAACAGTATTAAGACTGTACGTTTGAAGTGGTAGCTTGGGGTCAGCACGAAATATTATTTGTTGTAAGCTACGTTGTGATGGTGTTACATGAATGGCCCTATACATCTTCTCTATGTCACCAGAAATGACAAACTTGTGCTGACGGAAACGTAGCAATATAGAAAAGAGGTCATCTTGGACAGTGGGCCCCACCATTTGGATGTCATTGAACGACACTCCAGAAGTAGTCGCTGCTGATGCATCGAAGACTACCCTGAGCTTAGTTGTGGTACTGGATTCTCGGATGACTCCATGATGTGGCAAAAAATACTCAATTTTGTTACCTGAATGAGGTTTCCTTGTTGAGTTATTCACAGTCATATGACCTAAGCTCACGTACTCCTCGATGAATGCAACATATCTTTCCTTAAATGCAGGATCACGTTGGAAACGACGTTCCAAAGATAAAAATCGACGTTTAGCCATTTCATAAGATTCACCTAACTCACTGGGATCATTTTTAAGAGGCATTGTAACTATGAAATGCCCGTTTTGATCACGCACAGTGTTTACACGAAAATTTTCTTCACAAGCTCGTTCTTCCTGTGACAAGGAATGCTCAGAAGAAACGGAATCGAGTTCCCAAAATTTATTTAGGTTGTTATTTAAATCGTTCATGGAGATATTACAAAAATGAGAATATGTATTTTTGGTTGGATGTTTTGGAAGAGCCACAGAGCCTGATACTATCCATCCTAGCTTTGTCTCTTGTAACTTAGGTTGATTTTTGCCTAAATTAATAGATGTATTGCCTAGAATATTCCAAAATATTTCAGCACCAACTAGTATGTCAATCTCTGATGGAACGTTGAATGACGGATCGGCCAGATTTAAATCTAGTGGTATGGGAATGCTACGTATGTCGACTAAAGTAGCCGGCAGTAATTTGGTAATTGTTGGTAATATGAAACAATTTATATCTATCTTATAGCTGCCGCTGCACGATTCAATGGTTAGTTTGCAAGACTGTGTACTTAATGTAGTATGAGTGTTTATACCTGTCACCGTGGAGCTCGTGCTACGTCGAGGAAGTCCTAGCTTATCACTTAGTTTCTGCGTAATAAAATTTGCTGTGCTACCATTATCGAGCAGGATCCTGGCGTCGAACTTGATGCCTCGGTGGTTCACCACTCTCACCAACGCTGTGGACAGTAATACATGAGAGGTAGTTTGTTGCGACTTGATTGTTAATAGTGTTAGTATTATTTTCTATACTACGTGTGATTTTGTTATGTTCTAATGTCTCCAACAAATCAGCTTTTTTACTAATAAAAGAACAAAATTGAGAAACTGTTGGTTTTGTTGGTATTGTATTACGATGAGCTTCCCATTCCCTGCTGGTGATAGGATCTAATTTAATTGCCATCATATAAATAATCAACGTATCCCAACTGTCCGTGGGCTCGTTCATTGTATGAAGGGCTCTGATATTTCTATTAATTAAATCAATTAAACGACGCAAAGAAATGGATGATTCTTGTGTAATACAGTCTACATTGAACAAAGCCTTAACATGGGTATCTACTAAAAGCCTACTATTATCAAAGCGGTCGCATAGTAACTTCCACGCCATTTGATAATTATCACCTTTAAAATCAATATTTTTTATTATTTCTAAAGCATCGCCTTTAAGCGACGCACGGAGGTAGTGGAACTTACTAATAGCATCTATGCAACTACTACTATGAATTAGTGACAAATATGTATCTCTATACTCAAGCCAGTACTGATAACCACCATCAAAATTAGGCAAATCAATTTTAGGTAAGCGTATAAAGTTACGTTGTTGGAACGATTCACCTGAGTGTTTGTTCACCGAGCCCGTTACAGACCCACCATCACCGCTCTCGTTACTGGCAAGCAGGCCATGCGCCTGCGCTGCGAGTGCGTGGTAACGGTCCTCGAACTTTGCTCTCTCTGCATACGCCTCGTCAGGATCATCCGAAAGCACCTCGATGTCTACCTGTAAATTGTCGAAATCGTCGTATGTACCCTCAATTTTTTTTAAACGGCTCACCAACTCTAATCGTTGAATGTCAGAAATAATTTTGCAACTAAGAAGCACATTCATATAATTTGTGAAATGTGTAAGCTTTGCTTTAATGGCACTTCGCTTTCTCAACAATAAGTCTAAAGAGGCCATAGCGTAAACCAGCAAGAAAGGTAATAGGTAATATTAATACTAATTGATAATGCGTAGCAAAGTTTCGTAAAGAAGTTGGCAGTAAATTATGAACAAAGCATAAAAAATGTGAATGAATAGCCGCGTGACCTTGATGAATGTCACGGGAGCCGGCGAGCTACACCGGTCAATGACCGCTCAGCTGTTACAATTTTTTAACGCACACAGCTGATCATGCACCCAGTTAACGGTAAATAGCCTGGGGATTTAGCAGTGCACAAGCGTAAGCAAAGCATAAGAGTGAAAGAGATGACTATACTGATAACACGTAATGACTCAAATATGAACGTGAAAACGGAAAATAATTTGAATTTAACGGAATAAACACTTAAATTTTGTTTGAAAAATATAGAAGGAAAAAATTGGAACGAACTCACCCAATACCGAACCTTTATCCACAAGAAACCTGTCCAAAAATTCTTCCAAGCGATGACTCGGCGTAAATCGAAAAATGCAGTCGATGTAGTAAGCGCCGGCGTCGTTATCAAGACTTGGTGATGTAAAGTATGGTCCAGTTCTTGTTCTTGTGTTCGATGGACTTCGTTAGAAAAAACCGTTGCTCCGGTGACGCAGCGAATTGCAGGAGTCCAATGTTCACCAACGTCGACTCGTAATGCCAGTAGCCGACAAAATTGTGTTAACAAAACGCGACTGTAAGGAGGCTCGAAGGACCATTTGTTAGGGACCTAAACTAAGGACTTAATTTAAAGTAGTGGACTGTATGATAAGAAGTATAATCCAAAATAGGTAGTACAAAAATATGTCGGTGTTGGTAAACGTTAGGAGTGCGCGCGCGTGCCGTCGTCCGTGATCGGTAGCGAAGTGCTTCGATGGCCCGCGTCCCGCACGCCGCACCTCTCGTCGTCACCCGCCACCTTCCGCTGTCCCCGACGGCCGCCGAAGATCGCCGAGTGGTCGGAGACGCCCGAACACTGGTTGTCAGACTTTCGGGCTTCTGACGACCCGTAACGACTGTCAAAGATCCACGAATGACAGCCGGGACCAACGGCTTAACGTGCTTTCCAAGGCACGGAGGAGTCTCGGTATTTAGAAATGGTCACCCATCCACGGACCTACCCCGACAAGCGTAGCTTAACCTGACAGATCGACCCGAGCGACTGTTAGTATTTAGCCGCGAGCTCCTAGTTGAAAATCCAGTGCGTGATAAAATCCCGCCGCGATTTTATTACGTCCGTGCGAACGTCGGCTTACACATTATTCCGTGACCGACGACTGTAGGTGACATGCAAGTTACTGCAGCGTCTAATGTATGGACAGTCGAGCCTGTCCGCTATCATCAAGTACGCTGTTATGCCGACTTTGTGTAGTCCGCAATATAAATAAACTATTATGCCCAATATGAGAATTTGTTATGTCAAAACAAGTGTAAAACTGCTTTATTGAAAAAGATTTTCTTTGGTATTCATCATCATCATCATGATTTCAGCCGAAAGACGTCCACTGCTGGACATAGGCCTCCCCCAAGCACCGCCACTTCAACTGATTCTGTGCTTTCCGCATCCAGCGGATTCCTGCGGCCTTCACAAGGTCATCGGTCCATCTTGTGGGAGGCCTTCCAACGCTACGTTTTCCGGTACGCAGTCGCCACTCCAGAACCTTTCGGCCCCATCGGCCATCCGTTCTGCGAGCAATGTGCCCTGCCCATTGCCACTTAAGTTTGGCAATTCTTCGGGCTATGTCGGTTACCTTGGTTCTCCTCATTTCTGATTCGATCACGTAGGGAAACTCCAAGCATAGCCCTCTCCATTGCCCTTTGGGTGACTTTTAGTCTTGAAGATATTTTGCTTGTAGGTATAGAATTCTGATTGTGCGTATTAAATTGTTATTTACTGTCTGTCTTACTCTAATTGAATTTTGGCATTGTGATTGTGAATTGAATTTAAACTTTAACATTGTAATTTCTATTTAATTGAAATTTTGACATTGCAAATTTTTTATTACATTTTTGTATTGTTTATATATTGCATCTAATTTTGTAAGTACGCCATAAATGGCAAAACATGTAGCCACCTCATATATTAATTTAAGACCTTCATACTGTACTCATGTTTTACAAAAAAAATATTACAAAAATAAATATTATAATATTTCTCTCCCTTTATACTCGTCAAGTGCGCTGTAATATTGCATGCGTCACGTCGTATCGTAAAAGATTCAATTTTCAGTTTGACGCAAACCATGACGCACACGTTAACGTTATCTACTATAAACTAGTTCTATTTTATCAAACGGCAATAACGGTAGAGTGCCGCCATAACCCACGAATATCATTTTACCCAACCTGGGGGTCGAACCGGGATCCCATGGTCTACAGTCGCGTTTGCGACGACTGCGAATACTTTTCTAATGGTTATCTTGACGTCCGGACTTCGAATTTATGACACAACAAAACAAAAACTTAGAACTATGCAGTCATAGACCAGGGGGCCTACCACCAGCTCATAAACTGTATTATTTTAATATTACTTCAGTGGGAGAAAGAGATGGAGCTATACGTCCTGTAGAGCTTCATCTCTTTCCCACACTGAAGTAATATTAAAATAATACTGCTTTATGAGCTGGTGGCAGGCCCCCTATACCCTATTTGCGTAACTTATTTTCGTAAACAATCATGCCTAATTTGTTTCATTTTGACAGTTCAACAACATTCATTGCGTTATTTACGTTGTTGAGCAGATTTTTTTTTCCAACTTATGAAGCAATGGATTAGCAATCTGTTTCAAATCGAAACAGATTGTGATTATGTTGTATTACGCAATTAGGGTACTGTTCCATTTGACCTGGCAGATATTTCTGCTAACAGTTTCGGCGACATAAACTTTATAACAGTCGCCAATTCTTAAAATAACTCTAAAAAGCCCTTGAAAACAAAAACATTTGTTCCAAAATCTTCAAATATATTTTTTCGCCATAAAAATCTCATCCAAAGTGCCACTCAAACTGAAATTAATCCATCTTCGTCTACATCGTGTTGCTTTCCTAAGCTACACATACATTGCATACCAACTTTGTTCAATATCAAGTCATGTCGGTCAAAACTGGCAATGTACAACGTGCTTGAGATTTTTTGTGGCACCAGCTGTGTTCGGTTGCCGACTGACATATGTGTCAGAGTAGATGACAAGCATTTTAATATGTCTGGTCGGATTCTCGATTCCATTACTGGTGGAGGCCATATTCTGATCTGTAGTTTTAGTAAAGGCGTCATTTTTTAAGTGAAAACTTCTTTAGGCGCGTTGGGCATTTTTGATATGGAAAAAAACATTTGAACTCGCGACACCGTTACCGACACCTCATTTTTGTAAACGCGGTTGTGCTCTTTATTTAGATAAGGTTACGGACCAATTTCTATACAAGTATTTTTAACCGACTTCCAAAAGGAGGAGGTTCTCAATTCGACTGTATGTTTTTTTTTTTGTATGTTTGTTACGCGATTACTCCGCCAATTATGAATTGATTTTGATAATTCTTTTTTTGTTTGATAGGTCATATTTCAGAGGTGGTCCAATAAAAAATTTATTAAGTTTGCTTAGGTAATTTTTGAGTTAGCTTCAATAATACGTATTTTTTCCCACTTAGTATGTGGATGATATGATAAGTTCCTGTCACTGTTATTTACACAGCAGGTAGTGGTATTCGAATTTGTGTAGGGTAGGTACCACAACTAAAAAGTGAAAAATAAAAACTTCCAAAAACAAACACTACAAAGTGAAAAATAATTTCGAAAGTCGGTGGCAAAAATCGAAAATTCTAAACCAAAGACACCGACTTCTGAAATTGTTTTTCACTTTGTAGTGTTTGTTTTTGGAAGTCGGTTGTATTTTTTTTTTTGTAAAAAGTTTTTTTCTTCCACCAAGGCGATCTTGTTCAAGTTTTCACTTCTGTGGGCACTCCCGAAGTGCCACTGTTTTTTTTTGGAGTAGAAATTAAATATAGCGTTACATGTCTTGTCTCCGACTTGAATCATGGCCTATTTTTGTGTTTTGTGATTCCATTGAGACATTCTTCCTTGTTTTTTGAACAGATTCCGGTGTAGTTTTTCAAGGGTAAGTTAGTAGTTTGATATCTAAAAAAGTATGAAAAATAAACTCTTAAAATACACCGTGACATTTTAGTGGTCTTACAAAAGCAGCCCACTTCGTGTATCCAATGACACTACTAAACATTCATTAAAAAAATATTGATATATGACAATTTTTTTATTGCTCCTAGAGTTATTTTATGTCGGGTACATTGAGTGGCCCTTTGTAAGACGACTAAAATGTCACGGTGTATATCATAAAAAAAATGAATGTTTAGATTATAATAAATTATTTTTCTTTAAGTACGCTGTACTGGTACAGCGTCTTAATATTTGTTTGCTGCCCCGGTCGACGTCATTACGTCAGCGCCGGCTGTCGCTGAAAACCAGCGCTGGGGCTCTGGCTTGCATAGGGTCGCAGCATAATGCTGAGCGATAGCCGATTTGCGTGGATTTGACGCATGCTTCTCCCAAGCTTTTCTCAATTTTGTGTTTTAAGCTATTTTTGCGTTATATTTACCGCAAATAAAAGTTTTTTCTTACTCTATTTTTAGTTGTCATTGGATACATGAAGTGGGCTGCTTTTGTAAGACGACTCTAAAATGTCACGGTGTATACTGCATTATTTGCAAGGTGACTTCTTCCCCTCTAATGAAAGTTCTTTTTTATACATTAATGCATATAAGCAGAATATGATTTAGAGCAATCAAAGATATTCGAAGATATGTGACATACCAAAACCAACCCGCACTGGACCTCCGTGGTGGAATATGGCCCAATCCTTCTCACAATGAGGCGGCCTGTGTCTTAGAAAAATCAATCTGCCTAGCCTTTTCCCAACTATGTTGGGGTCAGCTTCCTGTATAACCGGATGCAGCTGAATACCGTATGTTACATGGAGCGACTGCCTATCTGAAATCCACAACCCAGTAATTGGAGAATATGATACCCCTTGGTAAGACTGGTTGTCAGACCTTCGGACTTCTGACGTCCCGTAACAACTGTCAAAGATCCACGAATGACAGCCGGGACCAATGGCTTAACGTGCTTTCCAATGCACAGAGAAGTCTCGGTATGTTAGGATGGTCACCCACCCATAGATCCAGCCCGTCCCATCCTTGATGTCCTCCCTCCGGTTGACGCCCTATGCCGAGGTTCGTACCCCACAGGGGGTGCCCTTAGCGAGCGTTCACCTAGTTTTAATTAGCATAGTTGAATAACGATAACCCCTGGCTGGAGGTTTTAAGTGTAGTAGCTTAAGGCACCCACAGGAAAGCCCGGTTAAGTAGTCATGATCTCAGAGGCCAACTGCGAGATGCCCAAAAAAAAAAACCACCCACAGACTAACCCTGGCAAGCGTAGCTTAACCTGATGGATTGAACCGTGCGGCTGTTATTGCTTAGCCACGAGCTCCTCCTGTGTCTTAAGCTGGCTTCCAACGCGTGCGTGAAATGGCGCACGCACGCGCACCGGCCCGCACGACGCACCGTGGGAAGGGTATCGTGCGTGGTAGCGAAGACGCGTGCGTCGCGGTGCGTCCCGGTGCGTCCGAGTTTGGATACATTCCCTTTGAAGTTACCGACTCGGTGCGGATCAGCTCGCACGGACACGCACCATGGGAAGGGTAACGTGCGTGGTAGCGCAGACGCGTGCGTGGCGGTGCGCCCGATCCGCGGCGAGTCGGTAGACTTCAAAGGTGCGCGAGGTTTTGCTCGGTTCCTATAAACAAAAACGAATCGTTTTGCTTACCAATGGTAGCGTTTTTATTGCCCAACTTGGCATATAAATCGGGGATGTTCGCGCTGTTTCGCACTGATGGCTTTCATGCCATCATTCGCAAGAGAACGGTATCCCTGATCTGCAGAATGCGTGGCAGCCGCATCAAAATCTAGAAGACAATAGCCGATAAGATCTCATCCCCGCTTTGGAGGTCATTTGTTAAATCAGTCATCTAGACATAGTTTGACTGATTCTGACTTTTATTTTTATCCTTTATTTCGTTTTTAAGCATACTATTTACATTTTTAAATATTCTTATAAAAATAATTTTAAAAAAGCATTATTTTTATTATTTTTAATTTTTACATAATGAATTTTTGGATTTTAATTTTAATGAATTTAAAGAATGTAAATTATTTTAAAGATTTGATTTAATTTAAAGATCAATTTATTTTACAATTAGATTTTATGAAACTTATTAATTAATTTTACAATTTGATTTTATGTACAGAAGCCAGCACATCAGGCTACTACAATCTGTCAAATTTATTTAATAGATTTTCAACTTTATTGCTGAAGTATAAGGTTCAAAGTTGATTGGGAAAATTTGACAGTTTCGGGTAGCTTGATGTGCTGGCGTCTGTACGTCTGTCTCTATTTCAATTTCTATGTAGTTATTTATTTTGATTATAATAATTATAATATTGTAGCATGTATCTTTGATTAAGTACTAACGTAATTTTTAAGTAGGTCTACTAACATTAATGTGGATCACTGTATCTGATTTAAATAAATAAATTAAAAAATAAATATGTATGTATGTAAATTCATAAGAATTTTTTTAGACATGGGCGTTTATAGATTTTTACGCAAACGGTTAAATATTCGATTTCAGATTATGAAATCGTTTTCAAAATCCGTTTTTAGAAATCAATTTCCGGAGCTGCTCTGGCGCCTCCGGCTCGCAGTTTCGATCGTCTCTAGTAATATTATAATTCGGTTGTAAGTGCATCGATCAAAACTATCCAAACATAAACAAATACTTGCTTACGCAAATCTACTCTTGCCGTAGTTTTGTGAAATCGGTTTGTCTAGTTCGGCTTATCGATACGATACAATTTGTGACTAAAATCGGATTATAGATACGTTTCGATATATCTGACGCATGTCTACTAATTGTTCCTTTGACAGCTAAGTAGTTCCATAATTTGCGTATATGTGCATATCTGCAAAGCTATGAGTTTTTGCATCATTATTGGTAAAGATACAAAAAAAGTGGTAATGCAACTATTTATTTATGATTTTTTAGTGAAAATATCAAGTACTTATTTGATATTTTCGTCGAATTTGAAAAAAAAAATTGTTATGGTTATACTTTCTAGTTGGTTCCATTGTCATTTGATCAGGATCTGATGATGGGATCTTGGAGAAATCGAGGGAACTCTTCAAATATTATAGGCACACCTATAGCGATTTGGGTACTTTTATAGTAACTCATAGATTTGCTCTCAGAAAGCACCATTTGGTAAAGCGGAACTGATTCAAAATTCAAAAGTCATTTATTCAAATTAGGCTGTGAACCAGCACTTTTCGAACGTCAAAATTACATAAGACAGTCCCCCAAAAACGCCCACCCTTCACCACTTCCTAGTGCCTTTAGCTGGGAAGAAGAAGTGGCGCAACAAACTCCCCAGCAGCACAGCTGTCTGTTCAAGTTAGAAAAAAATAAAAATGACTCTATACAATAGTATGCAAAATTATTATGCAACACAAAACATTATTTTAATTAAGTATAAATTATTGGCCATATGTCAGCTAGCACACGCCAATATACCAACCAAAAACATCGAGAACTATACTCAAGCAGAATTAAAAAATAAAAACTAAACGTAAAAAGAACTAAATATCTAAATAAAAGCCTCCAGGCATAAAGGGCGTGCCGTGATGATGAAGGACACAGATGGCCAACGGAACTTCTCAGTAATAAGTAGGTATTTCAAGGGTTTCAATTTGATTACTTTATATGGTGAAGAGTGGGCGTTTTGGGGGACTGTCTTATGTAATTTTGACGTTTGAAAAATGCTGATTTTTAGCCTAGTTTGAATAAATGACTTTTGAATTTTCATTTTTTTTTAATGTTTATGGTTGCCAAGCAATTTATCTTTGTCACAATGCATATGATATGGAGAAGTGTTTGCGATCAACAAGTCACAGGGGCCGACACTAAAGGCTGAAGGCTGCGGGTCTCGACCTCAGGACAAGCTGCTTCTCACACGGACAACTGTTACGTTGCTTCCTCCCGAGTCACCATTCCTGACTCTCTGTATATTTTGACTGCTAAGAATAAAACTACAAACGTAGTATACAGGGAATTTTTATGAAATGTGGCTGTTACTGTAGTATATTGTGGTGTTTTACGACTTTCACGCAAACGAAGTCGCGGGCAGAAGCTAGTAATGTAATATTGCTCATCCCCATAGCAAATAGCGTGATAGTCTATACCCTACAGTTGGAACAGACAAACATTCTAAAAACTATATTTTCGGCATAAGAATCGATCCCAGACCTCGTAGCAATAACTTTCTTTCAAAAATATTCAACGTACGTTTTTAACTTCGCTACGATTTTATCATGTGTATAGATATAGATAATAAAAAAATAAAAAAATCGTAATACAAAATGTGAAAAAAAGAAAAACAGCAAAACAGTAATTGGGAATCGAACTTACAACCCCAAGTTTGCAAAGCAATGGTCCAACCGCTGCATTAATTGCTTCACTGAAATTTACCTATAATAGCCGTTCCTATACAATATGTCCGGTTTCGAACTGTACAAACTTAAAGGGGTGGTAGTTTGCTCTATTCTATCAATAAAATTATTCTACATGTAGGGTCTACGCCTTTTATGGAGCGTGCATACTAAAAGTAACTTAACTTTAAAATTTAAAACGGATCCCTGAATCCAAAAATGGTTTTCACAAACTCACAATATTTTTGAAGGACCTTTCCAATGATACCCCACATCATGAGATAAAAAAAAAACATCACCACTTTACGTGTATGGGAGGTACCCTAAAAAAATATGTTTTTCATAATTTAGTTTTACCACTTTGTCGGCGTAATTAATATGTATACCTATGCCAAATTACAGCTTTCTAGTACTAAGGGTCTCGGAGCTAGACCGCGGACAGACAGACAGACAGACAGACGGACATGACGAAACTATAAGGGTTCCTTGTTTACTACGGAATCCTATAAAACGATGTTATTTTTAATGTAAAATTGATCTTAAAATTCTTTTTCTTATAATTTAAGCATAGCAATGTGATGCAGCATTCAATGTTATTATTTGAGTTATTTAACCCATTGTTACTACTTATCCGTTGCTAAAGGTATAATTTTTATGACAATTGAGCTTTAAATTTTAAAGTTACTGTACTTTTAGTATGCACGCTCCATAAAAGGCGATCAAAACACAAAAATGGCTGCCATTCAGGGGGGTAGGTTCCGACTTTTTCAAAAATATTCAATGTAAGTACAGTTTCGACTTCGCTACGATTTTATTATATGTATAGATAGATGGTCTTAGCAGATAGAGTTAGAAAGAAAGATTTTTTTTATTTGGGACACGTACAGGAAATACAACATCAAAATTGAGAAAATTATAAAAACAATAGCAATTTCAGAAAAGAATATTAAAATTGACTGCCTTGTTGGTCTAGTGGTTGCAAGCGCTACTGCTGAGGTCCTGGGTTCGATTACCGGGTCGGGCAGTGTTATTGTGTTTTTAACCGACTTCCAAAAAGGAGGAGGTATGTTCGTCGCGTATGTTTGTTTTTTTTTTTTATTTATGTCCTCCGATTTCTCCGTCAATTGTGAACCGAGTTTGAAAATTCTTTTTTTGTTTGAAAGGGTATGCTCTCAAATTGGTCCCATATAAATTTTATTAACTATGCTTGGATAGTTTTTGAGTTAGTTACACAACACGTATTTTTTTCCCACTTAGTATGTAGATGATATGATAAGTTTCTGTCACTGGTACCAGGTAGTGGTATTCAAATGTGTGTTTTAGTTGTGGTACGTAGGTAAAAGTGAAAAATAAAAACTTTTTACAAAAAAAAAACAACTGACCTCCAAAAAAACACTACAAAGTGAAAAATAACTTTAATTTCGGAAGTCGGTGGCAAAAAACGAAAATACAAAACCCAAGACATCGACTTCCGAAATTAAAGTTATTTTTCACTTTGTAGTGTTTTTTTGGAGGTCGGTTGTTTTTTTTTGTAAAAAGTTTTTTTCTATCTGAAATTTCTCAGTAGCAGCTCGGAGTCTGAATTTGTGCCCGGGTTGATGGCAATAGACTCGCCCCCTATTACATGGGACTTAAACATAACTGCCGAAATGTGGGGGTACCTGCTACAGGGACACCTCTGCCCATGTTATGTAATATTAAAATTTAAAAAATTGTGTGTTCAAAAAAGTTGCTCTTCTTGGAAGATTCCTCATAGATATCAAGAAAGTATTTCCTTGAGGATCATTTGGCCATGAGCCTGGATGCACTCCACCTTCATTTTCAGTATCAAAAGTACCGGTATTCGTGGTGAATTTTTAGATTGCCTTAAAAAGTTGCACAGTAAACAACTCTTCATAACAATATTGGATAAGTACTTTTGGTTCCAATAAAAATGGTTTCTTAAGTACCCTAAAATAAAAATAAGGACCTATTTAAACCAAATAACGTGATTGCCACTACAGCTGTAACAAATTTAATTTGATAAAAACAATATAGAAAACTAGCTTTTGCCCGCGGCTTCGCACGCGTAAAGGTCGGAAAATATCCCACAGGAACGTACTACCGATATTCAGAGTACTTATCATATGTCTTAACCCAGGTCATGGCCTATCCGTATGCCTTTCATCTAAATCTGTTCAGCCGTTACGGCATGAAAAGGTAACAAACAGAAAGATAATAAATCTGTTTTAGGGTTCCGTACCTCAAAATGAAAAACGGAAATCCTTTAAGGATGACATCGTTGCCAGTCAAGACACTTTTTCTCAGAAACGCGTAGAGGTATCAATTTGAAATACCTAGATATTAAAAACTTAGGCTAAGCGCGCACTACGGATTTTGATCGTTGCGGATAATATTTCGTGTTGTTCTATCTCCTCTCAGGCTCATTTCCTACGAAATGTATGGAAAGTTTTTTGTAATTTCTGAATTTTCTCATACTCAAACCTCAGTTGGCCCGATATAGTTTTTGACCCTCGTAATAAGAAATAGGATCGACTGGCATCAAAAAAGTTTTTGTGAAAATTGCCCATGTTCTTGCTGACTGTACAATTTTTTCAAAATCTGTGAATGTAGATCAAAATGTTTCAAAAAGTTAAGGACAGTCTCCTAAGACCGTTATCTTATAGCGATAACGGTTAAGGTACCTGCCCTTATTGCCCCATATCAACATCCACCCTGTATATGTTATGATTGACTACTTAGCTCCATAAAGGTATGGCGTGATTATGATCTTTTAAAAGGTTAAATCCGTAATTATCTGCAATATTCTAACCTTTTGGATAGTCTTTTTACAGTTTGCAGTAAACTATAGAAGAATACGAACATAATGCAATATTGCTCATCCTCCATAGCAAATAGCGTGATAATAATATTTTTTGAAAAAGTCTATTATGACGTTTCCATTATTTGATATAGATTATTTATACCAATTTTCAAGTTAATCAAGCCAAACAGTAAAATCCTCCCTGTAAAAATGAATACCCCTTTTCATCCCGTTAGGGGTAGATTTTCAAAAAACCCTGATATACGTTTTTATTTGTTTTCAGTCTTCAGTATAAATATTGAGTTTCGAGTTAATCAGACCGCGCGTCTTCCATACAAACTTTGACACCCCCCAATCCTCCCTTAGGGGGTAGTTTAGAAAAACTAAAAATGGCAAACTTTATAATTTATATATTATGTCAAGGAAGAATGTAAAAAAAATTAAATAATCATCGTAATTTGGGAGCAGTTAATAGACATTTACATTGTTATGCCGTTAATGAGGTATCTTTCTTTTGTTCCCTTGGCGTGGAGACGGCTTCAACATATTTTCAGTGAGAGAAATGCACTATCTGTCACAAACACGTAGGGAAGTGGTTCCTCCTTGAAGGGCAAATTAGTCGATGCTGGAAAATACAGTACATTTCTAAAAAAAACTATACATCTCTGTATTTCTGCAAACACCGCCATTATTTATTCTACCATAACATCCGCAATCCACAAATGTGAAGTTATATTCAGCATCCACCAAAGCTAACAGAACAATGCTAATGTGGCTTCGAATCTCTAGGCCCACACAGACCGACACACACCGTCGGAAAAGGCATGGTGTGTGTTGTGTAGCTATCTGTGGTCGTCAGAATACAATAGAATAGAATGGAATCATTATTTATTTGCATAGAACGTAGGTACAAAAAATACAGATGTTTGTGTGGGCTGGTGCGTTTGCGTGCGCAATATCGCGCACCGTCGGAAGACCCTTCGTGCGCGGTGCGTGGTCGTGCGCTGTGCGGGCCGGTGCGCGTGCGTGCGCGATATCGCGCACCGTGGGAACCCGCCTTTTTAAAAGTGGGGAATGTAAAAAACTGATAATAATCTTTTGCTCAATCAAAATATCGTAATCTTAACTTAACATCACGCCTGTATTTCCCCGAAGCGTTAGGCAGAGGTGTACTTATAGTACACCCACATTTCGCCAGTTATGTTTAAGTCCCATGTAATAGGGGGCGAGCCTATTGCCATCAACCGGGCACAAACACAGACTGCGGACTGCTACTAAAAAATCCTGTTGGAGAAGCCCAATAACACTTTGACCTACATGGGATTCGAACCCAAGACCTCATGCTCAGCCTGTAGTAGTCACTAGAACAACGAGGCTGTTCAAATATCATAATCTTCATTATAATCACTAACGACACATGCAGGCAAAAAATTATAAGCAAAAAAACCTTTTTTTTTTAAAAAGCTTTTATTTAAATGCTCTAAAAAGAAGTAAATAAAATTTTCTTTTAAAATTTTAACTATCAACTTATAACCTCATTATACACAATTTATATGATCATAAAAGCTTGTCGCGAGGTTTGCATTTGTACCTATAAGTGTAATCGCGCGACAAGCTTTTATGATCATATAAATTGTGTATAATGAGGTTATAAGTTGACAGTTAAAATTTTAAAAGAAAATTTTATTTTCTTCTTTTTAGAGCATTTAAATAAAGGCTTTTAAAAAAAAAGGTTTTTGCCTATAATTTATTTTTTACTTTTTAGTTATCGCTGGCTAGGTTTCTAATAGTAGGTAACCGAGGTCTCTACACCTTTCAGCTGGATTAGAGAAACGGAACTTATAATCACCATCTTTTTTAACCTGCATTTTATTCTCAGCGAACCCTTTCATTTAATACCCATACTATAGGAAAGCATAAAAAACTTCAAAAGTCCGCCATATTGGATTAAGAGTGATGTCAGAATATTTTTCTAATTATTTTCGGCAAACCCTTTCATTTGATACCTATATTGCAGAAGTGCATAAAAAATAACTATTCCGCCATCTTGGATGGTCCGCCATATTGGATTTAGAATAACGTCATATTATTTTTCGAGTTACTCTCAACAGGCCCTTTCATTTGATATACATTGTAGAAATGCAGTAAAAATATCTATTCCGCCATCTTGGATGGTCCGCCATATTGGATTTAAAATGACGTCACATTATTTTTCGAGTTACTCTCAACAAGCCCTTTTATTTGATACCCATATTGTAAAAATGCATTAAAGATAACTTTTCCACCATCTTGGGTGGTCCACCACATTGGATTTAGAATGACGTCACTAACTTATCGTGTATTGTCATCCAAACTAAACGTGTATACAAAATTTCAGCTCAATCGGTTGAAGATATCTGCTTCAAAATTGAGTTGCAAGAGTCCACCCGAACATACATACATACATTGCAAGTTAAATAAAAGCTTTTAAAATAGATCGCTTTAATCCCTCCGCCACAAAGGTTATTTCAAACAAACACATGTCAATTAAAATATAATACCATTATTACTAAAATTAAGCCTTGTCGACGTGTATCGGTATAACTCTAAACAATAAATAAATCCGTTAACTATTGGCAGGGGCACGTTCTGGATTTAGCGATACAGTCTGTATCAGAAATGTGTAGTCATTTTATTTAAGAACGTTTATTCTGAAAGTGGGTAACGTTGGTAATAGATGTCAAATATTTCGCTGTTTTGATTAATTTGGCAATATTTCTGTATGGAAATAAGAAATATATGGCTGACTTGTGAACTAGAATATTAATTATGAAATGCAATATTAAAATCGTAACACCGAATATTTATTTTTAGATGTAAAAAAAGTATTCGGAAACTTTCCAAATGCCTTTTTTACACATAAAACGGTTACAATATCAAATTCAATGTTATAATTGCAATTCATTATTAATATTCCAGTTCATTAGTTAGCCGTATTTCTAATTTCCATACAGTAATATTGCCAAATTAATCAAAACAGCGAAATATTTGACAGTTATTTGCGACGTTGCCAACTTTTTGGATGAACGCTCTTAAGAGCGGTTACTCTTTTAAAAGTAAATGGTTTTTACAATATTTTCAAATCATACATATATCATCACCGCGGGCCCTATCAGAATACCAGCGCTGCGACACTTATTTTTAAATGTCGCAACATCATGCTGAGATAGGAAGCCTTTTGGCCTCGTACAGGACTTTCTACTTTGTTTTTTATTTTATTTATTAAGCTATTGCATAGCTTTTATCGCGGGCTTTGAGCGCGGCGACCGAATCAAGAAATTCCGTAACGAAAATAAAACCTAACACCTCCCACTCCGCCTACCATGTAATGACGGTTCCCATGACAACGTGATGTTGTCATGGGAAACGTGATGTTGTCATGGAGGTTACAAATGCTATGCAATAGCTTTACCGCGGCAGTCCCCGAGTGCCACACGTTTTTTTTATATTTATGATCAGTTAGTTGTTATAAATAAGATAAGTTTAATTTGTAATCTGCTGTGCGAGTCCCAATAAATCCTTTTTATTTATTTATTTCTTTACATATCGTTAATAATAATCAGCTCTCTCAATACATTTGGGTCGAGTAGATAATGAAGTTTTAAATGGGACAGATGATTATTTTTTCGCGATTACGATATTGGTCCCATAGCGAAAGTTCTTCTGTTTGAATAGAATAGATCTATTTCTATTCTATTCTTCGGTTTGATGGTCTGTATCACACTCTTAAATATTATGATCTCACATTTCTGATACAACCTGTATAGCTTGAGATACGAAGTATGGCTAAACGTTGATACTGTTTACTATTTTAAGTACTTAGTGTCGGTTAATTGAAAAGGGTGTGGAAGGAGATTATCGGGAAATTACAATCTCTATAGCACAGATTTAGAGTAGGCTAGATACCACAAGTCGACCAACCAAGCGTGCCTTTAGTTTATTTTTTAAGAATAATTCAAACACTTCAAATGTTTCCATACATTATTTTCAGTAAGCATACAAAAGTAATAATTTAAACTTATTACTTTTGTATTCTCATTCCTGTCATCGAATCGATTTTAAAATCGATTAAAGTCATAATTTTATGTCAAACAAATTACTATATTTAACAACACACACGTTTACGTCGAGCACATCACTAAATTGCTGGGATGACGTCATCGTAGGTATAATAAAGATGACACGCTCGGTTTTCATAAAGTCAAAGTCAAATCATTTATTTCAAATAGGCCCATGTATGGCACTTTTGAACGTCAAAAATTACAAAATAATAAAATTGATTCTAGTTGCCCCTTCCAAAAGGTAGTTTTCGTATGGAGAAGAATAGGCAAGAAACTCCACCGTTACTCTTTTAAAATGTTTTACAATATTGTTTGTATATGTACGTACATTTGTTAAATAATTATTATATGTGAAGACGATGCACCTAGAATAAAATTACTATACCACAATAGGTAAAAAGAATTAAAAATGAAGCAACGATAGATAATTTAATTTGTGATAGATACATGGTTCTCACATATTTACAAACATTGTAAAAGTAGACGATTTTCCTAAAATTTTACAGTTAATAAGTCAGTGTGTGAGGAAGTAATCACAGAATGTAAAATCAATGTCATAAAACACAAAGTAATAAATTTTACAATTAAATTAGCAACCAGTTTGATTTTGTCTAGACTATTTATTGAACATGTGATATCTAGCCTACTCTAAATCTGTGCTCTATAGTCTATAAGGCTTAGTGGAATATGAGCCTCTCTATTACCCAGGCTAATTCTATTGTGACGGGAACTATATCGCCACATATGAACAACGCATCACACTGACGTCACACAAAATCCTGCAGCGCGCAAACAGAGTTTACCGCGCGACTGGCATATATACAACGTCCCGACAATAATCGTCAGGCAGTTGCCCACAAGACATGATATCCTCTGTTTGGTCGGAGTATCCTCCCTTTTCTATGAAGGACGAGTGAACTTTACACACTGTTCTTCATACCTCTATATTATCAACACGAATCAATAGTAAGTAGAGGATCCTGATACTACCACCATTTCTATTTTCCCGCCAACTATACACAGTGTGAGTCTTCATAATGTGCACATATCGAAATGAGGGAATCTATGCTTAATTTTATCGACGGAAAAAATGGTCAAAATTTTTTTTTTGTTTTTTTTTTAATTTTTTTCTATAATTTTTTTTTTTTCGTTAGTATTTTCTTGGGCATCCTATTTATAAATTTTACAATTATTGTAAAAATTGATGAAAAAAATACATTTCGCCATTTTGACAAAAATATTTTTACTAAAAAAACATGTTTATTTTCAATTGAGGGTAGTTTTTTTTTTTTCAATTTTAATTTTATGTGGACGCCTACTTACCTCCAATCATTATGGAGTTTGTTTCATCGTGATAGCTGATTCAGTTTAAAAGTTAGACAGTTTTGTTACAACTTTTTTTGAATACCATAAAAAGTATTTAAAAAAAATTAGATTTTTTTAAATATTTTTTCTGTCGTTAAAAATAAGCATAGATTCCCTCATTTCGATATGTGCACATTATGAAGACTCACACTGTATATATTTGTTAATGTACGTTCATTAACAACACTCGCAAAATCATTTACCATTCCGCTATTAAAAGACAAATATCTGTTATCTCATTCGACAATCAGAAACTTACAGAATAGGGTTGTATATGAAAAAGGCAGCGGAACGGAAGAATCATTACTCTTGTGTAGTGGCTACATGTGTCGCCATCAGACTCTGATACCGACGAGTGGAGGGGAAAACATGCGAAGGGGAGATTTAGAGGGACAAATTAAGTCAAGTTGGTACTTTGGTAGATAGATAGTATGATAATAATATACTCCCGACATAGGCCGCATTCCGAGTTACGCTAAAAGTGATAATATCGCGAATCCGACCAAATTGAATAGTCACAAAATATAAGGGTTATTGAGTGATAATTGTGACTTTGAATTTTGGTCGGATTTGCGATATTTTCACTTTTGGCGTAACTCGGAATACGGCCATAATTTCGGTCACGGCGCGGCGGCGGCCGGTTTCAACAGAGACTAGCCAAGCAGGAGATATAATAGTGCCAGTGTTGCCAACCCGTACGATAATTATGGGGGCGTACGATAATTTGGCTTATGGTACGATGTACGATAATGAATGTCTAACGTACAATAATTTTGTGATTTGCTGAAAAAATTTCAGTTCCATTATCAAAACGTATTTGTTAAATACGCAAAAAATGTCAATGTCTATTGTCAAGTCTGTTAATAATAACAAGTAAGTATCTCTCTCGTTTTCCCTCTTTAGTTTTTTATTTTATTTCACAGTGAAAACACAAAAATTTCAACTAAAAACTATGAATAAGCATGTTTAAGGTTTGTGCTGAGCTAGCACCATTACTGGTGAAACTTAGCATATGCTTCCCCTTTGACTCTAGTATAAAATTATCCATCTTTTGATAGCAATTTGCTATTTAATTTGAATTTAGGGATTTTATTTTTGATTTTTCTTTTGTACGATAATTTTGGCCAAAATACGATAATTTTGACATGGGAACTCGATAATTTGAACTTTTGGAGTTGGCAACACTAAATAGTGCATTAGTGTGTGCGCCAACACAGGTGCACTCCACATTCCCTCACACTCATAGTAAAGGTATCATTCCATAGCCGACCGCAAGAGGCAACTGCAGGTGACGGCAGCGGCGTCATGATTTCGAACCCGACCGCAGGCGGCAACTGCCCGTATTCCAGTCGGTAGATAGAAGATAGAAAAACGTGACTTTAGCTCGAGCGTTGGCGGCATTACTGGTCTGCGGTCGGGTTGCACGTGTCGCCTGTCACTCACCCGTAGCTGCCAACGACGTGTCAATGCCACTAGGTACGGAAGGTATTTCATAGAAATTCATAGAAGCCAGTCGTGTCGCCTGCAGTTGCCTCCTGCGGTCGGGTATGGAACGGTACCTTAAGGTGAGACGGCAATCCGAGAAGACCGGAGAGAGATCGAAAGGTTGAAAAAGTGCATTCCATGTCTTGGCGGTGCGCCTGCCAATAGAGATGCTCAGGGGGCCAAAATAATCCAACTCTACGTGGGTGAAAGGGCGCTGGTGATGTGCTAACCTAGCATCTGGCAAATCTCCCTCTGGTGTTGATTCTGGCTTAACCTTCCGATTGCGGCAAAACTGGCATCTCTGCGAAATTCCTCTGATGGCTGATCTGAGGTTTGGTACGTAGAACCTCTGGCGCAGTTCATTGACCACTAGCACGTTATATCCGTGGGCGTACCTGGCGTGATAGAAGCATCAGTAGCTTGACGATAGGATGTCGGCCGTCTAGGACAATCGAGCGATCTACATGCTCTGCGACGGCAGTACCACCAGAAAGACGAAGGAGCCCATCTTCACCGAGCAAAAGCGAAAGGTTCCGAAGCCTCAGTCAAGAGATCAGGCACAGGACTAACGCCCAGCACGATAGCGTCACACCACCAACTTCCAAACTCCGAGCTGTTACTAAGAAATTCCAAATGGAAAAACCTAATAATATTTTACCTGAACTTGGAATCGAACCTTGGACCCCACGCTCAGCGGTCGCGCTTAAGACCAAGAGACTAACGGGGCACTCTTCAGATCTTAGGAGATCTTGATTGCACCTTGAAAGGACGAACAACAACTCCTATACATCACCCCTGTATAATCATTTGCAGGAAAGTTTAATTGCAGGGCAGGTGAAGTGGACCATAATAGTAGCATAAATCGCTTAACACATCAGTTTACGTCAAATATTGACCTGCTTTGTGGCTACTTGTGTCTCCATAAGGCTCTGCTACTTAAGAGTGAATGGGAAAAACATGCAGAGGGGAGATTTAGACGAAAGAGGGGTGAATTGAGTCAAGTTAATGGTAAATGGGGGAAATCGGGTAAGTGTTTGTCGGTAGGGTGTTGTTTGGACTGTTTCGTAAATAAGTAAGTGGTTAAAAGTTAGCAAATAAAACTGGAGATCCCGAAGCCATTGTTTATGGCTACGTGATCTCCGGTTTTATTTATTTATTAAAACTTATGCACAAGTAAAATAATACTGTACAAACAGCAACACACTTAACTGCCCAATTATTACCTGAACCGTTTTCTGGAAAACTTGTAACTACATTGAAAATGACAAACATATATCTATCCCTTTCGAACAGTCATAATTTCTCTCAGTTGCGTCTTTAAAGGGCAGTTAAGTGTGTTGCTGTTTGTACAAACGGGGAAATGCCCGAGGCATTTTCTACCAGTCAACCTTAGGGTGATGCAGAGACAAAACATGGCAGGTGTAAATCTTCTTGCAAGTTCTTATTGATATTGAATTAAAGATGACATGACAAACAAGGTGGCAAGGACATCGACGCAAAACCAGTTACCATTCAGTAGGACATGATTCTAGACCCTCCTACGTTGTTAATTTTTCAACGGTTATAAAAAAAACTGGTGATCCAGAATCACATACTGAATCCATGGTAACAGCTTACGCGTCGATGTCCCTGCCACCCTGTATATAGTAAAGTTACTAAAGTATCTCTAGTGCTGCTTACAAACAATTTACCATATGAAGATTAATCTTGGACATTTTGTGTGAATCCAGCTGCAAACTCAAACTCAAAGCATTTATTTCAAATAAACCAATTACAGGCACTTTTGAATTGTCATGACAGCAGAATGAACGGGGTCCGCTAGGGCCGATGCCTGCCGGGGTTGCGAGGAAGTCCAAACGGGATATCGTGGCCCCCGGCAACATGGTAACCGAAGGAACACGGGTGGGTTTTAGTCAGTAAGAATCTGACACGCCCTCTCGCTCCATCTAGAGCGGGAAAAGTTATTTGATAATTACATATCAAAACAAAAATAAGTGGGGTCGGTCGGTCAGAAAGATGAAGCTAGTTGTCTATTCCAAAGCGTAGTAGGTACCTATGGAGAAGAACGAGCAAGAAACTCCATGGAAACTCTTTTAAAAAATCAAAATATGGTTACAAAATCTTGGTTACATCATTCATGTTGAAGTTATACATGTGAGAACGATGCATGCAGAACGTTAAAAGCGTCCGTAATAAAAATATAAAAACAATTAAAATAAGCCGTGGCAGCTAAGAGATGACCAGTCCCTACTGACGGTGCCGTTCACGAACATGACGCATGGATCAGGAAGTAAAAGTATCATCTTAACTTGCTTGTCAAAGATAGTTCTTAGAAAGATTAAATATGAAGAGAGAAGATCAACCTTTCAAACTTGTTACTAAAACAGAATATCATATTCCTAACGGAACTACATAAAATATGAACTACTTCCAATATTTCCCAACTGAAGGACATTCCTAGAAACAACATACGCACGCGGTGCAGCTTGTAATATTATCCTAACGAAATGATATGTTTCCTCGCCCACGCCCACAACTCTACGATGATATTTGAGTAGAATATACGGGGGAATATTGTGTGCGTTCCCGGTTGGCAGATGTTCTTCTTTTTGTGTGGTTAGTGACTAACCTGGTGTCAGCCACACATGGGCCTCTGACTTGGCTTCTCATGCCATCGAGAAATATCTCTCAAGCATCTTTCCTAACGATGTTTTCGGAAGATGTTGATAGAAAAATATGTACATTAGCTGTGAATATGCATCATTTTTCATTTAATAGTAGATATGGAACTGACTGAAGCTAATTCAATAGCTGAGACGCTTTTTTTCAAGGTGGCACCACATCGGATTCTCCATAAGCGGCGTTAACTGATTCATTAGTAAGCTTCTCGTCTTGCTTCATTAGCAGTGGGATGAATTATTTAAAAAAAAAAAAACGTCAAAAACTAAAACCCGACTACGACAAAAATGCCAACTTAGGGAGGGTATAAATAAGTTCGCCGTCCGATAAGGACCAGGCCCGGGTCGACGGCGCGTTGTGTTCCACGCCCGCCTCAACGAGATGTCAGCAGAATTGACGGGGTCCACTAGGGCCGATGCCTGCCAAAACCGACAGGGAGATCGTGGCCCCCGGCAACAGGGCAACCGAAGGAACACGGGTGGGTTTTAGTCAGTAGGAGTCTGACACGCCCTCCCGCTCCGACCAGAGCGGGAGAAGTTATTTGATAATGTCCTACACAACAAAAAAAAAACGATAGGTATAAATAAGACAATACAGACAGAAAAATTAAAAATAACATCGGTTTTTGTATAACCGGTCACACGTCATTACTAAATTAAATATGACATGTAATTAAAGCATAATATACTTCACGTACAACTCCGGTTATACAAAAACTGCTGTATTTTTTTAAATTTATCTGTCTGTGATGTCTTGTTTATACCTTTTAAGTCGGGTTTTTTAAATAATTAATTTCACTGCCAATGTTTAAATGATGAGCAAGATGTAAAATCACTACGCATCTATCTAAAAACGTCAACGCAAAGCAAACGCCCTAACTCCAAGAAACAGTATATCAATTTCCAGCTAAAAATAAAAAGGAATCGCGTGGGAGTATTAGAAGTGCCAACACATTCGCAGCCTCCCACCCGTCAGTTACAATTGAGTTACAGAGTTCTACTGAATCCAACAGGTGAATACAGGTGTACTTCAAATGTGTATATAGTTTCTATTCATAGTGTTGCTGGCTGATGAGATAGATAGATAGATAGAATATTCTTTATTATGTACACCATAAAAATTACAGACATTAATTTAGAAATTTTACATTGTGTGACACAATGGGCGGTCTTATCGCTAAAAGCGATCTTTTACAGACAACCTTTGGATGGATTTAAATGGAAAAGGAGAGACAATACTGCAGGTAGTCAGTGGTGTACCATTTACATATACAACAGATACACAGATACATAAAGCATATAATTACCAATATAAATATATATATTAGATACCTAAATAACAGATATACATAAAATTATAAACAAGAGCAAGGAACTATATGTAATGATGATGTTTAAGGAGAGGGGAAGTGTTTTTTCACCAGAGTTTTATAAGTGGACAAAGATTGAGCACGCCTTATCGACACGGGCAAGGCATTCCATAACCGTACTGCTTGAACCTTAAAAGATTTGTCATAAAAGCCGATGGAATGCATGATCTCTAGTCTCAAATTTTCCGATTTAGGTGAAGACTGCTTATAAAATGACATACATTTGTTATTGTTTGGGGATATGAATTAATCCAATTATAAAGCCTAGAGACTACAATACCTAGAGATCACTGTCTAATAAATCATCGGGCTTAGTTGCATTTTAAAAGCCTCTGATTTAAGTCATAGCAGCTTTGCAAAAATAATACTTACTTTATCAAAAATAGAATAGGTAATGCTGTTTTGAGAATATTTTTCAGCCGAGGTCAGCAACTAGTTCAAAATATGTTGGGACGATTTAGGTAATTTAATTAATTTAGGGTCAGGTGTCAATTCAGTCAATGTTAGTATTTTGTATACAAGTGTTGTACCCAAATGATACAATGGGCTAGTTGACAGTTTTTGATTGCATTAAAACTGCTTTGTCAAAAATAGACTAAGGGCCTTATCATAATGACGATTTGTGAGCGAGTTATGAGCCAGGCGATTGTTCAACGTGCTCACGGCGTGTACGTAGCGAGCCCACGACGTGTTCGCCGCGTTTACATAACGACAGCGATTGACGTGAGTATACAAGAGAGAGCGAGACAAGCGAGTATACAATCTTTTGAAAACGGGGCGTATAAGTCGCGAAGTCGCGGTTAGCTCGCTTCGCACCCGCGGAGAGCACGTTCAAAAATCGCCTCGCTGGAAACACGCTGGCAAATCAACAGTGTAATAATGCTCATAAGTAGTTTTTGAAAATTCAGTTCACAATCAACAAATTTTCTACAAAAAGTTTTAAGAACGTCGCAAATAGTTGTCTAATATTTCGCTGTTTTGATTAATTTGGCAATATTACTATATGGAAATAAGAAACGTGGCTATCTAGTGATTTGGAATATTAATAATGAATTGCAATAATAACACTGAATTTGATGTTGTAACCGTTTTAGGTGTAAAAAAGGTATTTGGAAAGTTTCCAAATACTTTTTTACATCTAAAACATTATTATATATAATTATTGCATTTCATAATCAATGTTTTAGTTCCCTAGTTACCCACATTTCTTAATTCCATACAGCAATATTGCCAAACGAATAAAAACAGGTAAATATTTGACAGATATTTACGACGTTGCCAACTTTTAGGATATACCCTCTTAACAACTTTCCGGCTATGATCACATTATGTCACCGTATCCTAACCATCTCATAAACGACTTATGTTGAACTTAGCTCTGCAAGTAGGTCATATTTGATGGTTTTACAGTCCAGTTTCTATTTTTAACTCTTGCGTTCGTCACAAATGGTCAATTGCGGTCTTGACACACCTCTTTGTGTTCTTTGCAGTTGTATGCATTCGCATTGCAAACTTCAAACCGCATATTTATGGTTTTATTAGCACGCCCCGCGGTTTTACCCGCATAAGTCTCGATCCCGTGGGAATATCGGGATAAAAAGTATTCAAACATTTTATTTGTTGATGGCAACTAAGACAAATATGATATAAATTGACACATGGTACAGTCATTACTGTCAATCAATTGACAGTGATGACAGTAACATGTGTCAATTTTATCAAGTTTACTATTTGAATATGTCAATATGACATAAATTGACTTTTGACAAGTTTACTACTTTATGGGGTGTGTTCACTATATTATCCTAGATAATTAGAAAGGTTTGTTCGTTTTAGGACTAAATTCTTACTAAAATAAAAAACGATTTTTCTCAAAATTGGAGGTCTTTAAAAATGTATGATATAGTTAGAACCACTAGTTTTTGGGATGTCTATCCAAATATATTTAACTTATCCTGGTTAGAATTATTGAATAATAAAAAACCATTTTAGGACATGTCCTTTCATTCAAATCCGTTCAGTAGTTTTTGCGTAAAAGAGTAACAAACATCCATTCATCCATCCATCCTCACAAGTTTCGCGTTTATATTACTGTAGTAGGATAGTGGGATTCACCAAAGTTAGTTTAGTGACCTACTAAAAACATTTGCCTCGTCGGTCTAGTGGTCGCAAGCGCTACTGCTGAGCATGAGGTCCTGGATTCGATTCCCAAATCGGGCAAAGTGTTATTTTCCATCTTAAATTTCTCAGTAGCAGCTGAATCTGGATTTGTGCCTGGTTGATGGCAATAGGCTCACCCCCTATAACATGGGACTTAAACATAATTGGCGAAATGTGGGTGTACTATAGGGTAAACCCCTTTTTTTTTGGGTGGGAAATTTATCAAATAACTTCTCCCGCTCTGCGTGGAGCGGGAGGGCGTGTCAGACTCTTACTGACTAAAACCCACCCGTGTTCCTTCGGTTGCCCTGTTGCCGGGGGCCACGATGTCCCTATCGGTTTTCTTCGAAACCCCGGCAGGCATTGGCTCTAGCGGACCCCGTCAATAGGATACACCCCTGCCTAACCCTTCGGGGAAACAAGTCGTGATGTTATGTTATCTATGTAAAAATATTTTGCCTATAATAGGGATTATACCTGGGTCAAAAAAAAAACTATTTAGTCCGTCAGTCAGATAATAAAAAAATATTAGACACGTATTTTTTGCTTTATTATATTAATTAAAAATGGAAGTGGGGATCGCTACGTCATAAGTAAGTATAAAATCTACATACCCGTGACGTCATGGCACATTGTAACTCAATGTATCGCCGTAATCTTTTGTTAACGTAAAAAAAGAAAAAATATAGGTATTATGTGGTGGTGGTGGTGTGTGGTGGTGTGGTGTGGTGGTGGTGTGGTGTGGTGTGTATTGTGTGGCGTGTGGTATTTTGTGTGTGGTGTGGTGGTTGTGTATTAGGTTTATGCGTGTGTGTTATGTTGGTGTGTATATTTTTAAGACCTTTCTGAACCCCTATGTTCACAAATAAAGTTTGATTTGATTTGATTTTTGATTTGATTATGTAGTTATATTTTATATATTTTTTAATAATCTACCTGAGGAACAAAACACAATTTTTTCGGCATCCCTATTGGACCTCTGCTGTACCAAAGCCAGTTTTGAATTATTACAAGCGCATCCGTAAACCATCGCACAACCTTGTGTTAAAGAAGCGATTCTATAGACCCCTTAGCCACATTTCTAATAGGATACCAAATTAATTACACCTACACAAATATTTACCAAACCTTTAGAAATTAATTCCATATATGCCTCTAAAGATAACACAATTACTCACTTATTAATCCTTCCTTACATATTATAAAACAAAGTCCCCCACCGCGTCTGTCTGTCTGTCTGAACGCGATATACTCAAAAACTACCGAACGAATTTTCAAACGGTTTTCACCAATGTACGCAGTGATTCATGCGAAAGTTTTTAGTGTATAATTCATTAAGGTTTTGTGTAAATTGGCTGAAATTTGACGATTATTGTTGAAGGAGTCGGAAAAAATCATGCCGACTGGGAGCTTTACTGCGTGCGCTGCGTTAACCGAAAAAGATGCATCAAATTTATGTTCTACGGTATTGTTCATCTTAAAAATTTCAACAAAAAAGTCTGCGATATATCTATATTCTAAGGATGACCCACAATCCATTTTTATCTTTCAGAATTTAATAAACTTTTAATTGTTATTTCCGAAGCTTTTTTGACCGGTATGAATAGTTTAAAAGATATCACAGTTTCAAAATTACGTGTAGCAACGCGGGCGCAGCGGTAGGAGTCAATGACCTTTTTCCTCTGTTATTAGGTATGAAATCTCGGTAGTACGTTCCCGTGGGATATTTTCCGACATCTATGTGGGCGAAGCCGCGGGCAAAAGCTAGTATTATATAATTCCACAAATATATCTCATGGCTGAAGGTCGTCTTACCACAGATGATACCAGGGTTCCATACTTTTAAAGGTACACTTATTAATTACTTATTTCCACAAATATCTCATGGCCGAAGGTCGTACAGCCACAGATGATCGAAGGTCAACCACTAACACTATACAAACAGTCCTTCAATCCGATACTGAACGGGTTTGAGGAGAACGCAAATAAGTCAGAGAGATTTGATACGGTCTTGGAGCGTAGAAATAGGACGATATGCTAAAAAAAGCAATAAAAAAATTAAAAACGCGACTGCAAAAACACTAAACTGAAAATGGAAAACAAGTTGCAGCCGGATTTATTTTTATAACTTTTTTTTAATTTCAGCTTTTTCGTTTTTTTATAATTTCTTATTCAAAATTACATTTAAACATATAATTCGTATATATATTTGTGTAATCACCTTTTAAAACCCTTCATTTTGATACCCCACTCGATAGGAATGGGAGATTATTTTTTTTCTTTTGCCGCCATTTTGATTTTTTTACTATTTTAATATACCCAGTGACACTTGCGCAATCAAGACGAATATCATTCAACAAAATCGGTTTGAATCGGTATCGGTCGTCTGTCGTGTAGTTGTTGTATACCATGATTCCATAAGAGTCTTTAGAGCCAAAATACTGAAATCCCGAAATACGCAATCTGATAATTTGTAATGTTAGTATATTTTAGTAACTCTTCACCCTTTTTATAATTTATTTTAGAAATTATACTTTCCATTAAGATCTCACATTTATTTCAGTTTATATCTTAGTGTATCTGAATAATACAAGCTTTCATAAGTATGTTGCAAAATATTCAAAAACTTTTAAAAATGTTTGCAAAATAGCCAAAGCTCTTTATATTAGCAATAAAATAAAATCAGCTGATGATAAAATAAAAACTACCTGGCAAGTAATAAATAATGAAACAGGTAGGAAAAAACAGCGAAATACTGAATTTAATTTAGAGACTGCACATGGCCCCATTAACTCAGATATAGAAATAGCTCAAGAATTTGAAAACTTTTTTGCTAATATTCCTCTTAAAACTACTGAAGCTTTAAATTCCTCACCCGCGCTTTCTGCTGCCTTACTTAGACAGAATGTGAAGGCATGCCCTTTGGAGTTTAGGTTTCAGCATACAAACCCCCAGGCGGTTATAAAAGCTTTTAAAGATCTTAAAATTAAATCAACAGAAGATTTCTGGGGAGTGTCTGTAAAAGTCTGTAGATCTATTATCGAAACCATTGCGCCCTATTTAGCTTACATATTTAACACCAGTGTAGACCAAGGAGTCTTTCCGGATCTCATGAAACACAGTAAAGTAGTTCCATTGTTCAAATCCGGTGATAGTAAAGAACCCAACAATTATAGGCCTGTGTCAATTCTGCCAGTTCTCAGTAAGGTGTTTGAAAAGTTGATGCTCAATCAAATGTTACGTCACTTTAATAAAAATTCCATCTTTCATGAACAACAGTACGGTTTCACCAAAGGGCGTTGTACTACTGACGCCGGTGTCACCCTAATAAAGAACATTTTTAAGGCCTGGGAAGAAGCACAAGATGCCATTGGAATCTTTTGCGACCTCTCGAAGGCGTTCGATTGTGTAGACCATGAGACACTTCTGCTGAAACTAGAGCACTATGGGATTAAGAATACAGCTCTTGATTTACTTAGATCATACCTGAAAGATAGAAAGGTTAAAGTTCAGGTAAACGGCGTAAACTCATTAGGGTCTGAAATGGCAATGGGCGTTCCTCAAGGTTCGATATTGGGTCCATTCCTCTTTTTAGTTTACATTAATGATTTACCCCAATTACTTCAAAATCAACCGAAGATGGTGTTATTTGCAGATGACACATCATTAATCTTTAAAATAAACCGACGGTCACAAAATCTTGATGACGTGAATAGCTCTATTCTGCAAGTCCAAGATTGGTTTACGGTAAATAATCTGGTACTTAATAAAAAAAAAACCAAATGCATTAGATTTAAATTACCTAATGTTAAAAGTAGCGAATGTGACATCATATTGAATGGAGAAAAACTGGAATTTATTAATCAAACGGTTTTCCTGGGAATCACGCTAGACGAGAAATTACAATGGGGACCTCATATAACATCTCTTGCGGGGCGGTTAAGCTCGGCCGCTTATGCTGTTAGAAAGATAAGACAGTTAACCGATGTAGAAACCGCGCGTTTGGTCTATTTTAGCTACTTCCACAGCATTATGTCATATGGCATTTTACTGTGGGGTCGGGCTGCTGACATTGAATCCATCTTTATTTTGCAAAAGAGAGCTGTCAGAGCCATTTATAATCTACGTCGCCGCGAATCTCTCAGGGAACTTTTTAAAAGGATTAATATTATGACGGTACCTTGCCAATTCATTTATGAAAATATTATGTATGTAAGGAAAAATCCACATCTCTTTAATAAAATAAGTGATAGACATAATTTTAATACTAGAAATAAAGATAAACTAGATCAACCATTTTTCAGGTTATCTAAAGTACATACATCTTTTATGGGGTACTGTGTTAAATGTTACAACAAAATACCTTGTGACATATTGCAATTAAATGAAAGAAAATTTAAAACTCATATAAAAAGTACACTTTGTAAACAAGCATATTACAAATTAGAGGATTATATCCAAGATAAGAGTGCTTGGAAACATGCTGGTCCTGCTCCATAGGACAATTTAGAATCAAGACAAAATCAAACTGGTTGCTAATTTAATTGTAAAATTTATTACTTTGTGTTTTATGACATTGATTTTACATTCTGTGACTTCCTCACACACTTATTAATTGTAAAATTTTAGGAAAATCGTCTACTTTTACAATGTTTGTAAATATGTGAGCACAATGTATCTATCACATATTAAATTATCTATCGTTGCTTCATTTTTAATTCTTTTTACCTATTGTGGTATAGTAATTTTATTCTAGGTGCATCGTCTTCACATATAATAATTATTTAACAAATGTATGTACATATACAAACAATTGTAAAACATTTTTAAAAGAGTAACGGTGGAGTTTCTTGCCCATTCTTCTCCATACGAAAACTACCTTTTGGAAGGGGCGACTAGAATCAATTTTATTATTTTGTAATTTTTTGACGTTCAAAAGTGCCATATATGGGCCTATTTGAAATAAATGATTTGACTTTGACTTTGACTTTGACTTTAGTCTTATGTGGGCAAAATTGCAATATTATTTGTCTCGTAATTTCTATTTATTTATTCACTCCAAACATACAAATATCCTTACAGGCTAGACCCAATGCGATATTGTAGTACACTTAAATAATTCCACGCTTGTACCATAACCAATTCTATTCTAATTTTGTTTTTCCTTGTTATTATTTTGAAGTTTAAGAAGTATTTTGCCATAATTTCTTAATTCTAGAACCTTAAATTTTTGTATTATTATGTGTTAAATAAACATTTAATAAACATTTTTTTATTTTTTTTTTATTATTTTATTTATTGTTATTATCACCTATTTTTGTGATTGCTGGATGATATCCTGTAATTGGCGATTGCATGTGTATAAGTCCAAGATTATTGTTAACTATACATAAGACAAATTATATACAGAAGCTGTTAGTGTACCTTTATTAATAAATAAGTAAATATTTCTACGATCCATGTCCACGTCCCATATAAATTTCTATTTACACAAACTCCTGACAATGTAGGTCAGATTGGCCTACAATTTTGGCACTAACTTATCTTGTCAAATAAGGTGAGATGTGACTTCTTACTTATTTATCTACTAGATTTATTCCCCTAAGGAAATAAGCTGAATTGTACTTGAAAAGTTGTCGACCTCAACCTCTGAAAGCGGTGGCAAGATACCTACCTAAGTTTTTCGTCTGCTCCTGTTGCTCATGATCCTTAAATTGTAAAGAGAAATATTTAAATGGTTCTGTATGTAGAAATATTTAAATGGTTCTGTATCTACATCAATATTCAAATTCAAAATTCCATACAAACAAAAAATTAATTTAAAAAAACACAATAAGTTTTTTTTTTGCAGTTTTTTACTTTATTATTGTTTAAACATTAATACCTTAATATTAGTGTCCAATTTGATGCCCAATGATTTGTTCCTATATTTAATTTAATTTTTTCCTCTGTATATAGTTAGTTTTTTATTGTGTTTTTTTAAATTTATTTTTTGTTTGTATCGAATTTTGAATTTGAATTTTAATATACATATTTTGTTTTAATAATCTTATCAATTGTAATGTACTTATTATGTTTTAATGATGTATTGAATTGTATATATTTGTGATTAGTATATTGGACATTTTTTTTTCGTTTAGAAATTTTCAAATAACTTCTCCCGCTCTGGGCGGAGCGGGAGGGCGTGTCAGACTCTTACTGACTAAAAACCACCCGTGTTCCTTTGGTTGCCTGTGTGTTGCCAGGCCACGGTATCCCTTTTGGACTTTCCCGCGACCCCGGCAGGCATCGGCCCTAGCGAACCCCGTCAGTTGTGCTGACATCTCTTTGAGGCAAGCGTAGAACACAACGCGCCGTCGACCCGGGAGTTTATAAGAACTTGGTGCCTTAGTAAGGAAATAAATAATGATAACCTTAATAAAGAATAATACTTGACATTCCATGCGGTCAAATAGCTGAATCAAAATCAAAATATTTTATTTCACATTAACCTACAAGGGCACTTATGAAACGTCAGAAGCTAGGTGCACGGTTCCAATTGATCGTTTCCTATGGAGAAGAGCCGGCAAGAAACTCCACGGTTACTCTTTAAAAATAATTGGCTTTTACAATAATTTTCAATTAACTGTATTAATAGGTAGGTATGGGAGGACACTGTAGGCCTTTCAACAAGTATCAGGTACTTAACAAAATAGAAAATGGTCTACAAATGTACTAGGAATATCAAGTGTAACTCTTTTTAACCGACTTCCAAAAGGAGGAGGTTCTCAATTCGACTGTATGTTTTTTTGTATGTTTGTTACGCGATTACTCCGCCAATTATAAATTGATTTTGATGATTCTTTTTTGTTTTGTAGGTCATACTTCAGATATAACTTTATTAACTTTGCTTGGGTGGTTTTTGAGTTAGCTTCAATAATACGTATTTTTTCCCACTTAGTATGTGAATTATATGATAAGTTCCTATTATTTACATAGCAGGTAGTGGTATTCGAATTTGTGTGGCAGGTACCACGACAAAAAAGGGAAATATTAAAACTTTCTACAAAAAAAAACAACCGACTACGAAAAAAAAACACTACAAAGTGAAAAATAAGTTTAATTTCGGAAGTCGGTGGCAAAAAACGAAAATTCACGAAATTAAACTTATTTTTTTTTTCTCTTTGTAGTGTTTTTTTTGGAAGTCGTTTGTTTTTGTAGCTCTACTTTTGACGATTATCCAATCATTTTAGAAGTGAGTGTACGGTAATGTCGAACAGAAATGACGAACGGCAAGTACCTATACTTACTGATCCGGGCATAGATATTAAGTTCTATAAATAATAATGAACTCAAACTCATAGCATTTATTTCAATTAAACCATTTACAGGCAATTTTGAATTGTCAAAGAGTCTGTCAGTTAGTCAGAAAATTGAAGCTAGATACCCATTCCAAAACGTAGATCTCTATGAAGAAGAACGGGCAAGAAACTCCAAGGACACTCTTTTAAATATAAATATTACAAAATCCTGGGTACATTATTCTTGTTGCTTCTATATGTGAGAACAATGTACAAAAAATTATCGAAAGCAATTGAAAATGTAAGATTAAAAATAAGCACTGGCAGATAAGAGATGACAGTTTCAACCTACGGCACCCGTTCACGAACTTGACGCGTGGATCAGCCCCATCCAGCTTGTAGGGAACCGAATAAAAACACTCGCCACCATCAGCGAGACGTTTAAGTGAGCATGACATACTCTCAACTGCCATGCTCTTTCAAGTCAACATACATCTTAATAACATAATAAACGACTCACATTTACAAAAAATCTAAAAATGTTAATACCTATAAGTATATCTTTCAAACTTTGTGACGTTCATTTATCGAAGCTAATGTTAAAAAGCTTAGCTGGCATAATTGAATGTTTTCATTTTCAGATATTGATATAGAATCCATTGATTGAACTACGACTCACCTGACCTAAATTAAACAATCTACAATATCCCAAAATATTCTTAACCACTTAATCAAAAGTGAGGTAACATTTGAGAGATTTATCACCGCAAAATTAGCCATAAAGCTTTACAAACAAATCAAATAAGATTGTGTTACGAAACATCGTTCATTGAACTTCGTTTTTGATAAATAAGCAGTCGGCTTCAATCATCGCGGTAGCAGTATTAATTTATTTATATGCTCTTTGAAGATTGTCCAAACGTTTGAGTTTCAGTGTCGCAATGTTTTGGCTGCTTGAAGCTTGATATCCTTTATGTTTCAAATCTATGAGTGTATACCTTTTAGTTCACTTTGTGTAGATCACTGTGGTTTCAGATGTCCTAATGGAAAAAAAAGTAAATTATCAAAAGTGGATAATGTAAGAAAAGAAGTGGACAAGGATGGTAGGCATTTTTGCGGATTTTGTGACATGAACGTTATCAAAATAAACTATGCAGTAAAAAGAGCATGGAGTATGGTATAATTCGGTATTTTTCAGATGCCTCGATGGGCAACATGAACTTCTTGGCCGCGACCAATTGGAACCGTGCACCTAGCTTCTGACGTTTCATTAGTGCCCTTGTAGGTTTATGTGAAATAATTTCGAATTTTGAATTTTTGAATTTTCTTAAAATGGGAAAATGAAATTTTCGTGTTCTACAGTGGTGTCTACAATGGGCATGTATTTAATCGAACTTCAAATAATTTCCATTTTGCTTTCATAAAATTTCTTTTTGTGACGTTCTTGACTTTTGTGAGGTTCTAAAAATACTAAATAGCCAAGTAACTGCGACCAACCTTATTTGACAAGACAAGTTAGTTCCAAAATGTATTTATTTATTTACTATTCGCACTTACATTATTTTGTTTTAACAGGTTCAACCCAATACAGCAATGTAGTCACAATGTCCACTGTGTGGCACAAGTCATACAGAGGACAATATGTTAAGTGTCACCCTCCGGAATTCCGCCAATGAGCATGTAAAGATATCCACTTGCAGAGAGACGCTGTTGAGTATCTTTATTGCCTGCCCCACCTGGTGCAAAACTGTGCTATATCTAGCAGAAGCATCTCAGCTGAATATACTCCTATTTTTCTTGTCATCCACTCAAGTCCACTGTGGCTGATCACATCAAGGTTTTGTAAGTTGTGGCTTGTCTAGACATGGGCGTTTTCAAAACCCGTTTTTAACCGATTTCCAAAAAGGAGGAGGTTATAATTATGTTCGTAGCGTCTGTTTTTTTTTGGATGTCCGCCGATTTCTCCGTCATTTGTGGACCGATTTTGAAAATTATTTTCTGTTTGAAAGGATATACTCTCAAATTAGTCCCATATAAATTTTATTAACTTTGCTTGGGTAGTTTTAGGCTACAAAATACGTATTTTTTTCCCACTTAGTATGTAGATAATATGATAAGTTCCTGTCACTGGTAGTGGTATTCGAATAAGTGTGGGGTAGGTACAACTAAAAAGTAAAAAATAAAACCTTTTTACAAAAAAATACAACCGACTTCCAAAAATAACACTACAAAGTGAAAAATAATTTTGGAAGTCGGTGGCAAAAAACGAAAATTCTAAACCAAAGACACCAACTTCTGAAATTATTTTTCACTTTGTAGTGTTTTTTTTGGGAGTCGGTTGTATTTTTTTCTAGAAATCGATTTGAGGAGCGCTTCCGGCTCGCAATTTCGATCGTCTCCAGTAATATTATTCGGTTGTAGGTGCATCGATCAAAACTATTCAATCATAAACAAATACTTGCTTACGCAAATTTACTCTTGCCGTGGTTTTGTGAAATCGGTTTGTCTATTCCGGATTATCGATACGATACGAAATATGACTGAAATTGGATTTTATAGATACGTTTTGTTAAATCTGACGCATGTTTAGACTTGTCTGATATCGTCAACCTATGATACTAAAGCCAACATTTCTTCTGCCCTGTTGCAGTCACCATGTCCTCAAGATTTTACTCCATCTTCCATTTTATACATTGTCAAAATAGCATCATACACAGACTGGTAAATAAATTATATAGATTAAAACTTAGTAGCCCATATTAACCTATATTCCTATTTACTCTACCGTGAAGACAAATTGCAATAAACAGTTTCTCATTCACATTCAGATCTAAATATCCAATATAGATTACAACCAGCTACATTAATTTAATTTAGTATAATAAATAGTAGATTTATCAACTAACACCAAGTTAACAAACTGTTATAAATAACGTTTTATGGCTGGGAACTGTTATTTATTATAATAATAACTGTTTATAACAGATGTGTTAACTGTGGTTGCAACTGTCAAAATGAGTTATTGATTTTTTTTTAACCACGCAAACGAATGAAGAAATTACGTATTTAAATTATTATTTTTTATATATAAAATAATAAATTAGGTATATAAAATAATAATTTTGTCATTATTTCAAGACTTCTAGTGTTAAATTTAATATTGTAAAAAAAATATTGTCCTGCTATTACCATAAAGTATGAGATCATGCCGCCTGTAACACAGGTTTATCCTAGTACAGGCATACTTTTTTTTTGGGTGGGAAATTATTAAATAACTTCTCCCGCTCTGGGCGGAGAGGGAGGGCGTGTCAAACTCTTAGCTACTGACTAAAACCCACCCGTTTTCCTTCAGTTGCCATGTTGCCGGGGGCCACAATCTCCCTTTCGGACTTCTTCGCAACCCCGGCAGCGGCCCTAGCGGACCCCGTCAGTTCTGCTGACATCTCTTTGAGGCACGCGCGGCACACAACGCGCCGTCGACCCGGGCCTAGTCCTTATCGGACGGCGAGCTACCCATTGCTCACCATCCGCAAGCCCGCGCCTACGGTGGCCGGAAATCGGCCTGCGATTCCCGACGCCGGAGAGGCAAATTTCGCGACCTTGCGCCCCTAACCGCCGCAGAAGGAGACACCCTGGGTGAGCAATGGGTAGCTCGCCGTCCGATAAGGACCAGGCCCGGCTGAAGTTATTTGATAATTTCCCACCCAAAAAAAAGGGCGTCTCCTGCGGCAGTAAGGGGCATGAGGACGCAAAATTTGCCTCTCCCTCATGCGCTCCGCTTCCTCCTTCGCAAGCATTACTGCTTCGCAGAAGGAGGTGACGGCCTCCCATGCCCTCTCGCTCCGTACTATGGCCTGAACCAGGGCCTGACGCGAGAGATACTCATTTATTGATCTGACAGTTCATTTTTGCATTCTCTTATATCAGCTTTATGAAGCCCATGTCCCATTTAAGAAAAATCGTTGGAGAATTAATTTTTCTTCCATACTTCTTAATCAGTCGTCATCTCGATGGTCCCCCCTTTCTAGCCATATCATCTCCCACACAGTCCATCCATCGTTTCTTTGGTCTTCCCCTACTCTTATAGCTATCCACATTCATACTCAAAACTTTCCTCACAACATTTTCATTGGATACTTACACGTGTCTCTTCAAAAAACCAATTCACTATATTTTTAGTTCAGGCATTTGTATGTACGTTTGTACCCAAATCGAGATTGCTTTTTCATCTCAGTAAGGACTCAGGAGAATTTCAGTTAATTCTTTATTTTTATTACTTTGTTTGCGTGTTATAACTATAAATCTATAGTTATATTTTTAGAACTTTTTGAAGTGATAACTTCTTGAGGCGCGTTAGTCATTTTTGAGATGGGAAAAAACAATTGAACTCGCGACACCGTTACCGACACCTCATTTTTGTAAACGCGATTGTGCTCTTTATTTATATTATGTTATGGATCAATGTTCTATGCAAGTATTTTTACTTTAAAGGTTTTGGAAGTTTTTTTTTTTTTTGTAATCGAGATTCTGCTCTTTATTTAGATAAGGTTACGGACCAATATTCTACACAAGTATTTTTCTTCCACCAATACAATCTTGTTCAAGTTTTCACTTCTGTCAGCACTTCCGGAGTGCACTTTTCTTTTTGTTTAACATTTTTAGTGTAACTATAGCCGCGGCCTGGCAAGTGAGAAGTCGTGAGTTCGAATTTCACCCGTTACATTGGACAGTTGACGTGAACCCACCACACTGTCAGTAGGTATTATACCCCAGCGTTTATTTTACGAAATTTTTCGGTTATATAAAAAAATTGCTGTTCCATACATTTTGACCGCGTAGGCACTTTTCTGTGAAACAAACAAAATTCAAAATCAAAATTCAAAATATTTTATTTCACATAAACCTACAAGGGCACTTATGAAACGACAGAAACTAGATGCACGGTTCCAATTGGTCGCTTCCTATAGAGAAGAGCCGGCAAGAAACTCCACGGTTACTCTTTTCAAAATAAGTGGTTTCTACAATGTTTTCAAATTACTGTGTTAATAGGTATGGGAGGACAGTGTAGGCCTATCAAGAAGTACAAGGTACTTAATAAAATAAAAAATGGTCCACAAGTCTACAGCCTACAACGTTCTTAGATTCACAAAATCTAAAAGAAAAGAATCTATATAAAAGATAAACAAAATAATAAAAATAAAGACCTATTTAAACCAAATGACATGATTGCCACTACAGCTGTAACAAATCTAATTTGATAAAAAAATATAGAAAATTATAGGTATATAATGTCAAATAATGAAAAAATTATGTCAATGAAGTATATAAAAAAAAGTAAAATTTAATAATCATCGTAATTTGGGAGCAGTTTATAGACATTTACATTGTTATGCCGTTAATGAGGTACCACGGACGAAACCGACGATAAATTTCAACGCAGGGGGATTCAGAATCATGTACTGAATCCAAGGTAACAGTTTTCATGTCGATGTCCCTGCCAACCTGTATAACCAGCTCCACAAGGACGCATAAACTAGTTTATTAGCATTCGAAAATATTGTTGGAGCTGCTGAAGATTGCAAAAACTATTTTTACATTGTATAAATTCAATCTGTTAGTATTGTATAACTGCATAGCACATGTGTGAACACTGTGACCATGTACCTTCAATAAAGGTACCATTTACTGGGTACGTCTTTCATCGACTTGAATATGCCCTGGCGGCTGAGAGTATGTCATGCTCACTCAAATGTCTCGCTGATGGTGGCATGTGTGTTGGGTCGTTAAGTTCCCTTCAAAATGGTTGAGCTAAATGTTGCTAATCCATGCGTCATGCTCGTGAACGGGCGCCGTCAGTTGGGACTGGTCATCTCTTAGCTGCCACGGCGTATTTTTATTTTTAATTGTTTTTTATCTGTTTATTACGGACGCTTTTAACGTGCACGTCTTTCTACATTGTTCTCAAATGTATAAGTTCAACACGAATGATATAACCAATATTTTGTAACAATATTATAATTTAAAAGAGTGTCCGTGGAGTTTCTTGTCCATTCTTCTCCATAGGAACCTACGCTACCCTACTACGCTTTGGAATGGGCAAATATTAGGTTCATCTTTGTGACTGACCGACCCCTTGACAATTCAAAAGTGCCTGTAAATGGTTTAATTGAAATAAATGCTTTGAGTTTGAGTTTGAATATACACCTTTTACAGCATAGTATTTCTGAGCTAGCAACCCATTTCGACGACCCCCACGTATACTATCGAAATTACAAAAAGCCATTTTCGTTTTATTGCACTAATAGCAAGTAGAGATAAAGATGTATAATTTTATATAAAAATTATGTACTAATTTTTATACCCTCAATTGTTTTTCAATTGAACAAAATAGAAATTGGCATATTCGGTAAAAAGTAACCAGCAGTAACCAAGTAAACTATCGAATGTGTAATATTAGAAAAAGTATAATAATTATCAAAAACTATAGTAGACAGTATAAAACGGTCAAATTTTCCACTTTAGATACATCGGTAATATAAAATTTTTGAATTTCAAGTTCGACAAAAATCTAAATCTTAACATAGAATCGCTCTCCTGTAAAGTAGAGGTTTTGCAGTTTGGATACTTTACGTGGTGGCCGTCGATTTATATTCCGTAACTGAGCGTGAAGTTGGTTAGTATAGTACCCCCAAAAACAATCACTACCACTTTCCTACGCTATATTTTAATTAAATTGTACAATCAAAGGCTATTCCGTTATTAAATAGTTATTTAACCACCCAGGAAAACAAACTTTAATAGTATTTTACATGGATATGATTGGACACGTGCCCTGAAACTAGACTGAATGACACGTGTCGACTATCATGTGTGTTTGTACCCTTCAGCTAGTGATTTCCCTGGACAGTTACCTACGTTCTTGATAAATATTCAAGGTGTGATCGATATAATCACTGAAGTATGAAATACAGGTGTTGATACAATATTATGAATAAGTATACTAGTGACCCACCCCTGCTTTGCACAGGTGAAAAGCACCTACTGATGTGACAGGCGCACGACAAAACGTCGAGGTTTCTGTGCTAAGTAAAATTTTAGGGAGTGCCTCCTCTGCCAGCGCCTGCACCCAAAAATAACGCCATTGGGAACCGGCATGACATTACTGCCGGCAGCCCGGATTAAAAACATCGGCTGCCGGCACACTACATACTCTGTGGCCGACAGCGCCGGCTCCCATAATAGACACCAGCGTCGTGGCGTTTATGGAAACCCTTCCTGTATTCAGAACTCCAACTAACTAACCCTAACTAAAGTATTTTTTTCAATATATTCTAGTCGTTTTTGGGAGAGAGTTTCGTAGGGAGTCACAGTTCTAATCTAACCTTTTTTGCGAGTAAAAATATTTAACTTAATCTAACTAGTTCAGTTCCAGGTTTTTAGTATCGACTTGATTACTGGAATATAGAAATCATTGATTATGGAAATATAAATAATGGAAAAAAATTCTCTTACATGTTTTTTTAAATTATTTCCTTCCCCGCCTATCTACTCCAATATGCCTAATTGTCAAACCCGTTTTCCCCTTTTTTTTCCAAACTCAGCGCCGGCAGCCAATTCAGCAACCCGTGCCGCCAGCCAATTCGGGAGCCGGCGCCGACAGCGGAGGCACTCCCTAAATTTTAACTCACAAACTTTCCGGATAGTGAAACCCGCATTTAAATCGATTGTGTATTTTAAATTTTAAGAAGAACTAAGTGGACATACAGACAGACCATAGACTAAAAGATACTTTACATTTACTATTTATAGAAAAGATAGTGTCATTGGAAAATAGGTTCATCTTTTCCTTTCTGCAGACACTCGTAGACTACTTGATACAACTACTTAAACATCGATATTTATATCGTCTACGATTATACCTCAACTGAATACTTAAGTTCATAATAATCCACTGAAGTAGGTAGTATGTCTCTAGACAGTTATTATTTTTAACTTCAAAAGGTTACGGAAAAATTAAATAAAGTCTCTGTGGTTATAGAAAATTTCTATTTGTACGCTGTCGACATTTTACACGCAATCTTCGGAGACTACTAATGGGTACAAAGAGCGGAGAGCCTAGACTAGGGATTCCCAACCGATGGGGCGCGCCCCCCTCGGAGGGCGTAAAGTGACCAATGGGGGGCGCGGCGACTCTAATAATAAACTATAGATTTATTCAAATATCTTGACTTGGCCCGCAAGGTTGTCGGCATGTGAGATGGGATGTGGACTCAGCGATCATTGTGCCGATAGTCGTGACAGCCAATCGCTTTTGCAAAGAAGCTCTCGTTGGGCAGCTGGATCAAGGTCTTGATTCAGAAAGCGGTACTCCTGGACACGGCTCGCACTGTCAGGAGGTTCTTCTCTCTGAAGCCCTGACCGGCGCCTAGCTTGGAACTTGTTCCCGATACCGGTGGGCTACAATTTATTTATATTTTTAAATGTTTCAATATTTTTATATTCTAATATTTAAAAATGTAATTTATAAATATTTTAATGAAATAAAGGAGAACTATAGATTTATTAAAATGTATGTTCTTTATTTAGAAAAGGTCAATAGTTTTCAAAACCCGAACGTTTCATAATATTGTAGGTAGGTACTGTAAAATGAGCTTCAGCTTTTCTAAATAAGTCAACAGAATAAGTTGTCCTACTTTTGTATGAATGGACTTAAGAAAACTGAACCTATCCGAGGCGGCTTGCTACAATTTTCGAACTCACTTTGCTCAAAAGCAAGTGAGCAAAGTGTGAAAAAAGTTGAAGACTAACTTTTCTGCATAACTCGACAAAGTAACTCTTTTTTCTCTATGAATGGTCAAAAGAAAAATGTAACGAATCCGAAATTTCCACTTTGCTCGCTCTTACATTATGAACTCTCATAATCCTTAAGTTTTTCTGTAAAACTCGACAAAGTAGATAACTTCTATTTTTGTTTGAATGATCAAAAGAAAATCTAACTTATCTAAGGGGGTGCAAACATTTTCGTCCTCACTTTCGATCGCTTTACATTCTTATGCTTTTCTGCTTATGTCGACAAAGTAACTCAGGAGCGCAGTGATTTTAAAAGAAAGTTAGGGGGGCGCGTATGTTAAAAGGTTAGGAACCGCTGGCTTACATCTAGACAAAGTGACATTCTATCAGCGATATCGAAAGTCAAAAATGTATGGAACTGACATATATTAACGAAAAGCTTGCCCATTGGTGGCATAACATTTTCGTAAATGATTAAGGGTAATCTGTTTCATTTTGACAGTTCAACAACATTCATTGCGTTATTTACGTTGTAGAGCACAATTTTTTTTCGAACTTAAGAAGCAATGGATTAGCAATATTTTTTAAAATTGATTCAGATTGTGATTGACCGTGTATTATGCAATTAAGGTGCAGGTTAGTCCTAACCACACGAAAAAGAAATAAATAAAATCGTTGAAGAAACACGAAACGCTTTAAAAGCGATTTTCTCTTGTCTAGGCCCTCAGAGGACGTAAACAAACCTCCTGCGAAACAGTAATGCTCGCGAAGGAGGAGGCAGAACGCGTAAGGGAGAAGCAAATTTCGCGCCCTCACGCCCCTAGTCACCGCAGGAGACGCCCTGGGCGTTGGGAATCCCAGGCCGATTCCCGACCACCGTAGGCGCGGGCTTGCGGACGGTGAGCAACAGGTAGCTCGCCGTCCGATAAGGACCAGGCCCGGGTCGACGGCGCGTCTTGTTCTACGCGCGCCTCAAAGAGATGTCAGCACAACTGACGGGGTCCGTTAGGGCCGAAGCCTACCAGGGACGTGAGGAAGTCTGAAAGGTTTACCGTGGCCCCTGGCAACACACAGGCAACTGAAGGAACACGGTTGGGTTTTAGTCAGTAAGAGTATGACACGCCCAAAAACCCAAAAAAAATATATGTTCCTGTCACTGGTAACAGGTAGTGGTATTCGAATCTGTGTGGAGTAGGTACCACAACTAAAAAGTGAAAAATAAAAACTTTTTACAAAAAAAAACAACCGACCTCCAAAAAAAACACTACAAAGTGAAAAATAACTTTAATTTCGGAAGTCGGTGGCAAAAAACGAAAATACAAAACACAAGACACCGACTTCCGAAATTAAAGTTATTTTTCACTTTTTAGTGTTTTTTTGGAGGTCGGTTGTTTTTTTTTTTTAATTTTGCCGTTTTAATATTTTGTCTACAAAATAATATCATATTGATTTTAACATTTGCATTTTTTGCATGCGTTTTATAACTTTTATTTATAATTCATTGTTATTTATGTTATCAGAATCTGTGATGTTATCAAATGTTGTACATGTCTGTCATGTGTCCTTGTCTACTAAAGTATTATTGTCTATGTTTATGTTGACGTTGCACGTGATGTTATTGATGTGCCATTTAAGATAAAATAAAAGGGTAGTTCATCTGTGGCCCATTTTCTTGCCGTGCCTTGACTTCTTGAGCCAACATCGACAAAACAATTTTTGGAACGAAGTTCTTTATCGAGGCTTGTAAACTTTCAGAAATTGTCACGCTAAAAAGTGTTAATACTTCGACTATCTTCTTCTAATTCAAAGAGAAAGAAAGAGAGAGAAAAAGAACGCCGGTAGAAAAAAACAAAAGAAAAGAGTAAAGCGACACTGTGTCGTGCTCGTGGAATAAAATTGTACACATCGGCCCGAGTACACTGCATGCGAGAGAGAGATAAAGAGTGTGAATTTGGTCAAAATGAAAATCCAAAAAGGCGGCCGCGATTTTTCAATTTATTTTTCGTCATGGGTGTCGTTTTCATAGATTTCAAATGTGCTAAAGTCGATAGTGAAGTCAAAATGTAAATCCAAGATGGCGGCTGCAAAAATGTCCCCCGACCGCAAAGGTTTTTTTTTTGTTAACCTACGTAATGTTCCACAGCAAAGTACAAAGGCCTTTTTCCTTCCAAACGTCTTTAGTTTGTGCTATCTCTGGCCATGTTGGCCCCGCAAACAAAATTAGATCGTAACACCACTTTCAATCTACCTCGACGGCGATGTCCTTCCCCCAGGCGACCAGTGAATAACGGTCTTTGCCCATAGTATCTCTCCGGGGACAAAACTTTAATGCGTTTAATTTCAAATGCTTGTTTCGACAATCAAATCCCTTTTAAAAATGTAGCAAATCTTTTTGAATCAATCAGAAATTAGTCAATCAACTCAGCCTATCGCAGTCCACTGCTGGACATAGGCCTCTCCCAGGCTGCACCACAACACCCTGTCCTCCGCCTTCCGCACCCAGTCTGAAAAAAACCTGTCAATAGCTAGTTGGACTCGCGCACCGAGGCCGAGGGTTAGGTACCATTTTAAATTTTCATCGGCGAGGCCTATATTCGTCAGAGAATTTTAATACTGCGCGGCGGCGGTGTTATAATATTGCAGTTTTAGGTCAGCGCCATCTCTTGACCAATAGTGAAACTAATGTAACTTTTGTTGATGATTTCTAAAAAGAGTGCTATGTAGAAACATCGCTTTATTTTTCCTGTAATCTTTACATAGACTGCTATCACATAGCAGCATTATTTCAATTTTTTTTCTATGTAAACTTCGGAGATAAGGGGGTAACGGTATTTTTTTTTTTACATTTTTCGTCAAAAATTGATAACTAACCCATATGCCCTAGTAGTCCCACTTCGAATTTTTAAGACCCCCGTTCAGTCCCTGTTGCAAAAAAATAAATAAAATATTATTTCTTTCTTATTGGGAAAATAGAATCGTCATCTAAAACTATTCCAAATTTCAAGTTGATAGCATTAGTAGTTCTTGAGACATCCAGCTGTGACAAACAGACGGACAGACAGACAGACTGAGTCGCACCATAAGGGTTCCTTTTTACCATTATAGTACGAAACCCAAAAAATCACCAGTATCAATTATAAATAATCACCGTAAATTACAAAATATTAATCCCTAACTAACAAATCACACGCTTACCCCTAAACCGGATGATCCTAATTCCGTATCGTATATCATATACCCCTATAAATCACGCATCCGATTCCCGGCGGGCCGAAAGCATTTAATTTCAGGAAATTAAAAAGAAATGTCGTTTCTATAATTTGTCGGGGCATCGTAAACTTGTCACGTTAACTAATGTGATGAATGGGAAAATAACATATGTTTCACGCCAGTTTTAGGTTAGGCAGAGGTGTACCATCGAAGAAATACAAATCTAAGCAGTTTAAAAACAAAATCCCGTGCACACGACCCTTTTTTTTCGTAGGTAAGCGATACTATAGCGGCTGAGCGCTGCAAGCAGAATTAGTCCTTACGGTGTATAGATATGTAATGGTATGCCTACATTTCGCCAGTTATGTTTAAGTCCCATGTAATAGGGGGTGAGCATATTGCCATCAACCGGGCACAAATCCAGGCTGCGAACTGCTACTGAGAAATTCCTTATGGAAAAACCCAAAAAAAATTGCCTGACCTGAAAATCGAAACCAAGACCTCAAGCTCAGCAGCTGCGCTTGCGACTACTAGACCCACGAGACATTCCTCCAGGCAGAATGGGAAGATATTAAATAAAAGCAGTCGTAAAAGGTGATCAATCACTGATCTCCATGAGCCCCTTCCTTTTCGTTTATGAAGCAGAAATCAGCCCTGTGAGGTTTCAAAATCGATATTTTATATCGATACTCTCGCTTTCCTGAAAATCTTTCCTCTCCTTCCTCTTGCAATCTGTAGGAATCATTTCGTGAAAAGGGATGAAAGTGTGTTACAGGAAGCCGGGGAAGCGCGCGCTATTTGATTTGAGCAATGAGCGCGCGCGGTGCTAGAGTTGGCCTTCAGAAACGACCTTGACGAGGCCCCGCCCCCTTAATGTTCCTTATTACTTTAAGATCAGTGCGTGTTGCCAGTGATGACCTATGGTACTGTAACGTGGTCGCTCACAATGGGCCTTATCAGAAGGCTAAAAGTCACCCAAAGGGCAATGGAGAGGGCTATGCTTGGAGTTTCCCTACGTGATCGAATCAGAAATGAAGAGATCCGCAGGAGAACCAAGGTAACCGACATAGCCCGAAGAATTGCCAAACTTAAGTGGCAATGGGGCAAGGCAGAACGGATGGCCGATGAGGTCGAAAGGTTCTGAAGTGGCGACCACGTACCAGAAAACGTAGCGTTGGAAGGCCTCCCACAAGATGACCGATGACCTTGTGAAGGCCGCAGGAATCCGCTGGATGCGGAAAACACAGAATCGGTCGAAGTGGCAGTTGTTGACGCCTTGCATGTGTGCGTGCACAAGGCCTCTACACACACGCATACGGCACGGCGTGGGAGGCGACGCAGCGGTAGCAGCGGCGCGCGCGGGGTACCTGCGCAGAGTGCGCGGTGTGCGCCCCGCCATTCGAGAAAACGAGTCGACGACACCGGTCGATGTGTGTCGAATTTCTAAATTATCTTTATTCTTTACTGTTTAGTAAAAGTCATTAAATATTGTCATATTACTTCGAATTTTCATTAAGAAAAAGTCCACCCATCTCGCTGCCAGTATTCGACGAGTTCTACATTTTGGTCCAAACGAGCCGGATTACGGGCGACGCAACGCAACAAGAACAAAGAAACTGTGCACGAGGCGGCCATTACGTGGACTACGCAAGCATCGACACGTGGAGTCCTGCGAAATATCATTTATTTGGAAGGAAAATAGATCATGGATGGAATTCAAGAATCATAGTGCCAACCTTTAGTGGAAACAGAGTGCTAAGTGTATCCTCATCTCATTATAAATTCCCTACTCAACATTGGGCTAACCCACGCTTCGTCATATTACGACGTGTTCTATTCGTTTCTTATAATTCCCATTGTCAGGCCTTTAGTATCTTGTTATGCCCCTATAAGCAAGGTTATTTATTGTGTTCATAAACTCATTTTATCATTTCGTGTTCACAGCTCAGTACCTACATTGTGAAAACGTGGTCGCTGTTGCCTTCCGCGGCTGAGCTACCTGGGCAGCTGGGCAGCTGAGCTAGCCACGTGGCATGTTTGTGTGCCGTGCGGCGTGTCGCAGTCGCTTGCTTGCTTGCTTGGTGGTGTTTGCCCTTGTTTCATTGCACCCTCGCTGCTCCCTTGCACATACAATTTAAGTATAACCTTGCACTTTTTACTTTAAAGAATTTCGTAGCTTGTCTTGAACTTTGTAATCATGGATTACAAATCATTAATTAAAAAACGTGGAACCTTTAAAGCAAAATTAACTCAATTTAAATCATATTTAGAAATAGTAACAAGTTGTGATACTTTAAGTACCTTACAAATTAGTGAATTAAAAATAAGGTTAACAAAAATAGAGGGGTTATATCCTGAATATGATAGTATACAAAGTGACATAGAGAATGTATCTGATATTCCAGAGGACCAGTATAAAGAACGCGAAATCTACGAGATCCAGTACTATGCTGCGATTGCTGCAGCCCAGGAGCTGTTGAGTAAGCAGGAGACCTCTGCGGGCAATGGATCGGATACAGGTGCTAGTACTGTTTCTGGAAATAAAGGTGGGATAAAACTTAAACTTCCTACAATACATTTACCTACCTTTTCGGGTCAATATCACAACTGGCTTGAGTTCCATGACACGTATGTCTCATTAATACATTTAAATGACACTATTCCGAGAATTAGTAAATTCCATTATTTGCGAGCTGCTTTAAAGGATAGTGCTGCTTTAATAATAAGTTCTCTTGACTTCTCCGATGAAAATTATGATGTTGCATGGCAGCTACTATGTGACCGCTATAATAATAGACGGCTGCTAGTTTACAATCATGTTCAAGCCATCATTAATATTGAACATGGAACGCAAGAATCCTTTAAAGTTCTGCGCAACATCATTGACACAATCAATCGTAACGTAAGAGCTTTGAAAACACTTAAGTTGCCCACAGATGGTTGGGATGTGCTCATTATACACATAGTCTCAAGTAAATTGGATTCAGTGACAAGTAGGGAATGGGAAACTTACCGTAATTCATTAGATGACTTAGCCACTCTTGCTGATTTTAACAAATTTCTTAAGAATAGAGCAGATTTATTAGAAACTATTGCGGAGGTTCATAACAATGGTTCGAAAGGAAGACATAGTGGCAGTAGCAAACAAGGTGACAGTACAAATAAGCAAAAGACATTTACTGTCAACTCGGAGTCTTCAATCAATAACAGACCGTATAGTTGTCCATTATGTAAGGGTAACCATGCCATTTATAAATGCTCAAGTTTTAATTCGCTTTCTATTGAAGCTCGTATTCAGAAGGCAAGATCCCTTAACCTGTGCCTTAACTGCTTACGTAATGGTCATAAATCATTTAAGTGCAAGATGGGTGGCTGCAGCCATTGTCAGAAACGACACAACACCATGTTGCATTTGAATGGGCCATCCAGTACACAGGATACAAACAATGGTAGTACTGATTCTCCACCTACTTCTACACAACCTACTCCGGATACTAGTAGTGTAGTACTCTGCACAGCACAGTCAAACACACAGTTATCATCAAGCTCACAAGATAATGTGGTTCTGTCAGCCACTCATAATCCCCAATGCGTTATATTGCTGTCAACGGCTGCCATTAATATTACTGATCACAGTGGTCAGAAACACAGAGTCCGTGCATTATTAGACAATGGTAGCACATCAAGCTTCATTACAAAAAGCCTATGTGACAAACTCAAATTACCAACTTGTTCAACCTCGACATTAGTTGAAGGGTTAAATCGTCAATCTAGTTGCATATCTAAAAGATGTGATGTCGTTATATCATCACTCATTAGTTCATATTCTGAGAGCATAAATTGTTTTGTGGTTCCACACATTACTCAAGCATTACCTTGCAAACAAATCGACCATAAAGGGCTAGAAATACCCCAAAATATTACATTAGCGGATCCTTTATTCCACACACCGTCACAAGTAGACATACTACTTGGAGCGGACTTATTTTGGAGTGTATTGTTAAATAATAATATTTCATTAGGTAAAAATAAGCCCACATTAAGTGAAACAAAGTTTGGATGGTTGATATCTGGACCCACACACTCATTACAACATAGCATTGATACAGTCCACTGCAATCATTTAAGTACACATTATGATGATCAACTTCAGGATCAATTAACCAAATTCTTTGAACTTGAAACGGTCACAGTGCACAAACCTGTATCCAAAGAGGAACAGGAATGTGAAGATAATTTCATACAAACTACTACTCGTGGAAATGATGGTCGATTCATTGTAACAATTCCATTAAAAGAATCGCCTCAACAGCTGGGTAGTTCATATGAACAAGCCTTGTCTAGGTTCATCTCATTAGAACGTAGATTCAAGCGTGATCCTTTATTCAAAAAGCAATATGCTGAATTCATTAAGGAATATATATCGTTAGGTCACATGACTGAAAATACAACTCCAGATAAGGATGAATACACATACATTATGCCACATCATGGAGTGTTACGTGAAACAAGTTTAACAACAAAATTAAGAGTTGTTTTTGATGCATCTGCAGCAACCTCATCAGGGTTATCATTTAACAATATTCAAATGGTCGGCCCTACAGTACAAAGTGACCTCGTTAGTATATTAATCAGATTCAGACAGTTTAAACATGTTGTTACTGCAGATGTTGAAAAAATGTATCGAATGGTAAGGGTAATTGAAAGCCAACATATTTTACAACAGATACTATGGCGTTTTGAACCTGACGAACAGCTTAAACAGTACAAACTCAACACTGTAACTTATGGTACCGCATCTGCACCATATCTTGCAACCCGATGTCTAGTTCAGCTGGGAAAAGAATGCACTGATAAGTCCGTTTCAGATGCTATCATTAAAGGATTTTATGTTGATGATTTTATTTATGGGGACAATGATATGTCTAAGCTGATAGACATCTGCAGAGGCGTCATTAACCAACTAAAAAGCGGACAATTACATTTAAGGAAATGGAATTCAAATAATTCACACATTATACAACAACTTATAGGTGAAAATAGCAAAGATGAATTACTTAATTTAAGTAACCATGAGTATTCAAAAACGTTAGGATTACTTTGGGGTTGTAAAGAGGATGTGTTGTTATTTTCAGCAGACATTAAGCAACATGAACACATCACAAAACGCACAATCTTGTCCACCATGGCTCAAATATTTGATCCACTTGGACTCATTAACCCTTGCATATTGCAAGCTAAAATCATTCTACAAAAATTATGGACATTAAAAATGACATGGGATGAAAATGTTTCAAGTGAGATTCAAGTAGCTTGGTGTAAGTTTATTAAATCATTAGGTGACATTAGGAAAATAAGAATACCAAGACATGTCACCTGTGACTATCCTGTCATTTGTGAACTGCATGCTTTTAGCGATGCATCAACACAAGCTTACAGTGCTTGTATTTATCTACGGTCTGTGTCCCAAAATAATGAAGTCACAGTGAAATTGGTGACTGCAAAGAGCCGTGTAGCTCCACTGAAACCAATGACAGTACCACGGTTGGAATTGAGTGGAGCTCTATCAGCAGCTCGTTTAGCTGATAAGGTAAAATCTTCATTAATGGGACTTCACAGTTGCACTTACTGGTGCGACTCAACCATTGTATTAGCTTGGATTAATACTTCCAAGCCCAATCTATTAAAACCATTTGTTTATAACAGAATTCATGAACTGAAGTCTCTTACAGAACCAGGTACTTGGCGTTATGTACCTACAAAGTTGAACCCTGCTGATATAGGGTCGCGCGGCGCAGATGCTCGCAGTCTGGAATCCAATAGCTTATGGTGGTCAGGACCTGCATTTTTAACAGAACCAGAGTCGAACTGGCCTGGCCCACCAGCTACCATTAAGGAAGATGACTTGCCGGAATTCAAGGTTCAAAGTCATTTAAATGTCTCAGAGCAACAACCAGTTGAATTCGTGAGCCGATTTTCCGATTTTAGTAAGCTACAGCGCATTACAGCCTATATATTGAGATTTATATATAATTGTCGTTATTCACAAAACAAGCGTATAGGGTTTTTAACTTTACATGAACTTAATCGGTCTTTAATTACATTATGTAGAATTTCACAACATGAATCATTTCATCAGGAGTATAAATTATTAAAAAATAAACAACAATTATCATTAAAAAATAAATTAACTAATTTGAATCCATTCTTAGATTCGAATGATGTCATTAGAGTTGGAGGTAGGCTCTCTAATTCACATTATAGGTATGACACTAAACATCCCATATTGCTACATGCATCTAACCACATCACAGTACTTATTTTTAAATATTATCACAAATTGCTCATGCATGCTGGTCCACAATTACTGCTGTCAAACATTCGTCATAAATTTTGGGCATTAAATGGTAGAAATCTTTCTAGAAAAACAGTACATAGCTGTGTTACATGTTGTCGTTTTTCAGGCAGGATCACACAGCCAATAATGGGCAACCTTCCTGAGCAGCGACTACATGCTGATTACCCATTTATAAACACAGCAGTAGATTATGCAGGACCAGTGATGATTTTGAACCGAAAGGGTAGAGGTAGTAATTTAATTAAGGCATATATTTGCATTTTTGTTTGCTTGGCTGTTAGAGCAGTCCACATAGAGCTTGTGACAGATCTCAGCTCCGAAACCTTTATTTCTGCTCTAAACAGATTTATTGCCCGTAGAGGAAAACCTGTCAACATCTTCTCGGACAATGGTACATGTTTCGTAGGAGCATGTAATGAACTGGCTAGGTTTTTAAAATTAAATGCAAACTATTTAAGTGCACATGCTTCAAATTTATCTATAAACTTTAAATTCTCACCAGCCTATAGCCCACACTTTAATGGGTTAGCTGAGGGTGCCGTGAAATCGGTTAAACATCACTTAAAACGTATACTTGCTCTTGCAAACCTCACTTACGAGGAAATGAACACAGTACTTACTCAGATAGAGGCTATCTTGAACTCAAGGCCTCTAACTCCATTATCCTCTGATCCTTCAGACCTAGTAGCCCTCACACCGTCACATTTCCTTCTTGGACGAACATTAACTGTTTTACCCTCTCCTCCAGCACAAGATACTACAAGGTTGAGCACTTTCTCACGATATATGAGAACTCAGCAGTTGAAGACCCATTTCTGGGATAGATTTTACAAAGAATACATTACAGAACTGCAAAAACGACAGAAATGGTGCAAAGGAGGAAGAGACCTGCGACTTGGAGAGATGGTGCTGGTCAAGGATGATCGACTGCCACCAAACAGATGGCTGCTCGGGCGAATAACCAGCGTGTATCCGGGCTCCGACGGTGTGACCAGGGTAGCAGACGTGAAGACAACATCGGGCACTCTTCGGCGCGCCTTCAATCGACTGTGCCCGCTACCAGTTGAAGATCGGCCTGATGTGTCTACAAGCCACAGTCCCTTGCCGAGGGGGGCAACTTGTTGACGCCTTGCATGTGTGCGTGCACAAGGCCTCTACACACACGCATACGGCACGGCGTGGGAGGCGACGCAGCGGTAGCAGCGGCGCGCGCGGGGTACCTGCGCAGAGTGCGCGGTGTGCGCCCCGCCATTCGAGAAAACGAGTCGACGACACCGGTCGATGTGTGTCGAATTTCTAAATTATCTTTATTCTTTACTGTTTAGTAAAAGTCATTAAATATTGTCATATTACTTCGAATTTTCATTAAGAAAAAGTCCACCCATCTCGCTGCCAGTATTCGACGAGTTCTACAGCAGTGCTTGGGAGAGGCCTATGTCCAGCAGTGGACGTCTTTCGGCTGAAATGATGATTACCTTAATGTTGCTTATTACCAAGGTGAGATGTCACCAGAGTCGCGTCGTGCCTGTCAGCGTAAGCCTTTAGAGAAACATAATTGATATTCAACTTTTCATCATAACTTTACTAAACATTTATTTTGTTAGACTTTTTAAGCGAGCCCTGAGAGGCCCTGAAATCATTATTAATACCTACTACGCCAAGTTTAGTAAGTCCCCATTTTGTCTCCTGTTGATTTTATCAATTAGCCGTTCCAAACGACGTTTGACGTGAAGTGTGGCCTGTTTGTTTACACAGGGAATTATTTTTAAGAGGGTTTTCATGTTTATTATAACATTCAGGAAGTATTTGTTAAGCTCATTAACGCGATGGGAATGGAAAATGTGATTTAAATTACATACTCTGTTGTGACTAATGAAGAGAGTTCTCGTTTTGGAAGACAAAATCGACTTCGAGTCGCCGAAGTTTCTTGCAGCAGGGTTATGCGCTTGCGCTTTTATTTTATTAATAGGTACTCGGGTTTTAATGAACCCTGTGTCTTTGATAAACAAAGGGTATAAAAACCGTCACCAAAAGCGAAGATACTTAAGTATAGTTAGCACACCCAGCACGCGTAGCATGACCACCGTAGAAACGAGTTTTGTCGACTTAAGAATAGACAAAATGACAGATTGTGATTGTTTATCTGTCATTTTGTCTACTCTTCCGTCGACAAAACTCGTTTCTACGGTGGTCATGCTACGCGTGCTGGTTAATAAGAGCCACAGGTAAAATCGGCACCATTACAAAATTTTCTGCATAGCTATTCACTACAATTTAATACGCTTCCTTGCTGAATCGAACATCAATGGTGTTGACATTAAAAATCAAAAGTCATTTATTCAAACTAGACAAAATCAGCACTTTTCGAACGTCAAAATTACATAAGACAGTCCCCCAAAACGCCCACCCTTCACCACTTCCTAGTGCTTTAGCTGGGAAGAAGAAGTGGCGCAACACACTCCCTAGCAGCACAGCTGTCTGTTTAGTTAAAAAAACTTGATTCCATACAATAGTATGCAAAATAATAAACGCTGTTCACAAATCCAAAACCCTATTTCTTTTTACAGTTTCAACCAAATTGACGACCGCAATTATTTCGACAGCTATTCGCTGTTGGGGACTATACAAATCAGATAACCGTTCTCAATTAAAAACAAACCGTCAGGCGCCATCTCCACGGGCGAGACAATCACGGCATGAGTTTCGCCGTGCCATCAAATTCGATATAAACTCTATGAATCAATCTGCACACGGCGATATCACCACGGCGATAATTTGAAGACACAGCGTGACTATCGCCGCAATTTGCTCGTCCATGGAGATGGCGCTTAAATGTGTAATTTTCGACTCGGAAGCAAGTCACGTGGTTATAAGTAACTATGCTGACCAGCTAAACTTTTCACCACGAAACAAGCTATTCTCATAATAACATTCTTACCAATCAACAATAAAAGAAGACTTTTTACTCGAAAGCTAAACACTACTTTCTTGTCCTTCAATTAGAAAATAAATCATCATCTTCCTGCCCTTGTCCTATGTGGGGGTGTACGTGGGGTTGGCGCACCACTTTTTCTCTTTCCATTCTCCCCTGTCAACCGTCACGCTATCGTTCACTCTCTTCTCTTTCATATCATTCCTCACACAATCCATCCATCTTTTCTTTGGTCTTCCTCTCCCGCTCCGTCCATCAACATTTATATTCATCACTCTTTTAGTCACATGCGTTTCCTCCCTTCTCATCACATGCCAAGTCAAAAGATTTCTTTTCAGCTTTTCTGTCAGTGGCGCCACTTTCAAACTTCCCCTTATGTACTTATTTCTTACTTTATCCATTTTCGGCACTCCTCACATCCACCTCATCATTTTCATCTCCGCTATATGCAATCTTTTTTTCATCCGTCTTCTTCACGGCCCAGCATTCCGATCCATACAGTAAGACAGGCCTTATCACGGACTTGTAGATTTCTCCTTTAACTTGAGAGGCATCTGTGGGTTGCAAGTTGTTCATGTGACTTGTCACCATTTCAACCATCCTGAGTTGATCCGATGCGTTACGTCTCAATTCGAAAATAAACCAAAAAAAGTTAAAAAAAAGTCAAATCATTTATTTCAAATAGGCCCATGTATGGCACTTTTGAACCCAAAATCAAAATAAGTTTCTTGTTCCGCTTAAGTTCGACTTCAGACTTGTTAACACGAACTAGTGTTAGCAAACGAACTTGGTCGCATTTCTGCATATTGCGCATGTTTTATTCAGTCTCCTTCTTTCAAAGACTTTGAAGTCGTTAAAATATTTAAATCGACTCCATACAACAGTTTTACAAAGGGTTCACGGTAATAGACAAGTTGTGGTGGATTTAATTTTATTGTTGGTTTTGTATTGTAATCATTATCTTAATTCGACTAGGCAATAATTAATATCTTAATATCGAATATTTAGTTTTAGATGTAAAAAAAGTATTTGGAAACTTTCGAAATGCCTTTTTTACACCTAAAATTGTTACAACATCAAAGTTGCAATTTTCACAGATTGTGTATTTCCGATATTTAACAAAAAATAATATAAATTAAATAAAACTAACAATTAAAGGGAATACAAGAAAAGTATTTTTTTTCGGCGTTTTTTGTTCGATCTTTATACGGTACGGAACCCTTCGTGTGGCACTCGGCCGGTTTTTCAATTAAATCATGTGGATATCACTGAAATTACAGTAAAATGGGACTTTTGAATAGGTTTGTCCAGCTAGAGGGTTTTTATGTGTGATTGTTCTGTTTCCTGTGCTGTTAAACCATGCTCAGTGCTATACACTGTGACATTTTAGTCGTCTTACAAAATCAACCCACTTCATGTACCTATCCAACGACTACTAAACATTCACAAAAAAAGTAACAATTTTTTTATTGCTCCTAGAAGTATTTTATGTCGGGTACATTGAGTGACCCTTTGTAAGACTACTAAAATTTCACAGTGTTTAAGACGGTTCTTTTTTTCTAATTTCTAAGCATCTGTTACGGCCTGCCACCGCCAGGTGGCGCACGACAGGACTTACTGGAGCCATGCCGTTGCGCCAGCCGGTACTCTACGTGCCGTCAGGGGCGCCGCGAGTATTTGAAAAACGAATTTATAGAAGAATTCCTTTCTTCAAATTCGATGGCGGACGACGCCTTATGCATTTTATAATATTCAGATATTATTTCAACTCAGAATACAGAAAATAAAACAGAATTGTACCAGTTTCGTCCATTATTTATCGAAGCCTTCACAGCGGCAACAGTATCGTTATTCTATCACAAATGCAAACTCTGCACATCGCGTAAAGAACTATGATCTTTACATTTCAAAGACAAAGATATTTATTCGTAGGATATGATACAAGGTTGGAAGCTAAAAGTATGTTCAAGACACATCCTCCGCTAAAAGCGGCGTACGAATATTTATACAATTCACATAGGTAAATTTGAACATAATATTGAATCTAACTTGGCTCGACCCCAATTACATGGGACTTAGATACGAGTATAACTGGCGAAATGTGGATATACTATAGGTGCACCTCTACCTAACCCTTCGGGGAATACGCGTCATGTTCGTGAACGGGCGCCGTCAGTTGAGACTGGTCATCTCTTATCTGCCAGGGTTTATTTTTAATCTTATATTTTCAATTGCTTTAATTATTTTTTGTACATTGTTCTCACATATAGAAGCAACAAGAATAATGTACACAGAATTTTGTCATATCTATATTTAAAAGAGTGGCCTTGGAGTTTCTTGCCCGTTCTTCTCCATAGAGATCTACGTTTTGGAATGGGCAACTAGCTTCAACTTTCTGACTAACTGACCGATTCTTTGATAATTCAAAAGTGCCTGTAAATGGTTTAATTGAAATAAATGCTTTGAGTTTGAGTGATGTTATGTTATGTAAATCTAACTTATACCAGGCCTCCGTCACTCTATGTACAGACGCCAGCACATCAAGCTACTACAATCTGTCAAATTTATTTAATAGATTTTCAACTTTATCGTTGAAGTCTAAGGTTCAAAGTTGATTGGGAAAATTTGACAGTTTCGGGTAGCTTGATGTGCTGGCGTCTGTACTTGCGCGCTATAATTACCTACCCGGCCGAGCGATCTCGGGCCGTTTGCGGACCTTATTCAGTGCGGTTTTCGCAAGCGAAGCGCACGCACGTTGTTCAATTTTACAACTGTACGCTTGAGCATTTAGGCACATTTTAGCATGCAGCGGTTGCTGACGCGACGGAGTAGGCTATTATAGCAGTAGGTATTGGAAATTTTCTACTGAGTGAACTATCTGTTACGTAGTAACTATTTAGTAATCTGTGCTTATACTACAAATAAATAAAATAAAGTGTCCGTTTGTAATGTAAAAATCACAGCTTTATATTATTATTTTTTTAAACTGTATACGGTAGTACCGTATAACAAAAAATATTGTTTTTTTAATATTTTTTGGCTGTCGGTTTGTGCCGGCAAATCTCCAAAACAGCTGAACCGATTTTGACGGAAGTTTCACTGGCAGATACCTAGCTGATGTTATAAGAAGTAACTAAGGCTCTGTGAGGGCGAATTCTTGAACTGTGTAAAAATTATTTTCAAGAAGCCATGTTTTAATATTTTTTTTAAAGAAACAAAATGGTGTCTCTCTTATAACTTTCACCCCAACACTTCCTCATAATATATCGTCTAAAACTCAGAACGTTTAACATGGAACTATTCAGTAACACTCCAGTCTTCAACAGTAATATTGGAAAAGTTAAAACATTCATACTCTCTGAGTTTCCCGTCGATAAAACGTCATTTAACTGGGGCGTGCCAATTCTCGTGAATACGCAAACTGTCTGAATTGGTAGACTGTTTCACCTACCACAAATTTATAAAACTGGAGGTTTTTGTAAAGTTACAGATTTCTTCTGCCTGTATATTCTATATCTATACATATCCTATACCAATAAACGAGCAATATTTGTATGTATAAATATATATACAGGGTGGCAGGGTCATCGACGCGAAAACTTTTACCGTGGATTCAGTACATGATTCTGAACCCCCTGCGTTGAAATTTTTCGTCGGTTATAAAACAAAAAATCTGCTGTTTCATAGAAACGTGCAATACCTACGCAGTCAAAATTTGTATGGAACAGCAATTTTTTTTTTTTTTTTTCAGGAAATCAGCCTCAATAATCTGATGTAAAGTTCATACCGATGGATTTCATGCCATCATCCGCAAAAAAACGGCCTCACTCCTGGGCAGAATAAGAGGCAGTCACAATAGTATCCTGAAGGCTGTGGCGGCAGATACTTCCTCCGCCATAATAAGGCAATTTGTGAGAAGACTCATACCATAGTTAGACCATTACCATTTCTTATTGTGTCTAGATGTTGGGTGGTCTACTCACAAATTCGTCTTTAGTTTTAAGTTACTAACAATAGTGGTTTAAGTGCAAACATGTTACTAACAATTTATGGATCTTTTTGCTATCCGAAATAAAATGATTTTATTATTTATTTATTATTATTAAAAGAGGGCGAACTGACTCAAATTTTAATGAACATGTCATCCTGTCTGTTATGGGAAACTTTAATTATAACCGATTTATGAATGGTATCATGACGTCACTCTTATAATATGACATGCGTATGGCAGAGGGCTAAATAGATCATTATCACAATCTGCCTAACCTTTCCCAAATATATGTCGGCTTCCTGTCTAACTGAGTGCAGCTGAATACCAGTATTTAACATGGAACAACTGCCTATCTGACCTCCACAACCTAGTAACACGATACTACTTGGTAAGACTGGTTGTCAGACTTTTGAGCTTCTGACTACCAGTGACGACTGTCAAAGATCTACGAATGACAGCCAGGACCAACGGCGGGGGTTATCGATATGAACATCACAATGAGCGGCAATAGTCCAACGGTTTTGGCGAATAATAGCAAGAGATCGTAAGTTTGAAAATCTTTCTTATTTCTATTGCACTTTAACGTGAACCTTCCGAAGTACATAGCACAATTTTGCGTATTTCTCCATCTAAAGCCCGATTTCTACATTGAGAATTTGAACTCTACTAAAGCATTACTTAAGTCAAAGAATAGTACAGAAGGCGCACTCCGCATTTTAGGTATAGAAATACAAGTACGCGGCGGGCCCGTCTTGTCGGGCCAATTCAGTGAGCGTAACGTAGTATAAGAAGATATAAGAGATACGCGATAGAAAGAGAGGCAAATAGTTGAACAGGTATAACTGTGGGAATTAGCGCTGTGCGATCTGAATTGCACTTTATTGTGTTAGCAAGAGTCGCTTTCTTCGCGGGCTACATTGAAGGAGTGCTTAAGTTGAGTTTGACTTGTCAGGAATTAATAGCTATGAGTAAGCGTTTTTCGCATATGCCATAAAAAGTTAAAAATCTTTGCCAAATAACGAGCTTTTGAAGCACTGTAAAGATTTAGTTGTAGTACTTCAAGATGGTTGCTCCATCTTGAAGTACTAAGCAAAGACATAGAATCGTATGAGCTTTACGAAGAATTATAACTTTTAGTGCCTAATCTACCAAACTCCATTAGATGCCAATCAGATGACTCAATACATAATTACAAATGAATTGGAAAACATCTATCCTAATGTTTACATTGCTATTAGAATTATATTCACTATGCCTGTAAGTACAGCTTCCGCAGAAAGTTTTTCTAAGTTAATAATTATTAAAAACTACTTAATAAATAGTATGAAGCAGGACAGACTGTCTGCTTTAGAAATACTTTCAATCGAAGTGGATTTAGCTGCAAAAAATAATTACAAATCTTTACTAGAGGACTTCAGTAACCGGTGTGGGCGCGTTCATTGAGGCTGCGGCCAGCCCGCCGGTTGAACGCGTCCCAGAGGGTCATATTATGGCCATCCGGCTGGCCCGAGGATACCGCACGGTCTCCTGCGAGGCGGCGAGCCTCCTTGCCGGATTACTGCCATAGGATCTGGAGGCAAAGGTCCTCGCGCACATCTGGGAGTGGCGCGAGGAGGCGAAACGCCGGGGCTTAACTCCGATGCCGCAAGAAATCGCGGCACAGCGGACAGAGCTTCGGCGGGATCTCATGGCGTCATGGAGAGTGCGATTGTCGCAACCCAGCGCTGGGCACGCCACAATTGCGGCGATAAGACCCCTCTTTGAGGAGTGGCTTGAGAGGCGCCACGGCGTCCTCACCTTCCGCCTGACGCAGGTCCTCACCGGACACGGCTGCTTCGGGAGTTTCCTGTTCAGGATAAGGCGGGAGGAAACACCTGAGTGTCACCATTGTGTGGATCGGCCTGAGGACAAAAAAAGGACTTCAGTAAAGCAAAAAGCCGAAGAACATTACTTTTGTAAAAAAAATAATCACACAAGTTACAAAATAAAACTTTTTTCCAAATCTATATGCTTTTTAATACTCTCCCACCGCACATTTATATTTTTTCACTATCATGAGTAGGTTCGTCGTGTCAAAGCATTTTAGGTAGAATAGATCTATTGGGTAGATCTTGGGAACGAAAGAAAAGAGGCCTCGCTGATGCGACTTCGCCTAAGTCTATATTAGTCCACGCTGCGCCTCTGCATCGAGGTAGTGAACTGTGGCGCACATATTTTTTTTTTTTTTAGGTATGGCGTCTCGTAGTTGACCTCTGAGATCATGACTACTTAACCGGGCTTTCCTGTGGGTGCCTTAAGCTACCACACTTAAAACCTCCAGCCAGGAGTTATTTAACTATGCTAATTAAAAGGTGAACGCTTGCTAGGGACACCCCCTGTGTGGTACGAACCTCGGCTTAGGGCGTCAACCGGAGGGAGGACATCAAGGATGAGACAGGCTGGATCAAAGTTTTGATCCTGATTATTAGTCGGGGAATTTAAAGGTACGGGCTCAGCTGCAACAACTGCTGGCAACTCGTTATCGAGCAAGTCGCGCTTATAATTTATCGATTTCAAGAGCAAGTATTATTCGATCTCACGTCATTCGATTTCAAGTAGGGAAACCATAAAGAACGCCTACGGCAATAACTTTTCTCAAAGCCATTCATAATAAGCCAAGGACCTTTTATAATTAATGGCTGTGTCTAACCTTTGTTCAAAACGTTCTGCAAGTGACGTAATAATATGAATAAATTGAGGGTACAATAGATTTTATTTTCATTCCGGTCTTGAGCCGAAGTCGCACGAAGTGGTCACGAATATTTGTTGTTCGTAATTTGATTTTTAATTTATGAAATTGATATCCGTTTTCCGCGTAATATGAGCGTCACGTCTGCGTAGTTCTCGCTAGTTAATTTAAATTGATCCTGTACAGGGTCAATTAGGGTCCTTGCTTCTACCTAAATCTTCGGCCAAACCTGCGCGACCACAACGCGGGACGCGGGATGCGAAGCGAGAGCGTCAACAACGCGAAACTTAACCGCACACACCTGCGCGACTACAGCGCGAACCGCGAACTCGAACGGAAAGTACGCGTCTTGTGGTCAGACGTCGTCGTCGCCCTCCCCGCTAACTGTCGTATCTCACAAACTGACGTATCTGCACTGACATTACCTACGTGTTCAGAACTTTGTTTCGAAAAGTTCTCTCTAATCGTCGTGTCTGTGTCGTTTACCGTTTAGAAGATAATCAAGTAAGTGCAAAAGGAGGGAAAAAATATTTTCACTACCTGTCGTATATGCACAGATCTACAGTTAGTGAGATTTTTTTCCACATAGGGCACTTAGCTAGAATTGTTGTCTACAATGTTTACACATATTTTTCATCAAATTGTTTTTTTTTTTACGAAAATGAAGCCCTTTTGGCAAATTGGCCCTTTTTGTCAAATCATGTCATTACTTATAGTTTAATCATAAAGTACATAGCTAAATTGGCAATCATTTTAAACATAATTTTTTGGAACTTCTTAAAAGTAACTTTTTATGGTTAGGAAAGAGTATTTTTATTGCTTTAAATATTTTTTTATGATATTAATAGACTTTTACTTATATTTGTATTCTAAATAATCACGTCGTAACAGACACAAGTTGTAAAACAATGCTCTCACAGAGTGACGTATCTACTTCAAATGAATAGAAATAAATAAATGGATACCTTAGGGCTTTAGGGCAACTACTAAGTTAAAGATTAAGCCAAGAGCTATTTATAAAAAGTTATAATTCATTAATAAAGCCACAGCTAACGCAACTGTATTAACATGATTGTAGCGCCCGACCGAAAAACTGTTGCCCTGGAAAAATATCAATTGCTAGTTACGACAGTTAGCGGGGAGGGTGACGACGTGTGTACAGATTGTTACATTATTACGGACGTCTCATTATTTAAACTCCACGATGACAGATGATAATAATATAGAGATGTTTATCGAAAAAGTAAGAGAACATACTCTTCTATACGATCTGAAAAATCCTGGATATAAAACATACGTAAAAAGGATAAAATATGGGACTCAATCGGCTACTCTGATGAATCGGCCAGAGTCAGACTCTGATGTTAAATATGAGACTGACATAACACAACAATTTAGGTGCTACACTAAGCTATAGACGTGCGGCTGTGACTATTCAATAAAAAACTTTTTACAAAAAAAAAACAACCGACTTCCAAAAAAAAACACTGCAAAGTGAAAAATAACTTTAATTTTGGAAGTCTGTGTCTTGGGTTTTGTATTTTCGTTTTTTGCCACCGACTTCCGAAATTAAAGTTATTTTTCACCTTGTAGTGTTTTTTTTTTGAAGTCGTTTGTTTTTTTTTGTAAAAAGTTTTTATTTTTCACTTTTTAGTTGTGGTACCTACCCCACACAGATTCGAATACCACTACCTGCTACCAGTGACAGGAACATATCATATCATCTACATACTAAGTTGGAAAAAAATAGGTACTTATTTTGTAGCTAACTCAAAAACTACGCAAGCAAAGTTAATAAAATTTATATGGAACCAATTTGAGAGCATACCCTTTCAAACAAAAAAAGAATTTTCAAAATCGGTCCACAAATTACGGATAAATCGGCGGACATATCTACATACAAAAAAAAAACATACGCTACGAACATATAACCCTCCTCCTTTTTGGAAGTCGGTTAACAAAATGAAGTTCGCTGTTCGTGCTGTAGTCGCGCAGGTGTGCACGATAATTCCCGCATAAGTTTCGCGTTGTTAATGCTCTCGCTTCGCTCCCGCGTCCCGCGTTGTGGTCGCTCAGATTTGACCGTACCTTAAGACTTCTCCCTAATCGATGTATCGTGGTGTTACTGGTTGAAAAGTGATGAAAATATTCTCACTTTCATCAAACAGATACTCCATACCAAAACCCGAGACAAAACAACCCTCTTTCCGTCCTCTGAAACCTCCCTCTACCTACAAAGCCTCATAAAAATCCCTTGGAATTTGTGACTTTTCATCATAGTACGAAGGCTCGCCCATCATCATCTGTTTTGTCAAAAAAAAAGGTTTTGCAATAAAACTGAGCCTTCGCGGGACACAAATTATTTGCGGACGTTACCCGCGACCCGGATAAATTATTCATTGCTGGTTTTATTCTGAGGGACGAAGTAAAAACGATTTTTTTTCTTCCCAATTGACCTTTTCTTCAAAAAAACCCTAAGTCAAAGCATTTTTTGAAATGTCGATCGACCCCTTTTTTTTTTTTTTTTTTTTGGGTGGGAAATTATCAAATAACTTCTCCCGCTCTGGGCGGAGCGGGAGGGCGTGTCAGACTCTTACTGACTAAAACCCACCCGTGTTCCTTCGGTTGCCCTGTTGCCGGGGGCCACGATTTCCCGATCGGTTTTCTTCGAACCCCCGGCAGGCATTGGCCCTAGTGGACCCCTTCAATTCTGCTGACATCTCTTTGAGGCGCGCGTGGAACACAACGCGCCGTCGACCCGGGCTTGGTCCTTATCGGACAGCGAGCTACCCATTGCTCACCGTCCGCAAGCCCGCGCCTACGGTGGCCGGAAATCGGCTCGCGATTCCCGCCCCGGGCGTCTCCTCCTGCGGCGGTTAGGGGCGTGAGGGCGCGAAATTTGCCTCTCCCTCACGCGTTCCGCCTCCTCCTTCGCGAGCATTACCGCTTCGCAGAAGGAGGTGACGGCCTGCCATTTCCTCTCGCTCCGTACCATGGCCTGAACCAGGGCCGGACGCGAGAGATCACCGCCGCCGATCGCCTCTACGAGAACACGGCGTTGCTCCGCCCAAGCCGGGCAGACCTCCACCGTATGCTCCACCGTGTCCTCAGGGCGATCCACACAATGTTGACACCCGGGTGTTTCCTCCCGCCTTATCCTGAACAGGAACCTCCCGAAGCAGCCGTGTCCGGTGAGGACCTGCGTCAGGCGGAAGGTGAGAACGCCGTGGCGTCTCTCCAGCCACTCCTCAAAGACGGGTCTTATCGCCGCGATTGTGGCGTGCCCAGTCGATCGACCCCTTGACAATTCAAAAGTGCTAATATTAGTTATATTACAAGCACTTTTTAATTGTCAAGAGGTTGATCAGTTAGAAAGATGAAGCTAATTGCCCATTCCAAAGCGTAGTAAAATATGGAGAAGAACGGACAAGAAACTCCATGGACTTTTAAATCAAAATATTGGTAACATTCAAAATCTCTCTGTGAAAATACCGGTACACACTGGTACCCTAACAAAGATGCAGAAATGCAGATGAATGGCCTTTTCTTCAAACTTCCTAATACTTAACACGGGGTTTTCTTGTAGATAGTACACGATTCTGGATTGTATTACGTATCACTTTAGGCGCGTTAGGACTATCGAACCAAGTACACATTTCAAAGTCGGCTCTCAAAATAGCCCCAAATAGGACGAAAATAACCGAAAAACCATTTCTCTATGGTACAAACAGTCGTTTAATCTGAGCGAGCGAAAGTGAAATGTTTCTAAGGCCGGACCCACATTTGAGATTGGTCCATAATCGCATCGGAGAACCATCACAATTTAATGGTTTACTTCGAAGTCTTTTCGTTAGTACCTATATACTCCATTTGAAATAAGATTAGACATTTAAATAGGTAAACCTTTTTTACAGTCAGCTCAATCGATTTTGACTTCTGTTGTGTTGGTGACATGACAAATGGCAGCTGCAGTAAACAGTTGGTATTGTAACCACTTTTTTGCTTTTAATGCCATCTTTATGCCTACGGTGTAGAAGTCAAAATCGGTTGAACGGACTGTAAAAAAGGTTTGTTTAAATGTCTAATCTTATTTCAAATGAAGTATAGTAGTAGTTTGTGTAGTAGTTCGCATCTTTGGGGTGCAATTTCAGGCACATAGGACATTTTAGATTTGTCTCTGGGTAGACAACACAACTTCGATGCATCCTGGTTTTCCCGGACGGTGACTGTAAAAAAAAAGGTCGACATAAAAGAGTCTGACATGGTGACATTTGGAACAAAATATTTTACTTGAATAATGCAGACCTATGATGATGGCACTACTTTGCCAACAAGTGCTAGTAGGTTTTGAGTCACCCACAAGCAGCGTTTTTGTCATTTTTATTCTTTTACGCATTTCCCATTCGAAGTTGCGTTGCGACAGTGGCCCTCATTTGGTTCAGACTCTTTTTTGCCAAGCTGTACTTACCTAAACATGGACCGTAATAATGCTGGCCACTCACAAAAATAAAATAAAATAAACATACCATGCCTACCATAGATGCCTACAGACTATTTATTATACATAAGAAAACCATTACAAAAAAAAAAAACAACTAAAACATTGTTTCCATAAATTGAGGCAGCCCCAGTAAGTAACAATAGTAACTTAAGTGACAATGGGCAGGGCACATTGCTCGCAGAACGGATGGCCGATGGGGCCGAAAGGTTCTGGAGTGGCGACCACGTACCGGAATACCTAGCGTTGGAAGGCCTCCCACAAGATGGACCGATGACCTTGTGAAGGCCGCAGGAATCCGCTGAATGCGGAAAGCACAGAATCGTTCGAAGTGGAGGTGCTTGGGGGAGACCTATGTCCAGCAGTGTGACGTCTTTCGGCTGAAATGATGATGATGAATCAGACAGTCAAACCCACAAATCGCAAGTGTACGCCCAGCATTATACCGATTGAACTCAACACCGACCACTGTATATATGATGTATGACTGTTTGTCGCATTAGGGAGCCATATAAATAGTAATAATGGGGGCAATAAACGGATTATAGTTTATTGGTCCAGCTTAAAGATGAATGAGAGGGCGGAGATGTATTTGAATGGAGAAAAAAAAAACAAGGAGTGTTCTTGGTCATTTTTGGTAAGACAAATAGAATTGTTTTGCTTAGAATTCGGTTTTTGAAGATAATAAAAATATCTATTTATAAAGATAATGGGGATGTTACGGAAGTCGTTTTACCGGAACTGGAACCGGAATCAGAGGTTTTAAAGTTGATTGATCGGAATCGGAACCGGAATCAGAGGCAAAAGTAGAAGAAAGATGTGTTAAGGGAAGGCTTAATTAAACAATAGAAATATAATTGAGTCTCTTTAATCAGTCAAATATTATACCGATAACATCCATAAACAAGACAATCAACTGAGACTTCGAGCGCGAGCGTGTATAAAATAAACAAAAATTACACTAGCGACGAGTTAAGACTTCTTTGTACGCGCTCTAGTCACGTGCGTCGCTGCGTTTCGAACTTCGGTATAAATCCGATTCAAAATTATCGGAACCAAAGTCGGAATCGGAAGTGTAAAATTAAGGGGACGATAACTGACTTTTAATGATTTTATACTGAAGATGACGTCTGAACGAGTAGTGTTAGTGATTAAAAAAAAAAAATATGTTAAATTAGAGCATTTTCTTAATATTTTAATAGAGGCATATATTTGATTATGTTTATATTACAAAGTGAAATTAATTTGTAAACGCGTTTGTCTAACGCGGATAAAAAACTGAGAATGACGCAAAATCTATCAAGCGTATTTTTCTGAACACTTCACCATTTTAAAGATAATTAAACTATATTTTTTTTAGTATACGTGTTTTATTAAAATACCATTTGTTTTACGTGTAATAAATTAATAATGCGTCTAATTTGGGACAGCGCTCCTTGATGGGCGAGTCCTATTACTGGCTGGACGTACGACGCGTTGCGTGAGCTCAGTACAGAACACGCAAGCTAACCATTCAAGGTCACTGTCATATATCTGCGTCTTAATCGGAAGTTCCGACCTATCGGAATCGGAACCGAAGCTCCATAACATCCCTAATAGATAAATGTATACTTTATGTATGTAAGGATGTATGAAGGAGCTCATGGCTAAGTAATAACAGCCACACGGGTCAATCCATCAGGTTAAGCTACTCTTGCCGGGGTTGGTCCGTGGATGGGTGACCATCTTTACAAATACCGCCGGGACTCCTCCGTGTCTCGGAAAGCATATTAAGCCGTTGGTCCCGGCTGTCATTCGTGGATCTTTGACAGTTGTTACGGGTCGTCAGAAGCCCGAAAGTCTAACAACCAGTCTTACCAAGGGGTATATTTTATCCAGTTACTGGGTTGTGAAGGTCAGATAGGCAGTCGCTCCATGTAAAATATTGGTATTCAGCTGCATCCGGTTAGACTGGAAGCTGACCCCAAAATAGTTAGGAAAAGGCTAGGCAGATGATGATGACTCTTTTTAAATAAAACAAGTACACACGGCTACACATCAAGCTGTACATTTCCAGTATAAGCTGACTTCGCATTGTACGGAAATCCTGTACAATGCGAGACCAGTATAAACTGGAAACGTATAAAATTCAAAAGTAATTTATTCAAACTAGGCTGAGAATCAGCATTTTTCGAACGTCAAAATTACATAAGACAGTCCCCCAAAACGCCCACCCTTCACCACTTCCTAGTGCCTTTAGCTGGGAAGAAGTGGCGCAACAAACTCCCCAGCAGCACAGCTGTCTGTTCAAGTTGGAAAAATGATTCTATACAATAGTATGCAAAATAACTTACATTATGCAACACAAAACATAATTTAAATGATAAATTATAGACCATATGTCAGCTAGCACACGCCAATATACCAACCAAAACGCAATATTTAAAATAAAAACTTTTTACAAAAAAAAAACAACCGACCTCCAAAAAAAAACACTACAAAGTGAAAAATAACTTTAATTTCGGAAGTCGGTGGCAAAAAACGAAAATACAAAACCCAAGACTTCTGAAATTAAAGTTATTTTTCACTTTGTGTTTGTGTTGTTTTTTTTTTTTAGTAAAATGTTTTTATTTTTCAATTTTTAGTTGTGGTACCTACCCCACACACATTTGAATACCACTACCTGCTACCGGTGACAGAAACTTATCATATCATCTACATACTAAGTGGGAAAAAAATACGTATTTTGTAGCTAACTCAAAAACTATCCAAGCAAAGTTAATAAAATTTATATGGGACCAATTCGAGAGCACACCCTTTCAAACAAAAAAAGAATTTTCAAAATCGGTCCACAATTGACGGAGAAATCGGTGGACATAACCTCCTCCTTTTTGGAAGTCGGTTAATAAAAAAAACTAAACGTAAAAAGAACTAAATAATAGCTTGATGTGTAGCTATGTGTACCTAAGTGTATTTCGTAACAACTTAAATGTACTGTTCAAATGACAAAACCAACCATTAGCGTTCGTTTCGAAACATCAAAACTTTAGCACTGCATTTATGTTAAAAGCAGTACTTTACTTATGTACTTAACTACATTAACTTAATGATAAACTAACATTCGAATGACTGACGGGTCACTTAATGTGTTTGTGAACTAAATTGGTACTTTACTTAAACTTAGTTGTTATTTCTGTTATAAAAGTTATATTATTACGTTTGTCATTTTTTTATCTAAGCTGACATTTGACATTTTTCTAAACGACATTTTTACTGTATCCTATACTATTAAACGAGCAATATTTGTATATATATTTGTACTCACGTTCTCGAAAACGGCTCTAACGATTTCGATAAAAGTTTCAATATAGGAGTTTACGGGGGCGAAAAATCGATCTAGTTAGGTTTCATATCCGGGAAAATTTTAAATAATTTGACATGAATTTGCATTGGTATTAGCTGTTTTTATAATTATAATATCTTTCTTTGTAATTAAATATGGTTTGCATGCCCATGTGACAGTAGAACATGGAGGACTTACTTATAAAACAGATGGTGTATAAGTTAACGCGGCTTTCGAAGGACCGTACGCGGGAAAATAATTTACGTGGTGTGGAATATTAGCCGACACAGAATTGAGCTACACACAGGTATGAATAAGGAATAGGGATGGATGGACTTACTTGGGAATCTTCTGGACGAAACACGTTGACTCAAGGACAGCTCTGGCTATCCTGGTCTTCACTGATTCAACTCACTGTGGTGCACTTATCTGGTTTAAATGTCACAATTGTATCGGCCTTACAAATAGAGAGTTCGTGAATTGATATAAGATGGCGCGGTTGGCGCGGTGTGCGCGCGGCGCGGTACGCGCGCTGCGCGGCGCGTGGGCATGTGGTAGCGGTGAGCGGTCAATGACAAGTGTCCAAAATTTGAGAAGCAACTCAAATCACAGGAGATGCGATTGGCTCCCGCCACAGCGGCAGTAGCCTCTGATTGGTGCGTGCGATGAGCGTCTGTTTCGTTCCGTTGTACGGGAATTGGGAAGGAAGGAATATAGCTCAAAACTGCGTTCGGACTATTATAAAAAACAACTTATTATTCAAACTTGCGCGAGCATCCTGCCCGGTTTTGAGGATATGTAATATTCTCAAAGGAAAGAAATTATAGTAAAAACGGACAAAGAAAAAGAAAATTATTTTTAAGCATATTAATTATTGCTAAATTTGGGTTTAATTACGCGGTGATGTTATTGAGAAGGTAAAGGCGGGACATCATCTTGATGTATGAGAACCACTGTACCAATTTTAATATTATCTGCGGCATGACAATAAATACGGTGATAATAGTTTATTAGAACATGTGTAAAATTATCATGTTTAGGTAAAAGAGCGGGATGCTGAGCTTCATAAGGAAGGTTCGCATTTGACAATCTGCCACCGATTCTAATTACATTATGCTCGTCAATGAAGAGATCGAGTTTTTTAAATTGTGAGCGAAGTTTTTTACTTTTAATTTCGTCATAAACATCTTTAAAATAAAATTTTTGAATACAATGAATTAAATAATTTTCAGCGGTAGCTAATTCACGGACAGTAATTGTCTTGTGTGACTTATCATAAGAAATAATACGTAGAAATCTTAGAATGTATACAATTATGCGCAATATTTTATTTAATGATGCAAATTTTTGTGAAAGACTATATATTAAATTGAGTTCTGATACGGTAGATACCAATGTTAGAGTTTTATTATTAAATTCAGGCAATTGTTCTTTGCATGACGAAACAAAAGGAGTGATAGGCCACTCAGCAGTTGGGCGCAGGAGCCACTCAGGGCCATGCCACCATAAATCGTGGTTTAGTAACTGTTCAGGTAGAAGACCTCGAGACAGACAGTCACTAGGATTTTCCTTTCCGTTAATATGATAAAATGCTTAGGATCAAGATTTTCTTGACATTTAGCGACGCGGTTACTAAAAAAAATGTTCCATTTGTGCGGTGAAGAATGAATCCATGAAAGCGTGATTGTAGAATCGGAAAAGGCAAATATATTATTAATAGCGGTACGAGTGCGGTAAGTGTCATAAACTAATTTAATTAATTTAGACAAAAGAACTGTGGCACAGAGCTCTAGACGAGCTAGGGATATGACCTTAACAGGTGCAACTTTGGATTTAGCACACACCAAATTTACGTGTGTGTTACCATTTGTATCAGTGACATGTAAGTATACGACGCAGCCATAGGCCTTCAAGCTGGCATCAGCAAACCCCACTATATTTGTCACGACCACCCCACAGTAACGGCTACATGGCGAGGTAATTTTAAAGAAGAAAGTAAAGGTAATTGCTCTTTAAATTTTTGAAAGAGAAGTACAATAGAATCGGGTGGAGTTTTATCCCAATCTATATTTAATTTCCATAATTCCTTTATGAGTAATTTCGCAAATAAAACTACAGGAGCCACAAGACCGAGAACATCCCACAGACGGGCAATAGTGGAAAGTATGGAGCGTTTAGTACAATTATTATCCAAATTAGATGTAGTAAAGGTGAAACAGTCCTCGGAAGGAATCCATTTGAGTCCAAGAATCTTTAAATTATCCCCATCAGAGAAATTAATAGAAGAGCGGTTGGAATGTGGGATGGCCTCTAGTAGTTCCGAGGAATTACTTGCCCATTTAGTAAGGTCAAAGCCCCCAGCCTTAAATAAGGCGATAAGTTCAGCGGATAGAATCTTGGCTTCCTCCAGAGACGGGGTCGAACTAGCCAAGTCATCCATGTATAGCTCATGAGAAGCAACAATGGATGCGCGCGAGAAGCGGTGTTTTTCATCTGCTGATAGCTGGCGCACAGTGCGCATGGCTAGAAAGGGACTGGGCTTGAGACCAAATGCAACTCGATTAAATTGAAATTCGCGAATAGGTTCAGCGGTATTAAAGCGAAACAATATTTTTTGGTATTTTCGATGCTCATCAATAACAGCAATTCGAAGATACATTTGTTTTATATCAGCTGTAACTGCTATAGGGAACAAGCGGAAATTTAAAAGTAATAAAAATATGTCAGCCTGTAAATTCGGCCCTGTGTGTAACAAGTCATTCAATGACACGCCATTATGAGACTTAGCGCTTGCGTCAAGAACGATGCGAACTTTAGTGGTTTGTTTCTCGTTCCTAATAACAGGATGATGCGGTATGTAATAACCCACAGTCTGATCAACAGAACTAGGTATAATTTCAGTTAAATAATTTTGTTCGATATACTCTTGGATTATTTCCAAATTGATAAGACGTCGATAAGCGACAGCATAAGAATTTCCAAGTAAATCTGGATTTTTACAGAATAGTAACGCGGTACAATACCTACCACTGGAGTCACGTGACACAGTAGAAGCGTACAGCTGTTCACACTCCAGTTCAGCAGGGCTCATAAAAGGTTTTGAAGGTATTTCTTCGATGTTCCAAAATGTATGTAAAGATTCGTCTAAAGACAGAAAACAATGAGAATTATCTATATTTAGCGCGGTAGAAAAATATGAAGCGGTATTTAATTCAGCGGGATTATAATTATTATTAGATAAACTAGCGGGTACCTCACCCATAAGAATGTAACCAAACACGGTTTCAATAGCGGACGGAGCGGTAGGTGAGATAATTTTATTGTGAAGTAATAAATACGGGAACAGTTTTGCCCCTAGAAGCAATTCAACCTCACCAGGTACGTACCACAGTGGGTCAGCGAGCGGTAAATCAAACAAATGTTGCACTGCAGAAGTGTCAACAAAGTGAGATGGTAAGTTATCCGTGATACAATCGACAACAAGAACGGTAATTTTAAAAGAATTATTAGTTTTATTTTTCGCAGTAACTGTTTTCTCAACGTAATCTATGATAGGTCGCGAAGAGGTTCCGACACCCTTTATAACTGAGTTTGAAAGCGGTATAATGTTTAATTGTAGTTTTTTACAACGAGCGGAAGTAATTATGTTATTTTGCGAAGCGTTATCTATTAAACATCTCACAGAAACGTATTTTTTATATTTGTTATTAACATAGACTTGTGCGGTTGATAGAAGTACAGGATTATGCGGTTTATTCGTACCGACGCGATAGCACGCACACAGCGCCACCTATTGCGAATTCGTGGAGCTAGTGGCAGCGTCAGTCGAGACAGATCTAGGCGGCTGCGAACTGTTTTCTAGATGTAAAAGAGAATGATGTCTTTTGTTACACGTTCTACAATGATGTGTAGATTTACACTGTGAAGCAGTGTGCGTTACACTAAGACAGTTTACACATCCATGTTTGTTTTTAATAAAATCCAAACGCGAACTGGCTGAAAGTGATTGAAAGGTTGGACAAGTGTAAAGTTTACAATGATCCATTTTATTGCTATACGAACAAGTTTGATTGTTATCAAAAACAACAAAAGTATGTACTGTACTATCACGTGACTGATTACGAGAAGAATTATTTTTGTTAGGGTTGTTACTCACTAACGTGGTTCGAGATGAAATAGTGCGATCCAATATTTTAACTTGCGATTTTATAAATTCAACGAAATCCGTATAAGTAGGAATTTCCTCATCTCTCTTATGCATTTCGAATAAATGTACGGTTGCGGGGTCTAACTTTTTCAAAGCTAAATTTAGCAAAATGAAATCCTTTAAATCTTTAATTTGTAATTGTTCTAAAGCAGAAACTGACGCGTGAAAACTTTCAATAAAACTATTTAAAGATGCGGAATTATTAATTGCGGGTTTAATATTTAATATGTTAGACATGTAATGTGAGCCTAGTGCTCGTTTATCTTGATACTTTTGAACTAAACTGTCCCAGATAGCGGTATAGTTTTCACCCGAGGGAATAATTCCGGCGGTGATTTGCAATGCGTTTCCTTTTAAATTACCTATCAAATACTGCACACGTTGAGAATCTGTAAGGTTTAAATTACTATGGATATTTGACTTAAATGATTCATAGAAAACAGGCCAGTTGTCAATCCTACCATCAAAGGACGGAATTTGAATCGGTGGTAGTTTGACTGCACCTATATATTGTTTTGCGTTATCATGAGACGCGGCTGAATCATTGAATGACCTTGAGTAATTCGCGGCGATTAATGATCGCACGCGTTCTACTCGAGAATATAAGATATAGTAAGATGTTAGACTGTTATAATCGATTTTATGATCAGGATTTAATTGTAAAGAATATGTATTTATTTTATCTAAATTGGTACTAAATCCTTGACGAGTGACTGAGAGTATCTCCGTGTCCGCCATGAATGTTTCCACGGGACGAAGTTCAATACTAGTCGTATTTATGTTCTTTGAAGTTTCATATAATGACGATAAACGTTCAAAGATTGCCTGATTTTTAGCTTGAAGTAATTTAACTTTTATTTTAAGATCTTCCATGATGGAATAGTTCTAGAAAATATACGTACAAAATATTAGGTATAGCGGGTAGACTTAGAATAATTATTTTATTCTAAGCGGTTATAACAAAGGAATGCGGTTGAATATAAGTTATAGGTAAGTTAGCCGAACTAACTCACGATAATTAGCGGTTAGAATATTTACGCTATGCTATTTCAATGCAATAGGCGTAATATTAAGTTGATACATTAATTCTCAATGAATAATGTACCTAGCTAGCGGGATGTACGACGCAAGGACGCGTCCAATAAGGCGGTTTTACGAACTTTGTAATTTAGGTATTTAGACCTAAATCCTAGGTATGAGACCTATGTATGATCGTTGATTCTTTGAATCCGACTAGATTGGACCAAAAAAACTTATGGTGTATAAGTTAACGCGGCTTTCGAAGGACCGAAGGACCGAAGCTCGTGAATTGATATAAGACGGCGCGGTTGGCGGGCGGCGCGGTAAGATGGCGCGGTGTACGCGCGGCGCGGTACGCGCGCTGCGCGGCGTGTGGGCGTGTGGTAGCGGTGAGCGGTCACTGACAAGTGTCTAAAATTTGAGAAGCAACTCAAATCACGGGAAATGCGATTGGCTCCCGCCACAGCGGCAGTAGCCTCTGATTGGTGCGTGCGATGAGCGTCCGTTTCGTTCCGTTGTACGGGAATTGGGAAGGAAGGAATATAGCTCAAAACTGCGTTCGGACTATTATAAAAAAAAACTTATTATTAAAACTTGCGCGAGCAACAGATATGTAATTACTCACGATATTTTACTTGACCGATGTCACCAATGTCAAAGATAAACTCAGAAATTACAAATTAATTGAAAAAGTCACATTGTTAATTGAACCCACATCCTCGTGGATGAGAAGCCTTTCACCGAGCCATCATGACATTTTTCTACACTTCTATAACATAAGAAAAAAAATCACTCGTGCCTTTTAGAATCTCAATATTTATCTACCAGCGCAAGGCGCTAACACATTTTATTTCCTACGCCTCTTACATTTTCTTCTGAGTAATTCCGCCTGGGCTCCTTATAAGCTATTGTACCCTGAGGACTGTCGAATTCATTGCGTTGAGATTTTAGCCTACATGTGAGATCAGTTCCGGATCTAGGGGGGGCAAACCGGAGCACGTGCCCCGGGCGCCAACTTCAGGGGGCGACAAATTCAAGCGTAGCAGACAAGTGCACCACCCAGCACACCGCAGCTTTGCAATAAATGAGCCGCGCAGCTAGGGTTACCATTTAGAAATTTGAAAACTCCTAACTTTTGTCACAAAATCCAATTATTTATTGTTTGATTTCGTTAAGTTGATTGTTAAATATTTTGTTTTTAGATGAATGAGAAGTTAAGAAATATTAAAGACTTATTTGGTATTACTTAAATAAGTTTTATTACTCGTATTCCAGCCAAAAAATCCGGACAAACTAAAGAGCCGGACAAAGTCCGGACAAAACTCTAGAAATACGGACATGTCCGGACAAATCCGGATGGATGGTAACCCTACGCGCAGCACATATAATCTTTCTATTTTTTTTTCTTTCTTTTTACAAGTTTTGTCACCCCTTTTGGATTGGAGCATTATATCTATCTATAAAATTTTATTAATATGTTGCTAGCAAAAATTTCATTTTGAGAAAATTTGAATTCAGTGGGCTAACTTAGCGCATCCTCATAAAAGATTGGCGGGGGGCGGCAGACCGCAGTTTTTGCCCCGCCTCAAAAAAATTCTAGATCCGGGGCTGTGTGAAATATTATATTGTAAGTTACTGATAAAATAGTGGTACTCTTGGTAGTATAGCAGTGATAGCCTAGTGGTGTGACCGTCAGACTGCCAAGTCATAGGTCTCGAGTTCGAACCCAAGGCACGCACCTTTAACTTTTCGGATTCATGTGCGTATTGTATTATTATAATTATACAATACGCACATGAATCCGAAAAGTCAGAGGTGTATTATCACTTGCTTCAAAAACAGTGAAGCAAAACATCGTGACGAAACCGGCATGCCTGAGTGATATATTTCTCGACGGCATGTGAAGCCAAGTCAGAGGCCCATGGGTGGCTTTAAAACTCTGACACCAGGTTAATCACTAACCACACGAAAAGAACAAGACTAAGTGCATATAAAAGTAGTAAGAGTGTTTTTTTTTAATAATATTTGTCTGTCTGTCTGTTTGTTTGTTCTGGCTAATCTACGAAATGGCTGGGCCGATTTTGACGGAACTTTCACCGGCAGAGAGCTGACGTTATAAGGGTTACTTTTATTTTAGAAAACGAATTAGGGACCACATGAGCAGCAGCTAGTTAAATATAAGTCTAGCACCCTAATTGAGTAATACACGATCAATCACAATCTGAATTATTTTGAAACAGATTGCTAATTCATAGCTTCATAAGTTGAAAAAAAAATCTGCTGAACAACGTAAATAAAGCAATAAATGTTGTTGAACTGTCAAAATGAAACAAAGTAGTCATTCGTTTACGAAAATGTGTTTCGCAATTAGGGTACAGGTTTCCTCACGATGTTTTCATCACCAAAGTATGGTCAAACTTAAAAAAAAAAAACGTCTATTTGACTACTTCCAATCTATAGTGAACAAATCTACATTACTCAACTACACAATAACACTATCAGAAAACTCCGAAAAAACTGGAATAAAAGCCAGCACAACTTTGAACGAACTACAAATTAATTCAATCACAAAATAAAGTTACGAATACATCTTACAACTCTAAACGTCTTCCCCAACTTAATCTATGAAACTCCATTCATCCCCCTCCCCGCTTTTATTCATCCTCCTTCCCCCCTTTCGTTCATCCCCCCAGTTTTGGATTCTGGGTAACTTTTGGAACGTATTTGATCCAGTTTTGCGCTACATTGCTTCTATTCTTCGGGTAAATTAACAGAATAGAAGTTTTGTTGAATGATCAGCGCCATTCTTATTAAAGTCACCATTTTAGATGTTTTTTAGGAAATTTTGAATCCTGTTGATCCCGTTTTTGGGTTCCGTACAAGGAACCCTTATAGTTTCGTCATGTCCGTCTGTCTGTCTGTCTGTCCGCGGTCTAGCTCCGAGACCCTTAGTACTAGAAAGCTGTAATTTGACATAGGTACACATATTAATTACGTCGACAAAGTGGTAAAACAAAATTATGAAAAACATTTTTTTTTAGGGTACCTCCCATACACGTAAAGTGGTGATGTTTTTTTTTTTTTTTTTTATATCATAGTGTGGGGTATCATTGGAAAGGTCTTACAAAAACATTATGAGTTTGTGAAGACCATTTTTGGATTCAGGGATCCGTTTGCAAAATATTAAGCTTTAAAGTGCTAATTTTTGTTAGAGTCAAGTGTCCCCCCCCCCCTGCCAGCTAAATGGTTGGTTTTGGATGTGTGAAAAAAATCACAGTAGTAGCTTATATAACGAAATTAAAAGAAAAACTATCACAGCTAAGTAGGCTTTACTAGTTATCGATAATAATCGACCAACTTAACTTTGCAGTTGCAAAAACATGTTTTCCCATTCATTGCGTATGGGAGAACATGTTTATCAACTACAAAGTTAAGTTTGTTTTAGGGATAAATTCATCCCAACTACGGAACCCTTCATTGTGCGTGGTCCGACACGCACTTGGCCGGTTTTAAGTTGATTATACAATGTCGCCCATCGGCATGTGCCCGACCGCATTTATCTGAATGTTCATGAAAAATTATCGAAAAATAACTTAAAACAACTTTAATATTTTTATTTTATATTATCCAGTAACTGGGTTGTGGAGGTCAGATAGACAGTCGCTCCATATAAATTAATGGTATTCAGCTGCATCCGGTTAGACTTGTGGGAGATGGGTAGGAAATTAAATATAGTACCGAAATGTAAAACTGAAGCCGTCCCCACAACATAGTTGGGAAAAGGCTAGGCAGATTGATTTTGATTTTCTTTCTTTCTTGATAACTCTCTGCCTCGGTTAATTTCTAATGAGCTTTATGAGGTACTTATTTGTTACTGGAAAATGCAACCATGACAGATATTTACATGACTGGACTTTAAATAAATGTAACCACAAAGAAGAATGGAACAAACAATTGCTTCCTAAATCTTACAAAAAAATTGGTCTAAAATTTCATAACGCTCTTAACTCAGCCTATCGCAGTCCAAAGTGTCGCAGTATGAGCTTTTTTATATTATCCTATCTTATATTATCTTTAATTTATTTATTAAAACGGACTGACACTTCCATATTTATGTTTATTATTATTCTAGCGTATGACACTCGTGGGTTGCAGCTGAAAATCAACGTCAGGTGGTACACTATGTGTTGTCATCTGACATTATGCTGAGCTGAGACCCTTTTGGCATTATATACATTGTTTTCTGTTTTTATAGTTTTAAGATGTATTTTTCTGTCTTAATGCCAATAAACGTAATTTTCTTTCTTTCTTTCTTTTCTTTATTTCTTTTCTTTCTTTCTTTTCTTTCTTTCTTTTCTTTCTTTCTTTCTTTTCTTTCTTTCTTTTCTTTCTTTCTTTTCTTTCTTTCTTTTCTTTTCACTGCTGGACATAGGCCTCTCCCAGGCTGCGCCACAACACCCTGTCCTCCGCCTTCCGCGTTCAGTCTGTCCCAGCCACCTTCTTAAGACGCAGATATATGACAGTGACCTTGAATGGTTAGCTTGCGTGTTCTGTACTGAGCTCACGCAACGCGTCGTACGTCCAGCCAATAATAGGACTCGCGCATCAAGGAGCGCTGTCCCAAATTAGACGTATTATTAAATTTTTACACGTAAACCAAAAAGTATTTTAATAAAACACGTATACTAAACAATCAATAATTTAAAATGGTGGCGCAGACTCTATGGAAGACAAAAAAGTCAATATCGTTTTGAAAGCGAAAGCCACTTGTCCAGGCTCTCAGGTTAATCGAACGTTCTTTAACAACCAAGATAAAAATAATTAGGTGGTTTTCCACCCACGTGTTTTATACCTTTGTTCAATGCCACAATGTGCTAATTGTTGTTTGCGGTGTCAAACCGCACGTAAGGTTAACGTATTTCCTGTTGATAGGTGTTAATTTGCACTGTTGTATTTACATTGCTTTGCTCTCAAATATTCGCTGTACGTTTATGTGAATTTTGTTGCAATATCTTTATAATATTAGGAAAACACATCTTCCAATTTATAAAGGCAAGGATAATAAACGTATTATTGAAATTCTTAGAACGGCCTGTCCTTTAGTGTCCCCTTTAAACCTTTTTTTTTTGTGTGAGAAATTATCAAATAACTTCTCCCGCTCTGGGCAGAGCAGGGGGGCGTGTCAGACTTTTACTGACTAAAACCCACCCGTGTTCCTGCAGTTGCCATGTTGCCGGGGGCCACGATATCCCTTTCGGACTTCCTCGCAACCCCGGCAGGCAGCGGTCCTAGCGGACCCCGTCAGTTCTGCTGACATCTATTTGAGGCGCGCGTGGAACACAACGCGCCGTCGACCCGGGCCTGGTCTTTCATCGGACGGCAAGCTATCCATTGCTCACCGTCCGCAAGCCCGCGCCTACGGTCGCCGGGAATCGGCCTGCGGCTCCCGACGCCCAGGGCGTCTCCTACCTTATCTTACCGTACTTTTCTAATATTAGAAAAACACACCTTCCAATGTATAAAGGCAAGGATAACAAACGTACTATTGAAATTCTTAGAACAGCCTTTCCTTTAGTGTCCCCTTTAACCCTAACAGTAACTCTCGAAAGGGAGTCTGTTGTACTTTTGAATACCTACGATGTGCTATGTTGATATAGATTCTTTGTGTAATATTTTTATATCGATTGAGGAGCTCGTGGCTAAGTAATAACAGCCACACGACTCGATCCATCAGGTTAAGTCACGCTTGTCGGGATTGGTCCGTGGATGGGTGACCATCTTTACATATCGAGACTTCTCCGTGCCTCGGAAAGCACGTTAAACCGTTGGTTCCGGCTGTCATTCGAGGATCTTTGACAGTCGTTACGGGTCGTCAGAAGCCCGAAAGTCTGACAACCTGTCTTACCAAGGGTTATCGTATTACCCAGTTACTAGGTTGTGGAGGACAGATAGGCAGTCGTTCCATGTAAAATATTGGTATTCAGTTGCATCCGCTTAGACTGGAAGCCAACCCTATCATAGTTGAGCAAAGGCTGAGCAGATTTATAGTGTTATATTGATTAAGGGGCCTAATATTCTTCTTCAGATAATTTTTCAGGATAAGTTTTCAGAAAAATACGCTTGATAGATTTTGCGTCATTCTCAGTTTTTATCCGCGTTAGACATATCTTTACAAATTAATTTCACTATGTAATATAAACATAATCAAAAATATGCCTATATTAAAATATTAAGAAAATGCTCTAATTTAACATATATTTTTTCCCTAACACTACCCGTTTAGACGTCATCTTCAGTATAAAATCATTAAAAGTCAGTTATCGTCCCCTTAAGGTCGTCGGTTCATCTAGCTGGGGGGCGTCTCACACTACGCTTGTGTTTATAACACTACCCCAGCCAAAATAAACTTCCCGGTCAATTCGTGTAAACCTTGCGCCCTGGGACGCGAAGTTATTTGAAGAAAAACTAAATAAATAAGTCCTAACATTGAACGAATCAACAACGTAATCTAGACACAGAAACATGAACAACTTTGTTTTACTTTAAAACGACTTTCAAGCTTTTTTCTGGGCTGGAAAAAATAAGAATAAAAATCTATGTGTAGTCAAGAAAATGTCTTGTTTATGGTTAAGCATATTGACACCCTACGTCAATTTGCCGAGTTATAGCCATTTTATACAACTGACAAACAATGACATTGTGATTTGAACAAACGGACTTGCATAAAATAATAAAGCTTTCTAACTTTGCCTGAAATGTCAACTTTATTCAACTAGATACTTCATTACCAAGATAAATATTGCAACATTATCTTATGACCATTTTACGATGTTAAAATTAATCCTTGTACAACATTGGTTAATTAAAACAGGTTTATATTTGAAGAAATCATAACTAAAGCCATAGCCGGAAAGGTTTAAGAATGCAGCGACGCATGAATTGTCCATACAAACGTAGTACATAAATCATTTGCAATTTGAGCATATTTCCACCATATCATGTTGATATTCGGATTGAGACAGTATTTATCTATGCTCCTACGTCTTTTTATTTCCAAAAATTTACCTTTAAATGAAGTGTAAGCGAATTGCATTTCGTACATTTTACAGCGTAAATGACATGTTTTCATATTGTTTTTTCTGTATTATAAACAACAATATTCCGCAAAAGCATAGTTTATGTTATCAAGTTACAAATTATCGAAAAAAAAATTGAAATATATTAAGTTTTCACTGATAATTTTTTGTATTACGGAACACATCTAAATTTATCATAAATTTTCGAAAGCTAGTAGTACTATCGCGCCAAGCAATAATTATCAATGTGTGCGTGGTAGTATTGCTCACTGTAGGTGTATATCGCTCCGACAGGTACTCACACTAGCGCAACGTGCTTGGAATTGAATTTTGCAAACATCTCGATTTGTAGTTGCGGGCCGTGTCGCCGGCCTCTTAAGTAAAATCGTCAAAGAAAGATAATGGTTGACATTATTCATGCGGATACAAGGAATACAATAATGCATAGGTACTAGCCATAAAACTGTTCATTTTATTCTTATGTTTAGTCGCTTTTCGTGTAGTGTCTGTGTGACCGCGTTGTTCTTCTAACCACGCAACTTGTACAACGGACTTCGATGCAATTTTCACGATTAGATCGATAATTTATTCCGGAAATTACATCCCATCAAAAAAAATTAAAGAAATTATATAAACAATATTATACATATCACGTTCTTGAAAACGGCTCTAACGGTTTCGATGAAAGTTGCAATATAGGGGTTTACGGGGGTGAAAAATTGATCTAGCTAGGTCTTACATCTGGAAAAAATCGTCTTCTCTATTTTCACAGCCTCGGGAATGTGATATAACGTTGGTATACCAGCACGCGTAGCATGACAACCGTAGAAACGGGTTTTGTCGTCGGAAGAACAGACAAATTGACAGATTGTGATTGTTTATCTGTCATTTTGTCTATTCTTCCGTCGACAAAACTTCTTTCTACGATGGTCATGCTACGCGTGCTGGACGATATGTTTATCCATATATTTTCACCCGAGCTGAACTCGGTTGACCAGTACCCTAATTGCGTAATACAACACAATCTGTTTCGATTTGAAACAGATTGCTATCCATTGCTTCATAAGTTGGAAAAAAAAATCTGCTCAACAACGTAAATAACGCAATGAATGTTGTTGAACTGTCAAAATGAAACAAATTAGGCAAAATTGTTTACGAAAATAAGTTACGCAATTAGGGTACTGGTACTGTTTATAATGCATTATTATAAAACATTTAAAGAAATCTCGAAGTTTTGTCAAGTCGTAAAACCGTGCGAAACCGCCGCACGGTTTGCACGGTTCTTAGCGATTCGGTCACAAGTGGCGCCCCTTTTTTTTTTTGGGTGGGAAATCATCAAATAACTTCTCCCGCTCTGGGCGGAGTGGGAGGGCGTGTCAGACTCTTACTGACTAAAACCCACCCGTGTTCCTTCAGTTGCCGTGTTGCCAGGGGGCCACGATTTCCCTATCGGTTTTCTTCGAACCCCCGGCAGGCATTGGCCCTAGCGGACCCCGTCAATTCTGCTGACATCTCTTTGAGGCGCGCGTGGAACACAACGCGCCGTCGACCCGGGCCTGGTCCTTATCGGACGGCGAGCTACCCATTGCTCACCGTCCGCAAGCCCGCGCCTACGGTGGCCGGAAATCTTCCTATGATTCCCGACGCAAGTGGCGCCCCTGCGGGTCGCAAGTTATTTCATAAACTCTTTAGCCACTCCGACACACATTCAAAATCACCCTTAGCTAAACTAGGCTATCTACCAAGTTTACCGCCTAACTTATGGCCAATAAGGCTGACAACAAAGAATTCCGCGGTCTTTGAACGAATAAAAAATGGAGCTATACTTTGATTAAATTCTTTGTAAGATCCGGACTCCGGATGAACTTATTAATCTTTTTTATGAGGCTACTTGATGGGGGACTTGAAATATATGCTTGACCATGTAGGTCATTGTTGGTAGTTAAATCTGAGAAGGGATGAAAATGGCTAGATAAAAATGGTGCTTTATTCTTTACTGTCTGTGGGTATACTGTGAAAATTAAACATATTAACACTTTCGACTCCACCCACTTTTTATAGAACTCATATGCCATGCCGCCATATATTGGAAGTGAACCCTCCGGGAGGGTTACCGGCATTACGTTTGCGCTAAAGTTAACCATCGCGAACGGTCAACGGTATTAGGTCTAAAACCGAGTTATAAAACACTGTAAAACTAAGTAAAGTATTGTTTTCAGGGGGTCTGGTCGCTATACGTAGTTTCCGACCTTTTAAATTTTTTGTGAACAGAGAATAAAAATTAAAAAATGCTTGGATTTTAAAACCAACGCATATACTAATAAATCTTGTTAAAATATATATCAGATTTTATTATCACGGTTTATAATGCTGTAAGTATTCGCAAAGAAAATTCTACATTTAAAATTAAAATGAGCCCTCCGCGAGGGTTCCCGGCATCCCATATGCAACTAGGTGAACCCTCCAGGAGGGCTCCCGGCACTGAACGTGTTAAGTAAAGTTTGTAATTTAAACTAGCGATTCGCCCCTGTTTCGCAAGGTTTTTACAACTTGACAAAACATCATTTCTTTATTGTGTGTAAGTTTGATATAATAATTATGTTTATTTTACACATAAATCTTCCGGAATAAATTCTCTAAATGATGGTAAAATCCGTATCGAAATCCATTGCGCCGTTTAGGAAAACAAGACGGTCACAGACCGACATACAGCGTGTAACGTTAAATGCGCAAAACCTGAAAATAGTTTGATCAGAATAACGAGCAGAATCAATTGAACCACTTTTTAATATAGGGCACATTTTTCAAAAAATCTTCATTAAAAACGTTGCCGTGTCTATTTATTAATAGGTCAAGCCTTCACATGCGCAAACCCGCCAAAATAGGTGAACAAACACAAATTGTTGTCGACCAATTTAAATTTTCTCATACGCGGGATAATAACTTTTATTTCAATGCAAATACGAATCTTACGAACTAAAACAGCACACAAAACCTTTACAATTTTTTTAATGATTTTTCTCTGAAATAGGTCAATTTAATTAAAAATCAGTTGGGGTGTCTGAGGTTTTGCGCATTAAACGTTACACGTTGTATGTATAGAAGACTTCTGTATTGATCAAAGCACCCGCAAATTTTATCAAACTTACGGGCAACGCAACGAACAGTCAAGTATTTTCTGGTACTTAAATAAAAATGATAAATAGTTTGGAAACACAAACTTTTCGCAGAAAGAGTTTAGTTATTTTACACGCAAGCACTTCTGAAATAATAATAAGAAAAGCGTGTTACAAATTTTATTCTCCTTAACAAATTCATAAAATCTGTATAAAAAATAAAATGAAATGCTGCAATAAGGGCATCACTTAAGAACGGCTGCACCGATGTGGCAAATTTTTGTTTTAAAATGTTCGTAATAGTCCAAATCAGGTTCTTATGGAAAGATAAATTTTAAAAGTTGCCGGGAAAACCGGAAAATTCGAGAAAACTGAAAGTGCATTTTCAGTGGGAATTGGAATTGTATGAATTATTGAAATTTCGACAGGACTACAGTTATGTATTTATATTTTCTTAAAAGTCCGTCGGGTATCATCGGATTTCCGAATACAAACGAATGCTAATTTCCATGTCCATCAATTATTAGATTTATCGTGTATAATAATTTGAATTCAGAACTAAGTACTTCATTGTTGTTTTGTTTTGATTTCTGTGTGAACTATATACAGTGTGAGTCTTCATAATGTGCACATATCGAAATGAGGAAATCTATGCTTAATTTTAACGACAGAAAAAATATTTAAAAAATCTAAATATTGTTTTTTATACTTTTTATGAAATTAAAAAAAAAATTGTAACAAAACTGTGTAACTTTTAAACTGAATCAGCTATCGCGATGAAACAAACTCCATAATGATTGAAAGTAAGTAGCCGTCCACATAAAATTAAAATTGAGAAAAAAACTACCCTCAATTGAAAATAAACATGTTTTTTTAGTAAAAATCTGTATTTTTTTCTTCAATTTTTAATTGTAAAATTTATAAATAAGATAATAATAAAAAGAGAGCAAAAAAAAATTTTTAAAAAAAAAATTTTTTTGTAATTTTTTTTTTTTTTTTTTAAACTAAAAAAAAAATTACCATTTTTTCCGTCGATAAAATTAAGCATAGACTCCCTCATTTCGATATGTGCACATTATGAAGACTCACACTGTAGAGCTGTAAAACTGTTTTCCTATCTGTCGTGCCTGCGACTTAGCGGCTTTCCTACCATTTTTAAAATAAATTACAATAAGTTAAAAGAGTATTAACAACTCTAAATACTGCCAAGTCGATTGAGAACGTCCGGTCTGCACCAAGTGCAAAGGGCAACTGATAGAAATCCGACAACAGACGAAACACGAGGTTTGCCGAGGGACATTAAGAACATTGTCTGTACGTCTGTCAGGACAACTAGTCTTGAATAAATATCACAGGCAAGATTTTCCAAGAAAAACGTAAAACAAGCCGACCAGTAAAGAAGCCGCAAGTTTACCCAAACGGAAATTATATTTCCAGCTCTGAAACTAATACAAATGCAGAATCAGTGACACAAGACATGGAAACAACAGAAGTGTAGTTGTGAACAGTCCATGAAAATAGCACGTCAATTTCATAATATATCTATTGAATTCTCGTGAAACAGGCAATTGAACAGCATTTTGTAACCGACGAAAAAGAGGAGGAGGTTCTCAATTCGACTTGTAAATCTTATGAGATCGATATGTCACCGTATAATTATGAACTTCGTTAGTTTATAATCCATCAGTATTATTTCTGTTAGATTATATTATAAACTGTCGAAAAATTGTGAACCGCAACAAACCATAAATTACAATTTAACACATTTTTTTAGAAAGTTTATAATCATCCATAGGAAACCGCCAAATTGAGAACTGCTATCAAATTTTCTTGCGACGTAACGCACATTGCGCTAAACTAAATAGCCTGCCTAGCTCTACCTAGCTGCGAGCAACTTAGAAGTAGCACTAGCCAACTGCTGCTCTGGCACCGCTCGCTTCGCTCGCTCGGCTCGCGCGCGTTTTGTCCCAGTTCTAACCTAACCTAACCCATTTCGCCCAGTTCATAATTTGTCGAAGTTTTTATTCTAACGTAAATAATACTGATTATAAACTAACGGTTCTCACAATATTATGGTCACAGATATTTTTATCACTGACCCATATATCGATTCTCAAAAGTAATCCTACATCAATATCTAAACGTTGGGTTTGACAAACATCATAGATACGACAGTATAATAATTATTCAATTACAATCTGTTAGGATTAGCATTATTAATTGCAGTAATACATTAAGTTAATTTTGAAGTGGATAAGTTATGGAATCAGGCGTTACTTAGCGAAAATCCATGACAGTTAAATGTTATGCAATTTCAATATAATTTGAACCCAAACGGATTGCACGCTGCATTATACATTATACGTATTTTCTGCATGTGCATGTTTTTGCGGGCGGTGCTGCATTTTGCATCCAAGCCTCGGAGGACACGGTGGAGCATACGGTGGAGGTCTGCCCGTCTTGCGATCGGCGGCGGTGATCTCTCGCATCCGGCCCTGATTCGGGCCATGCTAAGGAGCGAGAGGAAATGGGAGGCCGTCACGTCCTTCTGCGAAGCAGTAATGCTCGCGAAAGAGGAGACGGAGCGCGTGACGGAGAAGCAAATTTCGCGCTCTCGCGCCCCTAACCGCCGCAGGAGGAGACGCCCTGGGCGTCGGGAATCACAGGCAGATTTCCGGCCACCGTAGGCGCGGGCTTGTGGACGGTAAGCAATGGGCAGCTCGCCGTCCGATAAGGACCAAGCCCGGGTCGACGACGCGTTGTGTTCCACGCGCGTCTCAAAGAGATGTCAGCAGAATTGACGGGGTCCGCTAGGGCCAATGCCTGCCGGGGGTTCGAAGAAAACCGATAGGGACATCGTGGCCCCCTGGCAACATGGCAACTGAAGGAACACGGGTGGGTTTTAGTCAGTAAGAGTCTGACACACCCTCCCACTTCGCCCAGAGCGGGAAAAGTTATTTGATAATTTCCCACCCAAAAAAAAATAAAAGCCTGGATCTAGTTTTATGCGGAATTAAAACTAAATATTTAATCGCAAGACATTTATTATTATTTTAATTTATGCTGATTCTCAATCTCTTACCTCTGTTTTGACTTGACAACTACAACTGGATCTTTGCAGAATTGTGTTCATACGTGTAGACCCTTCAAAAGGTGAAGACTTGCGAAAAGTGAACCTTCTCACACTTTCACATATTATTGTGGCGGTGACGACGAGGTCTTAATTTCCTGACGACAGTCCCTTTTGATACGGCATCATTGTTCGCGGACAGTCCTTCTTCGAAGATGGAGAAAGGACTGGATGTTCCTGAGGTCAGGTTAGAAATACAGGGTTGCAGGAATTTTTATGTCAGTTATTTAAAAAAAAATCTGCTGTTCCATACATTTTGACCGCGTAAGTATTGTACTTTTCTATGAAACAGCAGATTTTAAAAAAAATATCCTCCAAAAATTTTCAACGCAGGGGGGTTTAGTATCATGTACTGAATCCATGGTAACAGTTTTTGCGTCGATGTCCCTGCCATCCCGTATTTTGTAATCACTCGATATTGTTTATCTCGTAAGAGTTGTACGTGCTAAGGTGGTAACATGAGATAGAAGTAGAAAGAAAAGTTGTTGTGAGCTACAGAAGCCAGCTAGATGAACCTATAGTATAGAGCAGTGATGGGCGAAGTACGGCCCGCGGGCCAGCTCCAGCCCGCGAAAGGATTTTATCCAGCCCACCGACGGTCTTTCAAAATGAATAGAATATGGCCCACTATAATTTTATTTTTCCGTTTTTTAACTGCATGGAAAAGAACGATTTAACTCACTTCCTGCGTTTAAAATCCATGGCACCAGGGAATGAGAACAAACTCAAAGAATTCAGTCAGATGTTGAAGAAACTTCACACAGAATTTGAAACTAGGTTTCAAGATTTTAAGAACATTCAGTCCTCACTAGATGTTTTTTCGATGCCGTTTAATGTAGACCTGGAGAATGACTGCAGAATTTCAGTTAGAAATTATTGAAATGCAGTGCAGCACGCATTTAAAACAACTATTCTTAAATTTATCAAAACTAAATTTTATAGAATACTGCCGCAAACTTGAATACCCAAAAGTAATTGCTCGCGCCCAGAAAATTATGGCGATGTTGATCATCATATTTGTGCAAACAGACTTTTTAACCGACTTCCAAAAAGGAGGAGGTTATATGTTCGTCGCGTATGTTTTTTTTTTATGTATGTCCACCGATTTCTCCGACAATTGCGGACCGATTTTTGAAAATTCTTTTTTTGTTTGAAAGGGTGTGCTCTGGAATTGGTCCCATATAAATTTTTTTAACTTTGCTTGGATAGTTTTTGAGTTAGCTACAAAATACGTTTTTTTTTCCACTTAGTATGTAGATGATATGATAAGTTTCTGTCACTGGTAGCAGGTAGTGGTATTCGAATGTGTGTGGGATAGGTACCACAACTAAAAAGTGAAAAATAAAAAAATTTTACAAAAAAAAACAACCGACCTCCAAAAAAAAACACTACAAAGTGAAAAATAACTTTAATTTCGAAAGTCGGTGGCAAAAAACGAAAATACAAAACCCAAGACACCGACTTCCGAAATTAAAGTTATTTTTCACTTTGTAGTGTTTTTTTTTTGGAGGTCGGTTGGTTTTTTTTTTCTACCATGAAATTGCGGAAAATTCAATCAGAAACCGACTTACTGATGAACACCTTTTCTCGCTGCTGAACAGCTCGCACCTGCATTCGAAGATATTACTTATGGCAAATCAAAAACAATTTCATATGTCTCATACACCTGCCATGGCAGGGCCTTCGAATAAAAGTTAAATTGTAATTTGTAAATAACATAGTGTGTAATGTTTATTTTTACCCGACTACGGCAAAGCCAAAAGGAAGGGTTATGATTTTAGCAGTCTATGTATGTATGTTTATATGTTTGTATGTATGTATGTATGTTTGCTTTTACGTGTGTTCCACCATAGCGCCTAAACTACTGAACCGATTTTGATGAGTGAGGTATCAATAGATTCGTAATAGTAGTCCGGGTGACATAGGCTATATAAATTTTCCCTAAATTTAATATGGTGGATTTTACACGTAAATTTCTAACCTCGGAAAAAAATAAAATGATATGATCGTCATGATCATATCATTTTATGTTTGGTACCAAAAGAAAGGTCTTGACGAGCACATTACAAATATGTAAATAATGTTATACTTTCAAAGTAAATAAATATGTTTAAATTGTTAAAAACAAGCAAAAGTGAGACTGTGCTACGTTGTATCGGAAGATGATACCAACGTGCAGTTAATCAAATCTTAATAAATAAAAACGGTTTGTAATTCTATCCTCAATTCCTCTATGAAGAAAAACAAGTACACACGGCTACACATCAAGCTATACATTTCCAGTTTAAGCTGATCTGGCATTGTAAAGGATTTCCGTACAATGCGAGGTCAGCTAATACTGGAAATTCATAGCTTGATGTGTATCACTGTGTACAACAAAATATTAATATTTATACACGGGGCACTCAGAAAATTTTGCAATAGGTAATAAAAAAGAAATATACAACAGGTTATATTTTATTTGATAGATGTTGTCACATTTTAATTCTAATGGGATTTTACATAGTCACCAGTTTGGTTTCACGAATGGTAGGTCGACGACTGACGCAGGAGTAAAACTCATCAGTCACATTTTGGAATCCTGGGAGAAGTCCCAAGATGCAATTGGCATTTTCTGTGACCTCTCAAAAGCGTTTGACTGCGTTGACCACAATACACTGATCTGTAAATTACACCACTACGGAATTCGTGGACAAGCTGCTGATCTTGTTCTTTCCTATCTATCAAACAGGCAGCAAAAAGTAAATGTTAATGGGGCGACGTCTTCGGGGTCTCTAGTTAAAATGGGCGTGCCTCAAGGCTCAATTCTCGGCCCTTTCTTATTTCTAGTTTACATAAATGATCTTCCTTACATGATGACTAACTTATCAGATATAATTCTATTTGCTGACGACACTTCTCTTATTTTTAAAATAGACAGGAAAGATACAGATGTATTACATGTTAACGATAGTCTGGCTGTACTTTCAAAATGGTTCGCAGCTAATAATCTTTTACTTAATGCGAACAAAACGAAATGTATTAGGTTCTCATTACCAAATGTACCTCAAGTAGGTCTAAATCTAAAACTTGATGGCAAAAACCTAGATGCAATAACGGAAACTATATTCTTAGGAATTACTTTAGATTCAAAATTACAATGGGGCGCTCATATTAGAACTCTTTCAGGTAGATTAAGTTCCGCTGCATATGCAGTAAGAAATAAGGCAGTTGACTGATATAGCCACAGCTAGGTTAGTATACTTTGCTTATTTCCACAGTATTATGTCTTATGGTGTCTTGCTGTGGGGATCGGCAGCTGACGTAGATTCAATTTTCATTTTACAAAAGAGGGCAATCCGCGCGATCTATGAAATGGGCCCTCGCGAGTCCCTTAGAGACAAATTTAAAGAAATTGATATACTGACTTTGCCTTCACTTTATATCTTAGAAAGTATTATGTATGTTCGCAAAAACTTAAGACTTTTCAAAATAAGAAGCGATTTCCATAATATAAATACACGTAGTCGACATGAAATTGTGATACCCAAATTTAGATTAACTAAAACAAGCAAGTCATTTCTTATAAACAGTATCCGCTTTTATAACAAGTTGCCAAAGTCTGTGACAGAACTTAGCGATGGGAAGTTCAAAACCCACATCAAACGTGTCCTTATCAAGAAAGCATATTATAAAATTAAAGACTATGTTGAAGATAAGGAAGTTTGGCAATAATTCCTTCTGCACATGTGGCTTCCCTGGTACCTCATTAACGGCATAAATAAGTAAGAGTCTATTAACTGCTCCCAAATTACCATGTTTATTTAAATCTTTATTTTTTTTTTGTTTTTACATTCGTCCTTGACATATTTATTATTCTATTATTTGACATTATTTTATCATTATTTTTTTCAACTTTTTTTTTAGTGACTTTTGTGGACATGATAATTACTCAGATTGATTACAGTTGTAACAGCAATCATATAATTGCGTTTTATTAAAATAGGTTTTTTTTACTTATATTAATTTATTTATTTTTTGTATAGATTCTTTTCTACATATTTTGTGAATGTGAGAACGCTGTAGGCTTAGTGGATTGTAGACCTGTTGACCATTTTCTATTTTGTTAAGTACTTGGTACTTATTGAAAGACCTACACTGTCCTCCCATACCTAGAAACTTGTTATATGAAAGTATTGTAAAAGCCAATTATTTTTAAAAGAGTAACCGTGGAGTTTCTTGCCGGCTCTTCTCCATAGGAAACGACCAATTGGAACCGTGCACCTAGCTTCTGACGTTTCATAAGTGCCCATGTAGGTTTATGTGAAATAAAATATTTTGATTTTGATTTTTGATTTTGATTTTTGATTTATTAAATCTTTTCAAATAACTCTCCATTGGCGTCTATACACAGTTTCATGCGTCTTAACCAATTTTCATTACACATTTTCCAGTCCACATCAGACACCTCTTTAATCCCTGTTTTCCCTTGAGTTGATTTTTTATTTTGGGGAACAAAAATGACAAATCCATGATTCATCACCCGTAATGAAATCGTAAACGCGCCGAGACGAGCCTGCTTCAAATTTTGCTATCATGTCTCGGCACCATTCTACCCGAACCTCCTTCTGCGTTAGATTGTGTGGTAATCAGCGTGAAACTATCTTCTTTACTCAGGTAAAGAAGATAGTTTCACGATAATTTTGTAGGTGTTCCTGGCACCCACATGGTATACAGGCATGCGACCACGGCTTTACCTTGACCATTTTTGTACCTATGTCTTGATTTCTGTCTGAAATATTTGCTTGTTTCGTACTTTTTAGATCATTTTTATTTTCCCGTGGTCGGGTTACAGTTTTTTATTAAACTTTATTTTTTATTATGATTAAAAGATTTCAAATTATAATGCATTTTTGCTATAATTCTGGCCCGCCTCTGAAATTGTTTCAACTTTCTGGTCCCCCATGAAGAAAGTTTGCCCATCACTGCACGCGTAGCATGACCACCGTAGAAACGAGTTTTGTCGACGGAAGAATAGACAAAATGACAGATTGTGATTGTTTATCTGTCATTTTGTCTATTCTTCCGTCGACAAAACTCGTTTCTACGGTGGTCATGCTACGTGTGCTGGTATAGAGGGTTGGGATAGAATGGATAAGAAACGTGGAGAACCACATGTTGTGGGCAACTGCAGGAGTACTGCAGCGCCTGAGTATACGAGTATGTGTACCAAATCGCTATGTGTGGAGGCGGCACCACCCGCCACTGCTGACCGTGCCGGTTGCCAGGACCAACCTTCTCGCCAAAACACCATTGACCTGCGCAATTGGTTATTAACGATCTTCACGTGAAGATCGATGTATTTATTTACATGCAATTTGAGTGAACTCGCAAAAATTCTGTTGTTTATTTTATGTTATAGTGTAGACTAGCTTCTGCCCGCGACTTCGTTCGCATGGAAATCGTAAGACATCACAATATACTACAATAACAGCCACATTTTTATAAAACTTCCCTGTATACTACGTTTGTAGTTTTATTCTCAGCAGCCAAAATATACAGAGAGTCAGGAATGGTGACTCGGGAGCAAGCGACGTAACAGTTGTCCGTGTGAGAAGCAGCTTATCCTGAGGTCGACACCCGCAGCCTTCAGCCTTTAGTGTCGGCCCCTGTGACTTGTTGATCGCAAAGCATACACTCCCAGAGAACTGCACGCGCTTTAACTGGTAATGGTGGGGAATTTGTACTTTATACGCGCTATAAACACTGTCTCACCATCGCCACAACCTGTTAGAATTTCCACCTCGATGACGTTTCTCTGCAAAGACATGACTTTGAGCTGGTTTTCGTTACACAGATATACAACCGGAAGTCCACTTGCCATTTAATGCTGAAATGAACCTTTTTGGCGCAGCCGTGAGGCACACACTATTGTTTTAAAAACACTATTTTTTATTTCCACTGTAATTTGTGTTTTGTGTTTCGCGAACTGTGTCCAAATAAATGTTTTTTCTATCTTTCTTTCTTTTCTTTCTATTTGTAAATTGAGAAATTCTACGGGGTGATATTTGGCATCATCTTCCTCCACATCACTATTAATGGAGGTGTATATCACTTCACTCCCTTCAATTTGTGAGAGAATACTGTGGTTGATCGCTATAGCTTGATCATCTTCGGAGTTAAAACGGAAACACACCTAAGAATTCTCTTGGTACGGTATTTGACTGATATCCCCGTATATCAGACAAATAAGATCTTCTAAAGTGGGATCTACTCTACCAAGAGTCTCTGGTAGAGTGCTTTCACCAACTTTTAGAAGAACATCGGAGAATTCTTGAGCATTTGAATTACCGCCAAGCCGAGCTCGTATGATGATGGTCAAGCGCAGTTTATGAACTCTCGACCATAGAGTCGACCTTTTCAACGAAGTTTTCACTTTTTTTGTCAAAACTGTGACACCACCCATCATATCTTGGTTTCTGCGGATGTCCTGCAGGGTTCTGTTTACAGTTTCCACTGCTTTCCTTTTTGCCATAACGCATTCATCCCATACGACGAAGCGCAATCCCCTAAGCACACATCCCTTGTTACTGTTGCGTGACACCCCACAAACAGGTGTTTCGTTGCTCTCTAAATCGATGGGAATCTTAAACATGACGTGCGCTGTTTTGCCACCAGGAAGCAGTGTGGCAGCGATTCCAGAAGATCCACATACATATTATAAAATCGCTAGGACAAATCTGCTGTCAAAATCTGTAAAAAAACATTTTATTCCTACAGTCTTTTGCTCTTAAATGATCAGAATACAAACCTTGAATGTTTTGTGACTGTAAAGTACTTGTAACTTAGTAGTTTCCCATAGCTTACGAAGTTTTCCATTTTTTGTGAATTAATACATTCTATGAACTATTACATACACAATCCAAAAAAAAATCGTTTTACAAAAAGAGTTTAAAAAAACAGATGTAAATCGAACTTACTACCCCGGGCGGCCTACCACCAGCTCATAAAGCAGTATTTTTTTAATGTTACTTCAGTGGGAGAAAGAGATGGAGCTATACATCCTGTAGAGCTTCATCTCTTTCCCACACTGAAGTAAACTAAAGTAATATTAAAATAATACTGCTTTTAAGCTGGTGGTAGGCCCTCAGGACTTCAAATCATTCGTCCAATCGCTTACTTATTCGCTTTGTTGAAAGTTAGCTAAAATAGCCGTTCCTATATAAAAGGTAGCGTGATGATAATCATTTAAAAAGTTAAATCGGTAACTATCTATCTACAATATCCCAACCTTTTGGCGCGTCCTTTTACAATTTGCAGAGAAAAATACGAACATGATGTAATATTGCTCATCCCCCATAGCAAATAGCGTGATAGTTTATGCCCTACGGTTGGTACAGACAAACATTCTAAAAACTTTATTTTCCGCATAAGAATCGATCCCAGACCTCTTAGCAATAACTTTCTTTAAAAAAATTAACTTCGTTACGATTTTATTATATCTATAGATTATAGGTAGATTATCAAAAAAAAAAAAAAATCGTATAACAAAATGTGAAAAAAAAGAAAAAAAAACCGTAGGTGGGAATCGAACTTACAACCCCACGTTTACAAAGCAACCGCCCAACCGCTGAGCTAATTGCTTTGTTGAAAATTGTCTAAAATAGCCGTTCCTATATATTTTTTGATTGACTGCTTAGTTCCATAAAGGTATAGCGTGATGATAATCATTTAAAAAGTTAAATCGATAACCATCTACAATATCCTAAAATTTTGGCGCGTTTTTTCCCAAAAATACGAACATAATATAATATTGCTCGTCCCCCATAGTAAATAGCGTGATAGTTTATACCCTATAGTTTGACCAGACTTATAGGGAACACCTATGCAAAATTTTAACAGAATCTATCCGGTAGAATTTGCGTCATGCTAGAACATAAAAATACAACATAATGTAATATTGCTCGTCCCCCATAGTAAATAGCGTGATAGTTTATACCCTATAGTTTGACCAGACACACAGGGAATATCTATGCAAAATTTTAACAGAATCTGTCCGGTAGAATTTGCGTGATGCTGGAACATACATACAGACAAACAGACAAACAGACAAAAATTCTAAAAAAAATATTTTCGGCATTAGAATCGATCCTAGACCTCGTAGCAATTACTTTTTTTCAAAAATATTCAATGTACAGTTTTGACTTCGCTACGATTTTATTATATGTATAGATTAGAGTAGATGTTGTTGTTAGTAGTTATAATTTTTTAGATGTTATTTTATGTATTCCTAGTTTTTAACGTTTTTCATAGTTTTAAATTGTAAATAAGTTTATTTAAAGACCGCGCTATCGCATTAGGTATACACCTGTAATGATAGTTGTAAGGGAAATTTGAATAAATAATAATAAATCTATACTAATACTAGCTGACCCGGCAAACGTTGTTTTGCCATATAAATGTTTGGGGTGGACCACCCTTATCACTTAGGGGTATGAAAAATAGATAGTAGCCGATTCTCAGACCTACTGAATATGCATATAAAATTTGGTAAAAATCAGTAAAGCCGTTTCGGAGGAGTAAGGTAACTAACATTGTGACACGAGAATCCTTATCCTTAATATTATAAATGCGAAAGTAAGTTTGTTTGTTACGCCTTCACGCTAAAACGGCTGAACAGATCTGGATGAAATTTGGCACATATATAGATGATGCCCTGGAAAAGAACATAGGATACTTTTTTTTTCCCACGGGATCGAGACTTATGCGGTTGAAACCGCGGGGCGCAGCTAGTTTTATATATAAGATTATAAAGAGGAAAGATTTGTATTTTTGTATGTAACGAATAAACTTAAAAACTACCGGACTGATTTGAAAAATTCTTTCAGCAATGGACAGCTACATTATCAGCGAGTAACATAGGCTATATTTTATCCCCGTACTCCCACGGGAACGAGAACTACGCGGGTAAAACCGCATGACGTCCGCTAGTAACTTATAAGACGACTATATTCAGAAGTAGACTGCTGGCTACAGGCCTCAGCAATAGGCTGAGTTTAATGATTGCTCGACCAAATTTATTAGAATATGTATAAACAGTCCTATGGAACTAACTGCATTGTTTGTCTATAAATCGGCTATCCCATTTCAAAACCTAGTAAGGGACACTTTTTACAAAAATCGTTTAACTGCATAATTTTGCTAATCTAATAAGTCCCCCTGAGCAGTGGTGGCCCAGTGGTAACGGCCGCGACTTACGAGTTGTAGGTCGTAGGTTCGAACCCAGACAGGTGCTTTACTTTGTGTAAATTATTTCATCACCACTGCTCTCAAAACGGTGAAGGAAAACATCGTGAGGAAACCGGCATGTCCTAGAACCGAAAATTCGAAGACATGTGACATCTACCAACCCGCACTGGGCCCGCGTGGTGGATTACGGCCCACTCCCTCTCACAGAGAGGAGGCCTGTGTCCCAGCAGTGGGAACATTTATAGGCTGATGATGATGATGATGATAAGTCCCCACCAAATACAAAAACACCAGCGTTGAAAACTCACTTATAAGCAGATATATTTAAACATCGAAACCTAGTAAGTGCCCCATTCACTGCCCCGTGACCACTTTAAAACCTAGTAAGTCATATTAATCATTTCAAAACCTGGACTTTTCAAAGGCTGACCCTATTTACGTTTTTGCGCTCTCCTGTAAAATTTCGTTTTAAGTCCTTACTATGTTTTGAAATGGGGCAGCCGAAATAAGTTCATACTATCTGATGAAAATAAATCCCACTAGCTGCGCCCCGCAGTTTCACGCGCAGAAGTCTCGATCCCGTGGGAATATCGGGATAAAAGGTACCCTTTGTCCTTCTCCAGGTCATGGTATATCCATGTGCCAAATTTCATTCAAATCCATTCAGCGTTTTAAAGTGAAAGCGTAACAAACAAACAAATACCAGCGCTGGGGCTCTGTCTCGCATAAGGTCTCAACATAATGCTGAGCGATGGCCGTTTTGCGTGGATGTGACGTATATTTTCCCTCAACTTGTTCTTTTTTGTTTTGTATTCTTTCTTTGCGTCATGTTTACTGCAAAGAAACGTATTTTCTTTCTTTTTATGTTTACCGCAAATAAACATATTTTATTTTTATAAACACACAAAGTAAAGTAAAGTAAAAATTTATTTGCATAGATTGCAGGTACAGTAAATAAAATGTAACAGTTAAAATATGGGTGATCCTTGTACAATCTACCTTATACTTATTAGGCATGCAACATTATTATAACACGAGTGAATTAATATAAAATGAATAGCAATTATGATATAGATAAACTGTTTTAAGGTAGGCATTACAGATGAACAGTAGTCGGCACAGGTACCTTATTTTTTTGGGTGGGAAATTATCAAATAACTTCTCCCGCTCTGGGCAGAGCGGGAGTGCGTGTCAGACTCTTACTGACTAAAACCCACCCGTGTTCCTTCGGTTGCCCTGTTGCCGGGGGCCACGATGTCCCTATCGGTTTTCTTCGAACCCCCGGCAGGCATTGGCCCTAGCAGACCCCGTCAATTCTGCTGACATCTCTTTGAGGCGCGCGTGGAACACAACGCGCCGTCGACCCGGGCTTGGTCCTTATCGGACGGCGAGCCACCCATTGCTCACCGTCCGCAAGCCCGCGCCTACGGTGGCCGGAAATCTGCCTGTGATTCCCGACGCCCAGGGCATCTCCTCCTGCGGCGGTTAAGGGCGCGAGGGAACCGAAATTTGCCTCTCCCTCACGCGCTCCGTCTCCTCCTTCGCGAGCATTACTGCTTCGCAGAAGGAGGTGACGGTCTCCCATAGCACCAGGTACCTACATTCATTTAATAAAACTCACTCACAAACTCACTGTTTGCTTTGCGTAATGCGTAGTTGCGTATGATTGGCTGACGACCGGTTTCTTATTGATCCTTGGCGCCGTGCGAGCCTCACCAGTGTGATAACAGGCATATTCGATGACCTGTATCCGAATGCGTCATGTCATGTCGACGTGTGTACACAAACCCCCCAGCTAGGCTGTGTTGAATGTGGGAAGAAAGAAAAGATGGCGAAAGTCTTTGTTCTAAACGCGTCGCTGGTGCAACCCGTACGTTCTAACTCGAAGAACAAGTAAAAATTAAGGAGAAAATTCAATTAAGGCTCCTGTTTTCTTGTACAAACTGTCGCATAACGTCCAATTTCCCTCCACGCAGTTTATTTTTATTTAATTATATTATAATACAGAGGTGTTACTTAATTCAAAACTCGCCAAACTTTTACGTTTGATGGCGAGAGGCGCTCTTTTACATAACAATGCACCACCTTACGCACATACCTACTACTCATATATTAACAATGTTTTTAATTTCATCTGCTATCCTGTATAATGTTTTTTAATTTTGTCTTAAGTGATCCTTTACTAATTTTAACTTTTTCTCTTAATAAATCTAGTTTGTTAAACACTTTAGGTACCAAATACTTAGATGTTCTCTTACCATAATAATTTATTATCTGTGGTTGAACCAATTTGTTCTCTCTAAACCTACGTGTGCTGTACTTGTTGTTAACATTAAGAATGCGGCGACGCATGAATTGTCCATACAAACGTAGTACAGACGCTAGCACATCAAGCTACCCGAAACTGTCAAATTTTCCCAATCAACTTTGAACCTTAGACATCAGCGATACAGTTGAAAATCTATTAAATAAATTTGACAGATTGTAGTAGCTTGATGTGCTGGCGTCTGTACATAAATCATTTGCAATTTGAGCATATTTCCACCATATTATGTTGATATTCGGATTGAGACAGTATTTATCTAGGCTCCTACGTCTTTTCATTTCCAAAAACTTATCTTAAGAAGTGTAAGCGAATTGCATTTCGTACATTTTTACAGTCTAAATGACATGTTTTCATATTGTTTTTTCTGTATTATAAACAACAATATTTGTAATATTGTTTCCGCAGTAGCATAGTTTATGTTATCAAATTACAAATTATCGAAAAAAAAAAATGGAAATACATTAAGTTTTCATTCATAATTTTTTGTATTACGGAACACATCCAAATTTATCATAAATTTTCGAAAGCTAGTAGTACTATCGCGTCAAGCAATAATTGTCAATGTGTGCGTGGTAGTATTGCTCACTGTAGGTGTATATCGCTCCGACAGGCACTCACACTAGAGCAACGTGCTTGGAATTGAATTTTGCAAACATCTCGATTTGTAGTTGTGAGCCGTGTCGCCGGCCTCTTAACTGATTGTACGCCGTCCATGGTTTTGCAAAATCAACTTTTTCAAAATCTATCGTTAGTTATCGCATAATAGCGCAAACACTCACTTTCGCATTTATAATATTAATTAGGAAGTTAGGATAGTTAGGATGTCAGTATTATCCCAATCAAACTTCTCCCTATTAGCACAAGTGTCCATCCAATTAACACCAGAACTACCTAAAAACGCAATCTATTGAACGGCTCGATCAATCAACGTCAGTCGACAGTGCTTACAAACACTCAATGGACACAGAATACGGGTTGCGCGCACTTTGGATGCGTTTTCGTACGAATTGCACTCGTGCGTACACGTACGACCATGGCCGTACGAATTGAGTGCGCACACTGAATACGTTTTTCTCTGTCAAATAGAACAAATCCCAACAAGTTCGGATTGTTTTCAGACGTCGGACCTATAGGTACGTATACGTACGACTAAGTCGCACCCTTCTTTTTTTATTCGATTGTGCTGACCGATATCTCATAGCTGACCTCTGAGGTCATGACTATTGAACCGGTCAATCCTGTGGTTGCCTTAAGCTACTAAACTCAAAGCCTCCAGCCAGGAGCATACAAACTAAGCTAAAAAGCTAGGTGAACGCTCGCTAAGGGCACCCTTGTGAGGTACGAACCTCGGCTTAGGGCGTTTACCGGAGGGAGGACATCAAGGATGGGACGGGCTGGGAAGTCGCACCCAGTCTGCGCGCTCTCTTTATACTTGGAAGGTCGGGATCGTTCGTGCGTGTTCGTATGTGTACGCACGAGTGATATTCGTATGAAAACGCATCCAAAGTGTGCGCGGCCCAAAAATGCGGTATGAACCGCGAACGTTCACAAACGTTCAATGAACATTGTTTGATGTTAGACTTTAGAGTGAGGAGAGGAAAAATGGAGGCGTCAGTTTTTTTTTTAAGTTAATAGGCCATGTTGATTTGGATTTGAAAGGCTATCTATTCTAAGAATTACTAAAACATACCTACTTCTTAAATTTATCACCGAAGAAGGAAAATACGTGAGGAAAGATCGATGCTCGTGCCTTCTGTGTATGAGAAAAGGCCTTTGCCTTGCAGTGGAACAGTAATAGTCTGATTTATGATCCATTTGAGGGGCTCGTGGCTAAGTAATAACAGCCGCACGGGTCGATCGATCAGATTAAGCTACGCTTGTCGCGGTTGGTCCGTGAATGGGACCATCTTTACACACCAAGACCCCACCGTGCCTCAGAAAGCACGTTAAGCCGTTGGTCTCGGCTGTCATTTGTAGATCTTTGACAGTCGTTACGGGTAGTTAAAAGCCCAAAAGTCTAACAACCAGGGGATATCGTGTTACCTAGTAACTGGGTTGTGGAGGTCAGATAGGCAGTCGCTCCATCTAAAATACTGGTATTCAGCTGCATCCGGTTGGCCGACCCCAACATAGATGGGAAAAGGCTAGGCAGGTAATGATATACTGATCCATTTGGCTATAACAATAATTATTATAACGTGGTATAAATAGTCCTTCTCAATTTTATTGACTTTCACAATACATAATAGAGATACTTTAGTGGTTCTCCTTTGGTCTTCAAGCCTTTTAAGGAGGACTAACTGAGCACACGTTGCGTTGCGGCGCCGCACCGCAAAGATATCGCCGCATTGGTGGTCACACGGGCGCTGCGGCGCCGTAACATCGTTACGACGCAGCGGCGCACAGTGGAAAAAAAATGACTTTTTTGTTAAAAAATCTGCCTACACCACAATTCTTTACGTATCGCTGCCTTTTTATTTATACACTCCTAAGATAACAAACTTCGGTGTGTCACTGCCACTTTTCCTTAAAAATCAATACCATAACCTCAAATAAAGCAAATCTTTTTTGGGCCGCCATTTTCATCCGCCATTTTGATTTTTTTATAAACAAACAATAAATTCATGACCAGGGGACCTGAAAAACCCCTGGAAACAGATTTTGTAAAAATATTTTTTTTTTTAATTTGTTTTTGCTTCATTTCTCGATTTTTTGTGTGTTATCTCAGGAGTGTATAAAAAAAATAGCAGCGATACGTCAAAAATTGTGGTGTAGGCAGAGTTTTTAACAAAAAAAGTAAAAAAAAATCCAAAGCGCGTAAATTGTCATCTGTCAAACATCTGTGTTTTTGACAACGCACAAACAACTGAGCGGTGCCACTCCGATGTCGCAACGCGAACACCCCTCGCCACCTCGACTCGCGGACTGCAAGTCCAGTGTACGTGCGGTGCGACACCGAAATGCACCGTGTGGCATACCATGGATATTTGTATGTAAGACGCCGCAGCGACACCGCTCCAGCACCGCGCTGCAATGCATCGTGTGCACAGGCTCTTACTGAAGCAGCAAGTATAGGGTGGCAGGCGGTGGCGGCGGTGGCAGGCGTCTTTAATAATGCAAACTCGAAACTTGTACCTACCTAATCAATCAGCCTATAATGTTCCCACTGCTGGGACTCAGGCCTCTCTTTCTTCGAGAAGGAGTAGGCTGTAAATACCACGCGGGCCCAGTGCGGGTTGATGTCACATGTCTTCGAATTTTTGGTTCTAGGACATACCGGTTTCCTCACGATGTTTTCAATAACTAAGCTGAACTACGTTTTTTAAAGAGTCCTTCCTTTTTTAAAGTATGCTTCCTTATCGTTTTTCAAAGAAAGAAGTAATAAAATTACGGCATCATACAAACGTAAACACCAACTTTGCAATGGCGTGCACATTCCCTTCAACCCTTCAACTAGTTTGTGCACTGTTCCCCTTTGCCCCACATACGTTGGAAAAGTTACGTCGTGCCATTGTTTTCTCACCGTGACAGCTGACGTAAGCACTAATGTCAATGGTGTGCGCATTTCTTTTGTTTTTCTGTCGACAAACCGTGTTTTTGCAGGTTGAGGGCTATTTTTGTCTACACACCAGGCTAGGGGCGCGTGGCAGTAACATCGATATTAAACGGAAGAGTTCTATAGACGTAAACTTTCTTAGCTGATGGCGTGATTTGTGACTATACAGGTTGGCGGGGACATCGACGCGAAAACTGTTACCATGGATTCAGTAAGTACATGATTCTGAACCCCATGCGTTGAAATTATTCGTCGGTTTTTTTTTTTAATCGACTGTTTCATAGAAAAATGCAAAACCTACGCGGTCAAAACATATGAAACAGCAGATTTTTCTTTAAATATACAGATTTCGCGTCGATGTTCCTGACACCCAGTATATCGCTGACTGAATTCAATAGTGGCACAAGACAAAATTCAACAATTTGAGAAAACGCATAAATAAGTAGTCGAAGGCAAGTGCGCGCGCACAAATTAGCTCTTACTGACTGTACTTTATGGAATATATAGTTCATGTTTTGTTTTTATACATCTACGTTATAGTTTCAGTTGCCGGCAATAATAATTTTGAATTAGTTTTTGTTATTTTGATTAATATGAGGCTCAGAAGATGGCGACTCCGAGTTGTGCCAGTACTGCATTGTTTTTTTTCACTTTTTTGATTAATGCCAGAAATTATTATATAAAAATAAGAAAATAACAATACATTTTCATGTAAAACTAGCTAAATAGAATAGGTATTTAAAAAAACTGGAAGTGCTGATCAATGGAATTGTTAAATCATAATAAAACTACCATAAATGTTAAATAACTTAATATTTATTAGCATACTTTTGAGTCTGTGATTTCCTAGAAAACGTATTAAGAATCATCATCATCATTTCAGCCGAAAGACATCCACTGCTGGACATAGGCTTCCCCTAAGCACCGCCACTTCATCGGTTCTGTGCTTCCCACACCCAGTGGATTCCTGTGGCCTTCACCAGGTCATCAGTCCACCTTGTGCGAGGCCTTCCGACGCTACGTCTTCCGGTACGCGGTCGCCACTCCAGAACTTTTTGGCCGCATCAGCCATCTGTTCTGCGAGCAATGCCATTTAAGTTTGGCAATTCTTCGGGCTATGTCAGTTACCTTGGTTCTCCCGCGGATCTCTTCATTTCTGATTCGATCACGTAGAGAAACTTCAACCACAGCCCTCTTCATTGCTCTTTGGGTGACTTTTAGTCTTTTAATAAGGCCCATTGTGAGCGACTACATTTTAGTGCCATAGGTCATCACTGGCAACACGCACTGGTCAAAGACTTTCCGTCTTGAGACACTGCGGTATGTGATGACAAAATATTGCGTAGCTTTCCAAACGCGGGTAGCGTTTGGGAAGCTACGCAATATTTTCTCGCTATTTTCTAGCTGAGTTGGATTCGACGATTGACCTCTTTCTCGAAGTTGGACCTTCTTAACTGCACAGTTTGTCCTAGGTAAACATACTTGTCCACCACTTCGAGTGAAGACGTATCTCCGATCTTCATGAGAATCAGTATTACCTACATGGGCATTTGACATGAGCTTTGTCTTGTCCATGTTTATTTTAAGACCCACTCTTTCGGAAGCTCTACTAAAGTCATCAAGCATTGTACTAAGCTTCCCCACAGTCTTAGCCATGACAACTTTGCTGTCGGCAAAGCGAAAGTTAGTGATGTACTCGCCATTGATGTTGATGCCTAGATTGCCTAGCCCTTTCCAATCCAGAACCTTGAAGACATCCTCCAGTGCAGAGGTGAACAGTTTCGGAGAGATAACGTCTCCCTGTCTCACACCTCGCTGCAGAAGGATAGATTTCGAGCTCTGATCCTAGAGTCGGACTGACATAGTGGCGTTTTCTTACAGACATTTCAGCACCTCGATGTACCGGTAGTTGAACTGGCACCGTTGAAGAGACTGCATTACAGCCCATGACTTGATCGAATCGAAGGATTTCTCGCAGTCCACAAACGCTAAGCAGAGAGGCAGGTTATACTATTCGGTCTTCTGTATAACCCGCGGCAGCTTATGTATGTGGTCTACAGTACTAAAGCCTTACGGAATCCGGCTTGTTCGGGAGGCTGGAATTCGTTAAACCTGCGCGCTAAACGGTTAACGGCACTGTCGCCCTTCTTAAGAAAAGTATCACCTCTGTTCCATGCCTGTGGCGTTTTTCCCTTGAGTATTACAAAATCAAACAACTTCTGGAGTTTGTTTCAGAGCGGGTTTTCCGGCCGACCTTTAGGAGTTTGGCTGTAATTCCATCATCTCCCGGCGTCTTATTGTTTTTGAGGTGCTTCTAAGCCATCCTAATCTTTTACAAGCTGACGTCCAGGATGTCTTCAGTGTCGGGTCAATCCAGCTCTTGGGTCGTTTACCAAATTAGCTCAGGTTTGGTCTTCAGTTTCGCAAGCTGGCTCTGCCCAATAGACATATCTCTTACAAAGATCTTATAGCCTTTATTCCGCTCTATCGCGTCCTTAATGCGGTCTACACCAAAGCGGTTTAGGTCGCTTTTCAAGAACTTAGAGATCCGTCTATTGAGCTGCCAGTACTTGAGTTCATCGTCTGAAGACTGTAGGATTATCTCGCGCCTCTCCTCCATGAGCTGTATAGTAAGATCAGAGAACTTCTTGTTTCTATTGGTATGATGGGTAAGCGCAATGTCTCTCTATGGCTCGGTTAAGAACGTTGGTCTATCGTTTTGCAAAGAAATTACACTTTTAGATTGTTTGTCCAAGCTTTCAGGTTGATATTGCGAATACTCAAAATCTGATGCAGTCAATAGTGAGTCACATAAAATCTGAGCTACATTTGAGACACAAAAATTGTCTTTTTGCCTTCATTTAATCACAATTAAGTCCGGAGAAACATTTGTTTTTATTAATTGTGTTTCTAGCACCACAATTTTTTTTCACTTGTACCCTAATTGCGTAATACAACACAATCACAATATGTTTCGATTTGAAACAGATTGCTAATCCATTGCTTCATAAGTTGGAAAAGAAAATCTGCTCAACAACGTAAATAATGCAATGAATGTTGTTGAACTGTCAAAATTAAATAAATTAGGCAAAATTGTTTACGAAAATAAGTTACGCAATTAGGGTACAGGATCAGGTTTGTTCTTGAGGTCTGTAAAAAACAGTTATTGTATATTAATGGTGATTATTTTTATTTAAAACAAAATATATGACTACTTACCGTGGAATACTTATCAGCACAACTTAGAGAACTCCGCGATATTTGTGCAAAACTGCCACAACTCAAAAGTGACATTATTGCATAACATTAAACGGGCGATAGCCGCGAGCGCATGCGGCCGATTAACGATGAGCCGGTGTTGCATGAAAGAGACGCAACGTTATCGTTTATTCACTAATGACACTTATGCCTCCAATCGGGTAGTTTATGAACTAACGAGTCGGGTCTTTAATGCATAAAATAAAGTACCTAATTTAGAACAAGAATTCATTACTAACTCAAATTGCAACAATTTCGACTTGTGCCACTAATGTATTCAGCCAGCGATATCAGGTTTATTGACCAGTCAAGCAGCAGAAAAGTATCAGCATTTTTATTAAGTTTGAGAATATACAATACGATAGTTGCCTAGTTAAAAAAAAAGAAATTCTATTTAGTCCGTCTTTCAGATAATAAAAAATATTAGACACGTATTTTTTGCTTTATCATATTAATCAAAAATAACTTGGAAAAGACGCATTAAAGTTGGGGAGCTCGCTACGTTACAACGTCGTATTAAATCTAGCAAGGCGTGCAAATTTTAACTCAATGGTGCCAATTCTCTTGTCACAAATGCCTCTAAACTAGACAAAAAATCACCAAAATGTAGTTTGTTCCTGTCAAACAACGATTTCCCATTCTGAAATAGACTAAAGTGACACAACTTAACTATATTTTAGTTTGACAGCACTACGATAGCACTGAGATTTTAATTGAGTGAAAATGGGAATTTTGCTATTCTGAATTTGACGTTTTTCACCTAAAATTTAGATTTTCTAACTAAATCTGTCTATTTTTAATCGCGACTAAAAACGTGTGGAATAAAATTGGTTGTCATGAACTTTAAATTCACACCAACACCTCGACTTCAGATGCAAAAACAGTACTGAATCTTTTTTTTTTTTTGCTTATATCTCGAAAACAGTGTGTCCAATCACAAAAATAATTAAAATTTCGACCCCTTAAATAAAATCCTACCCCTAACACTCTCCATGTAGGTAAAAAAAATATTATTTTCCATATAAAAAGTGAACAATTCCATATAAAATACATCGAAGCTGCCCTGCGCGCCTCCGACTAAAAAAAAATTCACGTGGTAGGGCAAACAAGTACCACGTGGACTCGCGATTGTCAAATACGATTTGAGTTGTGTCAAAATTATATTTAAATTTAGAGAATTTTTGTTGCAGAATAAATTATCATAGCCAAAAGTAAGGAATTTTAGTGATAGTTTAGTTAGTTTAGTTCGGTGTACAAGAGAATCGGCACCAATGTATCGCCATAATCTTTTGATTACGTCAAAAAAAAAAAAAAACGTCTTCAATATTTTTTAATAATCTTCAAGAAAGACAAAAAAAATTTGGACACAGGCCTATTTCCTAATGCTGTTCATGATGAAGAAAGAAAATACGTTTATTTGCGGTAAACATGACGCAAAGAAAGATTAAAAAAAAACACGTAAATAACAAATTGGGGGAAAATATGCGTCACATCCACGCAAAACGGCCATCGCTCGGCATTGAAGTTAGACTATTTAAATATTTGCATGCATATGGGAAAATGTGACATTCCACTAATAATTTTAATATACCTACCATATTTTGTACCGCATTTTACTGCAAATAAGTTCCTTTGAAAAAACACATTCGCAGACCAAAGTACCAGGCTAACATAAATGAGCGGGACAATCTCACTGTTCCGCTATAAAATATCATTGCAATAGCCAACTAGTGAAGCGAATTCTTTAAGCTTAGTCTTAGCTCCATTGTTATCTTTCGAAAGACGAAATAAAAGAAAACCTCCGTCTCTTTTGTCTTTGTCTTTCTCTTTTATCTGTAATTTCAACTACTATTTTTAAAGTTTATTTTAGTCGGGAAAAAACTTCCTGATTTATAAATTGTTGTGTGATTTTAACACTCTTTATTTATTTATTTGTTAATATAGGTAAGTAAATAAAGAAATACAGATCAGTTTGGTGAACAGACTTCTAAAAATGGCGGAGGTGAGAACCTCCGCCATTTTTAGAAGTCTATATACGTCGAACCTATTTTTTTTTTTATTAAGTCAACCTTTTCTATAACTATAATTGTGATGATTAAATAATGCTTTCAACTGGATTTAGTAAACTTTGAAATTCATATGTCTGGAAATCAAGTTTAAAAATGAAAATGTCTCGAAAACATACAAGTTTGTTTCAATATTTCTTGTTCTTGCTAACGACACCGGACAATTATTTACGGACAACAGCGGTGGCATCGGAAACTTTCCGTGTTTCATACGTGGGTACGATGTTCAGTTTTGTCCTGAGTTTTCCGATTTTGTTTTTCAACTGAAATGGCAGCAAAACGAGTTTTTGAACTTCGAATGGAGGAATAAAGTTTTGAGTGTGAGGGTCATATGTTTTTGGCTTTTTCGTCGTACTAATTTAGACTCTATACACGTTTGATGATCAATGCTCTGTACTTTTTGATTGTAGAAGGAATTTTCTTATAAATAAAATCCACTGACACAAAATACCTGCCAACAAAATAAAACAATTAAGTTGATCCGCAATTGTAGCCCGCGAAATTCAAATTTTCTTAAGTTTTTTGGAATTTTCTTGTCTATGTCAGGTTGTATCTTGATCAAAATATACGATTCGCGACTATAACAGATTTACAGAATTATAATCATTAGAAAATACATCTCTCTAAGTTAGATTTTTTCCATAAGAAAGGAGATGTCCGCTTTTTGTAGGGACGTTGGTTTTTTATTCCGAAAAAAATCTAAGCAGCATCAAACTACATCTAAATAAAAACGACAAAATATGGAAATAGGAACCACTAAAACAATATTTTTAGACCCCTCCATTTAAGAGAAAAATTATAAACTATTTAAAGTACAATTTTTAAGCTATTGCATAACTTTTATCGCGGGCTTTAAGCGCGGCGACCGAATCAAGAAATTCCGTAACTGCGGATCCACCTTAAGATTCCTTCGCAAGCCGCGAGCTTGCGAAGGAATCTTAAGGTGGATCCGCAGTTGTAGCTAACGAATTTCAGATAGATTTGTTTCATAAGAACAAAGGACATTTGACACATGGTACTTCCATGTGTCAATTTATATCATATTTGTCATAGTTGCCGTCAAACAAATAAAAAAAAAAACGTGTGGCACTCGGGGACTGCCGCGGTAAAGCTATTGTGTAGCATTTGTAACCTCCATACTTCCTATTTGTCAACGCTACACTTGGGATGATGACGTGATGACATAAAACAAAAATTACGTTCCCTTGACAACATCACGTTTGAACAGTCATTACATGGTAGGCGGAGTGGGGGGTGTTAGGTTTTATTTTCGTTACGTTACGGAATTTCTTGATTCGGTCGCCGCGCTTAAAGCCCGCGATAAAAGTTATGCAATAGCTTAAAAATTGTACTTTAAATAGTTTATAATTTTTCTCTTAAATGGAGGGGTCTAATACTTACATTGCTTTGCATAAATATCGTTATGGAAGATCTTGGATACTCACGAAACAAGGTATCCCAATGTGAGGACCAGTGGGTATAATTTTTAAACAAAAACTTTATTTTTATTCACTTTTTCTTACTCCTCTCCTGGCCCTGACAACAATTAATCGGACAATCTTAGAGAGGTCACCATATACGAGACTATAAAATATTACCTAAGTACTGCTTTCTAATAAACGTTTACGAGATCATCAAATGACCGGTGGTTAGAAATTAACAATAATTAATCTGTGATAGCAACTACAACTGTCACACAATTAAGCGGGAAGCGTTTTCATAAAATCATGGCAGTTGACACCTTTGCTAACTTATGGAGTTGTATTGCTGATTGTTATGCTTATAATTGTGTAAAACCATATTTGTTACGGCCGCGAATCATATTTAGATCAACATACAACCTGATACTGACCTGCAAAATGCAAAAAACGTAAGAAAATTTGAATTTCACGGGCTACCCTGACGCTTTCGCCTTAAGTCTTTAGGAGTTAATTCGCCTCAAAGATGCTCCTATTTTTGAACAAACAGTTATTTTGCCCTAACTTCAATGACATTAAAATATCGACGTTGGCTGAGCATTTTTTTATGTATCCACAACGGGGCAGCTCTTGGCCTGCATCTCACCTGATGGTATGTGATAATCAGTCCGAAGGTGGAAGCGAGCGTCACCTGGAATCCTCAACCACAGAGGAACTGGCTATCTTACCTCCAACTGCCGAAACACAATGCTGTTAACATTGTCGTTATGGCGACAGACACACGTTCAGTGCCGGGTTCCTGGAGGGTTCACTTTAGCGCAAACGTAATGCCGGTGAAACCCCTGGAGGGTCCAATACATATATGTGGCGCATATATTTGGCGGCATGGCATAGTTATGAGCTCTATGAAAAATGGGTGTCGAATGTGGTAAATAAGATGGTAGTACTACAGACGCCAGCACATCAAGCTACCCAGAACTGTCAAATTTTCCCAATCAACTTTGAATCTTAAACTTCAGCGATAAAGTTGAAAATCTATTAAATAAATTTAACAGATTGTAGTAGCTTGATGTGTTGGCGTCTGTACCTAGCTAGGTGGACCCAACTACCAACCAAACCGAGCAGAAATTTTAAAAATCGTTCAAAAATATTGTGAGTTTGCAAAAACCATTTTCGGATTCAGGGATCCGTTAGCGAAATAAGTGCTAATTTACGTTAGAGTCATGTGTGTGTGTGTGTGCCCCCTGCCACCTAAATGGTTAAAAAAAATCACGGCAGTAGTATTTATAACCAAATTAAAAGGAAAACTATCACAGCTAAGTTGGCTTTACAAGTTAACGAGTAATAATCGACCAACTTACATTTGCAGTTGCAAAAAAAACATGTTAACATGTTTTTCAACTACAAAGTTAAGTATGTTTTTGGGATAAATTCATCTCAACTACAGAACCCTTCATTGTGCGTGGTCCGACACGTACTTAACCGGTTTTTTTATGAATAGTAATTCCCTACTTTGTATTAATGTACCCTTAAATAAAATAGGGTAGTGGCCAGACAACAGTAACATAGCAATCGGGTCACAAGTTAACGCGCCATTACCTCACTTAATGACGTGCCTGTCATACTAAAGAGGTTTTACTACTATAGTTTATTTTGTGCCAATGGCCACTGAAAAAAAAACTAAACAACATTTAAACTGTGTGTCATAGGTTTGTTCTAATTTTGAAGTTGTTTTTGCTTGAGGCATAGCTTGAGGAAACCGGCATGTCCTAGAACCATAGATATAAGTTCCAACAATTCGAAGACATGTGACATCTCAACCCGCACTGGGCCCGCGTGGAGGATTACGGTCGACTCCCTCTCACTGAGAGGAGGCCTGTGTTCCAGAAATATGTTTATGCTTGCTTGAAGTTGAAGTGCGTTTTCTGCATAGAGCTTCATGCTGATTATGAACTTCAAAGTGATAAACTTTAATAAACACCCGTTTTCTGAATTGAAAATTTCAGAACTTGTCAAGCTCTACTTTACCATTATGGTCCTAAGGCCTAGCCTACGAGATTCTAAATTCCTTACGTTTTTTGCAAAGTTATTTCGTATTTCACTAGCTTTATTAAAGGAATCACCATAATTAAGAGTTTGTCAAGTTCTCATCTTCAAATTGTCAATTCAGAAACCTAGTCTTAATTGAAATCTTTACTTTCTGTCAATGTTCCATACAATTTTTGAAAGGAACTAGTGATTTCAACATGTTTTGTTGTGAAATGTTTCGCCAGTGCAAACGCACATTTAGGTCCGTGTTACAAAACCTCACTCAAGACTAAAGCATTGTTTCAAAGAATTTTCAACCAACACTACGGCTTTAAACTAGTTTCAAGCAACGCTTGAATTTTGAGTGAGGTTTTGTAATACGGGCCTTAGTTTTCTAAACTATTCATCAACTTTTTAGGCTGTTTTTCAAAGTCTTGGAATTTTAAACATATAGAGGGTATTGCTTATTGCGTTTTTACCAATAAATCATATTTTTTCTGTTCTGAAATCGTCGTTGACTTCGCTCTTTCAAACTATTGAAAACGCACCTTAAACTACATCGCACGATGGGCGAGTAATTACATCGAGAAGCTGTTAATTCTAATAGGCCTATAATAAAACAGCTTTAGTTTAGGCCCTTGGTGACAGGTGGACAGTTTCCGAAAGCGATTTGCGATCTTTACGCCGAGTAGTTACAAATGGCTTCAGTCTTCACATCTTGCTGAAAGAAGCACTGAAAAGAAACGACAAATTGAAACCGTGCACTAAAACTCCAACTTTTCTGAACACAAGAGAAAAATAATCAATTAATCTATCCCCGAAAATCATTTGCAACAATATTGCCAAATCCTCTCGTAATTTGTAGACTGTAACAATAATTGGTAAACGTCTGCCGATGGCGATGATAAATGTAGCTTAAAGACCTCACGACAGCCATGTAATAGGCTGCCATATTGTAACAAATGATCGAATAGCGACAAGCAAGAGCGACACATGATCCGCCATCTTGGGTAAAAATTGGCGCGAAACATGGTTTAGCTTTTAATGTCGTGTGTATATATTTTAATAATTTATTATTTTCTGAGTTCGGAGTGATGTGTTTTGTTTGTTTCTTGATCCGTAAAGGGTAACGCAGTGAAAGCAGATTTCCATGTACCTAATATTTTGGGTACCTATAACTTCAACTTTTCCATAAAGTTCGCGTTGGAGAATAGACAACTTATTCGTTTTTTTTCGGTGACAACATTTTTTGGGAGTAGAAACTTACACTATTAAAAAAAATCTAATAGATACAGAAAAAATAAACGCAAACCTAACATTTAAGTCATTGTTTTTATTCTTCGTTTTTAAATCAATAACGGAAGAAGCAAAAATAAGCCAGTGAAGATACTAGACTGTCTGTATAAGTAATTAACACTGGCTAAGATAGCTAATCCTTGGATAGTGTCTCTTGATACTTGCTAATTGCACTAGACAAACTATTATGAATTATGATGAATGAAATAAGTTTTCTCATAATTACTCAGGCGCGGATACAGGGGTGGGGGGGACATTTGCGGGCGCATTTGCTCCCCCTGGGCTTCGACAAACTAAGTCTAAAACTCTAAATTAGACATAAACATAGTTTTACAACATATAACTAAGATAATTATTAGTGATGCAACGAATACGAATACGAATATTCGTATTCGCCGAATAGTAGACATTTACCGAATATTCGTATTCGGCGAATACTAATACGAATACTAATACGAATATTTAAAAATTAATATGTTTGTACGCAAATCTAATTACTGGCAGACTTGGAAAACGCGCGTCGACGGCACGTAAAAATACGACGTGTGCAAGGGCCTTAACCGCAACGACGACGCGACGGGGGACTCCCCGGCCATAGTTTATACAGTACCGCGGCCCGTGAGTTTTCCTATCATTACGAATCATGGACTGATTAATTCATTCATTCCTTTCATTTCATTTGTCAGTCGAAAGCACAAGTCAAGCAAGAGAGTATTGTTTTATTTATTTTCTGAGGTTGCTGCGAAGTGAAAGGAGTTGAAGTTGAATAGAAAATGTCTTCTCGTAAACGAGATCAAAGTGACATATGGAAACACTTCGATAAATTACCAAATAAGTAGTTATATGGTCTGTATTTCTTTTGTATGAACAAAAGGTAGGATAGTAAGTCCTAAGTAACTTAGACGAACGTTAGTAATAGCTGCGTCTATGTAGTACTAGACTATTAGTCTTTTATTACCATGGCGAGATATTCGTTTTCGCCGAATAGTAGGTTTGATATTCGTATTCGTATTCGTATTCGTAAAAGTAGTATTCGTTGCATCACTAATAATTATAGATAAATAGCCATCCTCAAAAATGGGGGCACATTCTCGAATTTACGGAAAATAGAAGCCGAAGGTTTTTTTTTTAAAGGCTATTAAGTCTTGAGAAATCCTTCCCTCAGAGAGAAACATTTGCCCCAATTACCTACATTTATGAAAAATAAGATTCCGTTAAGCTTGTTCGCCTGTGTCAGTTATCTTAGCTATTCTAAGTATCACATAATATTCGTAATATTATGGAAAATCTAAATCTGCATAAGTACGTTGATTTTTTTTGTCAAACAGCTTTATTTGCACTTCGGGGAATATTTACATCAGCATTGAAATTAACTAAACTGGACTCATTTGAAGAAGTTGGTAACGTCGCAAATACCTAATTCGCTGTCAAATATTTCGGTTAGTCCCCCTATGCTCTAGTCCCGCTATGCTCGACTCGAAAAATACCTACTATAAAGTTTCGCTATGCACGAAATTCTTGGATTCTACGTAAATATCGGAGGGTGCAGTTGGAAAGAATTCACTATATTATTATTTTCCATTTTTTAAGGTTCCGTACCCAAAGGTAAAACGGGACCCTATTACTAAGACTCCGCTGTCCGTCTGTCTGTCCGTCTGTCACCAGGCTGTATCTCATGAACCGTGATAGTTAGACAGTTGAAATTTTAACAGATGATGTATTCCTGTTGCCGCAAAAAACAGAACAAAATAAATATTTAAGGAGGCTCCCATACAACAGACATGTTTTTTTTTGCCATTTTTATATTTAATGGTACGGAAACCTTCGTGCGCGAGTCCGACTCGCACTTTTCCGGTTTTTTTATATTATAGTTCCAGCACTGCGCTTGGGTACGCTATTATTGCGGCCCGTACAACAAAGTAGTATGGCAGCTATTTCCTCACATTTAGCAGTCAATAATAAACTGCTTGTCAAGCCAATACAAATAGAGTTCAAAATGGTGACTGACAGAACAGTGCTACCAAACACGTCACGGGACAAATAATACAGTAGTAAAACGCACAGTCTATGGAAATTCATAAAAACCTCCAAACGTCACAAGTCATCATACCGTGCCGCCATTCCATGGAATTAGTATGTACTATATCACTATTTAAAGAGTAAAGCATGGAATTAGTATGTACCTACTATAAATGGAGTAAAGTCAGAACAACAGACACATTTTGAACTAAATAGTTTACAAATACGTCTATTTTGTTTCGTTCACCATTTAACGTGATTAGTGAGTCACATTATGTTAGGAGTGGTGTGGATTACGATTCGTCTGACGTCAGCTCCAACCTTTCTGTTCGAGACAGTAGATTGATGATGATGGATCAGAGGGAATAAGAAACAGCTGAATGCTTAGGATAATTTCATTAATTAACTTAAGTTGGTTGTACAATTTAACCTTTTAAGGACTGCTGTCGCCCGGAGGGGTCGGTTTCGCGCGCAACCGTTTAGGACCGGTGACGCCTCCGGGCGACAGCGCGCGTTGCCAATAGGCTACACCATTAAAATATTATTTTTGCGTAAAGTACGGAACTTAGTCGATTGCTAATATTTTTCCTACACTGCCAAGAATATTTGTAAGCCATAGACGATAAAAGTTACTAAAAACTTCGTGCCCAACACTATAAAAAAAAAATACGAAGGCGCCCTTTTTTACATTGATATTCTGTGGTTTATTGTCGTGACTTAGTGTTGTTGTTTTATTTATTGTGAGTTATTGTGATGGATTTTTCGTTTGAAACTTAGGTAAGTACATGAATAATGAAACAATAGTGGCTTGTGCAAGTTTTTGGCTAATCGTTTGCGTAAAACAATATAGTAAAAATGATTTCCGAGCCAATCAATTTTCAGGTTATTTCGCCTTACACATTTGCCATATAAATATATTATTGTTGACTGTTTTCCGATGAATTTGTGTCTATAAATGGTAATTATCTATGCAAAAACTAATTATAATTAATTATTTCATGCATTCAAAGCGTATTCATTTATTTTTATCCATTTTTCAAAGATTTTTCGAAGCATTTTGATGTGTAGGTAAAACGGGTCAAATTATCATGCCGAATTTTTATGAAATAATACTAGATTTGTTTTGTAACCATTAATGAATTAATCAAAAGGGTTATAAATAAGGAATGTGTGTACAGAAATTGATAAAACACTTCATTCTTGTTTACTTTCAAATAAGATTCTAACTAGACTAGATAAATTTCCGGATAAAATGACCCGTCAAGGTCATCTTGGTATTTTACCAATTATCGTATCATATTTTTACGATTCATGGATAACAATTAGTCGAAGAAGGTATAGGTAATATTCTAGAAAGATTTAATACATGATATAATGCTCATTATAACTCGTATGATCTTTTCCAATATCACGAATTGGACTACGCGATTCAAAATGACAGCACCGCGCACTATGAAGTTTGAGTTAGAATATTATGGAAATATTGTATGTAAGACTAATAAGAAAAAAATCTAATTGGATTACTTGTGTATTCATGATATTATTACCAAAATTTTGCGTAAATCAATTCATTACTTTTGCCAGAAACTAACATAATACATTAACAAGTCGGCTTACGGCCAGTTCTCTATTTTCAATAGGATGTTTACAATAATAACTAAACGTATGAGTGTTATGGATATTATCATAAGTGGCCCCCGTTGTTCAAACACTCGAATCTGTTTACAGATTGTAAAATGACGCAATAGAAACGAAGCTACAGCAGTTTTTGTGTGAGAGGTCAACCCGTGTCAGATTACATCGCGATAAGCCGCACGTGTTTGTCCTTGACGGATGGTCGCACGCTTTTTTTGCAGTACTTAAAAGGTTAAGATGGTTGCCAGAGTGTTTGTGGCAATTTTTTTTGTCAACTGGAGTAAAGTTAGAAGGACAAGCTACAGTTCGTTTTTAATAGCAGAGACTAATTTGACAGTAGCAAATGTCAAACTTCAAATTGAAGAAAACCAAAAAAACAAACAACATTCACTTGAAATGTCAAATTAGTCTCTGGGATTAAAAAACGAACTTCAGAATGTTCTGAGGGTTAAAAATCAAGCGCTATTGTTTTGTAAACCTCCTGTTACAACAATCTACATTATTATATGCATACCCGCATATATAAATGAATGTCGTTTTTCGAGATTGTATTTGTGACCACGCTCTTCTCCTGAACCGCACAATTTATTTTGATGCGGTATTCACCAACCCGCAACACCGGCAGGCATCGGGTCTAGCGGACCCCTTCAGTTGTGCTGTCATCTCTTTGAGGTGTGCGTGAAACACAACGCGTCGTCGACCCGGGCCTGGTCCTTATCGGACGCCGAGCTACCCATTGCTCACCGTCCGCAAGCCCGCGCCAACGGCCGGGAATCGGCCTGCGATTCCCGACGCCTAGGGCGTCTCCTGCGGCATTTAGTTGCGTGAGAGCGCGAAATTTGCCTCTCCCTGACGCGTTCCGCCTCCTCCTTCACGAGCATTACTGCTTCACAGAAGGAGGTGACGGCCTCCCATGCCCTCTCGCTCCGTACCATGGCCTAAACCAGGGCTGGACGCGAGAGATCAAAGCCGCCGATCGCCTCCACGAGGACACGGCGATGCTCCGCCCAAGCCGGGCAGACCTCCACCGTATGCTTCTCCATTCTTCCATTCAGCGTTGAAATTTTTCAACGGTTATAAAAAAAATCAACGAAGGGGTTTCAGAATCATGTACTGAATCCATGGTAACAGTTTTCGCGTCGATGTTGCCGCCTTGTATAATAAAGAAATCACGGTGTACCTATTTTCGTAAAAACAGTGCAAAGGAGTATAGCTCGCTAGTATGGTCTAAACTTAACAAGCAAACCCGCTGAAAAAGCAAAGCAATATACACAAAGGATTCCACTACTTATAATTCAGAACAGCGGCTGTTTATAATAGGTGTAATATTCCACAAAGATCGTTAATTTGTAATTAATTCCACTTTATGACTATGAACGACAGGTCCACATGCTTTATGTACCATTCGGGCATTAACTTTAATCTAAACATGGCGCAGGGTTGAAGTTAAAAACCTTCAAATGCTTGATAAATAGAATATACTTTTATTGTACACCAAAATTATTCCTCCTCATGTTGAGATCGGCTTCCAATCTAACCGGATGCAGATTACCAGTATTTTACATGGAGCGACTGCCTATCCGACCTCCACAACCCAGTAACTGGGTAATACGATACCCCTTGGTAAGACTGGTTGTCAAACTTTCGGGCTACTGACGACCCGTGGTGACGTGCTTTCCGAGGCACGGAGGAGTCTCGGTGTGTAAGGATGGTCACTCATCCACGGATCAACACCGGCAAGCGTACCTTAACCTGATGGATCGACCCGTGCGGCTGGTTAATACTTATAAAATAAAATAAAAATATTTTATTGTCAGGCATCAAGGCCGTTACGTTGTACAACGGGTGTTAGTATTACATCTGACTTAAAAAACTATATTAGTAGATAATAGATAACATGCAGGAACACAAAAAGAAGAAAGAAAAATAAACAACAGGAAGGTTCAACAAGCCTTGTTGCCAACATGAAGCTTGGTAAACCTCCCCATTGTAGGCCCATCCAGCCTCTCTGCAAAAACCCTCAGAATGCTGTTGCTGCTCCCCCTCACCCGGGATATTACTGAGGCAACTTTCTTCTGCATAGCCTCATGCTGTTATCATAGGTTTGCATTAAGTAAAAGTACCTAGGCGACAGGTGCGGTCCGAGGGGGGGGGGGGTCCTGGGGCTCATGACCCCCCCCAAAATCATTCAAGCTGTTGAGAGCCTTAATAATTTTTAGAGTATCAATTAAATACTTTCCTAAAAATGTTCTTCAGCACCCATGGTACCCCCCCCAAAATCTTGGGCTGCGACTGCGCCTGCTAGGCGACCGAGCTCTGCTCTGGTGAAATTAGAGAATGCTCATATGGGTTAGTGGGTTACTGGGTAACTCGATACCCCACCACCAGAGTCGCGCCGCACCTTTCTGCAGAAGCGACAGCGATGTTTTTTTTTCACCCGTTATAATTATCCATTTATGACATATACGGGATGAAAGAGGTAGCCCTAAGCTCGCTACAACAATTTAGGACAAAAAGTTACACAAGCACTTAATTTGGAACATTCGGTGGTCTTGTGCATAATTTGGACGACAATGTGACACTTATCAATTAGAACGTGTTTTATTTTTGTTTGTTACGACTGATTACGACTTTGTTGTTCGTCCATGTCATGTTCATTCAAATGTTTCGCTGATAGTGGAGCATGTGTTGGATCCACAGATCTAAATCTATGGTTGGATCATTCGGTTCCCATCAAAATGATTGAGCTGAACGGTGCTGATCCCTGTGTCATGTTTCTGAACGGGTGCCGTTTTTCACGTCCGCTGACTTAAAGTTCCAGCTCTTTGACGCTGAAATCGACGGCGTCGATTATTTAAAGAGAAGAGTGCGTGTTTAGCTAGTTCCTGGTCGCCAGGGTCGACTTCAGAATCCTCAGGAAGTTTATTTGTGCCAGGGCGGAACGATTATGGAATTCGCCTGAAATTCGCCTGGGTGGAAGAAAGGACCTCGTTTTGATACGAGGCAATTTAAACGCGGAACAATATACTGTGACGAGTATGTGCAATCCATGTGCAATCTATGGTCATCCCTCACTGACAGCAGCACGCGTAGCATGACCACCGTAGAAACGAGTTTTGTCGACGGATAAGAAGGAAGGAAGATTTCTTGTTCATACAAGATAATGCGCGTGCACGCACGCTGGTGGTGAATGTGCTCTGCGAAAACAATATCACGATATTAAAGTGGCCTGCTCAATCCTCTGATCTCAATCCCACAGAGTATGCGTGAGATTTGCTCGGGAGAAGAGAAATACCTTCCCCAAAATTTGAACATGGAAAAAGAGCTTTTATACATCTTTCCAAAGTATGGAGCGGTATTCCACAGGTGACAATAGACACCCTGATACTCAGCATGCCACGCCGATGTAGACTCATTTATAAATATTAGTCTATGGATGTAGAGCCGTCACTACCGCCTTGGGAGGTCCAACAGATTATTAAAAAGTTACTAAGAATGTTTTTTTTTTAAATTAAATGTTTTGTGGACGTTAGCTTACTTAAACAAAAAAAAAATTTTTTCTTTTTGGTACCATTTTAGACTTTCATATTTTTTTTATTTTTCACTAACAACCCTTTTATTTAATCACGCTTCTATTTATTGTGAAATATTATTTTACTTATAAAGTGTTAAAATTAAAACAATTACTTTGAATACCCGTGTTTCCTAGACTTTGTTGGGTAGTGTAGTTTAATTGCCTATGCTTTTAGTTTGAGTTAAGTTTATCTTCAATTGATTTTTTCGGGTTTTTGGAACTACGTGACGCGACATCTATGAACATCTAATCTAACTAACACGAACAAACAAATTGAAGTTTCTTTATTACTTTCCTAACATATTAAAAGAACCATGAATTTCAAGACCATTCGCCACAAGCTTAGACAATATCCTTCTTATGACTTCCCTAGAAAAACTACAATGAACCTAAATAGTGCTTCAAAATGATTACTACGGTTCTTTTTTTCGTGTGGTTAGTGAATAACCTGGTGTCAGAGTTTTTATGCCGCCCATGGACCTCTGAGTTGGCTTCACATGCCGTCGAGAAATATCTCTCAGGCGTTTCCTCACGATGTTTTCTTTCACCGTTTTTGAAGCAAGTACTATGGGTTAACCCGTTTTAATCCGTGTAAGCGACCCTAAGAGTTACAGCGCTACCCAAAACATTAACTGCCTAATTAAGTCTTTGGCTAGGCTGCCACTTACACCTGAATTTATCTAGTAATAAGCCTACGTGAGCACGGGAAATAGCCTTTGGCTAGGCTATAAAATAAATCTCTTGTCTACGAAGAATCTCTATGATATTAGATAGACACCTACATAAAATCACGCCTGTATATCTATGCTAAAGATAGGCCGAGGCTGCACACATTTTGCCAGTTATGTTATACATAAGTATGTCTCGTTGGTCATAAGTCCGAGATAAGCAAATAAATGTTACTTTTAAGGACAACACTTTTCATTCATACCTATCATTAAATACAATAATAGTGGTCCCAGTGTTGTACCTTGAGGAACATCTAAAGATAAAGGTACCGCACTAACCTGAAATCCATTCTCAAAACCATCAATAGTGTTTTTAATATACTTAAGACGATATTACAAAACAGTTTTCATAAATTGTGCAATAATAATCTATAAAATGACAGAAAAGTCGTGATATCCGGTCTCGTATGCATCGCCCTAATTTGCTCAGATTCCGGGCTAATTGGCCAATGCCGACTCTTCTTTATTAATTAGACTACCATTAGATCTTCCTTTAATTTATCAGAAACGATTCAAATTTATTAGCATTTTATCTAATTCTGCGTTTGATTATGAAGGTGAATGTTCTCTGAGGAAGATTTTCTTGATATTCTTTTGTCTAATAAAATTGTGATTTGTGTTTTGTAATATCAATGCAAATTTTATGGATATTTAAAATTAATGGGAAATGCCTGTGATATTTTATGTGTTTCCCTAATAAACAGCACAGATATCATAGAAATTTTGGTTCAGACTTTTTTCTTCGTAAAAAAAGACTAATACCGCATGATAGCTTGCCCGTTTGTCCTTCAAAAATCAACTGCCTTTTACTTACTAAATAATTTTGCCACCGAAAATGTTTCATTTTGTAACCATTATGTTGATGGTATCAGTTTCAATCTAATGGCCGAGGGAATACCAGCATGTGTTGATATCGATATTTTAGTCAATTGTATGAAATTGTCGTCGAAAACTCGAAATAGACGAACTATATGTTTACGGTTTCGTGTGAAACGTTTTTGTAACTTGATGATTAAATGCAGCATTGTTTTTTGGGTTCTGCTTTAATTTCAATCGTTTTTGCTTACATGTTCAGTGCCGGGAGCCCTCCTGGAGGGTTCATTCAAGTGCCGGCTCATTTTAAATGTAGGTTTTTCTTAGCGAATTCGGCATTTTAAACTGTGCAAATAAAATTAATTCTATATTTACAAGATTTCAAACCTAATGCCGGTGACACTCTTCGAGAGTTAACTTTAGCGCAAACGTAATGCCGGTGACCCTCCTGGGAGTCAACTTGAAAAATGTATGGCGGCATGGCGTTTGAGCTCTACAAAAAATGGGTTGAGTCGAAAGTGTTAAATAATATTATTTCTTCTTTGAGGAAGGAGAAAAAATTGGTACAGACCTACTAAATTAAAATATTAAAACTTAAAACGTGAACGCTTGTCCAAAGATTCAGCTTAAGCTGCCTGAAGCTATGCAGCCTAAAGTTATTTTAACTACGATCGATGTCGCGTCGCGCCTGTTTGCGAGAACCTTTAACAAGAGTAAATAAACCGGCCAAGTGCATGTCGGACTACGCACAATGAAGAGTTCCGTAGTTGGGATGAATTTATCCCAAACACATACTTAACTTTGTAATTGAAATACATGTTCTTCCATACATTCCAACTGCAAATATGAGTGTGTACGCACAATATAGATTGATTTACCAAGTTATTTTAAGACCATAGACTTTTTATAGGTTTTCCTGTAATCTATGAGTGAAAAACTATTGTCAGAATTTTTTTCAAAATTTTAAGCTCAGTAGTTTCGGAGATAAAGGGTCAATTTTCATCTATTTTCTTAAATATCTTTAAATGCATTTATTTCAAAATTATAAAAAAATTGAGATACTATTAATAAGTAGGTACACCCTTTTGAATATTTTAATCAACTTTTATATAAATAAAATTTTCACCTTTTCAACCGTCTTTTCTTTTCTTTTTCCGTCATATCCTTCTTCTTTTTTTTGCGTTCGGAAACTTAAATCATATACAGTTTAGAAATTAAAAAATCGACTAAACCTTAACCCACAACTCGGCCGTCCTGCCATAGTCTGGCCTCAGACTATGAACTTACTCCATTGCTTACTTTAAAACAACAACTTAAATAATAGCTAATAGCAGTTTTTGAAATAAAACAATACGAACTTCTAAGCATCTAACATCTTAAAATTAAAATAATGTCATTTAACACCTGAGATCCAATGCCTTATCTTACTTTGTACCTTTTTCAAATAAAATAAAGGAAACTTAAGATTAAAATGTTGAGGAACATCTAACAGAAGAAACAACACTACAAGCAACAAGGTTAATAACTTACCCCTGGCCATTTTTTCATGTAGTCGGCTGCAGTTGACGTTCTTATAGGACCCTCAGCAGTAACTTCAGCCTTTTCCACCTCATACCGATCTTTCCCAAGTATCTTCATAACCTTGTAAGGTCCCAAATACTTTGCCTTTATCTTCAACGTTTTTCCGAATTGTGTTCTTCTAATAGCTACAAAATCTCCCACAGAATACTTTACACTCTCCTTCCTCTTTTTGTTGTAATTCATTCTATTTTCTTCTTGTATTTTCAGAATCTGTATTTTAGCGCATTCTCTCAGCTTCTCTCTTTCCTGTACATATTCTTCTCTTTCCTCTTCCTGTAACATGTTAATTATCTCTAAATTTTCTTTAAGTTTCAATTTAGTACTAATCAATAACTCAAAAGGAGTTGTACCTATGCTGCGCTGAAAAGTACTATTCAGTGATCTTTGCACCTGGCTTACATGACGGTACCATTGCTTCTCATCTCCTAGACACAACTTGGTAAGTATGGAGATTAAAACTCTGTGTACTCTCTCCACCTGTCCATTACCACGGGGAACACCAGTAGTAACTGTAACGTGTTGTATGCCTTCAGCATGACAATAGTCTGAAAAATCCTTGCTAGTGAATGCTGCTCCTTTATCTGTTATCATTCTGCTTGGGTTCCCAAATGCTTGTTGATGGATCCTTAGTTTATTAATTAGCTCTGCCGAATTTGTAGTTTTTGTCGGGAACAACCACACAAACTTAGTGAAAGCATCTACTATAGTCAAAATATAATTATATTGTTTCTTAGTTTCCGATAGAGGACCAATGTGATCACAATGTAAAGTACCCAGAGGTACACTTTCCTTCTCTATACTGTTCAAAAATCCTTCCTGCTTTCCTTCTTTTTTCAATGCTAGTAAACATGGTATGCAGCTAACGATAACTTCTTCTATTTTCCTAGTGACATCTTTAATATAATAATCTTTTTCAATGAGTTCTATCATTTTCTTTTTACCAAAATGACCATTTTCATGTACCTTTCTTAAAATTTGCATTTCCATTCCTTTTGGCACAACTATTTTGCCTTCTTCACCTTTATACAATAGTCCACTATGTTCATAATAATCCATGTATGGCTTCTGTTTTATAACCTCTAAAATAGCGTCGATTCCTTCATCACACTGTTGAGCCTTTCTTAACTGGTCATGGATTCCTCTTGTAACAATATTCACATAGGCGCTACGACTCAGAGCGTCTACATGCCTCATCTTGCTACCAGATCGATGTTCAACTATATAATCATATTCCTGTAATAAGAGGACCCACCTTGCCACTCTGGTTGTCAAATCTCTCTTTTTTAAGGTCATCTCAAATGCTGAACAATCTGTAACAATCTTGAACGGGATCCCACATAGATATTTCCTAAATTTTTTCACACCTTCTATCACAGCTAAAGCCTCCAACTCGTAGCTGGTTTATTTTTTCTCTGCGTCTGTAGTTTTCTTGCTCATGTAGTACACTGGATGTAAACAATTATCACGCGGATCTTGTTGCATGAGCACTGCTGCGTAAGCTTGTTGGGAAGCATCAGTGTGCAGTTCTGTCTTCAAAGATGGATTAAAAATTTTAAGTACTGGACCCTGTGTCAACTTCTCCTTCAACTTATTGAAAGCAATCTGCTGCTCCTCACCAAAATGATATTGACTGGTCTTCCTTAACAAATCTGTCAGTGGTCTTGCAATCCATGAGTAACCTTCAATAAATTTTCTAAAGTATGAGGTCAAACCTATAAAACTCTGGAGTTGTTTAATAGTTCGTGGCTCTGGAAACTTCATGACTGCTTCCACCTTATCTCTTGAAGGCCTTACTGTTCCATTCTCAATAATATGACCAAGGTACTCAACCCTAGTGGTTAGTAAATTGCATTTCTTCCAATTGATTTGGAGCCCATGTACAGCAGCTACTTTCAATACTTCTCTTAGTCTGTCAAGTGCCTCTTGATAGGTCTCAGCCATTAACAGAATATCGTCGATGAAAATTAATAAATAGGTAACCCTTTGAGATTATATCCCTGAAAATAATAGTTATAAACCGAGTAAAATAGCTTGGGCATATGGAAAGTCCAAAAGGTGCCCTATTAAACTCATACTGCCCTGTTTGCGTCACAAATGAAGTGTATTTTATACTGTTTTCCCACACTTTTAAGTGAAAATATGCTTCTTTGAGATCCAACTTACTAAATATCTTACACCCTGAAAGCCTATCCATGTGATCGTCTATGATTGGTAAAGGAAATTCATCCTTGACCATTTTTGCATTAATCCTTCGATAATCAACACAAACACGTGTTGAGCCATCCTTCTTTTTAACCAATACTAAAGGGCTTGAAAACTCAGAAAAACTGGGCCTAATAATACCTTTCTGCATCCATTCCTTGATCTGTTGGTCCACTATATGCTGCTCATGCAGAGATAGGCGTCTAGGTCTTTGTGCAACCGGTATATCATCCTTCAAAATTATTTTCATTTCAATCGGTGCCTCCTCCACCTGCATGGGCTTATAGTCTTCAACCATTTGCATAACAATTGTACGTATGTTTTCATTTGGAATGTAACTCATCGGTTGTTGCTGCTGTGCATCTGAAATTAAACATCTCAACATTTCACCTTCTCCTTTTGATATTAAACTAACACATCCATTATTAAACAACACAGTCGTACTTGTTAAAAAAGGTTGACCTAGTAAGATCTTGTAAGGCATTGTATCTACTGGTATTACATAAAATAATACATCCAAACGATGTCCGTCCATGTTTATGATAACATTAAACTTTCCTAACGTATTTACCTTTGACGAACCAAGTCCAGTCAGTAACAACTTTTCACTAATATATGACGACACTTTTAATTCAAAAAACAAATCTACCGTTATCAGATTTAAATCGCTTCCACTATCAATTAAAGTTTCAACCTTTTGACCACAAATTTCGATTATTTTCACCGATTTTTGAAGTTTGTTTTGATTTAAACCGTTGACATTCAACACCGACTGAAGTTGCGGACCACTGTCACTTTCAATGTTGACGTTTGATACTTGAATTCGACCTTCGCTATCGTCGACCTCTTCGTTTGCCTCAAACTTCACGCACATCGACTGGTGTTGCTGTCGACTTTCTGGCTGCGAACCATGCTTTTGAATGTTACAATCTGGTGCAATGTGGCCAAACTTATCACACTTGAAACATTTGAGTCCATTCGGACACGCATGAGATAGATGAGATGAATCGCCACACTTGAAACAATTTCTTCTAAGACCAACGGCTTGCAACTTGTTTCCGCGATTTGTACCTTCCTGGTTTTGTTTTGATGAACTCGCACTAGCCGTACTAGGTTTGTTTTCGTTGCTTCTTTTCATCTTTGTCTTCATGGTCTCGTATATTGAGAGTTTTTCTTTTAGGACACTGTACGTTGTGACTCCGTATAAAATAGCTTTATTGTTTTCGTAGTCCGATATCCCGTCTACTATGTACTGTATCGCAATATAATCGGGGAATTTTGCTCTTTTTCCCAATTCCTTCATTACCAACATGTACTGGTAATAGGTCTCCTCGCGCTTCTTCTTACGAGAACTCATTAATTCGTGCATTTCTTTGATATTCAGTGATTCGGGAAACTCGAGAAACGAGCCCCCAAAGTTGTAACCATCCTACAACTTTGGGGGCCCCTCCGGGATTGGAAGAATAAGATTTCTGGCAGAAATATTACGGTCGGAACGTGATTGGTTTCTCACGCATGTGGCGTACTCGTTGTTGGTCGCTGTGGAAAAGTTGTAAAAGTGTTTTGAAGATGCAAGACGACAAGGCGATATTAAGCGTCACGAATAGTTTCGGCGCAGATTGTATTGCGAAATTTAGTGGCGATGATAAAACGTATTCGTCCTCAAAATGGGCTCAGGATATTGAGGATAACTCCGAGATTTTCAGCTGGACCCCTCAACAGAAATTGATCGTCGCCCGAAGATCGCTAACAGGCACGGCTGAGCTCTGGTTACGGTCAGAAAAAGCCTACAAGACGTTCGAAGAGCTGAAAGCTGCACTACAAAAGGAGTTTCCCGAATCAGTGAATATCAAAGAAATGCACGAATTAATGAGTTCTCGTAAGAAGAAGCGCGAGGAGACCTATTACCAGTACATGTTGGTAATGAAGGAATTGGGAAAAAGAGCAAAATTCCCCGATTATATTGCGATACAGTATATAGTAGACGGGATATCGGACTACGAAAACAATAAAGCTATTTTATACGGAGTCACAACGTACAGTGTCCTAAAAGAAAAACTCTCAATATACGAGACCATGAAGACAAAGATGAAAAGAAGCAACGAAAACAAACCTAGTACGGCTAGTGCGAGTTCATCAAAACAAAACCAGGAAGGTACAAATCGCGGAAACAAGTTGCAAGCCGTTGGTCTTAGAAGAAATTGTTTCAAGTGTGGCGATTCATCTCATCTATCTCATGCGTGTCCGAATGGACTCAAATGTTTCAAGTGTGATAAGTTTGGCCACATTGCACCAGATTGTAACATTCAAAAGCATGGTTCGCAGCCAGAAAGTCGACAGCAACACCAGTCGATGTGCGTGAAGTTTGAGGCAAACGAAGAGGTCGACGATAGCGAAGGTCGAATTCAAGTATCAAACGTCAACATTGAAAGTGACAGTGGTCCGCAACTTCAGTCGGTGTTGAATGTCAACGGTTTAAATCAAAACAAACTTCAAAAATCAGTGAAAATAATCGAAATTTGTGGTCAAAAGGTTGAAACTTTAATTGATAGTGGAAGCGATTTAAATCTGATAACGGTAGATTTGTTTTTTGAATTAAAAGTGTCGTCATATATTAGTGAAAAGTTGTTACTGACTGGACTTGGTTCGTCAAAGGTAAATACGTTAGGAAAGTTTAATGTTATCTGATAAATAAGATAAAACCTTTAGAATAAATGGTTTTAATCAGCAAAATACAAAGAAAATAATATAGTCGTATTGACAGAATGACAATATCAAATTAACAGTTTTATTTTAAAACCATAGAAACTCCAATGAGTTTCCATATCACCACATTCTTCCAGGCTTAAAAGAGAACGATTTAGTTTAGAACGTAGTCTCCAAAGCGGTCTGGAGGCCTTCGATTTCTAGTAGACCTTCGTGGAACAGTAGCTGGATTTTCAGTAGCCGTGTGTTCGGCTTCGACTGTTGGGTGGTCCGTCAACTGTTGCTGTTCCTCATCTTCGTTCATACTTCGAGAATCGTAGAAGTCGTCTTCATTAGTCTCAACTGAATCTCGGGTCTCGTTAAGTACTTCAGGCGTTTCCTGGATTATCTCACTATCTTGTCCTAATGGTGCTAAGTGTCGATTAGAGATAGTTGATTCTCGACCATCCGCAAGACGCACATAGGAATAATCCGGATTTACATGAAGTAACGTCACCTCCTCAACGACCGGCTGATATTTATTATTACGGTTAAATTTTCGCATTAGCACATGTTCTGATTCTGTCAACCAAGTAGGTATAGAAACTCCATTCGATGATCGTCTAGTATGCGTAAACATCCGTTCATGCGGCGTACAGTGAGTAGCAGTACAGAGCAAAGACCGTATGGAATGTAAAGCTTGAGGAAGAACTTGTTCCCAATTTTCTATTGCGAGGTTGCGTGAACGTAGAGCCAATTGGATTGATTTCCATAGAGTCCCATTAAAACGTTCTACTTGGCCGTTTCCTCTTGGATTGTATGGAGTGGTTCTACTTGAAGCAATACCTCGTGAATTTAAGAAATTCTTTACTTCTGCCGATATGAATGAAGTTCCTCTATCTGAATGAAGGTAAGATGGCATGCCAAATAGCATAAATATTTCATTCAAATGTTTTATTACCGTTGTAGAACTCATATCACTGCACGGGAACGCAAACGGGAAACGTGAATATTCATCGATCACAGTCAATATATATTTATTTCTTGTATTAGATGGTACAGGACCTTTAAAGTCTATGCTTAATCTTTCCATAGGTGAAGTTGCTTTTATTAAGGTTGGATCTGGTAAGTCAGATCTGTAGAATTTCGGTTTTATTTCGGAACATATCCGACAGGAGTTAGTCATATTCCTAATTTCTTCAGTAGAATAAGGCAAATTTTTAGACTTTACCCAGTGATTCATGCGCATTATTCCTGGGTGACACAAAGCTTCATGCAATGAAATTAGTTTCTCAGTTCGTACTGGTACCGAAGCACAAACTCGCGAAAGTGCGTCAGCCACATCATTCTGCTTTCCGGGACGGTACACTATGTCGTACTTGAAAGGTGCTAAGTCCAAGCGCCATCGCTGTATTTTCTCATTCTTTATTTTGCTCGTCAGTTTATTATCAAACATGAATGATACAGAACGTTGGTCAGTAATGAGACGAAATGATTTGCCAATGAGAAAATGACGCCATTTCCTTAGCGATTCCACTATAGCGTAAGCTTCTTTCTCTATAGCTGAGTGGTTAAGTTCGCTATTATTTAGCATTCTGGAAAAAAATGCAACCGGTCGATTACATTGTGACAAAGTTGCTGCGATAGAATGATTGGATGCATCTGTTTCCACGGTAAATGGTGCATTGTGATCGATAGCGTGAACAGCTGATTTTGCAATATCAGATTTTAGTCTTTCGAAACTTCGAACTAATTCATTTTTCAATGGAAACATTTGTGTATGAGCGAGAGCATGAACTCTTTCTGAGAAATTTGGGATCCATTTGCTATAATGTGCAAACATTCCTATTGTTCTTCTCAGTGATGGCACATCGCATGGTGGTGGCAAACTCAATAGTGGCCTTAAACGTTCCTCATCTGGCTTAATAACGTGGTTCTCTACATTGTATCCCAGAATCTTAATAGAAAATTGGGAAAACTTACTCTTTTCTTTATTGAGAGTTAGGCCATATTTTTGAGCTGCTGCTACAAATCTCTTGAGGTTTTCATCATGTTCCTCTTGATTTGTTCCACATACCGTAATGTCATCTAAATACGCATACGTTCCTTTCAGCTCTTCTTTGCGAATAACCCAGTCTATGGTTCTTTGGAAACTTGACACTCCGTTAGTGACACCAAATGGAATACGCCGAAATTGGTAAAGATTTCCAAGTGCTTCAAAAGCAGTAAAGTGACGCTCCTTTGGCAGAATCGGGACTTGATGATATGCGCTTTGTAAGTCTATAGCGCTAAACACACGATATTTTGATATCTGTGATACCATTTCTTCAATGTTTGGAAGTGGGTATGCATCTAAAAGTGTATATCTATTTATTGTTCGAGAATAATCGATAACGAGACGTTTCTTATGATTAGTATTCTGTGAAATGAGGACTTGAGCTCTCCAAGGTGACATACTCTCTTCAATAATTCCCTCAGCCAAAAGTTTTCTTATTTCATCTCCAATAAACTTTTTATCATGCTCACTGTATCTTCGAGATTTTATGGCTATAGGCTTGCATTCGGGAGAGACATTCGAAAATAAAGGCACTGCAGGTACAGATGCCGCAGCAACACTGCATACCTTAATTGGATCTTTTGATCCTCCAAAAGAGAACTCAAGTGAAGAATGCTTCTCTAGTATGTCATGACCAATAATAAGATCAGCGCACAGGTTCTTTACAATAAGTAAATTCAAACCTTCATAATTATGATCTCCAATTTTAGCCGAGACGCAGGTTTGTCCCTCTACTTGAGATGTCAGAGTAGTTGAAGCCATTGAAATCGTTTGGTTACAAGGTCTCTTCTTTAAGCGACACAATTTAAAGAAGGCTTCATTCATAAAGCTGATAGAACTGCCCGTATCAATTAATGCTTGGGCACGAATTCCCTGGATGTAGGCTGTTACAGTTGCTTTCTTAAGAGAATCCGGTGATGCTGCTACTATACATGCAGAACTGTTATTACTTGTATCTTGCTTAACTAGAACCGCAACAGTATTAAGTTTCTTGCTTCGACATACATTAGCATGGTGTCCCTTCTTATCACAAATCTGGCAGTTGGCGTCGACAGCTGGACAATCCTTTCTAGGATGCACACGCCCTCCACAGAAGAAACACTTTCGCTTAGTAAACGCTGCTGCTATAGGTTCCTTGTCTTCATTTAAACTCTGAACAGAACTTAAATTTGAAGTATTGTAGTTCTGTGAGCTCAATTCGGCCATCTCCAACGACAACGCCTGGTTGTAGGCTTGGTCGAGTGTTAATGACAGATTTTCAAGTAATCGTTGTCTTATTTTGTTCGACTTGATGCCAGAAATAAATGCATCTCTTATACAATCATGTTTATTCGTTTCGGCATCCACTTTTTCAAATTTGCAGTCTTTTGCCATTAATTTTAGTACCTGAATATATGCGTCGATATTTTCTTCACTCTGCTGCTTTCTTGTTGCCAGCATATGTCTGGCGTAAATTATATTTTTTTGTTTGATAAAGATGTTATTGAGTGTGTTAATAGCTATTTCATAAGTGGTGCACTCACTGATAAACGAGTAAATTCTAGCAGATACATGATTTATGAGTAAGTCTAGGATAATTTTACCATCTTTCGTATCTTTTTCGCAAAATGACAAAAAACTATCGAATGTTCTCTTCCAGTGTTCCCAATCCTTCGAGGCGGAGCTGTCAGACGGATCAATGTCTAGTTTTTCGGGGCGTAAGAATCTCTCCATTTTATTTAGAACATTTTGCTGATTAAATTGATAAATAAGATAAAACCTTTAGAATAAATGGTTTTAATCAGCAAAATACAAAGAAAATAATATAGTCGTATTGACAGAATGACAATATCAAATTAACAGTTTTATTTTAAAACCATAGAAACTCCAATGAGTTTCCATATCACCACATTATCATAAACATGGACGGACATCGTTTGGATGTATTATTTTATGTAATACCAGTAGAAACAATGCCTTACAAGATCTTACTAGGTCAACCTTTTTTAACAAGTACGACTGTGTTGTTTAATAATGGATGTGTTAGTTTAATATCAAAAGGAGAAGGTGAAATGTTGAGATGTTTAATTTCAGATGCACAGCAGCAACAACCGATGAGTTACATTCCAAATGAAAACATACGTACAATTGTTATGCAAATGGTTGAAGACTATAAGCCCATGCAGGTGGAGGAGGCACCGATTGAAATGAAAATAATTTTGAAGGATGATATACCGGTTGCACAAAGACCTAGACGCCTATCTCTGCATGAGCAGCATATAGTGGACCAACAGATCAAGGAATGGATGCAGAAAGGTATTATTAGGCCCAGTTTTTCTGAGTTTTCAAGCCCTTTAGTATTGGTTAAAAAGAAGGATGGCTCAACACGTGTTTGTGTTGATTATCGAAGGATTAATGCAAAAATGGTCAAGGATGAATTTCCTTTACCAATCATAGACGATCACATGGATAGGCTTTCAGGGTGTAAGATATTTAGTAAGTTGGATCTCAAAGAAGCATATTTTCACTTAAAAGTGTGGGAAAACAGTATAAAATACACTTCATTTGTGACGCAAACAGGGCAGTATGAGTTTAATAGGGCACCTTTTGGACTTTCCATATGCCCAAGCTATTTTACTCGGTTTATAACTATTATTTTCAGGGATATAATCTCAAAGGGTTATTTATTAATTTTCATCGACGATATTCTGTTAATGGCTGAGACCTATCAAGAGGCACTTGACAGACTAAGAGAAGTATTGAAAGTAGCTGCTGTACATGGGCTCCAAATCAATTGGAAGAAATGCAATTTACTAACCACTAGGGTTGAGTACCTTGGTCATATTATTGAGAATGGAACAGTAAGGCCTTCAAGAGATAAGGTGGAAGCAGTCATGAAGTTTCCAGAGCCACGAACTATTAAACAACTCCAGAGTTTTATAGGTTTGACCTCATACTTTAGAAAATTTATTGAAGGTTACTCATGGATTGCAAGACCATTGACAGATTTGTTAAGGAAGATCAGTCAAGACGGCAGCACAAGTCACTTGTAATATCTGCAAGAAATTTGTCAACATAAAAAACACTGCTTTGTGTTCAATCTGTAAAAATAGATACGAGTTTGATTGTGTTGGTTATCCAGAATCAACATATCGCTTAAAAGACATCGAAGCAAGAAAGAAATGGAAATGCAAAATATGTATAAAAAACAAAACGGATTCAAGTGTAGATGTCGCTACTTCTAATATAACACTTAGGAAAAACCAACATTCTTCAAATAAATCTTCTTCACCTCAACAACACGTGATTACCATGCAAAATTTTGTTTTAAGTGAGAATACTTCTCAAATACCGGCCACCCCAGTGGTTGTGCCGCATACAGACAATTACGACAAATTTGAGGCAAACATAAACACCGAAAACTCTTTCGAATCTTTGCCGTTGGATGAAGAGATTGATGTTTTGTCTCATACATTGAAAAGAGATCCACAATTATTTAGAAGCTGCCCAAATATTAGATCTAACAATTTTAATTTAATAGAAGATTTAGAAAAGAAAGTTTCTGTTTTGGCGAAGAACTTAGAAATAGCTGAAAATGAGATAGCTAATCTATTATTGGAAAACTGCTGTCTTAAAAAACAAATGTCTACTTACGGTACTCAAATTAATCAGTTAAAAGATATTTGTAAATCCACGCCCAAAAGAGCATCACTTAAGAAAAGGAGCAAAGGTCCCATCCAAACTAAACTAGACTTCTCAGAGCAACTTATTAGTCCAAACGCAAAATGCTCACAAACGGCGGACGACGTGCAGGGTGTACATTGTCAGGATGCAGTCCAGGAAATCAACAAAGGCATGACTGAAAAGATATCGGTGAACTCTCCAAATGAACGACATGAAAACTTAAAGCTAACCCAATTAAATCGCAACACAAAACGAAATATCTACATAATTGGAGACGAAAAAGTAAGAGGTCTATCAGCCCAACTAATACAAACAAAGACAGGTAATTGGAATGACAATTACAACATCGAGGGTAAAGTTCAACCATATGCTTCGTCATGCGAGATCCTAGGAAATACAGAAAATCTATCACGTACCCTGACTGATAATGATATTGTTATTCTCTCGGTTGGTAAACATGATAAAAATCCCTACATGTTGTTTACTAATCTGTGTAGAACTCTGTGTGGTTTGAGTAATTGTACGATATTGATTTTGAATGTTTCAGAAAATAGGTACCTTAATGTTAAAAAACTTAATTATGAACTACAGTTGTTCACAAAAAACTTTAGGAATTGTAAATTTATTGAAGTAAATGAGTTGGATGTAAATTATCATAAGAGGCTGTCAAAATTAGATTTAATTACCTACAAACTAAATATAGAGATTGATTTTCTTCAATATGATAAGGATTTTATAAAACTGAGATCAAATGTATGCAACTCTCTTCATGATAATAGTAAAAACAACAATACGTTTTTTCGTTCCTAAGTCCTCCATTAATAATAATACTTCTGTTAATCATGATAAGTCAAAACAGGATTGCCGAAATAATAAATTACGAATCTTACACCAAAATATAGCCGGCATCTGCAGCAAACTAGACATGTTAGAAGTAACCTTAACTGAATTGAATGAATGAATGAATGAATGAAATGCACCGACCCCAGCGTGGGTTAACCAGACTCGATAAATCGAATGAACCCCGAGATTTGCACTAGCCGCTGGAGCCTCATGCTTCATGGAGCTACAGAGGCCATTGCATATCCAGGAGTAGACCAGGGGGCGCGGTAATGGTAGGGAAGACGTGCCCTTAGGATAAGGATGGATTTGCGAGCCTACCGGATATGCATCCTTGAGTAAGCAATGGAATAGTGGAGAGACGGGTGATTTTTATCTATGGATGGACATCTTTTTACGACGGCGCCGCTAGGCTGGTTCCGTTTCAGGTTTCTTGTAAATCTCGCTAGCAGTCTTCTTAATCTTATCTTGGTCTTCAGACATGTCCATCCAAAAGTGATTTCCTTGTCGAAGTAAGTCATATCCTGGTTTAGGATATCATTTCATGTGTAAATAGGTAGGCCGGCTTTCTTGGATTTGGTCTTGTACTGCATGTATGTACGGATATAGTTTGCGGCGACTGTGAACATGTGCGAGATAGCACATCCTGTGATTCTTGATGCATTTGGTTACGGTTTTTTCCGTCTAACTTTTCATGAATTTTCTCTTGTTTTGGGTTATTCCTAGTGTGGTTAATCAAGTCTCTCATGATGATTCTCTTTGCTAGGCTGGTGCAAGTACAGCTTCACTGGTGAATCTTTTGGCGGGGTTAAACTGCTATCTCGATTCTATTCCTTTTCGTTCTGATGAGTTGTCCGCAGCAATGTCCAGGGCGACATCGGCCTGCTCCTCGTTGTTTATGTTCAGCTCCGACGTGGTACCTACAAGTACGCCTTGTGACTGGCCGCTGTTCACCTCAAGTTGATGCGATTGCAAATAATATGGTTGTGAGTTATACACACTATTTGGCAGAAGTAATTACTAAGACCCCGACAAAAATTCCGATCGCGGGCGCATATCTGAACACCGCTAGGACCATTCCCGCTCGCAGCGCCCGATCGCTATAGTAACGCTACTCACACTCATCAATAAATAGCATCGCAGAATCATATTTTTGTTGTGACTTTTGTTTTTGAGAATGACATGAAAATGACCGTAAAAAACCCACAGAGGTTTTTTCGCTTTTTCAATGGAAATAAATATCAATACCCTCGTTCGGTCATATTTGGAGCAGGATACCAGAAAGGTATAAAATTTGAGTCCAGAATTGAGTTGATTTCTTATATTAGCAGTTTTTTATAAGGCGGAAAGTATCCATAAAACTTTAACGGCATAAAAACTCGATTTGATATCCCCTTTTCAGGGAATGTACGTAATTACCAATCGCCCTGTAGACAGCAGTTTGAGTAAATAATAAATAAAAATAGTAAATTATAAAAAACAAAGTACGTCGTATTTTGCACAATCTGTACACTTTCACCGTCACAGCACATTTGTTGAGATACATGGCATTCCATATTTCACACAAATAGTGAGTATCTTAAAAGTTAAAAAATACCAATTGTTACGCGGCTTACGGGTCGGCGCGGCGGGCGCACATCTGCAAAAGGGGCTGCACTGACTCACACAAAAAACTCCCTTGAACTTAAAGACAATTTTGGAACCGTGGACACACAACGGGTGATATCTATGGATGGGCATAATCTGTAAAGACTACATCGTCGCCAGATTAATTCATGTCCAGCGATGCATCTTTTGGCGGGGTTAACTCGACTCTTTTCTATGTCACTGCAATGCCGTGTTACATGTTGCTGTTTCCTTTGTCTTCGTTTGGCTTCTATCAGTTTCATGTTTCTTGTAAATCTCGCCAGGAGCATCTTATCTCGGTCTTCAGCCGTCTTTAACTTCACAAATATTTAACTTAACAAGAACAGCTTCACAAAAATATAACTTTATCACCCAAATAAACACAAAAATTACACTTGGCTTCGAAGTTATAGGGTTCAAAATACAATGTCAGCGTCAAGAGCAATAAAATCTAAAAGGAATACTTTGCTGGTCAACGTCTACCTGCGACCCTTGATTCACTTGTCTACAAAAGAATGCGCACTCGCAAAACAAATTACCCCAAACAGTTTTGGAACACACACTGCACTGCACATAATCACGCACGTATTATAGTTTAAAGTTGGTCGAACAAATTGTAAATACAGCATATAAAATGTATGGATTTATAATGACCTCCACTCATCAATAAAATAACGATTTTGCAGAGGGAAGTAACGCCCTGAAAGATTGGAAAGGTCTCACCAGATTATATTGTATGATGCTCGCCTGAGGTCAGGAAGGCACGTAGGTAGGCACTTCACTTTAGCACTAATTTAATGTAATTATTTGGCGGCTGTTAAGTCACAGCAGTATCAAAACAAGGAATTACTGTTCGATTTCGCCGGCAAGCGACCCGCACATGTGCAACAAGGCAAAAAAGGTATCGTAAAAAAAATTGGGACGGAGCATGCTAACAAAACGACCGTGTAGCTTGACGTCCAAAGACCGAATCTAGAAGTAACCTTAACTGAATTGGTAGGAAAAAACAAGGAGGTTGATATCCTATGTTTTAGTGAAACTTTTGTGAAGCAAGGTACGGAAGCTAATATTAAACTTAATAACTTTAAATTGGTTTCAGTTTTTAGTCGAGATAAATGTAGAGGGGGTACTTGTATTTTAACTAATCAGGTATTTGACACAAAAACTTTAAGTATTCCTTCAGGTATAGCCACAGAATTTTATTTTGAATGCTGTGGCGTAGAGATAATAGGTTTGAGCCTGATTGTTGTAAACATATATAGAATCCCTGATCAGAGAAAAGCGCAAACAGGGGTTTTTCTCCATAAACTTGACAATTTGTTAAATTATTTGACGGACCAACACAAGAGGAAAAAAATTATAATTTGTGGAGATTGGAATATCGATATTTTAAAACACAACTCCGCAACAAAGGAACTTTTAAGTATATTAAGTAACTACAATTTTGAAGCACATATAAAATCACCAACTCGGGCGAACTCTTGCATTGACCAAATCGCCAGTAACATAAAGTGTGTTCACCCAGAAATTCATCACCTTGGCCTTTCTGATCACGAAACAGCACAGTCAGTTACTGTAAAAACGAATGCATACAATAGAATAACTTGTTGGTCAGAATTGAAACGTGACTACTGTGTAGAAAACCTTGATAAATTTCGCGAGTGTATGTCTGCTCTTTCGTTTTCGGAAGTACTTAATTCAGACACTCTAACGGAGGCCTTCAATATCTTTTATGAAACTTTTACATTATTTTACGATCTGTGTTTTCCGGTGATTAGGGTTAAGGTTAATAATAAATCAGTTACACAAAACTGGATAACGAAAGGTATTAAAAAATCTAGCAAAACAAAACGTGAGCTTTATCTTAAATTTAAAACTAGTAAAATTAATAAAAAGCAAAATGAGAAATCGTACAAAATTTATAATCATATGTTTAGGCGATGTGCACAGCGAGCACAAAAACTTATGAATACAAGACGTATACAAAGGCATAAAAATAAATGTAAAGCTACATGGAATGCAATCTCCTCAACAATATCTGGGAATAATTTGTATAAAAACAACATTGACGAAATAAATTTTGATAATGTAACATATAATAATCCATCTGACATTTGCAATATATTTAATAATTACTTTATTAATTTGACATCTAAGCTGCCTTTAAATTCTAATAATTCCGATACAACTTCGAACAATTCTAACCCTAATCAAAAAAACAAAAATCTGAATACTATATTCTTGAATCCTGTAGATGCAATGGAAGTGTATAAGATAATTATATCCCTCAACAATAGCAAAACTAGTGGGTATGACGGCATCGCTACAAAGGTCTTGAAAGCTTGTAGTAGTTGGTTATGTCATCCACTAGCACATATTTTAAACTTATCTTTTTTGGAAGGTGTATTTCCTGATCAGCTTAAGATGTCTGTTGTTAAACCACTATTTAAAAATGGAAAAAAGTCTGATCCTAATAATTATCGGCCTATCACGATAGTACCCGTTATATCAAAAATCTTTGAAAGGGCAATGCTAATTAGGTTAAATAATTTTCTCTGTACACATAAAATACTATGCAAAGAGCAATTTGGTTTCCGTAAAGGTAGTTCAACTGCTCTTGCAATCTTTAACTTTATTAAACTTGTAACAGAAAGTATTAACAATGGCAATCCTGCGGTGTCCCTCTTTTTAGATATGAGTAAGGCCTTTGATTTTGTTAACCATGATAAGCTTCTACAAAAATTAGAGTTCTACGGTATTAGAGGAAAAGCTTATGAATGGATATCTAGTTATCTAAGAAACAGGCAGCAGTGTACCGAGATTTCCAGAGTTGTAAAGAAAAGTGAGAGAATTTATTCCAAAGAGAAATTCAAATCAATAGCGGTAATAAATAAGTGTGGCGTACCTCAGGGAAGCATTCTCGGTCCTTTACTTTTCTTACTTTATATAAATGATCTTCCAGAGGCTACCTTGCAGAAATGTATACTTTTTGCAGATGATACTACAGTTGTCATAAAATGTCAGGATAAAAGCGACTACACATCAGCCACGGAAAAGACCCTAAAAGATATAATACGTTGGATGCAAAAAAACAACTTAAATATAAATGTTAGCAAGACAAAATTAATTGAATTTAACTCTTATAATAACAAACCGTTAGCTTTGGATATTCTGTATAATGGTGAAAAGGTACAACAAGTGGATCAGTTAAAATTTTTAGGAATTCATGTTGACAAAAACCTGAATTGGAAAAGCCATGTGGAGCATATAGGTCAGAAACTAGATGGGTTCGTGTTTGCTTTAAAAAAGCTGAGACAAAATGTGTCTGTAGAAGCTGCTCTTGCGGCTTACCATGGATACGTGTCATCTGTTCTAAGCTATGGACTAATTATGTGGGGTAACTCGACCGATGCCGACAGAATTTTTAAGCTCCAAAAACGCTGCATCCGGGTCTTAAACAGGGCATGGTTCTTAGATAGCTGTACCCCCTCTTTCGAAAATTGAAAATTCTTCCACTGCCCTGTATGTATATTAGAAATATCAGCATTTTTACAAAGACATACGCATTATTATATGCATTATTTTAAGCAACATACCGAGGTTATACCAAGACAGAAAAGGGCTAGGTTTCGCAACCTCTTATATCATCCACCTAGTCATAAAGATATTTATAAGAAAAATGTGTTCAATATGTGTATTTTAATTTATAATACCCTACCAGACGAGTTTAAAGTGCTGCAGGGTAGTGTTTTTAAATCAAAATTGTCAGATTGGTTACACAAAAAGTGTTTCTACAGCATTAAAGAATTTTTAGAACATACAAATATTTGTTAGTTAGTGAATTTATTGTAGATTAAAGGACATTTGTATATAATAATAATGCGTGATAATAATGATATAATAATATAATGATAGTGTAATGTAATGATAATGAATGATAATGTATATGTACTAATAATAGAATCTGCACAATAATTGTGACATTTTAACTTTTATAATTTGCACGCTTGCTCGCAGGCAGAATACAATGACTTTAAGGCTGTAAGATCTTCCCTTGTAAACCGTGTATTTTCTTGCAAATAAACAATTTGAATTTGAATTTGAATATCATTTTGGTGAGGAGCAGCAGATTGCTTTCAATAAGTTGAAGGAGAAGTTGACACAGGGTCCAGTACTTAAAATTTTTAATCCATCTTTGAAGACAGAACTGCACACTGATGTTTCCCAACAAGCTTACGCAGCAGTGCTCATGCAACAAGATCCGCGTGATAATTGTTTACATCCAGTGTACTACATGAGCAGGAAAAGTACAGACGCAGAGAAAAAATAAACCAGCTACGAGTTGGAGGCTTTAGCTGTGATAGAAGGTGTGAAAAAATTTAGGAAATATCTATGTGGGATCCCGTTCAAGATTGTTACAGATTGTTCAGCATTTGAGATGACCTTAAAAAAGAGAGATTTGACAACCAGAGTGGCAAGGTGGGTCCTCTTATTACAGGAATATGATTATATAGTTGAACATCGATCTGGTAGCAAGATGAGGCATGTAGACGCTCTGAGTCGTAGCGCCTATGTGAATATTGTTACAAGAGGAATCCATGACCAGTTAAGAAAGGCTCAACAGTGTGATGAAGGAATCGACGCTATTTTAGAGGTTATAAAACAGAAGCCATACATGGATTATTATGAACATAGTGGACTATTGTATAAAGGTGAAGAAGGCAAAATAGTTGTGCCAAAAGGAATGGAAATGCAAATTTTAAGAAAGGTACATGAAAATGGTCATTTTGGTAAAAAGAAAATGATAGAACTCATTGAAAAAGATTATTATATTAAAGATGTCACTAGGAAAATAGAAGAAGTTATCGTTAGCTGCATACCATGTTTACTAGCATTGAAAAAAGAAGGAAAGCAGGAAGGATTTTTGAACAGTATAGAGAAGGAAAGTGTACCTCTGGGTACTTTACATTGTGATCACATTGGTCCTCTATCGGAAACTAAGAAACAATATAATTATATTTTGACTATAGTAGATGCTTTCACTAAGTTTGTGTGGTTGTTCCCGACAAAAACTACAAATTCGGCAGAGCTAATTAATAAACTAAGGATCCATCAACAAGCATTTGGGAACCCAAGCAGAATGATAACAGATAAAGGAGCAGCATTCACTAGCAAGGATTTTTCAGACTATTGTCATGCTGAAGGCATACAACACGTTACAGTTACTACTGGTGTTCCCCGTGGTAATGGACAGGTGGAGAGAGTACACAGAGTTTTAATCTCCATACTTACCAAGTTGTGTCTAGGAGATGAGAAGCAATGGTACCGTCATGTAAGCCAGGTGCAAAGATCACTGAATAGTACTTTTCAGCGCAGCATAGGTACAACTCCTTTTGAGTTATTGATTAGTACTAAATTGAAACTTAAAGAAAATTTAGAGATAATTAACATGTTACAGGAAGAGGAAAGAGAAGAATATGTACAGGAAAGAGAGAAGCTGAGAGAATGCGCTAAAATACAGATTCTGAAAATACAAGAAGAAAATAGAATGAATTACAACAAAAAGAGGAAGGAGAGTGTAAAGTATTCTGTGGGAGATTTTGTAGCTATTAGAAGAACACAATTCGGAAAAACGTTGAAGATAAAGGCAAAGTATTTGGGACCTTACAAGGTTATGAAGATACTTGGGAAAGATCGGTATGAGGTGGAAAAGGCTGAAGTTACTGCTGAGGGTCCTATAAGAACGGCAACTGCAGCCGACTACATGAAAAAATGGCCAGGGGTAAGTTATTAACCTTGTTGCTTGTAGTGTTGTTTCTTCTGTTAGATGTTCCTCAACATTTTAATCTTAGGTTTCCTTTATTTTATTTGAAAAAGGTACAAAGTAAGATAAGGCATTGGATCTCAGGTGTTAAATGACATTATTTTAATTTTAAGATGTTAGATGCTTAGAAGTTCGTATTGTTTTATTTCAAAAACTGCTATTAGCTATTATTTAAGTTGTTGTTTTAAAGTAAGTAATGGAGTAAGTTCATAGTCTGAGGTCAGACTATGGCAGGACGGCCGAGTTGTGGGTTAAGGTTTAGTCGATTTTTTAATTTCTAAACTGTATATGATTTAAGTTTCCGAACGCAAAAAAAAGAAGAAGGATATGACGGAAAAAGAAAAGAAAAGACGGTTGTAAAGGTGAAAATTTTATTTAAATAAAAGTTGATTAAAGTATACAAAAGGGTGTTTATTTCTGTCAGCCCAATTAATTCTTCCATCCTACATGTATGGCACTTTTGAACGTCAAAATTTACAAAATAATAAAATTGATTCTAGTCGCTCCTTCCAAAAGATAGTTTTCGTATGGAGAAGAAAGGGCAAGAAACTCCACCGTTACTCTTTTATAATGTTTACAATTGTTTGTATAGATACGTACATTAGTTAAATAATTTATGTGAACACGATGCACCTAGAATAAAATTACTATACCACAATAGGTAAAAAGAATTAAAAATGAAGCAACGACAGATTTTAATATGTGATAGATACATGGTGCTCACATATTTACAAAAATTGTAAAAGTAGACGATTTTCCTAAAATTTTGTAATTAAGTCAGTGTGTGAGGAAGTAATCACAGAATGTAAAATCAATGTCATAAAACACAAAATAATAAACGGAACCCTAAAAACATCAAAAATAAACGGAATCCGTGCAAAAATACACATCGTCTGTCACATATAAGAGTACTGGATTAAAACTCACCGGAGTATAGATACGCTTGACTTAAAATAGAATCACATTTTGAGTGCTCTCAGTATCCTCCTACTCTTTCATCTTTATTTTGGCGTATTGCCTTACATTTATAATACTTTGTAATAAGAAAATGTCCCTTCATTATTGTTTGGCGAATTTCCAAAGGGTTTATTTAGTTAAGAGCATGGGTTGGCATGTGACAAAAAGAGTGATGAACATAAATGTTGATGGATGGAGCGGGAGAGGAAGACCAAAGAAAAGATGGAAGGATTGTGTGAGGAATGATATGAAAGAGAAGGGAGTGAATGATAGTGTGACGGTTGACAGGGGAGAGTGGAAAAAGAACACGTGGTGCGCCGACCTCAAGTAACATGGGACAAGGGCAGGAAGACGATGAGCATGGGTTCCCAACCAGTAGGTCGCAACCCACTTGGGGGGGGGGGGCGTAGAAAGACACACGCAGTGGAGGGCGCGGCGACGACGCCAAAATAAATTTATTAAAAATGCATTACAATGTCACACGGTAGCGAATCATATTTTAATCAACATACAACCTGACACTGGTGCCGATTCTCTTGTACACCGAACTAAACTATCACTAAAATTCCTTACTTTTGACTATGAGAATCTCAAAACTATTCTGCAAAATAAATTCTCTAAATTTAAAAATAATTTTGACACATCTAAATCGAATTTGACAACCGCGACTCCACACGTGATACCTAACCACGTGAATCTTTTTAGAGCCGGAGGCGCGCAGGGGGGGCAGCCACGACGTGTTTTATATGGATTTTTCACTTTTTGTGTGGAAAATAAGAAAAAATATTACCTACATGTAGAGTGTTAGTGGTGTAAGGGTTTTATAAAGGGTGTCGAAATTTTCATTATTTTTGCGATTGGACACACCGTTTTCGAGATATAAGCAAAAGAAAAAAAAAATAATTCAGTACTGTTTTTACCCGACTGCCCCAGAAGGAGGGTAATGTTTTTTCATCTGAAGTCGAGGTGTTGGTGTGAATTTTAGTTCATGACAACCAATTTTATTCCACATGTTTTTAGTCGCGATTAAAAATAGTCATATTTAGTTAGAAAATCTAAATTTTAGGTTAAAAACGTCAAATTCAGAATACCAAAATTGCCATTTTCACTAAACTAATATCTCAGTGCCATCTTAGTGCTGTCAAACTAAAATATAGTTAAGTTGTGTCACTTTAGTCTATTTCAGAATGGGAAATCGTCGTTTGACAGGAATAAGCTAAATTTTGGTGATTTTTAGTTTAGTTTAGAGGCATTTGTGACAAGAGAATCGGCACCACTGACCTGCAAAACGCAAAAAACTAAAGAATATTTGAATTTCGCGGGCTAGGGTTTTAAAAGAAATAAAGTCGTTGCAAGGCAAAGTCTACCGAAAAAAAATTAAAATGAAATTACTTACCTTCCCGTTACCATATTTTCTTTCAAAACCCGAAATAAAATCTTCACCACATTCCTTTGTTTCAATTTCCTTTACCAAGAAAAAATAAATACTGCAATATTGGTACCTACCATGTACAGTCACAAGCATAAATATCTTACACTCACGCAAGATTATAAATCTATCTCCTAAAGTAATCTGCGATTTCTTCCCTTCCTTTTTTATACACATATTTCTATTAAATGTTAAATCGGTAACTATCTGCAATATCCTAACCTTTTCGCGTTTCCTCTTACAATAAAATTTGCGGAGAAGAATACGAACATAATGCAATATTGCTCATCCCCCATAGCAAATAGCGTTTAGCGTGATAGACCCTTCAGTTTAATCAGACTTATAAGGCAATATCTATGCAAAATTTTAACAGAATCTATCAGGTAGAATTTGCGTGATGCTGGAAAATACGTTCAGACAAACAGACAAAAATTCTTAAAACTATATTTTCGGCATTAGAATCGATCCCAGGTCTAGGAGACGCCCTGGGCGTCGGGAATCATAGGAAGATTTCCGGCCACCGTAGGCGCGGGCTTGCGGACGGTGAGCAATGGGCAGCTCGCCGTCCGATAAGGACCAAGCCCGGGTCGACGGCACGTTGTGTTCCACGCGCGCCTCAAAGAGATGTCAGCAGAATTGACGGGGTCCGCTAGGGCCAATGCCTGCCGGGGGTTCGAAGAAAACCGATAGGGAAATCGTGGCCCACCTGGCAACACGGTAACTGAAGGAACACGGGTGGGTTTTAGTCAGTAAGTCTGACACGCCCTCCCACTACGCCCAGAGCGGGAAAAGTTGTTTGATGATTTCCCACCCCCAACAAAAAAAAAAAAAATTACTAGTTAAATGTACAATTTGACTTCGCTACGATATTATTCGTATTTAAGTCGGAAATACGTTGCTGAGTTGACTAATCGGGACAGAGTCTAAAACATAACGCTTAGACTGGCCGAACCGGAGCTGAGCACAGTTCATCGGTGGCGGTCAAGCAGTGAAGACGTTTAGAAACTGTCGCGCATTTCGAATAGTCGTGTCGTGTACCTACAGTGTGTAAATTGGTAGTGTGATTAATTTGATACTAAATTATAATGTGATCTGAACTATAAACGGTTTTTCTATTGCGCAATAACCAACACTATCCACAGTACGCCCACAGTAGTTAAAGTATGGCTGATAATAACGAAAGAGTCACATACCCTCCTCCTTCATATAGATTATTATTTTAAGTCTGATAGTTTATACAGGGTGGCAGGGACATCGACGCGAAAACTGTTACCATGGATTCAGTACATGATTCTGAACTCCTCTTTTTTTTTGGGTGGGAAATTATCAAATAACTTCTCCTTTTCCTTTTTTTTCTTTTTCTTTTCCTTCAGTTGCCATGTTACTGGGGGCCACGATCTCCCTTTTGGTATTCTTCGCAACCCCAGCAGGCATCGGCCTTAGCGGACCCTGTCAATTTTGCTGACATCTCTTTCAGGCTCGCGTGGAACACAACGCGCCGTTGACCTGGGCCTGGGGCGTACCACCAGCTCATAAAGCAGTACTATTTTGATATTACTTCAGTGTGGGAAAGAGATGAAGCTCTACAGGTCGTATAGCTCCATCTCTTTCTCCCATTGAAGTAATATTAAAATAATACTGTTTATGAGCTGGTGGTAGGCCCCCTGGTCCTTATCGGACGGCGAGCTACCCATTGCTCACCGTCCACAAGCCTGCGCCTACGGTGGCCGGAAATCGGCTCGCGATTCCCGATGCCCAAAGCGTCTCCTCCTGCGGCTGAAGCCCCCTGCATTGAAATTTTTCGTTGGTTATTTTTTAAAAATCTGCTGTTTCATAGAAAAGTGCAATACCTACGCGGTCAAAATGTATGGAACAGCCGATTTTTTTTCATACATGGTAACAGTTTTCGCGTCGATGTCCCTGCCACCCTTTTGTATTATGTAAATAAATTTGTTTGAAAATAAAAACTTACTATTCGCAAAAAACAGATCTATTAATCCAGAGTACAGAACAGAAATAGCCGACAACTGCACATCGTGACTGACAAAGCTTCCACTCAGCATGATTTATTTATTTATTTATCATCATACATCTACCCTTACAGCTAACCAATGCGGTAAATGTGCCTTAATTAATACTTTAACATATTTGTTCCTTATAACTAATACCTATAACTAATAACAAACAAAGCATTCCTTGTGAATTCACTCAGAGAACAACAGAATAGGTCTGTCTCACTAGCTATGAGGTTGAGCGTGCGGAGTGCACGCGGTTCCACCAGCAGTCGTGGCTGCCGTCGTCGCCACACGTACCTGTCCGGAACACACAGACTCACCTGGCCTAAATTAACTGCATTATGCACCTTCCCTCTCAGTATCTTAAATATATATGAGGCGAGTGTAAGTGATGCTGTGCTCCCCCATAGCACAGCGCTGATTTTCAGTGGTCGCCCGAAAATTACGTACGGAAACCAAGCCAAGTATCCTAATTGCGTAACACACTATCAATCACAATCTGAATGATTATTGCTTCATATGTTCAAAAAATTTGTCTACACAACAACTGTAAGTATGCTACGATATGTACAAATTAAAAAAAAAAGTAAGCTAAGGTTTGTAAGGTATTATTGCTCGTGAGCGTACGATACGTTCTAATTTCTAATACGTTGTCTCCGCGGGAGCTCTACAATGAGCCAGCAGGCATGCATTAAGCATCCTTTTAGAACCAGCACGGTTGGTTAATCCCCTTATGGAGAAGACAAAGGAATTGCTTTTTTTCTTGTTACTACGGGCGACGTGACACGAAGGATGACTTACTTATATATGGTATCTATTTATACAGGGTGGCAGGGACATCGACGCGAAAACTGAAACCATGGATTCAGTAAATGATTCTAAACCCCTCTGCGTCGAAATTTTTCGTCAGTTATTATAAAAAAACAGCTGTTTCATAGAAAACTGCAATACCTACGCGATCAAAATGTATGGAACAGCAGATTTTTTTTTTTAATAACCGACGAAAACTACCGTACTGAATCCATGGTTTCAGTTTTCGCGTCGATGTCCCTGTCACCCCGTATATACAGGATTTTTTTTAACCAGTGCGTAAACTTAAACACGTGACGTTACTCATCATTATGAACAACTTTTACTATGTGACCAAACCTGAAATCGCGAAAAATAATCTGCTGTTCCCTACATTTATAATAATAATAAATAATAAATTTATTTCACTCTCAAAGTACAACAAAAACTTAATCTATGAAGTACAATTTTTAAGGTGTTTGATGGTTGTACAGCAGCAAGTATTAATGATATACCAACTCCCAAACTAAGTCAGGCTTGTATTTTGGGAGTTAGTGGTTCTACACAGGACTTATATAGACACAACCTTGTAGCCTACGAATTGACTTCCAACATTTAATAGTAAATAAATTAAACTAAAAATTAAAATTTGGAAACATACATGAGAAATTAAATTTAAAAAAAAAAAAAAAATCTATTACAGTATCTATATTATCTAAAACTACAAATTTAAAATAAAAATAGAAATAAATAAACATATACCTTCACATCGACAAAAAATTTGTTTTACTTTTTTATTGTTAAAAGCATCTCAGTCTGAGCATAATCTAAAGTTTGGAACCAATTACTTAGTTTCTGTTTAACCTCTCGTTTAGTTAAGCTTTAAATGTTGATGGTTTTGTTGACCGTATTATAGAGTCTCGAGCTTACTGCGTCAAATTGTCTACTAGCGGAAGCTGTTCTGCAAGGTACTCCTGGGCAAACAACTGCACCGGAGCGCTTTTTATTGGTTTTATCGTCCAGCGGTAGTAGCGAATGCCTTCGAAGTACTGTTTTTAAAATATATAATTGTCTCACAGTCATAACCTTACATTCGGCATATAGTTTGGCAGTTGAGTATAATCGTGGTTTAAAGTGTATCAACTTTAAAATTGCCCTTTGCGCCCTCTCCAGGACAAGAAAGACAGTTTTATAGGTTCCACCCCATACGGGTATGCAATAAATTAACACTGACTGACATAGGGCAGTGTAGACCATATAAATCGTTGAAGCATCAGCGCTGTGTCTCAAATTCTTAAAAATATACATTAGTTTCCTGATGCGACTAGTGAGAGCTTCAATTTGTGGTCGCCAGTCGAGTCGCTCGTCTAGTAAGACCCCAAGATATTTAATATTGCTCACTCGTGACAAGGATAAGCAGACACAGTCCGCTGGAACCGCACAGATGTGAGCTGTGAGTGTGTCGGTGGCTTCGAGTGGCTCACGGAAGTTCGGAAGAAAGAAACGGATAAATTTTGTTTTCTCTATATTAACGGTAAGCAAGTTGTTAGAGAGCCATTGCATTACAACCCGCAGTCCATTTTCGGCATGCTTTTTAGCAGAAATCCAGTCTTCTCCGTGACATAATAGAGCCGTGTCGTCTGCATATGTTAATATGTCACAATTCGGAATTTTAAGATTACAAAGACCATTAATATAGATTAGAAACATAGTTGGTCCCAAGATACTCCCCTGGGGAACCCCATAATTAACGGGTTCTTCATCACTCACCACCGTGCCGATACAAACAGACTGCGTCCGACCAGACAAGTAATCCTTAAAAATGCTTAAAGCTAGTCCACGTATGCCGATGCTTTCCTTCTTCGAGATAAGAATGGGAATTGAAACCGTGTCAAACGCTTTAGACAAATCTAGGAAGATTCCAAAACATTTCTGCTTTTTATCAAGTAAGCTTATTGCCTTACTACTAAAGTTTGCAACCGCATCTTCGGTTGATAGACCACTTCTAAACCCGTATTGTTTGCTTGAGATGATATTATTTTTGTCCAAATAATTAGTCAAGCAACTATTTAAGATACGTTCTAGAATCTTTGACAGTGCACTTAGTACAGAAATAGGCCTGTAGTTTGCCACACGGTCCCTTTTCCCACTCTTGAATACCGGAGTAATTTTTGCCCTTTTAAAAGCTCTCGGGAATACCCCTGTGGCAATTGCTAAATTACATATATGAGTAATAGGTGGAACTAAGGCTTTTCGCGAAAGCTTAATAACTTTCGATGGTATATTATCCCAGCCAGTGGCGCAATCGTCCCTTAGTGACATAATTACAGTTTCAATTCGTTCTTCGCTAACTGGAATAATACCCATCGAATTACATAGCGTTTTACTTGTCTGGTAATGCATATTAGGGGGTGTATCCTTGTCAATCAATATTTTTGAAGCAAGGTTTTTGCCAATATTTACAAAATACTGATTGACACAGTTTGCAGATTGTTTGTCATTTACAGCAATTTTGAGAAGCTCAACTGGAGTTTGAGAGGTATTTTTTCTACCAGCTATTGCATTAATCAAACTCCAAGTGGCCCTGGGATTGCTTTTTGCTTTAGCAAATTCGTTGGTTTCGTACGCCCGCTTAAGTTTTCGAAGCAAGGTGTTACAAAAGTTGCGGTATCTCTTGTATGTCACAGCAAGAGTATCATTTTCCGGATTTTTTTTAAATTTCCGATGCATGTCATCGCGATTTCGGATGCACCGTAGTAGACCGGGGGTTATCCATGGCTTTAAAATAGTACATTTTCTAGTTATTTTTAAAGTCTTTGTATTGTTGTTTATGACAGTTTGAATGATAGAGATAAGGCAATCGGTAGCTACGTTAACGTCGGTTTCATCTTTGACCTTTTCAAAACTGCAGTTATCGAGTTCAAATTTTTGTCCAGCTTTTTGCTTTGTTTTTTCTAGAGCTAGCTCTATGACCAAGGCATAAAACTATTGATAGATGATCAGTGACATGAGTATTTAATACTATTGTTGTCGCTGGTACAGATATTTTCAACAACACATGATCCAGGCAGTTTTCTTTCCTTGTGGGGTGGAGATGACCAGGTAGAAACCCAAGAGAAGCTGTCAGATTAAGAAAATCACCAACATTTTTGTCTGTACTATTATTTTTGATGTCGATGTTTAAATAACCAATAATTGCTATATTTTTATGCAGTTTTATAGTATTCACTAGACTTTCCAGGCTATCATAGAAACGGCTGAGATCGTTGTAAGATGGTGATCTATAAATAGCCACAATGGAAGTATCCCCTATGCTACACACCAAACAGTTAGCATCTAGAAAATTCGGCTCAGAAACATCGCACGGAATATCGGATTTAGTGTAAATGATAACTCCATCGTTTTGGATTGGATTGTTAATGGAAGCGTACGATGTATAACCATCCAACACTGGAACATGGCCGGTGCCTTTTAACCAGCATTCTGTTAGAATTACTACGTCAAATTGAAAGTTCACCGTGGTTAAAACTGATATGAACTGATCGAAATTCTTATTAACGCTGCGAATATTTATATGGATTATTTTTAGTTGATCAGTAGGATCCTTTATAATTTTTGAACACTGGTCTGGTAGGCATTCATAAAAATTAGCCACACTCAGCTCATCAAGATCACTTGATATAGCTTCTACGTTGTTAACCATTGTTATAGAGTATTAGCTCACGAAATAAGACGTATTGGTTGCTCTTAAACAATTTTAGAATATGAGGTATATATTTTATACAGATATTAGGTAATTTATGTTTGCATAACTCGTCAAAATGTAGGGAAGAGCAGATTTTTTTAAAGTCTGTCGCACTAGTTAAAAATTTTCCCTGAACATACAACATGAAAAAAAACCCTGTCCGATCTGTGAGGATGTTGTTAGGAATCGTACTGAGAGTCTATTTATGTGATAAGTTTCAGGAGAATCTAAAAAAAAGACATATTTTTTTTATAATGGGGAATTTTACCGGGTTATTACATGGGGCGCGGGCGGCCGTCGTTTAGCGGGTGTCTACAAGTCATAAGTTACCTATGACCCCTGTTGAAAATTCACTCATTTTTTTGGTACTAAAAATGTCATTTTTAAATAGTAATAACTTTTTATTTTCAATAATAATTAGATTTATTATTAACTAGCTTCTGCCCGCGACTTCGTTCGCATGGAAATCGTAAGACATCACAATATACTACAATAACAGCCACATTTTTATAAAACTTCCCTGTATACTACGTTTGTAGTTTTATTCTCAGCAGCCAAAATATACAGAGAGTCAGGAATGGTGACTCGGGAGCAAGCGACGTAACAGTTGTCCGTGTGAGAAGCAGCTTATCCTGAGGTCGACACCCGCAGCCTTCAGCCTTCAGTGCCGGCCCCTGTGACTTGTTGATCGCAAAGCATACACTCCCAGAGAACTGCACGCGCTTTAACTGGTAATTATGGGGAATTTGTACTTTATACGCGCTATAAACACTGTCTCACCATCGCCACAACCTGTTAGAATTTCCACCTCGATGACGTTTCTCTGCAAAGACATGACTTTGAGCTGGTTTCCGTTACACAGATATACAACCGGAAGTCCACTTGCCATTTGTGAATTGAGAAATTCTACGGGGTGATATTTGGCGTCATCTTCCTCCACATCAGTATTAATGGAGGTGTATATCACTTCACTCCCTTCAATTTGTGAGAGAATACTGTGGTTGATCGCTGCAGCTTGATCATCTTCGGAGTTAAAACGGAAACACGCCTAAGAATTCTCTTGGTACGGTATTTGACTGATATCCTCGTATATCAGAGGAATAAGATCTTCTAAAGTGGGATCTACTCTACCAAGAGTCTCTGGTAGAGTGCTTTCACCAACTTTTAGAAGAACATCGGAGAATTCTTGAGCATTTGAATTACCGCCAAGCCGAGGTCGTATGATGATGGTCAAGCGCAGTTTATGAACTCTCAACCATAGAGTCGACCTTTTCAACGAAGTATTCACTTTTTTTGTCAAAACTGTGACACACACACACACACTGTGATCTTGGTTTCTGCGGATGTCCTGCAGGGTTCTGTTTACAGTTTCCACTGCTTTCCTTTTTGCCATAATGCATTCATCCCATACGACGAAGCGCAATCCCCTAAGCACACATCCTTTGTTACTGTTGCGTGACACCCCACAAACAGGCGTTTCGTTGCTCTCTAAATCGATGGGAATCTTAAACATGACGTGCGCTGTTTTGCCACCAGGAAGCAGTGTGGCAGTGATTCCAGAAGATCCACACACATACATATTTTAAAATCGCTGGGACAAATCTGCTGTCAAAATCTGTAAAAAAACATTTTATTCCTACAGTCTTTAGCTCTAAAATGATCAGAATACAACCTTGAATGTTTTGTGACTGTAAAGTACTTGTAACTTAGTAGTTTCCCATAGCTTACGAAGTTTTCCATTTTTTGTGAATTAATACATTCTATGAACTATTACATACACAATCCAAAAAAAAAAAATCGTTTTACAAAAAGAGTTTAAAAAAAACAGATGTAAATCGAACTTACTACCCCGGGCGGCCTACCACCAGCTCATAAAGCAGTATTATTTTAATGTTACTTCAGTGGGAGAAAGAGATGGAGCTATACATCCTGTAGAGCTTCATCTCTTTCCCACACTGAAGTAAACTAAAGTAATATTAAAATAATACTGCTTTTGAGCTGGTGGTAGGCCCTCAGGACTTCAAATCATTCGTCCAACCGCTTACTTATTCGCTTTGTTGAAAGTTAGCTAAAACAGCCGTTCCTATATAAAAGGTAGCGTGATGATAATCATTTAAAAAGTTAAATCGGTAACTACCTATCTACAATATCCCAACCTTTTGGCGCGTCCTTTTACAATTTGCAGAGAAAAATACGAACATAATGTAATATTGCTCATCCCCCATAGCAAATAGCGTGATAGTTTATGCCCTACGGTTGGTACAGACAAACATTCTAAAATCTTTATTTTCTGCATAAGAATCGATCCCAGAACTTCGTTACGATTTTATTATATCTATAGATTATAGGTACATAATCAAAAAAAAAAAATCGTATAACAAAATGTGAAAAAAAAGAAAATAAAACCGTAGGCGCAACCCCGCGCTGGGCACGCCACAATCGCGGCGATAAGACCCGTCTTTGAGGAGTGGCTGGAGAGACGCCACGGCGTTCTCACCTTCCGCCTGACGCAGGTCCTCACCGGACACGGCTGCTTCGGGAGGTTCCTGCACAGGATAAGGCGGGAGGAAACACCCGGGTGTCACCATTGTGTGGATCGGCCTGAGGACACGGTGGAGCATACGGTGGAGGTCTGCCCGGCTTGGGCGGAGCAACGCCGTGTTCTCGTAGAGGCGATCGGCGGCGGTGATCTCTCGCGTCCGGCCCTGGTTCAGGCCATGGTACGGAGCGAGAGGAAATGGCAGGCCGTCACCTCCTTCTGCGAAGCGGTAATGCTTGCGAAGGAGGAGGCGGAACGCGTGAGGGAGAGGCAAATTTCGCGCCCTCACGCCCCTAACCGCCGCAGGAGGAGACGCCCGGGGCGGGAATCGCGAGCCGATTTCCGGCCACCGTAGGCGCGGGCTTGCGGACGGTGAGCAATGGGTAGCTCGCTGTCCGATAAGGACCAAGCCCGGGTCGACGGCGCGTTGTGTTCCACGCGCGCCTCAAAGAGATGTCAGCAGAATTGACGGGGTCCACTAGGGCCAATGCCTGCCGGGGGTTCGAAGAAAACCGATAGGGAAATCGTGGCCCCCGGCAACAGGGCAACCGAAGGAACACGGGTGGGTTTTAGTCAGTAAGATTCTGACACGCCCTCCCGCTCCGCCCAGAGCGGGAGAAGTTATTTGATAATTTCCCACCCAAAAAAAAAAAAAAAAAAAAAAAAAAAAAAAAAAAAAAAAAAAAAAAAGGCGGGAATCGAACTTACAACCCCACGTTTGCAAAGCAACCGTCCAACCGCTGAGCTAATTGCTTTGTTGAAACTTGTCTAAAATAGCCGTTCCTATATATTTCATGATTGACTGCTTAGTTCCATAAAGGTATAGCGTGATGATAATCATTTAAAAAGTTAAATCGAAAACCATCTACAATATCCTAAAATTTTGGCGCGTTTTTTTCCAAAAATACGAACATAATATAATATTGCTCGTCCCCCATAGTAAATAGCGTGATAGTTTATACCCTATAGTTTGACCAGACACACAGGGAATATCTATGCAAAATTTTAACAGAATCTGTCCGGTAGAATTTGCGCCATGCTGGAACATACATACAGACAAACAGACAAAAATTCTAAAAAAAATATTTTCGGCATTAGAATCGATCCTAGACCTCGTAGCAATTACTTTTTTTCAAAAATATTCAATGTACAGTTTTGACTTCGCTACGATTTTATTATATGTATAGATTTTTTACTCTTTTTCCATTTATAATTTCTCAGCAGCAGTCCGGAGTCTGTACTTGTGCCCGGTACGTACGTAGTATTATATTATCTGTGGCCCGGTTGATGGCAATCGGCTCGCCCCCTATTACATGGAATTTAAACATAACTGGCGAAATATGGGTGTACTGTAGGTAAATACACCTCTGCCTAACTCTTCGGGGAAACAAAACGTTTGTATCTACAATTTTTTACGCACGTGACATATCATCTATGTTCAACACATCAAGGAATGACTACTTACTAGAAGAGCGGTTCACTAATTAAGATCTCAAGACAAATCCTGAGAAAAATCCTGACAAATCCTGGATTTGTCTTGAGATCTCAGGATTTTTAGTCTCCTTCACCTTCTTGACAGATTTAGGAAATCTTAGGATTTTTTTATTTATTTATTTATTATAAAATACTGTTGGTAGGTACGTACTTAAATTTTCAGATATTTTTGATTGGATAGTTACAATAACAAAAATATGATCTTTGATCACAACACAAATCAACGTAATTAACATCAACATCTTTAAAAATATAATTTAATTTACCCACTTTGGTTTTAAGAATTAAGTTTTATTAAATGAATAAATTGAACAAAATACTAAGTTAATTGAACAAAATATTAAGAGAATTGAACAAAATATTAAGAGAATTGAACAAAATATTAAGTGAATTGAACAAACTGTTAAGAGTTTAAGACCGTTTATACAGAAACTGAGGAACGTTGCAAATAGCTGTCAAATATTTCCCTATTTTGATTAATTTGGCAATATCACTGTAGGAAATAAGAAATATGACTAAAATATTGAAAACTAGCTTTTGCCCGCGACTTCTTCCGTGTGTAATTTCGGCCGCCGACCCACCGCGTCGCATCCTATCGCCCGCCTGCGCTATTACTTAGCGTTCTTTCTGACTTTTTTCTTTTTGTACGGCTCCTAAGATTGGTAGCGTGATGTTACATAGCTTATCTCCAAGAATTGGGCTATCCAATGCAAAAATATTTTTTTAAATCCGACTTGTAATTCCGGACCTCATACAAACTTACAAATAAATAAACAAACAAATATTACCTCTTTATAATATTAGGTATGACTTATAAGTCAATTTATTTTATTTTGTTGTTGACATAATCCACTCATTAAAATGTTTTTATTGTATTTATTATGTATGACTTTATTAGTCAACCAGCTTCTGCCCGCGACTTCGTTCACGTGGAAGTCGTAAGACACCACAGTATACTACAATAACAGCCACATTTTATAAAACATCCCTGTATACTACATTTGTAGTTTTATTCTCAGCAGTTAAAATATACAGAGAGTCAGGAATGGTGACTCGGGAGCAAGCGACGTACAGTTGTCCGTGTGAAAAGCAGCTTGTCCTGAGGTTAACACCCGCAGCCTTCAGTCTTCGGTGTCGGCCCCTGTGATTTGTTGATCGCAAAGCATACGCTCCCAGAGAACTGCATGCGCTTGAACTAGTAATTGTGGGGAATTAGTGGTATACACGCTATAAAGACTGTCTCGCCATCGCCACAGCCTGTTAGAATTTCCACCTCGATGACGTTTCTCTGCAAAGACATGACTTTGAGCCGGGGTCCGTTACACAGATGTACAACCGGAAGTCCACTTGCCATTTGCGAATTGAGAAATTCTACGGGGTAATGTGTGGCATCATCTTCCTCCACATCAGTTTTAATGGAGGTGTATATCACTTCACTCCCTTCAATTTGTGAGAGAATACTGTGGTTGATCACTGCAGCTTGATCATTTTCGGAGTTAAAATGGAAACATGCCCAAAAATTCTCTTGGTACGGTATTTGACTGATGTCCCCGTATACCAGACGAATAAAATCTTCTAAAGTGGGATCTACTCTACCAAGAGTCTCTGGTAGAGTGCTTTAACCAACTTTTAGAAGAACATCGGAGATTTCTTGACCATTTGAATTTCCGCCAAGCCGAGCTCGCGTGATGATGGTCAAGCGCAGTCTATGAACTCTCGACCATAGAGTCGACTTTTTCAACGAAGTATTATTTTGTCAGGACTGTAACACCACCCATCATGTCTTGGTTCCTGCGGATGTCCTGCAGGGTTCTGTTTACAGTTTCTACTGCTTTCTTTTTTGGCATAATGCATTCATCCCATACGATGAAGCGCAATCCCTAAGCACACATCCCTTGTTACTGTTGCGTGACACCCCACAAACAGGCGTTTTGTTGCTCTCTAAATCGATGGGAATCTTAAACATGGCATGCGCTGTTTTGTCACCAGAAAGCAATGTGGCAACGATTCCAGAAGATTCACACAGATTTTAAAATCGCTAGGACAAATCTGCTGTCAAAATCTGTAAAAAATCCTTTTATTAGTTGATCTTTTTTTAGTCTTCAGCTCTAAAATGATCAGAACACAACCTTGAATGTTTTGTGAATGTAAAGTACTTGTAACGTAGCAGTTTTCCATAGCTTACGAAGTTTTCCTTTTTAACCGACTTCAAAAAAGGAGGTTTTTCAATTCGACCGTATATACATAAATACATTTTTTTTAATGAAAGAAAGAAAAGAAAGAAAATTCGTTTATTTGCGGTAAACATGACGCAAAGAAAGATAAAAAACACGTAAATAACAAATGTAATGTAATGTATGTTCGCGGATAACTTCGTCGTTTATGAACCGATTTAGATGATTATTTTTTTGTTGGAAAGGAGATATCCCAAGGGTAGTACAGATTGTGCAATCCACGAAGACGCGCCCCACTCCGCGATTATTGTACTGTAAGCTGCACTTTAGTATGGAGCGGAGCGGAGCGGAGCGGAGCGGGGCGCATCTTCGTGGATTGCACTATCTATACCATGATAAGGAAACCAGGATCTGATGATGGCATCCCAGAGAAATAGAGGGAACTCTTCAAATATTATAGCCAAACCTATAGCGATTTGGGTATTTTTTATAGTAACTCGTGCAGTTGCTCTTGGAAAGCACCATTTGATTAATTGGAACTGATGATGAAGACCACAAATAGCCACCGGAACTACTCAATAATAAGTATTTCACGGGTTGCGGTTCGATTACTTTAATATGGTTGCAATGCAATTTATGCTCGTCACAATGCATATGGAGAAGTGGAGCTGTTGGTGAAGTACCAGGAGAATTCCTCAACGATGAACGTCCCTGCATCGAGAAAAGCAATATTTTGTAAAAGGTGATGAGCAGTTGGCATTAGGCTAATGTAACTTAGAAAATTATAAATTGACCCACTAAAATGCGAGAAATAAAAACTTTTTTACAAAAAAAAAAACAACCGACTTCCAAAAAACTACTACAAAGTGAAAAATAACTTAAATTTCGGAAGTCGGTGGCAAATAACGAAAATACAAAACCGACTTCCGAAATTTAAGTTATTTTCACTTTGTAGTAGTTATAATACATTCTATGAACTTATTATATACACACCTAATCAAAAAAAAATCGTATTACAAAATGTAAAAAAAAGAAAAACAAAAAAAAACCGTAGTTGGGAATCGAACTTACAACCCCATGTTTGCAAAGCAATCGTCCAACCGCTGAGTTAATTGCTTCGTTGAAAGGAGATGTTTCATTTTCGGCCATAAAGTGTACGTTAATGTAAAAAAAGGAAAAAATTCCACGAATTGAGGAAAAATATTCTTTCCTGTTTATTCCCCTGATTACTTCGGCACAAAAATAATAGTTTAACAAATTATTGCCATATTCTGTTCATCATGGCGTCGTTTTACTTACATACTGCTTTCGTCCAGAAATCATGTTACATTTTCACATAATAATATCACGTAGACGTCATTTAAATAAATATGAAAGGCATGTATTTCTGTACTATATTAAGATAGCTATCTTATACAACTTTTTTGATTAATTAGAAAGTGTGATTCATCATAAAAATAAAAAACTACTTTTGTGGATTGTAGATTTGTAGGTACTTCTAGACGAAAATGGCTAGCTGTCGATAGTCGTATTTCTTCTGACAAACGTCAAACATTTTCGGTTTTTATTTTGTGCCCAAAAAGTATTAGATATTATGGAAAAAAACAGTCTTTATTGTATTTAGGGGTGCGTTTCCCAGGTTTTCTAAAGTGTACATATTATGGCCGGAGTCCCAAACAAAAATGAAATATCTCCTTTACCTAAAATAGCCGTTCCTATATATTTCATGATTGACTGCTTAGTTCCATAAAGATATAGCGTGATGATAATCATTTAAAAAGTTAAATCGAAAACCATCTACAATATCCTAATCTTTTGGCGCGTTTTTTTCCAAAAATACGATCATAATATAATATTGCTCGTCCCCCATTGTAAATAGCGTGATAGTTTAGTTTGACCGGCACCCTAATTGCGTAATACAACACAATCACAATTTGTTTCAATTTGAAACAAATTTCTAATCCATTGCTTCATAAGTTGGAAAAAAAATCTGTTCAACAACGTAAATAACGCAATGAATGTTGTTGAAATGCCAAAATGAAAGAAATTTCGCGAAATTGCTTACGAAAATGAGTTACACAATTAGGGTACAGATTTATAGGAAATACCCATGCAAAATTTTAACAGAATCTATCCAGTAGAATTTGCGTCATGCTAGACATACAAATACGACATAAAGTAATATTGCTAATCCCCCATAGCAAATAGCGTGATAATTTATACCCTATAACATGACCAGACACACAGGGAATATCTATGCAAAATTTTAACAGAATCTGTCCGGTAGAATTTGCGCCATGCTGGAACATACATACAGACAAACAAAGAAAAATTCTAAAAAAAAATATTTTCGGCATTAGAATCGATCCCAGACCTTACAGCAAAAACTTTTTATCAAAAATATTCAATGTACAGTTTTGACATCGCTACGATTTTATTATATGTATAGATTCACCCACTGGTTTTAAGAATCAAGTTTTATTAAATGAATTGAACAAAATATTAAGTGAATTGAACAAAATATTAAGAGAATTGAACAAAATATTAAATGAATTTAACAAAATGTTAAGACAAAGTGGGCAACGTTGCAAATAGCTGTCAAATATTTCCCTATTTTGATTAATTTGGCAATATCACTGTAAGGAAATAAGAAATATGACTAAAATATTGAAAACTAGCTTTTGCCCGCGACTTCTTCCGTGTGTAATTTCGGCCCCCGACCCACCGCGTCGCATCCTATCGCCCGCCTGCGCTATTACTTAGCGTTCTTTCTGACTTTTTTTCTTTTTGTACAACTCCTAAAGCTGGCTTCCGACTCGTGCGTGAAATGGCGCACGCACGCGCACCGGCCCGCACGACGCACCGTGGGAAGGGCATCGTGCGTGGTAGCGAAGACGCGTGCGTCGCGGTGCGTCCCGGTGCGTCCGAGTTTGGATACATTCCCTTTGAAGTTACCGACTCGGTGCGGATCAGCTCGCACGGACACGCACCATGGGAAGGGTAACGTGCGTGGTAGCGCAGACGCGTGCGTGGCGGTGCGCCCGATCCGCGGCGAGTCGGTAGACTGCAAAGGTGCGCGAGATTTTGCTCGGTTCCTATAAACAAAAACGAATCGTTTTGCTTACCAATAGTAGCGTTTTTATTGCCCAACTTGGCATATAAATCGGGGATGTTCGCGCTGTTTCGCACTGATGGCTTTCATGCCATCATTCGCAAGAGAACGGTATCCCTGATCTGCAGAATGCGTGGCAGCCGCATCAAAATCTAGAAGACAATAGCCGATAAGATCTCATCCCCGCTTTGGAGGTCACTTGTTAAATCAATCATCTAGACATAGTTTGACTGATTCTGACTTTTATTTTTAATATTTGTAATTTTTACATAATGAATTTTTGGATTTTAATTTTAATGAATTTAAAGAATGTAAATTATGTTAAAGATTTGATTTAATTTAAAGATCAATTTATTTTACAATTAGATTTTATGAAACTTATTAATTAATTTTACAATTTGATTTTATGTACAGACGCCAGCACATCAGGCTACTACAATCTTTCAAATTTATTTAATAGATTTTCAACTTTATTGCTGAAGTATAAGGTTCAAAGTTGATTGGGAAAATTTGACAGTTTCGGGTAGCTTGATGTGCTGGCGTCTGTACGTCTGTCTCTATTTCAATTTCTATGTAGTTATTTATTTTGATTATAATAATATTTATTATTGTAGCATGTATCTTTGATTAAGTACTAACGTAATTTTTAAGTAGGTCTACTAACATTAATATGGATCACTGTATCTAATTTAAATAAATAAATTAAAAAATAAATATGTATGTATGTAAATTCATAAGATTTTTTTTAGACATGGGCGTTTATAGATTTTTACGCAAACGGTTAAATATTCGATTTCAGATTATGAAATCGTTTTCAAAATCCGTTTTTAGAAATCAATTTCCGAAGCTGCTCTGGCGCCTCCGGCTCGCAGTTTCGATCGTCTCTAGTAATATTATAATTCGGTTGTAAGTGCATCGATCAAAACTATCCAAACATAAACAAATACTTGCTTACGCAAATCTACTCTTGTCGTAGTTTTGTGAAATCGGTTTGTCTAGTTCGGCTTATCGATACGATACAATTTGTGACTAAAATCGGATTTTAGATACGTTTCGATATATCCTTTCAACTGTCATTAACGAGTGTAGCGTTGTGTGAGGTCTCAACCGTAATTAATCACAATTAGTAAGTTACTAACCACACATCACTAGAAACGTGGCACAACACTAATTTCCTAAGGACGCTCTGCCATTTCGACTTCCGCTGTCTTACGTAAAGGAAGGTATTCCTTGATTATTAGGATTACTTGTGCCCCGACCTAGGGTGAGTTCCACATTACTTTGGTATTTATACTAGACCCTCTGCACCGGATAACCTATATTGATTTCATCACCTATGTAGTTTCTGATTTCTCGTGTGTCAATGTCAGACACGCGGCTGGGGTTATCCGGTGCACAGGAGATGGTAATATGTATGTATTGCTACTGCATCAAGGCTGTGTAGGGCCTCACTGTGTGTTACAAGCGATCAGCGAGCCATCTGCTAATATCATTATTGCATTGTGTTTTATGCTCGCGTGTTCGCCATACTTAACCTCATTTCACATCTGTACATGTGCTATGCTATGTTTGCAAACTCTATGCCTGTAAGCCGCTGCGATGTATTGAGCTTCACCTACCATGCTTCCCATACCGTTCCTTGGCTTAGCAAGGGGAAGAGGCTAGCACATCGCATGCGGCTTGCTGATATTTGCACCGCATCTAACATGCGCTCCCTATGGCGCTTCCAGGGCTCTTTGTACGGGTTGAAGACACCTCCTACCCAATTCTGCACGTTGCTCGCATGTGTGGCTAACTGCACGCTACTGAGGTCCGACGTCCGGCCTGCCTGCCTGCAGCCTACCGCTGGGAGCCTGAGCTGTCAGGCGACCTCCACGGCTACTGACTACGTGCTACCACGTGCCAGGGCCGTCCGGCCTGCTACGGAGCCTGTGCTGACCAGGCGCCCGAATCTACCACGTGCTACCAAGGACGGTACCCTTCCCCTTTTACTGTGTTAGTGCTCAGAACAAATCAGTGTGACCTTACCGCGACCTAGCCGTGTACATTCTAGTGTTAAAAATATATGTATTAACTTGTCAAGCTGTTTTACTAACTACTACCTAAACCGTTAACGGCCTGCGCAGCCTACCCTGCGCAGCCCTAGCCGTTACAGTGGCGCCCAACTCTTAATACCTACCAAACCTAACACTGATCTGACTGAGCCCTAGCACAACCTTCCCGCTACACATCGTAGTGGCATAGTTTTAAGATTTTCCTAACTATTGTGTGAACCTAATGTGACAACTATATGTGTCATCTATTACTGTATCTAATACTATCTGTGTACATAATGGGAACGGCTAGGGCTGCGCAGGGTAGGCTGCGCAGGCCGTTAACGGTTTAGGTAGTAGTTAGTAAAACAGCTTGACAAGTTAATACATATATTTTTAACACTAGAATGTACACGGCTAGGTCGCGGTAAGGTCACACTGATTTGTTCTGAGCACTAACACAGTAAAAGGGGAAGGGTACCGTCCTTGGTAGCACGTGGTAGATTCGGGCGCCTGGTCAGCACAGGCTCCGTAGCAGGCCGGACGGCCCTGGCACGTGGTAGCACGTAGTCAGTAGCCGTGGAGGTCGCCTGACAGCTCAGGCTCCCAGCGGTAGGCTGCAGGCAGGCAGGCCGGACGTCGGACCTCAGTAGCGTGCAGTTAGCCACACATGCGAGCAACGTGCAGAATTGGGTAGGAGGTGTCTTCAACCCGTACAAAGAGCCCTGGAAGCGCCATAGGGAGCGCATGTTAGATGCGGTGCAAATATCAGCAAGCCGCATGCGATGTGCTAGCCTCTTCCCCTTGCTAAGCCAAGGAACGGTATGGGAAGCATGGTAGGTGAAGCTCAATACATCGCAGCGGCTTACAGGCATAGAGTTTGCAAACATAGCATAGCACATGTACAGATGTGAAATGAGGTTAAGTATGGCGAACACGCGAGCATAAAACACAATGCAATAATGATATTAGCAGATGGCTCGCTGATCGCTTGTAACACACAGTGAGGCCCTACACAGCCTTGATGCAGTAGCAATACATACATATTACCATCTCCTGTGCACCGGATAACCCCAGCCGCGTGTCTGACATTGACACACGAGAAATCAGAAACTACATAGGTGATGAAATCAATATAGGTTATCCGGTGCAGAGGGTCTAGTATAAATACCAAAGTAATGTGGAACTCACCCTAGGTCGGGGCACAAGTAATCCTAATAATCAAGGAATACCTTCCTTTACGTAAGACAGCGGAAGTCGAAATGGCAGAGCGTCCTTAGGAAATTAGTGTTGTGCCACGTTTCTAGTGATGTGTGGTTAGTAACTTACTAATTGTGATTAATTACGGTTGAGACCTCACACAACGCTACACGAGACACAATAAAATTTTAATTGTTATCCACCTTAATGAGGCGTCGTAACAGATGATGGGATATCTGACGCATGTCTACTAATTTTACCTTTGACAGCTAAGTAGTTCCATAATTTGCGTATACTTATGTGCATATCTGCAAAGCTATGAGTTTTTGCATCATTATTGGTAAAGATACAAAAAAGTGGTAATGCAACTATTTATTTATGATTTTTTAGTGAAAATATCAAGTACTTATTTGATATTTTCGCCGAATTTGAAAAAAAAAATTGTTATGGTTATACTTTCTAGTTGGTTCCATTGTCATTTGATCAGGATCTGATGATGGGATCTTGGAGAAATCGAGGGAACTCTTCAAATATTATAGGCACACCTATAGCGATTTGGGTATTTTTATAGTAACTCATAGATTTGCTCTCAGAAAGCACCATTTGTTAAAGTGGAACTGATGATGAAGGACACAGATGGCCAACGGAACTTCTCAATAATAAGTAGGTATTTCACGGGTTTCAATTTGATTACTTTATATGGTGAAGGGTCGGCGTTTTGGGGGACTGTCTTATGTAATTTTGACGTTTGAAAAATGCTGATTTTTAGCCTAGTTTGAATAAAGACATTTGAATTTTCATTTTTTTTTAATGTTTATGGTTGCCAACCAATTTATCTTCGTCACAATGCATATGATATGGAGAAGTGTTTGCGATCAACAAGTCACAGGGGCCGACACCAAAGGCTGAAGGCTGCGGGTCTCGACCTCAGGACAAGCTGCTTCTCACACGGACAACTGTTACGTTGCTTCCTCCCGAGTCACCATTCCTGACTCTCTGTATATATTTTGACTGCTAAGAATAAAACTACAAACGTAGTATACAGGGAATTTTTATGAAATGTGGCTGTTACTGTAGTATATTGTGGTGTTTTACGACTTTCACGCGAACGAAGTCGCGGGCAGAAGCTAGTAATGTAATATTGCTCATCCCCATAGCAAATAGCGTGATAGTCTATACCCTAAAGTTGGAACAGACAAACATTCTAAAAACTATATTTTCGGCATAAGAATCGATCCCAGACCTCGTAGCAATAACTTTCTTTCAAAAATATTCAACGTACGTTTTTAACTTCGCTACGATTTTATCATGTGTATAGATATAGATAATAAAAAATAAAAAAATCGTAATACAAAATGTGAAAAAAAGAAAAACAGCAAAACCGTATTTGGGAATCGAACTTACAACCCCATGTTTGCAAAGCAATGGTCCAACCGCTGCATTAATTGCTTCACTGAAATTTACCTATAATAGCCGTTCCTATACAATATGTCCGGTTTCGGACTGTACAAACTTAAAGGGGTGGTAGTTTCCTCAATTCTATAAAATTATTCTACATGTAGGGTCGGAACCCATTCCCTGAATGGCAGCCATTTTTGTGTTTTGATCGCCTTTTATGGAGCGTGCATATTAAAAGTACAGTAACTTTAAAATGAAAAGCCCAATTGTCATAAAAAAATACTTTTAGCAACGGAAAAGTATTAACAATGGGTTAAATAACTCAGATAATAACATTGAATGCTGCATCATATTGAAATAAATGCTAAAAGATCAATTTTACGTTAAAAATAACATCGTTTTTTTTGTTAATCACGGTTATTACAAAATTCACCCCGGAAAACTACCTTTTTTTATCTACTCGTTTAACAAATGTTTAGTTCACCTAAATAATGATACCAAAAAATCGATTCTATGACAATTAGTTTAAGAGATATTGTTGCTTGAACGCAGCCATTCCGTACGTGCGATATGAATGAGCGCTGCATTCCATGTGGTAGCAGCCAGTAGCAGGTACAAAAAAGATTTTCTGCATGTTATTGAAGTGAGAAAGGGATAAAATACACATTTCGGGGGATGACGCGAAAATAAAAGAAGTATTCATCAAATTAAAACTTAACTAGTTTTTTTTTTATCAGCCCGTTTGTTCTATACTCCGTTTGAAATAAGATTAGACATTTAAACAAACCTTTTTTACAGTCCTTTCGACCGATTTTGACTTCTATTGCGTAGGCATAAGGATGGCATTAAAAGCAAAAAAAGTGGTTACAAACCAACTGTTTACTGCAGCTGCCATTTGTCATGCCACCAACGCAATAGAAGTCAAAATCGGTTGAACGGACTGTAAAAAATGTTTAGTTAAATGTCTAATCTTATTTCAAATGGAGTATAGTTATTGAGACTACACTTGTTGTTCCAACAACAATATCTCTTAAACCATTAGTCATAGAATCAATTTTTTGGTATCATTATTTAGGTGAACTAAACATCAGCACGCGTAGCATGAACACCGTAGAAACGAGTTTTGTCGACGGAAGAATCGACAAAATGACAGATAAACAATCACTATCTGTCATTTTGTCTATTCTTCCGTAGAAACGAGTTTTGTCGACGGAAGAATCGACAAAATGACAGATAAACAATCACTATCTGTCATTTTGTCTATTCTTCCGTCGACAAAACTCGTTTCTACGGTGGTCATGCTACGCGTGCTGTTAGACAAGTAGATAAAAAAGGTAGTTCTCCGGGGTGAATTTTATAATATTTAACCGTGATTAACAAAAAAAACCGGCCAAGTGCATGTCGGACCACGCACAATGTAGGGTTCCGTAGTTGGGATGAATTTATCCCAAGAACAAACTTAACTTTGTAGTTGAAAAAAAAAATCTTTCATCCGGAATGTATAGAACATGTTTTTACAACCGCAAATCTAAGTTGGTCGATTATTACTCGTTAACTTGCAAAGCCTGCTCAGCTGTGATAGTTTTCCTTTTAAATTCGTTATATAAGCTACTGCTGTAATTTTTTTTCACACATTCAAAACTAACTATTTAGCTGGCAGGGGGGGGGGACACTTGACTCTAACAAAAATTAGCACTTTAAAGCCTAATATTTCACAAACGGATCCCTGAATCCAAAAATGGTTTTGACAAACTCACAATATTTTTGAAGGACCTTTCCAATGATACCCCACATCATGAGATAAAAAAAAAAAAACATCACCACTTTACGTGTATGGGAGATACCCTAAAAAAATATGTTTTTCATAATTTAGTTTTACCACTTTGTCGGCGTAATTAATATGTATACCTATGCCAAATTACAGCTTTCTAGTACTAAGGGTCTCGGAGCTAGACCGCGGACAGACAGACAGACAGACGGACATGACGAAACTATAAGGGTTCCTTGTTTACTACGGAACCCTAAAAACGATGTTATTTTTAATGTAAAATTGATCTTAAAATTCTTTTTCTTATAATTTAAGAATAAGCAATGTGATGCAGCATTCAATGTTATTATTTGAGTTATTTAACCCATTGTTAATACTTATCCGTTGCTAACAGTATAATTTTTATGACAATTGAGCTTTAAATTTTAAAGTTACTATACTTTTAGTATGCACGCTCCATAAAAGGCGATCAAAACACAAAAATGGCTGCCATTCAGGGGGGTAGGTTCCGACCCTACATGTAGAATAATTTTATTGATAGAATAGAGCAAACTACCACCCCTTTAAGTTTGTACATTCCGAAACCGGACATATTGTATATTTCATGATTGACTGCTTAGTTCCATAAAGGTATAGCGTGATGATAATCATTTAAAAAGTTAAATCGATAACCATCTACAATATCCTAATATTTTGGCGCGTTTTTTTCCAAAAATACGAACATAATATAATATTGCTCGTCCCCAATAGTAAATAGCGTGATAGTTTATACCCTACAGTTTGACCAGACTTATAGGGAATACCTATGCAAAATTTTAACAGAATTTATCCGCTAGAATTTGCGACATGCTGGAACATACATACAGACAAACAGCCAAAAATTCTAATAAATATAATATTTTCGGCATTAGAATCGATCGTAGACCTCGTAGCAAATACTTCTTTCAAAAATATTCAATGTAAGTACAGTTTCGACTTCGCTACGATTATATTATATGTATAGATAGATGGTCTTAGCAGATAGAGTTAGAAAAAAAGATTTTTTTTATTTGGGACACGTACAGGAAATACAACATCAAAACTGAGAAAATTATAAAAACAATAGCAATTTCAGAAAAGAATATTAAAATTGACTGCCTTGTTGGTCTAGTGGTTGCAAGCGCTACTGCTGAGGTCCTGGGTTCGATTCCCGGGTCGGGTAGTGTTATTGTGTTTTTAACCGACTTCCAAAAAGGAGGAGGTATGTTCGTCGCGTATGTTTTTTTTTTTTTTATTTATGTCCTCCGATTTCTCCGACAATTGTGAACCGAGTTTGAAAATTCTTTTTTTGTTTGAAAGGGTATGCTCTCAAATTGGTCCCATATAAATTTTATTAACTATGCTTGGATAGTTTTTGAGTTAGTTACACAACACGTATTTTTTTCCCACTTAGTATGTAGATGATATGATAAGTTTCTGTCACTGGTAGCAGGTAGGGAGGTCGGTTGTTTTTTTTTGTAAAAAGTTTTTTTCTATCTGAAAGGAGATGTCCGCTTTTTGTAGGGACGTTGGTTTTTTATTCCGAGAAAAATCTAACCAGCATCAAACTACATATAAATAAAAACGACAAAATGTGGAACTAGGAACCACTGAAATAATATTTTTAGACCCCTCCATTTATGAGAAAAATTATAAACTATTTAAAGTACAAATATTTTATTTGTTGATGGCAACTATGACAAATATGATATAAATTGACACATGGTACAGTCATTACTGTCAATCAATTGACAGTAATGACAGTAACATGTGTCAATTTTGACAAGTTTACTATTTGAATATGTCAATATGACATAAATTGACACATAGTACTGTCATTACTGTCAATGAATTGACAGTAATGACAATAACATGTGTCAATTTTGACAAGTTTACTATTTTATGGGGTGTGTTCACTATATTATCCTAGATAATTAGAAAGGTTTGTTCGTTTTAGGAGTAAATTCTTACTAAAATAAAAAACGATTTTTCTCAAATTTGGAGGTCTTTAAAAATGTATGATATAGCTACAACCACTAGTTTTTGGGATGTCTATCCAAATATATTTAACTTATCTTGGTTAGAATTATTGAATAATAAAAAACCATTTTAGGACATGTCCTTTCTCAGTAGCAGCTCGGAGTCTGAATTTGTGCCCGGGTTGATGGCAATAGACTCGCCCCCTATTACATGGGACTTAAACATAACTGCCCAAATATGGGGGTACCTGCTACAAGGACACCTCTGCCCATGTTATGTAATATTAAAATTTAAAAAATTGTGTGTTCAAAAAAGTTGCTCTTCTTGGAAAATTCCTCATAGATATCAAGAAAGTATTTCCTTGAGGATCATTTGGCCATGAGCCTGGATGCACTCCACCTTCATTTTCAGTATCAAAAGTACCCGTATTCGTGGTGAATTTTTAGATTGCCTTAAAAAGTTGCACAGTAAACAACTCTTCATAACAATATTGGATAAGTACTTTTGGTTCCAATAAAAATGGTTTCTTAAGTACCCTAAAATAAAAATAAGGACCTATTTAAACCAAATAACGTGATTGCCACTACAGCTGTAACAAATCTAATTTGATAAAAACAATGTAGAAAACTAGCTTTTGCCCGCAGCTTCGCACGCGTAAAGGTCGGAAAATATCCCACAGGAACGTACTACCGATATTCAGAGTACTTATCATATGTCCTAACCCAGGTCATGGCCTATCCGTATGCCTTTCATCTAAATCTATTCAGCCGTTACGGCATGAAAAGGTAACAAACAGAAAGATAATAAATCTGTTTTAGGGTTCCGTACCTCAAAATGAAAAACGGAAACCCTTTAAGGATGACATCGTTGCCAGTCAAGACACTTTTTCTCAGAAACGCGTAGAGGTATCAATTTGAAATACCTAGATATTAAAAACTTAGGCTAAGCGCGCACTACGGATTTTGATCGTTGCGGATAATATTTCGTGTTGTTCTATCTCCTCTCAGGCTCATTTCCTACGAAATGTATGGAAAGTTTTTTGTAATTTCTGAATTTTCTCATACTCAAACCTCAGTTGGCCCGATATAGTTTTTGACCCTCGTAATAAGAAATAGGATCGACTGGCATCAAAAAAGTTTTTGTGAAAATTGCCCATGTTCTTGCTGAGTGTACAATTTTTTCAAAATCTGTGAATGTAGATCAAAATGTCTCAAAAAGTTAAGGACAGTCTCCTAAGACCGTTATCTTATAGCGATAACGGTTAAGGTACCTGCCCTTATTGCCCCATATCAACATCCACCCTGTATATGTTATGATTGACTACTTAGCTCCATAAAGGTATGGCGTGATTATGATCTTTTAAAAGGTTAAAACCGTAATTATCTGCAATATTCTAACCTTTTGGATAGTCTTTTTACAGTTTGCAGTAAACTATAGAAGAATACGAACATAATGCAATATTGCTCATCCTCCATAGCAAATAGCGTGATAATAATATTTTTTGAAAAAGTCTATTATGACGTTTCCATTATTTGATATAGGTTATTTATACCAATTTTCAAGTTAATCAAGCCAAACAGTAAAATCCTCCCCTGTAAAAATGAATACCCCTTTTCACCCCGTTAGGGGTAGATTTTCAAAAAACCCTGATATACGTTTTTATTTGTTTTCAGTCTTAAGTATAAATATTGAGTTTCGAGTTAATCAGACCGCGCGTCTTCCATACAAACTTTGACACCCCCAATCCTCCCTTAGGGGGTAGTTTAGAAAAACTAAAAATGGCAAACTTTATAATTTACATTATGAGTATTCGTGCCAAGTTTCAAGTTTATTAACTCAAGGAATAAGATTTTTCATACAAACAAAATCCCCCCTTTTCGCCCCCTTAAAAGTCGGTTTTCCAAAAACCCTTTCTTAGTGGATGCCTACATCATAATAACTACCTGTGTGCCAAATTTCAGCCCAATCCGTTCAGTGGTTTGAGCTGTGCGTTGATAGATCAGTCAGTCAGTCATTCAGTCAGTCACCCTTTCCTTTTATAGATATAGGTTGTAGGTATATTATGTCAAAAAATGAAATATTATGTCAAGGAAGAATGTAAAAAAAGTAAAATAAAATAATCATCGTAATTTGGGAGCAGTTAATAGACATTTACATTGTTATGCCGTTAATGAGTAATGAGTCTTTCTTTTGTTCCCTTAGCGTAGAGACGGCTTCAACATATTTTCAGTGAGAGCAAATGCACTATCTGCCACAAACACGTAGGGAAGTGGTTCCTCCTTGAAGGGCAAATTAGTTGATGCTGAAAAATACAGTACATTTCTTTAAAAAAAAAAAATACATCTCTGTATTTCTGCAAACACCGCCATTATTTATTCTACCATTACATCCGCAATCCACAAATGTGAAGTTATAGTCAGCATCCACCAAAGCTAACAGAACAATGCTAAATGTGGCTTCGAATCTCAAGGCCTACACAGACCGACACACACCGTCGGAAAAGGCATGGTGTGTGTTGTGTAGCTATCTGTGGTTGTCAGAATACAATAGAATAGAATGGAATAATTATTTATTTGCATAGAACGTAGGTACAAAAAATCCAGATGTTTGTGTGGGCTGGTGCGCTTGCGTGCGCAATATCGCGCACCGTCGGAAGACCCTTCGTGCGCGGTGCGTGGTCGTGCGCTGTGCGGGCCGGTGCGCGTGCGTGCGCAATATCGCGTTGGTTTTCCAAAAACCCTTTCTTAGTGGATACCTACGTCATATTATCTACTTGTGTGCCAAATTTCAGCCCAATCCGTTCAGGTGTTTGAGCTGTGCGTTGATAGATCAGTCAGTCAGTCATTCAGTCAGTCACCCTTTCCTTTTATAGATATAGGTTGTAGGTATATAATGTCAAAAAATGAAATATTATGTCAAGGAAGAATGTAAAAAAAGTAAAATTAAATAATCATCGTAATTTGGGAGCAGTTAATAGACATTTACATTGTTATGCCGTTAATGAGTAATGAGTCTTTCTTTTGTTCCCTTAGCGTGGAGACGGCTTCAACATATTTTCAGTGAGAGAAATGCACTATCTGCCACAAACACGTAGGGAAGTGGTTCCTCCTTGAAGGACAAATTAGTCGATGCTGGAAAATACAGTACATTTCTAAAAAAAAACTATACATCTCTGTATTTCTGCAAACACCGCCATTATTTATTCTACCATAACATCCGCAATCCACAAATGTGAAGTTATATTCAGCATCCACCAAAGCTAACAGAACAATGCTAATGTGGCTTCGAATCTCGAGGCCCACACAGACCGACACACACCGTCGGAAAAGGCATGGTGTGTGTTGTGTAGCTATCTGTGGTCGTCAGAATACAATAGAATAGAATGGAATCATTATTTATTTGCATAGAACGTAGGTACAAAAAATACAGATGTTTGTGTGGGCTGGTGCGCTTGCGTGCGCAATATCGCGCACCGTCGGAAGACCCTTCGTGCGCGGTGCGTGATCGTGCGCTGTGCGGGCCGGTGCGCGTGCGTGCGCGATATCGCGCACCGTGGGAACCCGCCTAAGAGTGGTAGCGTGATGTTACATAGCCTATCTCCTTCCTCAAGAATTGGGCTATCCAATGCAAAAAGATTTTTTCATATCCGACTTGTAGTTCCGGACATTACCACCTCATACAAACTTACAAATAAATAAACAAACAAATATTACCTACCTTTTTAACCGACTTCCAAAAAGGAGGAGGTTATATGTTCGTCGCGAATGTTTGCTACTTTTTTTTTTTTTATGTATTCCACCGATTTCTCCGTCAATTGTGGACCGATTTTGAAAATAATATTTTTGTTTGAAAGGGTGTGCTTTCGAATTGGTCTCATATAAATTTTATTAACTTTGCTTGGATAGTTTTTGAGTTAGCTACAAAATACGTATTTTTTCCCACTTAGTATGTAGATGATATGATAAGTTTCTGTCACTGGTAGCAGGTAGTGGTATTCGAATGTGTATAGGATAGGTACCACAACTAAAAAGTAAAAATAAAAACTTTTTACAAAAAAAAACAACCGACCTCCAAAAAAAACACTACAAAGTGAAAAATAACTTTAATTTCGGAAGTCGGTGTCTTGGGTTTTGTATTTTCGTTTTTTGCCACCGACTTCCGAAATTAAAGTTATTTTTCACTTTGTAGTGTTTTTTTTCTAGGTCGGTTGTTTTTTTTTTGTAAAAAGTTTTTTATAATATTAGGTATGACTTATAAAAGTTATAATATAAGTCAATTAATTTTAATTTTATTGTTGACATTGTCTACTCATTACAATGTTTTTGTTATAGTACTTATAAGTTGTATTGCAATATGTGGTTAGCTAGCGACCTCGGCTTTTTGCCTGAGCAACCGGCAGCAAGTTCGTCATGCTTCCTTAGATGTCACTGCTTGTGGTAGCGTCGGGGGACGGGTTGCCTCCTTCCCTCGAAATAAATATATAACTCAAAGAAATCTGGGGGCCTACCACCAGCTCATAAAGCAGTATTATTTTAATATTACTTCAGTGTGGGAAAGAAATGAAGCTCTATAGGACGTGGTAGGCCCCCTGATTGGCGATTTAGAATTTCCTGCATTCGCGAATTTTCGGGAGCGTCCACCAGGAAGCGCAAAAAAACATGCCAAATTATTAGTACATAGGTACGTACTTGTCGTTCTTCTCCCTAGACCTTGCTATGAAGTTGTATCAAGGCGCGCGCACTGCCGAAAAAATCACAAGCGCAGCGTTCAGTCGGCCGAACCCAGTAACGTTTAGAGTTTATCTTCTTTGAATTTGACTTTCTTCTTCAAAATTCTATTCATCATCATCATCATCAGCCTATAATGTTCCCACTGCTGGGACACAGGCCTCCTCTCTGTGAGAGGGAGTGGGCCGTAATCCACCACGCGGGCCCAGTGCGGGTTGGTAGATGTCACATGTCTTCGAATTTTCGGTTCTAGGACATGCCGGTTTCCTCACGATGTTTTCCTTCACCGTTTTGAGAGCAGTGGTGATGAAATAATTTACACAAAGTAAAGCGCCTGTCTGGGTTCGAACCCACGACCTACAACTCGTAAGTCGCGGCCGTTACCACTGGGCCACCACTGCTCTCATTAATTGGTTTATTTTTATTTTCTTTTGTAAATCCATGTTTCGATTATCACTCGGTCTTTTTGGTGGCACAGTAGCTACTGACTGTCTTTGGCTTCCGCTATTACATAGGCGATAGTAAATTTTAGGGCGCGTAGGAATTCAGTTTTAAAATCGCAACGATCTAAATTCGTAGCTTCGTAGTAGTGCGCGCTTAACCTAATAAAAACTTAGGATGTGAGCTATGTGAGGTAGGTAATCTCTGGAAGTACCAAACCGATTGCGAAAATTAATTCAAGTCAATGATAAATACACACTACTACAGTCTCATAGAGCATGTTTTTTAGTTTCTCTAGATTATAGTATAATTGATTTCCACGCAAATGAAGTCGCGGGCAGAAGTTAGTAACGAATAAAACAACAATTTAAAAAAAACAGTGTTTTCGTAAAACAATTTAATCATTCACTACCTTCGCGCATGTGGATCAGAAGATGCTTCCTGCCGAGGAGGAGACCCTGTACGCGAAATACTGCATAAGTGCCAAGGCCAGTGGGAAAATAAACTTTTGGGTCGCCTGCGGCGCGACGAAGTACGCCACGCAAGCAGTAGCCGCCGTATACCATCCGAACTCGCGGTTCTGGGTGTGGGAGTAGTGGCACAAAGAGATAATGTTCAGGGCAATCGCCAGGTTCCCTAAAGGGACATTGTCCTGGCCAGCGAGGGCAATTCCGAAAGGAATCACTCCCGACAGCAGGTGGATCACGGAGAGGGTTTTGTCGCTCCGCCGGAGGTCCGCATTCAAACATGGCAGTGCCAAGTACCGTGCAGCATTCAAGCTAATCGTGTAGATTGCCTTGATATCGTCACCCAAAATTCCGCCTGAAGCAAAAATATAATGGAAAAGGTAAGACACAAGAACCCATGGACATTGATCGGTATACCTAAATGTCCATGGGTTCTTATCATGTGTTTCATTAGAGCAGGAATTCCCAACCGGTGGGGCGCGCCCCCTTCGGGGAGCGTAGAGTTAACAACGGGAGGGCGCGGCGGCTCTAATTAATAAACTATAGATTTATATAAAATTTTATGTCAAAGTTTAATTTTAATTTGTAATTTTGGTAAAATGTATGGATCCATTGTGGAATTTTATAATTTTTTATATCATTTATTTCAATTAGGCACATGAAAAGCACTTTCTTATTTTCTTCCTTTCAGGCACGTTCTTGATTTATAAAAGGTTAAGGCTAGTTTTCAAAACCATTTAATAATATTTAAAGTAGGTAGGTATTATAAAATTGAGCTTCAGCTTTTCTGCATAAATCGACAGAATAAGTTTTCCTACTTCTGTAGGTATGAATGTACTAAAGAAAACCGAACCTATCCGAGGCGGCGTGCTACAATTTTCGTGATCACTCCATTCTTATGCTTTTCTGCTTATGTCGACAAAGTAACTCAGGGACTTAGTGATTTTAAAAGAAAGTTAGGGGTGCGCGAATGTTGAAAGGTTGGGAACCCCTGCATTAGAGTGTCCAATGATACATAATTAGTCATTTAGTACCTCTATATTTACATTTATAGACTCTACCGAAACGTAGTTTTCAGAGCTTCAACATCTGATTGTCGATCGATTCCTATGCAAGGAATAATCGATCGAAAATCGGAAGTTGCAATTTTTTTAAATAAACTCTGCTGCCGTCCTGCCGACATTGTTTACAGAGCACCATCATACCTACTTTGGTAATGTAAAAATCCAATTATTCCGTGTATAAAAAAATTTGCATGCATTCCAGGGTGTGTGTAGCCAGCCTGGTTCATCCGAGTGATGCCGTTCCCACCCACGCAGCACAGCGCGAGATGAGCGATAGATGTAACAAGGTTGTCAGTATCGCTTCCCATAGCATTTATATACTACTTTGATCACTAAATATTGATAAACACACATAAAATAAAATAAATGCCCATGACATTGTTATGAGCAGAAAAAATTGTTGTCATGTGTCCATAGATAATACGCTTAATTGTCATTCCAATTTCCAATACAAACTTCTCTATAGAGGTGTGACCTGTGGCCTGTGACTAATAAAAATAAATTTGATACATTTGTGAAGAATGTATAGCATCAAATCAAATCAAATCTTTTTATTGTGGGCATAGGTTTTTTTTTATAAAAAATAAATTCTTAGGCATCACATAAAAGGTAAATCTTAGATAATATCAATTATGGTGACAGATTGTAGTAGGCACTAATTATTTAGAAAATCTCGGATCGTGTAGTAAGCTTTGTCAATTAAAAAAATTATGCAATTTATGTTTAAATAGTGGCAGTTCCTTTTCCCAATCTTTACCAGTTTTGCCAATCTTTACCAATAGTGACTAAAATATTGGATATACTTGATTGAATTTTCGTATGCGGACTAAGAACGTCATTAGATATACGCAGTTAAAATGATAGTAATGTCGTCTCCACCTTGTATATCTGTTGTTCTGCGCTAGCGCCTAGAAAAACTGCTCCAGCAATGTTTCTTTACACTGCACCTTGTAGAAAAGATTCTTGGAAAAAACAAAAACTGGTAGGTAGTTTTTTTATATCATCATTTTCTCTCAATCCGAAGATTATTCGACCTTGTTTTTTAAATCAAGTCAAACGAATAAATAATATTATCATCTATTTTAGAAGCGTGGAAATTATTTGGGTAAGTTTGGAAACAAGATGGCGCTCAAAACGATTGATTTTTCGTGGCACTTTTCTGGTTTCTTTTTTACTAATAATTTGAACAATATAATAAATAAATAATGATGATGATTTTACACCAATTTTTTTTTCTGTATTTTGATTTTCTAGATACACATCATAGCTATTATTTTACTCTATGGCTGGCTGTTGACTGTATAGCTTTGTTCCTGTGCTTGAAAATATCGACCGAAGGAAGAGGTTGAAAATTAAAAAAGAGAATACAAGTTGGAGCCATCAGTGTTACCAACTCGTACGATAATTTGGCCAAATGGTACGATCTACGATAATGAATGTCATACGTACGATAATTTAGTGATTTGCTGAAAATGCTAGTTTCGTTAACAAAACGTATGTAGATAAAATCAAACGTAGAAAAAAAAACAGAAATACGTTAGTTGCCAAATATGTCAACATCAACAAGTAAGCATGTCTCTCTCTTTCCCTCCCTAGTTTTTTTATTAAATTTTAAAGTGAAAACACAAAAATATCAACTAAAAACGACGACAAAACATGTTTGCAGTTTGTGCTGCTAGCACCATCAGTGGTGAAACTTGGCTTATACTTCTCCTTTGACTCTAGTATATAATTATTCATTGTCTTTTGATAGCAATTTGAAGTAACTTGTTAGGTTTTTTTTTGTTTTGGATTTTTCTGTTGTACGATTTTTTTTCCCCAAAAACGATAATATTGACATGGATCTCGAAAATTTGAACTTTTGGAGTTGGCAACACTGGGAGCCATAGATAATACACTCAAATCGGAGCTGGAGCTGCCATTTTGCTGCATTTGAGTTCAATAGCGTTCGTTTTTATGATAATACTCGCAATAATTTCGTTAATCTGTCGAAAATCTTTTATAGTTCGTGAAATTTGAAATCAAAGCAGCGCAACCAACAGAAAAATGGCAGCGAGCGACTCTGGGACAGATGAGTCACTGTATCCCATTGCAGTACTCATAGACGAGTTGAAAAACGAGGATGTGCAGCTTCGTTTAAATTCTATCAAGAAATTATCGACCATCGCGTTGGCCCTGGGCGTGGAGAGAACCAGGTCGGAGCTGATCCCTTTCCTGACAGAGACCATTTACGATGAAGACGAAGTTTTACTCGCTCTTGCTGAACAACTGGGTAAGTACATTGCAAATGTTAAAAATTATCGCCTGATAATAATCTAACTCGGCATTGTATGTTTCGATAACCTATTTATTGTTGTTTTTCATCCTGTTTCAATAAACAAAGCTTCCCCATCATATTATTGTCTATGTTTTTGGTTATAAATGCGTACTAACACAAAAGAATATGCCATAGTTGACTATGCCTTGATTCAAAGATAAACATGTTTTCGCGCAGTAAATCACAGTAGTAGAGTCAGTATCATATTAATCTGTTACTTACTAAAAGTAATTATTAAGGTATGTAAAATACCTGCACAACCAGTAAAAACTCAACCAGTACTCAGTAAAAAAAAATCTATTCGCTATTTTTACTTTCCACAAAGTTACGATGACGAATCATAGCACTTAAAAGGCTGGAACCAAATAAAATAGAAATTATGGTTGAGAGGAGGAAATTCCGATAGTAAGGATAATCAGTATTTTTGTTAGCGTTGAGTTTTTGTATCTATGGTAAACCCACATTTCGCCAGTTATATTTAAATCCCAAGAAATAGGGGCCGAGCCTATTGCCATCAACCGGGCACAAATCCAATCCTAGTACTTTGTGTGTGGTGACCACCGGGCAGTTTAGCAGCACATGAGCTGCTGTGTCGTCCTCCTACATGCAGGCCCTGCACAGTGAACTGTCCGTGACTCCTATGACAAAGAGGTATTTAATAACCCATGGCCATTTGACCTTACTGTCCAGATTTTTTTTAAACCTGTGCTAACCTAACACCTGTATTCTAATCTTATATATAAAATCAAACATAGACTTTGACCCTATTCTCACCACAACAGACGCAAATACCGCTACCGACAAATTAATTGAAATACTGACTTCAGCCATAGCGGAACACACTGTAATTAAAAAAGTGGCAGCAAAACGGAACATTCTTAAACCCTGGATAACTCCGGGCTTGTTACGGTGCATGAGGAACAGAGATGCCATGCACAGAAACCTCAAGCAGTCTCCAGATAACGAAACATTAAATGTAACCTACAAACGATACAGAAACTTTTGTTCAAAAATTCTTAAAAAGGCAAAGAGGCTCTTCGATGCGGAAGAACTCAGCAAAGCAAGCAATAACCCAAAATCACTCTGGGATACCATAAAACGAATAACAAACACCACAAAAACTACACACTCATCCACGCAATTGCTGTCCTCATCACCCACACCCATACAGTCATGTAACAAAGTGAATTCCTTTTTTGTCAATATAGGCAAAAAACTTGCAGACGACGTTACAAAAACATGGCCCTCACAACAACCACCTACCCCACAGTACAGTTCTTTACCAACCTCATCCTTTGTCTTGGAGAAAACTGACCCAGAAGAAATTATATCCACTATAAATTCACTGCGACAAAACGCTGCTACTGGTTGGGATGGTATCTCACCTACAATATTAATAAAAAATTCCACCACTCTGACGCCTAATTTATGCCATATATTCAATATTTGTTTTGAAACAGCTGTTTCAACTTCGTTTAAAAAGGCAATAATTCATCCAATCTTCAAGGGGGGTGACGGAGCACTGCCGAATAACTATCGTCCCATAGCTGTTTTAAGTGCTTTATCCAAAGTTCTTGAACGCTTAATAAACAAAAGATTGGTTGGTTACCTGGAGCATTTTAAGATAATCTCACAGCAACAATATGGCTTTCGCAAAAATAAGTCAACCTGTGACGCAGTCCATGACCTAACCAGTTTTGTCGTAGATCATATAAATAAAAATAAAAAAGTCCTTACAATATTCCTTGATCTCGCAAAAGCGTTCGACACTGTTCCCGTTTCTACACTCTTAATCAAACTTGAGAAAATAGGCGTCAGGGGGATACAACTAGATCTTTTCCAAAGTTACCTCTCGAATCGTTCGCAAAAAGTCAGGATCGATGGCCATAACAGCGAGGAGCTTTCCATTCACTATGGGGTACCACAAGGAAGCATTTTGGGCCCCACTCTTTTCTTAATCTTTATTAATGACCTGTGTGATCTCAATATTGATAATGCAAGGGTAATATCATTTGCAGATGATACTGCAATAACCTTCACCGCAGATTCCTGGTCACAACTCGAGCATCTAGCTCAGCTTGGCTTTGACGTTGCGTTAAATTGGCTTACTTCCCACACTCTCACCCTAAATACCTCCAAAACCAAATTTCTGACTTATTCAAACAGCTCGGTCTCTCAGCCACAGACTCCAATTTTAATCAAAGCTCACACTTGTCATTCAGAAATACAGGGCTCATATTGTCAATGTCCTCTTTTAACCTCTGTTGAAAGCATTAGATACCTTTTTTTTTTTGGGTGGGAAATCATCAAATAACTTCTCCCGCTCTGGGCGGAGCGGGAGGGCGTGTCAGACTCTTACTGACTAAAACCCACCCGTGTTCCTTCAGTTGCCGTGTTGCCAGGGGGCCACGATGTCCCTATCGGTTTTCTTCGAACCCCCGGCAGGCATTGGCCCTAGCGGACCCCGTCAATTCTGCTGACATCTCTTTGAGGCGCGCGTGGAACACAACGCGCCGTCGACCCGGGCTTGGTCCTTATCGGACGGCGAGCTACCCATTGCTCACCGTCCGCAAGCCCGCGCCTACGGTGGCCGGAAATCTTCTCGTGATTCCCGACGCCCAGGGCGTCTCCTGCTGCGGCGGTTAGGGGCGCGAGGGCGCGAGATTTGCCTCTCCCTCACACGCTCCGTCTCCTCCTTCGCGAGCATTACTGCTTCGCAGAACGAGGTGACGGCCTCCCATTTCCTCTCGCTCCGTAGCATGGCCCGAATCAGGGCCGGACGCGAGAGATCACCGCCGCCGATCGCTTCCACGAGGACACGGCGATGCTCTGCCCAAGCCGGGCAGACCTCCACCGTATGCTCCACCGTGTCCTCCGGGCGATCCACACAGTGATGACACCCGGGCGTTTCCTCCCGCCTTATCCTGAACAGGTACCTCCCGAAACAGCCGTGTCCGGTGAGCACCTGTGTCAGGCGGAAGGTGAGGACGCCGTGGCGCCTCTCTAGCCACTCCTCAAAGAGGGGTCTTATCGCCGCAATTGTGGCGTGCCCAGCGCTGGGTTGCGACAATCGCACTCCATTCCGCCATGAGATCCCGCCGGAGCTCTGTCCGCTGTGCCGCGACTTCTTGCGGCATCGGAGTTAAGCCCCGGCGTTTCGCCTCCTCGCGCCACTCCCAAATGTGCGCGAGGACCTTTGCCTCCAGATCCCATGGCGGAGCATTAGATACCTGGGAATAGTCTTAGACAGGAATCTCAATTTCAAATCTCATATCGGTTTGCTAACTGGACGAGTTCGCAAACTGATTTACATCTTTAAAACTCTTCGGTATATTGCCAATCCCATTGTAATACGCAGTGTCTATTTCGCACTTTGCCTATCTATTGTAACTTATTGTATTTCCTGTTGGGGCGGCGCAGCAAAAACCACTCTCAAGCCGCTAGAAGTAGCACATAGGGCTATTTTAAAAGTAGCCACTTTTCGTCCTATTCTTTTTCCGACTGACCAACTATACAATCACTGCAAAGTTCTTAATGTAGGCAACACTTCATACTGCAGACAGTAATTCTGCTACACCGCAAAACCCCATACCGAGTTATAGAAAATAAAAAACGTAGTAAACGTCGAAAAGATGGGATATGCACCCTCCCGCGAGTACGCTCAACTTTTGTGAAAAGATTTTTTAATTTTCTCGGTCCGTTCCTATATAATAAAATAAACGAAGAGTGTCAAATCTACGGACTACCGTATTACAAATGTAAAAAGATTGTGCAATCGTACCTCCAAAATAAGTCATATGATGAAACAGAAAAAATCTTATCTTAACATAATCAACATGGACAAGCAAATACAGACACACACACATACACCCCCACACACACACCCCCACACTCCCATACACACCCCACACTCCCATACACACCCCCACACTCCCATACACACCCCCACACACACGCACACACACACCCTCTCATTCATACACACACATGCATCTACTTACCTTAAAATTAAAATTATTTTATTTCATATTTAATAAAACGTATATTTAAATTTTAATTGTCTAACACAATACTCCAAAATTGTAACAGTAACATCAGAAGCACTATGTAACCTTTACGTCATTATACCTTAGGGGACCGGACTGCTTCTCCTTAACACAGGTTTTCAAAACCTAGCTAGGAGAGCAGTGCTCACCCACACGTTGTAGAAATAGTACTTATTTTGTGACACAGTTTTTTTTTTTTTTAACGTGTACTACAATGCTTTGTTTTTGAGTAAATAAATATTTATTAACATTAACAAAATTCTCGTGTCACAATGTTAGTTACCTTACTCCTCTGAAACGGCTTTACTGATTTTTACCAAATTTTATATGCATATTCAGTAGGTCTGAGAATCGACTACTATATATTTTTCATACCCCTAAGTGATAAGGGTTGTCTACCCCAAACAAATAATTGGCAAAACGTTTGCCGGGGTCAGCTAGTACAATATATTATTCTGAAAACTTCACTCAATAGAACTCAAGGTAGGTCTTGATGTACCTTGAATTGCAAGTTGTATCCTCCTTTAGATAAAACAGGTATTTATACTCTGTTCGAAAACAATTTGATAAAACGTTAACAAATTGTTTAGGCCAATTTGTAGTATCACTTACAAATTGAGTAGATTGTAAACTTAAACCTAAAATTCTTAATTCAAATCACCCTAAAAATGTCTCTGGCAATTGCGGTTATTTGTATAACCAATTAATTATGGGAAGAACTGGTGAGTATAAAAGTATGAATGTAGTACTTTAATTCCGTTTAGTGAGAGATTGCACAAGAATTCAACCTGAACAGGGTTTGTCTACAGATACATCAATAAATTTTGGAACAGATTATAGTCAAGTTTTTTTTATTTTTTATTCTTACTACTCAAAATTGGGTGTTGCAGATTTTTTTTTTGTTTTTTTAACCTGAACAAAAAATCTTTCAGGAAATTTCATCAACTTGGTTGGTGGTGGTGAATTCGCTCACTGCCTGCTCCCACCGCTGGAATCACTGGCCACCGTAGAAGAGACTGTAGTCCGTGACAAGGCTGTGGCTTCGCTCCGTGCTGTAGCTGCTCATCACACTCCTCAAGCTTTGGAGCAGCACTTTGTACCACTAGTCCAACGCCTTGCTGGTGGTGACTGGTTCACATCCCGTGCATCTGCTTGCGGGTTATTTAGGTAAATAATGAAAACATTTTTGTGATGTGTGTTCATGTTTTGGGAGAAGTCTTTGTTTAGCAATGGGCTTAATAATAAAAACTTGAGAGGTGTCAAGGGACACCCGGATGGAACGAAATTCCTTTCGATTAATTTGTGAAGGAATTGTAATAATAAAATCTCTACTTACCTAACTCCATCAGCAATATCCGGAACTTGTGCAGAAACACGGTCAGGATTCATTATTATTTTTTATTATGTACAAAAATCCTTTATACACTCAACAAAAATAATCGTCGCGACACCACACTGTTCAATGCGAAATAGAAAGACGAAACGAAAATAACTGGCTTGCTTTCTATGAGAGAGAGAGAGAGACAGACAGAGAAACGCGCACGCCGCACGGCTTACAACTATAGCAAAAAGTGTCGTTACAACTTTTGGTCTTAATTTTTTCCGTCTAGCCCCCCTTTCGCAACGCGCGATAAGGAACTTCGTTTCAATAACCTCTGGCTTGTTTTTATTGGCCGGCTGGAGTAAACACTGACGAGGAACAGAGCTCCCATCTCATTCTTGCCTTTATTGGCCGGCTTGAGTGGAGACTCTCAAGAGCAAACATGCTCAGACGAAGGAAGTATTCCAGTAAGTTGCTGGTAGGGATCTTGACCGTACTTCTGGGATTGTCCTGATAGCCGTGGAATACCTCTCCACTCCTCAAGCACCTCAGGCAGTGTTGCCCCCTTGTTGCTACGTCACTATGTGCTAGCGACCATTTTTCGGGGGCCCATTATTGAGTGTGCAAGTCACCTGCTATTTTATCCGTGTACATTTAAACATTGATCAGACAGGGGCCATACCATAGTCCTTCTTTAGTTCCAGGTCACCAGTCAAAATAAGCCACCCAAACCCATAGTCCAATGGATTTGTTTCCATATTCTGCAATAGTTCTACACCAACCGGGGGTTGTCCTTGGGTGCACTTGCATAGTGCATACTGGGATAATCGTCGGTTGGTGCCTCATTCCATATAAAATTGTCTAAGGGGCCTCTGCGAGTTGGCTTCGGCCCCTCGTACGCCTTCCAAAGTTCCGGGACCCTGGGGGCCCGAGATATGTCAGACATTAAAATAATAATTTTATTCAATAACTCAAGCAACAAGACTCATAGTGTTAGTAACTTACAAAATATATTATTAAAACATTCAAACACAGAAACGATTTTGGACATCACTGCTGCAAGGTGACGGGCCCAGCTGATACCTTGCAGCAGTAGCTCACAAACGCACAATCTAGCCTGCTTGCTTGCATAGACAGGATGCTGTTAGTGCTGCCCCGCACCCTACTAACCAGAGACGCGCACCGCTTCCGCATCACAGTGTAGAAGCAGTCAACGCGAGCTTCAGCAAACATCCCTAATGCGTTGCAGTATCGAGGCAACCCCATCACCACCCTGAATGCGTTATTGTATTGAACGCAAAGGGCGCCTTATGATTTCTGGGTGTATTATATAGACATAATTACTATCTTTTTTTTATCAGAAAGCCTATTTGAACCACATCTTTTATCCCATATTTCCAGTGTGTGCTACCCCCGAGTGTCCGCCCCAGTGAAGGCCGAGCTCCGCCAGCACTTCCGCTCGCTGTGCCAGGACGACACGCCGATGGTGCGACGCGCGGCCGCCTACAAACTGGGCGAGTTCGCCAGGGTCGTCGAGGTGGAGTACGTGAAGAGTGACCTCATACCGATGTTCGTTACACTGGCACAGGTATGTTGGATTGAACTTGTCATTCTTACGGCAGCTATTGATCATAATCATTCTGAAATTAAATTAAATGAAATTGTTTATTCTGTAAATAGGATATTTGAATCACTTACACATCATATTAAAAATTTGCTAGATTAGGTCGGCGTTTCCTATCTGACTACTCTGAGAAGAAACGCCGAAACAAACTCAGAGGTCACAGTCTCTTTTAAAGTCCAGACATAAGCTTGGTCAGGCCATATGAGGACCATGTAGATTAGTGTCTGAATAGGTCTTGAGGAAAGAACCACACAGATTTGAGTGAACCTATCCAGTCAGTGCAAGCATTTGTCAGTAATCGTAAGGTGCTCAACTCGACGAACAATACCAAAGAAAGGACATTTGGGTAGGCTGCATAAACTACTCAATTGCCAGACCATCATTAAAACTAACTGAGAAAGAAAAAATAATTAAAGAAACGAAAATAAAATAAAATTATCCACATAGTCCTCACAATCACAATAATTCAATTATTATAATACTTTGCAGAGTAACCATGTCATTTTGTATGTAATATTCACAATGTTTATATAAAATTGGTATATTTTGATGATTTTACTGAATAATTATAATATCAAGTTTTATGGTTTTATCAAAAGGCTTAGCAGAGCGAGCAGCTCAGTCCCAAGCTTTTTTATCATCTCTTACCGTATCCCAATTTATTTGTGGTCGGGGCAACATTTGTCTTTTTTTCTTTGCTATAAGTCATCATCTCGGTAGTACCAGTAATTACAGACAGACAGACCGATACACAGTTCTCATTTATATTATATTATACTAGCTTTTGTCCGCGGCTTCGCCCGCGTTTGTGTCGGAAAATGTGCCAGTACAGCTCCCAGTCTGATGATTTTGCCCGACATCTTCAATAAAAAACCTTTAATGAATTATACACCTAAACCTTCCTTATGAATCACTCCGTCGATTGATGCAAGCTGTTTGAAAATTCGTTCGGTAGTTTTTGAATTTATCGCGACATACAGACAGACACAGCGGGGGACTTTTTGAAGTGAAAACTGCTTTAGGCGCGTTGAGCATTTTTGAGATGGGACTAAACTATTGATTTCGCGACACCATGACGATACCTCATTTTTGTAAACGCGATTGTGCTCTTTATTTAGATAAGGTTACGGACCAATAATCGATACAAGTATTTTTCTTCTACCAAGGCGATCTTGTTCAAGTTTTCACTTTTGTCGACACTCCCGGAGTGCCACCACTTTTTATAAATAATATGTATGGAAGTATGGAGTATGGATTTTACTTACCTCATGTTTATCATCTTTCCAATCCAGGACGAGCAAGACTCAGTGCGTCTGCTAGCTGCAGAAGCCTGCGCAGCAGTAGCGGCTCTTTTACCTCCTGAAGATATGGAGCAGCTGGTGATGCCCACAGTGCGCGCCCGGGCGGGTGACACCTCGTGGAGGGTCCGCTACATGGTCGCCGACAAGTGAGTCCCCACTGTTTAAACAAATTCGTAATTTTTTTTTGAATCATCGCACACTACAGTTCAGTATATTGAAATCTGATGCGCTGCCGCCAGACGCAGCTGTCATGTGCGCTTAACATTCATTCTAAAAGTAGGCAACGTAGCAAATAGTTGTCAAATATTTACCTGTTTTGATTAATTTGGCAATATTACTGTGTGGAAATATAAAATATGGCTAACTAGTGAACTAGAATATTAATAATGAATTGCTATTATAACTCTGAATTTGGACCCTGTTAAGCAGAATAGGTCCAACCAACATTTTGAGTAAATGCAATTTGAAGTTGTAAACAAAAATATCAGGCCAAGTTATAATAATCTGGTAGTTTTTGTTAGGGCAATGTCATCAGAGTATCAGACCGCCAGGATCTTATATGCAAATATAAAACTGGATATGTAGATTCTCGTCATGTACGTAACTCAATCAATCTGCCTAGCCTTTTCCTAACTATATTGGGGTCGGCTTCCAGTCTAACCTGATGCAGCTAAATACCAGTATTTTACATGGAAATACTGCCTATCTGACCTCCACAACCCAGTAACTGGGTAATACGATACCCTTGGTAAGACTGGTTGTCAGACTTTCGGGCTTCTGACGACCCGTAACGACTGTCAAAGATCCACAAATTACAGCCGGGACCAACGGCTTAACGTGTTTTCCGAGGCACGGAGGAGTCTCGGTATGTAGAAATGGTCACCCATCCACGGACCAACCCCGGCAAGCGTAGATTAACTTGACAGATCGACCCGAGCGACTGTTAGTATTTAGCCACGAGCTACGTAACTCAATTTCATAAAAATTGATTGTTGGATCTATTCTGCTTAACAGGGTCCATTTGATGTTGTAACCGTTTTAGGTCTAAAAAAGGCATTTGGAAAGTGATGAAATACTATTTTACATCTATAACTAAATATTCGGTGTTGCGATATTAATTATTGCATTTCATGATCAATATTTTAGTTCACTAGTTAGCCATATTTCTTATTTGCAGTTAGTACTCTAAAATGATGTACCATTAAATTGCATAGCATTAACGATCATAATTTCTTTTACAGGTTCGTAGAGTTACAGCAGGCAGTAGGACCCGAGCTGGCTCGTTCAGATCTCGCGCAGATCTTCCAAGCTTTACTTAAGGATACGGAGGCTGAGGTCCGTGCCGCCGCCGCTGGCAAGGTTAGTACATCGTTTTAATAATAATTATTATTTATTTATTTCAGAGAAAACTCCATATAGGTCACATGATCATGTCTTAAAATCACAAAATCAATCAATCAATCAATCATCATTTATTCATAAGTTCACATATAAATTACATAAAAGTTACATCATAACAAAGTTACATATTAATAGTAGAAATATAGAAAAAATTAAACTATGCCTAAAATAAATCTAGTGTATAACTTATATAATATTGATTAAAGGCCCAATGAATACAATAGCGACCTGCCTGATGTAGGTTTATTCAAACCTGTGTTTCAGGCCATCACTTAACAACGCTGAGTGATTCAGTGGACTATTATGTTAACATTTAATAAACTCATTGCATAACTTCTAGCAATTTTTCTGTGTCTGAGTAATTAAATGTCAGTAGGTATGCACTCAACATTTCACTACACTTTTTATAATTTACACTATAAATATTTACAGACTTATTGATTTTATTATATAAGAACGGACCTAAAAATACATAAAATTTATTTATAAAAGTATGTCTGGTTTGAGGCTTTATACAAACTAAGTCTTTTCTTCTCTTATCAATAGGTGTTGGGATATAAGGAAGTTTATTGTGCTGGTGTAGTACTATATTCAATATAAATAGTTGACGCACGGTTAAAACCTTGCATGCCGTGTAAAGCTCATGTGTGGGAAATCTAAATGGGCGAAAGGTGGCTACCTTAAGGATAGCTCTCTGCGCACGTTCTAATGGCAGTAGGATTGATTTAGCAGCCCCACCCCAGGAAGTTATACAATAAGTGAGAATGGATTGACACAAAGCTAAATAGACCTGTTTAATTAATTTGTAGTCCGATATATATCGTAAATTCTTAAAAATGTATATTAATTTACGCATTCGAGTGCATAACAAATCAATGTATTTACGGAAATTCAGATTTGTGTCAATCGTTACACCAAGATATTTCATATGGTCGGTTTTTGCTAAACTAGGACAGTTACATGCATCGTCAGCATACGTGCCGCACTTGTGCGCATAAATGTTTATGTTAGTAGTTGGCAGGTTAGTGTTTCTCATAGTAAATAAGATGTGTTTGGTTTTCTCTGCATTTAGTGTTAGGAGATTTTCATGTAGCCAATTAGACACTATATTAAAACCGTTCTGGGCTTGTTTATAAACCTCATCTCGAGATTTATCTGAAAACAATAGAGCCGTGTCATCTGCATAAGACATTATGAAACCATTTTGGAGCGTTAAGCTGCACAGGTCATTTATGTATACTAGGAATAAAGTAGGGCCCAAAATACTCCCTTGTGGTATTCCGTAATTACTATTTCGAAGCTCAGAACTGACGTACTGACCAATTTTGACACATTGTTTGCGGTCACTAAGATAATCAGAAAGTAGTGAAAGCGTTGTCCCTCTTATTCCAAGTGCTTCAAGCTTGTCTAATAATAATGGACAAGAAATTGTGTCAAACGCCTTGGCGAGGTCTAGGAAGATTCCAATGGAGTGCATGCCCTTATCCAAATTAGTTGTTATATAATCCGTCATTTGATGTACTGCTTGATTAGCTGATTTTTTGGGCCTAAAGCCAAATTGTTTATCTGAAAGCAATTTGTTATCTTCTAGGTATTTCATTATTCTAATATTAATGATTTTCTCTAGGATTTTGGAGAGCCCTGTTAAAACAGAAATGGGTCTGTAGTTATTAACATATTTTTTGTCACCAGTTTTATATACAGGTGTAACCACTGCTTTTTTAAGCGACTTAGGGAATACACCTTTAGTCAAGCATAACTGAAAAATATGAGTTAACGGCGGAGCAAGTAGGTATTTGAAATGTTTTAGTATGTTGTTTGGAATGTCGTCCCACCCAACCGCGCAAACGTCCCTTAATCCAGAAATAATTGTTAGTACTTCATCGACATCCGTATCTAGTAAGACAAACGATTTAAGTGTGGGGAAAGTTTTTAGATGGTTTTGAGGGAGAGAACTTTTAGATTGTATGGTCTTTTCTGCTAAAATTTTGCCTACGTTAGAAAAATAGAAATTAACTTTATTTGCTGATTCGATTGGGTTGTTCTCTATTGTCAATAAGTCAAGTGGAGGTTCTGATTGTTTTGTTCTAAATGTATTTGTTTTTATAAATTTCCAAATCAGTTTACTATTTTTGCCTGCTTTCTGCAGTTCTTTTCTATCAAATTCATTTTTTATTTTTTTCAAAAGGTTATTGCAGAAGTTTCTATATCTTTTATAAGTAATGGAAAGAATTTCATTTTCAGGCTCAAGTTTGGTCTTTATGTGAAGTTTGTCTCTATGCCTAATACATCGAACAAGTCCGGGTGTAATCCAAGGTTTAATACACTTATACTTATTTGGCGTTATTTTAGCGACTGTATGTTTTATTATTGCAGAGTGAAGTGAATTTATAAAATAATTAATAGAAATGTTTGCATCGGTAGAATTATAAACTGGGTCAAAATTAATATTTCGTATGTCTTTCTCTAGGTGCGTCATGTTGACTTTAGTATAGCTACGTAAACAATTTTTTCTGGGTAAAGAAACTTGTAATGTTAGTAATACTGCTTGGTGATCTGTAAGCGAAGAGTTAGTAACAAATGTTTTTGTTGGGTTATTTGTTTTTATAATAAAAAAAAAAAAATGCTAGTGTGTTAGTTACAAATTGTACCTATTAACCTTTTGACCGCTTGTGTCGCATTTATGCGACAAATATTTCCGTGCCCCTACCGCGCGTGTCGTATTTCTGCGACAGAAAACAAGTATGATTTTTTCGTTCAATTTTCGTCCTGTTAACTGTGTGGTACGACTAAAACCATTACTAAATAGATATATTTTATAAAACAATTACTTAAAATTATGTCTCGTCGCTCTAAGTTTTGAAAAAGCTTAAACAAAAATACGTAAATACGGCTTGGACTTTTCTTCGGTGTGTAACGCGCGTGTCGCATATATGCGACCATAGGGATGGGATACAATGCAATGCGCATTTTAAAAACTAAATAACAAATAGTTAAATAATCAGGTATAATGCATCATTTTCAGCATAAAATAAACAGTGTCATACGAAATAAAGTTTATTTAACATATTGCCTTGTGTTATGAATTCTTTTCCTTGATTTTCATAAGAAAATTATCCCTCAGGATCTTTGTATTATGATAACATTTCACGTTAGTTCCCATCCCTAGACGCTTATGTTTGCAACAAATTTCTTTAGTTAGTCTAGCGCGGCTGTCGCATTAATGCGACCACTGCCTACGTCACAAGCGGATCAAACGAATGGATAATGTTGTTCGTGGGTACACACATTATCGATAAAATAGTCACTTTTCAACAATGACTACTGAGGAATTTTTTTATGTGTGTTCGCGGATAACTTCGTCGTTTATGAACCGATTTTGATGATTCTTTTTTTATTAGAAAGGAGATATCCCAAGGGTAGTACCATGATAAGGAAACTAGGATCTGATGATGGCATCCCAGATAAATCGAGGGAACTCTTCAAATATTATAGGCAAACCTATAGCGATTTGGGTATTTTTTTATAGTAACTCGTGCAGTTGCTCTTGGAAAGCACCATTTGGTTAAGTGGAACTGATGATGAAGACCACAAATAGCCACCGGAACTACTCAATAATAAGTATTTCACGGGTTGCGATTCGATTACTTTAATATGGTTGCAATGCAATTTATGCTCGTCACAATGCATATGGAGAAGTGGAGCTGATGGTGAAGTACCAAGAGAACTCCTCAACGATGAACGTCCCTGCATCGGGAAAAGCAATATTTTGTAAAAAGTGATGAGCTGTTGGCATTAGGCTAATGAAACTTAGACAAATTACAAATTGACCCACTAAAAAGCGAGAAATGAAAACTTTTTTACAAAAAAAAACAAAAATAACCGACTTCCATAAAACTACTAAGTACAAAGTAAAAAATAACTTAAATTTCGGAAGTCGGTGGAAAATAACGAAAATACAAAACCAAAGACTGACTTCCGAAATGTAAGTAATTTTTTACTTTGTAGTAGTTTTTTGGAAGTCGGTTGGTTTTTTTTGTAAAAACGTTTTTATTTAAATATTGTGATGTAATTCTGTTCTTTACTATATTACTTATCTACATATCCTATTGATTGTTCAAATTTGGAACCGTGTTGAATGTTGTCCTTACCATTAAAAATATATTGTGACAGTACCTACAAGTAGGACAGGCACTCGCACTCGAGTTCCTTATGGTGTTGTCTCTTACTGTGCTCCGGCGATGACACTCAGCGCGGCACGTTTGAGTTATGACGACGCCACGCACCGGGCACGGTTAGTTAAATCGAAGTCTGTCAGAGACTGGCGTAGGCACGTTTTTATAAAACTTATTTAATTGATGGGTGATAAGTTCCGTGTGGTGCCGGACGTAAAAGAATAGCACCATCCAGTTCTTGCCGTGGGTGTCGTAGGCGACTAAGGAACTAACTAGAGAATGGGCAGCAGCGTCCTCATACTGCTACCGCCAACCCGCCTACCAAGCTTGGCGATTTTGGCAAAACCCCCCTCTTGGGGAGGCTTATGTCCAGCAGTGGACGTCTTTTGGCTGAAATGATGATGATGAATGAGTGATAAGTTCTTTGATGTGCATTTAAAAATATTCTGTTTATATTATACCTACCTGCTTTTAAATCCGTAGGTATGGACTTTAACGACTCTGTCTGTCTTTCTGTTGATTAGGGTGGTTAAATCAAGGCTGATTTAAAATAAAAACATAAACTTTTTGACTATTTTTTTATCGATACAATGATTGCTCCTCCTTATTTATTGTAGGTATTATTTTGTCGATTTTTAGCCGCGCGCTAGGGGCACGCCAATTGATATTTGGCCAAGCGCTTAAAAGGTTAAAATAAATTATGTAAGTACTAGAGTCACCTGCATAACTCTCGATCCCGTGAAAATATCGGGATAAAAAGTATCCTATGTTCTAACCCAGGTCATGGTCTACCCATGTGCCAGATTTTATCCAAATCCATTCAGCCGTTTTAGCGTGAAAGCGTAACAAACGAACAAACAATCTCACTTTCGCATTTATAATATTACTAGCTTTTGCCCGCGGCTTCGGCCGCGTGGATGTCGGAAAATATTCCACAGGAACATACTACTGGAATTCAGAGTATCCTATGTCCTAACCCAGCTTATGGCCTATCCGTATGCCTTTCATCTAAATATGTTCAGCCGTTACGGCATGAAAAGGTAACAGGCAGATAATAAATCTGTTTTAGCGTTCCATACTCAAAATTCAAAATTCATTTATTCAAACTAGGCTGAGAATCATCACTTTTCGAACGTCAAAATTACATAAGATAGTCCCCCAAAAACGCCCACCCTTCACCACTTCCTAGTGCCTTTAGCTGGGAAGAAGTGGCGCAACAAACTCCCCAGCAGCACAGCTGTCTGTTCAAGTTAGAAAAATGATTCTATACAATAGTATTCAAAATAACTTACATTATGCAACACAAAACAGAATTCAAGTGATCAATTATATAAACTCATATAAACTATCAGTAGGTAAGCTAATTCTGGAGAAAGAACATAAACATTGTCTTGAGTTAATCACAGCGACCAACTATTCTTATCATTTATGTAATCGTTGATACAATAGTATGCCTTTGAACAAAGGTTGGATTTTACTTTAGTTTTAAATGCATTAAAAGGCAAATTTAGCAAAGAAAAGGGTAGCTTGTTATAAAAGGTTATACCAAGCCCAACAAATGAGTTATGAACCTTATGAAGCTGGTGAAAGTGAGCTCGTAGTTTGTCCTTATTACTAGTGTTAACATTGTGAATATCACTGTTTTTAGTGTATAAGTGTATATTTTGCCTAATATATAAGATGTTGGCGAAAATGAATTGTGATGCCACCGTGAGAATACCAATATTTTTAAACAAATCTCTTAGAGAAACTCTGGCACCTAGCTGGTAAATTGCTCGAACTGCTCGTTTTTGAAGTAATATATTTTGAATGTCAGCGGCTTTGCCCCACAGCAGAATACCATAGGACATAACGCTATGAAAATAACTAAAATAGACTAACCGAGCTGTATCAACGTCAGTGTATTGTCTTACTTTTCTGACAGCGTAGGCGGCCGAACTGAGCCTTCCCGCTAGGCTTGATATATGTGGGCCCCACTGAAGTTTGGCGTCTACTGATATGCCCAGAAAAACTGCCGAGTTCACAATTTGAAGCACCTCTTTATCTAAGACGATGTTGGGTCCTAGATTTCTAACATTTGGTAGAGCGAATGAAAAATCGAAACCATTATAAAATAAAAATCTTTATTGCTAGAAAAAATATTACAAAGCGTTTACATTGGCCCCAAACTAGGCAAGCCTGTATCTTGGGCACCAATATAGAGGTTTTACCATTTAAACATTTATTTTATTTTAAAAACATGTTCGGTAGATAAAAGTAAAAAAAGTTTTCTTCAAAAAACAAATTAAATAAAAAGGCGCAGTAAAAATCTAAGAAAAAAAATTAGTCTAGTATACAAAAAAAAAAAAAACTAGAAAAAACATGACTAAAACATAACATTAAAGAAAATCCAAAATTGATGTAAATTGCCGCGCTGTTTGTTTGTATGTTGCGAATATCGCGGACTACTGTGAAGGAATTGACCTTAACCGAATAGTGCACAGTCTTGATACTTGCAGTCTTGTTAGATCCAAGCGATTATTACCACAGAATAGTACAGAAGGCGCACTCCGCATTTTAAGTATGAAGCTACAAGTACGCGGCGGGCCCGTCTTGTCGGGCCAATTCAGTGAACGTAACGTAGTCAGAAAAAAAGAAAAAGTATTTATTGAGACTCGCACATATCATAAAGTAAATTAGAACACACTCATATAAAAATAAAATAAAATCTGCCTAGCCTTTTCCCAACTATATTGGGGTCGGCTTCCAGTCTAACCGGATGCATCTGAATACCAGTATTTTACATGGAGCGACTGCCTATCTGACCTCCACAACCACCAACCCAGTACCTGGGTAATACGATACCCCTTGGCATGGGGTCTCAACTCGAACAAATTATAATTAGTTTAGATAAAAAAATCATAGATGGCAGCATAGGTAACAATGATGAAATTAACAATCACTAAAAAGCGATAAACGGCAGATTTTGGCATAAGTAAGATTAGTAAAAATCAAAACTTCCTTGTTTAATGCTGATGTATATAATTAAACTCATAAATCATGTATTTTCAACAAAAAAGGCAAATTAAACCTTTTACTTCATATCGAACTCATAGAATGATAAAGTTAGTCATTTTGTTCAGAGTTCTTTGCAATAGATGGCGTTTTACTCAATTTGTCATCACATGATCTGTTATTATTATACACTTGCGACCCGCCCCGGCTTCGCACGGGTATAAACCGGGTTATTATACATATAAACCTTCCTCTTCAATCACTCTATCTATTAAAAAAAACCGCATCAAAATCCGTTGCGTAGTTTTAAAGATTTAAGCATACATAGGGATATAGGAACAGAAAAAGCGACTTTGTTTTATACTATGTAGTGATTTAGTAGGAAAATGAAAATCAAACAATTTTTGAAGTGAAAACTTCTTTAGGCGCGTTGGGCATATTTGAGATGGGAAAAGCAATTGAACTCGCGACACTGTTACCGATATCTCATTTTTGTAAACGCGATTCTGCTCTTTATTTATATAAATTACGGATCAAAGTTCGATGAAAGTATTTTTACTTTAAAGGTTTTGGATTTTTTTTTAAACGCGAATTTGATCTTTATTTAGATAAGATAATGTTCTATACAAGTATTTTTATTCCACCAAGATCTTTTTTAAGTTTTCACTTCTGTCGGCACTCCCGGAGTGCCATTGTTTTTTTTTATAATATATTACCTACCTACTTTACATAGAAATATAATAACTCAAAGAAATCTATTAACATGTATTTGGCAAGTACCTACCTATTTAATTATAATTTTTTCATTTTACTGATATCTTTCTAAAACTTTCTATAAAAACCGGCCAAATGCGAGTCGGACTCGCGCACGAAGGGTTCCGTACCAATATCTATAAAAACGGCAAAAAATTCGTTTGTTGTATAATAGCCCCCTTAAATATTTATTTTATTCTGTTTTTGGAACGAAGTTCCTTATCGCGCGTTGTGAAAGGGGGCTAGACGGAAAAAATTAAGACCAAAAGTTGGAACGACACTTTTTTTCTTTTTGAAGTGAAAACTTCTTTAGCATCGTTGTGATTTGAAACTCGATGAAACGAAAAAGCGACAGTAAAAGAGACACACATAAATTCATAAGACTTCACGTGAGAGAAAATGAGATAGGAAGCATTATAGTGTGTGGGGGGTGTGTCTGAGGGGAGTGTGTCTGAGGGTGTGTGTGGGGGTGTGTCTGGGGGTGTGTCTGGGGGTGTGTGTTGGGGTGTGTGTGGGGGTGTGTCTGAGGGTGTGTGTGGGGTGTCTGAGGGTGTGTGTGGGGGTGTGTCTGAGGGTGCGTGTGGGGGTGTGTCTGTGTGTGTATGTGGGGGTGTGTCTGTGTTTGTGTGTTTGTGAAAAAAAAACTTGAGAGGTGTCAAGGGAAACCCGGATGGAACGAAGTTCCTTTTGATTAATTAGTGAAGGAATTGTAATAAAATGAGTAGGTAAGTGAGTGCATACGCCACACACAGCGTACACCGCAGCTCCACACAATACCAAAATAGGGAATAATGCGGCGTTTTCCCGTAATTTTAATTGAGCCAAAAGAGAGGTCTTTTTCTCCTGATTTCGGGGACCCCAAACTTGATAGGTCTACGACCTCTGGCTCCAAAGTTAAGACCCGGGGGGGTGAGGTAACCTTGAAGGGGCACGGAGAAGGGGGAAGAGGAGGGAAGGGGGAGGTGTGCAGGGGGTGTATCGGGATCAGGGGTTCGCGGGAGTGTATCGAGGGGGTCTTCGGGGGGAGGTTATATATATAAGAGAGTTGTAAGATATAGGTACTTAATTACAGATATTGGGGGTCAAAAGAAAAGGGGGTCAAAAATGGGGTCTAAGGGGTCTAACTGAATGTAGGTTCAAGCTGAGAGCGGGGTACTGGGGGGGGGAATTTTATCAAAACTTTGATATTCCCAGCCGTTTCCGAGATATGTAAAATTTAAAAAAACATGTGTGCAATTCACACGTGGTAGAAGTGAAACCTTCAAAAATTAAAAAAAAAATGTTTTTGTACGCGCACGAACACGTATTAACACACGTACACACGGCTACACATCAAGCTATACATTTCCAGTATTAGCGGACCTCGCATTGTACGGAAATCCTATACAATACGAGATCAGCATAAACTGGAAATGTATAGCTTGATGTGTATCCGTATGTACAACGCTGAGGCCCAAGCAAACTCCCACTATGCCTTGGTAAACACGAGTGGAGGGGGTACGAAGCAGAGCGTAAAGAGAACCACGAACATAAGAACACACACAGACACACGCCCACACCCCCCACACACAGACACCCCCACAAACACACAGACACACCCCCACATACACACAGATACACCCACACACCCCCACACACACCCTCAGACACCCCCACACACACCCCCACACACCCCCACACACCCTTTGACACACCCAGACACACCCCAAAACACCCCCACACAACCCCAGACACACACCCCCGGACACACCCCTCACACACATCCCCAGACACACCCCCACACACACTCAGACACACCCCCACACACACCCTCAGACACACCCCCCCACACCCCCAGACACACTCCCACACACACCCCCTCACACACCCTCAGACACCCCACACACACCCTCAGACACCCCACACTCACCCTCAGACACACCCCCACACAACCCCAGACACACCCCAACACACACCCCCACACAACCCCACACACCCCCAGACACACCCCCACACACACCCTCAGACACACCCACACACACCCTCAGACACCCCACACACACCCTCAGACACCCCACACTCACCCTCAGACACCCCACACTCACCCTCAGACACCCCACACTCACCCTCAGACACACCCCCACACAACCCCAGACACACCCCAACACAAACCCCCACACACACCCCCAGACACACCCCCACACACCCCCGGACACACCCGCACACACACCCTCAGACACACCCCCACACACACCCTCAGACACCCCACACTCACCCCCACACAACCCCAGACACACCCCAACACACACCCACACACACCCCCAGACACACCCCCACACACAGCCCCAGACACACCCCCACACACAGCCCCAGACACACCCCCACACACAGCCCCAGACACCACCACACACGCCATCAGACACAACCCCACAAAAAAAAGTTCAGAACATTTTTTTCAACTACAAAGCTAAGTTTGTTCTTGGGATAAATTCATCCCAACTACGGAACCCTTCATTGTGCGTGGTTCGACATGCACTTGGCCGGTTTTTATTTAATGTTTCTAAAAACATTTAGCCGACGTTCACACGGACGTAATAAAATCGCGGCGGGATTTTATTACGCACTGGATTTTCAACTCTCGGTATTAAGCCGAGCGTTGAGAATTTAACGCGTTGAGACGCACTCCCGTCCCAGCGCGTTGAAAAAACACTCTGTTGGATTTTCAACTCTCGGTGCTAAGCATAGCGTTGAAATTCCAGTGTGCGATAAATGTCGCCGCTATATTATTACGTCCGTGCGTACGTCGGCTTACTGTCAAAATGAGTTCGGACGAAGAAGGCGTGATTTCAGTTTTGGCAATAGTAGATTTGGTAACGAGGAGAAGAAAATCTAGATTTAAGAAAGCATTGAAATGCTAAAAAACAAAGAGACATTCGCTGCAGCGTGAAAATTGCTAGTTCACTCACACAAATGAAACTATTCCGCCAACTCTGTTGTTGTTGTATTGTTATTACACTTGTCCTTGAACGCACTGTGCGATGTGCGATGTAGAAAATCTTAAGTATCTAAGTGGACTCCTAGATGGCGTTAAAACTACAGTGCACAGTTAATAAAATGGAGGAAAAAAATTAGCCAGTTCATTAGCCAGTTTTAGGGAGGTTCATTTCTTTGTATGGGATTGGGTATCTGTACGTAGTATTATATTATCTGTGCCCTTGGTAAGACTGGTTGTCAGACTTTCGGGCTTCTGACGACCCGGAACGACTGTCAAAGATCCACGAATGACAGCCGGGATCAACGGCTTAACGTGCTTTCCGAGGCACGGAGGAGTCTCGGTATGTAGAAATGGTCACCCATCCACGGACCAAACCCGGCAAGCGTAGCTTAACCTTACAGATCGACCCGAGCGGTTGTTAGTACTTAGACACGAGCTCATATAAAAATAAAATACGAAGTCAAATTAAGAATAAGATGAAGAATTACGCGATAGAAAGAGAGGCAACTTCTAGGTGAATATAACTGTAGGTAATTAAATTAGCTCTGTTCGATCTGAATTGAACTTTATTGCGTCGTAGAAACAGTCGCTTTTTACCCGACTAGAGTAACAGTTCTACTGCCAAATAAATATCAGATGGTACAATTTGGAATAAAGTTGCAAAACTGGGCAATAGGATCCTTATGGAGTCCACCAACCCAACCAACATTTTGTCTAACGCTGATATCCTCTTCAAGTTATAACAGTCTCCTTAAATAAACCAGATTGCTAACCAAGGGGTTCTTATGAAACAAATCTAAACTTACGAGGGATGTATTATTAATTCTAATGATTATAATTCTCTAATATATTTTTACGGTCGCGAATCGTATTTTGATCAAGATACAACCTGTCACTGACCTAGGTTGCTTTTGACTTTTTGTACAAGAAATAAAGTATTTATGGTCAAAGTGGGAAAATAAACAGTTTAGGTCACTTTAATTTCGGAAGTTGATGTCTTTCGTTTTTTGCCATTGACTTCTTTTTTATTTAAGGTATAGTTCTGGATTTCAGTGAAAACAGTATAGGTAATTACTTAATTTTTGATGAACAGTAGTATTTTAGAGTGAAAAACAGTATAATACTACAATAGACGTGGATATATTTAGTAACCTGAGTGCAGACTCAGCGCTCGGTGTGGTAACACGTAGTGTTCGAGTTCGCAACAAGTCCATCGTCATCCTGAGGATGCCTCGTTGAGAGGTGAAACATGTGTCGATTTCTTTCAGGAGTTTTTTTATGGCTCTTTAGAAATAGCTAAGCAGAACAGGTTACTAAATATATCCACGTCTATTGTTTTTATAATGGATTTCCCCAAAGGTCACGCCTGAATCAATTAATTATCAGTACAATACTGTTTTTAACAGTATGGTTGGCAACCCTACACTGACCTGCAAATCACAAAAAAAAACAGTGGTACTCTGGGAGTGCCGACAGAAGTGAACACTTGAACAATAAAATAATACTTCTGAAACCTTTAAAGTAAAAATACTTGCACAGAGCACAATCGCGTTTACAAAAATGAGGTGTCAGTAATGGTGTCGCGAGTTCAATTGGTTTTTCCCATATCAAAAATGCCCAACGCGCCTATAGAAGTTTTCACTTCAGTAAATAAAACATTTCAGGCTACCACTGCGGATCCACCTTTATTACGAGAATTACCATTCTGGTCACGATAAATTATTGTGGTAAATGTAATGTTATATTTTAATAATATTTGCCCTCTTTCCTCCAGGTAAAGGACTTCTGCATGAACTTAGACAAGGCGCATCAGGAGCACATCATCATGACAATGATCCTGCCACAGATCAAGGACCTGGTGTGCGACGCCAACCAGCACGTGAAGTCGGCGCTCGCCTCCGTGATTATGGGCCTCAGGTACTTCAAACATTCTTTTATAGATTGCTTTTAGCAATATGACCCTAGTAAAGTCTCTACATTTACATCTCGACGGCCACCACGTAAAGTATCGAAACTGCAAAACCTCTACTTTACAGGAGAGCGATTCTAAGTTTAGATTTAAATTTTTGTCGAACATGAAATTCGAAAATTTTATTTACCGATGTATCTAAAGTGGAAAATTTTACCGTTTTATACTGTCTACTATAGTTTTTGATAATTATTATACTTTTTCTAATATTATACATTCGATAGTTTACTTGGTTACTGCTGGTTACTTTTTTACCGAATATGCCAATTTCAATTTTGTTCAATTGAAAAACAATTGAGGGTATAAAATTAGTACATAATTTTTATATAAAATCATACATCTTTATCTCTACTTGTTATTAGTGCAATAAAACGAAAATGGCTTTTTTGTACTTTCGATAGTATACGTGGGGGCCGTCGATCTGTAACTAGCTGACCCGTCAGACGTTGTCCTATCCAAACAATGTGGTCTTGAGTTTATACAAAAATCCCATAGAAAAAAAAGTCCCAAAAAACAGGATGTTCAGTGTATCCGGGAGCCAATTTTGCTTTTCGTAAAACCCATTCTAAAGTGATGCGACTTACCAACAATAGGTATTTTATTTTTATTTGTATAGATCTTCTTTCATTTCCGTGTGGTTAGTGACTATACAATGTCGCCCATCGACATGTGCCCGCCCGCATTTTTCTGAATGATCATAATTTTTTTTCGAAAAATAATTTTTAAACGGGGGTCTATCTTGTTTTTTTTTTTAATTTTACTATTTTTTTTATCATAGAGAGGAGCTCGTGGCTAAGTAATAACAGCCGCACTGGTCAATCCATCAGGTTAAGCTACGCTTGCCGAGGTTGGTTAGTGGATGGGTGACCATCTTTACATACCGAGACCCCTCCGTGCCTCGGAAAGCACGTTAAGCCGTTGGTCCCGGCTGTCATTCGTGGATCTTTGACAGTCGTTACGGGTCGTCAGAAGCCCAAAAGTCTGACAACCAGTCTTACCAAGGGGTATCGGATTACCCAGTTACTGGGTTGTGGAGGTCAGATAGACAGTCGCTCCATGTAAAATACTGGTATTCAGCTGCATCCGGTTAGACTGGAAGCCGACCCCAAGATAGTTGGGAAAAGGCTAGGCAGATGATGACTATTTCTTTTATCATATGATAATCTATGATTTTATGAACTTTCACTTTTTTTTTTGAAAAACATGTTATCACCTCCGTTTTTTTTTTGCATAGTTGACAAATATTAATAAAAATATTAATTAATCCGATAAAATAACTCATAAGCGTTTAGAAATAATAAACAGAATCCAAATCGAACCAATAACATCAGAGATATGACAAACGCTACTCAAAACATAAAAAATTGAATAACATGAAAAATATTAAAGATGGACTGAAAAATATTAAGGATGAATTTCAAAGTTATTTTTTGATAATTTTTCATGAATATTCAGAAAAAATCGGGCGGGCACATGCCGATGGGAGCGACATTGTATAACCTGGTGTCAGAGTTTTTATGTCGCCCATGGGCCTCTGACTAGGCTTCACATGCCGTCGAGAAATATCTCTCAGGCATGCCAGTTTCCCCACTATGTTTTCCTTCACCGTTTATATAGATTTATATGGTATACATAATAAAGAGTATTCTATTCTCAGCCCCATCGTCGGCCGCCAGAACACCATTGAACACCTCCTGCCTCTGTTCCTGACCCAGCTCAAAGACGAGTGCCCTGAAGTCAGGCTCAACATCATCTCTAACCTCGAGTGCGTCAATGAAGTGATCGGAATTCAGCAGCTCGTGCAATCCCTGCTTCCCGCCATCGTGGAGTTGGCTGAAGACACGAAATGGCGTGTCCGTCTCGCCATCATCGAACACATGCCCCTCCTCGCCGGACAACTCGGGCAGGAGTTCTTTGACGAGAAACTGACCGGCCTCTGCATGTCTTGGCTCATCGACCATGTCTACGCTATCCGCGAGGCAGCCACCCTCAACCTCAAGAAATTAGTCGAACAATACGGATCTCAGTGGGCCGAAACTAACGTCATCCCCAAAGTTCTCGCCATGTCACGCGAACAGAACTACCTCCACAGAATGACTTATCTGTTTTGCATCAATGTACTTTCTGAAGTGTGCGGTAAGGATATCACCACAAGAGTACTCCTGCCAACTGTCCTGTCGATGGCAGACGACAATGTTGCCAACGTAAGATTCAATGTTGCAAAGACTCTGCAGAAAATGGCGCCTTTCTTAGACTCCGCAGTCATTCAGCCGCAAGTGAAGCCGGTACTTGAGAAATTAAATGTAGATCCCGATGTTGACGTGAAATACTTCGCTTCTGAAGCCATCGTTGGAATCGCTGGGTAAATTAGTCATAAGGTCTCATAAAAAATTGCATTTGCTGTAGCAAAATTATAGTTGCGGGTATTCAAAAACAGCGGGGATGATTCGGAAAACTAGAAATGCAGTTTTTTTATGACAATATTCATATAAATGTTAGTATAATGAATCCACAGTGCGATCCATATGCATAGGTATAAGCTGGAGTATTTTATAACCTAGTATTTATTACTTAATGCCCAGAGGAATTCGAGTTTCGTGGGAGATTTTCGTATCTATTTGTAGAAAATTAATTTCTTCATTCCAGTTAACATCTGAAAACGTATTTAAAAATTATTTACATGAGCACCCAGAGCATGTACATAGTGTCAGATACAATTCAAATAAAAGTAATAAAATACAGTTAGTGGTGTTTTATTTAATATCTAAATGTTCCTCACTCAAACTCTCCTAGATTACGTTAAAATCAAAACAGTGTGTTTGTGTGTGCATTGCAATGAATCTCTTCAAATGAAAAGTTATTATTTCCTACAGTTCTACCTTTTCTGCTGACTGTCATGCACGCAGAAATTGATTCTAAGTATGTACAACCAACCTCGTCATTTCTATCATCCTACTAAGAAAGACTTAGAATTTTAGAAAACAAAAGGGCGGGCACCAGTGTGACCATCACAGATTCAGCTAAATCTGTGGTGACCATAGATGTATTATTAAAACTAGATCTATGAATGTGACAAATGATTTCAACCATTTATTAGTATATTCCAGAAATCCCCACTGACAAATTCCTAACAGTGGGAATTGTTTTCCAGAAATCTCCACTAATTAAAAGGTTAGGTTAGAACTGTGATCACCTACGCCTAGCCAAAAACGACTAGAATATTAGAATAAAAAATAAAGTTTAATAAAAAACTGTAACCCGACCACGGGAAAATAAAAATGATCTAAAAAGTACGAAACAAGCAAATATTTCAGACAGAAATCAAGACATAGGTACAAAAATGGTCAAGGTAAAGCCGTGGTCGCATGCCTGTATACCATGTGGGTGCCAGGAACACCTACAAAATTATAATGGCATGCGACGACGGCTTTACCTTGACCATTTTTGTACCTATGTCTTGATTTCTGTCTGAAATATTTGCTTGTTTCGTACTTTTTAGATCATTTTTATTTTCCCGTGGTCGGGTTACAGTTTTTTATTAAACTTTATTTTTTATTTTATACTTTTCCGTTTTTACACTTGCTAAACGTTACAACAACGCCGCGCGCAACGTCTCACTGAAAATTGAATTTACAACGAGAACATTTTCGCGCGATGATTTTGTACGATTTCAAATGTCGACTAAAACCAAAAGAATCATTTAAAAGACTTCGAATGATGTTCATAGACAAAAGCCCTTCTAAAGCGACTGTTTTCCGCTGGTTCAACGAATCTATGACGGCTGTTACATAAGAAAACGTGCTGGCTGTGAAAAATTAAATTTAAGTGAATAGGCGAATTACATATGAAGATATTCAGCATATACTGCAGATTAGATCGGGAAGTGTACATGAAATTCTACACGGGCATCTTCAGGTAAAGAAGATAGTTTCACATTGATTACCACACAATCTAACGCAGAAGGAGGTTCGGGTAGAATGGTGCCGAGACATGATAGCAAAATTTGAAGCAGGCTCGTCTCGGCGCGTTTACGATTTCATTACGGGTGATGAATCATGGATTTGTCATTTTTGTTCCCCAAAATAAAAAATCAACTCAAGGGAAAACAGGGATTAAAGAGGTGTCTGATGTGGACTGGAAAATGTGTAATGAAAATTGGTTAAGACGCATGAAACTGTGTATAGACGCCAATGGAGAGTTATTTGAAAAGATTTAATAAATAAAATATAACCTGTAGTATATTTTTTTTATTACCTATTGCAAAATTTTCTGAGTGCCCCGTGTATAAATATTAATATTTCGTTGTACACAGTGCTACACATCAAGCTATAAATTTCGAGTATTAGCTGACCTCGCATTGTACGGAAATCCTTTACAATGCCAGATCAGCTTAAACTGGAAATTTATAGCTTGATGTGTAGCCGTGTGTACTTGTTTTTCTTCATAGAGGAATTGAGGATGGAATTACAAACCGTTTTTATTTATTAAGATTTGATTAACTGCACGTTGGTATCATCTTGCGATACAACGTAGCACAGTCTCACTTTTGCTTGTTTTTAACAATTTAAACATATTTATTTACTTTGAAAGTATAACATTATTTACATATTTGTAATGTGCTCGTCAAGACCTTTCTTTTGGTACCAAACATGTTATGATCATATCATTTTAATTTTTTTCGAGGTTAGAAATTTACGTGTAAAATCCACCATATTAAATTTAGGGAAAATTTATATAGCCTATGTCACCCGGACTATTATTACGAATCTATTGATACCTCATTCATCAAAATCGGTTCAGTAGTTTAGGCGCTATGGTGGAACACACGTAAAAGCAAACATACATACATACATACATACAAACATATAAACATACATACATAGACTGCTAAAATCATAACCCTTCCTTTTGGCTTTGCCGTAGTCGGGTAAAAAAGGCTTGAGTTTATTTAACTAGTGGGGATTTCTGGAAAAAAAAATAACAATCTCCACTGGTGGGGATTTCTGGCATAATAAATCCATTTATTGAAGTTTTTCTCAAGCGGTAAAATAATTACGAGATCAACTATAATAATAAAGATGAACCCATTAATTCTGAATATTGCGTTATGGAATGTTTTGTAGTAGATTACAGAATGTCGTAAGTTCAGTGTGCCTCTTGACAAAGGCCTCTATCTAACAACTTCGACTGTTTACGATCTCTCGCAACTCTTCTCCAATTTGGACACGCTGCGCTGTGAGCTATAAATTCCCATCTTTTGTATTGTCTTCCTCTGTGCCTTAGGCCCAGCGCACACCGCTGGAGGCGCGGCGGAGTGCAATTGAAGACAACAATTTAATATAAACCTTAACTACCTTGAAATACGGTCAATATAAGAATAAATTCGCACGCGGTGCTCGGAGCGCCCCCAAGCTACTACAAGAGCATGCGCGCGACTGCTCCAGTCGCCGCCGTGCTGCTCTGCGCTCCGCCGCACTACCCCGCAGCCCGGCTGGCTGGCGGTCAGATGCCTGGAGAGTTTTAACTAGTACTACGGAGTAGCTGCGCGCCGCCGCGCGTCTCCGCTCGAGGGCTCTCAAGGGCTCTTGGCGCCGCTCGGAGCATATACTCTAAGCTCGGAGCCCGCGGAATCCGCCCGCGCGTTTCAAGAAAATGTGCTCCGCCGCGCCTCCAGCTGTGTTTGCTGGGCCTTATGCCATCTCTGGGGTACCATTCTGTCACAACTTTCCTCTAATCCACTTATCTCGAATGTCTCTTAACATGAAGCCTGCCAATGGTGCCGATTCCCTTGTTCACAAACTAAACTAAATTTAAGTTCAGTGCCTCTTTTTCTTTCTATTTCATTAAGAAAAGGACAGAAGATAAATTTTAGTTTAGTCCTGTCAAATTAATCAGCGGTTGGCGTAAATTGATGTAATTTTAGTAGGCAAATTTTTAATCACGTCTAAACTTGTATGGAGTAGTGACAGGCGCTGATTAATTTGACAGAACAAATAGAAAGAAAAAGATGCACTGAACTTAAATTTAGTTTAGTTTGTGAACAAGGGAATCGGCACCCATATCTACTTTTATTGGTCTATTTTATCTACTCTAATTAGGGTATTTCGTATCCTGCCTTGTTAGGGTTCCGTACCCAAAGGGTAAAACAGGACCCTATTACTAAGACTCCGCTGTCCGTCCGTCTGTCACCAGGCTGTATCTCATGAACCGTGATAGTTAGACAGTTGAAATTTTCACAGATGATGTATTTCTGTTGCCGCTATAACAACAAATACTAAAAACAGAATAAAATAAATATTTAAGGGGGCTCCCTTACAACAAACGTGTTTTTTTTGCCGTATTTATAGATAATGGTACGGAACCCTTCGTGCGCGAGCCCAACTCGCACTTGGCCGTTTTTTTTTTTTTCTAAATGCCTGTCAGTTTTTTTTTTGTAAACGCGATTGTGCTCTTTATTTAGATAAGGTTACGGACCAATGTTCTATACAAGTATTTTTCTTCCACCAAGGCGATCTTGTTCAAGTTTTCACAGATTTTTTTTTGGCCTCTACCCGTCGCATCGCATCGCCCGCGCTAATACTTCATTTTTGCTTAGCGTTCTTTTTGACTTTTTTCTTTTTGCTGGGCGCCTAGGGTTCTAGCATGATGTAAATAGCCTAAAACCTTTCTCAAGAATTGGACTACCAAATTAAAAAAAAAATCTTATCCGACTGACAGTTCCGAAGATTACCCCCTACATACCATTAAAGAAACATCATCATCATTTCAGCCGAAAGACGTCCACTGCTGCACATAGGCCTCCCCCAAGCACCTCCACTTCGACCTATTCTGTGCTTTCCGCATCCAGCGGATTCCTGCGGCCTTCACAAGGTCATCGGTCCATCTTGTGGGAGGCCTTCCAACGCTACGTCTTCCGGTACGCGGTCGCCACTCCAGAACCTATCAAAGAAACATACCTATTTATAATACTACTAGATTTTGCCCCTGACTTCGTCCGCGAGCACATAACCTTCCACAAGAATAGGCATGATGCCTGGGTTAAAAAAAAAGAAATTCTATTTAGTCCGTCAGTCAGATAATAAAAAAATATTAGACACGTATTTTTGCTTTATCATATTAATCAAAAATGACTTAGATAAAACGCATTAAAGCAGGGATGTAACGGATATCCGTATCCGCATCCGCATAAATTTTGATATCCGCAAAACATCCGCTTCTTCAAGTTTTGATTTTAAAAGCTCCGCATCCTCATAATTTCTATGGGGATGTGACCCTACGTTGTACGCACAAATAGTGAATTTTTTTAAACTCGTGCCGAGCTAAATGGGCGGGCCGATATGTGAGTTACACGTTCCTATTGGCTGAATTCGCAATGTCTTTGTCCTATGATAGACGATCGGCTGCACGTGGCAGTGGTTAAAGTTACATGCTCTGTGGCAGTGGTAGCACGACTCGACTGTGGTGTCTGTCATATGTCAAGTTTTTTGCAGGCGAATTACGCTACGGTAACCTACCAAATGATTACCTATAATACAAATATAAATAGGTACTATAAAAACAAGGGCTATTTTTTGTACTACATCCGCATCTGCATCCTCAATAAGGAATTTTCCAATATCCGTATCCTCATCCGCATCCTCAAAACCGATTATCTCGATTTCCTTATCCGCATCCTCATCCGTTATATGACATCCGTTACAACTCTGCATTAAAATTGGAGAGTGGGGGTCGCTACGTCACAAGTAAGTAGGTATAAAATCTACATACAAGTGATGTCATGGCACGTTTTAACTCAATGTATTGCCGTAATCTTTTGACAACGTAAAAAAAGAAAAAATATGTGTCCAATATTTTTTAATAATCTACAAGACTCAGAAAAAATATTTTTTTATTCATCATCCCTATTGGGCTAACAAATGCAAAAATATTTTTTCAAATCCGACAGGTGGTTTCAGAGATTAGCGCGTTCAAACAAACATATAAACAAACTCTTCTGCTTTATTATTAGTAGTATAGAACTATAGAATAGATTAACTAATAGGTGCCTATAATATAGTTTTCGTATGGAGAAGAATGGGCAAGAAACTCCACCGTTACTCTTTTAAAATGTTTTACAATATTTTGTATACTTTAAGGAGAAAAGGATCAGAAGTGAAACCAACAAAAGACAACAAAGTAACACCGTTTACTAGCACTCGAGAATGTTCTACAGTTTTACAGTCCGATAAGTTCACGCACGTCCGATTCGCACCGAGTCCCTAAAGCTTAGTGAGGCTGGCCGCCCGCAGACCGCAGGTATCAGGAACAGTATCGCCAGCTCAGCTTATCCTTTCTTACACGGCCTTTCCTGACATAAGAATGTCCTCGTTCTCTGATGAAACGTTGACAATCGACGACTCCTCGATCAGCTGGTCTCTCGATGTATCAGACATCAGCTCGTCGGAGGTTCCTGATGTTTCTTGTTCAACCATAGTAGAGTCGGAACCTTCTTGATCAGTGTCTGTACAAAGGACGATCTTCTATGGTCATACCTTCAAGGCCATACAAAATTATAAGGTCTGCTCGCATGAAGGCTGCTTACAGAGAGATTGTGAGGTCTGCTCATATACAAGCCTTGTGGGGTCTGCCCACACAGGTCTTAAGGGGATTACTCACACGAGTCTTGTGAGGTCTGCTCACACAGCTTTTGTGAGGTCAGCTCACTCAAATCTCATGAGGTCTGCTCACATAGGTCTTGTGAGGTCTGCTCACACAGTTTTTTTTTTGTGAGGTCAGCTCACACAAATCTTGTGAGGTCTGCTCACACGGGTCTTGTGAGGTCTGCTCACACAGGTCTTGTGAGGTCTGCTCACACAGGCAAAATGACATATAAAAATGACATGAAATTCACTTTCAAAAAAAGCAATGCATGTGTCTGGAGTCCACTCTCCTTTCCATGGCACCATAAACTCCGCTGCCGCCTGGGTCGTTTTTCCATAGCAATTGGCTACGAGTTGCAGCTCATACCTCCCCTGAGGTAAAGCTTTCATCACACGGTAAGGACCGCGCATACCAGAGTCAAGTTTCCCTGCGGACTGTGCCTTTTTTATTACGAAAACCAGTGAGTTCAATTCAAAGACAGGAGGTGGTCGTCTGTTCTTGTTAATTAAAGCATCTTGTCGCTCTTGATTTCGCTTCAAACGCTCTGAATCTCTTTGTTTTGTCATTTCGTGCAGTGCTTCTCGGTTAGGACTTGAATCATCCATTGCCACATCACGAACAAGATTACGAATCAGTGGTGTTGCTGTATTCGTCCCGATGAGAAGGCTAAGGGGTGAACGTTGAGTCGTCTTGTGTTTGGTCGTGTTCAACACCAGCTGTAACCTCCACATTACGCTGGACCATTCTTCCCTCCGGTAATTGGAATGAATGCGAATCATGTTCAACAGGGTGCGGCAATAGCGCTCAACCTGCCCATTGGACTGGTGCATCTCGGGCGTGATTAAGTGGACGTCACTACCAAGCTCATTCGCCCAGCTAAGAAATTCGGTGCTCTGAAACATCCGACCTCGATCGGCGACAATTAGCTTTGGTGAACCAAATAATGAAATAGCGTTACGAAAATGACGCTTCAACTCGTTCGCATCCTGCCTTATCATAGGATACAAAAGACAAAATTTTGAGAAAGCATCGACAATGATAAGGACATATCGATGTCCGTTGGACTCTGGCAAAGGACCCAAGACGTCTGAGTGGATGGTCTCAAAGGGAGAATCTGGTTTCTGCCAAGAATGAATTGGCTGGAATGGAGCACGAGGCAATTTCTTTTGCGACATGCATACAATGCAATGGTCAATATACTTTTTAACAAATGACCTTAAACCGGGGAACCAAAAATATCTCAGTATGAGATCAAGGGTTTTGTCCACTCCATGGTGATCATGCTCATCATGAAATACACGAAGTAGGCTAAGTCGATGGCCTTTGGGAATGAAACATAGAAGACGTGGCTGTTCTCCTACTGGAGAGTACTTGTAATAAAGAAGATCATTCTTTTTAACATATTGGTTTGGATGTAACTTGCCATCGTTTAGCTGCTCGATGAGGGTTAAAGTTTCCTCGTCTGCGGCTTGTGCTATTTGAGCCCAAGTCCGAGGCTTCTCAATACGAACCACATTTACTGGATTCCGACTTAGATAATCGGCATGTGACATGGAAGTACCTTTGCGGTACTCAAGAGAAAAGTCATAATCCTGCAAATGCATCCACCATCTGGCCACTCTCGGCATCAAATCTTTATTTTTCTTTGTTAACTTAAGGGCATTACAGTCAGTGACAACCGTGAAAGGCACACCCACCAGATAATGTCTGAAGTTTTGCAAGGCTTTGACCACCGCCAAGGTCTCTAACTCGTATGAGTGATAGTTTGGTTCTGCACCCTGAGTCAATTTACTAAAATAAGCTACTACACGCTTATGACCCGATTTGTGTACTTGGAGTAATATTGCCCCATAACCGATCGCGCTGGCGTCTGTATGGACCTCAATGGGCAACGTCGGATCATAAATAGCAAGAACTGGTTCACTAGTCAGATGGTCAATAATGTCTTTCCTAGCAGCTTCCTGTTCAGCACCCCATTCAAACAAAGCGTCTTTCTTTGTAAGACGTGCGATACAAGCTATCTTTGACGCAAAACCAGCAATATATTTTCGAAAATATCCTGCTAATCCCAAAAACTGACGCACCTGTTTCACATTCTTTGGTACAGGGGCCTCAACTAGAGCTTTTACTTTAAGTGGGCTTGGCTGTACTAGACCCTGACTGATTGAGCGACCCAAGTATTCGACTTTGGTAGATAGAAAGGAACATTTGCTCAGATTTATCGAAAATCCCGCATCGATCAAAGTTTTGAGTACTTCACGCAATATTTTGAAGCCCTCATCAATCAAATTACTCAAAATTAGCACATCATCGATATAAACAAGGACTTTACCAGAATCAGTAGGACCGCGAAGGGTATTTGAGATGATACGCTGATACACCACAGGGGCATTAGCCAAACCGTATGGCATTTTCAAGTACTCGTAATGGCCTTCTGGTGTAACAAATGCTGTCCGCGGAATTGATTCTTTTTCCATTGGAATTTGATGGAATCCTGTTGCCATGTCAAGACTCGTAAAGTTTTTATGGGACCCCAAACGATCTATATGATCATCTATTAATGGCAAAGGAAAACGATCTTTGATCGTAATTTCATTAAGCTTTCGATAGTCTACGCACATACGATCTTTGCCGTCCTTTTTCTTAACAAGAAGTATGGGACTGGAAAATTCAGATTCGGATTCTCGTATAATGCCTTTATCCGATAAATCTTTAACAATCTCGCGAACGCGTGACGTTTCGGCTTGAGAGAGACGGTAGGGCCTGTAGTTAACAGGGGTACCGCTTTTAAGTTTGATGGACATACTTCCTGTTTTAACAGTCGAGCTGGCTGTTCCCGTAATAAAGTGTTCAGAAAACTCATCAATAATAGCCAGCAAATTGTTCAAGTCATCACCGACAAGACTTGTATTTATCGAAGTCCGTCCATCGAACTTTGCTTTCGAAACAGTAGCCGATTCTTCAATATTACGAGTAATATACTGTCGATCTCGAGTTCGAACGTAGATCTTGGCGGTTCAGTACGTCTGTCCCTATTATGACTGGGGTATTCTATATTCCGCTGATACCACAAACAGATCAACTTCTAAAGTGACATCATCAAATTCAATAGGCAAGGTAACATAGCAAGTGGACTCGATTTCTTGGCTTCCAATACCCTTTAAGATACGAAACGCCGGTTTTCGAGAGTTATCAAAATGTTTAATTAACGAAGACGAAATGAGAGATATGCTCGATCCACTATCAATCAAAACGTCTACAGGCACGCCCTGTACAACCGCAACTACGATGTCACTTTTAGGGGTTCTGTTCTTCATTTCCTGACAAAAATTCACGTTATTTTTGTTTCGCGATTCTGATCTTATTTTTGCAAAACAGGTTTCGATCTTATGGCCGGGTTTTTTACAAAATGAGCACGAATCTGTTTTAATCTGATTAGACGTAGCCTGAGTATTGGGTGTCTGGGCATAAGAAGGGGAACCACTAGCACTGACGCTGACCTTCAGTCGTTTGTGGCAGTTAGCGAGTACGTGCCCGGGTTGACCGCAAGAAAAGCATTTCTTTTCCTCAAATAATCGTTTTCTATTCAGGTCGGAGCGCTTGACCTTAAAATTATCACGCCGGTTTGGTATTGAATGCTGAATTGAATCGCTTTTGGGGGTGTTAGTACCGAGCTTAACATAAATGGACAGAAATTTAACTAAATCATTCGGCATCAAATTCGCATTAGTTGCAGCAGCTCAAATTTGGGGGTCCGTAATACCACGAATAACGATTGCGGACATTAATTCGTCACTCAAACCTGCCACGATACGCAAACGAAGTAATGATCGACGTGCGTAATCAGCGTACGTTGGATAATGGTCAGAGCTAGTTTTCATTACGTCAAACAAAATATTAGCTACGTCAACTTTTTTTGGACACAATGGCTTGAATTCTTTTTTAAAATTACTCCAACTACGATCATTTGTGACCCACTCGTTGAGCCATGTTCGAGCATCACCTTTCAAACAGTTACCGATCCGAGAAAGACTTTCATTATCGTTCCAATTATTAGTTGTCTTAGCCCGGTCTACCTCTTGACACCAAACATCAATGTCATGCAGAGTAGGGTCAAAATTTGAAATATAGTACGGTTGATTAGATCGTACCGCATTATTAAGGGAACGTAACGCATTGCCAAACACATCCGTCATTAATTGTTCCGGTGGTTGTTCATTTACGGGCCTCGCCGGCGAGGGCCCGTCGCCCGTGAACGCAGCCACTTTACCGCAATCAGATCGATTATGCTGATGATGACGTATCAGGCTAGGTGGTGGCGTGCCCGGAGGTGTTTCACCTTCTTTTTCTACTTGATCATCGGTATCACCACGCGTACCCGGAGCGATATGTTGAGGCGTGAGCGATAGATTCGTAACATTGTTAGTTTCGAACGCATTTAACCGAGTTAGAATAGCGCCTAACATATCACGTACCGAGTCTGTGCTACGAGGTCTACGAGCGCTACGAGACGTAGGCGGCGTGTGTAGCCGATGACGTGTACGTTCGTGATCAAGACTGCTGCGTCGAGAAATACTTCGCGTTCGGGTTCTTCCCCGCGACCGCGACTGTTGCCGGTGCGAGCTCAGGTTTCTTGGCATGACGTTATCGAGTCGCACAAGGCCCTTACTCTCAGCGAACACTACTTACTTGCACACGACAAAGAACAAAGGATTACGCAATATTCTAACTACAATGTAATGTCCGAAATATTCCTAACTACGCTATGCTAACACAATAAAACACATTCAATTAGAACGAAATCGCCAGAAACTTCACGATTTACAATAATTGTCACAATCTACCGCACATTCACTTAAATACGAAAGGCACACAGACCACGCAGTGGTGAACTAAAACTTTCATCAGAATAGCTCCGCGATAAGGCCGTGAGTCTCTTTCGTGATCCCACTTCTGATTTAAGGAGAAAAGGATCAGAAGTGAAACCAACAAAAGACAACAAAGTAACACCGTTTACTAGCACTCGAGAATGTTCTACAGTTTTACAGTCCGATAAGTTCACGCACGTCCGATTCGCACCGAGTCCCTAAAGCGTAGTGAGGCTGGCCGCCCGCAGATCGCAGGTATCAGGAACAGTATCGCCAGCTCAGCTTATCCTTTCTTACAATACATTATTTATATAATTATATGTGAAGACGATGCACCTGGAATAAGATTACTATACCACAATAGGTAAAAATAATTAAAAATGAAGCAATGACAGAAAAATAATTATGTAATGGATACATGGTGTTTCGTGTTATTATTATTTTAATGGTCATCATTACTATTTAAAAACCCGAGTTGAAAACGACCAAATTTAGTACTGCCCCCGTTGTTATAATTACAGTAAGTCGTGTTACTGTTGTTATTTATATCTAAATAATTTAGACATAAAAAAAAAATGCTCCATAAAGGACTTGATATAAGGATCACAGTACTGTAAAAAAACCGGCCAAGTGCGTGTCGGACAACGCACAATGAAGGGTTCCGTAGTTGGTATGAATTTATCCCAAAAACAAACTTAACTTTATAGTTGATAAACATGTTCTCCCATACGGAATGTATGGGAAAACATGTTTTTGCAACTGCAAAGTTAAGTTGGTCGATTATTACTCGATAACTAGTAAAGCTTACTTAGTTGTGATAGTTTTCCTTTTAATTTCTTTATATAAACTACTGCTGTGTTTTTTTTCACACATCCAAAACCAACCATTTAGCTGGCAGGGGGGACACACACTTGACTCTAACAAAAATTAACACTTTAAAGCTTAATATTTTGCAAACGGATTCCTGAATCCAAAAATGGTTTTCACAAACTCATAATGTTTTTGTAAGACCTTTCCAATGATACCCCACACTATGGGATAAAAAAATTAAAAATTAAACATCACCACTTTACGTGTATGGGAGGTACCCTAAAAAAAAATGTTTTTCATAATTTTGTTTTACCACTTTGTCGGCGTAACTAATATGTATACCTATATCAAATTACAGCTTTCTAGTACTAAGGGTCTCGGAGCTAGACCGCGGACAGACAGACAGACAAACAGACGGACATGACGAAACTATAAGGGTTCCTTGTTTACTACGGAACCCTAAAAAGTCATAACAACAGTAACACGACTTACTGTAATTATGACAACGGGAGCAGACTAGGTACTGATAAGCTTTTTGTGAAATATTTCACAACAAAATGATAACTTCCTTTGCTGACCATATTAGTTGCCAGCCACGTTTTGAAATTATAAAATAATCCTAACTAATATTATAAATGCGAAAATGATTTTGTTTGTTTGTTACGCTTTCATGCTAAAATGGCTGAACTGATTTGGATGAAATTTGGCACATGGGTAAACCGGATTAGGACATAGGCTACTTTTCATCATGGATTGCAGACGAAGTCGCGGACAACAGCTAGTAATTAAATAATATTGTATTGAGATATAATTATAAATTAATTTAAACACAGTTTCTGGCATTCAATATCAACTATAAAAAAAAATCTGCTATTTCATAGAAAAGTGATCCTACGCGGTCAAAATGTATGGAACAGTTGTTTTTTTTTTTTAAATAACCTACAAAAAATTTCAATACAGGGTTTCAGAATCATATACTGAATCCATGGTAACAGTTTTCGCGTCGATGTCCCTGCCACCCTGTATTTGGTAACCATTTTAACTGTATTAAAAACAACAGTAGGTCCCTATCGGAATTCACTGTTATTAGCTAAATACAGAATAGACAATAGTGCCCACCTACCACGGCTACATAGTTACAATTTCCAGTTTTTGAGAGAACAGGAAAATTAAATTTTAAAATGTTATTTTTTTCCTTATGTGACTAACACAGGTAGGTACCTATTTTATGATCATCGGAATTTACATGTGCGTAGGGTTACCAAATGATAAAATCAAAAAACCGGAGAAAAGGCCTGATTTCCATTGAAAAATCCTGAGATTTTTTACAGTTTGAGAATTTTCTCACAAACGTACTTACCAATTTTAAAAAGTCGTAATATTTGCGTTGTTATACATTACGGATCCCGCTCACGCACCGCCATAAAAGGTATCTAAAACTGATTAAGTAGGTACCTACTTGGATAAATAAGTAGGTATTGATTTTAATTGTGCAATTATTACCAAAGGAAGATTATTTTTTGTTTGTTTAACTTTTTACTAAAGAGATATTTAAAATGTAAGCTGTATTTTATTGAAAATTCTAAAAATCCTGAGATTTCATGAGATTTGCAAAACCCAGCCGCAATCCTGAGAAGAGTCCAAAAATCCTGATATGTGGTAACCCTACATGTGCGAAGTGTTTGCGCAATGCTAATTATCTATCTCTTATCATTACTTAAACACTTTCATTCATAGATATTTGATAATCGCAACACGATACCTATCTAATTATTTTTGAGTCATATTGAATCATCATTTCGTGTACAGGTGGATACCTACCTAATCTTATCATGTTTTTTTAAGCTATTGCATAGCTTTTATCGCGGGCTTTGAGCGCGGCGACCGAATCAAGAAATTCCGTAACGAAAAAAACCTAACACCCCCCACTCCGCCTACCATGTAATGACGGTTCCCATGACAACATCACGTTGTCATGGGAACGTAATTTTTTTTATGTCATCACGTCGTCATCCCAAGTGTTGCGTTGACAATTAGGAAGTATGGAGGTTACAAATGCTATGCAATAGCTTTACCGCGGCAGTCCCCGAGTGCCACACTTTTTTTTTTTTAATAATTTTATGTCAATTTAGTAATGTGTAATACAATTACTACCTACCCTACTTTTATTTATATTTAAATAAGTTTTTATTTATTACAACTCTAGTAGGCACAAGTAAAAAAATACTGTTAGCTGGACCGCTCGATCTGAAGCATTTTCTACCAATCAACCTTATTTTTTTCCGAATTAGCTGTTTTTCTTTTTAATCAATAAAAAACATGCTATGTTTTGGCCAAGATCTATAAATATGCTGATATAAGGTTACAACGAATTGCAAATTTGATGACAGAGTTGTGAAAGAGCAAAACAGAAAAACAACTGTGAAATATGATGCAAGAATACCCTACATTACTCTTACCTCTTACACCATATTTTGATTGAATACTCGTCAATTTTATGAAATCTGTGAAACTCTTGAGTTTGAGTTACCTTATAAACTATTTTTTTTTATCATATTTCATTTCTGATGAAATATGATAAAAAAAAAATAGTTTATAAGCTACCCGAAACTGTCAAATTTTCCCAATCAACTTTGAACCTTAAGCTTCAGCGATAAAGTTGAAAATCTATTAAATAAATTTGACAGATTGTAGTAGCCTGATGTGCTGGCGTCTGTACAACAAACATAAATCGTCATTGGTTGATTGCTCACGCCCTCTGTTGTGTTGCATCAGAAACAGACGTCGCTGACTCACCGACGACCGACCGACTGCAGCATAGATAGCATACCTACCTACATATCGATGTTTTTACTCACAAGCAGCCGTACGTGATCAGTTTTACTGTCAGTTCTGCCTCACCTTTTAAAAATAAGTGAAGCTGTTAGACCTACGTATGCGCATGCCGCGAGCGACTGAAGCTATTCGATCCGTACCCTAATTACGTAATACAACACAATCACAATCTGTTTCAATTTGAAACAGATTACTAATCCATTGCTTCATAAGTTGGAAAAAAAAATCTGCTCAACAACGTAAATATCGCAATAAATGTTGTTGAACTGTCAAAATGAAACAAATTATGCATAATTGTTTACGAGATTAAGTTACTCAATTATGGCACAGATCGGCATATGTCCTGACCGGATAGACTGACAATACCGACTTTTTGCCAAGTTGCCTGAAAATTGCCAGCTAGTCACTTTTCTACTGTGGATTCAGCCCATTTGCCTGCCTGTCCCTTATTCGCTTGTTGTGTTAGAATCAAGTCAGTGGTCAAATGTGACGACTGAGTGACTGACTCGGTCCGGCCACGTAGTTTGTTGATACAAGTAGTTGCGCTCACACGCGCAGCGACAACGCAACGTTCTACGCTTCCGCGTACGCGGAGCCCGAGCGTGACCACTGGCCGAACGGGTAAAAGGCGGTTTCTCACCGTAGTTGATGAAGCCGCCAGTGGCCATGCGCATACGCGCCTAAGCTTGTAGTAGTGTTCCTATCAAAGCGCGGTTATTGCTTTGTCTCTATTCCGTTTCTTTACAACAGAACACCGAGCATTCGCCGTTTTTAAATTTTTCGAACTGTACAGACGCCAGCACATCAGGCTACTACAATCTGTCAAATTTATTTAATAGATTTTCAACTTTATTGCTGAAGGATAAGGTGCATAGTTGATTGGGAAAATTTGACAGTTTCTGGTAGCTTGATATGCTGGCGTCTGTACCCTATTTTCGTAAACGATTATGACAAATTTTTCAACAACATTCATTGCGTTATTTACGTTGTGGAGCAGATTTTTTTTTCCAACTTATGACTTAAGGGCAATGGATTAGCAATATGTTTCAAATCGAAACAGATTGTGATTGTGTTGTATTACGCAATTAGGGTACCGGTCTGTAAACAGATAAGTTCGCAATCGGTCAGGCCAAACTGACAACAAGCCAGCTAGCAGGTCCGCCTTCCCGTTAGCACACGGCTACACATCAAGCTATATATTTCCAGTTTATGCTGATCTCGCATTGTATAGAATTTCCGTACAATGCGAGGTCATCTTATTCTGGAAATGTATAGCTTGATGTGTAGCCGTGTGTACTTCCATGTACGATCGGTTAAAAGGCGGAGTTGGCGAAATATTTATCAGTCTGCGACTGTCGAGTGTACGGTTCGCTCCTCTCGCCGGAGAGTCGAGTGTTCTGCGATTCACTTCGGGTCAAGTTTATTGTTTACCCAAGCTATATTATCTGTGACCCAAGTATATTCACAATTCAAGATGGTTAATTATTTCATTTATGCGAAAGATTACTCCATCTCGACGGATGGAGTGATGTATTATCACAAGAATGGACTAACAACTCTCGAACAATTTAAAAGTGACGTGAACCAAATTAATAGTGCTTTAGCAGATGAAGAATCACAAATTGTTTATTTACATTGGGGAAACAGATGCGAGGAAGTCAACGAAACAACAGCTCGTAAGGCATATAGGGATCAGGACGGCAGAGGTACTAATACGTTGCCGGAAACTATTATTGAGTGGGTAAAAGAGAATATTGGGAGTAACGACAAAATTAAATTGTTGTACATCATTACCGACGGTCAGATCAACAGGAGAAGCTTTGAAAAATGTTTAGCACTTAATGAAAATATTGATTATGAAAAGGTCGTTTTTCATGCGCTAAGTGAAGACTTGAGCTGTATTGACTTATCGGTCACTGCGTCATTTATCAAAAGCCAATGTACTATTTACCGCAACAATGAGCTGTTCGATGAAACTGATATTTCTAAGGAGTTTGACTACGATAAAATAACCGTCGATAACTTTGCTATTGAAAAAGAGAATCTGAAGTCTTACATTAAATTCAAGTTCCTCACTTCAGCGAAAAATAACGCAAAATCTCTCGCCGAAATTGATAAACTGAAAAAGTTGAAGAATAGACTGAACAGTGTGTCGACAGAAAACTTTCCAGACACGATGGATAAAAATCATTTTTTACGTGAATTCAAGAATACTAACTGGTATAAAAGTTTCAGCAATCCATCATACAATGTAAAAGTAGATATTGAGAGCTCGATTTCAACATTAATTAACTACATCGTCAATGAAAAAAAATCTTATGACTTCGACGCTTTGAAGTTCGAGGCCACATTTAGCAATGAAGTTCCCGAAGAACCGATCGAGGATATCAACTTTACAGCTGACCAAGAAATCAAGTTTCCTGACATCATTTTGGCAAACGAGACAGGGATTCCTGTGATCTTATGCACAGAATTGAATTTGCTGGAAAAGCTTATATTTAAAAATTCGGAATCTACAGCAAGTTTTTCAAAATTCAATTCCACGATGGAATGTCCATTGTTTTTATTGGAGGATCCTGATCTCAATGACTCAATGGGGTACTTCTATACCTTAACTGTCTACAAACAGTTATTAGAGCAGCCAAAATTTGAGCCTCGCTCACGGCGACCATTCCACGGCGGTCTAGTGCTAGTGGATACCGACGACTTCGATAGATACAACGACTACATTTTGTCTGCCACGTACTTCAACTTCAAGAAAGTGAAATACAATATCGGTTTGTTTTACTTCGTGTTATGGAAGATTTGTGAAAAGAAACAGTGGATGGACGAAAATGTAGTTGCACAGTTCAAAAAGTACGCGTTGCGGCGTATCAGTACAACGAAGTGTAAGATTGGACTGTCATCTTTGCCACTAGATCCTCAAGTGAATTCTTCATTACCGACTGCACTGTGGTACTGCGTCGAAATGTCCACGATCATCTTCAAAGACGATCCTGAACGTTTTGAACACGAACGTATGCGAATGTATTGCGGCGTCGCACATGCTATGATCGAAATCCTGATCTATTTGAACTACAAGTTAGATTTAGAGACCATCAATACGCGAAAGGATTTAATGAGGCATGTCGTTATTCTGAAGAAAATCCCATCGCGAAGGAAAAAAGTTTTGTATATGGTAGAGAAGATTTTCAAAAACGTTAACGGTTTTCTAGTTAGTGAAATTGAAAATGTGGCGAATGTGAAAAAGCTAAATTATTTGAAATTGAACCACAAAGAAATGCTGAGAGATGACATCATCACAAAGGAAGTCAAATTGGAAGATTACGTTCACTTCTTACATCGATCTAGTAATACAGTGGTTCATATTTGCGAAAAAACGTACCGTCCCTTTTTTATGATCGATCAAAACGAATCTTTCTACAGCAAATTGTACAGCGCTGCTAACCAAGTTGTAGTTAATAATATTGAAGGCGAAATCGTGCTGACATACGAACCAATTAATCAGTTGGAATTCAGTAAAATTTTGTCTTTGTATAATTTGTATCTACATTGTGTAAAGGATAACGATAAGTTTCCTACGTTGGAGGAATATAGGGAATATATTTTGAAAAAGAAAAAATACAAGGACGATTTAGTGACCATTTTCCCAGTGGATGTTTGTGACGACATTCAGGAAGTATTTGTGCAATATCAGAGCGTCATCAAGGGTGTGAGTGTCAAAGACTTTGTTAATGCGAGTGATAAGTTTGTGGGCCGGTTAGATAGGGTTAAGGTTGAGAATAAGGTGAACTTTGAAAGTGATGATAAAATTAAGGAGTTTCTTTGCAAAGAGGAATGTAAAGTCAACTTGAAAAGAGTTGAACCAGAAAAAAAGATGCCAAAATATTTTTAAAGAAGTTGTAGTTCGTAAAGACTTTCTCAGATACTGATTATAAATTTTAAGTGTGTTTGTTTAGTCGTTTAAATTTATTATTATTATAAGACATAGCCTTAGCCTTCTAATTTTTTTTTTGTAAACTTACTAAGTAGGTACTTCTTTTTTTATTTTCTTCAAAAATGTTTTTCACTCCTCTTGCTCAAAAAGTCCGTCATTGGTGCCGATTCCCTTGTTCACAAACTAAATTCAGTGCATCTTTTTCTTTCCATTTCATTAAGAAAAGGACAGAAGATACATTTTAGTTTAGTCCTGTCAAATTAATCGGCGCTTGACGTAAATTGACTTAATTTTAGTAGGCAAGTTTTTAATCACGACTAAACTTGTATGAAGTAGTGACAGGCGCTGATTAATTTGACAAGACTAAACTAAAATTTATCTTCTGTCCTTTTCTTAATGAAATAGAAAGAAAAAGATGCACTGAACTTAAATTTAGTTTAGTTTGTGAACAAGGGAATCGGCACCATTGTAGCGTACCAGAGCGGGGATAAAATAGCATTTCTTGCTCTAGGGGAAAAAGTAATTTTTGTCTGTAACCAACGAGCGTACAAAAACAAAATTCTTAATTCTTATGTAAAACTATTTTTTTCTACTGCATACCTAGATAAAAAGATTCCTTAAAGAATCAGATTGAAGAAATTGTATATTTTTTTAAATAAAATTAACTATTTTTAATATTGTATTGGATTATTTTATTTTCTCGCAATCGTAGTGAAAAGTAGAGTGTAACACACGGCGCTTAAACCCATTATATCTCGGTTTTTATTTGCTAAAGCTCGGGAGTAAAACTACCTCGATAAAATGGGTTATTTTAGCCCCTCGTATAACAATCTACTATTTTCGTAAAAGTAATTTCAATGGTAGGTAAGTCATTAATTTTTTAAATGTGTAAGTTGCATTTTCGTTTGACCAAAGTCACTCAATTTATAATTTTTATAATTAAATTAGAAAAGTTCTTCAAGAAATTGGTATTATTTATCTTTCGTCAAACTTTACCAAATATACGGTAAATTAATGTGGTTGGAGTAGCTTAGAAATAAGCCCTATAATCATTCAAAAGGTACCTCTCATAAAATTCCCAGTAGCATGCAATCGCAGAGGCTCCTAACGCATACGTTATCTAGTTTATTTTGTCCCAGATGCATACTTAGATATGTTATAAAACGACGATTAATAATAATGATAAGTGCGATAATTACTGATGGTGTGGTAGGTATGTGTCACAATACATTCAACATTGGGATACCATACTAATGCCAATTCAGACGAGTACGGAGTACCTACACTACTATAGGATGCCAATGCAATGCAGTTAGATAGGCTGTTGAAAAATGTTCTATAAAAACCTATATATTCGTTCGAAAATACATTTATGGGTGTTTTCTTCCTTTTCGTGTCGTTCTTCGATATTTTTAGATTGATTGAGTCATTGAGCTCAGTAGGTGACCACATTGATTGCAGCATCAGTGGCATTCTTTTGGTCATCCGAGGCAGCCCCGGATCTAGGAGGGGCAAACTTCAGGGGGCGACAAATTCAAGCGTAGCAGACAAGTGCACCACCCAGCACACAGCAATTACTTTGCAAATCTTTCTATTTTTTTTTTTTTTTTTACAACAGTTTTGGCGCCCCTGTTGAATTGGCGCATTATACCTAGATCGATACAATTTGATTGTGTTGATACCAAAATTTTCATTTAAAAAAAATAATAATTTCGCGGGGTCTAACTTAGCGCATCCCCATAAAAGATTGGTGGGGTGCGGCAGACGACAGTTTTTGCCCCGCCTCAAAAAAAATCTAGATCCGGGGTTGATCCGAGGTACAGGTAAACGGGCACTTAGTACTAGGGATGTTGCGGATATTCGCAACCGCATCCGTATTTGCGGAGCTTCCGCGTTTATTTATCCGCATTAATCAATACGGAGCTCATGCGGATGCAGATGTGGGTCGAAAAGGGTCGAATCAACAAAATGAAAAATCATCAATTTAGCCATGTCCGTGACTACCGCAGGACCACCAACGCCAACCGCTTCCATATTTAGTAAATAATTAGTACCTAATTGGTACTAATTAGTGCTCGAACGACAAAATTGGTACCTTAGTAGTTTTCGAGAAACTCGACTTTGAAGGTGGTCCGGCTGTAGTCACGCTTCCTTCAGCAGGACCACCATGAGCGCCGTAAAACGGGGCATGCTGCAGCTATTCAAGTATACAAATAATTAGTACCCTTAAATGTGATTCATTGAGTTAAAAAAACAGAACTGAAACATTTATATTCACCGAGAAATCAACGATGATAACTTTCGTGCGCTCGTTCAGCAGGACCACGACTTTGAATGTTGATTCCAAGTTTGAGGAGCTTGTCGCTTTCGTCAAATCTACATAGAAAATTAGTAGTAGTGCAAGATGAAATTAGTGCCCAAAATTCAAAATTAGTTCTTCAGTAGTTTACGAGATATACCATGCCATTGGGTGGGGTGGCGGTAGTCACGGTGTAAAAATTTTATTTCAAGATTTCCCTATTGAAAACTCTGTGATTTTTTCCCAAATTTATACAAAAATTAGTGCTCCTAAAGAAGTTATAGCGACCAAAAATTCAGATTCCTAAGTGTTGTATTTTAAGAGAAATTAGCTTTCATTACTTTTCCATACTATATCTCAGCGTATAAACCGACCAAATTAAGTTGTCAATGGTATTGAGCTGTTTAGGAGATGTACACTCGTGCACATCAATTAATGGATGTCGGAATAGTAATAACAACAGTTCAATATCTATAATAATAGGGTTCCGTACCAAAATGGTAAAAACGAACCCTTATGGTGCAACTCAGTCTGTCTGTCCGTCTTTCTGTCACATTTGGATATCTCGAGAACAGCTACTAATGCTATCAGCTTGAAATTTGGAATAGTTTTAGATGACGTTTGACCAATTATTTTGCAATTAAGAAAGAAAAAAAGTCTACACGGATTGAACGGGGGTCTTCAAAATTCGAAGTGGGGCTACTAGGGCATATGGAGTACCTATCATATGAAAACGCGCTATTTGCACATTCTCAAATATATTTTTTTCTTATCGACTTTAGACAAAAAAAAATAAAAAAACATGTGTGCAATTCACACGTGGTAGAAGTGAAACCTTCAAAAATTTTGGCTTTGAGATAAAGAAAATTTCGGGAAGAGGATAATTGTAGGTTTTAGTAATGATCATAGTGATACAAAGTTTGATAATTATTTTATTCATATATATTACATAGATTTATTCAGAGCTATTTTAGGTACCTACATCACGCTTTTATCAGTAAAAGTGGAATTTTAAAACGTTAGGTAAAAGTACTGGGTCTTATAATCTTATATCACACCCCCTCATACACATCATAAATGCGCGCGCAGTACTTGATCATTATTTTGCTGCGATTTTATTTTAAAGCTGTGATATTTCCTAAGATATTCATTGAAATCGAATGATGTTAAGGGCAATTTTGTTTTAAATTAAATACTTGTGATGAATAATGTATTTATTTGGATAAGGATTAATATCATGTTTATAAAAACACCTTCGCAAATAATGCATTATTTTAGAACAAATTTAGTTAGCATAAAAAAGGTTATAGTGAGCCATCCTTAAAAGATAGACATATATGCTGTCGCGGACTTTTTTTTAGAACTTTTAAAGGGGAACAATTCTGTCATACATAATTTTTGGGAAACTTTAACCGTTTACGCAGCGCATGTAGCGGAAGCTCTCAAACGAAAAATAAAACCAACCGATTTTGAAATATTCTTTATTGGTGTTCCGCTCCTATTGGTCTTAGCGTGATGATATATAGCCTTTCTCAATAAATGGGCTATCTAACACTGAAATAATTTTTCAAATCGGACCAGTAGTTCCTGAGATTAGCACGTTCAAGCAAACAAACAAACTCTTTAGCTTCAGAGAACCACGAACATAAGAAACACTGTATAATGCTTCCTATCTCATTTTCTCCCACGTTAAATCTTATGAATTTGTGTCTGTCTCTTTTTACTGTCGCTTTTTCGTTTTATCTACTTTCAAATCACAACGATGCTAAAGAAGTTTTCACTTAAAAAAAAAATACCGTTCCCCCCATTATTATACCCCCGTGTTATTATATCTTTTTCTATGTTGTTATATGAGTATAATTAAATATCAATAGATATTTCTTATTTATTTCTTTAATTTTTGCATTCTAGTAACTTTTATATTAGTACAACACAGAAGGTAGGTACTTTCAATACAGAAAAATAATTATTCGAGTCATTAACAAAGGTATGTATCACAGGCCATGGAATATGTACCTAGGTCCATAGTTTGTATAAAAATTATAGATATTGAACTGTTCTTATTACTATTCCGACATCCATCAATATGTGCACGAGTGTACATCTTCTAAAATCTATTCCGTGAAAACTTAGGTAAAGTGGGCTTGAAGTGAGCTGTCATTCCACTTGATGCTAGGGATTGGCACTACTCACTTCACCTAAGTTTTCACGGTGAGATTTTTACAGAATAGATAGACTGCTTGCTTAATACCATTGACAACTTAATTTGGTCGGGTTATACGCTGAGATTTAGTATGGAAAAGTAATGAAAGCTAATTTCTCTTAAAATACAACACTTAGGAATCTGAATTTTTGGTCGCTATAACTTCTTTAGGAGCACTAATTTTTGTATAAATTTGGGAAGAAATCACAGAGTTTTTAATAGGGAAATCTTGAAATGAAAATTTTACACCGTGACCACCGCCACTCCACCCAATGGCATGGTATATCTCGTAAACTACTGAAGAACTAATTTTGAATTTTGGGCACTAATTTCATCTTGCAGGGTTCTAATTTTCTATGTAGGTTTGAGGAAAGCGACAAGCTCCTCAAACTTGGAATCAACATTCAAAGTCGTGGTCCTGCTGAACGAGCGCACGAAAGTTATCATCGTTGATTTCTCGGTGAATATAAATGTTTCAATTCTGTTTTTTTAACGCAATGAATCACATTTAAGGGTACTAATTATTTGTATACTTAGAATAGCTGCAGCATGCCCCGTTTTACGGCGCTCATGGTGGTCCTGCTGAAGGAAGCGTGACTACGGCCGGACCACCTTCAAGGTCGAGTTTCTCGAAAACTACTAAGGTACCAATTTTGTCGTTCGAGCACTAATTAGTACCAATTAGGTACTAATTATTTACTAAATATGGAGGCGATTGGCGTTGGTGGTCCTGCGGTAGTCACGGACAAAATTTAGCTCTCTAAATCGTCTCATTCTCACGAAATAGTCTTATATCCATCAAACACATACAATTTCGAGAGCTACATAAATTAAATGATTATAATTTGGTAATTATTTTATTATAACTGCCGCGAATTGAATCATGATCAACATACAACGAAACAGCGCTGCAATTTTCAAGAACATCGATCACTAATAAAGAACTAGATACACAATGCCAAGTAAAAGTTCTCTTAAAACTGTCATCAAATTGTGTTTAGGTAATTCTAGTTGAAATAAATATACATTCATGTAAATTCAACCTTAAACGCAAAACTTAAAAGTTGTTTTCACAAAGCTATGTACAAAAAGCAATAAATTTTTACGACCTACTCACTGGTCAACATACATCAAATCAAATTCAACCTTACACGCATGTTTTAAAGTTAGAATTACAAAGTGCCAAAAAAAGTAATAAAGTTTTACGACCCAGGCTCGCCGCTAGGACAAGAAATGAGTGGAGTCGAACTGTCCAATATTTTTTGTTTATACTGTAATTATAAATGATCTTTTTTTTAATTTCGTTAAGTTTAGTGTATAAAAAAAACATGTGTGCAATTCACACGTGGTAGAAGTGAAACCTTAAAAAATTTTGGCTTTGAGATAATCAAATTTTCGGGAAGAGGATAATTGTAGGTTTTAGTAATGATCATAGTGATACAAAGTTTGATAATTAATTTATATTTTATTCGTGTATATTACATAGATTTATTCAGACTCAGAGCTTACATTTTCGATACACATCTACTGCGCGCGCATTTATAATGACTTGATCATTATTTTACTGCGATGTTATTTTAAAACTGCGATATCTCCTAAGATATTCATTGAAATCGAATGATGTCAAGGGCAAATTTGTTTTAAATTAAATATTTCTGATGAGTAATGTATTTATTTGGATAAGGATTAATATCGTGTTTATAAAAACACCTTCGCAAATAATGCATTATTTTAGAACAAATTTGATTAGCATAAAAAAGGTTAAATGGGCTAACACTGAAAGAATTTTTCGAATCGGACAAGTAGTTCCTGAGATTTGCGCGTTTAAGCAAACAAACAAACTCTTCAGCTTCAGGGAACCACGAACATAAGAAACACTGTATAATGCTTCCTATCTCATTTTCTCCCACGTTAAATCTTATGAGTTTGTGTCTGTCTCTTTTTACTGTCGCTTTTTCATTTCATAGACTTTCAAATCACAACGATGCTAAAGAAGTTTTCACTTCAAAATTGTGAAAGCATATTTTATTCTATTCCATGGTGTATACAGGGCGGCAGGGACATCGTCTCACATACAACATCTTTGACGTGCTATAATTATTATTCATTTTCTATACCTCACTGGATCTCGAGGAAAGCTAAAAAAAATGTGAGTGAGTATGTGAGTTTATCTCACATCTTTCATTTTATTACATGTACTTAGTCAAAATTAAATATATAAAATCTTACTATAATATTTATAGAAACAGCGAAGAAGGCTCATTAAACTAAAAAAAAAACACTGGCACTCTGGGAGTACCGATAGAAGTGAAAACTTGAACAATTTTACTGTGCAGGAAATACTTTTAATGAGGTGTTGGTAACGGTGTCGCGAGTTCAATTGTTTTTTCGCATCTCAAAAATGTCCAACGCGCCTAAAGAATTTTTCACTTCAAAAAAACAATCCTCCTTTAATAATAAAAAATAAAAAAAACAATAGCGTCTCCACAAATTGAACAGAGTCAACGCACATAACCTGAACAATTTAAGTGAGCATGCGATAGTATGATTAATAGGTTTAGTAAGAGTCTTTACAATTGAGATGCTTTATAACTCCTGATATTTAATAAGACTTAATTTAAAAAAAGTTTTACGATGATTTCTTGGCAAAATATCAGCATTTACGGTACAGTGATAACAATTATATAATAATAATATTAATACTTATCGAAAATATGAAACTCCATCCTTTTTTAGCGTCCTAGAAGTGTGATTTTTACAATTTTTTACGAGTTGTTTACAGTCGGAGCGTCCGAATGCTACTAAATGAAAAGAGCACCCAAATGTTCAATTGGGTGCTCATTCGGTGAGGACATTTTTTGGCGCTGATTGTGTATCTAGTTCTTTATTAGTGATCGATGTTCAAGAAACGTAAATTTTGAATTTTGGCCTTTGCCACCTTGACGGATCCCTTGAAAAAACTTGAGATCTGCATCCGCGGATGTGAGCCACCAAAAATCCGCGGATATTAAAAAATCTGCATCCGCAACATACCTGCTTAGGACACTCCAGCAAGTCGGGCATGGTCTGATCAGAAGCACCGCTCTCGCACTGGGTGTTGGATGGGTCAGTGATCCCCACTTCCGACAAATTGTCTGCAGCGGCCTACTTGGGTACGTAATCGATGGCTTTTAAGGAGAGCTCTCGGCTTTCTATATAAGCCATACTTTTCCACATAGTTAAATTTTTAAGTATAGTCTAAGAGCTAGATCCAAGATTTTTCGTAAACACTTCTAGCTCTTGGACTATACCTACATAAAAATAGAACTCATCTTCTAAACTAAGACCCGATTAAATCTGTGACTGCGAAAAATTGCGACTGATTAGCGACAAAATTTGGAAGAAAACAGATCTTCGCTAGGTGCCCTAGCTTTTGAGATTCAATTGGGCCAAGCTGGGAAGATGCTTCCCACATCGTCCCCTTATGACTTTAGAACCAGTGACCGACATATTCTGATATTTAGCGACAAATTTCGACTAATTAGCGACAATTTTTTTGTGATATCATAAAATCCCTGATGGTGGCCATGCCAGTGTCAGTCATACAACACGCTCGAGCATTTTGTAGTTCTGTCTAAAGTAATATACCGGATGATTTTTTTAGTCTCGAAATTTTTACAGGATCCCATGAATATAAACAACTTTCACTATGGGAGCAACTCTGATTTCCCGAAAAAAAAAATCAGCTGTTTCATACATTTTGGTCAAATAGGTATTGAACTTTTGTATAAACAGCTGATTTTTTTTTCGTGTTTTAGAACAGCCTGTAAAAATTTCGAGACGGTAAAAAAAAAAACATCCGGTATATATTAATGATGAGACACCTATAAACTGTTACGTAAAAAAAAGAAACGAACATTTTAAACTTTCTATATTTTTATTTCCATTGAAAACAACAGTATCCTAATTCACTTTTATTAGCTGAATACAGAATCTAGCTGGAGTGAACAGGAAAACTTAATTTGGAATGTAACGTGTCGTTACTGGGCTATTGCTTTATTTACATAAATATCTGTCACATCACAAACGGCAGAAGTTTAAGCGGTATCACATAATAAATAGTAACATCTTGATTTACAACAGATTTCGATTATTACATAATAATTGGAACACATGTCAACAATTTGTGCACACATAAAACTTTTTTTAAGTATTAAATTTAATATTGTTTATACTGTGTCCAAAGCACCGAAAAAAATAATGGCATCTATTCAAAAATATAATAATTTAACCGCTCAAGTACATTCTAGAATATTAACGATGAAAATATATACACAAGTCGGTCGTTCTCATAATTACGCTGTTACTCATGATTTAAACGCGTTTATATAATTTTGCACATGATCATAATACATGTATGTAATACATTATAATAAACTATTAACAACTTACTATTAAACAGTATTTTATCTTACAAGAATATCATGGTCGGAGTTCTAGCCCGGGGTTAAATTCATTAGACATTTCTGGCACGATGATCGTGTAGATCGTTTACAGAGGCACTTTTTTCAGCAATTATTGCCCGGCAACTGTTGCTGGGGGCATTGGAGCAATCTAGGTTTTATTACCGCTAATTACTCCATGTATTATGAATAAGTTTATTAACTTGCTCCATATCGCTCAATAATATGGTGGCATTGCAGGAAATTGCTTGATGTTATGATGTCACATTTGACCTATATTGCCCGTATATACTAAAGCAGCCAATGTAACACTTGATGTAGTCGTTCGTGACCAATATTGCCCAGAATTGCCGAAAATTGCCCAAAGTTGCTCGTATAAGCGCTTCTAACCGTGAAGCTAGTACTGTCGACCACGGTACGGGATCGCTTAGTGACGGGAGTCTCGTGGGTAGTACTCTGCGAGGATGGCTGCGGGGATACGCTTCAACATCTCCTTGGGGAAGATACGCAGCAGCTGCCAGCCGATGTCCAGGGATTCGAACACTGTGCGGTTCTCGTAGTTACCCTGCAGATGTTAAACGTTTATGTGTAAATAATAACAATAAATAAAATAATGGAATGTGAGCTCGGCTATCATTGTGCCGATTGTCGTAACGGCTAATGGCCTGATGGCCGAAAGCCTCGACCAACATCTCTCGAGGCTCTCGTTAGGCGGTTGGATCAAGCGCCTGATTCAGAAGGCAGTACTCCTTGATACGGCTCGCATTGTGAGGAGGTTCCTGTCTCTGCAGCCCTAACCACCGGTAGCTTGGACCCTGCTCCCGACACCTCCTCCTCCTCTTCCTCCTCCTCCTCCTCGTCCTCTTTTTTTATATGTTTTTTTAATTATTTTATTTTAAGAAACATTTGAAAATGTAATTTAAAAATGAATAAACGAAAATAAAAAAGCCTTTATTATTCACTAATAATAACAATATCACGCCTATATTCCCCAAAGGGTTAGGCAGAGGCGTACCTATCGATTTCAGACTTATACAAGTTAAGTTTTTAACCAGTGCGCAAACTTAAACACGTGACTTTACTCATCATTATGAACAACTTTTACTATGGGACCAAACCTGAAATCGCGAAAAAAAAAATCCGCTTTTCCCTACATTTATGTTCGCATAACTCGTCAAAATGTAGGGAACAGCTGATTTTTTTTAAAGTCAGTTTGCGCACTGGTTAAAAAAAATTGAAGTATAAACTAAAAGTACAGGTTTCCTCAAGATGTTTTTTTACCGATGATAGTAATATCCAAGATAAACTTAGAAAGTACATAGGAATTGAAAAAGTCACATTGGTACTTGATTGGATTTTAACCCACAACCTCGTGCATGAGAGGTGGGCATTACGACATTAATACATTAAACTAGCAAGCAGCGCCCCGCGGTTTCGCCCGCATAAGTCGATTCTGTGGGAATATCGAGATAAAAAGTATCCTATATGTTATTTTGTATAGATTCTTTTCTATTTTGTGAATGTGAGAACGCTGTAGGCTTAGTGGATTGTAGACCTGCTGACCATTTTCTATTTTGTTAAGTACCTGGTACTTATTGAAAGACCTACACTGTGCTCCCATACCTAGTAACACTGTTATTTGAAAGTATTGTAAAAGCCAATTATTTTGAAAAGAGTAACCGTGGAGTTTCTTGCCGGTTCTTCTCCATAGGAAGCGACCAATTGGAACCGTGCACCTAGCTTCTGACGTTTCATAAGTTCCCTACATGGGCATTTATGAAATGGTTTATGTGAAATAAAATATTTTGAATCCAGGTTATAAACTATATGTGTGCCAAATTTCATCTAAATCCGTTCAGTAGTTTTTGCGTAGGATTGGACATACCTGCGAGATGAAGTTCTTCTCGAACTTGACGAGGAACTCGAGGTACAGCAGATCGTCTGGTGTCAGCGCCTCCTCTCCTACGACGGCCTTCATCGCCTGCACGTCCTTACCGATGGCGTAGCAAGCGTACTGGAAGGGAAACAGCGCGTTAGTAATATGTTCTCCTGACCGAATTGCGGTCACATCATCTGCGTAGCCTTTTCCCAACCATGTTGGGGTCGGCATCCAGTCTAACCGGATGCAGCTGAATATCAGTATTTTACATGGAGCGACTGCCCATCTGACCTCCACAACCTAGTTACTAGGTAACACAATACCCCTTGGTAAGACTGGTTGTCACACTTTTTGGGCTTCTAACTACCCGTAACGACTGTCAAAAATCTACAAATGACAGCCGGGACCAACGGCTTAATGTGCTTTCCGAGGCACGGAGGGGTCTTGGTATGTAAAGATGGTCATCCATCCACAGATCAACCGCGGCAAGCGTAGCTTAACCTGATCGATCGACCCGTGCAGCTGTTGTTACTTAGCCACAAGCCCCTCCAGACCGAATTGCGGTCACGCTGTACATAAATGCAAGCTTATTTATATAAAACTAGCGGACGTCACGCAGTTTCACCCGCGTAGTTTCCGTTCCCGTGGGATTACGGGGATAAAATATAGCCTATGTTACTCGCTAATGATGTAACTATCCTTTTAAGTTTATTTGTTACATACAAAAATACAAATCTTTCCTCTTTATAATATTAGTATAGACAATGGTACCGATTCCCTTGTTTACCAACTTCAGTGCATCTTTTTCTTTCTATTAGAAAAGGACAGAAGATAAATTTTAGTTTAGTCCTGTTAAACTGCCAGGTCGGTTTTTTTTTAACAAACACTGCCCCGCATCGAATGCGAAATAAACGAACGTAACACCCCTTAAATAAAATAAACAGTATCTTACCAGCTGGTTGGACACATCAGAATGGTCCTTGCGGGTCATGCCCTCTCCGATGGCGGACTTCATGAGACGCGACAGGGACGGCAGCACGTTGACTGGCGGGTAGATCTGTCTGTTGTGGAGCTGACGGTCGACGTAGATCTGTGGAGGAGATGAGGCGTGGTTTGAAATTTTGTTATTTTCTTAGTTTTTGAATGTGGCAGGAAAAATGTCTTTAGATTATTCGAGAATTATTTATTCTGTAAATAGGACCAATATCCTATATCACTTATGCAACATGTTTAAAAAAAAATACCTTGTTAGAGTCGACATTTCCTATCTGACAACCCCGGAGTCGACATTTCCTATCTGACAACCCCAGAGTTGACAGTTCCTATCTGACAACCCCAGAGTCAACATTTCCTATCTGACAACCCCGGAATTGACTGTTCCTATCTGACAACCCAGAGTCGACATTTCCTATCTGACAACCCCGGAGTTGACCGGTCCTATCTGACAACCCCGGAGTCAACATTTCCTATCTGACAACCCCGGAGTTGACCGGTCCTATCTGACAACCCCAGAGTCAACATTTCCTATCTGACAACCCCAAAGTTGACCGTTCCTATCTGACAATCCCGGAGTTGACATTTCCTATCTGACAACCCCGGAGTTGAGTACTTATCCGCCAACCCCAGAATCGAAATTTCCTATCTGACAACCTCTGAGGGGTCAAGGTAAGTCCATCATCCGGACTAGCCGTTTGAGGAACATACCAGAAACAGTTTGAGTAAACATGTCCTAACAGAGGGCATGCATGGACATCGTGAGCTCAACCTAGAGTAACTTTTAAGCGCTAATGAAATGTGTTTGTTTCCATTTTGGTAATAGTAGCCTAATAGGTATTATACCTATTAGGCTAGATATAATAGCTATAGCTATAATAGCTTGTCAACTATGAAATACGCGCCCCACTACCGCATCTTACGTACAAGCCGCGGCGCCGTGTACGTAAGATGCGGTAGTGGGGCGCGTTATTTCAGAGTAGAAAAGCTATAACTTAAGTCACACCTGTATTCCCCGAAGGGGTCGGCAGGGGTGTACACATTCTGCCGGGGTTGCGAAGAATACCGAAAGGGAAATCGTGGCCCCCGGCAACAGGGCAACTGAAGGAACACGGGTGGGTTTTAGTCAGTAAGAGTCTGACACGCCCTCCCGCTCCATCCAGAGCGGGAGAAGTTATTTGTGGTAGCCGAGGAATTTCAAATCTTTTTACGTTTTTTTGCAATTTGCAGGTCAGTGTCTGGTTCTATCTTGATCAAAATATGTTTCGCGACCATAGTAAATATGTATTTACAGAATTATAATTATTAGAATCTTTAATACATCTGTCTAAGTCAGAATTGGTCTCAAATGTCATGATTTCATGAAAAAGACATTCAATGGAACAATATTTTGATTAAGATACAAAAAAAAAACAAAATACCTGCTAATTGCAAAAAAACGTAAGAAAATTTGAATTTCGCGAGCTACCTTTGCGGATCCAGCTAAAACAAAATAAATCAGTATTAATAAAATATCTCTCACCTGTCCCTCAGTAATATAACCTGTCAAGTCAGGAATGGGATGGGTGATGTCGTCGTTGGGCATAGTCAGAATGGGGATCTGAGTGATGGAGCCGTTTCTGCCTTCCACACGCCCGGCGCGCTCGTAGATCGTGGCCAAATCGGTGTACATGTAACCTGGGGAGAGTTAATTAATAATTGAAGTTAGAAGGAAAAGATAAAAAGGGAACCTTACAACAGCCCCGGATCTAGGGGGGCAAGCCGGGGCCCGTGCCCCGGGCGCCAACTTCAGGGGGCGACAAATTCAAGCGTAGCAGGCAAGTGCACCACCCAGCACACCGCAACTTTGCAATGAGACGTGCAGCACATTTATAAACTTTCTGTTTTTTCTTTTTTGCAACAGTTTTGGCGCCCCTGTTGAATTGGCGCATTATCGATCGATACAATTTGATTAATATGTTGCTACCACTATTTTCAATTTGAGAAAATTTTAATTTTGCGTGGTCTAACTTAGCGCATCCCCATAAAAGATTGGCGGGGGGCGGCAGACGGCAGTTTTTGCCCCGCCTTAAAAAAAAAATCTAGATCCGGGACTGCTTGCATGTTGATATTTCAAAATTCGAAGCGTTTGCTTTAGAATAAGATATTTTTTAGGCGAGTCTCTTAAAATAAATAGCTAAAATTCAATATTGCTCCTTATTAAACGGCAACGCCGTATTTATTCGGGTACCAGGGCTCGTAGGAGCTCTACAGTACTATGTGATTAGAATATTGTGGCTGCTACATAGACAGTAAGCCCACGTTTGCACGGACGTAAAAATATCGCGTCGGGATTTTATTGCGCAGTGGATCTTCAACTCTCGGTGTTAAACCGAGCGTTGAGAATTCAACAGAGTGCATCCCAGCGCGTCAAAAAACACACTGTTGGATTTTCAACTGTCGGCGCTAAGCAGAGCGTTGAAAATCCAGTGTGCGAAAAAATCCCGCTGCGGTATTTTGCGTCTGTGCGAACGTGGGCTAAAAGTATTTCTGTAAAGTTCGTTTTTTGGCATTAAAAAACGAACTTTACAGAAATACTTTTAGGTAATGTATTTTGGTTGTTATTCGTACCTGGGAAACCACGACGTCCGGGCACCTCCTCACGGGCGGCGGACACCTCACGCAGAGCCTCGGCGTACGAGGACATGTCGGTCAGGATGACCAGCACGTGTTTCTGTGCAAATATTACATATCCATGTATTGTTACAAGAGCATAGTACGGTAGGCCGCTGTACGTTAATGTACAGAGTCCGATTTAGTACCCCATTAAGAGGGTTTATTCTGAAAGTTGGCAACGCAGCAAATAGTTGTCAAATATTTCGCTGTTTTGATTAATTTGACAATATTACTGTATGGAAATAAGAAATGTGGCTACTAGAAAAACCCAATATCACTTTACTTCATCAGGGAATCGAACCCAGGATTTCATGCTTAGCAGTATCGCTTACGACAAATAGACCAAAGTGAAGAAAAGTTTACAATTTGTGGTATTTTCAATAACTATACATATATCAACAACTTTTACATGAAAAACCCAAATCGCAAATTTGTAGGTAATTAACATAGAATTGAATGAGTATATAATAGACTAGCGGACGTCGCGCGGTTTCACCCGCGTAGTTCCCGTTCCCGTGGGAGTACGGAGATAAAATATAGCCTATGTTACTCGCTGATAATGTAGCTATCCATTGCTGAAAGAATTTTTCAAATCGGTGTAGTAATTTTTAAGTTTATTTGTTACATACTTTAGGAGTATGAGGAACAGGGTGTAAAGTTCACTCATCCACCATAGAAAAGGGAGGATCTTCCGACCAGACGGGTGTTGTGTCTGGCGGGCAACTGCCCCACGGTTTGAAGTTGAAATCTTGTATGTATGTCGATCGCTCGGTAAACTCTAACTGCGCGATGCAGGATTTGTGTGACGTCATGTCTATGATGCGTAGTTCGTATGTGGCGGTGTAACCGCTACAATACAAATCTTTCCTTTTTATAATATTAGTATAGATATCTTACCTCACACTGATACGCCAAGAACTCGGCGGCAGTCAGAGCCAATCGGGGTGTAATAATTCTCTCAATGGTCGGGTCGTTAGCCAAGTTCAAGAACAGACACACGTTCTCCATGGAACCGTTCTCTTCGAAGTCTTGCTTGAAGAACCGAGCGGTTTCCATGTTCACACCCATGGCGGCGAACACGATGGCGAAGTTGTCCGTGTGGTCGTCCAATACGGATTTTCCGGTTTGCTGTAAGAGATAGTTGTGGTAAATTGGGGTGGGTAATTTGAATGACGAATTTCGGTGACGGCAAATTTCGGCAGAAATGTAAATTTTCAGTTTTAAACCGATTTTTTTGAAGTGAAAATTTATTTAGGTGTATTGGGCATTTTTGAAATGGGAATTAACAATTTAACTCGCGACACCGTTACAGACACCTCATTTTTATAAACGCGATTGTACTCTTTATTTATATTACGTTACGGATCAATGTTCTATGCAAGTATTTTTACTTTAAAAGATTTAAAGTATTTTTTTTTAAATTGTTAAATTTTTCACTTCTGTCAGCACTGTTTTTTTTTTAATTGTTTCCTGTACAAGACATTCCATTTTTTCTGGGAAATCTATCGTCATTACAAATAAAAGCGTAATTACTGAGAAAATGCAGAAAAAGTGGTTTTTCACACATATAAAATAATCTTTTGTTAATAATTATGCCTTTGAGAAAAATATCAGAGTAAATTTTCGTGTGATTTAAATTTAAACGGTTTAATTCAATTATTAAAATATTGACTTAACCTATTGACAAACAAAAAAAAAATACATTTTGAGAAGATGCTTATTTGCTGAAAACCAGCAGAGAGGAAATGGCAGGCCGTCACCTCCTGCGAAGCGGTAATGCTCGCGAAGGAGGAGGCGGAACGCGTGTGGGAGAGGCAAATTTCGCGCCCTCACGAACCTAACCGCCGCAGGAGGAGACGCCCGGGGCGGGAATCGCGAGCCGATCTCCGGCCACCGTAGGCGCGGGCTTGCGGACGGTGAGCAAAGGGTAGCTCGCCGTCCGATAAGGACCAAGCCCGGGTCGGGGGCGCAACGTGTTCCACGCGCGCCTCAAAGAGATGTCAGCAGAATTGACGGGGTCCGCTAGGGCAGATGCCTGCCGGGGGTTGGAAGAAAACCGATAGGGACATCGTGGCCCCCGGCAACAGGGCAACTTAAGGAAACACGGTTTTAGTCAGTAAGAGTCTGACACGCCCTCCCGCTCCGCCCAGAGCGGGAGAAGTTATTTGATAATTTCCCACACAAAAAAAAGGCACTTATAGTTGTCTGGCATTTTTGCTGAACCGAGCCTTTTTGGCGCAGCCGTGAGGCTCACTCCCCTGCTAATTTCTTACATCGCATTTTACACTTTTTATTTGTTATCTACTGTTAATTATATTGTGTGCTTTTTGGTCTGTGCTAAATAAATGTATTTTCTTTCCATCTTTTCTTTATTACCTTGACCAGACCAGCCTGTCTACAGATCTGGGCAGCAATTTCGTTGTGGGGCAAACCGGCGGCTGAGAAGATGGGGATCTTCTGACCACGGGCGATGGAGTTCATCACGTCGATAGCGGAGATACCTGGAAACAACACATTATTTTATCATCATCTGCCTAGCCTTTTCTCAACTATGTCGGGGTTGGCTTCCACTCTAACCGGATGCAGCTGAATACCAGTATTTTCATGGAGCGACTACCTATCTGAACTCCACAACCCAGTTACTGTATATAAGATACCCCTTGGTAAGCCTGGTTGTCACTTTCGGGCTTCTGACGACCCGTAACGACTGTCAAAGATCCACGAATGACAGCCGGGACCAACGGCTTAACGTGCTTTCCGAGGCACGGAGGAGTCTCGGTATGTAAACATGGTCACCTATCCTAGGACCAACAGCGGCAAGCGTAGCTTAACCTGATCGATCGACCCGTATGGCTGTTACTACTAAGCCAGGAGCCCCTCTCAACAAATTATTATTTTGTTTTTCTATTCTCGATTCGCTGTCCTCGAGACTAAGCTGAACCCAAAACAAGCTCTTACACAAGGGTTTTTATTCAAATAAAAGATGATTTAACTACAACATAACTGTAGGCCAATTCTCGTATCTAAAAACGTTCAAAATCAAGTCGCAATCTCATCTCGGCAACAATAACAAAAAAAAAATAATTTAATATACTTAGATTAGAAATGCAAACGCTCCTAAAAATAAGGGAAATGCCCCATCTTTGTTCTTTTTTTTTACTTGTTTGTCTTTAAAATGCAACAAAATTAAATGCTTACCAGTCTGGATCATCTCCTCAGGGTAGATACGAGACCAGGGGTTGATGGGCTGACCCTGGATGTCCAAGAAGGCTTCAGCCAGGATGGGGGGTCCCTTGTCAATGGGTTTGCCGGAACCGTTGAATACACGTCCTGGTGATTGATAAAAATGTCATTTATTTAGTTTTATACGACAATTAGCTTGTATTCCCGACCTTCGTTGGGCTTTCTTCTGTCCAACCACATTTCGCCAGTTATGTTTCAAGTCCCAGGAGACGAGCCTATTGCCATCAACCGGGCACAAATCCAGACTCCGAGATGTTAATGTGGAGTGAAGTTTCTTGCCGGCTCTTCTCCATAGGAAGCGACCAATTGGAACCGTGCACCTAGCTTCTGACGTTTCATAAGTGCTCTTGTAGGTTAATGTGAAATAAAATAATTTGAATGAGAAATTCCTGATGGAAAAACCCAATAATACTGCTTTATGAGCTGGTGGTAGGCCCCCTGGGAATCGAGCCCAGGATCATGTTTATTTAGTTTTACACCGTAAATATCTGATTTAGAATATTTGGCGAAAGAAAAACAATATTTGTCTTTCTTTTAACATTTTCTATAATTGGTTTGGTCATTACGTATAAAGGTGTGTATCGACGTGTCGCCGCGACACTCTGGTTTCTATGTATTTCTATGAAATCGAAGCGAATTTCTATAAAGTTGGCTGCTGCTGCTTGCAGTCGGCTACGGAATTGTACCTTAACTATTAGAATTATATGCGCCAACGACTAGGCTATATGACTTTTGCTGACGTTACCAGGTAATTAACCAGTTTGTATATGTATGTTCAGCAGAGGGCTCAATTTTAAACTAGTTTTTTTTTTAAGTTGTTAAAAAGTTTGATCCTTGAGTAAGCATGGATCACTGCCACTCAGTTAAATTCATGAAGATATTTAAAAAAATATGCGACTGCGGCGAAACCCCAAAGGGAAGGGTGATGTTTTTTGTTGTTGATTATTTTTTTTCTCGTAGTTGACCTCTGAGATCATGACTACTTAACCGGACTTTCCTTTGGGTGCCTTAATCTGCACTTAAAACCTCCAGCCAGGAGTTATTCAACTATGCTAATTATAACAAGGTGAACGCTCGCTAAGGGCACCCCCTGTGGGGTACGAACCTCGGCTTAGGGCGTCAACCGAAGGGAGGACATCAAGGATGGGACGGGCTGGGCTAAATTAATATGGTACGTTCGTAGTATGTGGCGTTCTGTTCCTAAAATACAAACAACAATAAAATAGACAAGAAAAACTCTGCTAACATACAGAAGACAATAAATAAAATTATCACATACGATAGAGGAACGTATCAACGACGTTACGTAATAAAGCAAACAGCTTGATAGTAATCACCTGATAACGTGTGATCATTGTTAAATGTTTTGTAAATCCGTATAATCTAAACTACGTAACGGATTTTGATGCGGTTTTCGGCATCATTTAGGCCTGAAACTGCGTTAAGCGGACGTCCGCGCGGTTCCATACAAAAGTGCCCCGTTACGGAGACACGCGCGGGCGTCCGTCGCGGGGAAGCGAGTCCCGCGCTCGCGCCACGTGACCCGCCTAATATATTAAGTTCTTCATCATCACGGCTGTGCATGCACACCGTTAAAATGGAACTAGCGACACTGCGTAAATAAAATAATCCGTTCTCCGGAACGGCGGCCGTCGCGTTCCCACGGAGTCCATAAGCGTGTCCACGCGCGTAGACACGCGACGGGTGCCCGTCGCGGACGCCCGCTTAACGCAGTTTCAGGCCTTAGAGAAATTATTCCGATAAGTTCAGGCGTATTAAACTTCCATATTATGATAATGAATTCTCGGTGTTTTAGCATCACCGTGCGAAGCAAGTATTTTATAACTTACTTAGGCTCGCTAAGTTATAGTTAAGCAATAGCACGTAAAATGTTATCAGAGAGACAACCAGTTGGCGAGTGGTAATCTGGGTCTTGAAGTGGTACAGAACCCCGCGTACCGTCCGAATGGACCCCAAATGGATGGGGACGGAGATATGGGGATGGAAATGCTTTGAAGTTTATTTCCTATTTATATAATTTTAAAAAATTGTCACCCCCAACATCGTTATAATTGAAATAATGTCTTACGCTGTATACTATAATTCTTGAAACCTTACCGATGATTTATCACCGAAAATGAGGGTGAATTTTATCAAAACCGGATGGCATTGAATACACAAAAGTTCCTTGCACTTATTAGAGCTTAAATTTCAAATGCCATGTCAAACAAAATTTTGCCTCCCCCCCATATCTCCGCCCCCGTCCATTTGGGGTACATTCGGACGGTACGGGGGGGGGGCGGGGTACGGTATCACTTCAAGACCCAGATTACCAATCGCCATCCGGTTGCCTCTCCGATTAAATTTTACGTGCCATAGGTGCCGATTCCCTTGTTCACAAACTAAACTAAATTTAAGTTCAGTGCATCTTTTTCTTTCTATTTCATTAAGAAAAGGACAGAGGATAAATTTTAGTTTAGTCCTGTCAAATTAATCAGCGCCTGTCACTCTCCATACAAGTTTAGACGTGATTAAAAACTTGCCAACTAAAATTACGTCAATTTACGTCAAGCGCTGATTAATTTGACAGGACTAAACTAAAATTTATCTTCTGTCCTTTTCTTAATGAAATAGAAAGAAAAAGATGCACTGAACTTAAATTTAGTTTAGTTTGTGAATAAGGGAATCGGCACCATTGCCTTGAATATTAGTTATAAAATAAATAGGGAATTTCCGAAACCGTGTTTGATTTCATATTCTTGTTGAAATCGGATATTTTAAGCTATTTTTTATGGGCCAATATAAAATTGAAGTAAGTAAGCTTTTAAGCACCGACTTCGGTACATATTTTATCAAATATGATTTATTCAAACTAGGCTTAGAATCAGCACTTTTCGAACGTCAAAATTACATAAGACAGTCCCCCCAAAACGCCCGCCCTTCACCACTTCTTAGTGCTTAGCTGGGAAGAAGTAGCGCAACAAACTCGCCAGCATTACTTTTCTAAGTGTAATTAAATAATATTCACAAGTAAAACGATTTAACTATTTTTTTTTTAACAATGGTGTGATAATGAATGACTCCTAGTCACATAACTAGTGCAAGGCCATCGAAACTCTCGGTCTTATTACGAAACAAGATTTATCTTTTAAGATCCCAGATTTAAACCACTGAGCAATTTTTTCCCACAATGTTAATGTTGTAACTTTGAATTACGAACTTAATTCCCACAATGTTAAAGTTGTAACTTTGAATTACGAACTTAATTCCCACAATGTTAGTTGTAAATTTGAATTACGAACTTAATTCCCACAATGTTAAAGTTGTAACTTTGAATTACGAACTTAATTCCCACAATGTTAAAGTTGTAACTTTGAATTCCGAACTTTATTCCGACCATTTCTAAATACAAAAAAAAACTTTCAGCGCCATGAATTTTATTAGCACTGCCATCTCGACTCGCACGACGATTCGTTGTTCTGTGATAAACACAAACAAAGATTATCCTAGCAGCAGTTGATTTACTTACCCAACATATCTTCAGACACGGGTGTACGCAGGATATCGCCGGTGAACTCGCAGAGAGTGTTCTTGGCGTCGATACCTGATGTGCCCTCGAACACCTGGACGACGGCCTTGGTGCCGCTGACCTCGAGCACCTGGGGAGATTCACATAGTTCAAAACGTTACACCTATAAGTACATCCACATTTCGCCAATTGTGTGATGGGGGCGACCCTATTGGGCACAAATCCAAAGTTCCGGCTGTTACTGAGAAATATTTCGAGTGAAAATGAAGACTGTTGTATTTATAGTTATTGCTTGATTTTCTTTGAAGTCACCAGGGGTCTGACAAGGTCCAGGCCCGGGTTGATGGCGCGTTGTGTTCCACGCGTGCCTCAAAGAGATGTCATCAGAACTAACGGGGTCCGATAGGGCCGATGCCTATCGGGGTTGTAGTTTTGTCCGAAAGGGTTACCGTGGCCCCTGGCAATATAGGCAATTGAAGGAACACGGTTGGTTTTTAGTCAGTAAGACTCTGACACGCCCTCCCGCTCCACCCAGAGCGGAAGAAGTTATTTAATAATTTCCCACCAAAAAAAAAAATTTGTCTCCCATAAATAATGAAATTAGTGTGTGTAAGGTAATTTATGGATGGCCCCTTGGTCTTTAGCAGGATTATTAATTTCAATAAAAATCTTAAAAGTTATCCACAACATACCTGACCGGAGCGAAGGGTGCCATCAGCGAGCCTCAGCTGTACGATCTCGGAGAACTTGGGGAACTTCACCTCGTCCAAGATGACCAGCGGCCCGTTCACACCAGACACCGTCTTGTAGGCTAGACAAGTAATATTCATTTTAGTTACGGGGGTAAATTTTGTTATGTATTGGGTAGAATTTATGCGGCCTTATTACAAAACGAGGTTTATTTTTAACAAGGTTTAAACCATCGAGCCATTTTTGAATTTAGAACTCTCTATTCTTAATGACGTCAAACCCGAGTCTAATGCTAGGTACACAGCACACTTGACTTGATGTAATTCGTCACATAGAAATTCATAAAATTTTATTGAGCGCTCAAAACGCAGAGTACAAGACGCTCGTTTCGGGCGCCTGTTATAACTAGGGCCTAAAGTTAGGACTCGTTTTGTAATTAGACGGTTGGAGTTCTATGTGAACTGAATTATACTATGTTTATGATCAAGAAGTCAAGTCATGCTTTAAAAATAAATCTATAATGATTAGTTTCAAATTTTAAAAATAATAACTAAATAATCGACTCTAAAATAAACATCTCAAAACTGGAAGGAGTACGCGCGGGCTCGCGAAAGGTGGAAGGAGTGGAGGGATGCCTTTGCCCAGGAGTGGGACAGCGTAGTAGCCTACGCTGTAAAAATAAATAATTGTATCTATATATCTACTTTATGCAAGAACCCCCGTACATATGAGATAAATTATTGTGTCCTATTAAGCTTACAATAATGAACCGAGGTATAGGGAAGTCCTTTGTTGGACGATCGCCAGTTAAGGCTCCCACAGTCAGGCGAGACGCGACTCTAATAAATAGATCAATATTTCGATCATCATGGGAATTGTTTTACTAGAATCGCATCGTTGCGTCGCGGACTGCGGAAGCGTTTAAAAGTTGAGACGGAAGATGACCTACTTTCTTAAGTCGATAATAGCAGTTGAAAGTACCAACTTTATATGGTTCAGTAGGTACATCTTCTATTGTATTCTTTGTAGGCTGGTCTGACTTTATTGAACTGGTTAATAATCAGAGTAAATGAAAACATGACAGTATATTGAATCTATGCATGCAACATAAATAATGGGAGTTTTCTTTACTATGCGTTTGCACTGGCGAAACATTGACACAAAAACATGTTGAAATCTCTATTAATTTTCTGTCAAACATTGTATCGAAAATTGTCAGAAAATAGAGATTTCAACATGTTTTTATGTGAATGTTTCGCAAGTGCAAACGCACTGTAAAGCCCTGCGCGTGTTTTTACACATAAACATCGCAACAAAGAGGCGTGGCCATGCACATTTGTGTATGCAAACACGATGTTTTGTATGAAAGTAAATGTTTATGTGTAATGTTTTGAAAAAATACGCGCAGGAGACCCGGCTTAAGGCCCACTAGCGCCACAAGTCACTACATGCATTTAACGCTAAACATATTTAATAAAAAATAATTCTGTCTCTGTCATCTTCAAACAATTGACAGAAGTAGAACGATGTTTTTAAATGCGTTACATGCATTTCGATATTTGTGGTGCAAGTGAGCCTTAATTAATGAACAAACGTCATCGGACAATCTGTGACTTCACTTTGGCTTATTTATCATTGGATTCTGCAGATGTTGCTCTATTTCTTACTTACTACTTCATGATTTTGACCCACGTTTACAGGGCCGCTTTTTTAAAGCGCATGTATGCGGTCTGTAGGATTCTCAACGCCGAGAGTTGAAAATCTAGTGCGAGGTAACAAAACGTCGCGTTAAAAAAGCGCTCATGCGTACGTGGACTAATTTAAAGAAAAGTACACTAATATTCTCATCTATGTAGTAATGTACTTGAGACAGTTTTTTAAAGATATATGTTTTAGTACAGGAGTCACCAAATGGCGGACTGCGGTCTAGATCCGGGCCGGACCTATTTTGTGTGGACCTAAATAGTATTTTTTTTAACTAAAACTAAACATTAAAATATATATTTATTTTTTGTAATTTATTTAATTTAACCAAGCTACTTTACTGATGAAAACTATCGATTTCCAAGAAAGTACTGTTTTAAAACAAAAAATTACGGAAGTTTCTTGCCAAGAATTTTGGATAAAATTTGAGTGATAATAAATAGAACTAAGAAAATTAAGAACCAAGAAATAAGAATTTACCTTTGAAACTTTGTACAATGTTTGAGTAATCATCTACCAAACGGACCGCAAGTCTTTTTTTTTTAACAGACCCCCAATGAAACTAATTGGCAATCCCTGATCTAGTACATTAGAACAAAGATGGTCATAGGATGCAATTTTAAACTACAAAATTAAAACATCTACTCTGAACGACATCAATAATTTTGTACATATCTTAATTTCCTTTTGATGTAAGTGATCACAGATGTGGTGAATTATATGTGAACAGCTAAGCAGCCAGCATTCCCTGTAGAGTATTTAAAACCACCTCTTTGGAGAATGTTGGCTGATAACTGAACACTGTTCGTGTGATGAAGATGATCATATGGAGCTGGAATTAATGAACATAATGTGTGCATATGGCCCTAATGACTATGAATAAATAATACCAGCCTATTATTGTCCCACAGCAGAGAAAAGACCTGTTCTCATAAAGTGGAGACACGAGCACTGATCACTACGTTTGCTCAAAACGGGATGAGTATTGGACGGTTTAATGTATGAAATATAACATTGCTTTCCCAGTGCTTGCCGGGTAAGGAAAAAGGTATATGTGACATGATTCCTTTTGAGTTTTCATGCTTTTAAGACTATTACATAAAGAAGTGTACCTAGTACACTAACATTTTGCCAGTTATGTTTAAGGCTCTGTCAGCCAGCCAGTTGTGTTTGTGCCCGGTTGATGGCAATAGGTTCGCCCCCTACTACATGGGACTTATTGTCATCGAATATTAAAGTCTATGAATTTTTGCAGTCTTGAAACACTTTTGCCATTAAGATGATGTGTGCATATTGTTAATTGTGCAGAAGGGAAGTGCAGAATTTGGCTTATAAAGATTTAAGAAAAAAAAATACATAATGGATCGTTTTGTTTTCATGTATTGATAAAAATCTATCCATAACCTATATTTTTTACTTTGTGTTAGTTTTTAATTTCGTTCAAATGTGATCCGTGCAGGTACTATGCCAAATAATTATATTTTTCTTTATTTCTTTTCCTTCTTTATGTCAAATAATGTAAGTGTTAGCAACTATTATCTTATCACACTATGGCCTCAGTTGTGTTGAAGTTGATTGATTTTAAACAGCTGATTGAATTCATTGTTCCCAGGTCTGTCAATATCCTTAATATTTGCCATTGCAAGCAGCACCATGACAAATACCCTGAATTAAGGTAGCAGCACTATAACATACTATGTGTGAAGTTAGACAATAGTTATAATCAGGTGATCAGAGGGGCACTTTTTAAATGTTTGCGTTCTAATCTCGGTCTCTATCTGTCAAAAATACATTGAGTATTACTCGATTTTTGACATAGATTGTGGCTGAAATGAGATTGCGACTAAAATTTCAATGTTTTTATGTACGAGTATTGGTCTAGAAAAATTTATCTGCCTAGCCTTTAACCAACTATGTTGGGGTTGGCTTCCAGTTTAACCGGATGCAGCTGCAGACCAGTTTTTTAAATGGAGCGACCACCTATCTGACCTCCACAACAGATCAACATGAAATATTCTCAAATAACGCATATATTTAGCCAGCAGTGTATGTTTGTGAGTAATGTTAAAAAAGTGACTGTCTGATACTTGCTTTGTTTATAATAAAATGGTATAGCTTGGCAAAAAAGAGTCTAGAAAAAATTAGTGCGCTACTATCACACTTAGGTCACTTCAAATGGGAAATTAGTAAAAGAATTTAAGCAAATTGTCAAAAACGCTGCTTGTGGGTGACTCAAAACCTACTAACACTTGTCAGCAAAGTAGTGCTATCATCATTGGTCTGCATTACAGTAAAATATTTCATTCCAAATGTCACCAAGACTCATTTATGTCGACCTGACCTGAATTTGTTGATTTTTAGGAGAAAAACCAGTTATTCTTCATTGCAGTTTAGAAAGAGTTAAGAAATCAATAGGTCCTGCACGTAATTAGAGATTGGCAATGACCTTTTTTTCCATAAACAAGATCAGCTGATCACCATTTTTTTATTATTTTGAGATAACTGCAAATGATCGTATTATCCAGTTAAATATTGGGTTATGGAGGTCAGAAGATAGGCAATCACTCCATGTAGAATACTGGTATTCAGTTGCATTGGTTAGACTGGAAGCTGACCACAAATTAGTTAAGAAAAGGCTAGGTAGATTATGATATCATTAGAGTATTGAGTAAGATTATGATCACATGACTATTCAAGATTGATATAACCCGCTCATGCATTACATACAATACGTTCAAATAGATAATTCTATTAAATGATACGTTTAATAGAATTATCTATTTGAACGTATTGTATGTACGATTTTTAGACTAGACTATAAAAGAGGAAGTATCTTTATAATATTTTCTTCCATTAATTCATTGATTTTATATAGTTATTGCTATTAGATTCAGTTCTACAATCATATCAGTCTTGTCACAAAAATAATATAAGATACGCTAAATAAAAGGGTAACAATACTTTTTCTTATAATCTTATGAGAAAATGGTCTCCTTCCTATTGATTATATCATATTTTTCAAATTACAATATCTTCCTGGGTAATTAGAATCCCAATCAGATGCATTCTAACTGGCCATTATGCTGTTTTTTTTTTAGTCACATACTTTTATTGACCATAATTAATACTAGTTTTATGTAGTATTGCCAATAAATACCATAAAAAACACATATGAAGGCTGTTTCATAGTGTAGTAAAAAGGTAAGTACTTACCTATGATCAGGTGACAAAAATTAAGGACATGCCATGACGACAATGTTCATTTCCGTTAACGAATTACAACATTATCATGTTTTTCGGGTTTTAAAGACTGTAGTATAGCTTATATGCAGATATTTAGGTGTCACATAGTCTACGATCAAAGAAAATGGGGCTCTCGGGAACATCGTCAGGTACTTAAATATCTTTTGGTTTGCCGATAACACAAGTTTAGACCATCCATTCTTATAAAATCAAAAACCACAACCCTTGTTATTGTAAATAAGGCTGAAAGGCGACATCCAAACGGCGTAACATAGAAACTCAGAAGTAAAATCGATATTTTCATTGACATGTCATACAGTCATACGACATTAGCCGAAATAGATGATCAAAATTTGGGTACTTACTCAGACGGGGCTGGGATATGAAGTCCCGGGATACAGCAAGGACATGCTGCTTAGCTGCTTGCTGAGCCGAAAGGGTCGTTGCCATTTTGCAGTTTTCACTTTTTGGCAGTCCGCTCAATAAAACAGCAAACTGCGCTGCCTCCTCGCCCGAAAACTGACGAATGGATGTATTGTCTATGTTACTTCACGTGCCGTCACGTGACCTATCACAAGGCAAAAATTGCTCTATGGTAGTATTATTTCCCCAAAAATCGATAGTCTTTTAAATTTTTCCCCAAAAAATGTCTATAATTTTGCTAATAATGAATACTAATATGAATAATTCAATGAAAGCTGTAATTTCCGTAATGTAGGCTCGATTGATACACCTAAAGGTTTTGTTTCGTTTTAGCCCAGGTTCGCACAGACGATTATTTCCCGCAGCGATTTTTTTCACACAATGGATTTTCTACGATCTGCTTAGTTAGTCCCAAGAGTTGAAAATCCAATAGTGTGTTTTTTCGCCGCGCTGAGTTGCACTCTGCTGGATTCTCAATGCTCGGTTCAACACCGAGAGTTGAAAATCCAGTGCGCAGTAAAATCCCGCCGCGATATTTTTACTTCCGTGCTAACGTTGGCTTACTGTCAAAGAAATCAATTTAAAATCAAAAGCACCGACCGAAATGGACTTTTTAGGGCCCTTACCAATGCCTGTTTAGGTAATGCCTTATCAAAGCAGTATCCTAAATAACCACTCCCGTTTCTATTGTTCTAATAGTTTGCTTTGTTTACGTTCATACATCTGCACCCTAATTGCATAATTAATACACGATCAATAATAATCTGAATAATTTTGAAAGATATTGCTAATCCTTTGCTTCATAAGTTCGAAAAATGTATCTGCTCAACAACGTAAATAACGCAACGAATGTTGTTGAACTGTCAAAATGAAACAAATTAGTCATAATCGCTTACGAAAATAAGTTACGCAATTTCTGGTCTAGGCTGAGTTGGTGTCTTCAGTTTCTTACTTAGGGGCTAGATTGGGCAACGAGTTTTAGATTTTTCTGTTTGGAATTTACTCAATAACAGCTCGCAGTCGGGATTTGTGCCCGGAAAATGCCAATAAGCTACACGTTTAAGCGTTACCTAAGTAGATAGCGCCAAGTCTCCATTGATACCAGTGAAACAAAGAATAAATGTAAAAAACAAATTGTGCAGACTGATCTATTTTACAAATGACTGACTTACGACTAAAAGGGGAAAAGCAATTTTCAATGGCAACCCAAACAAAAATACTTTTTATCCATCTATTTTGTCTATGGATTTTGTAACTACGCTATCTCGCTCCAAACTCACTCTGAATCTCATTTTATAAAGGAATAGGTTACCGAAAAATTTATTTGCAGTGCTATAACATTTTAGGTTCAATGTAAACTGAGCAGGCACCGCGAACAAAATTTTTGCGCAACCTATTATTATTGTCCGGGACAACAAACGTCTCAGTCTACTATCTTGAATACGCCTAAACTGCCACGGTTGTCACGTTTGACATCCGCGATTGCATCCGCGGGGACACATATTTTGTTTGTAATAGCTTCTCAGTTTACATTGAATTTCATGTGGAACTTCAATGAGCTACAACTGGCTACAAGGATGTTGGTACTTGAACGAACAAGATGATGGTGGTTTTAGTTATGATTTTTGCCACGCGCCAAAAGATCCTTGTACTGTTTAAAGAATCGTTGGACCAAGAAAGAAACAAAAATGTAACATTTTCGCAAACACAATTTTAGGAAATTGTTATTTTAATCACACATGGATAATATAAATGCAAAGAATGGACATCAAACGTATCAAACGGTTGGATCAAACAGGTTTGATTGAGTCAAACCGTTTGATCGTCTCGAGCCCATGAGAGAGACCAGTACCCTAATTGCGTAACTTATTTTCGTAAACAATTTCGCGAAATTTGTTTCATTTTGACATTTCAACAACATTCATTGCGTTATTTACGTTGTTGAACAGATTTTTTTTTCCAACTTATGAAGCAATGGATTGGAAATCTGTTTCAAATCGAAACATATTGTGATTGTGTTGTATTACGCAATTAGGATACAGATTGTGTTGTATTTCGCAATTAGGGCACTGGGAGCCGTACCAAGACGTGTTAAATTAAATGAAAAAATTAAATTATATAAAACTTAATTTCAGACTAAGGTCCATAATTTTGTTAGTATATTGGTGTTAGTAACAATGGTGCATAACCTTTCAACTGTCAATAACGAGACACAGTGGTGTCAATTCCCTTGTTCACAAACTAAACTAAATTTAAGTTCAGTGCATCTTTTTCTTTCTATTTCATTAAAAAAAGGACAGAAGATAAATTTTAGTTTAGTCCTGTCAAATTAATCAGCGCCTGTCACTTTCCATACAAGTTTAGACGTGTTTAAAAACTTGCCGACTAAAATTATGTCAATTTACGTCAAACGCTGATTCATTTGACAGGACTAAACTAAAATTTATCTTCTGTCCTTTTCATAATGAAATAGAAAGAAAAAGATGCACTGAACTTTAATTTAGTTTAGTTTGTGAACAAAGGAATCGGCACCAATATAATTTTAATTGTTATCCACCTCAATGAGGTATCGTGACAGATAATGAGTTAATAAGTAGGTTGGTATTGTTATTTTTTTATAAATTATTTATTTATGCAGACCTACTTAGGACTGTCCCCACCAATGACATATAAATATGATTTTTTTAATGATGGCTCCAACACGTCGTGTAGAGTTATGTTTTTCTCTAACTTTTCTGTACAAGTCGACAAAGTTTAGGTACAGACGCCAGCACATCAAGCTACTACAATCTGTCAAATTTATTTAATAGATTTTCAACTTTATCGCTGAAGTCTAAGGTTAAAAGTTGATTGGGAAAATTTGACAGTTTCGGGTAGCTCGATGTGCTGGCGTCTGTACCTTTTAAATGAATGGGTCAAAGAAAAGACGCAGCGGGGTGCTAAAAAAAAATATGCTCGCTCTTGCACCCTACATTCTGTGAAGTCTGAATTCTCAAACTTTTCTGCATAAAAGAAATCCTAAGTTTTCCGCGGTATGCTGAAATTTTTGAGCTCGCTGCGCTCGCTTTAGCATCCTGTATTTTCCTATTCCTCAAACTAAAACAAAAGCTAAAGTTTTTGCGCCTCTACTCTCAAAGAGTAGTGAGGGGCGCCACAGAAATCTCGCCTGGGGCGCCGGTATTGCTAAAACCGGCACTGGTAGTACGGCGGACGGCCCCTCATCATTATACCTCTGAGCATTATACCATGCCCATAGACATCTGTGGCGGTAACTTGGCTGTCAATATTGTGTCTACATTCTATAAATCTGGAATTTTGTCTATTCTTCCGTCCATAAATCTTCGGCGGAAAGGCGGGTTTCCCGTATTTAAACGTATTATCTATGGGCGGGTTTTTTGAAAAAGACAGACAGTTGTCTCTAAACATTTTAATGTAGTCTTTGATAGAAACGTATTTTATTTATTTTATCATTTAGTTTTGTATAACCTTTACCTGGATGTCTGTGCGTAAACAAGTGCCCAATGTGGCAAGCCGAAATTTCAGTAGATTATGTGCCGCGATGAGTAGTGCAAAGTTGAACAGAAGTTATTTTACGTACACCCAATCATTGTCGCAGCCCCTGGATAGAATGCCCGAATGCGGGTCTGCCTGTCAAGCGTTTGCGAAATATTTAAAATCGGGTAAGTAATACCTGTTTTGCTGTTCAGACATTCAAAGGAAGAAATGAATCTTGTATCTCGAAAAATTAAACTTTCGTAGAGAGAGGAGATCCTTTATCTATACCTACTTATATTAATCGCTGCTAGCACTTTGTCATAGTATAAAGAGAGGTAGTAAGCTATCTTCATACAAACGCACCGCGCGCGGCTTGTATGTGTGGGGCCATAGTATCTATGCGTCGCCGCACGCACACTTAACAAAATCTTGACCCGTTTCTCGTGAGAAACCGGTCGAGATTTTGATGTGTGAAGATAGCTTACTACCGTTCTTTATACTATGACTTTGTCAGCCAGTTATCACCAGTGAGGATTAAGTGGGGGGCCCGGGACAGCAAAAAAAAATGAGGCCCCGTCAGTCTTCGCAGTTTATGTACAGACGCCAGCACATCAAGCTACTACAATCTGTCAAATTTATTTAATAGATTTTCAACTTTATCGCTGATGTCTAAGGTTCAAAGTTGATTGGGAAAATTTGACAGTTTCGGGTAGCTTGATGTGCTGGCGTCTGTACTTGGTTATTTCTAGTAACACAACACAAATCATGTGCTCGATGCGATTTCCGGCAAAATGTATGAACTTCCTTACAAATTTTCATCTCCTATTTAACCCCTTTAGGAGATGTATATTCTATATTCTTATTACCAGTAGGTAGATTGATTTGGGGTCAATGAACTGGCACGTATATATTAGTATGTATATGCCTCCGGGATTCCGGGATTTTGAAATTATTAAGATTTTTTTAAGGAATTTCAAATGTTGTATTTAGTATATAGGTGATCGGCCTTTTATAGTAAAAAACTATCGTATGGCTAAACTTGAGTAAAAAGTAGCAAACGTAAAGTGGGATCTTATCTTTCTATACTGTTCTCACATGTATAAATTTCAACATGAATGATGTAACAAAAATTTTGTAACTATCAACTCTCATAAACTCTAAATATTCACCTATGCTGACGATACAGCAATTATAATCTATGGGGCTAATTGGGAACATGTCAGAGCTGCTGCTGAATCGTCATTTGAAACCGTTATTAGTTGGTTGCGGCTAAATCTCCTTACTCTGAACCTGGATAAGACTTACTTTTAATCTACATCCAAGTAGGAAACCAAACTTTTCCATTAGCACTCACACTTGTAATGGCAAGACGCACTGCTCTTGTCTGTCCCTTCGTAAGGTAAATAATGTCAAGTATCTATGAGTTGTGATTGATGGTGGCGGCAACTGGTACTTGCACTTAGATATGATAAGCACCAGAGTTAGAAGAATGATTTATATATTAGCCTCTTAGGTCGTTTGCTGACCTCAACACGATTAGAAAGGTGTATATTGCTATCTGTCAGTCCATCATCTCTTACTGCATCACAGTGTGGGGAGGTACAGCTAAGACTAGGTTTCTAAAGTTGGAGCGTGCACAAAGAGCAGTCCTTAAGGTGATGTTAAAGAAGAACTTCAGGTATCCTAATTCACAATTATATAAAGATGCAAAAGTACTTACTGTAAGGCAGCTGTTTTTGTTTCGATTCGTACTGAAAAAGCACACCAAGGTTCCCCACCTAACCCAATATGCTGTAGGAAAAAGCCTCTTTGCCTCACGGAATCCCACAAGACCGCTTTTGCTAGACGTCAGCATTTTGTTCTAAGCTCACACTTACATACAAAAATAAATATCTGGATCAAATGGTTTGTGAGATCGCACCCTCGCTTGGCAGCTTGGTACCAGACTGCTTTGAAGTCAGGGTCGCTACCCCAGTTCCTAACAACAGAAGTTACCCACCTGCTCCATAAATCTGGTAGCACCGCAGAACCCAAAAATTATAGGCTGATCACGTGTTTACCAACGGTCTATAAAGTTCTTACATCCATTTTGAGAGCTAAAATTAACAAACATAGACACCAACTCCATCATGTCTGCCGCCCAAAATGGATGTAAGAACGGGTCCCGCGGTAATAAGGAGCTACTCCTCATTGATATGGCCATTAGCCAACAGGGTCACCGTTCCCGAAAGGATCTGTCAACATGCTGGATAGATTATAAGAAGGCCTTATGACCCTGTAGTGACACAGTACCTGTCACACAGTCACCAGAGAACCGTATACCACATACCACCGAACCAGCTACCATATACCACTGAACCAGCTACCATATACCACATACCACTGAACCATTACCACGTTTTTGACAGTCCGCAAGAAATAGAGAAGCAATCGTCTTGATAAAGACGAGTAACGAGTATCTTAATAAAGAAACAAGATAATCGACGCAGCACGAGCGTTATCACAACGCCGCACTCGTTCGCCGGTTCGCTTCGAAAGAAGCGGTTTGTAAGCGCAAGCAAAATAAGCAGAAGCACCAGCACCCTCCGTATCTTCACGCTTCGAGACCACGCAGATGAACATCTTCACTCGACGACGGCTCACGGCGAAAAGGACCGAGCTCTGCGCGCGACTTCTATTTATGCCTTCGCAGCGAATAATGCCGCGTGCAACGCAGCGCCCCGCGCCCCTCGCGCGGCGCGCCCTACGGCGCATCGCTATTGGTCGATTTATTGTTAAGTAACATGCTAGTGCCTAAGAGTATCAATGTATGAATAGTATAAAATAAGGTGTTTTAGGAAATAAAATATAGTCTATCTGATTTCGTTCTTCTGTACAGTCTAGTTTTATTTACGACAATAAGAGTATCCTAATACACTCTACCTAAATAGCGACCCAAACGCTTAAAACCCGGTGCCACATACATGACTCATGAGGGTTGAGTTGTATAAAGTAGATGCAATTCTGCGCACCTTCCTGATGTCGTGAATGGGGCAATGGAGTACGATCCTCTGCTATCCAGGATGTCGAAATATCCAAAGAAATAGGGAGCCGATAAAGATCGAGCGAGGCATATTTCAGGGTGATAGTTTGAGTCCGCTCTGGTTCTGCTTAGCCCTGTATCCTCTAAGCACACTGCTCTGGATTCCAGGTCTGGGCTATCGGTTGAGAAGACGTGGTCAGGTCATATCTCACCTTCTCTACATAGATGACCTAAAGCTCTTTGCCACAACAATTTTCAACTGATGGAGCTACTGAAAGTAACTGAAACTTTCAATAGCGTCATCAAGATGGAATTTGGTGTGGACAAATGTGCGGTCATGCATGTAAAGCAAGGGGAGATTGTGGAATCCGTGGGAACCCAACTCTCGGATTCCATAAACCTTAAAGCCCTCTCCACATCTGAAACCTATAAATATTTAGGTATGTCGGAAGCGTTGAGCATCAATGTTACTGATATGAAGCAATCGTTAAAGGAGCGCTTTTTTGGCCGCCTGAAGAAAGTATTTAATAGTCTTCTATCAGGTGGAAACAAGGTGCGCGCTTTTAACGGTTGGGTCATGCCGGTTTTGATGTACTCTTTCGGCAAACTCAAATAGACTCAGACCGAACTCGACGCCCTGGATAGGAGGGTCCATACGCAGCTGACTGCATATCGAATGCATCACCTACGGTCATTGGTAATGAGACTGTATATCCCGCGGGAGGCGCGTCGAGGCTTTTTAAACGCTAAGACCCTCCACAATCGTGAAATATGCAGTCTCAGGGAATATTTCCTAGAAGCCGACGTGGGAATGCATCGAGATGTGGTCGCGGTGGACAATGGCCTTACCCCGCTCTCTTTGGCTAAAGAGAACTGGTGCAAGATTGTAGTGCTTGACACTAACGATCGAAGGGAGGTATGGCAGAGTAAAGAGCTTCACGGACGCTTTTTCTGGGCCCTACATGAACCCGATGTAGATTTACTAGCGACCGTGACCTGGCTGCGTTTTGATGACCTCTTTGAGGAAACCGAAGGTTTTGTTTGTGCAATTGTGGACGAAATTATCAAGACGAACAATTACCGGAGATTTATTGTGAAGGATGGCACGGTTGACATCTATTGGGCATGCCACCGTCCGGGAGAATCAATCCGACACATTATCTCCGGAAGTTCTCGTCTAGCTAACGAAGAGTACTTGCACGGACACAACCTTGTGGCCAGGATTATCTATCAGCAACTTGCTCTGAAATACGGCCTTGTGGAATACGAAGTGCCGTACTACAGGTATGTGCCCGAACCAGTTCTCGAAAATCACATCACATTGTGCTGGGTGGGATCGATCCATCATCAGCGACAGGACTATTGTTGCCAATAAACCTAATATAGTGGTGGTGAATCGAGTAGAGCGGCGCGACATAACGGTCCCGCATGACGGGAACATCGTGAAAGCCGAGAAAGACAAACAAATCAAGTATCTTGACTTGGCTCGCGTGGTTGTCGACATGTGGGATGTGAACTCAGCGATCATTGTGCCGATAGTCGTATCAGCCAATGGCTTAATTGCCAAGAGCCTCGACCAACATCTAAGGAGACTCTCGTTAGGCAGCTGGATCAAGGGCTTGATTCAGAAAGCGGTACTCCTGGATACAGCTCGCATTTTCAGGAGGTTCCTCTCTCTGGAGCCCTGACCCTGTCCAGCTTGGACCCTGTTCCCGATACCGGTGGGCTATTATTTTTTATATTCCCCGGCGACGCGAGTGCAACGCGCAACACAGCGCTACATAAGTATTTAAATGAAATAAAGGAAATAAATATTATTAAATTGGATGGTTACAGGGTAAAAGCTAAAATTGAGGAGTGGATAATTGAACAAGAGTATGAGGCTGTTGATGATCTTCTTACCTGGATCTGTTGATTCTATTAGGTGCACAGTTTTCTTCCCGATGGCACCACCCGGCTCATCTACACGCACACACCTTCACTCAATACTTGTCACAATACACACAACACTCATTAGATTACACGACACCACACAACACACACACACACAACATACATAAATACATACATATATCACCAACCACCAAATCACACTAACATACACATCTGCACTTACACAACGTCTTATTTTTTCTTTCTTTTCAATCAATCAAATCAAATCAATCAAATTAGTTTATTGCAAACATGTTGTACAGAGGTTAAAATAAGATTATTAGTTTCAAACATGCACCCTGTAAGGGCACTGCAAAACAAAATAAAATTAATAAATTATATTTCATTACATTACAAAACATGCTTTAAATCAATATAATAGAATAATTATTGGTAGCTATCGAAATATATTATTTATAGCGGACGTCACGCGGTTTCACCCGCGTATTTCCCGTTACCGTGGGAGTACGGGGATAAAATATAGCCTATGTTACTCGCTGATATAGCTATCCATTGCCGAAAGAATTTTTCAAATCGGTCCGGTAGTTTTAAGTTTATTCGTTATGTTCAAAAATAAATCTTTCCTCTTTATAATATTAGTATAGACTAGCGGATGTCACGCGGTTTCACCAGCGTAGTTCCCGTTCCTGTAGGAGAACGGGGATAAAATATAGCCTATGTTACTCGCTGATAATGTAACTGTCCATTGCTGAAAGAATTTTTCAAATCGGTCCAGTAGTTTTTAAGTTTATTCGTTACATTCAAAAATAAAAATAAATCTTTCCTCTTTAAATATTTATATTATTAGTATACTGCCCTGCTAAGCCCAAAGGCGGTATCTCTGAGATACGCCCTTTTCGTTTTTTTTGTACCATTCAATAGCTTTAACAATTTCCCATCTAATGGTATAAGCGAAATAGTGCTATCTAACTTAAAACATTTAAAAAACCACTAAGAAGTTTTTTATATCTCCATTTTTCCATACATTACAATTTACAAAAAGTCAATTTTCTCAAAACTTACTCCGGTTGAGATACCGCCTTTGGGCTTAGCAGGGCAGTATAGATGAGTATCTCTCATTAGGTCCTAGGAGTGCTTTGTAAAACTTAACGACACAATCAATATTAAATTTATCACACAGGTGGACCATTTTCTGGGTTAGTTAGGACACCTTGTGAAATATTACAATTAACTGAAAGAAAATTTTAAACTCATATTAAAAGTACTCTTTGTAAACAAGCATATTACAAATTAGAGGATTATTTCCTAGATAAGAATGCTTGGAAGCATGCTGGTCTAGCTCCATAGGACAATTATTTAGAGTCTAGACAAAATCAAACTGGTTGCCAATTTAATTGTGTAATTAAATATTATAACATTTTTTTTTACATTCTGTGATTACTTGAACTCACACACTGACAAATTAGTATCACTTGTAATTTTTTTAGGAATATCGTATAAGTAAGTACCTACTTTTACAATGCTTGTAAATATGTGAACACCATGTATCCATTACATAATTATTTTTTCTGTCATTGCTTCATTTTTAATAATTTTTACCTATTGTGGTATAGTTATCTTATTCCAGGTGAATCGTCTTCACATATAATTATATGATTAATGTATACACTGAGAGCAGTGGTGGCCCAGTGGTAACGGCCGCGACTTACGAATTGTAGGTCGTAGGTTCGAACCCAGACAGGCACTTTACTTTGTGTAAATTATTTCATCACCACTGCTCTCAAAACGGTGAAGGAAAACATCGTGAGGAAACCGGCATGTCCTAGAACCGAAAATTCGAAGACATGTGACATCTACCAACCCGCACTGGGCCCGCGTGGTGGTTTACGGCCCACTCCCTCTCTCAGAGAGGAGGCCTGTGTCCCAGCAGTGGGAACATTTATAGGCTGATGATGATGATGATGAATGTATACAAAATATTGTAAAACATTTTAAAAGAGTAACGGTGGAGTTTCTTGCCCATTCTTCTCCATACGAAAACTGCCTTTTGGAAGGGGCGACTAGAATCAATTCTATTTTTGTTTTTGACGTTCAAAAGTGCGTTTTTGTGCCTAATTGAAATAAATTATTTGACTTTGACTTTGACATCTGATACTTTTTACCCCGTTAGCCTAGCTACGTTTCCGTCCCGTTCAGCTATATAATTATGTTCTGTGGTTCCCGTGCCATAATTTGTGACTTCATAGTCTTTAAATACGCTTTCGGCTTTCCATCTTTCCAGAACAAACGGTGTTCGTACAAGGCGCGGCAGCGACGCCCTGGCATCTGCTCGATTCCATGACGTCTGTCGGTATAGAAGGCTGCATGAAAAACATCAAGGTCGTCCATATGCACACTGAAAAACCGGCTAAATACGTCGCTCCTGAATGTAAAGGCATCTTCAGGTTAAGTTATGGAATCAGGCGTTACTTTGCGGAAATCCATGACACTTGAATGTTATACAAACATAATTAATTTTACTTCCGCAAAAACTTGATCTAGGCTTGGGTACAGAATGTAGCACCGTTATCCCAACCCCCAAAAATATATCTCGGTAGTCCCCTTTCTTGCTTTAATTATCATCTTCCATACCGTCCATCAATCGTTTCTTCGGTTTTCTTCGCCTAACCTTATAGCCAAACCCTAAATAATTTTATTCAGAGCATGGAGAGCAGTGGTGGCCCAGTGGGGAGAGCAGTGGTGGCCCAGTGGGGAGAGCAGTGGTGGCCCAGTGGGGAGAGCAGTGGTGGCCCAGTGGTAACGGCCGCGACTTACGCGTTGTACAGACGCCAGCACATCAAGCTACCCGAAACTGTCAAATTTTCCCAATCAACTTTGAACCTTACATTTCAGCGATAAAGTTGAAAATCTATTAAATAAATTTGACAGATTGTAGTAGCTTGATGTGCTGGCGTCTGTACGTCGTAGGTTCAAACCCAGACAGGCGCTTTACTTTGTGTAAATTATTTCATCACCACTGCTCTCAAAACGGTAAAGGAAAACATCGTGAGGAAACCTGCATGTCCTACAACCGAAAATTCGAATTCGAAGACATGTGACATCTACCAACCCGCACTGGGCCCGCGTGGTAGATTACAGCCCATTCCCTCTCACAGAGAGGAGGCCTGTGTCCCAGCAGTGGGAACATTATAGGCTGATGATGATGATGATGATGAATTTTGTTCTCCCCATTCCCAGATTAATGTCTCTATTAATGGGCAAGTATGAAGTTGTGAATGACGGGCAGGAAATAGCATGCAACATATCCTTCGAAGTTTACTTTATTTATTTATTTATTAAAAAACCAACTTATACTAACAGTTTGCACCACACATACAAGTTATAGGTCAATATTTATCAGTAATTATAATTACACTTACAATCATAAAATTAGATTAGATTACATAAAAATAGACAAAATTTGTTGAAATTAAATGAAATTAGTCAAGATTCGGCAAAATTACATTAAATTAGACAAAATTAGATAAGATTAGATAAAATAAGACATAATTGGGGTAAAAAAAAAAAACGGAATAAAATTATTAATAATTATAAACATTAATTTGTTCACTCTGAGATTGTAATGGGAGTGGCAATAGATTCCAGGTATCGAGTAGCAGTGTTCAGGAATCTCAGTTCAGTACTCGCGAAGACATCTGAGGATTCGTCATACAGCTAAATGTTGTTAATATGAGTTAGCGCTAGGTACAATGGACTGGCCTTGAGGGTTATGGTACTGGTTTGAGGTATTGAGAATAGAGGACGCTGGCGAGGGCGTAGTGTGTGTCTAATGGGTAGTGGGATGTTAAAGCAGATGTGCTGTAGTAAAAAGGTTACTCTCAAAGTGTGTTCGGGATAGGTCTATAATACTCCATTTGGCCAGATAAGAAGGTAAAGCTTAGACAGCCTAAAGCATCAAGTGACTGAAAAGTTGTGTGGAAACTGGAAATCGTCGGTTGTCATGGTATGGGCATGTGAATGTGATGCGGAGGAATGAGAAAAATGTCAAGAAAGTTTTGAGTATGAATGTGATGTGTAGACTTGTGGACTATTTTCTATTTTACAAAGTATCTGGTACTTGTTGATAGGCCTACACTGTCCTCTGATACCTATTATGCGGGTTGCAGACCAAGAGCTAAGTTAGTTTAGCTTAGCTTGCATAGCCCCTCGAATGTCACGGAACATCAAGGTTCGCGAAGTCCCCCTAATGAAGTCTAAAAGTACCGGTCAAAGGTCGTCCACTTGAGATTAAAATGACGATATCTCAAAAGTTTTGTATGCGACCAGCACCCTAATTGCGTAATACAACACAATCACAATTTGTTTAGATTTGAAACAGATTTCTAATCCATTGCTTCATAAGTTGGAAAAAAAATCTGTTCAACAACGTAAATAACGCAATGAATGTTGTTGAAATGTCAAATTGAAACAAATTTCGCAAAATTGTTTACGAAAATGAGTTACACAATTAGGGTACTGTTTTTATCCGTAGAGACTCAAAAAAAGAAGCATTATCGTAGCTTATCTATTGTTTAGGCCACGTGTTATCGCAGACAGAGTGTCGACTGTTAAAATTTTATCACTTTTTACATCACTGAACTTCCGACATACCCAAATATTTATAGATTTCAGATGCGGAGAGGGCTCTAAGGTTTATGGAATCCGAGAGTTGGGTTCCCACGGATTTAACAATCTCCCCTCGCTTTACATGCATGACCGCACATTTGTCCACACCAAATTCCATCCTGATGGCACTACAGAAAGTTTCAGTTACTTTCAGTAGCTCCATCAGTTGAAAACTGTTGTGGCAAAGAGTTTTAGGGTATCCATGTAGAGGAGGTGAGATATAACCTGACCACGTCTTCTCAACCGATAGCCCAGACCTGGAATCCAGAGCAGTGTGCTTAGAGGATTCAGGGCTAAGCAGAACCAGAGCGGACTCAAACTATCACCCTGAAATATGCCTCGCTCGATCCTTATCGGCTCCCTATTTCTTTGGATATTTCGACATCCTGGATAGCAGAGGATCGTACTCCATTGCCCCATTCACGACATCAGGAAGGTGCGCAGAGTTGCATCTACTTTATACAACTCAACCCTCATGAGCCATGTATGTGGCACCGGGTCATAAGGCCTTCTTATAATCTATCCAGCATGTTGACAGATCCTTTCGGGAACGGTGACCCTGTTGGCTAATGGCCATATCAATAAGGAGTAGCTCCTTATTACCGTGGGACCCGTTCTTACATCCATTTTGGGCGGCAGACATGATGGAGTTGGTGTCTATGTTTGTTAATTTTAGCTCTCAAAATGAATGTAAGAACTTTATAGACCGTTGATAAACACGTGATCGGCCTATAATTTTTAAGTTCCGCGGTGCTACCAGATTTATGGAGCAGGTGGGTAACTCCTGTTGTTTACGAGTTAGATGATGAACGGAACGGGTGCGGCGTTGCGAGGCAGTACGGAAGAGGTGCGGGAGGGGCTTAGCTTAGCTCGCGTAGCTGTGCATCGGCTAAATCACTACTAACTTAGCTGCGCATATTTTAGTTAGCTCACATAGCTTAGCTTGCATAGTTTGCAGTCTGCACACAAGTATGAAAAACTGCGTCAGCTATGCGAGCTAAGCTAAACTAACTTAGCTTAGCTTTTGGTCTGAAACCCGCATGTAATTTAAAACATTGTAGAAACCATTTATTTTGAAAAGAGTAACCGTGGAGTTTCTTGCTGGCTCTTCTCCATAGGGGAAGCGACCAATTGGAACTGTGCACCTAGCTTCTGACATTTCATAAGTGCCCTTGTAGGTTTATGTGAAATAAAATATTTTGAATTTTATGGATGGCCAAAGAAACGATGGATGGACTGTGAGTGTGAGATTTTTTCAAAGAAATTGGTATCCTTACAGTGGCATCGCAATTCATCTTCGCCAACATTTTATATATTAGGCAAAATATACACTTATACACTAAAAACAGTGATATACACAATGTCAACACTAGAAATAAAGACAAACTACGAGCTCTCTTTTACTGGCTTCATAAGGTTCATAACTCATTTGTTGGGCTTGGTATAGACTTATATAACAAGCTACCTTCTTCTTTGCTAGATTTGCCTTTTAATGCGTTTAAAACTAAAGTAAAATCCAACCTTTGTTCAAAGGCATATTATTGTGTCAACGACTACATAAATGATAAGAATAGTTGGTCGCTGTGATTAACTCAAGACAATACTTATGTTCTTTCTCCAGAATTAGTTTACCTACTGACAGTTATATAATTGTTTATTTTATTTGAATTTATAAGTCAATTTTTTATTTTTTATTTTTTGAGTCAATTTATTTTTATTTAAATTTATTGTTGACATAATCTACTCATTACAATGTTTTGTTATGAGTTGTATTGCAATTTGTGGTTAGCTAGCGACCTCGACAATTGATCATATTATTTTTTTTGTCTGAGCAACCGGCAGCAAGTTCGTCATGCTCCCTTAGATGTCACTGCTTGCGGTAGCGTCGGGGGTCGGGTTGCCTCCTTCCCTCAAATATGGCGAGGGGGGTAATGGTTGATCTTTGCGTTATGCTCGTGAACGGGTGTTGCTTGTGGTGACTGGTCGTCTTGCTGATCATGGTTTTGTTATTGTAACTAGTAATTAACTGTTTATTTATTTTACCTCGATGGTCCTAGTTTATCATTTATAGCTTCCAATTACAGCTTTGAATAGCTTTATGTAAGCGGGCACGCCCTTTATGCCTGGAGGCTTTTATTAAGATATTTAGTTCTGTTTACGTTTAGTTTTTATTTCTGCTTGAGTATAGTTCTCGATGTTTTTGGTTGGTATATTGGCGTGTGCTAGCTGACATATGGCCAATAATTTATCATTTAAATTATGTTTTGTGTTGCGTAATGTAAATTATTTTGCATACTATTGTATAGAATCATTTTTTTCTAACTTGAACAGACAGCTGTGCTGCTGGGGAGTTTGTTGCGCCACTTCTTCTTCCCAGCGAAAGGCACTAGGAAGTGGTGATGGGTGGGCGTTTTGGGGGACTGTCTTATGTAATTTTGACGTTCGAAAAGTGCTGATTCTCAGCCTAGTTTGAATAAATGACTTTTGAATTTTGAATTTTTTGAAAGTGTGTGAAAAATGATACGGCTAGAAAGGGGGTGACTACCAAGATGACAACTAATATTCTCTGAATTAATGATATATTTATTTGCAAGAATATAGGTAGGTAATCGGGAAATGGGCAAGGACATTTTAATAATATTGTGTTCTCACCCTCCAGATCGTGTTCTCTGTTCATGGCCGCGAACGTCCGCAAGTCAGTCGCCGAGGGCCGCTCGGATGCCATCCCTGTATTCCTGCAGGACATCCCTAAGCTGTTCCACAGGAAAATCATCCAGCCCGACATTGCTGTTATTCAGGTTTGTTCCAAATTAATGATAAAAAAACCGGTCAAGAGCGAGTAGGACTCGCGCACCGAGGGTTCCGTACCATTTTAAATTTTCATCGGCGAGAATTTTAACACTGCACACTGCCGTGTAGAATATTGCAGTTTTAGGTCAGCGCCATCTCATTTATTTATTTAGCAACAACGGTTGTGTAAACCAATTACAGTTACTAAGATAATACCTAAGACACATTAAAATGTACAAAATAAAAACATGAAAACTTAAATATAAAAAAGCAAGTAACAACACATTCACAAATTCCACTCACAGTACTCCTGACATATCAATAAAAACTTCGTCCATCCATCCGCAAACAGGTCGGTTGTAGGATTAGAATCCAAGAGATCATTAAGCGCAGCCAGAGTGCGAGGAATTGGCGACTTAGCACGTGCAACAGTACGACATGGAGGCACGGCAAACAGCCTGTGCCTGCTGCCCCGGCAGTAATTGTCTGGGACAAAGAAGCGCGCCAGCACATCAAGCAGGTCAGGAGCGTCAATAGCGCCACGCAGCGTCTTACAGGCTATTGTGAGCTGAACTCGAGCTCGCCTTACCTCTAGCGAGTTGTATCCAAGGCAACCGAGTAAGAATTTAGTCGGATAGAGGTAAGGATAGTAGCCGTGCTTCTGCTTATATAGGTACCTAAGGAACGCTTTTTGTACCTTTTCTAATAAAAGTGCGTAGGTACTTTCATGTGGATTCCACACGCAAGAGCTGGTTTCCAGCTTGCTACGTACAAGTGCATTAAATAATATTTTGATGGCATGAACGGTGCGAAAATCGCGGCAGTTACGCAGAACAAAACCTAACCTTTGGTAGGATTGTTTAGCTACCATGGCCATATGGTCGTGGAAGGTGAGTTTTCGGTCGAATGTGACTCCCAGGCCTTTTATGGCTGTTGACTTTGTGATGGTATTATTATTTAAGTTATAATCAAAATTAACTGGGTGCCGCATTCGACCGAATGTCATAGCAAAGCATTTGGACGAATTAAACTCCATCTTGTTGTCAACGCTCCACTTGTATATTGCATCAATGTCTTGCTGCAGTGCGAGACTGTCACGTTCGGAGTTTATTTCCAGGTACAGTTTCAAGTCGTCAGCATACAAGAGACATCTTGCATGAAGCAGAACTTGAGGAAGATCATTGACCATGATGAGAAACAACAAAGGCCCCAAAATTGAGCCTTGACTCACACCGGAACGCGTGTGATAGGTACCCGATACGTACATACCAAGCCTAACAAATTGCTGTCGATCACGTAGGTAATCTGCAAAGAAACAGAGGAAAGATGGTGAGAACCCTATTTTGCTAAGCTTCATTAGCAGCACGTCATTGTTGACCCTATCAAACGCCTTCCGGAAGTCGAAGTAAAGAACGTCTACCTGACGCCCGCGGTCCAAACTAGACGAGATATAATCCACCAGTGTTAGGAGATTTGTGTCGACTGATCTTTTGCTTCTGACCCATGCTGCTCATTACAGAGATACTTGTTTATTTGCTCATAGATAGCACTATGCAGGATGTTCTCGAAGACCTCATGATCTCATGACCGATAGTGGAACTAATGTAATTTAAGTTGATGATTTCTGAAAAAGTGTGCTATTTAGAGACATCGTTTTATTTTTCCTGTAATCTTTATATATATAATTCTTCTGTGAGTGTGTATGTCACTGAACTTCTCTCAAACGACTGGACCGATTTTGATGAAATTTTTTGTGTGTGTTCAAGGGGATCTGGGAATGGTTTAGATTCACAATTTTGTCCGCTGGACAATGTTTTGACAGGACAACGTCTGTCGGGTCCGCTAGTCTTTATATAAACTTCTATCACATAGAATAATTTCAGATTTTTTTCTATGCAAACTTCGGAGATTCGATAGAACTTCGTCAAAAGTCGAAAACCATGCAGCATAAAAAAATAAAATGTTTGAGAATGTGCAAATAGCGCTCTTTCAAATGATAGCCCACATGCCCTGGTAGTCCCACTTCGAATTTTTAAGAACCCCGTTCAGTCCCTGTTGCAAAAAAAAATCTTTCTTAATTGCAAAATAGTTGGGCAAACGTTATCTAAAACTGTTCCAAATTTCAAGTTGATAGCATTAGTAGTTCTTGAGATATCCAGCTGTGACAGACTGAGTCGCACCGTAGGAGTTCCTTTTTATTTACCACTAGCTGCGCCCCACGGTTTCACCCGCATAAGTCTCGATCCCGTGGGAAAAAAAAAAGTAAGTATCCTATGTTCTTTTCCAGGGCATCATCTATATATGTGCCAAATTTCATCCAAATCCGTTCAGCCGTTTTAGCGTGAAGGCGTAACAAACAAACTTACTTTCGCATTTATAATATTAAGGAAGGACTAGCTGCGCCCCGCGGTTTCACCCGCATAAGTCTCGATTCCGTGGGAAAAAAAAAAAGTATCCTGTGTTCTTTTCCAGGGCATCATCTATATATGTGCCAAATTTCATCCAAATCCGTTCAGCCGTTTTAGCGTGAAGGCGTAACAAACTTACTTTCGCATTTATAATATTAAGGATTTTGGTACGGAAACGCATGCGTATCGCTTTGTTTATCTGAATCATACTTCAACAAAGTGCAACATGAAGTTTCTGTATAGTTTACTGCTGAATTCCATATGTACTTTCTCAAGGTTCTGTTTCAAGTAAATGTTCTCGCATTTCAAATCGCAAGTGCAGTTTTATTATTGGTCTATCTGAGATCGGAATCCAGTATGCTAATTCCGTAATACAACACAATCACAATCTGTTTCGATTTGAAACAGATTGCTACTCCATTGCTTCATAAGTTGGAAAAAAAATCTGCTCAACAACTTAAATGTTGAACTTTCAAAATGAAACAAATTAGGCAAAATTGTTTCCGAAAATAAGTAACGCAATTAGGGTACAGATCTGCACCCTAATTGCGTAGTTTACGTACTGCGGTGGTTGCCAGGACCAACCTTCTCGCCAAAACATCATTGACCTGCGCAATTCGGATTATTAACGATCTTCACGTAAAGATCAATGTATTTACTTACATGCAATTTAAGTTAACTCGCAAAAATACTGCTGTTTATTTTATGTTATAGTGTAAAATAAAAATAAATAAACAAATAAAATTGTTTATTGGTAAAACAAGTACAGTTAAAAACAAATTTTTGATTGGATCTTCCTTTTAGGCAGATAGTGCCTATATTAGGAGAGTCCGCTCTTCCATAGCAAGACGTTTATATAAATAGCAAATCGTGTAATGTTTATGCTCAAACTACATAAATTAACATTAACTTTTAAATCAAATGTGTGTATGTGTGGGTGTAAGTATGTGTGTGAGTAGCCTGTAGGTGTGACTGAGAGTACATGAGTTTGAGGGTGTGTATGTGTCAAGGTTTCAGAAGAGTTTCGGTATCATTGTAGGTAAGCGTTTGTAACCATTCCATATTTTTTGAAGTGAAACTTCTAATGTAGACGGGGGTATTAGGATTTTTTCTGTCACGAAATACTTTTTTTACAAAAAAAAAACAACCGACTTCCAAAAAACTACTACAAAGTGAAAAATAACTTTTATTTCGGAAGTCGTTGTCTTTGGTTTTGTATTTTCATTATTTGCCATCGACTTCCGAAAGGAGATGGAAAATGTTGGGCCCACGTGTAATAAGTTGAGATATGATCTAAAAATTAGTCATATTTTTTTATCCTTGTATATCAAAAATCTGCTCAATTCTTTGCCTGGAAGCGGAGAAATATTATAAAGATAGTTTTCGTGAGATCATCGATTATAGTAATCGATTACACAACTACAAAAAGAAAACCTACCCACTAGGAGGTAGCACTAGGTAATATAGTAAACTCAAAGTAATTAAATGCACTATACTTGTCGGATCCGGTTATTAGTACGGACACGAAACGAATCGCAAGCGCGCCACTGGCGACATCAAGAGTGATCTACCTACACCAAAAAAGGCGCGCTTCTACAGAGTCGTGATGTTTTAAGGCCACGGCGAGGAGGGCATTCAGCCTCTGGTCGCATTGGAGTCAAGACGTCGCGGAACTATTCTCGATTCGTGGTGCTCAGTTATTGTGTTAGTTGTAATTTGTGATCATTTTGTTAATTGGTGATTTTAATAAACGCCGTCGCACCCATTGTGTGTATAATTTAGCTAGTGTGATTCATTTGATAGTAAATTATAATGTGATCTGAACTGCAAACTGTTTTTCTATTGCGCATTAACCAACACTACCCACACTACGCCCACAGTAGTTAAAATATCGCTGATAATAACGAAAGTCACATACCCGTCGCCGACATCATAAGTGGGATTCGTGTTGGTTCAGGCGCAAAATAAAAACGTTGAAAATGACCGTTGGCGTGCCTTTTTTGAACATTAAAATAAAAAAAATGCAAGCGCTTATGCGTGATCATGGTGCGCTAAAACCAAACCAAGCCGATTGACAGCAGAGGAAGATCTATGACGTCTTCAGTATCGTAGCCATAGTCCGTTAGAAATCGGCATCTACTTGTTAGACCGTGGGTACGTGGTGGGCGGTAGCTCTGGCTGGTATGGTCCGGTCTAGCCTTGTAGCCAAGACCGTGTGAGACCGTACCAGAGTATCGTGTACGGGGTATGCGATAGCTCTGGCTGGTATGGTCGGATCTAGCCTTGTAGCCAAGATCGTAGAGTCAGGGACGACTCGGCATTCCTTTGGGAAGTGCGCATGTGATTGTTGACCGCGAATGAGATACCCGGGGCTTTGTTAATTGGTTAATGACTTTGGGTCAATTCTAAAATTATCAGTTTACATAATCCTCAATAGTACCTGGACTCTAATTGATTGTCATGTTGCTTAGTTAATTGTTATCCCTGCCTACAATTTGACTTTTTGAAGATAGTAGAATGATTTTAGAAATGTGATGTTAGTTAAATAAACAAACTTTACAGAAGTTCACGTTTACGTTTAGTGAAGAAAGATGCCAGTAGGTCATGTACCAGTCGTAGTAGATGGTGATCACAGTGGTGATGAGCAAACCTAAGTTATGGAAACCACGCGAGTAGGGTTCTCTAACGGCCGTATTGTGTGGGACCGTGCCAGTAGTTACTGGCGGAGGTCGGGGTCTGGAGAGACCATAATTTTGATCCATGCGCTGGATGTGTGAGAGCAATGCGATTGCTAGTCGACTGGAGTGCCACGGCGTTAGAGTGGTTTACTCGTGAGTGGGTTTCTAAGGCTCTTAGTGAAAAGACGGTTGTTAATGTGGAAAACGATGGTACCTGGCTCTGGTTGATGATTTTTGCCATAATAAGTCGAAATTTTGTTGAGTTCATTGAGAAGTAGGAGTATTGTAAAGTGTTGAGGATTAAAGTTTCCTTATCTCAAAAGGTGGAACCCGTAAATAGTCAGAATTGGCCGAGTCGAACAGGTACTGTTGTTGAGTTTTGGTTGCAGGTAAACACACGAGGACGCGTGCATAGCAGGATGGCCGTGTCGGATCCGGACATTAGTACGGACACGAAACGAATCGCAAGCGCGCCACTGGCGACATCAAGAGTGATCTACCTACACCAAAAAAGGCGTGCTTCTACAGAGTCGTGATGTTTTAAGGCCACAGCGAGGAGGGCATTCAGCCTCTGGTCGCATTGGAGTCAAGACGTCGCGGAACTGTTCTCGATTCGTGGTGCTCAGTAATTGTGTTAGTTGTAATTTGTGATCATTTTGTTAATTGGTGATTTTAATAAACGCCGTCGCACCCAGTGTGTGTATAATTGAGCTAGTGTGATTCATTTGATAGTAAATTATAATGTGATCTGAACTGCAAACTGTTTTTCTATTGCGCATTAACCAACACTACCCACACTACGCCCACAGTAGTTAAAATATCGCTGATAATAACTAAAGTCACATACCCGTCTCCGACATACTTTTATATAATATAGTGCATTTAATTTAAATAAAACATCATTAATTACTGAAAAACCAAAATAATGATTATCAATTTTATATTCAAGACAAAGGTCATGTCAAATGCCCATGTGACACCCATTCTCATGAAGATCGGAGACGCTACGCTCGAAGTTGTGGACGAGTATGTTTATCTAGGACATATTGTCCAGCTAGGTAGGTACAACTTCGAGAAAGAGGTCAATCGTCAAATCCGACTCGGCTGGGCAGCGTTCGGGAAGTTACGCAATATCTTTTCGTCCCACATACCACAGTGTCTTAAGACGAAAGTCTTTGACCAGTGCGTGTTGCCAGTGATGACCTATGGTACTGAAACCTGGTCGCTCACAATGGGCCTTATCAGAAGGCTAAAAGTCACCCAAAGGGCAATGGAGAGGGCTATGCTTGGAGTTTCCCTACGTGATCGAATCAGAAATGAGGAGATCCGCAGGAGAACCAAGGTAACCGACATAGCCCGAAGAATTGCCAAAATTAAGTGGCAATGGGCAGGGCACATTGCTCGCAGAACGGATGACCGATGGGGCCGACAGGTTCTGGAGTGGCGACTGCGTACCGGAAGACAGCGTTGGAAGGCCTCCCACAAGATAGACCGATGACCTTGTGAAGGCCGCAGGAATCCGCTGGATGCGGAAAGCACAGAATCGGTCGAAGTGGAGGTGCTTGGGGGAGGCCTATGTTCAGCAGTGGACGTCTTTCGGCTGAAATGATGATGATGATGAATTTCATATCGATTAAAATCAGTTTTATTTTTTTGTCTAAATCACTGGCAGTACATATTCTGCACTGGCAGACTGACATTGACAATTTGACACTAGACGTTAGTGGTGGGTCATTCTCGATTTTTTGGCGACCGAAACCGTTTTCCCGACGACGAAAACGGTTGCAGAAAACGGTTAAAGGACGAAACTTATCCAACATGGAATAGAATTGCGTTTTCGTCGAGCGCAGTTTCTTAAAACTATCAACGATTTGAAATGTATGAAATGGTTTGTTTGCATCACGAACGACAGCATTGACAACTGGTAATACATTACTGTCTGTATTTCATTTCAAAGAGTTCACTTTTTATTGGAAGGACTGTTTTACGAGTGTGATAGATAGTTGAATCATTGTACAAGACTGTATTTTCTTAGATGTAAAAATCGCACCAAGTAATTCGAAGACTGGTTTGTGCAATGAAGACTGTTTGAAGTTGAACTCAGGACGTAAAACGGTTTCATCATCACAAAACGGTCTTTGTAAACGGGTCGTTGTCGCAACACCCATCCCTACTAGAACTAGACAGCTGTCACTTATTTCGTGTTTTCGGATGTGTTTTGAGTGCTGCCACCCCACACAGACCTAGTTTTGAGATATTTAATTTTTAAGTTCAGATTGTATTTCCTCTTTGATTCTCCACTTTAACTTTCTGGGGTTGGTTTTAACTAAAGGATAAACACATAAATTTTAAATTTATTTATCTCTAGTCCGACATCATGACTTATTTCTCGAAATATTAGCAAAATATGATGATGGATCCTTTTCGTTAAAATACTATTTCAAGAGCCCAGAGTTATAAACATATTTAACCATAAGGATCCAAAATTTACAATAGAATAAAAACACGAAAATATTCTATAGAATTATGACAAATATGTATTTTTTAGGAAATAAAACGTCATATACTATATCTTTAATCTTCAATCACTACTACCATAATTACTAGCTTAGTTAGTATATAGATCTTAGTTAGATCAATAACTGAAATGAATTTTTTTATCAAAAGGCATAAAAAATACATAAAAAAAGAATAAAAATTATAAAATCCCAAATAGTCAGTTTTCAAAATTAAGTAGAGACTATTGTTTACAACTTAATCATCATTCTCATCTTCAATGGGAAAATCAATCCCATCCCCATAACCATCAACATCATCCATTATATCTTCATTTCCTTTAAGCGATTTATAAAAAGGTAAGCAATCTTTTGGTATTCAATCAAACAATGATTTAAGGTCATCTAATTTAGCTTGCGGAATCTCTTTACCATTTGGCCATTACAAAGTCAAATCTGCTTCTAAAATTTCTAAAGATTGTCCGTTGACATTTTTTTTTTTTAATTTAGCTCTTGAAACTCTTCACTTTCTGTTGTTTTCATAAATATAGAGTATGGTTTTTCTTTTTCAATCAGTATTTCTTTTGTTTTAAGCCAGTTCGCTTTATTAAAAACGTTTTTATTTCTCGCTTTTTAGTGGGTCAATTTGTAATTTATCTAAGTTACATTAGCATAATGCCAACTGCTCATCACCTTTTGCAAAATATTGCTTTTCCCGATGCAAGGACGTTCATCGTTGAGGAGTTCTCCTGGTACTTCACCATCAGCTCCACTTCTCCATATGCATTGTGACGAGCATAAATTGCGTTGCAACCATATTAAAGTAATCGAATCGCAACCCGTGAAATACTTATTATTGAATAGTTCCGGTGGCTATTTGTGGTCTTCATCATCAGTTCCACTTAACCAAATGATGCCTTCCAAGAGCAACTGCACGAGTTACTATAAAAAATACCCAAATCACTATAGGTTTGCCTATAATATTTGAAAAGCTCCCTCGATTTCTCTGGGATGCTATCATTAGATCCTGATTTCCTTATCATGGTACTACCCTTGGGATATCTTCTTTTCAACAAAAAAAGAATCATCAAAATCGGCTCATAGACGACGAAATTATCCGCGAACACATAAAAAAAAATTATACATTCGAATTGAGAAACCTCCTTTTTAGGGTTCCGTAGTAAACAAGGAACCCTTATAGTTTCGTCATGTCCGTCTGTCTGTCTGTCTGTCTGTCTGTCTGTCCGTCCGCGGTCTAGCTCCGAGACCCTTAGTACTAGAAAGCTGTAATTTGACATAGGTATACATATTAATTACGCCGACAAAGTGGTAAAACAAAATTATGAAAAATATTATTTTTTAGGGTACCTCCCATACACGTAAAGTGGTGATGTTTTATTTTATTTTTTTATCCCATAGTGTGGGATATCACTGGAAAGGTCTTACAAAAACATTATGAGTTTGTGAAAACCATTTTTGGATTCAGGGATCCGTTTGCAAAATATTAAGTTTTAAAGTGCTAATTTTTGTTAGAGTCAAGTGTGTCCCCCCCCCCTGCCAGCTAAATGGTTGGTTTTGGGTATGTGAAAAAAATCACAGCAGTAGTTTATATAACGAAATTAAAATGAAAATTATCACAGCTAAGTAGGCTTTACTAGTTATCGAGTAATAATCGACCAACTTAACTTTGCAGTTGCAAAAACATATTTTCCCATACATTCCGTATGGGAGAACATGTTTATCAACTACAAAGTTAAGTTTGTTTTTGGGATTAATTCATCCCAACTACGGAACCCTTCATTGTGCGTGGTCCGACACGCACTTGGCCGGTTTTTTTGAAGTCGCTTTAGTTCTGTACCGGTCGGTACAAGCTGCGGCTTACAGTTGCCAGGCTGTGTCTTTTTTGCCGGCGACGCCGGTTGTTGGGTACCACCTCGCTTGCCCCTGCTGTGCTTAGGACGAGGTCGGTCATGGGATCCGTCAGTGTCTTTGGGTCGGCTGTTGGTCCCGACCCGACAGACTCAGTCGCGTGCGGAGGCTTTTCGCACTGAGTTGCCCCTTCGCAAACTTGCTCCCGCACGCGCGGTTCCGCGTCCAGCCGCTTTGCGCGCTGAGTTTCCCTTTCGCCGATATGGCCGGTCGCGCACCACCCCTTCGGCGTCCGATCGCGCTTCGCCGCTTCGCGCTAGCTAGTGCCTTTGTGAATATTGCGCTTACGATCGCCAATTTTTTTCTTCCGGACCAGGATTTTTTTTACTACATCACTGACAACCGGAAGAGTGTTAGAGTTGCCAGGTCCGTCATCTTTCCCCGTCTTTGTTGGTCTTGGTCTTTGTCCGGGTTCATTATGCTGTTCCGCACGATGCCGGAGTTGTACTATCCGCAACCTGCCCACCCGCTCGGTTTCAACAGAAGAAGTGCCTGGCAGTCTGGGTCGCCCCATCACGGATGTACGTATACATTCGCGTTGGAGCGATCCAGCCTCCCCCGAGCCAAAATACCATGGAAAAATACACAAACAATATTCGTTAAAAATAATTCTACTGTTTGATAACTTTGTTTATAAATAAAAAATGAGATTATAAAATTCATTGAATTTTGTCTCTGAATTCATTGAATTTTGTCTCTTTCATTAAAGTAAATCTTTATATATATAATTCTTCTGTGAGTGTGTATGTCACTGAACTTCTCTCAAACGACTGGACCGATTTTGATGAAATTTTTTGTGTGTGTTCAAGGGGATCTGGGAATGGTTTAGATTCACAATTTTGTCCGCTGGACAATGTTTTGACAGGACAACGTCTGTCGGGTCCGCTAGTACTTATATAAAATTCTCGTGTCACAATGTTAGTAACTTTACTCCTCCGAAACGGCTTTACTGATTTTTACCAAATTTTATATGCATATTCAATAGGTCTGAGAATCGGCTACTATCTATTTTTCATACCCCTAAGTGATAAGGGTTGTCCACCCCAAACAAATAATTGGCAAAACAACGTTTGCCGGGGTCAGCTAGTACTCTTTAAAACAATAATATTCGAAATAAAAATACAAAGACCAAATAAGTATTATATGAAACATTTTCTGCGAAACGAAATTCTATGAAATTTCTGTCTGCGAAATAAGGGGACATAGGGGGGTATCGAATACATATATTATAGTGTGATTATTCAATGACGATAGAGTTGTTGTGGTTCCGAATTTCCGAAGGGAAGCCGGCAGGAATCGAGTTGTTTAGATCCGACGCCCCTGCTGCGTACACCCGCATTACAGCAGTATTTTAGGGGGTGAGCCTATTGCCATTAACCAGCACCCTAATTGCGTAACACACAATCAATCGGTTTCATTTTGACGGTTCAACAGCATTCATTGCGTTATTTACGTTGCTGAACAGACAATTTGTTCGAACTGTTATAAGGTCCTCCGCGTTAGGGTTTTAAAAAAAAAGAATTATTTACTCGAAGATGATTATATTGAGATTTAACATGGATATTATAGATCGATGATAATAGTGATTATACGCGAGAGACCCATGAGCAGGACCGTCTGCCAGGAAGGTTGAACGTGAACTGGCTACCACTACCATGACGTATGAAACTGACATATGGATGATAAGCTGGCTGCGCCGAGTAGGCGCTGACTCAGCGTCAGCCCCTACAGAGTTAGGGTATAACAGAACGTACGAAGCAATGGATTAGCAATATCCTTCAAAATTATTCAGATTGTGAGTGATCGTGTGTTACCCAATTAGAGTACTGGCACTAATCCAGATTCCGGGCTTCTACTCAGTACTTATTAATTAAAAGAAACACCCGATAGCATTTTGTGGCGGGCTTACGACTATTAGATCGAAAATATAGTCGAATAAGTTTACTATTAACTAATTATGTTCCTTTTTATACATTGCAGGTTCATCCCCCCGATCACCATGGATACTGTAGTTTGGGGACGTCTGTCGATTGCGTCAGGGCTGCACTAGTCAATTCCAAAGTTATTATTGGTAGAATATTTTTATATTACATGCTCTGTGCCCCATGGGCAAAAATTACAATTTTTCATCCCCTAGTTAACCCCTTTAGGGAGTGAATTTACATATTTATTACTGTCGCGAATCACAATTTTGCGGGCTACCTTAGCGCATCCCCTTAAGGCCGGCCTTGATCAAAAAACCTTGAGTATTCATTCATTCCCTCTTTGCCGCACCCCACCTGTACAATACTTCTTAAAATATAACTAGCGCCATCTGGCGAACAACTTACGAATACAAGTAAAAATCACAGATCTTAGAATTCACAGACAGGGCGTTCAATACATTATTTTTTGGAAGGGAGTTATACAGCGGTTCTTGCGGTAAGAGTTGACTAGTAAAAATCGTCACGCGAAAAAGCGTTGATACATTTTTGCCCCCTCCATGCAACTTTCTTCTTTCGAATTCATACTGTGAATTTCGTCAAAAATTCAAGATTCGCGATATTTATTTATTTTTTCGTCATGGGTGTCGTTTTCATAGTATTTTAGGGTAATAAAGCCGATAGTGAGACAAAATGTAAATCCAAGACGGCAGCCGCTCAAGTCGTTTCCATAGTATTTGAGGATGCTAAAGCAAAAAAAGTTAAACCCAAAACCTGGCGTCCCGGTGAGTGTCAGCGGCGTCAGCGAATCAAAAGACATTGCTAAAGTGTTTAGATATCACTTTCAAATGAAATCGTCGTGGATATGTGGGGGTCGTCGTGTCAGCGGTGCCCGGGGGTGTCACAGCAAAACAAGTTGCTCTAATAATAAAGGGCATGACTCGAGGAAAGTCGCCCGGACACGACGACCTTAGCATCGAACATTTTCAGCATGCGGGGCCGCACCTTTCGAACCTCCTGGGACTGATCCTGGGACTGTTATTTATGATCTGTATTAGGCATTCCTACCTGCCAAATGAACTGATGAAGACGGTGGTAGTGCCTATAATTAAAAACAAGACTGGAGATAATTCCGACAAGTGCAACTACCGTCCGATATCATTAGCTACAACCACAGCTAAAGTGCTTGATGGCCTGCTTGAGAGACAGCTTACGAACACCTAAATTTAAACGATGCACAGTTCGGTTTAGACCAGGACTCTCGACAGAATGTGCGGTTATGTCTCTCAAGCAGACTATCAGGTGTTACACAGATAGGAGCACGCCTGTGTACGCAGCCTTTCTTGACTTTTCCAGGGCAATTGACCTGGTTAGGTATGATATGGCGTAAGTTGAAAGATACAGATGTGCCGGGTGAGTTAATTAATATTTTAAAATATTGGTATGACCGCCAAACTGACCAGGTCAAATGGCTTAGCGAACTTTCTGATGAGTACAGGTTGGAGTTTGGAGTGAGACGGGGGGTTGACATCTCCTTCACTCTTCAACTTGTACGTGAACGGGCTGATTGATGAGCTGAGCGGCATCGGAGTAGGATGCTCGATCGATGGTCACTGTATCAATAGTATTAGTTATGCAGATGATATGGTGTTGCTCAGCCCATCAATAGTTGCGCTCAGAAAGCTGATAGGCGTGTGTTAGGAGTATGCGAGGGTACATGGACTCCTGTACAATGTATAGAAAAGCGAGCTCTTGGTATTTCAAGCCAGGGGTCGTAAACTGGGGGATATGGCACCTGTGCTGCTTAACGCTGTTGCTCTTCGAAGAGTGAGAGAGTTTAAATATCTCGGCCATGTGGTCACCGAGGATTTGAAAGACGATGGGGACATAGAAAGGGAGAGCGGTGGCGGTCCGCTGTAACATGTTGGCACGCAGATTTGCGAGGTGTAGTTTAGAGGTAAAGATCACTCTGTTTAAAGCATTCTGTCAAACTTTCTACACCTGCAATCTGTGGATCAACTGCACGCAGCGGGCCATCAACGCTCTCCGAATACAATATAATAACGCGTTCAGGGTGCTGGTAGGGCTCCCACGCTGCTGTAGTGCGTCTGCGATGTTTGCGCACGCGCACGCAGACGGCTTTTACACTGTGCTGCGGTGCTGCATCACTTCGCTAATATTCCTTACGCGTGGGAGCGCCAACACTATCCTGAACGTGCTCAGCCACAAGCTGAACAGCCCCCTTCTGGGGCACTGGGTTCAAGCACAAGTGCGTGTGCTCGGAGCCCCAGTGGGCGGCAAATACATAAATTAATTATTAACTAATGATAGTTTGTAAGTCGTTATACTAACAACATTGTTGGCGACGACAAGAAACAATAATTGATTAGTAATTAAGAGTTTTGATTAAACCAAATAAAAACCATTTCACGTAGTCATCAGACATAAGCAAATTATTTACTTGTATTCAAATAAGCATAGGGTTAGTTTCATTCCTTCTAGTACTAAGTCTGATTTGATACCTATTCCCTTTTATTAAGTTAATTAGTTATAAGCTCTACTGATTAAATGATTAAATTAAACATAGCACCCCAACACATCCCTACACTAAAGGTAATTAAGTAAATTACATACAAAAACACCTGAGAGAATAATGGTATCGCCCAAAAACAGGTCTCAACTTGTCAAGAGCACACAGGTAAACCACTAAAAAACACCTAAACACACATACAAGAAATATGGTATCGCCCACGAACAAGTTCAAACTTGTCGGGCAAAAAGGTATCACTCAGGGTACAGGTTGCAACCTGTCGAGAAACAAGTTCATGCTTGACTAGAAAATCTAAGATTTCAATATCCATCATTGGCTGGAAAACATAAAATGTATAAACTTAATATAAGATCCACCCGCTACTTGTACCATAGTAAAATACTACTTAAGCTCAACCGAATTGTTAAACCCTAGTCCAGCCCGTCCCATCTTTTGATGTCCTCCCTCCGGATAACGCCCTAAGCCGAGGCTCGAACCCCGCAGGGGGTGCCCTTAGTGAGCGTTCATCCTTAAATTTTTAGCTTAGTATTTGTGCCCTGGCTGGAGGCTTTGAGTGTAGTAGCTTAAGGCAACCACAGGATTGACCGGTTAAACAGCTACGGTTTTCGGAACCAGCTGTGAGATGCCCAACAGAAAAAAAAAAAAAAAAAATAATTAAACCCTAGTTTTTAGTGCGCGGCTCAAATACAAATCAACAAGAAATCAAAAGTGGAGTTTTAATGCAAATACCCAACAAGAATTGGTCCTTCTGCAGCCGGATTTGAAGAACTGAAGCCTGAGCCTGAAGTTACATGAGAATTACCTCTACAAGCCGCGCACAAGACTCGTCACTCGAAGCCCTACGTGTGCCCGTGAAGAATATTGCTGGGAATAGGCGGCTTGGAAGATCGTTTATTCTCGAAGCCAGGTTTACGGAAGACCTGTTGGCGCGCACACAACCTGCTGAGTGAAGAATATCGCTGGGAATAGGCGACTTGGAAGATCGCTTATTCTCGAAGCCAGGCCCTCTACGGAAGACCTGTTGGACAGCTGGGAGGGACGACTGCAAGCCACGCCGCGCCCTCTCGAAGCCCCTCGTCACTTAAAGCCCTACGTGTGCCCGTGAAGAATATTGCTGGAAAAAGGCGACTTGGAAGATCGCTTATTTTCGAAGCCAGGCCCTATACGAAAGACCTGTTGGTGTGCACACGACCTGCTGAGTGAAAAATACAGCTGGGAGGGACGACTACAAGCCAAGCCGCACCCTCTCGAAGCCTTGCGCCACTCGAAGCCCTACGTGCACTAAAGTTACGTGAACGTTATTTAGTGAGTACATAAAGGACATTGAACGTCGTAAGTGTTATCGAACGTTGTTTAGTGAGTACATAAAGGACATTGAACGTTGTAAGTGTTATCGAACGTTATTTAGTGAGTACATAAAGGACATTGAACTTAAGTGAACATTATTCAGTGAAGTATTAACTGTGTGTGTCGAACAATGTGTACGCCTACACATTGACACACCTCCTGCTGAAGGATGTAACTTATTGGTAAGTCACTGAACAATATTGACAATAAGTGCTGTGAAAGTGAATAAACAATGATGACGCGAAGCCGCAAAGGAGAAAGCTCGCGCTCGACCACGGAAGAAGAGACTGCGGAGACGTCCGCCGCCACCTCTGAGACGGTGACGGACAACAGCGCGCGTACTGAAGACACTACCTTGGTCGAAACAGCTGATTTCACCATAGTGGAAAAGAAAAAGACAAAAGCGACTTCAAATAAAGCAAGCAACAAGAAGAAAGAGCTGGAAGCCAGATTGGAATTAGAAAAACTACAATTGGAAGAAATTACCATAAAAACCAAGCTGGCAAATACCAAGTTAGAATTATCACGTATCAACCAAAATGATACGGACTTGAGTGATGAAGAAGAAGATGCTGCAACCAAAGCCGCTGCTGAGAAAGCCACTGAAGCCTGGGTATCAAAGTCAAAGGAAGCAGAGCACGATGAAGCAGAAATCGGCAAGGAAACGCCGCCTATCGCTGAAACCATGCCATCCACTACGACTCATACCAATCAGCTGGCTGAAGCGATAATGGAAGCAGTCAAGGTCGCCACAGACCACAAAGCAACAGCGATCATGCAACGTGCACTGAAGTTTGTCAGCGAGCTACATCAATTCGACGGCGATGCAAGAGACTGGATGGCCTTCAAAGCAACATACAAAGACACGCAGGCTCTCTTCAGCTGTATTGAAAACATGGGAAGATTAAAAAGAGCAATCAAAGGAAAAGCAAAGGAAGCGGTGAAGTCCCTTCTCTACACACAAGTGGATCCAGAAGAAGTAATAACTGCATTAGAACGCCGATTCGGAAGACCCACTTACCTAATAAGAAGCGAGATAGAAAACATAGAGAAGCTACCTCCCATGTCTGAAGATGCAAGAGAGTTGGTGCGATACGCTGGAGCCGTGGCCAATACAGTCAGCGTCGTGAAGCAAATGAAGAAACAAAGTTGCCTGCACTCGAGTGATATATCGAATCGAATAATTGAGAAGATGTGTACCTTGGTGCGATTCAGATGGAACGAATACAGAGGATCCAAAGAAGAAGATGATGAACCAATCATCATCAGCCTTATGAATTTCTTCAACCAGATGGTGGACCAGTTCGAGATGCACGAGTTCACAGGAACCAAGGTGAAGAAAGAAGCATTGAGAAGTCGTATGCGACCTTCAGGTTCTCGCAGCGTGAACACCACTCGAGCCACACAGCACAGTGAAGAAGAACATTCATCGAATGAAGAGGATTCAGATGAAGAGTCAGCCGAACCACAAACAGCAATATTTTGTTCATGCAAGGACGTCACAAAGAAGCCAGGAAAGATCACCTGTCCTGAATGCGCAGGGGAACATACGTTGTTGAAATGCAAGAAGTTCATTGGCTCCTCCATAGATGAAAGATGGGAACAGGCTAAGCGAGCCGTCATATGTTTCAAATGCCTACTGGGGCAACACAGAGGATACACTTGCAAAGCAAAACCATGTGGAAAATGCAAGAAAGATCATCATGTGATGTTACACCAAGAAGAAAGGACGAAGCCAACCATGCAAGAAACCCAAGCTGTAGCATCAACAGTAAACGCAACACGGACAATATCAAGAGCTTACTTGAAAATCGTGCCAGTAGAACTATGGGGACCAGATGCTAAAGTTGAAGTCTATGCTCTCATGGACGAAGGATCAACAGTGACTCTTATAGAAGACGACATCGTGAACACGATTGGAGCCCAGGGCCCTGAAGAAGAATTAAGAATCGAAGGCGTAGGAGGCCATCAAATGGATCAGAAGTCAAAGAAGATTGACATTAAGATCAGAGGGAAGTTCGAGAGAAACATAGAGAAGATGACAGGGTATACCGTGAAGACCCTCAACCTATCCCCTCAAGAAGTCAGCGATAAGGATCTGGAAGACTGTCAACACTTAGAAAAAATAGCGGAGCAACTGAAATACCCTAACGCCCGCCCTACTGTACTTATCAGATAGGACAATTGGCATCTCATAGTGTCCCAAGAAGTGAAGACTGGTAACCGAAGCAAATCAGTGGCCTCCAGAACTCAGTTGGGATGGGTTTTACACGGGACCAGATCAAGCAACAACGCTCCGGTACGAATAGTCAATCATCTTGTGATGCAGCCTAAAGGAAAAGATGATTACCTCGAGAAGATGATCAGAGACCACTTCGACATCGAAGCCCTAGGATTCGCCGCAAAAAGACCATCGAGCGACGTCGACCAGCGGGCTCTCGACGTGCTGCATTCCACAACGAAGAGATTACCTGATGAAAGATTCAGTTCGGGCCTGATCTGGAAGATGGATAACGAAAGTCTACCTGAAAACAGAACGGCTGCAGCTTGACGACTAAAAGGAATGGAGAAGAAGTTCGTAAAAGACGAAGAATTTGAACAAAAATACGAAGAACAGGTCGAGAACCTTATCAACAGTGAATACGCCGAGGAAGTAACAGACGAACCCACCTCTTCAAGAACTTGGTACCTACCTTACTTCGTCGTTGTCCACCCTCAGAAGAAAAAGATGAGATTGGTCTTCGACGCCGCAGCAAAATCGAACGAAAAATCACTGAATGACGCATTGTTAGCTGGACCCGATTTGTTGCAATCACTGTTCGGCGTTCTGCTCCGCTTCCACCAAGAAGCAATAGCCGTCGTTGCAGAAATGTTTCTGAGGATAAAGATCAATGAAGAAGATAGAGATAGCCTTCGATTTCTCTGGAAGAACAAAGAATACAGAATGACATCTCTAATATTTGGAACCGCCTGTTCACCATGTACCGCCATATACGTGAAGAATAGAAATGCCGAAGACTTCATCAATCACTGCCCAGAAGCTGTCAGAACAATAAACCGAAACCAATACATGGACGACTACATTGCGAGTTTCTCCGACGTGGCGACTGCCACCAAAGTATCGAGAGATGTGAACGAGATACATAAGAAAGGAGGATTCTTCTTAAGAGGCTGGGCGAGCAACGAACCCGCAACGATCGAAGAATTCACCGAAACAGAAAACAAGACAAACTCCGTTGTACTAGGGGAACCAAAGAATCAAGTCAAATAATAAAAAATTTAAAAAAATCTATTCTATTCTAAAACCCTGGGACTGAATTAGAACGTCCACGAAGACAGCCTTCATTTCACTCTGAGTCTGCGCAACACTCCCGACGAAGCTAAAGAAGGAAGACGTGCACCAACAAAGAGAGAAGCCACAAGTGCAGTAATGGCGGTCTTTGACCCTTTAGGATTGGCGTCACCCATAACCATACTGGGAAAAGTAATGCTTCAGAACTTGTGGAGGTCCGGTCTAGATTGGGATGAGAGATTACCTCCACCGAGAGAAGAGGAATGGAGAAAGTGGCTTGAAGATCTAAGGAAACTTGAAGATCTTCGAATCCCCCGCTGCCTCACATACGACGCAACCGAGGGGGAGTTGCACACATTCTGCGACGCAAGCGAGAAGGCATACGCATGTGCAGTGTACTGTCGCTCCCAACATCCGGACGGTCGCATAGAAGTAAAGCTGTTGACGGTGAAAGCTAGAGTGTCACCTCTCAAGCCGACGTCAATACCCCGACTCGAACTACAAGCGTGTCTATTGGGAAGTTGCTTAGCCAACAGTGCAAGCCAAGAAATGGACCTGACTGTGACTCGAAGATACTTCTGTACCGACTCAAGAACGGCACTGACATGGATCAAATCGGACCCTAGAAGATTCAAGGCCTTTGTCGCACATCGACTCGCCGAAATAGAAGAGCTGACTAAACATAAAGAATGGCACTGGGTGCCGACGAAACACAACGTGGCCGACGACGCTACCAGAGAAACCCCATCCAACTTCGATGCAACACATCGATGGTTCAAGGGCCCAGCCTTCTTGCATGAAGAACCCAGAAATTGGCTCACCGAAGAGAAAAAAGTCTCCATAACTAACACAGGAGAAGAAAAACCTAACGCCATCACTCTAAGCGTTAGAAATGCAAGCCCTATTATCGTGCCTGATCCAGCAAGGTTCTCCAACTAGACACGCCTACTCCACGCCACAGCTAGATACTTACAAGCCATAGATGTCTTCAAACGAAGAATAAAGAAAAAGACTAACATCACGAAGCTCATCACCAGGAATACGCAAGACCCAGCTGGGAAGAAGACACAGAAGCAGACGATCCAATCATCAGAAAAGAGACCAAGCAGAAAAAAAGAAGCCTTCTTACCAAAGTCCGCACTCTACGTGGAAAAGGCGGAACAACTGCTAATAAGAAGAATGCAAGAAGACAGCTTCCCAGACGAACTCGCTGCCCTGCGAAAGAAAGAAAACCTCAATCCAACATCCAATCTGAAAAACTTCACAATCAAACTGGAAGACGGATTCATCAGATTATCCACCCGCATCGGAGCAGCAAAATACCTGATAGCTTCATACAAAAATCCGATTCTGTTAGACAAACACCACCGAATAACTCAGCTGTTAGTCAAGCACATCCATGAAACCTTCAATCACGGGAACCACAACACCGTGATGAATGAAGTCCGGCAGAAATACTGGATACCGTCGCTTCGAAACCTGGTAAAGAAAATAGCACGGGACTGCGGATGGTGTGGAATTCGGAAGAGAACACCACAGATTACGCCTCAAGGAGATCTGCCACCTGAATGAACGCCTCACGAAAACCAGCCCCCCTTTCACCTGCCTAGGAGTGGACTATTTAGGGCCCATGCTCGTCACCATCGGAAGACGTACAGAAAAACGATGGGGGGCATTATTTACGTGCCTAACCACGAGAGCAATTCATCTAGAGCTGGCTAACTCGCTATCAACCGACTCCATGATCCTCGCACTACGAAGAATGATCGCCAGAAGAGGAGCGCCAAAGATCATCCTGAGCGATAATGGAACCAACTTCATCGGTGCCAACAGAGAGATCGCTGAAGCCATCGCAAGTCTAGGAGAACAAGTAAACAAGATGGGCATCGTTTGGAAGTTCATACCTCCTATTGGAAAACATCCCAACGCTTGGCCGATCATTTCTGGTTAAGATGGTTGCGAGAGTACCTCCCAACTTTGTCGCCTCGCTATAACCAAGGTCCTCACTACAGGGACCCGACCTTGGGCGACATCGTCCTAATCGTGGACCACACCCTCCCACGATACTCGTGGCCACGCGGCGAAATAGTCGCCACTCACCCCGGACCAGACGGAAGAACTAGGATCGTCGACGTGCGAACAGCAACGGGAATCCTGCGGCGGCCAGCGTCACGATTGGTCCTGATTGTACCTGCAACGTCGCCCCAACGAGATGGAGTGCAACGCACTGAGGGGGAGACTGTTGGCGACGCGACGACAAAAAACAATAATTGATTAGTAATTAAGAGTTTTGATTAAACCAAATAAAAACCATTTCACGTAGTCATTAGACACAAGCAAATTATTTACTTGTATTCAAATAAGCATAGGGTTAGTTTCATTCCCTCTAGTACTAAGTCTGATTTGATACCTATTCCCTTTCATTAAGTTAATTAGTTATAAGCTCTATTGATTAAATTAAACATAGTTAGCACCCCAACACATCCCTACACTAAAGGTAATTAAGTAAAACACATACAAAAACACCTGAGAGAATAATGGCATCGCCCTAAAACAGGTCTCAACTTGTCAAGAACACACAGGTAAACCACTAACAAACACCTAAACACACATACAAGAAATATGGTATCGCCCACGAACAAGTTCAAACTTGTCGGGCAAAAAGATATCACTCAGGGAACAGGTTGCAACCTGTCGAGAAACAAGTTCATGCTTGACTAGAAAATCTAAGATTTCAATATCCATCATTGGCTAGAAAACATAAAATGTATAAACTTAATATAAGATCCACCCGCTACTTGTACCATAGTAAAATACTACTTAAGCTCAACCGAATTGTTAAAACCTAGTTTTTAGTGCGCGGCTCAAATACAAATCAACAAGAAATCAAAAGTGGAGTTTCAATGCAAATCCCCAACAAACATTATGGGCCAAATGTGTCTGAAATAAAAAGATTTTATTTTATTTTTATTTAAAGTGTGAGGTCAAAATTTTAATCCAAGATGGCGGCTGCGAAACCTTTATCACCCTCAAATATTATGAAAACGACACCCATGATGATAAATTCGAAACATTGCAAAGCCGCCCTCTTGGATTTACATATTGATCTCACTATCGGTTTTATCACCTTCAAATACTATGGAAACGACTGTACGTGCGCATGGCGAGCCGGAGGCCGCGGGAGAGGCGCGGGGAATCACGAGCAGCGCAGCCCGTAAGGCACTCGCGCGCGGCCCCGCGGCCAATCGGATTTCGGACGACAGCAAGGACCGAGTGCGCGCGTCTTATAAAAAATTATGTCTCCCTCGGCTATCGTTAACATAAATTTTTACTAAGAAATTTCGGCCGTCTTAATCATCTCCCAACAACGACACCGAATACGAAAATTGTAAATTTTCGCAGCCGCTGTCTTGGATTTACATTTTGACCTCACTATCGGCTTTATCACTCTCAAAAACTATGAAAACGACAACAATGTCAAAATTTAAAAAAAAATCGCAGCCTGCGTCTTGTATTTAAATTTTCATCTCACTCACTTTCGACTTTATTACACTCAAATACTATGAAAACGATATCCAAGAAGAAAAATTTTAAAAATTTTAGCCGCCATCTTCGATTTTGATTTTGACCAAATTTATCTAACTTTTTTGTACTCTGGCTGGCATTTTCTGTGTAAACACACACAACAGTAGCGTCTTTTCGCAAAACTCAGTAGTTCTAAATACAAACTTTTCCATTCACAGTAAGATAGATAGATAGATAGAATATTCTTTATTATGTACACCATAAAAATTACAGACATTAATTTAGAAATTTTACATTGGGTGACACAATGGGCGGTCTTATCGCTAAAAGCGATCTTTTACAGACAACCTTTGGATGGATTTAAATGGAAAAGGAGAGACAATACTGCAGGTAGTCAGTGGTGTACCATTTACATATACAACAGATATACAGATACATAAAGCATATAATTACCTATATAAATATTTATATATATATTAGATAAATAACAGATATACATAAAATTATAAACATGAAACAAGAGCAAGGAACTATATGTAATGATGATGTTTAAGGAGAGAGGAAGTGTTTTTTTACCAGAATTTTAAATGTGGACAAAGATTGAGCACGCCTTATCGACACGGGCAAGGCATTCCATAACCGTACTGCTTGAACCTTAAAAGATTTGTCATAAAAGCCGGTGGAATGCATCGGCATCTCTAGTCTCAAATTTTCCGATGACCTCAGATATCTATTATGTGTGTCATGAAGAAACTTGAAACGTTCTTTAAGATAAGAGGGGGTTAAAGGATTGAACAGAATACTGTAGAGCTGAAATAAGATATGAGAATTCCGGCGAAGACGTATGGGAAGCCATTTGAGCTTTGTACGAAATTCAGAAATGTGATCATATTTGCGCAGGCCAAATATAAATCTTATGCAAAAGTTTTGAAGTCGCTCAAGCTTATCTAGTTGTGCCTCAGTGAGATCAAGATAACTGACATCAGCGTAGTCAAGGATGGGAAGTAAAAGGGATTGTGCAAGCGCAGTTTTAGTGGCAGTCGGAAGAAAGTTCCGCAGTCGTCTCAAGGACTTACCAGATGCAAAAATTTTGCGACTTACGTCCTGTAGCTGGGGACCCCAAGAAAGATGTTTGTCAATCCAAACCCCAAGGTTCTTAACCTTTTCGCTTACTGGAATAGCAGTTCCGTTAAATTGAACTTAGGGAAGCTGTGACCAGGTTATCTTGGGGGTCATCCTTGAGCTGCCAACAACAATGACCTGAGTCTTCGAAGGATTAACCTGCAACCCATGTGCCTCACTCCACTCACAAATTGAACCCAAATCTTTGTTTATGATATTAATTGCATCAGCCAAATCCGTAAGGGCAGCTTGTTTATATATTTGCAAATCATCTGCATAAAGGTGGTAGGAAGAAAGAAGTTTTTTGGAAATAGAGTTTATAAAAATTGCGAAGAGTAAAGGAGATAAAACGCCACCCTGAGGTACACCGGCAGAAGTATAACACCAAGAAGATCAAGACTCTTTTATGCATATACGTTGCCGGCGACCATACAGGTAACTACGAAACCAGTCAATCGCCGTTGGAGATATGTTAAGCGAGCGAAGTATGCTAAGCAGGATATCGAAATCGACAGTATTAAATGCGTTACTGAAATCCAGTAAGCAAAGAACCGTCAGATTTCCTCCTTCCATGTCTAACCGTATGTCATCAGTGACGTTAACTAGGGCTGTAGTGGTGCTGTGACCAGGACGAAAACCGGATTGAAAAGGATTCAGCAGACTATTTTTACAAAGAAAAGCACTAAGCTGATTGTGGACAAGGCGTTCTAGGACTTTGGAGAGAAAAGGCAAGATAGAGATAGGACGGTATTCGGAAAAGGAAGTAGGATTAGATTTTTTGGGTAAAGGAGTGATTTTTGCCTCTTTTCACATTGATGGAAAAACACCATAGGTTATAGAGTAATTTAGGATATAGCATAGGATGAAAAGGATTTCGTCGAGGACAGGGAGTATCATTTTCCGACTTACGCAATCACTACCAACTGCGTTAGATGTGATTGAAACTACGCTCTTCTTAACATCACAATCAGAGAATTGACTAAAAATAAATGGGGGATGGTCCGGAGTTGGAAGGTTCGAAAGATAATTTATTGTAGCTGCCTTCATGGTCCCATTTATTAAGAAAAATACTAACACAAAAAAAAAAACTGTCGAAAACAAACACAATAAACGATATTATTAACCTACTGATATTGTGGGTCATTGGTGACTCGCCCGAATGAACTCGCCCGAACCCGCGAATCGACCATTTTAATAAATATTAGGGTTTCTTGAGGCGAATCGCACAAATTTAATTTATTTGTGGACGAATCGACAACTCCAGCAATACGCAGTAGTAAAGTACACTGGCGCACAGCAGTCGCAGCCGAAGATTTTGGGGGAGGGGTCACCATGGGTTCCGAGGAATATTTTTGTGCATATATCTCCAGCTCCACATTACTTATGCCATTCAGGGACGCAGTTTTTACATGCGGGGGAGGGAGGTAGTTGCGGGCAAATTAATCGTAGTCGCAGCACTTTTTGATAGATTTTTGAACAATACATTATGAGAAGAGCAAGCAAAGCTAGCTTGACAATTTACGGAATACGAAACGAAATTACGAAATTTAGGGAATTTACGGATTTACGGGATGTATTTATTTTACAGGACGTTATTAAATGAAAGATATCGATAAAAATCACTAGAATGTTTATTAATTACACATACTTACGTACATACGAAATTTGTTTTATCGATATCTTTCATTTAATAACGTCCTGTAAAATAAATACATCCCGGCAGTAGGATGTTGAGTCGCAGGTGCTATTCGGACGGGTGCTTTAAGTGGACTACTTCAGGATTTTGTGTGACGTCAGGTCTTTGATACGTAGTTCGCGTGTGGCGATGTAGATTACAGTGAATATTTGATTTTATAATATAATATGATGATATAATTATTTTGGTATTTGGTAATTTTGGTCTTTTGAAAAAAACATTTGTTACAAAATGTTCAATAATAAATTGTCTATCCATTAAGTAGAGTTAGTAGCAAAATTAAAAAAATGTTTACTTTACGAGAAGATGCATGTTATCTATCAATCAAAGAAGATGCATGTTATCTATATATCAAATTTTCCCAATCAACTTTGAACCTCACATGGTTCAAAGTTGATTGGGAAAATTTGATAGTTTCGGGTAGCTTGATGTGCTGGCGTCTGTACCTGCCCCTATTGCCCCATCTCAAAATCCACCCTGTATATGCTATGATTGACTGCTTAGCTCCATAAAGGTATAGCGTGATGATAATCTTTTAGGAGGTTAAATCCGTAACTATCAGCAATATTCTAACCTTTTGGCTAGTCTTTTTACAATTTACGATAAACTATAGAAAAATACAAACATAATGCTATATTGCTCATCCTCCATAGCAAATAGCGTGATAATAGTTAAAAAAAATCTATTGTGACGTTTCCATTATTTGGCTTATAGATTATTTATACCAATTTTCAAGTTAATTAAGCCACACAGTAAAATCCTCCACTGTAAAAATTAATACCCCGTTTCACCCCATTAGGGGTAGATTTTCAAAAAACCCTGATATATGTTTTTATTTATTTTCAGTTTTAATTATAAATACTGAGTTTCGAGTTAATCAGACCGCTCGTTAAAATTCTTCCATACAAACTTTGACACCCCCCAATCCTCCTTTAGGGGATATTTTAGAAAAACTAAAAATGGAAAACTTTATAATTTACATAGATAAGTATTCGTGCCAAGTTTCGAGTTTATTAACTCAAGGAATAAGATTTTTCATACAAACAAAATCCCCCCTTAAAGATCGAATTTCCAAAAATCCGTTCTTAGCGGACGTCTACTAACTATGAACAACCTATACCAAGTTTCATTTTCATACGATAAGTGGTTTTCGATATTTCGTGATGAATGAGTGAGTGAGTGACCTTTCGCTTTTATATATTTAGATTTAATGTATTTTTATTAATTGTTATTTATTTTTAAATAACAAGTAGATAGCTCATAAAAACTGCACAAAAAACGGCTAGCCCGACGTTTTTTTTTTTTTGTTTATTTTAGGAACAAAACAAAATATAAACAGAAACATCACAAAAACCTCAAGCGCCTTTAAGGTGGAAGCGTCAGGGTAGCGTAAATACAAAGACGGATGCAACACAGACAGTAGGTAGCTATTCTGTAACGCAGCCGAAATACAAACACTACTACAACATGTCTGCAATTTGATCGGCTCGAATTTGGCAGGCTACCTTGACGCTTTCGCTTTAATGTGGATCCACATTTGCAGCACAAGTAAACCAATACATGCCTCGAACATTCGGCGACGCGATCATCCATATGTCCCACATCGACATGATGGTTGTACAAGACATGCCTCTACCTGAACACGGCGTCGGGAAAGCCGCCAGTCCCGAGCAGGCAAAGATCGGCCAGCTCATTGGACAGAATCTAGTGGAAGACGGCGCCACACTGCAGTTGGGTATGTACTGTGTGTTCATTAAAACTTGACCCGTGAGTGATATAGTCAGCGAGAACCTTGATTAGCTCACTCGACGGTATACGGTACCACTAGACGTGCATCGTCGTTCTCACTCGTCTCCGGTCCATACCTACAAAGTATACCGTTGGAGATGACGTAGCCACGATCGGCCCACGCTCTCCCCCTAAAAGGTTCGTCCAATGAAACATACTCTATCGCAGGGACAAGAACCAGAGAAGAGGGGGTAGCGTCGCCATTTTTAATATGACATAATCTTTTCATTATTTGACATTATATGCCTACAATTTTCTATTTTTTTTTTTTTTAAATCAAATTAGATTTGTTACAGCTGTAGTGGCAATCATATCATTTGGTTTAAATAGGTCCTTATTTTTATTATTTTGTTTATCTTTTATATAGATTCTTTTCTTTTACATTTTGTGAATGTGAGAACGTTGTAAGCTGTAGACTTGTGAACCATTTTCTATTTTACTAAGTACCTGGTACTTGTTGATAGGCCTGCACTGTCCTCCCATACCTGTTAACACTGTAATTTGAAAACATTGTAGAAACCATTTATTTTGAAAAGAGTAACCGTGGAGTTTCTTGCCGGCTCTTCTCCATAGGAAGCGACCAATTGGAACCGTGCACCTAGCCAGGGCCGTCTCAACCTTATTGGGCGCCAGGGTGCGAAAATCAGCCTGCCCCCTTTGCCAACAAAAAAATAAAAATGATTATGTTACATTTTTTTGCAATACTCCACAATAAAATGAGGTACCTATTTCAAACATCAAATTATTTTTTTCTGGTTGTTGAGTGGACAAACTTTTTAATGATATTGTGTCGTCTGTTTTGAAATTTACGTTCGATTTCAAAACAAATCGATCGACTCGATCGGCTTGCGCCCCCTAAGACCATGCGCCCGGGTGCTACACACCCCTTGCACCCCCGGGTAAAGACGGCCCTGTACCTAGCTTCTGACGTTTCATAAGTGCCCTTATAGGTTTATAAGATTTTTTTTTAGATCTTTACATATTACTAGCTTGTACGTGGGGCACTCAGAAAGTTTTGCGATACTAGAAAAAAATATACTACAGGTTATATTTTTTTTATTATATCTTTTCAAAGAACTCTCCATTGGCGTCTATTACACAGTTTCATACGTCTAAATCAATTTTCATAACATATTTTCCAGTCCGCATTAGACACCTCTTCAATCTCCTCAAATGCAACCAGTGCATCTGCCGGTGATGAAAATGTTCTCCTTTGAGTTGATTTTTTATTTTGGGGAACAAGAAAAAGTCACACGGAGCCAAATCGGGACTGTAAGGAGGATGACCAATAAATTTGACCGGTGTGCTGTCCAGAAAGTCCGTTGTTTTGAAAGCCGAGTGAGCCGGCGCGTTGTCGTGGTGGAGCAGTAGCCCACGGAGGCCAGTGTTCGGTCGCTTGCTGCTTGCAGCAGTTAATACTTCTGGCAAACATTTGGTAACATACCACTCAGCATTGATGCTCCTTTGATCTCGTAAGGGTACTGACAGCAGATAACCCGTCAAAGAAAAAAAACTAGCGATCAAAATTTTGCCTTCACTTCTGGCTCGCTTCTCTGGTAGGCGTTGGTTCATTTTGAAACAGCCACACGGTCGACTGACGCTTGGTTTCTGGATCATACTGATCAAACCAAGATTCATCACCCGTCATGATATCATAAACGCGCCGAGACGAGCCTGCTTCAAATTTTCTTATCATGTTTCGGCACCATTCTACCCGAACCTCCTTCTGAGCCTGCGTTAGATAGTGCGGTACCCAGCGTGAAACTATCTTCCTTACCCGAAGAATTTCATGTACACTTCCCGATCCAATCTGCAGTATATGCTGAATCTCTTCATATGTATTTCGCCTATTTTCTTGAATTAAATGTTTCACAGCCAGCACATTTTCATCTATAACAGCCGTCATAGGGCGGCCACTTCTTTCTTCGTCCGCCGAAATTACTCGACCACGCTTAAATTCGCTGAACCAGTGAAAAACAGTCGCTTTACAAGGGCGTTTGTCTATGAACGCCATTCGAAGTCTTTCAAACGATTCTTCTGGTCTGAGTCGACATTTGAAATCAAACAAAATCATCGCGCGAAAATGTTCTCGTTGTAAATCCATTTTTCAGTGAGACAGTACTTTGATTTTGTTCGTAAAAAATGTGGAGGGAATTTCGAATTTGGAATTTAGTGTTTTTTTGTAATAAATAGTTTTAATTGACATCAAAACCAGCCAGTGTCCCACAGACAAAAACTGTTAGTCGCAAAACTTTCTGAGTGACCTGTGTATATGTCGCAGTCGGATTGTATAATCCGCCGTATTACATTACGGCTAGCTGTTATCAAAAACAGGGCCGTTTTGAAATGCGGCGGTTCAACGATTAGCCAGATTGTCATTGCGATACGTTCTTCAATAAGGCGGCCCACATTTAGCCGCATCGTACTACTACTACTTAACTTAGATTGTAGGGTGACCATACTTCCAAAATAAAACAATGTTTAAAATGAAAATCAATTTTAATAATCAGAAAAAGCTAACAGATTTCTTCTTACGATATTCCTTACCAATCAAGAATTATTATTATAGTTACTTTATACTAAATAATTTTTTTAGCTTTAGACATTTTTATCCTTAAAATTATAAATCACAAGGGACAGCCATCTAAAAATACTTACGACAATTAAACTTTTCCAAGTTATATAAGTTTATAATAAACAGGCACTTTGTGAATTGGCATAGAAAATACTAAACTAAAATTTAATAAAGTAGTTATTTATGGAGATTTTAGACAGTCTTCTTAAAACAAATAACATAATAATCATAGTTAAGAAATAACATGGCACGTTGTAAATGGCCACTTTCCTTGTGAATTTCCATTAAAGTATCAAAATACTGTTCCATGGGTAAGTACTACTCGAATAGTAGGATCTTCTGGATTATTTTTCTTTAAAATCAAATAATCTTCATCAGCCACATTCGTAATATCATATTTTTTACACCAATAATATTGTGTAGGGTTCCGCCGAACACCAGAATCCATAGCCACTTTAGCAGTTTTGATTTGCGTTATAACCTCTAAAACTCGGTCCTTTGTCCATGGTTTCTTTACTGTTCCACATTGAGAAGAATAGAAATCCTTTAAATGTACCTGAAAATTGTTCTTAAAGTCACTGTTCATGGACATATTTAACACGTTTTCTTTGTTTAATTCATTTATAACTTCGCAATTTAGCAATACACTTTCTGTATCCGACGCCATTATTGTTGTTATGTCAGGCAGCGCCACGAGTGTTAAGAATCGGAACTAAAAACTGTCAAAGAGGCGGCTAATGTCTCGCTGTATTACATTATGGCTAGCCCAGGCTAGCCGTATTGAATAACGTATGGCGCCGAATACATTCCGGCGGTATTTTATACAGCCGCATTCAATCTGGCTAATCGTTGAACCGCCGCATTTCAAAACAGCCCTGTTTTTGATAACAGCTAGCCATAATGTAATACGGCGGATTATACAATCCGACTGCGACATATATACCGACCGACCTCTTTCAAACTCCCTTGCAGATGCAGACGAAGTTTTATTTAATACTATAGGAAAAGCAACAGCTGAAAAAATAGTAGTCAAAGTGGGCGATTTCAACCTACCCAGCATAAAATGGCCTCTTCAAAATATTCATGGACATGATAACTTACAAAACTCCTTTGTAAACATGTATTCTAACAGTAACTGTTGGCGACGACAAGAAACAATAATTGATTAGTAATTAAGAGTTTTGATTAAACCATATAAAAACCATTTCACGTAGTCATTAGACATAAGCAAATTATTTACTTGTATTCAAATAAGCATAGGGTTAGTTTCATTCCCTCTAGTACTAAGTCTGATTAGATACCTATTCCCTTTCATTAAGTTAATTAGTTATAAGCTCTATTGATTCAATTAAACATAGTTAGCACCCCAACACATCCCTACACTAAAGGTACCTAATTAAGTAAATCACATACAAAAACACCTGAGAGAATAATGGCATCGCCCTAAAACAGGTCTCAACTTGTCAAGAACACACAGGTAAACCACTAACAAACACCTAAACACACATACAAGAAATATGGTATCGCCCACGAACAAGTTCAAACTTGTCGGACAGAAAGGTATCACTCAGGGAATAGGTTGCAACCTGTCGAGAAACAAGTTCATGTTTGACTAGAAAATCTAAAATTTCAATATCCATCAATGGTGCCGATTCTCTTGTGCACAAACTAAACTAAATTTAAGTTCAGTGCATCTTTTTCTTTCTATTTCATTAAGAAAAGGACAGAAGATAAATTTTAGTTTAGTCCTGTCAAATTAATCAGCGCCTGTCGCTCTCCATACAAGTTAGACGTGATTAAAAACTTGCCGACTAAAATTACGTCAATTTACGTCAAGCGCTGATTAATTTGACAGGACTAAACTAAAATTTATCTTCTGTCCTTTTCTTAATGAAATAGAAAGAAAAAGATGCACTGAACAAGAGAATCGGCACCATTGGCTAGAAAACATAAAACTAAACTTAATATAAGATCCACCCGCTACTTGTACCATAGTAAAATACTACTTAAGCTCAACCGAATTGTTAAACCCTATCGAATCGGAGCCTTCCCTCAGAGGGAAGTATAAGGATCAGCTCTCTAGCCTCTTGAGCATCTCAAGGGGCGAAAACCCCGACCAAGATGTCAGCGTCGCTACGTTCAGCGACGCTCTTGACACTCCTCCGGCTGTAGAGTCGCCCAGACCCCCCTCCCCCTCCCCCTCGTCGGAGTCAATGGACACCGACGCCCCCGCTGCTTCTTCAAAGCAACCCTCCTACCCTTCTGGCTCGGAGGAGGAAGACGAGCCAAAGTCCGCTGCGTCCTCTACCTCTTCCTCCCCCTCCGACGACGGCTTCATAGCCGTCCAAGGAAAGGGAAGAAAGAGGAAGAACAGGAAGCAGACCTCTGCGCAGGCCAGTAAGGTCGCCGCAATAGAGGACTCGGACTCCTCTTCATCCACCGTCACCATCAAACCAGCTGTGGTCAAACAGCGCGCTACCGTCGCGACTTGCGCTACCGTAGCTTCCCCCTCCCCCTCCACCGCCCCACCGATCTCGTTTACGTCCTCCGCGAAGGCCCCCCCCGCGCCCCTCGCCCCCCGAACCGCGTCATCCTCCGCAAAGGATGCCCCCGCGCCCTCTGCCTCCCCGTCCGCATCATCCACCGCGATGGATTGCTCCGCGCCCATTAGTTCCGGCCCTAAGAAGGTCGCGCCTCCACCTCCTGTCTTCATACAAGACAAGGAGAAGTGGACGGCTGTATCAAAGTGGTGTATGGAGATGAAAATCTCCTACACAAATGCCCGATCTACCCAACAGGGTATCAAGGTTCTAGTCCCTACGTCGAAAGACTACAGGGACCTTACCAGAGTTCTGAGAGAGAGAGGTGTGTCATTCCACACCTACTCCCTCCCAGAAGATAGGCAGATCCGTGTGGTGATCAAAAAGATCCCCAAGGAAATCTCTCCCGCCGAAATTTTAGCCGACCTTCAGTCGCAAAATATCCCCGTAGATGAGGTGCACCGCATGCATCGTTCGCGCGGCAGGGAAGCATACGACATGGTATTAGTCGTGTGCTCCCCCACCGAGGGGCATCACCCCATATTCAATATCAAGACCTTGTGCAACCTTATGGGCTTCTCGATCGAGAAGCCCTGGAAGAACAGCGCGATCGGACAGTGTCACCGCTGTCAATTGTATGGCCATTCTCAAAAGAATTGCCATGCAAAACCCAGGTGCGTAAAGTGCCTGGGTGACCACGGCACCGCTGACTGCTCGCGTCCCAAAGACCGTAGCCAGTGCAACAGCCCGCCTAGTTGCGTGTTGTGCGGCCTCGAGGGCCACACAGCCAACTACCGCGGCTGCTCTAAAGCCCCTAAGGCTACATCCGGCAAGCTGACCAAACGTCTAGACGTGAGGCAGCAAAAACAGAGGGACTTCCATCCCCTCCCCTCCTCCCAGATTCCTGAGCGGCTAAGCCCTCAGAGGCCTAGTCCATGGACTATGCTCAATCACCAGCAGGCTTTCCCAGCCCTGGGTATTCCGCGCCCCCCCCCCCCCCTCACACCCCTCTCTATACAATGATGGACCCGCGAGTCCATCACCTCCCCCCTCCCCCCGGCTTCCGCGGCCCCTCTTTCGCGCCCTCTGCGCCCCCCGCGAAACCCGCCACCGCTCTAAAACCCCCGCGCCCCGCTCCCACTCCCGTGGCCCCAATTAAACCCGTGGACGATCGTTTCGACGTAATCAGTACCGCGTTCGAACTTTTCTGTTCCCCCAGGGCTACACAGATGGCCCTGGACATCTCTACAGCCCAGAAATCGGGTAGCCTAGCGGCAATCCGTAACGTCTTCAATGCGTATCCCGAGATCACGCAAGCCCTCACCTCTTTCTCTACCCCCCATCATGTCTAACACCACTCAGGCTAGGTTTAAACCCCGATCCCTCAAGCTTGGCACCTTCAATGCCAACGGCTTAAATCAACAAAAAGATGAAATCGCGGACTTCCTCCGCGTTCATCAACTAGATATCCTCCTCATCCAGGAAACTTTTCTAAAGCCCCACAGAGGCAATCCCTCCTTAGCTAACTATCGTATCGTTCGGAACGATAGAACGCGTTGTCATGGGGGCGGCACCCTCATTTATTACAAAAAGGATCTGTACTGCATCCCAATGGATCCTCCCCCCCTCTCACGATTAGAAGTATCAGCATGCCATCTGGGCATGACCGGTCACGCACCGATCACTATAGTGTCGGTCTATATCCCTCCCATTACTATCAACGCTTCGGAAAATTTCCAAAATCTCTCGGACGATATCCAACTGTTGTTAAACATGAGTGACTCCGTCATCTTGGCGGGGGATCTCAATGCGAAACATCCCTCTTGGAATAGCTCCACCACCAACACCAGAGGTCGGCACTTGTTCGACCTCTCCTCCTCCCTAAACTTCGACATCATCGCTCCGATGAGTCCCACTCACTATCCCCATACCATCAGTCATACCCCTGACGTACTAGACGTAACGCTCCTTAAGAACGTTAATCTAAGATTAGATTCAATAGAAACGGTGCACGAGCTTACCTCTGACCACCGACCGGTAATTGTTAAACTAACCTCCCGCATAGGTCCCTCCGACCCTGACCAACCCCTCCCCACTAAAAAGGTGACGGACTGGAGGAAAGTAAGCACTCAGCTGAAATCCAACACATCCCCCTTACTAGACTCGATCCCCGACAACTTCGACTCAGTCGCTGACACGACTGCCGCGATCGACTCACTCACGGAGCACGTACAGACCGTCCTGAGCGAATGCTCCAGGGAGGTTCCAGCAACAGAACCCTGTTACTTGAATCTCCCCGACGATGTGCGTGCCCTGATGACTGAGAAGAACGCGGCTACTCGAGCCTACAGCGTCTTCCCCTGTGCCGCCAACAAAGCCCACATGCGCTACTATCAGAGATCTGTTAGGACACGTATAGCGGAGCTGCGTGAAGCGGGATGGGATAAGATGTTGAGCGATCTAGAGCCCTCTCATCTAGCCTTCTGGGAACTCCAGAGGAAACTCAGGTCCCCCCAGTCGGCCCCCGTACCCCCGTTAGTCCGCCCCGATAAAACCATTGCCTTCGACGACATCGACAAAGCCGAGTGCCTAGCCGACAGTCTAGAAGCTCAATGCTCTCCCAGCACCCTACCAGTAGACAAAGCTCACCTCGATGAGGTCGACGCCGAAGTCGAACGTAGAGCCTCCCTTCCTCCCGTAGAAGACCCTGATTTTCCCCTGCCCCCCATCGAACCAGATGAGGTGCACGAGATAATCAAAGGTCTGCATACGCGCAAAGCCCCCGGTTCAGACGGACTCACCAATAGGGTGGTCCAGCTCTTCCCAGCCCACTTAATCATGCTACTGACCACCATCTTCAATGGTGCTCTAAGCAATAACATCTTTCCCCAGACGTGGAAAGAGGCCACGGTCATAGGTATCCCAAAGCCCGGCAAGCCTAAAAACGAGCCCTCTAGTTACCGCCCAATCAGTCTGCTCAAAGTTCTCGGAAAAATCTACGAGAGGCTTATTTATAAGCGTCTCAGAGACTACGCCGAGACTAAGGGCCTCATACCCGACGAGCAGTTCGGCTTCAGAACTCAGCACTCTAGCGTGCATCAGGTCCACCGCATAGTCGAGCTGGTCAAAGGTGGTCTCACCCGCGGCTATCCGACATGCGCAGTCTTCTTCGACATAGCGAAAGCTTTCGACAAAGTCTGGCACAACGGCTTAGTATACAAGCTATACAAACTCGGAGTGCCGGATCGTCTCGTACTCATCATACGAGACTACTTGTCGAATCGCACCTTCCGCTACCGTATCGAAGGTGCCCTATCCTCCCCTCGCCCCATAAGGGCAGGAGTCCCTCAGGGCTCAGTGATAGCCCCCCTCGCGTTCACGCTGTTCACCAGCGACATCCCCAGACACAGAGGGACGCAGCTCGCTCTGTTCGCAGACGACACTGCGATCACCTGCAAAGGCAACGCCCCTTCGTCTCTCCTAAATCTACAACGGGCCGTCAATAACCTTGGCGCCTGGTTTAGACGGTGGAGGATCGAAGTTAATCCCGACAAAAGTCAAGCGGTTTCATTCTCGAAACCGAGATCTAGACCCCCCCCTCCCCCCCGAACGATCACCCTGTTCGGCAAGCCGATCCCTTGGGAGAAGCGAGCCAAGTACCTAGGTGTGATCTTAGACCAGCGTCTCTCCTTTTCAGAGCACATAAAGACGGTTCGTTCGCGAGCCGCTTTCGCTCTAGGTAGGCTTCACTGTATCCTAAATTCACGCAGCAAATTGTCACTAAAGTGCAAATTGCGTATCTACACAGCATGTGTCCGTCCCATAATGACCTATGCGGGAGCAGTCTTCGCCCACGCCAAACCCCGTCATATCCATAGGATGCAGACCCTCCAAAACAGATTCCTTCACAAGGCCACGGGAGCCCCGTGGTACGTCAGAAACGAGACCCTCCATCTCGACTGTAAGATCCCTACGATCCACCAGTTCCTCAAACGCATGGCAAAGCGCCACTTTGAGTCCGCTCCTCGACATCGGAACCCTCTGATAGTCGAGGCAGCCAATTATGTCCCGTCCCAAATCAGTCAGATCCGCCGTCCGAGGCATGTACTCTCCGACCCAGATGACCCCATTACACTCCTCCAGGAGCAGAATAGGGCCACCAGTACAGTGCACAAACACAGACGCCTCCCGTCATTCCGACCTCGCCGCCGAGGTCCTTTACGTACGCGATCTACTCCCCGAGTAAACGTTTCCCCCCCCCGACCCTTGCTCGATAACGAGGTGCCAGCAGTTGTTGCAGCTGAGCACGTAGCTTTAAATACCCCGAATAATAATCATGATATAAATATAAATTTGATCCAGCCTGTCCCCTCTTGCTGTCCTCCCGTCAGCGATGCCCTAAGCCGAGGTCCGTACCCCACAGGGGGTGCCCTTAGCGAGCATTCGCTTAATTTTAATTTAGAATAGTTGAAAAAGCTCCTGGCTGGAGGCTCTAAGTGTAGAAGCTTATGGCACCCACAGGAAAGTCCGGTTAAGCAGCCACGACCTTAGTGGTCAAAACTGCGAGAAGCCATTAATAAAAAAAAAAAAAAAAAAAAAAGTTAAACCCTAGTTTTTAGTGCGCGGCTCAAATATAAATCAACAAGAAGTCAAAAGTGGAGTTTTAATGCAAATCCCCAACAGTAACTTTAGCCAACTTGTTACTCAAATAACTAGAAAACGTAACCAAGAAGAATCTCTGCTGGATCTTGTGTCATGCAATGACAATACGCTAGTTTGTGATGTGGATTACCATCCACCCATAGGTAAGAGTGACCACCTAGTAGACCAGCTACAATACAGGTAATTCATACCAATAATAAGAACGATGTTAACCAAATGCATTACGATTTTTACAAGGCAGACTTCAAGGAAATCTCAGAACATCTGACAAAAACTTCAACTATTAATGAAAACTCTGTTAATGACATGTGGCTATCTCTTAAAAATAAAATTGGTTCATTAATAGAAGACTATGTACCAAAAAAGGTTATAAATAAAAAGCGACGTACGAATAAACCTTGGATAAACAAAGAAATCCATGACCTAATCCTGAAGAAAAAACAACTGTGGATCACTTACAGAATTAATCCTAATAAGGACGCGTATAACAAATATAGAAGAGACACCAAAATCATGCCATCATTGTCACGTGCGGCCGATCGTCTGTCATAGGACAGAGACACTACGAATTCAGGCAATAGGAATGCATCACTCACTCTAGCCCGCACATTTAACTCGGAGCGAGTTAAAAAAAAAAACTATTTGAGTGAACAACGTAGGTACGGTCACATACATGTAGAAATTATGAGGGTGTGGAGCTTTTAAAATCAAAACTTGAGGAAGCGAATGTTTTGCGGATATCAAAATTTATGCGGATGCTTCGCAGTTGCGGATGCGGATACGGATATCCGTTAATCCCTGCGGCATACCATCAATAGTACTCAAGACTTGCTCTCAGGCTTTGACCAGCAACTTGGCTCAGATTATGAACAGATCTCTGCACGCGTAGCATGAACACCGTAGAAACGAGTTTTGTCGACGGAAGAATCGACAAAATGACATATAAACAATCACTATCTGTCATTTTGTCTATTCTTCCGTCGACAAAACTCGTTTCTACGGTGGTCATGCTACGCGTGCTGGAAGATGGAATAGTGCCAGCTGATTGGAAGGTGGCCAACATAGTGCCTGTTTACAAGAAAGGAAATAAACTAGACAAATTTAAAAGGGTATACTGAGATGGTTTGGGCATGTTGAGAGGATGAATGAAAGGCGACTAACAAAATGTATTTACAAGGCTGATGTAAAGGGAAAGGCCGGGCGGGTACGCCCTAGGAGGACATATACTGATGTTATTGGTGTTGTTCTTCAGAAAGGCCAGGTGCGTAGTACTCGCAACTGGCGTGCGTGTATGACCAGATGTATAAACGTAAACGAGGCAAAAGGAGTATGTAAGGATCGTAGCAGGTGGCGTTCTGTAGTTTCTGCCTACCCCCATGGGAAGAAGGCGTGAGTTTATATTATGTTACGTGAAATAAACTATTACCCGTAAACTATAGACCTATTAGTTTGACTAGCGTACTATGCAAAACAATGGAAAAAATAATTGCAAATAAGATCAGAGAATTCCTATCACAGGACAAAGATATCCAGGAGGAGCAACATGGATTTGTCCCGAGACGATCAGTCACAACGAATCTACTAAAATGCGTACATGAATGGACTAAGAATCATGACAAAGGGCATCCCACCGATGTAATATGCTTGGATTAAGAAAAAACATTTGATCGCGTCCCCTTGCTATGTCTAATACACAAACTTGAACACTTTGGCGTACGCGGTAGTATATTAGCCTGGATAAGTGATTTTCTTACCAAAAAAACGTTCCGTGTGTGTGTTGGAGACGTTCTCTTTACAGCTCGTATAGTGCTCAGCGGTGTTCCTCAAGAATCGGTGCTCGGTCCGCTGATATTAATTTTATACCTCACAGACTTGAAAAATACACTCCGCCTGCCATTCTCATTATTTGTGGATGACACAAAGTTTTTTGGGAATCCCCATGACCAGAGGCAAGATATCCAAAATGATCTAAACGCTATACCGCATGATTTTTTTACCGTCTCAAAATTTTTACAGGGTGTTCTACTCATGAATATAAACAACTTTCACTATGGGAGCAAATCTGAAATCACGAAAAAAAATCAGCTGTTTGTACAAAAGTTCAATACCTACTTGACCAAAATGTATGAAACAGCTGATTTTTTTTTCGTGATCTCAAAGTTGCTCCCATAATGAAAGTTGTTTACATTTATGGGTAGAACAGCCTGTACACATTTCGAGACGGTAAAAAAAATCATCTGGTATACAAATGGACTCAGGACTGGTTGTTGACGCTGAATGTTGATAAATGTACCACCTCACACATAGGTAAAAACAATCCTTGGAAAACTTATCGTCTCGGACTTCAAAAACTCTCATCTGTTGAGTCACAGAAAGACCTAGGTGTTATTATGTCCAACGACCTAAAGTGGGAAGCACACATATCCAGTATTGTAAAAACAGCAAATTCGAAACTTAACATCATCCGCAAGGCATTCAAGTACCTGACGCCTAAAACATTTGTCAAGTTGTACAAGGCCTACATAAGACCTCTCTTGGAATATGCTAATGTCATCTGGGATCCATATTTCAAAAAAGACATTATTCTACTTGATAATGTACAAAGAATGGCAACCAAGATGGTTCGCATCATGCGTAATCTACCTTAAGAACAGCGCCTCAAAGACCTTGGCCTTATCACACTGGAACAGCGTAGACAAAGGGGTAGGCTCATTGAGACGCACAAAATACTAACAGAACACTATGAAGTGCCCAGCCTTCAAGACATTTACACTCTGAATGCCAACATAATCTATATCACATATCCTAGATAAGAATGCTTGGACGCATGCTGGTCTAGCTCCATAGGACAATTTAGAGTCTAGACAAAATCAAACTGGTTGCTAATTTAATTGTGTAATTAAATATGATAAAAAAAATACATTCTGTGATTACTTGAACTCACACACTGACTAATTAGTATCACTTGTAATTTTTTTAGGAATATCGTATAGGTATCTACTTTTACAATGCTTGTAAATATGTGAACACCATGTATCCATTACATAATTATTTTTTCTGTCATTGCTTCATTTTTAATTATTTTTACCTATTGTGGTATAGTAATCTTATTCCAGGTGCATCGTCTTCACATATAATTATATAATTAATGTTTACAAGATATTGTAAAACATTTTAAAAGAGTAACGGTGGAGTTTCTTGTCCATTCTTCCCCATACGAAAACTACCTTTTGGAAGGGGCGACTAGAATCAATTCTATTTTTTGTTTTTGACGTTCAAAAGTGCCTTTTTGTGCTTAATTGAAATAAATTATTTGACTTTGACTTTGAACAAACATTTGCGTGAGCATTCCCTAAAGTTATGGGAAAATTCATAAAAGAAAAAGCCTTTGAAGCAATTCTTATCTAACCGAGTTGTAACAAACAGCATGGAACAGCGTCTCCCGGAGAATGTTGTGACGGCTTCCTTCACTGCTTCACACACTGCTTCAAGAATCAACTGGACAGATTAAACATCTGCAAGCTATTTGATACACACGCATCAGATAATTAGCTGCTAGTGTGTCTAACCAAATAATAATAATAACCTCACCGCCATATCTCTGCGTTGACGTCGTGGTGGGGCTTGCGCGCTACGAACTCTAGGTCTGTGCCGGTAGAGTTTACTTTGCCGGAACGGGTCTGGGATGAGGAGCCAGACCAAGAGAGATACAAAAACCTGCAAGGCAGCTTGTGGCGAGCTGTTGGGCAGTAGCGACCCCACGGATCTCCCAGGAGAAGTCTGGTTCCTCACCTCTGGCTTGCCTTTATTGGCCGACTGGAGTGAACACTGACGAGGAACGGAGCTCCCACCTCATTCTTGCCTTAATTGGCCGGCTTGAGTGGAGATTCGCAAGAGCAAACGTGCTCGGAAGAAGGAAGTATTCCAGTAAGTGCTCGTAGGGATCTTGACCATCTTCCGGGCTCTGGAATTGTTCTGAAAGCCGTGTAATAACTCTCCACTCCTCAAGCACCTCAGGACATGTTGCCTCCTTGTCGTTACGTCACTATGTGCTAGCGACAGTTTCCGGGGGCCCATTATTGAGTGTGCAAGTCACCCCCTGCCATTTTATCCATGTACAATAAAACATTGATCAGGCAGGGGACATAGCTCTTCCATGGTTTAAGGTAACCAATCCACTATAGGTAGTCACCCCCAAACCTATAGCCCAATATGTTTTGTTTCCATGTTCTGCAATAGTCCTGCACCAACCGGGGTAGGTGCAGTTGCATAGTGCATACAGGGATAATCGTCGGTTGATGTCTCATTCCATTTAAAATTGTCTAAGGGGCCTTTGCGAGTTGGCTTCGGCCCTTTGTACGCCTTCCAAAGGTCCGGGACCCCAGGGTCCCGATATATGTCAAAGACAATATAATAATAATAAATATTTCCAAAAATTCACTGTTTATCAGGTATCGGCAGTCTTCCGGACGCGGTGCTGTCAGAGCTGAAGAACCACAAGGACCTGGGATGCCACTCAGAGATGTTCAGCGTCGGGGTCGTCGAACTGGTCAAGCGCGGAATCATGACTAACAACAAGTATTATATGCTTTTTTATTTATGTGGGATAGGTAATCAACTAATCACCATTGTGAAATACTTAACATAACATCATGGCTCCTCGAAGAGTTGGCAGAGGTGTACCATATGTGACTACCTATAGTACCCCCACTTTTCGCAGTTATGTTTAAAAGTTTCCGGATAACGCCCTAAGCCGAGGCTCGTACCCCACAGGGGGTGCCCTTAGCGAGCGTTTTATCCTAAGCTTTTTAGCTTAGTTTATGTGTGCCCTGGCTGGAAGCTTTGAGTGTAGTAGCTTAAGGCAACCACAGGATTAACCGGTTAAATAGCCACGGTTTCAGGAACCAGCTATGAGATGCCCTATAGAGAAAAAAAAAAAACAGCGCTAGTGGGTATGTCAGTGCATCACAATCACAATGCATAAAAAAATGTAGTGCCACATTTTTTTTTTCCGCGGCCCTTCTTTCGTAGCGCGCCTTCTATGTTGATTTGCGACCGTAAAAAGTAACTAAGTACTGTAATTTAATTTTCTTAATAAAAATCCCTCGGCAAACTTCATGTTTCGTCAGTTGTCGGATTTCTATCAGTTGCCCTTTGCACTTGGTGCAGACCGGACGCTCTCAATCGACTTGGAAGTATATAGAGTTGTTAATACACTTTTAACCTTATGTAATTTATTTAAAAAATGGGAAGCCGCAGGCACGATAGATAGGAAAATAGTTTTACAGCTCTATATAGTTCACACGGAAATCAAAACAAAACAACAATAATAATAGTGCTTAGTTCTGAATTCAAATTATTATAGGTAAGTACACGATAAATCTAATAATTGATGGACATGGAAATTAGCATTCGTTTGTATTCGGAAATGCGATGTTTCACGACGGACATTAAAAAAATAGAAATACGATACCTATGTATTTCATCATCTGCCTAGCCTTTTCCCAACTATGTTGGGGTCGGCTTCCAGTCTAACCGGATGCAGCTGAATACCAGTATTTTACATGGAGCGACTGCCTATCTGACCTCCACAACCTAGTGACTAGGTAACACGATACCCCTTGATAAGACTGGTTGTCAGACTTTTTGGGCTTCTAACTACCCGTAACGACTGTCAAAGATCTACAAATGACAGCCGGGACCAACGGCTTAGCGTGCTTTCCGAGGCACGGGGGGGACTTGGTATGTAAAGATGGTCACCCATCCACGGACCAACCGCGGCAAGCGTAGCTTAACCTGATCGATCGACCCGTGCAGCTGTTATTACTTAGCCACAAGCCCCTCGATAGCCACGATACCTATGTATTTAAAGAATTATAATCATTTAAAATCGTCAATACAACTCTTAGTTCAAATTACCCTAATGAATGACTTTTATATGAAATCCTGGCATTTGAAGCTAATTCTAGCTAAGAGTATTTTGATGATTAGTATATTGATAAGGCCGCGAATTATATTTTCATCAACCTGACACTGACCTGCAAAATGCAAAAAAAAACTGAATAATATCTAATACCTTTAAACTAGCAATTCTTGTATAATATACAATCTGAATCTCGGAAACGACTCTAATGATTTTCATGACATTTTGTATGCAGGGGGGTTCGGGAGCGATAAGTCGATCTAGCTAAGTTTCATTTTTAGAAAATTTCAGATATTGAATTTATTATAAAGAATACCTACACAACTACTACAAATATATAAAGATTAAGGTATTTTTTTTTTGGTATTTGAAGTACGCCGGACATTGTAAAACATTTTAAAAGAGTAACGGTGGAGATTCTTGCCCATTCTTCTCCATACGAAAACTACCTTTTGGAAGGGGCGACTAGAATCAATTCTATTATTTTGTAAATTTTGACGTTCAAAAGTGCCCTACATGGGCCTATTTGAAATATATGATTTGACTTTGACATTTATCATAAGAAGACAGAAATTAAAAGTTTTGTAATGGGGAAATGAAACTCTTGCATATGATACTCACTTGTCCCAGTAATACCTACATACCATTATTTCATTAGCAATATAGTTTGCGCAAGCATTATTTAAAACTTTTTCAAAGGACATTGGGCAAAAATGTATTGGGCTTGGTCCAAAAGTCCACCACAAACGAGACCTATGTCACTGAATAGTCTATTAAATAAATACTAACTTTTACTAAGACTCCCATAAAATGGTTATTTTTTTCAATTGTTTTTGCCTAAACGGCTTGATTGATTTTACAAATAAGGTCTCACGTCATTAGATTTATCTAATAACTACCAGCTTCGTTAAAAAAAAACAACGTGAGGAAGCTTATCCCCATTTAGTGTAGTCTTTTTTTTCTTTATTGTGTGAGATATCAAAACAAAAGGTTCGATGGTAAAATCAAACCAAAGGTAGTAAGACCCAAGCTAACGGTGTTTAGGGATCAAGTGTGAGGAACCTCCTCATATTGCGTGCCTTGTCCCAAGACGACCGAGCGGTAACCGGCTTCTGCTTCTATCTGACTAGGTAAGACAGTAGATATTTGTTGTGAACAGACGTGTCGAACATTTATTAAAATAAATAAATAATTATTTGCTGAATCGTGACCTGGTTTTACCAAATAGCCGGTAGTAAAGCAAACTGTGTCATACGTAAGCATAACATGTGTTAATCGTTTCTGTGAACATGTGTATACGTGATTAACAAGTAAATAACTTGTGTCACAATGGCAAGCAGTCCCTTCAGCAGGGGTGACAGATGTGCTCGAAGCCCACCTCCTACACCTGTGCCCGCACCCGCACCTGCACCTGCACCCGGGCCCTCACCTCACCCTCAACCACCCAGCCAAAGAGAATATGTCATGATGGAAGTAATATCTACGCCAGAAATCCAGAACTGGATGTCGTCCATTGAGCAGTGCCTAAACGAAGTGTGCTCTATTGTATCAGAGGGCAAATTAAACGTGGAGCAAAAACTGCGTATAAGTACCCTATGCCGAAAATTTTGTCACGGCACATCGCAAATGGCTGTTCAGTACCAGTCCCTTAAGAGTAGAGCCGTCCAAGCCCACTCCACCGTCCAAACACTCGAAGACCAAATTGATCTGTCGCAGCAACTGCAAGCCCTTAAGCTGTCAATCGGAGCTTCAATGAAACCGGTAACGGGAATTTCCTTTGCTGAGATGGTTAAACAAGGTACCAACAATTTTATACAGCCGATAAATCTAAGCTCAGTTGCCATATACCCTAACGACAAGCTGAAGTCGAGTGAGGAGACAAAATCACTTGTTCAAAAAATTATATGCCCCGAGCAAATGAAACTTCAGGTAAGAGGACTACGTAAGACGAAAAACGGCGGTGTCATTATCAGCACTGAATCAAAGGACGATATTGAGAAGGTGAAAAAATCTATGCAGCAATCAAATTCAGGACTTACAGTAGACGAACCCTCAAAAAGGAAGCCTAGACTAGTAGTTATCGGAGTGCCCTCATCCATGCAAGAAAAGGAAGTTTTTACTTGCTTATTCCACCAGAATCTAGCAGAGACTCTTCAGAATTGCAGCCTAGAGACCTTTTTGACCTCCATTAAATTAAGCCATAAGTCAGGTAAGAAGGACGCTGAGACCTGTAATTATATAATAGAAGTCTCTGCAGAGATACGTAAAGCCCTGATATCAAAAGGCAGAGTGTTTATAAATTGGTCGTCATGCCCTGTGAGAGACTTCACTCTAGTGACACGCTGTTATAATTGCCAGCAGTACGTACGGACATGCGGCCAAATCATGTCGGGAGACCACCGTTACCTGTGGCCACTGTGGTGATCAAGGTCACTTCATTAAAGAATGCACAAAGAAGACTGAGGAGCCAAAATGTGCTACTTGCTTGCACTTCAAAAAGCCGAGCAATCACAAGACAAGTGCCACTGACTGCCCAGCGAAAATAGTGGCGGAAAAAAGGTAGGTATATCAATTCTGTTGATTATGGAGGCGCCTAAGAGCGCCGTTAATTAAGTATTTTTTTAGCCCGTGTTATTGTTTTTATAATTATGATTAGTAATTTAATTAATGACATAGATAATTTCTCTGTATCTGAATCCCGCGTTTGTGACGTTGAACACTGTAAACAATATCTGTCCTCCCACACTAGTCCACTAACCATACTAACACAAAATATTCGCAGTATTTTTAAAGATTTCGTCAACTTCATCATTTTCCTACAACGTTTAGACATAAACTGTGACGTTATTGTATTAACCGAATGTTGGCTTTACAAACAATATAATATACCACTTATTCCGGGATATAATATGTATAAAAGTAACATAAACTACAATCAGAACGATGGGGTGATAGTTTACACAAGAAATCATCTCAATGTGACTGTCGAGGAACCAAATATGGACGACTGTAACAGATTGTTAGTTAAAATTGGGTTAGAATTAGCGATACTTGCCTTATATCGACCCCCCTCTTTTAGAAATATAAACAATTTCACTGACTCTCTAAACAATACCTTGCAGAACCTGTCGTCTTTCAAAAATACAATTTTAGTTGGAGATATTAACATCAATATTCTTCCAGAAAGTGTTGACGCATCCGCTGAGGAATACCTTAACCTATGCGCCTTCCATGGTTTGCTTCCTGCTCACACGCTTCCTACACATCAAAGTGGTTCTTGTTTGGACCATATTATGCTCAAATCAAATTTCCCTGCACTTGCCCTTGTAACTAATTCCACAATAACCGATCACAATGCTACCCTACTTATTTTAAATTGTAAATTACCAAAAGTAGACACTCGCACAATTTCTAGTTTAATTGTAAATAAACTTGAAGAAGATTTACGCAATATCGACTTTGACCCAGTTTACGATTCCGCTGATCCGCAGTTTTGTATGTTGTATCTAATTAAAAATGTGCAACATGCAATTCAGAAAAACACGGTCATGTCTCGGCGAAATAATAAAAAGCGGCCAAGTGCGAGTCGTACTCGCCCATGAAGGGTTCCGTAGCAGCAAGTAACATTGAATGAAAGGTAAATTGCTGTTTACGATTTATGACGTATTAAATAAAAACTACTTGCTAGATCTCGTTCAAACCAATTTTCGGTGGAAGTTTACATGGTAATGTACATCATATATTTGTTTTAGTTTTATCATTCTCTTATTTTAGAAGTTACAGGGGGGGGGACACACATTTTACCACTTTGGAAGTGTCTCTCGCGCAAACTATTCAGTTTAGAAAAAAATGATATTAGAAACCTCAATATTATTTTTGAAGACCTATCCAAAGATACCCCACACGTATGGGATTGATGAAATTTTTTTTTTTAGTTTCAGTTCTAAGTATGGGGAACTCCAAAATTATTTGTTTTTTTTTCTATTTTTATGTAAAAATCTTAATGCGGTTCACAGAATACATCTACTTACCAAGTTTCAACAGCGTAGCTCTTATAGTTTCGGAAAAAAGTGGCTGTGACATACGGACGGACAGACAGACAGACAGACATGACGAAACTATAAGGGTTCCGTTTTTTGCCATTTGGCAACGGAACCCTAAAAATTACAACATAAAACCATGGATCACGACAGGACTCATTCGCTGTATGAAAAATAGAGATAAACTGCATATGAAAGCTAAATCTAATCCAAATAATTTAATTTTGCAACTGTTGTATAAAAGATATCGTAACTTCTGCAATAATCATCTAAAAAAAGTAAAAAGCAACTACGATAAAATTGCACTAGAAAAAGCTGGTACAAATAGTAAAAAAATCTGGAATTTTATTAAAAGTGTAACGTATAACTCTAAGCAAAATCAGTCATCTTCAGGTTTATTACAAGCACACTCATCACAGTTAGCATCTGCCAACATTGCGAATAATTTCTTTGTTAATGTTGGTAAATGTTTGGCTGAAAAAGTTCAGGGCGAGTCACATTAATTAACAAGCACACCATTTGCATGTAGCACTATTCCATCATCCTTTGTGTTACTAGACACTGACGAGACTGAGGTAGAAACGATAATTATGAGTTTGAAGGACGACTGTGCAGTTGGCTGGGATAACATATCAAATAAAATTATTAAACAGTTCAGGCACATTTTGGGACCGCCACTAACTTATATTTTCCAAAAATGTTTAACTACAGGTCTTTTTCCCGAGTGCCTCAAAAAAGCTGTTGTTGTCCCTGTTTACAAATCAGGCAGTAAAGATCAAGTGACAAATTATAGACCTATTTCTTTGCTGCCTAGTTTATCTAAAATATTAGAAAAAATTATGAATAAAAGGCTCTACAAATACTTGGAGGATAAAGCAATTTTATCTAAACGGCAGTTTGGGTTTAGGCCTAAAATGTCAACAGACGATGCCGTGCACCATCTGACTGACTATCTAGCACAAGAACTTGATAATGGTAACCACACAGTAGGAATCTTCCTGGACCTCGCCAAAGCTTTTGATACGGTTTCTATTCCTATTCTGTTGCACAAGCTTGAAGCCTTAGGTATCCGAGGCACCCAGCTGAAATTATTTAAGAGCTATCTAGAAGATCGTACTCAATGTGTAAGGATTGGTAATATTCTCAGCGATACTAAAAAAAATACGTCCTTCGGAGTTCCCCAAGGAAGTATTTTAGGGCCTACACTATTTTTTATATATATTAACGATCTCTGTAACCTAAATCTAGATCACGGCCAAATTGTTTCTTATGCTGACGATACTGCCCTTCTATTTTCGGCTGACTCAGAAAAAAATGTCTACAAGCATGCGCAACATGGATTCAATATTGTTTATAAATGGCTTCAACATAATTCACTAACACTAAATGCAGACAAGACAAATTACATTAAGTTTTCGATGCGCAAGCAAACATCAACAACAAGCACTGCCTCGACATTACATGCTCATTATTGCACAATTCGTTCAGATAACCAATGTGTTTGTCCCAACATTAAAATGACAAATACAACAAAATACCTTGGTGTTATAATAGATGAAACACTTTCGTTCAAACAACATATACAAGCTTTAAATAATAGGATTCGCAAGTTAATATTTGTTTTTAAAAAGTTACGCTATATTGCTGACCCAAAAATCGTTAGACAAGTTTACTTTGCTTTATGTCAATCAATATTAACTTACTGTATTACCACATGGGGTGGAGCGGGTAAAACAATGTTACTAACCATCGAGAGAGCTCAAAGGGCGATTCTCAAAGTGTCTACTTTCCGCCCTTTCCTTTTTCCTACTAACCTCCTATACAAATCTTGTGAAGTATTAACAGTTCGGCAGCTATTTATAATGGGTATTGTATTAAAACAACACACAGCTCTACCTTACAGGACTGCGTATGCTAATAAAAGGCGTAAAGATATAGTGTGTCCACAAAATACATCAGAACGTGCTTTTGTATCTAAATTCTACCTGTACCTCGGTCCTCTTCTCTATAATAGACTAAATTCGAAAGCAAACATTTATTCCCTGAACTACATAAATTGTAAGAGTATTCTCAAGGATGCTCTCCAAAGTATGTCTTACGAAGATACAGAGAATTTACTAACTGTGTTAAAGTGAATAAGTATGTACAAATTTCACCTACGTTAAGTATTTATCAAATTTAGAAACTAAGATTTAAGCTACTCAACATATAATTAGTGATCTATTGGTGCCGATTCCCTTGTTCACAAACTAAACTAAATTTAAGTTCAGTGCATCTTTTTCTTTCTATTTCATTAAGAAAAGGACAGAAGATAAATTTTAGTTTAGTCCTGTCAAATTAATCATCGCCTGTCACTCTCCATACAAGTTTAGACGTGATTAAAAACTTGCCGACTAAAATTACGTCAATTTACGTCAAGCGCTGATTAATTTGACAGGACTAAACTAAAATTTATCTTCTGTCCTTTTCTTAATGAAATAGAAAGAAAAAGATGCACTGAACTTAAATTTAGTTTAGTTTGTGAACAAGAGAATCGGCACCATTGTCAACCTGCAGATAATTTATTTATTTATAAGTCTATTTTAGCTCTTCTCGCCTGAAACACAGGATTACCTAGTTCAGGCACGTAAGTCTTAGGAATATAATTTACATTTAAGCAAATCTGTAATAATTTTTATGCCTTGTAATAATTTGTTGAATAAATATTAAATACTAGCTTCTGCCCGCGACTTCGTCCGCGTGGAATAGTTACTTTGGGCTAACGCTAACTTTAACCCGCGACTTCGTTTACGTAGAAGGCGATTTTTTAAATAAAACGTACAGACGCCAGCACTTTAAGCTACTACAATCTGTCGAATTTATTTAATAGATTTTCAACTTTATCGCTGAAGTATAAGGTTCAAAGTTGATTGGGAAAATTTGACAGTTTCGGGTAGCTTGATTTGCTGGCGTCTGTACGTTAAGGAGCTATTTTAGATACCTACATTTTGCTTTTATCAGTAAGAGTGGAACTTTAAAACGTTAGGTAAAAGTACTGGGTCTTATAATCTTATATTACGATTCACGCCCTTCCCCCACATGACTGCCTTGCACATCATAAATGCGCGCGCAGTACTTGATCATTATTTTGCTGCGATGTCATTTTAAAACTGCGATATCTCCTAAGATATTCATTGAAATCGAATGATGTAAAGGGCAATTTTGTTTTAAATTAAATACTTGTGATGAATAACGTATTTATTTGGATAAGGATTAATATCATGTTTATAAAAACACCTTCGCAAATAATGCATCATTTTAGAACAAATTTGGTTGGCATAAAAAAGGTTATAGTGAGCCAACCTTAAAAGATAGACATACGCTGTCGCGGACTTTTTTTTAGAACTTTTGAAGGGGAACAATTCTGTCATACATAATTTTTGCGAAACTTTAACCATTTACGCAGCGCACGCAGAGGAAGCTCTCATAAGGGGAAAAAAAACCCTGATTTTGAAACATTCTTCATTGGTGCTCCACTCCTATTGGCCTTAGCGTGATGATATATAGCCTATAGCCTTCCTCGATAAATGGGCTATCTAACCGTGAAAGAATTTTTCAAATCGGATCAGTAGTTCCTGAGATTAGCGCGTTCAAGCAAACAAACAAACAAACAAACTCTTCAGCTTTATATATTAGTATAGAAGTATAGATTAATAATTTCTCTAGGTGTTGGTCGAAACTCTTCGGTATCAAACCATTTACTGACTACTGACAGTACTGACACGACTATACGCAATTTTTTTTCTTTCTTTATACGAATGTAATTGAATCGGTACTTTATTATTATTTTTTACGTCTTTGATATTTCTCGGAACCCTAGGGTCCCGGACCTTTGGAAGGAGTACGAGGGGACGAAGCCAACTCGTAGAGGCGCCTTAGACGTTTTTAATGAAATGATGTACCAACCGACGATTATCCCTGTTCGCGCTATGCAAGGGCACCTAAGGATAACCCCCGGTTGGTATAGGACTATTGCAGGATATGGAATCAAAGATATTTGACTATGGGTTTGGGTGGCTAGAGTGGACTGGCTACCTGGAACTATGGAAGGACTATGGCCCCTGCCTGATCAATGTCTGTATGTACACGGATAAAATGGCAGGGGGTGACTTGCACACTCAATAATGGGCACTCGAAAACGGTCGCTAGCACAAAGTGTCGTAGCGACAAGGGAGCAACATGTCCTGAGGTGCTTTTGAGGAGTAGAGAGGTATTCCATGGCTATCAGGACAATCCCGGAAGAACGGTCAAGATCCCTACCAGCATCTTACTGGAATACTTCCTTCCTCCGAGCATGTTTGCTCTTGCGAATCTCCACTCAAGCCAGCCAATAAAGGCAAGAATGAGGTGGGAGCTCTGTTCCTCGTCAGTGTTCACTCTACCCGGCCATTAAAGGCAAGCCAGAGGTGAGGAACAAGACTTCTCCCAGAAGATAGGGTCCGTAGGGTCGCTACTACCCAACAGCTCGCCACATGCTGCTCTGCGGGTTTTTGTAGCTCTCTTGGTCTGGCTCCTACCCTAGACCCGTTTCGGTAAAGTAAACTTTACTGGCACAGACCCAGAATTTGGAGCGCGCAAGCCCCACAACGACGTCAACGTAGAGATACGGCGGTGGGGTTATTATTATTATTTCTTTTCCAGGAAAAAGATGCACAAAGGCCGTATAGTAGGCAGTTTTCTCATCGGAAACAAGACACTGTATGACTTCGTCAACGACAACCCCTTCATTGGTCAGTATTATCAGATTTTTGTTCTGATGTTGTTAATGACATCATCCTATAATATTTACTTATACATACATACATAACATCACGCCTGTATTTCCCAAAGTGTTGGCAGAGATGTACCCTATAGTACACCCACATTTCGCCAGTTATGTTTAAGTCCCATGTAATAGGGGGCGAACCTATTACCATCAACCAGGCACAAATCCAGACTCCGAGCTGCTACTGAGAAATTTCTAATGGAAAAACAAAAAAACAAAAAGTGGTGGCACTCTGGGAGTGCCGAAAGAAGTGAAAACTTGAACAAGATCGCCATGGTGGATGAAAAATACTTGTAAAGAATATTGCTCCGTAACCTTATCTAAATAAAGAGTACAATCGCGTTTACCAAAAAAAAACTTCTGAAACCTTCAAAGTAAAAATACTTGCATAGAATATTAATCCGTAACGTTATATAAATAAAGAGCACAATCGCGTTTACAAAATTGTGGTGTCGTCATGGTGTCGCGAAATCAGTGGTTTAATCCCATCTCAAAAAAGCCCAACGCGCTTAGGCGCGTGACAAGTGATAATGCCTAATATGTATATACTAGCACTGAACAGAATCCACTGAATTTATATTTATAACTAACTATTTACCTATGCAACACTTGGAGCCTCTTCACACGATGCGTTGCGGCGCCGCACCATAAAGATTCGGTCACACGTTGAGAGTGAGACCACAAGAATAAAAAAGCGGCCAAGTGCGAGTCGTACTCGCCCATGAAGGGTTCCGTAGCAGCAAGTAACGATAAGTTTACGATTTATGACGTATTAAAAAAAAACTACTTGCTAGATCTCGTTCAAACCAATTTTCGGTGGAAGTTTACATAGTAATGTACATCATATATTTTTTTTAGTTTTATTATTCTCTTATTTTAGAAGTTACAGGGGGGGGGACACACATTTTACCACTTTGGAAGTGTCTCTCGCACAAACTATTCAGTTTAGAAATAAATGATATTAGAAACCTCAATATCATTTTTGAAGACCTATCCATAGATACCCCACACGTATGGGATTGATGAAAAAAATTTTTTTGAGTTTCAGTTCTAAGTATGGGGAACTCCAAAATTATTTGTTTTTTTTCTATTTTTGTGTAAAAATCTTAATGCGGTTCACAGAATACATCTACTTACCAAGTTTCAACAGCATAGCTCTTATAGTTTCGGAAAAAAGTGGCTGTGACATACGGACGGACAGACAGACAGACAGACAGACAGACAGACAGACAGACAGACAGACAGACAGACAGACAGACAGACATGACGAATCTATAAGGGTTCCGTTTTTTAACGGAACCCTAAAAACGAGCAGAAGGCAAGCTTCCTAACAGAGTTCAAAATTCTTATCTGTTTTCATAGGGCTGTCACTCTTTTATTTATTACCTACACAGTTAGTTGAAAATACTTAAAATCTAAAATTAAATTACAGAAATGTTGGAGATTGACTACGTGAATAACACCCACATAATATCGCTACAGCCGCGCATGACGGCCATCAACTCTTGCATCGAGGTCGACCTCACGGGACAAGTGTGCTCTGACTCTGTTGGTAAGAGACTGCAGTAGGTATACCGTATAACCCGCGAAAATAAATAAACGAAATGAAAATATCGTTTCGTTTGACATTCCCATTCCATTCCCTGTCACTTCCACATTTAAAACATGAATGCTGTGCGAGTGAAAGGGCAAGCGCCTGTATATCGCCGCAATTTTTTAAACGCCACTTTTTATACCTGGCCGGTAATATGCCACTTTTACTTGAGACTTCACCAGTATGAATGAGGTTAAAAGCTCAGAACAGGTGGCAGCACAGTTGTACGTCTTTAAACCGCCATTGTTGTGTTTGTTTATGTTTACTTTTGTGTCGATCACAAATTATACGAAAACTAGATAAATAAGTATGAGACTTGGAGTGTAGCACTATTAAAAGACGACCTAAGGACAGGGAAAGCGTCTACCACTGGTAAAAAAACAGTTTTAGTAGAAAAGTCAATAAATTATGAACGTTTTATATTTTATAGGTTATATTGTGTTTGTTGACTTTCAGTTCGTTTTTTGTTAAAGACTGGAGGCGTACGATAGAAATAACCTGATCAGAGTTGAAAACCAACTCGGGCATGATCTTCCTGAATGAAAAACCTCAGAAATAGCACTTCTAGCACTGATCTAATATGATAATATAAACACACACATACTTTACTATAATTTACATAATATTACATCACAAGTGCCTGTATGTAATGAAAACAGACTTAGTTTTCTTGGGAGCATCACCTTTAAACCACTTTCTCCCATAAAAGGTATAAAGGATAGCACATTGTCTCGACGAAATATCGGATTCCAATTTTTTTCGGAGAGTTTTCTCTCACAGTTTTCTTCTTATGATATCTTTGGCTAATACATGGGTCCCCCGTATTTTTTCAGTAAATAGCTTCGCAACTGGGCTCAATAATTAATTATGCGTAAAAGAAGTTGCTTGTTTAAAAAAAACGTATGGCTAGCTGTCAAATTATAAGACGCTAGAGATCAGCGCCATCTGAAGTGAGCAAGTGGCAGTTTTATCCCCATTATGAAACTATATAATTTTGCTAAACAATAAACCATCTGAACAAATGGTGTTTCTGGCGGAAAGAAATGATAATTTTTTATATAGTGTTGCTACTACAACCGTCTTTTCTTAAATCTTGCAGGTACCCGCATGTTCTCCGGTTTCGGTGGTCAAGTAGACTTTATCCGCGGCTCGGCAGAGGGCGTGGACGGGCGAGGCAAGCCCATCATCGCGCTTGTGTCTGTCACTAAGAAGGGACAGTCCAAGATTGTGCCTACGCTTAAAGTTGGTCAGCATACTGCATCGTTCTATAGCTCATAATATGTATACAGGGTGAAAAGTTGAAGCAGCCCCAGGAAGTATCTTAAATATTGATGCTTCCAATTTTTACTCGAAGCAAACAAGCGATTTTTTTCCAAATAAGTAAAACGGCATACGAATATTTTGAAAAGTCGCTTGCCTGTACCGGGAATCGAACTGACACAAATGCCACAAAAGGCCCCCTAGAAACCTACTGTATTTTTATGGCACCATTCGAAAGAAAAATCTCTCTAATAAATATAGTATCTTAAAGGTCGGTAGTATCTTAACGCAGGGGGTTCAGTCAGAATCATGTATTGAATCCATAGTAACAGTTTTCACGTCGATGTCCCTGCCACCCTGTATAATGTATATTAAGCGACAAAAACTGAAATGTTCAGGAGAGCCGTTCAAAGTTTTAAATTTTTGAAAAACTGACGTATTTTTACTGGCATAAACTGCCATAAACGCCAAAAAAACTTATCGTAGAGCCATGGGAGTAAGCGCATTCGAAAGAGCGGAAAATTTTACACAGGATGGCATATATAACTCGTTTTTGACCAAAATATCGCTTATCCCCCTTACTTCCCTTTTACCGTCGATATATACTTAGATGAAATATTGCTTTGTATCTCGCAGGTGCCGGCGTCGTGACGAGTCGCGCGCACGTTAACTGGGTTGTGACTGAGCAAGGCATCGCCTACCTGTTCGGCAAGACGCTCCGGCAGAGAGCATACGAATTGATCAAGATAGCCCACCCAAAGCATCGCGAAGCATTAGAAAAGGCCGCATTTAAACGCCTCAAGTGCATGCCATGTCCTTAAAAAAAAAAAACAAAAAAAGTATACACAGAATTTAGTGGAAACTAGCTGGCCTGAATGAATCTTCATCATCATCATTTCATCCGAAAGACGTCCACTGCTGAACAGAGGCCTCCCCCAAGCACCGCCACTTCGACCGGTTCTATGCTCCCCGCATCCAGCGGATTCCTGCGGCCTTCACCAGGTCATCGGTGGTTATAATATTGGTGCCTTGCCTTTGCTTGTAGCGCTGATGGAGGAGACCACGTTGACGCGGCGTTAACGTCGCTTATACGCAGCGTGTACGTTCGACGAACGCCAACGCTAAGTACGAAGGGAGCCTTAAGCTAGGTGAATAAGCCTAGTGCGAATCGAGCATGCAAACTTTACGGTTCCAATAGCAAGTACTTGGGAGATTTTTTTATTGTTCGTAAGTTGTCAGGGCAACGAGCACAAAGGACGACGCTGAAAGAGATACATTGCAAATGTCTTCAGTTTTAAGCCCATCACTATCATCTCAGCAAATATTCACCTAAATTAGCTTGCAACGCGGTCTCAAACTTCCTGCCAATTTTCAAATCTTGTCCCAGTACAAAACGGCTGATGAATTTGACCGGTCCGAAGTTTGCGCAGAAGGCTGCGCAATGTCATTTTTTTTAAACTAAATGGTGACATGAGGCGAGTGTGAGTGAGAGAACATAGACGAAAGTTCAGTGAGCCTATGTTCTGACTGGCCGTATAGATAGATAGATAGATAGAATATTCTTTATTATGTACACCATAAAAATTACAGACATTAATTTAAAAAATTTACATTAGGTGACACAATGGGCGGTCTTATCGCTAAAAGCGATCTTTTACAGACAACCTTTGGATGGATTTAAATAATATATGTATTGTAGTCTCCACGATTTATTATTATTACTATTTATTTTTATTATGGGTTTCATTTTATCCAACGGGCTACCCACCTCCTAACCCCATCCCCATCTCATCATCATCAATCATCCCTATCTTGGTCACATTTAATTCAGGTCGCTATGGTCCCAGAAGCATTACCACAATTATTTTATGGTTTAGAATTTATAAGTTTTATAACTATTTTATTTGTTACATAACAAACGTTATCTATTTTAAAGGACAATAGTGCCGATTTCCTTGTTCATAAACTAAACTAAATTTAAGTTAAGTGCATCTTTTTCTTTCTATTTCATTATGAAAAGGACAGAAGATAAATTTTAGTTTAGTCCTGTCAAATTAATCAGCGCTTGACGTAAATTGACGTAATTTTAGTCAGCAAGTTTTTAATCACGTCTAAACTTGTATGGAGACTGACAAGCGCTGATTAATTTGACAGGACTAAACTAAAATTTATCTTCTGTCCTTTTCATAATGAAATAGAAACAAAAAGATGCACTGAACTTAAATTTAGTTTAGTTTGTGAACAAGGGAATCGGCCCCATTAGCTCTTACCAGTATCTTGGTTCTACTATTTTATTTGATAGACATAACGTTTTCTATTATAAAGGACATGAGGCAAAAATGTATGGGGCTTGGTCCAAATATCCTCCAATAACGAAACCTATTTCACTTAATAGTCTACCAAAAAATCTGTTACTGAAAGTTATAACTACAATAAAAAACATTTTTTTTTTACAATAATTTTACCCTTTAAATTTCTATGAATAATAAAAAAAATATTCCTTACCTACTTAATTTAATAGACTATTCAGTTACATAAGTCTCGTGACTCCCGACAGTGGTCCAAGTAATGGAGATTTGGACCACTTTTGCCCAAATTGTCTTTTGGAAGTGCGTTTTAATTTTTTTATGCAGTAAAAATATCAAAATAAATGCAATGTTTTATGCAATAAAACTCGTCGTTCTTATTTTGAATTTATAAAATAGTATAGTCGATCAGAGCAGTGGTGGCCCAGTGGTAACGGCCGCGACTTACGAGTTGTAGATCGTAGGTTCGAGCCCTGACAGGCGCTTTACTTTGTGTAAATTATTTCATCACCACTGCTCTCAAAACGGTGAAGGAAAACATCGTGAGGAAACCGGTATGTCCTAGAACGGAAAATTCGAAAACATGTGACATCTACCAACCCGCACTGGGCCCGCGTGGTGGATTACGGCCCACTCCCTCTCACAGAGAGGAGGCCTGTGTCCCAGCAGTGGGAACAGTATAGGCTGATGATGATTAGTCGATCTCGTAATTGCTTTATCACCTCAAAGCTAATGACACTTGCACGTCATAAAGCGACAAGGGTGGGTACCTATTTGCCTGTGTGACAGTTACATAATTGCAATCTTAGTGAAGTTTTTATTTTACTCGGCATTGGTGCCGATTCCCTTGTTCACAAACTAAACTAAATTTAAGTTCAGTGCATCTTTTTCTTTCTATTTCATTAAGAAAAGGACAAAAGATAAATTTTAGTTCAGTCCTGTCAAATTAATCAACGCTTGACGTAAATTGACGTAATTTTAGTAAGCAAGTTTTTAATCACGTCTAAACTTGTATGGAGTAGTGACAGGCGCTGATTAATTTGACAGGACTAAACTAAAATTTATCTTCTGTCCTTTTCTTAATGAAATAGAAAGAAAAAGATGCACTGAACTTATATTTAGTTTAGTTTGTGAACAAGAGAATCGGCACCATTGTTGTCGAAAGTGGTAAAGCAATTACAAGGTTGTGTGACAGACTTTATGCACGTGAAAAAATACCTAATGCTTTTCGTTTTAGGGTTCCGTACCCGAAGTGTGCCAAACAGAACCCTATTACTAAGCCTCCGATGTCCGTCCGCCCGACTGTCTGTCAGCGGGCTGTATCTCATGAACCGTAATAGGTAGACATTTGAAAATGTCACATATTGTGTATTTCTATTGCCGCTATATCACAATTAAAAAAAAATTAAAGGGTGTCCCCACCCCATACAATAAATTATTAAATAAAATAAAAAAAACTACCCAGGCCTATGGGATGTCATTTTTTTTAACACATCGTGTAGAGTACAAATATAATATTTATTTAGTTATTTTTATCATCAAAAACGAAGAAATAGGGGGCCGTAAAATTTGACAGGTTTAGACCATTTTTATACAAGCTCTATCGCAATAACTAAACAAGTTAGGAATTTGAATTTTCTGTACAATATGTTCCATATACAACTTCCGTATATAATCAACATTTATACTAAAAACTCAGATTCTTAAGGTATATTACTTAAATATGGATGATATTGATATTGTTATATACATATATGTATATATGTAAATATATATTGTTATAATTCACATAGTATCATATCAGTATGAAATACAAATTTATCTTTGCAATTTTTAAAGTTAAAAATTAAAAACATTTAAGTAGTATTTTCATTTATCTGAACTAAAAGTTTAGTGCAAGTCGGACTAGCACACGAAAGGTTGGGTTCCGTACCAGCGTACAATATTTAACACTACATATTTTTAAATGAAATAAAGTTAATAATTACGTAAAGGGAGTCCTCAATTCCTCATACAAGAAACGTGTTTTTTTCGGGGTTTTTTTGCTAAATATTGTACGGTGGTACGGAACCCTTCGTGTACGAGTCCGACCCGCACGTGGCTGGTTTTTTTTCTATTAGGCCCTAGTCATAAGCGTTTTGTACCTACGCTGCGTTTTGGGCGCTCAATAAAATAATTCGCACATTATATAAATTTCTATGTAACGAATTACATGAAGTGCGCCCTTGGACGGCAACGCTTGATGTAAATCGTAACATAGAAATTCATAAAATTTTGGAAACGCAGCGTGCAAGACGTGCACCTCAGGTGCCTATTATAACCAGGGCCTAAAAGTACAACCTGACCAATGAATTCTCAATTTATCTATTTATTTTTAAAAGAGTAACCGTGGAGTTTCTTGCCGGCTCTTCTCGGAAACACCAGTTTGATCCGTTTGTCTAGCTTCTGACGTTTGGCCCTCCCTTGTAGGTACCTATACGTGAAATACAATATTTTAGAAAATAAACTAAATAATAGGGATTTTATAGTTGAAAATAAGTAACCAAAATGTAACCTTATTATTTATGTATGAATTAAAAAGTTAAAACGATTACTTGGATCCGAGCTGTGTGTGTGAAAAACCTCTGTTTCACACACACAACGCCACAGAGCATGTAACGCGGCGGCTGTGATGTATGTGACATGACCTTTATTTTATGATTTTTGCCGATGGGAGAACTGATCTGGAGGGTGCACGGCTTGTAATATTTTAATATTATTGTTTCAAATGATTAAATACGTAACAGAAATGATTCAGTATGTAACAAAAATATTACTGAATTTTATAGGTACTGTCGCCATCTGCAGTGACAAAAGTAACTTATTGTTTTAGGATGCGGACACTAGATGTCGCATTTTAGTATGGTTTACACGGATGTTGAAGTGTCAAAAAGTATCGATATAGTATATCGATATTTTTAAAATGTATTTATTGATATCGCTAATTTATTCCAAATAAAATATCAATGTTATATCGGCAACATTTGATGAGATTATTGCCGTTTTGTACAGACTTCTAAAAAGGAAGAAGTTCTCAATTTGATATGACCTGAAAAAGTATGGGAGAAGAAACATTCAGAGCGTTTATTCAGAAAGTGAGCAACGTCCCAAATAAATGTTAAATATTTCACTGTTTCGATTAATTTGGCAATATTACGGTATAGAAATATGGCTAACTAGTGAACTAAAATATTCATTAAGAAATGCAATAAATAATATCATAATACCGAATATTTAGTTTTAGATTTAAAAAAGTATTTGGAAACTTTCCATATGCCTTTTTTACACCTAAAACGGTTACAACATCAAATTCAGTTTTATTTCTAGTTCACTCGTTAGCGATATTTCTTATTTCCTTATAGTATTACTATTGCCAAATTAATCAAAATATTTGACAGCTATTTGCGACGTTGCCAACTTTTAGAATGAACGCCCTTAATAATTTCCAAACAAACTGTACCATTACATTTTATGGATTACACAAAAGTGATTTACATTTAAAAGTGATTTACAAACCATGGCAACTGAAAAGTTTTGGATATTCTTTTGTTCATATCGAGATAGAGAGAGATTTCGATATCATATAACGGTTATAATGTTATATAATATCGAAATATGAAAATTTTATCTAAATGACATTGATAATTTCTAACACCGTTTGATCAATCACCATGAAGATAGCCATGAAATATATGTATGTTTGCATGGAGAAGAATTTAAGGAGTTTTTTCTGATATCCACGCGGGCAAAACCACGAGCAAAAGCTGGCACATTTTATAACGGTCAAAAATATATCGATATTTCAAATGAAAATGATCGTTTCTCCTTGTCCCGTCCCTGATTACTGCAGCTTGCTGTCAGTTGTCACGGCCGTCGCCGGGTCCGGTTCAAGTCCGGTTTGGCTGGGTCGCCTGTTGTTTGTGAATGTTTGCTGTCAGCATAACTGTCAGTTTATAGTGTAAAGTACTCTGTGGTCGGCTGTCTGCTGGTAGTGAACCTACGTATATAGCACTATACAACACACACAGTAGTGATTGAGTGGGTGCGATTCGGACGTTCATTAAAATTTTAATCAAATCAGACAAAAAACAACACGGCCTGGACAACTAGGCGGTTAAGATTAAAATAACTAAAGTCTTTTTAATAAGCTTCCTTGAAATGTCTGTGTGTAAATACGTGCCCAATGTGGCAATCCGAAATTTCGGTAGATTAGGTGGCGTACTGAGTAGTGCAAAGTTGAACAGAAGTTATTTTACGTACACCCAATCATTGTCGCAGCCCCTGGATAGGAAGCCTGACTATGGGACTGCCAAAGAGGCGTTTGAGAAATATTTAAAATCCGGTAAGTAAATATTTATTATTTCTCGATATTCACCTACACAAATTACCTAAATGAATTGTTTACGTGTTCAGCACAGAATTATGCTAAGTAATTAATTAATTGCTTTAGAACGAAACGTTTCACTATATTTATGATCGACATTCGACGCGGCCGCGTTTTGTGACAATGGCAAGTCCGAATTGCCCCAAACTAAAATAAAACAAAAGACAACCGCTCCTAACTTAAGACGACCCACTGACCAATACCGGTGAAGTAGAAAATAACTCGGAAAGATACAGAAAGCAAGCAGCATTGAACATTTTATTTGTAATCATTGCTGGAGTGCCTACACATCTTAAATAAAAAAAAGTAGTAAAGAAGTGGAATAATCATCCATAAAATTATTATTTTCCATGTTACATAAATTATAATATAAAATTATTTTTACGTCTGACATTTCTCGGGACCCAGGGGTCCCGGACCTTTGGAAGGCGTACGAGGGGCCGAAGTCAACTCGCAGAGGCCCCTTAGACATTTTTAATGAAATGTGGTACCAACCGACGATTATCCCTGTTCGCACTATACAAGTGCAGCCAAGGACAAGCCCCGGTTGGTGTAGGACCGCCATTATTATTATTATATTATAATTATTTACTAAAAACACTAAAATATAATTTGGGGTCAGAGGGTCACCTTAGTGTTAGAAAAAATGTCCAAAAGCGCTGCTCTGCTTGTAAGGTTGCAATACACAAGTTGACAGTAGTCAGACATCCAGCTAACCACCACAGTTTTGTCCTGAACCTTCCTCATCAAGCTCTTGACCCAGTGGATGATTTTATAACCATAGTCTATACAAATGTGGGGCTTCTGGCTAAGTAATACACACAGGTCGGGGTCAATCAATAAGTTTAAGTTTCGCTTGCCGTGGAGGAGTGACCATCTTTACATACGAAGCCCTCTCCGTGCCTCGAATAGCATGTTATGCTGTTGGTCCTGGCTGTCATTTGTGGATCTTTGACAGTCATTACGGGTTGTCAGAAGCCCAACTTAGTAAATGGGTTGTAGAGGTCAGATAGGCAGTCACTCCATGTAAAATACTGCTATTCAGCTGCATCGGGTTAGAATGGAAGTCGACCTAACATAGTTGGGAAAAGCTAGGCAGATTTTGAGTTTTTATAAATGTGATCATAGACAAGAAAATACTGTTGTAGCCTCCTTGTGTTTTATACTCAATGAATGGCATTAAGTCGACCTCTGTACATTTCTTGAAGTATCACTACATAGTATAAAACAAAGTCGCTTTCTATGTCCCTATATCCCTATGTATGCTTAATTCTTTAAAACTATGCAATGGATTTTGATGCTGTTTTTTTTAAGAGATAGAGTGATTGAAGAGGAAGGTTTATATGTATAATAACCCGGTTTATACCCGTGCGAAGCCAGGGCTGGTCGCTAGTTCAATAATAAAAAAGAGACCTATTATTATGATAAACAAGTTAACCATATCCAAACTCAGTTGTATGTCGTGTCTCTAGACAGTAGGGGCCTATGTATGAATTATTAGTCTATTATTTAATAGAAGGGAACCAACAAGTAGCACACTCAAGTACAAAGTACATTATGAATCATATTTTATGCTACCTTGAACCATAAATCTTCACCATTAACATACAATTTACTGTGAACTTGTTTTTATTGGTCTGTTTTGTACTGTTGGTATTTTTATAGGTTGTTGTTGTGTCTGGTTTTGCTTGATCCTATTGAATCTTAATGTTTTACCTGGATAAAAAGTATTGTGTGTGTTATCCTGGATATGGTTAATCTGTGTGCCATAATTGATCCAAATCTGTTCAGCTGTTTTTGTAACATTTACATAACTCATTATCTGTTACGATGCCTCATTGAGGTGGATAACAATTAAAATTCTATTGTGTCTCGTTAATGACAGTTGAAAGGATAATATAAAATCACGCCTTGTTTCCCTGAAGGGTTGGGCAGAAGTGCTTTTTTTTTGGGTAGGAAATTATCTCCCGCTCTGGGTGGAGCGGGAGGGCGTGTCAGACTCTTACTGACTAAAACCTACCCGTGTTCCTGCAGTTGCTATGTTGCCGGGGGCCACGATTTCCCTATCGGTTTTCTTCGAACCCCCGACAGGGCAGAATTGCACCTACCTATAGTACACCCACATTTTGCTACTTATGTTTAAGTCCCATGTAATAGGGGGGCGAGTCTATTGCCATCAACTGCGCACAAATCAAAACTGAGTGGCTACTGAGAAATTTAAGATAGAAAATATTTTTACAAAATAAAAAAACCGCCTTCCAAAAAACCACTACAAAGTGAAAAATAACTTAAATTCCGGAAGTCGGTGTCTTTGGTTCTGTATTTTGTTATTTGCCACCGACTTCCAAAATTTAAGTTATTTTTCACTTTGTAGTGGTTTTTTGGAAGGTGGTTTTTTTTTAATAAGATTTTATTTCTCGCTTTTTAGTGATTCAATTTGTAATTTATCTATGTTACATTAGCCTAATGCCAACTGCTCATCACCTTTTACAGCCTTTTACAAAATATTGCTTTTTCCGATGCAGGGACGTTAATCGTTAAGGAATTCTCCTGGTACTTCACCATCAGCTTCACTTATCCATATGCATTGTGACGAGCATAAATTGCTTGACACATATTAAAGTAATCGAATCAAAACCCGTTAAATACTTATTATTGAATAGTCCCGATGGCCATCTGTGGCCTTCATTATCAGTTCCATTTCACCAAATAGTGCTTTTCGAGAGCAACTGCACGAGTTACTATAAAAAATACCCAAATAGCTATAGTTGTGCCTATAATATTTGAAGAGTTCCCTCGATTTCTCCAGGATCCCATCATCAGATTCTGACCAGATGACAATGGGACCACTTCGAGAGCATAGCCTTTCAAACAAAAAAAGAATTTTGCAAATCCATTTATAAATGACGGAGTTATGCCCGAACATGCGTAAAAAAAAAATATAAACATCCGAATTGATAACCTCGTCCTTTTAGAAGTCGGTTAAAAAACCCAATAATACTTTGCCCTACTTGGTAATCGAACCCAGGACCTCATACTCAGCAGTAGCGCTTGCAACCACTACACCAGTCCAATGTTTTTGTGTAATTTTAGAAAAGGTATTCTAAACAATTAATACATTAAATTATTGCATTCTTGATACTTGTTTCAATAGTTATATGTTTTGACAGTTACATTATGATTAAAGTAGGCATGATTGAAGCAAATTGTTGTTTGAACCTACTGTGTAATGTGTAATAATGGTGCATAATCAAATAGTACTTATGCTATCCAATTTAGTGCTGGCTTATTTTGTATATTGTTGCTTTTAACTAGCACTGTAGGTAGGTACGTATAACACTAACAACATTGTTTACCACGTTCAGTGCCGAGAGCCCTCCTGGAGGGCTCATCTAGTCGCATATGGAATGCTGGGAGCCCTCGCGGAGGGCTCATTTTAAATGTAGGTTTTTCTTAGCGAATACACTATTATTGATGTATATTTTAACAAGATTTATTAGTAGGTATATGCGTTGGTTTTTTAATGCAAGCATTTTTATTTTCAAAAATAAAATTTGTTCGCGGTTACAAACATTCACAAAAAATGTAAAAGGTTGGAAACTACGTTATTTTACAGTGTGGTTTAATGTCGTTAACCATCCGCGATGGTTAACTTTAGGGCAAACGTAATGCTGTTGACCCTCCCGGAAGGTTCACTTCCACAATGTATGGCGGCATGGCGTATGAAGAAAGAAAGAAAGAAAAATAGGTTTATTTGTCACAGAAACACGTGTATACATAAAAGACAAGAGTAAAAGAAAACAACAAAAAGTACATAATAAATCACGAGCATAAAACAGAAGTTAGGCGGCAGTTGTACGACATGACTGTGACAAGAAGAGCTCTATGAATAGTGGATGGAGTTGAAGTGTTAAATGTAGTGGCTAGTAAGCTGCATGTATACCAAATAGCCTATCGTCTTCGTCTATCGACGAAGAAGATTTGAATACTCATTTAGCCGACGTACGCACGGACGTAAAAAAATCGCGGCGTGATTTAATCGCGCACGGGATTTTCAACTCTCGGTGTTAAGCCGAGCGTTAAGAATCCAACACGCTAGGACGCACTCTCGTCCCAGCTCGTTGAAAAAATACACTGTTGTATTTTCAACTCTCGGCGCTAAGCAGAGCGTTGAAAATCTAGTGCACGAAAAAAATCGCCGCTATTTTATTACGTCTGTGCGTACATCAGCTAAGGGTTCCGTTTTTTCATTCGGAGGTACGGAACCCTAAAAGAGTAAAAAAGGTAAGTAGGTATTATCAATAAAAAGAAATACCTACCTACTTACAAAGTAGGTAATTACGGTGTAAAGGCTCTTACAAACAGGCGCGACACGCGACGCGACACAAAGGTCGCGCTGGTCTGCACAAGCCTTAATTGTATGCAACAATCCCGTATATTTTTATTGCAACTGTTCCAAGTGTTGTTAACCCTTCATGAGGTCACGGATATATTTGGACAACGTAAAAATGTGCCTCGCACTTAAAAATATAATGTCCAAAAAATACCCGTTTAGCGAGCAGATGCAAAAAAATAAGTACGAAGTGACAGCACATGCACGATAAAAACAGTTATTTTTTTTGCAACCGCGATGTAAAAGAACACAACATCACGACAAAAGTGTACCTATAATACACCCACATTTCGCCAGTTATGTTTAAGTCCCATATAGGTAATAGGGGGCGAATCTATTGCCATCAACCGGGCACAAATCCAGGCTCCGGGCTGTTCGATAAGACCCCTCTTTGAGGAGTGGCTAGAGAGGCGCCACGGCGTCCTCACCTTCCGCCTGACACAGGTGCTCACCGGACACGGCTGTTTCGGGAGGTACCTGTTCAGGATAAAGCGGGAGGAAACGCCCGGGTGTCATCACTGTGTGGATCGCCCGGAGGACACGGTGGAGCATACGGTGGAGGTCTGCCCGGGTTGGGCAGAGCATCGCCGTGTCCTCGTGGAAGCGATCGGCGGCGGTGATCTCTCGCGTCCGGCCCTGATTCGGGCCATGCTACGGAGTGAGAGGAAATGGCAGGCCGTCACCTCGTTCTGCGAAGCAGTAATGCTCGCGAAGGAGGAGACGGAGCGCGTGAGGGAGAGGCAAATTTCGCGCCCTCGCGCCCCTAACCGCCGCAGCAGGAGACGCCCTGGGCGTCGGGAGTCACGAGACGATTTCCGGCCACCGTAGGCGCGGGCTTGCGGACGGTGAGCAATGGGTAGCTCGCCGTCCGATAAGGACCAAGCCCGGGTCGACGGCGCGTTGTGTTCCACGCGCGCCTCAAAGAGATGTCAGCAGAATTGACGGGGTCCGCTAGGGCCAATGCCTGCCGGGGGTTCGAAGAGAACCGATAGGGACATCGTGGCCCCCTGGCAACACGGCAACTGAAGGAACACGGGTGGGTTTTAGTCAGTAAGAGTCTGACACGCCCTCCCGCTCCGCCCAGAGCGGGAGAAGTTATTTGATGATTTCCCACCCAAAAAAAAAAAAAAAAAAAAGGCTCCGGGCTGTTACTCAGAAATTTTTAAAAAACCTCCGTGATGTAAAAGAGTATAAAAACATTTTCTAAAAACCCCAAGGAACATGTAACCAGACTGAAGAAGAAAAATTATATAGACTCTTGAAAGGCAACACTGACTAAGCGACATGGGAAATCATGTCGCTTAGTCAATGTTGCCTTTCAAGCGTCGATATCGTACATGCTTTCAGCGCTACACCACACTGTCGAAATCTTTCCATTCGGTAAATACTATCCTAAAACCGGGCACACAGTGCTGCCAATAAGTAACCCTGCTGCTGGCAGTTACAGATTCCCCGGCTTAGTAATACTTAAAGACTATCCTAATGCTATCCCAAAATACATGTTCATGAATCAAATATACACAGTTAAGTATTCTATTATTCATTGAAATCAAAACAAAAAGAATCGAAATAGAATTCCTATTTCATTGAATGCTATCTTAAAACTCATGTTATTCCGTGGGAAAACAGCAAAAAAGCGACAGAATTGATAACAATTCACATTCTATTTTACTTCTGCCCAGTCGATAACATGTGCAAATATTTGCTGCGTCATAATATACACGCCCATTAGGAACGTGTCTGTTGGTTGTATAAACATCTCGAGTCGACGGAAACTAATAAAGCCTCGTATCCACTAGGGAACATTTGGCGCGCGACATGTTGCACATGTTGCTAAACATGTTGAAAGTTAGCGCGGAACTTTTGTTTAGCAACGTTGTCTGTCTACGCACGATCAACACGCGTAGCATGACCACCGTAGAAACGGGTTTTGTCGACGGAAGAATAGACAAAATGACAGATTGTGATTGTTAAACTGTCATTTTGTCTATTCTTCCGTCGACAAAACCCGTTTCTACGGTGTTCATGCTACTCGTGCAGTGGTCGACAACATGTCGCCAGAGGAACTAGTGTTGATCTCAGCGGCGGTGGTTATAATTTTATCGAAAAATGCATCAAAAAGAAAAAACCACAATGGTGGGTTAGAAATTACTTACAAAATAAAGAAAATGTATTCAGTGATCTCCGTGTGGTTGATGCTCAACTGCATGTTGCACGGAAACAAACAACAAGCCGCGCGTCATATTGCTCGCCAACTAGCAACGTCGCGCGCTGTTGTGCAACTTTGCCGAACATGTTGAGTTGTCACGTGTTGCGCGTCAATTGTTGTCTAGCGGATACGAGGCTTAAAGCCACACTTACACAATTTAATCTAATATTCTTTTAGGTCCACCTTGGAACAGGTCACGGTCATCTTTTGCTACTAAATGCTGCTGCCAAATATTTGGATATTTTTTTTACAGAACTGATTCAATGAATATTCTATTCGTTTTGACTTTTGATGACACCTTTGGTGTTTCTTTTAAAGTGAAACTTATTACATCGTCTCAAACTTTTTCGTCTGTGTGTTGCATGTCGCGTGACGGTCGGCCGCGGAGTAGGGATAAAGTGAAAGGCCCTCGTCAGAGCAGCCAAGGCCAATATGGCGGCGCCTATAGAAGTTTCACTTTTACCGTGGTTTCATAAAACCACATAATCCTTTTTTTGTAATGCGGAAGAAATTTTGTAACAGTACAATCCAGTTCACAGAAAACAGATTTAATAGTAGTTTATTTACCAAGGGAATAAAGCAGTCTCATAACTTTCATAAGTCACGGACGCTGCATTGAATCCAGCACCCTAATTGCGTAATACCTACACAATCAATCACAATTTGAATCATTTTGAAAGTAAGTTCGAAAAAAATCTGCTCAACAACGTAAATAACGCAATGAATGTTGTTGAACTGTCAAAATGAAACAGATTAGTCTTAATCATTTACGAATATGTGTTAGGTACGTAATTAGATAGCAGATTCCAGAGCAAAACGAAGGTCCTAAGGCTTATCAGAGCGCAGCGAGGAAGTTCAGAGTTAATTCCTGAGCGAAGCCAGAATCGAGGGATTCAAGCTCGCCCAAGGCGAAGACACCTTTATCCCGAGGAGAATACTTTACTTTTGAAATAAGAACCATCCTTACTCTAAAATAACTAATTTAATTCCGAATATAATTATTCAACCTCAAAATAGATACTGATCCCCAAATGAATCTTAAAGTCGTTTCCCCAATATCATAATCTAAAACTGTTTAATGAAACTACATATTTACAATATTTCAGGGATAAGGAAAATAATATGAAACACCAAGATATTTTGTCAGTCATTTATATTTCTTTGCCAACATCAAATTCAATATTCTACACCATACCATCACATCTCCTATTCCCCACATAATATCACAATTCAATCCGTATTCTAATATTTACCATGAAACTAATAGGTTACCTTAATTTACAGTAGATTTCCAACCAATACCATGCCAATCTATCTTTTTACCGACACAGCCACCAAGCACATCTTACCGTGACGAGCGCCCAACCCAAAAGGTAGTTATTACCCCCATTTTCACATATCCAATCTTTGGGTGTTGCCAGTACAATATCCAACAATTACGTATTAATAAATTGAAACCTAACACTTTTCACAACTTCTGCGGGATAATGAGTTCAACGGTTTCCAACTTTCCATCAGGGTTGTAACGGATATCCGTATCCGCATCCGCAACTGCGGAGCATCCGCATAAATTTTGATATCCGCAAAACATCCGCATCCTCAACTTTTGATTTTAAAAGCTCCGCATCCTCATAATTTCTATGAGGATGTGACCCTACCTTGTTCGCACAAATAGTGGAATTTTAAAAACTCGCGCCGAGCTAAATGGGCGGGCCGATAAGTGAGTTACGCGTTACTATTGGCTGAATTCGCAATGTCCTTGTCCTATGACAGATGATCGGCCGCACGTGGCACTGGTGGCACGACCGTGGTGTCACATGTCACAATTTGAGTTAGCCGACGTTCACACGGACGTGATAAAATCGCAGCGATTTTTTTTTCGTGCACTTGATTTTCAACGCTCTGCTTAGCGCCGAGAGTTAAAAATCCAACAGTGTGTTTTTTCTACGCACTGGGACGAGAGTGCGTCCCAGCGCATTGGATTCTCAACGTTCGGCTTAACATCGAGAGTTGAAAATCCAGTGCGCGATAAAATCCCCCAGAGATTATATTACTTCTGTGTTTACGTCGGCTTACTGGGTATAAAATCATTCGATTTTTTTTATCACCGCCACTGGCAAGTATCACGAGCGAACAATTATTTTGTGGAGCAGGCTCTTATTTATGATGAACTTAGAAACCGCTTAGAAGGCGAAACGGCCTGCCAGTTACTTTTTAGGGTTCCGTTGCCAAATGGCAAAAAACGGAACCCTTATAGATTCGTCATGTCTGTCTGTCTGTCTGTCTGTCCGTCCGTCCGTATGTCACAGCCACTTTTTTCCGAAACTATAAGAGCTATGCTGTTGAAACTTGCTAAGTAGATGTATTCCGTGAACCGCATTAAGATTTTTACACAAAAATAGAAAAATAACAAATAATTTTGGAGTTCCCCATACTTAGAACTGAAACTCAAAATATTTTTTTTCATCAATCCCATACGTGTGGGGTATCTATGGATAGGTCTTCAAAAATTATATTGAGGTTTCTAATATAATTTTTTTCTAAACTGAATAGTTTGCGCGAGAGACACTTCCAAAGTGGTAAAATGTGTGTCCCCTGTAACTTCTAAAATAAGAGAATGATAAAACTAAAAAAAATATATGATGTACATTACCATGTAAACTTCCACCGAAAATTGGTTTGAACGAAATCTAGCGAGTAGTTTTTTTTTTAATACGTCATAAATCGTAAACCGCAATTTACCTTTCATTCAATGTTACTTGCTGCTACGGAACCCTTTCATGGGCGAGTACGACTCGCACTTGGCCGCTTTTTTAACAAATATAATTTACCTTTACTTAATTTTGAATATTAAAGTTGTGCATTTGACTCCACAATTTGAAATTTCAGTTACCAAATTTCATCATCATATATCATAATCAGCCTATAATGTTCCCACTGCTGGGACACAGGCCTCCTCTCGGTGAATATTAACAAATTTAATATTCAATTTTTTTACCTACCAAATAATTACCTACAACCTATACAAATATAAATACTATAAAAACAAGGGCTATTTTTCATACGACATCCGCATCCGCACCCTCATCCGCATCCTCAATAAGGAATTTTCCAATATCCGTATCCTCATCCGCATCCTCAAACCCGATTATCTCGATATCCTCATCCGCATCCTCATCCGTTATACGACATCCGTTACAACCCTGCTTTCCATGACATCCAATTGAAGTATCGAGCAGGTGGTGTGAAAATATGTTTATCTACTCTCATAGCGTAATATTCGAATTATGAACTTCAAAACGAGTTTATATTAACATACCTACTTTATAAACAGAATACCGAAATTTAAAAATAGAATCATATTATAACACTTTTTCTCTAACAAAATAATACTATAAAACAACTTTTTTTCTATTACGATACAGGACTAATCCAAGAAGTTAAGAGTTTCCATCAACTTTTGGCGGGGGACAGCAGCACCCGCTGTAGCGCATGTGCGGTGATGTGCTGGTGCAGGCGACATTCATTTGTTTTGTAGTACTTACTGAATTTCGTGGGATTTTTAAATTTATTCTTGATCTTTAACTTTGATTTTTTATTTAGTATTTGTTTCAATCCCAATGTTTGAGAGTAGATAAAGTAGTGTATGAAACTGCACATAACTCATCATCTGTTACGACGCCTCATTGAGGTGGATAACAATTAAAATTCTATTGTCTCGTTAATGACAGTTGAAAGGATAACTAGGTATTAAAACATTCGTGTGATACTATTAAAAACCTCGCCTGCGGCTCGGTTTTTAAATACACACTCATGTTTTAATACCCCTCATTATGCAACAGTTTCATAAACTACTATTATTTAACTTTGTCTAACATAGGCAACATAGCCCATCACCTGAAACTAAAATTTCAGGTTCCAGTTACTCTTTCTGTAATACCGACACTTTTTCCCATTTTTTGGTACGATTAGGGTTACAATTTCGAAATTAAAAAAAGCCTGACATTTGCAAAAAAGTCTGGATATTTAACTTTTTAATCTAATTTTTTTTAATAATCATTTATTTTTTCAAAGAAAATCTCCTTAAATCGAAATGTCCGGACAAATGAGAAGGCCGGACATAGTCCGGACGGGGGACCAAAAATTCGGACATATCTGGACGGATGATGACCCTAGGTACGATAAACTTATTTCTCTTATCAGTACTATAGAAAACTACACTTTTAGCGCAAAACAAGATCATGTGACATTTTATGAGCCAGGCTTGCATAACACAGGTTTTTAGCGAGTGCAGACTGTAAAGGGTAAATGTGTGAGTTGCTTACAAATTGATATTCGTGCGTTTACTATATATACATAGCATATATATATAGTATTACAACATTCTTGAGGATTTTGAAGCAGTTTTTCCTTAATGCAAATGTTTGTAGTTTGCCTACATAGCAACAGACATTTATTTTGGAGATAACTCGTTTTTATGTAAATCAAGGATTTTCGTGTCAATGAACACCAACATATTTATTACTAGCTTCCGCCAGCGGCTTCGTCCGCGTGATATCTTTATAAATTATAGCCTATGTTACTCAGTGATAATATAGCATTCTACTGGTGAAATATTTTTTTAAATCGGCCCAGTAGTTTTTGAGTTTATTCATTACAAACAAAAATAGAATTTTTTTCTCTCTATGATTATCTCGATCTCGTGGGAATATCGGGATAAAAAGTATCCTATGTCCTAACCCAGGTCATAGTCTACCTATGGGCCAAATTTCATTCAAATCCGTTCAGCCGTTTTAGCGTAACAAACAAACATTTAAAAAATCAAATCTTTCCTCTTTTTATTATTAGTTTAAAAGTTTAGATCAGTGTAGACGACTAGAAGAGCAAAACAGCGCTAAACAGTAGGATCTGTAGATCGAACGGATTTTGTTTTTGTAACATCATAATTATTTAGGTAGATATATGAAAGCTGAGTTGGAGACGACAACAACAGTACACCAGTGAATTGAGATGCGTGGGCAGTTGATTCGGAATAATTTGGCACGAGTCCAAATACAAAATGAACTGTAACGCGGGAATTCCAAATTCAAATTAACCAAGAAGTTTCTTTCCAGTTCTTTACCATAAATAATCTGCCAGTGTGTCAGGCCACTTTTATGAGGAGAGAGCAGGCTGTAATCTACCACGCGGGACCGTACGGGTATGAATTTTGAATATGGGTGTCACTTATCGGGAAAAAATTGGAAAAAAAATGTTTTGCAAACTGTACCTACCGTATGACATCAAATGAAAGGGCTTGTTGTGACGTGAAAATTTTATAAAAATAATTTTATGATAAATACTTTTAAAGATATTTAAGAAAATAGATGAAAATCGATCATTCCCCTCCCTTATCTTCGAAACTACTGAGCCTAAAATTTTGAAAAAAATACAATGATTGGTTCTTGATTACAGGAACACCCTGTTGTCATATAATAACTTGGGATAAATTCATCAAGTACGGAACCCTTCATTGTTCGTGGTCCGACACGCATGGTTTAGCCGGTTTTTTTCTTTGATGCCCTCGTTATTTGCATTATAACTGGGAACAAAACATGGCTATCTATTGGCCCTTTATATTTGTATTTTATATAGGTAATTACCCATCTAGGTTTACAAATGTATAACCACAAGTTCATGAAGGTATAATATTATGGTGTAAATTCAATACCTATTTAAACGTAACAACTCACGGCTGTATTACCCAAAGGGTTGTGCAGAGGTGTACCTTTACTACACCCAAATTTCGATAGTTATCATCATTACCGTTAAAACCTTGTACCTTTATGAAAACCATGTTTTTCGATCCGTACTTCGGATTCCATTTTATTGCGGTTTTGGACAAAGGTGTATCCCGTTCTCCTGAGGTCTTGTGTTTCTGACTAAAGAAGTACCTAGTGATGGCAGAATACCTCTTCACATCTCAACAGCTCAAAGGCCCGCACCGACCCTCCCGGAGTACCGGATGATAAGAAGTCGTTGCTCCTAGCAATCGATTATCTTGGCCCACTTCCAGACCTGCGCTGTTGCTAGCTCTGATGAATTCACCCTCCTTTTATCGAATTTCAGGAAGAGGAAATTGGTTTGATTAGGATCTAGGATAAACATTACCTACATACGTTAATTTTTTATCCCTTATATGCGTTTTTCTTTCGGAAATAATCTTATTAGGTCTTATTTAATGTTTGTCTGTATGACTTGTCTAGCCCTGCATTCCGAGTTACGCTAAAAGTGATAATATCGCGAATCCGACCAAATTTTATAGTCACAATAATTATTCAATAGCCCTTATATTTTGTGACCATTACATTTGGTCGGATTCGCGATATTATCACTTTTAGCTTAACCCTGAATGCGGCCTAGATGGATCCGCAGTTTTAGCCCGCGAAATTCAAATTTTCTTACGTTTTTGCAATTTGCGAGCAGTGTCAGATTGTATCTTGATCAAAACATGATTCGCCACTATAACAGATAATTATGTATTTACAGAATTATAATCATTAAAATCATTAATACATCTCTCTAAGATAGATTTATTTCAGAACAAATCTCTTATGGAAAAGTTTAATATTTTATATCCTGAAGTCTGCCCGCGATGTCATTGCGTTAAGTAATCAAATTATCATTAAAATTAAATATCACCTTGTTTGCACTTTGCACAGAAGTTAATTAGTGAAATTTATTCACTTCTTTCGAATAAACTAAATAATTATAATTGCAGAATTGATGTTCTAACACGTCATTATGATTTTAAGTGTATACTATCCCATTGTAGGGTAAAAGAGGGGAGAGGGAAGGGAGGCCCTTCCCTCATTCCTCTATTTTCGGACTACAATAATTGAGACTTTACATACCAAGACGCCTCCGTGCCTCGGAAAGCACGTTAAGCCGTTGGTCCCGGCTGTCATTTGTAGATCTTTGACAGTTGTTACAGGTCTTCAGAACTTCTGACTTCAGACTGGTGGTCAGTCTGAACCCCGAAAGGCTGACAACCAGTCTTACCAAGGGGTATCGTGTTACCTTAGTACCTAGGTAGTGGAGGTCAGATAGGCAGTCGCTATGTAAAATACTGGTATTCAGCTGCATCCGGTTAGACTGGAAGCCGACCCCAATGTAGTTGGGAAAATGCTAGGCAGATGATGATGTCGATGGCTCTTCCGGTATGGGACTCAAATAAACACTTTTTTTTTCTTTTAGTTTGATGTAGTAATAAAATCTATATGTAATAATAAACGATGCGAGCACAGCAGAAATAGATAATGTCGTTGGAAAGGTCAGACAAGGTACAAAGTAGGTAAACAGAACATGGAAGGCGCGACGTAACGCGCGACTGTGCGACGCGATTCTGGTAGAAAAATTTCCATTAAATTTTCATAGAAGTCGCGTCGCGCCTGTCTGCGGGGTCGAAAGCCAATTCTACGCTTATTAAAGTATATCGTCAACAAATAGGTATAATTTAAGCGGAGGAGTGGCTGCGATTGTATAATATGTATTTTCGTTTATTCATTTTGGTTCTTATTAATCTACATTTTTAAATATTTCTTAAAATAAAAGAATTAAAAAAAAAACATTTAAAAATATAAAAAAATAGATGTCCGCCGGTGTCGGGAGCAGGGTCCAAGCTACCGGTGGTTAGGGCTGCAGAGACAGGAACCTCCTCACAATGCGAGCCGTATCGAGGAGTACTGCCTTCTGAATCAGGCGCTTGATCCAACCGCCTAACGAAAGCCTCGAGAGATGTTGGTCGAGGCTTTCGGCCATCAGGCCATTAGCCGTAACGACAATCGGCACAATGATAGCCGAGATCACATTCCACATGTCAACAACCTCGTGTGCTAGGTCGAGGTATTTTATTTGTTTCTCTTTCTCAGCTTTCACGAGGTTCTCGTCATGTGGAATGGTAACATCGATTATCATTGCGCGGCGCGCTAATCGATCTATCACTACTATATCAGGCTTATTTGCTACAATAGTCCTGTCAGTAATGATAGACCGATCCCAGTACAACGTGACATGGTCATTTTCGAGAACTGGGTCGGGCACATACTTGTAATACGGTACCTCAGAGTCCACAAGTTTATATTTCAAAGCAAGTTGCTGGTGAATAATCCTAGCCACTTGGTTATGTCTGTGCAAGTACTCGCCGTTAGCTAGACGCGAGCAACCAGAGATAATATGTCTGATGGACTCACCCGGACGATGGCATGCCCGACACACGTCAACCGTACCGTCCTTCATAATATGTCTCCGGTAGTTATTCGTCAAGATAACTTCGTCCATAATTGCACAGACGAAACCTTCGGTTTCCCCGAAAAGGTCACCGAAACGTAGCCAGGATACGGACGCTAAGAAATCTACACCGGGCTCATGAAGAGCCCGATAGAAGCGCCCGTGAAGCGCCTTGCTTTGCCATACCTCCTTGCGATCATCTGTAGTAAGTACTACAGGTTTGTGCCAGTTCTCTTTAGCCATGGAGAGCGGGGTGAGCCCGTTGTCCACTGCGACCACATCACGGTGCATGCCCACATCGGCTTTAAGAAAGTATTCTCTGAGGCTGCACACCTCGCGGTTGTGGAGGGTCTTCACATTTAATATGTATTATTATTAATGTAATGATATTTATTGTCGTTTTCGTAATCTTTGTAAGTTACAAATTAAACAATCGCGGGAAAAAACCCGACATTATTTATAGTTTACATTTGATAAACATTTAATGAGAAATAAAGATTTTAGAGTTCCGTACCTCAAAACGAAAAAGGGGAATCCATAGGTTTACGATCACTCGTGTGTCTGTTTGTCAACCATTTTGCTCCGAATCGAATGGTCCGATTAAGTTGAAATTTGGTGCACACACACATGTATTTCTGTGTTCCAAACACGGACGTGTAACGTAAATAAATGATTTTTTTGTAAAAACTTAAAAGATATTTAAAAAAAATATGAAAATTTACCATTTTCCCCTTCGATCAAGATTTTCCCCCTTATCTCCGAAACTATAGAGACAAAATTTTTGAAAAAAATACAGATAATGGTTCTTTACTCATACATTACAGGAAAACCTATAAGGAGTCTTAAAATAACATGGTAAATCTCTCAATATTGTGCGTACAAACTTACATTTTCAGTTGGAATGTATGGGAGTACATGTTTTTCAACAACAATGTTAAGTTTATTCTTGGGATAAATTCATCCCAACTACGTAACCTTTGCCGATTTTTTTTTAAATTCCGTTCGATCTACCTAGATTGTTCTTGGATGGACTGTAGGGAAGCGTAAGGTCATTGACTCGATAACGTAATGCAGGCTATCATTAGAGCGTCACTGGCTGGAGAGGTCAAGCCTTCGTTTTTATGATTTATGTGAGCTTCTATCGCTTTGAAAAGGTATTTTTTGCATGAAAATGTGCAATGGTAAATGTTCAACATTCATTGTATGTATATCGTTGGCAAATCCAGCGATAAAACAATGTATTTTGAACCTAATAATCCTTGATTAGCGAATCGATTTTAAATCCACATTGTTATGTAATTGTGAGGTGAGAAGTGATACTACATTATTATTCCGGGTACAAATGATACATAATTATTATGGAATCGGCATACTTACCATAAACCTTTCACACAACATAACAACACAACAACATGACACAACAACAACAACATGATTAACATGACTGTGATATAATTTAATTGTAACATCTTGCATGCCATGTGTGTGTATACTCATGTTTTGGACAAATAAATTATTTTCATCATTCGGAAATAGTTTATGAACAAGCTCATGGCTCGATCAGGCACAGGACAGCAAAAAAGTTTTGCAAACAACAAAGTCTGTTTCAAAAGGCCTTGGTTCAGGCTAAACTCTTCGTCATAGATCTCGTATTAGCGATCTTTACGGCAACGGGACACTTTAGGGCACAAATCAGTACCACATTTTAAGGGCATAGAACTTAAGTAGCATATACATTATTACTCCGCTATTGTGATTGAAAAATTGATCATGAGAGTTAGACCTAACATTTTTTGGTGTGTAACATCTTTTCTCTCGCTTTCCTGCAATCTTTGGGAGTGATTTCGTGACCAGGGACGGAAGTGTGGAACAGGAAGCCGGGGAAGCGCACGCTATTTCATTTGACCAATGAGCGCGCGCGGTGTTTGTTGGCCCTCAGATGGTACCAACCCATTTTCCAAGAGGTTGGTACTGCCAGCCAAGATGTCACATGTTATGTACACATCACAAGCGACTACTGTAAGGCTTGTTAGTCTGGCTCATTCGCCAAGTGTGCAAAAGTATGTTCCAACCGGGTGTCCCACGACACCTCTCGACTGTTTTTTTGTTAAGCTTTTGCATAGCTTTTATCGCGGGCTTTGAGCGCGGCGACCGAATCAAGAAATTCCGTAACGAAAATAAAACCTAACACCCCCCACTCCGCCTACCATGTAATGACGGTTCCCATGACAAAGTGATGTTGTCATGGGAACGTAATTTTTGTTTTATGTCATCATCCCAAGTGTAGCGTTGACAAATAGGAAGTATAGAGGTTACAAATGCTATGCAATAGCTTTACCGCGGCAGTCCCCGAATGCCACACGTTTTTTTTAGTTAAGTTAGTGTCCTTAACGAGATATATATTCAAGTTTCATCTCGCCGCAACTGAATTAATGAATTAAATGAACCCCAGTGTGGTTTAACCAAACTAAATCGAATGAACCCCAAGATTTGCACTAACCTTGGAGCCTCATGCTTCATGTGGCTACAGACGCCATTGCATATCAAGGAGTAGACCGGGAGGGAAGACGTGCCCTTAGGATATGGAAGGATTTGCGAACCGCAATGGAATAGTGGAGAGACGGGTGATATGTATCTATCGTCGCCGATCGGTTGGTTCTGGTCCAGCTTCAGCGGTGCATCTGCTCTTTGCTGCTTCCAATGTCTTCGTCTGAGGTCTAGATGCTATCCGTTTCAAGTTTCCTGTAAATCTCGCTAGCAGTCCTCTTAATCTTATGTCGTCGACCTTCAGCCGTGTCCATGAATAAAAATCAAAATGGCTAAGATAAATGCAATTCTGACTCAGACTGCATAATGTAGCTAAGCTAAAGGAATAAACAATCAAAAACATATTAAAATCAATTCATTATCAATGCATACGATTGACGATTATTGACTAGAATATAGTTTCTGTATCTAGTTCAAGTTCAGCGGTTATCAATAAATTAATGTTGTCCTCATGCATTTCAAATGAGGTGGCGCTTTTATTATTGATAAACAATGTGGTTTATGAAGGTGAACATAACGTACTCGTAGGTCTGTATTATGAAGTGTGAAACCCATCAGTGTTCTGTAAAACAAACGACTTCCAAAAACAAAGTGAAAAATAACTAATTTCGGAAGTCGGTGTCTTTGGTTTTGAATACTCGTTTTTGCTTCGGACTTCCGAAATTAAGGAAAGAAAGAAAGAAAAAACATTTATTTGCGGTAAACATGACGCAAAAAATTGTTTAGAAACTGAACTGACAAAAATGAGAAAAGGTTGGCTCGTACAAACCAGCGCGATATCGCGGGCGCGACACGGGTCACGCTGCCTGTCGCACCCGCGATATCGTGCTGGTCTGCACGAGCTTTTATAAAGTCTTTGGCAAAAACGACTGGAAGACGAGGTGTTGGTCGTCCGACGGCGAGGTGAGCGGACGACATTGTTGCCAGCGCGGGTAAAACCTGGATGAGGCTGGGACTGGAGCATGGGGAAAGGCTCAAGAAAAGAGAGGCCTGTCCCAGTAGTGGGTAAAGTCAGGCTGTGGATGATGATGGCAAAAAAACGGGCACCATAGCATATAAATTATAATCTATTGCATTAGTACCTTCAGTTAATTTTGATTATTAAAGTCAAACTTTTATTACATCGTCTCAAACTTTTTCGTCTATGTGTTGCATGTCGCGTGACGGTCGGCCGCGGAGTAGGGATAAAGTGAAAGGCGCTCGTCGGAGCAGCCAAGGCCAATATGGCGGCGCGTATAGTTCGCTTAAAAGTTCCACTTTTACCGTGGTTTCATAAAACCACACAATCCTTTTTTTTCTCAGTAGGTCGCCTCAGTAGCCTGTATCCTCAGAATCACAAGCAGAGAAAAGTATATGTCTATTTCGTCATTAAATTTCGATTAATTTAGTGATAAATGATTTTAAAGTCCAAACGTACTGACTGTTTGGACTTTGACATCATTTATCATGACGTAAGTGTACATACTCTGTAAGTAAATACATACAATTGTTATTGTTTTTTTTTATTAACGTAAACACATTTATTTTTTATTTTCTTAACGTGTGTGGTGTGGCCCCCTTCTTGCTGAAATAACAGCTTGCATTCGTCTGGGCATGCTATCGAAGATATTCCTATAATAATGGTTTCTTGTGCAATACGGGCCCACTCCGCGGCAATCACATTTTGAAGCTCCTTGATGTTTTGCGGAGCATCCCACATGCACTCTATTTTTTGTAACATCCCAACATCTCACCTTGGTAATAAGCAACATTAAAGGGGCGGCGCTTCGTCAAGGTCGTTTCTGACGGCCAACTCTAGCACCGCGCGCGCTCATTGGTCAAATCAAATACCGCGCGCTTCCCCGGTTTCCTGTAACACACTTCCGTCCCTTTTCACGAAATCACTCCCACAGATTGCAGGAAACCGAGAATAAAGATGTTACACATAAAAAACTATTTATGATTTCTGATAAACGAAATCAATTTATGACATACTCAAATACTCAAGCGTAGTTAAAAGCTTCCACACATAATATTTCCTCGAGTGCACTTAATAATAATGAAATGGCGATAATAGCCGGGTCAACGTATTAATAACTGTAGCGTGTAAGCAAACAGATAAAGATTATCAACTAGTGACGTAAATGTAGTTTATTATTAACGGCTTCTTCCGGCTAATTAATTAATAGCGTGGATCTTGATCGCCTTCTGCTTATGACATTAGACATAGCATCACGTGTGATCCCAGAAGGGTTATGCAGATGTGTAATAATATCTATGCTCAACATACCCACATTTCGCCAGTTATGTTTTAAGTCCCACGTAATTAGGATTACCATCCGTCCGGATTTGTCCGGACTTCTAGACTTTTGTCCGGACTTTGTCCGGCTCTTTAATTTGTCCGGACTTCTTTACAATCGACATAACGAGATCAAATAACAATTGGATTTTGTGAATAAAATGTCCGGACTTTTATTGAAATGTCAGGCTTTTTGTCAGGACTTTTCAAATTTCTAAACGGTAACCCTACACGTAATAGAGGGCGAGCCTATTGCCATCAACCGGGTACAAATCCAGGCACCGGGCTAATGGAAAAACCACGTTTTCTATAAGAATAGTAGATGTTTTTTTGAAATGGTAAACTTGACGAACTATGCGAGAACTCACCAGTACAGTACCCTCATTGCGTAACTTATTTTCGTAATCAATTATGCCGAATTTGTTTCATTTTGACAGTTCAACAACATTCATTGCGTTATTTACGTTGTTGAGCAGATTTTTTTCCAACTTATGAAGCAATGGATTAGCAATCTGTTTCAAATTGAAACAGATTGTGTTGTATTACGCAATTAGGGTACCTACAGATCACGTTATAGGAGAATATGAGCCAGCGGCTACATTGATAAACGCATATTATCATTGTAGCCCTGTAGCACAGTCGGTGGCCGCACATGTATGAAAAACTGACATAATAAAGTGACAGTATTATTAGGTCACTAACAGTGACCTTGAAATTATTTCATAATACGGTCGCTCGGTAGATAAACCTTCCGCGACCGTGCGTAACTGCCGCGCATTCTATACTGTTGCGTACTGATATACACTGAGATTTCGAAGGGCGTCATTTTAGCCGTTTTCTATGAAGACATAATACTGTTACTTTTTATACTGTGTCTGTAGTGTTGAAATTTGTACGGGAATATCCGAAATTATCCGAATGAGGACGAGTTCTAACGCACGATGGTGATCTATAAAAAGCCTCCTCTAGCTCAAGTAAAAAATAAAAACAAAAAAAAAGAAGAAGATAGAAGTGAAAACTTACTACTGCAACCTAGTATACGCGATTCAGCGTCACCGACCGACTGGAGCCGAGTATACCCGATTCACGACTGGAGCCGAGTTTACCCGATTCAGCGTCACCGACAGACTTAGCCGAGTATACCCGATTCAGCGTCACCGACCGACTAGAGCCGAGTATACCCGATTCAGCGTCACCGACCGACTAGAGCCGAGTATACCCGATTCAGCGTCACCGACCGACTGGAGCCGAGTATACCCGATTCAGCGTCACCGACCGACTGGAGCCGAGTATACCCGATTCAGCGTCACCGACCGACTGGAGCCGAGTATACCCGATTCAGCGTCACCGACCGACTGGAGCCGAGTTTACCCGATTCAGCGTCACCGACCGACTGGAACCGAGTATACCCGATGCAACGTCACCGACCGACTGGAGCCGAGTATACCCGATTCAGCGTCACCGACCGACTGGAGCCGAGTATACCCGATTCAGCGTCACCGACCGACTGGAACCGAGTATACCCGATGCAACGTCACCGACCGACTGGAGCCGAGTATACCCGATTCAGCGTCACCGACCGACTGGAGCCGAGTATACCCGATTCAGCGTCACCGACCGACTGGAGCCGAGTATACCCGATTCAGCGTCACCGACCGACTGGAGCCGAGTATACCCGATTCAGCGTCACCGACCGACTGGAGCCGAGTTTACCCGATTCAGCGTCACCGACCGACTGGAACCGAGTATACCCGATGCAACGTCACCGACCGACTGGAGCCGAGTATACCCGATTCAGCGTCACCGACCGACTGGAGCCGAGTATACCCGATTCAGCGTCACCGACCGACTGGAACCGAGTATACCCGATGCAACGTCACCGACCGACTGGAGCCGAGTATACCCGATTCAGCGTCACCGACCGACTGGAGCCGAGTATACCCGATGCAACGTCACCGACCGACTGGAGCCGAGTATACCCGATTCAGCGTCACCGACCGACTGGAGCCGAGTTTACCCGATTCAGCGTCACCGACCGACTGGAACCGAGTATACCCGATGCAACGTCACCGACCGACTGGAGCCGAGTATACCCGATTCAGCGTCACCGACCGACTGGAGCCGAGTATACCCGATGCAACGTCACCGACCGACTGGAGCCGAGTATACCCGATTCAGCGTCACCGACCGACTGGAGCCGAGTTTACCCGATTCAGCGTCACCGACCGACTGGAACCGAGTATACCCGATGCAACGTCACCGACCGACTGGAGCCGAGTATACCCGATTCAGCGTCACCGACCGACTGGAGCCGAGTATACCCGATGCAACGTCACCGACCGACTGGAGCCGAGTATACCCGATTCAGCGTCACCGACCGACTGGAGCCGAGTATACCCGATTCAGCGTCACCGACCGACTGGAGCCGAGTATACCCGATTCAGCGTCACCGACCGACTGGAGCCGAGTATACCCGATTCAGCGTCACCGACCGACTGGAACCGAGTATACCCGATGCAACGTCACCGACCGACTGGAGCCGAGTATACCCGATTCAGCGTCACCGACACGGCGACAGGAGACGTGAGGTTCAGAGTCAGATCCTAAAGAAGTTCCCAGAGATTCAGTATAAAGAAATTTTCTTTACAAAAACGAGTAGTCATCATCTGCCTAGCCTTTTCCCAACTATGTTGGGGTCGGCTTCTAGTCTAACCGGATGCAGCTGAATACCAGTATTTTACATGGAGCGACTGCCTATCTGACCTCCACAACCTAGTTACTAGGAAACACGATACCCCTTGGTAAGACTGGTTGTCAGACTTTTTGGGCTTAAAGATGGTCACCCATCCACAGACCAACCGCGGCAAGCGTAGCTTAACCTGATCGATCGAACCGTGCGGCTGTTGTTACTTAGACACAAGCCCCTCGATCATAAAAACGAGTAGTACAGAGAAACAATAGTAAACGATCCGCTAGATGTGAATCACTTCGGCGGCGGCGCTTGCGCACATTACACAATCACCGTCATGAAACAATCCGTTTATCTCGCTGACTTCATAATGCACTAGGTACATAAAACCGCTATGTATTACACACTGATACAAAACTAGTTACGTATGCAATCATGTTTTGTAGGTCATAAGAAAATGATAATAATTTCCAAGTGTTTACGAGGCAACGGTTTATCTCGTTTATTTGCACTTTGTCCCCCAAAGAAGTTAAATGCGATGGTTGATTGTGATAGGCTCATACATAACTGGCGAAATGTGGATGTACACACGGCTATACATTTTGCAGCATTACACTGCATTATAAACCTTTTTTACGCGAACGTAGGCCGTCTTATTTTTTCCTTTTTCATTTTGACACGAATTCAAAATTTTTGCAATGGAAGAGAAATATTGAATTTTTTCTTGGTTGACAACCGTCAGTCGTCAGCAGAGCGTTGAGTTGTGAAGCTATTTGATTGTTTCGCTGTGCGTAAAAATTTCTACGTCTTGATTGTGGCAGTTCTCGGGAGCAGTCGGGGATATTGTCCCCTAATACCCATTTGTTGATTCATTTGTGAGTATACCAATTATCTGTCGTATAACCCCCTTATATAATTTGGCCTTACTTTCTGGACTAAAACGCGGTTTATCTTAGATCCAGATACAAAGGCCGATTTTCGGCCCCACCCCCTGGGCCAGAGCCGGACTGCCGGTCGCACTCCTCACCAGCGTCCTCGGCGTCCGAGTTCGGTTAGCGGTCCAGGCCGAGTTAGCGGTCCAGGCCGAGTCAGCAGTCCAGGCCGAGTCAGCGGTCCAGGCTCAGTTAACGGTTCACGCTGAGTTAGCGGTCCAGGCGAGGCGTCCCTGGCACGATAACGTGATCGTGCTTAGCCGGGCGTCGGGACGGTGAACGGCAGTAAGCGGTCCTCGGCAAAGAGCCACCCTCCTGCGGACGTAGTTTTTGGTTTTCTTTTTTTTACTCTTATAGTATTTCAAAATTCAAAAAAATACTTCTTCTAGTATAAACATTTGGGCGTAATTTATTGGCTTTAACCTCACCACACACTTATTTTTAAACTAATATATTTTCCGTAGGACACGTGTTACGTGTTACGTTATCTTAAAACCTGAATCTTTTTAAATTTTTAGTTCATAGTATACACCATTTAACCGTATGTAAAACAAACCGGGAATTATTTTCTTCACGACTTTTCGGTACGCGTGCTTTACCCATTGCGACGGCTCGGTGTTTTGACGAATAGCTATTTGTCGGGAAATCCGCGTCGTATCGCCTAACGCCTAAATTTCATTTTTCAATGGTCCTAAACCCTTTGGCTATTTAATTCCTTAATTCCTGTTTTTATTTTTTTTATCTTTATTACAGTGTTCTTTTTTGTCTACCTTTTAAATATACAGTGTTGTTTTACCGCAATCATACTTTTCATTTCTTATCCTTACAACGCCCCGGGTTCGATTCCCGCGTGGCGTTGGACAAGTGGCAAGAAGACATAATATTTTTTGCTACAAACTGGCGCCCGAACACAAGTAAGTACACTTATTGTGAATAATAACTTACATATTTTTTTCGTTATTCCGTATGTGGTGTGCTCCCTAGTAGCACAAATTCAATTTCTACCTACTTGATTGGGTATATTTTCAGGTAACGAGACGTACACGAAGCCCTTCGGAGCTTGTTGGAAGGACAATCGACGCAGCCTGTGTCTTCTATGTTGAACATATTTAATGTCGTGTGATTGTTCATGTAATCTGTTTTAATAACAAATTCATGTAACCATATTCAAGAATTGACCTTTTATTTCGTCCCCGCAAATACATAATTGATCCCTGAATTTCATTCATCTCTTGTAGACATCGTTTTAGCTAGTACCCCGTAGTGTGTGTTTAGTGTGCGATTGTTTAGGGCGCAGCATAAGGTAAGCCTTTTTGAGTGGTGATTTTGCTAGATATCTAGTTTTTTAGTATCTAGTGCCACCTATTCCGTTATATTGCCGTTTTGTTGCTGTCGTTTCGCTCGGACATTAGATATAGGGTTTGGCTACACACGGCGAATTCCAATCGAAAACCTTTCTTTCAAATACTCTCCCACCTTAGGTCCAATAACCCCCCGTCTGTTAACCGATCTACAGGGATTCGATTAGGATAATAGTAATAGCGAAATATTTGCGTTAACAAAATTTACGTTTTCAAATTACGTAAATATTTGTTATCACCAACATTGTTCAAAATATAAAGGAGAATGACCATTCACTTTAGTGCTATTTGAAAGGACGTTGACCATTTTCATATATTGCCTTCGGTTCTGTAAACGTTGGTCGGTGGTACTTCGGGTCTTCAATCTTATCGTGTTTTTTATTTTTGTCTTGTTTCGTCAATTTGCATCAGTATGGAAGACGAAGATCTCCCTATTGCTTCAACTCCATTCCGAAACAGCCCCATAATTTCTAGGCCTCCTCCAATTCCACCCAGAACATCCAGAGCTTCAACGTCGTCTGTTATTCCATCTCCTATGAGGTCGGAAGATTGTCAACCGTATTTAAAAAAACAAATCTCTCTTTCAAAATGGAAGATTGATTATTCGGGAAATACATGTGTTCGCGAATTTTTCACCAACATCGATGAACATAAAGACGCGGATGACTTACCGGATTGCTATTTGCTTAAACGGTTTCATGAGGTTTTGTCCGGGGCCGCCTTAAAATATTTTAGATCGATTCGCCGATCCGACTTATCCTATCCAGAACTTAAACAATTGTTCATTAGGACATTCGGCCCGACAGATTTTGAATACAAAACCGAACAAGAGGTCAGAAACTATAAACAGAAGTCAGATCAACCTGTTAGAGATTTTATAATCCAAATTTCCTATTTGAACGATACTTTGAGACGCCCGATTAGTAAACCCGACTTGTTGGAAATCGTAATCCATAACATGCACCCGAGATATTTCCCATGTTTATCGGTCCATAAATTTGCTGACTTTGATGCACTCATCGATACTGCTTCGCATTTTGAAAATTTCTTACCCAAATCCTCCAAAGCTGTTTCGGTCGTCTCTTCCGAAGCTCGATTGTGTCCCAAGTGTAGAAAAAACAGACACTCTTATCGTGTCTGTCCAGATTTTCCTGGCAGACTCTGTTTCAAGTGCCGGACTCCTGGCGTGATTACCCGGGATTGTCCAAATTGTAATCCAAAAGAATGCATAAGCCACCGGCGACACGCCGCCTATTTCTCTCGTACAGTGTCACCGGTGATAGCGTCGGACTCTTCCGATAATAGACCGTTTATTGAGATTTGGTTGAAAGGTCATTTGGTTAAAGCATTACTAGACTCGGGAGCTCAGATGTCCCTTATTAGTGATAGTTTGGCCCGCGAGCTAAGAATCTCTATGACATCGAACAGTTCATGTCCCCGTGCCATTTCTGCTAATAACTCGCCCATTGATATTTTGGGAACTATTTACCTTCCGGTTCGATTCAACGATACTACTTTTGTTCACGAATTTTTAGTTGCGCGTAGTATGTCTTCTCCAGTTATCTTAGGAATAGAGTTTTGGAACAAATTTGGTCTAACCTCCGTTTTTAGTAAAGCATTTAACAATAATATCAAAGGAAACATGTATATTCCTGCTACCGGTCATTCCTCTCCCCTGGTTTCTTGTGTAACCGAATCCCGATACATTCATCCTCGTAATGTCTTATTACCTGACCAAGAGCGAAGTTTACAACAGGTCATTGATGAGTTTGAAGTCATCTCATCTGACAAGGTTGGGCTTGGAAAAACTACCTGGCTATCACACAAAATCAACACGACAGGACAGCCAATTAGGCAAAGGTTTTACCCTCTTTCACCCGTTAAATTAAAAGTTCTCAATGAGGAGATTGACAAGATGCTAGAATTGGGTGTTATCCGACCATCTCGTTCACCTTGGGCTAGTCCTGTAGTCATGGTCACCAAGAAAGACGGTTCCGTCCGCTTTTGCGTTGATAGCAGAAAGTTGAATAGTGTGACCATCAGAGACTCGTATCCCCTCCCCCGCATTCAAGATATTCTTGACAACCTTCGGGGCGCAAGATATATAAGCTCTCTCGATTTCAGGAGTGCCTTCTGGCAGATTCCTCTCGCGGACGATGAGAGTTGCAAAAAGACGGCATTTATAGTCCCTCAACGCGGTTTATTCGAGTTCGTCAGAATGCCATTTGGGCTCACTAACGCAGCCTCTGAAATGCAGCGTCTTACCGATCTGATTGTCAACTTCGAATTCACTTCGACTAGCAACGACTGTGTTTTCGGCTACGTCGACGATCTCATTTTAATTTCCAAGGATTTCCACAGCCACCTCGCTCTCCTGAGGAAGGTGCTAAGCCGCCTCAAGGAGGCTGGTTTGTCCATTAACCTAAAAAAATGCGAATTTTGCAAAAGTGAGTTAAGGTACCTGGGTTATATTGTAAACGAGAAGGGTCTTCAGACCGACCCTAGCAAGCTTGATGCTATTAAGGACTATCCCACTCCTACCACCGCTAAATCATTGCGCGGGTTTATTGGGATGTGTTCTTATTATAGGCGTTTTGTTAACGGCTTCTCCTCTATAATAGCTCCTCTCACTGCTCTTATTGGCAGAAAGAAGGGTCGGGACCCAATAAGCTGGGACGATGCTGCCGAACAAGCATTCGTTAAGCTAAAGGCCGCATTAATTAACACTCCCGTGATGGCTTGCCCAGATTTTTCCAAGCCATTCCTGTTACAATGCGATGCATCAGCTGTTGGTCTCGGTTCCGTTCTTTCCCAAAAGTTTGATGGTGTGGAGCATCCCATTGCTTATTATTCCCGCCTTTTCTCCAAAGCGGAACGCAACTACAGTACCACCGAGCGGGAACTTTTGTCGGTGCTGGATTCTATAAAGCATTTCCGCTGTTATTTGGATGGAATGAAGTTTTCCGTTTTAACGGACCATATGGCCTTGAAATGGCTTCTCACGCTTAACAACCCTTCTGGTCGTTTGGCCCGATGGGCCACTATCATCTCCCAGTATACTTTCGATATAGTCCATCGCAAGGGATCACAGCATGTAGTTCCAGATGCCCTATCCAGGATCTACGCAAGCCCTGTAACGTTCGATCAGGGTCCCGAACAGACTAACGACAGATGGTACAAGAAGGTTTACTTGGGTGCTCGTGATTCACCCCAGATGTTTCCCGCATACGCCATCCAAAACGGCGTCCTCTTGAGACGCATGCCTGTCGCTAGTCCTCTGTCACCTGGTCTTTGGCGTATTGTTTTGCCAGCAGAGAAGATTCCTCTAGCCATCTGGGAGATTCACAATAATTTCCCATCTATACACCCTGGGGTTATGAAGTCTTACCTTAAGATTAAAGAGCGCTTCTATTGGCCGAACATGTTTCGGGATGTTACCGAAACTCTAAAGCGATGCGAAATTTGCAAAGCGTATAAGATCGCTAACACACAGCCACGTGGCCAGATGTGCTACCCAAAAGAAGTTTCTTTGCCCCTACAAGTAATTTCTATTGATTTGATTGGTCCTCTACCTACCGCTTATTACGGTTATAAATATATCCTATCTATGGTTGATGTGTTTTCAAAGTATGTTTGGCTGATTCCCTTAAAAAAGGTGAATGCCGCTTCTGTAGTTAAAGCCCTAGAATCAGAAATATTTTTGAATTTCGGCGTTCCACGGGCTATTCTTTGCGATAACGCTACAGTCTTCCGTAGCAATCAATTTATAAACTTTCTTAGGTCTTTTCACATTGGCCCCCCAATTTATACGCCTTATTATACTCCACAAGCTAACACAGTGGAACGCTATAATCAAAGTGTTGTTACCTGCTTAAGTATTTTAGTCGGGGAAAATCAAAGAAACTGGTCGAAATTGCTACCCAAAGTTAAACTTTATCTCAATTCATGTATCAATTTAGCCACAGGTTTCACTCCAAACTTTCTTATGTTTGGGAGGGAAGTCCTTATGGATTTGACCCATGCTCAGGGGCAGACTCGAAGCGCCAATTTGGCTGAAAGTCGGTCTCGGCATGCGTCCAATCTGTCCTCCCTCACCGAGGTTTATGCTAAAGTGGCCGATAATCTCTCTATAGCCTTTCTCCGCAATTCCCGGTCTTACAACGCAAACCGTTCGGCTATCACCCTCAACGTCGGTGACACTGTGTGGAGGCGAAATTTCTCCAGGTCCTCTGGGACGGATTATTTCTCCGGCAAGCTTGCACCTCGCTTTGTAAAATGCCGGGTGACTAGGGTTATTTCTAGAACCACCTATGTCCTTCAGGACTGCGATTCTGTTCATTCTGGGTCATATCATATTAAGGATATACTGAAATAATGGTTTTTCTTGCCTGGCGCAAAACGTGATTTTTGGCAGTCTATATTTTACCCCCAAATTAATTTACAGAACGCTCAATTTGAAAATATACTGGGCATTCTGTACTTGCTCCAGTTCTTCCTTTCCCTAAATTCGTTGTTTCTTTACGAGTATATATATTTCCTACTTGCGTTAACTAATTCAAATGAATCAAACGTAGATATCAGTTTTAGCCCTAATTATTCTCAAACTACGTAATTTTATAATATAAAAATTATCTAAAATAATCTGGTTACAAACTATTTTCAAACGGTCTTAGTATACGGCCTTATTTTTTCTGACTAACATTTTACTTCTTTTTACATTGACATTCTAATTGTCACCGTTCTATGAGAAATTATACATATTAAATTCATCTAAACATAAAATATAAAATGCTTCACGCTAGGACAAAACGTGGTAAGCAGATCCCTTTATAATATATGTTTTAAATTTGCAATTTACGCTATGTTAGGCGCGGAACGCTGCAGAGCTTTTTCTCTTCCTCTACTAGGGCCTAGTGCACTAGTGTCTCTTCTTACCCGACTACGACAAAGAGGGTGTTGTTGACCTCTAGGTATGCCCCAGAGGCACAACATCCCTCTCATGTTACCACTCATCCTGTTAGTCAGACTCTAGGCACCAATTAGGCCGAAAGTCGACTAGGATGCACACCTTACAGATACGGTCACTTAATTGTCTCGTATTTGATTGGACTGAGGTAGTTTTTGGACTCAGGCTCATTTTCATAGCCTGATGCTCTTTTTTTTGGACTTGGTCAATTTTTGACTTTAATGTTCTCGTCTTTTGACCTGAGTCTGTATTTTTTTTCCTAACTTCAATCGGTATCGTTTTCTTCTTTTATCGTTACTTCTTTTTTCCATCCTCTCTTTATTCTATGCTAATGTTTCCTCTTCTTTACCTTAGCTATTAGTATCTTTGTTTTATCTCGTAACTTATTCTTGTTAGTCTCTTTGTTTTATCTCGTAACTTATTCTTGTCTTAGATAGGGTGTTTAGACTTTCGCGCGTTTAATTTATTTGTAGGTTTAGTGGATACGTCTGGAGCTCGCATCGGTAACGTATAGGTTCGATCCGGTTCGAAGTTATTCTTTACCGGTTGCACTCCAATTGTCGTCCGGTAGGTTACTTTGGTTATTTTATTAGTCTAGGATTAGGTTCTATTTATCTTGTAGTTACTTATCGTTCAGCCTCCTCTCATAATACCCTCGGAGATATCATCTGACTCTAGTGATGCGACACTGTTTGGAATTTTTATTGATAGTATCGATTTTTTTTTTGTAATAAGGGGGTACTGCAGCATTACACTGCATTATAAACCTTTTTTACGCGAACGTAGGCCGTCTTATTTTTTCCTTTTTCATTTTGACACGAATTCAAAATTTTTGCAATGGAAGAGAAATATTGAATTTTTTCTTGGTTGACAACCGTCAGTCGTCAGCAGAGCGTTGAGTTGTGAAGCTATTTGATTGTTTCGCTGTGCGTAAAAATTTCTACGTCTTGATTGTGGCAGTTCTCGGGAGCAGTCGGGGATATTGTCCCCTAATACCCATTTGTTGATTCATTTGTGAGTATACCAATTATCTGTCGTATAACCCCCTTATATAATTTGGCCTTACTTTCTGGACTAAAACGCGGTTTATCTTAGATCCAGATACAAAGGCCGATTTTCGGCCCCACCCCCTGGGCCAGAGCCGGACTGCCGGTCGCACTCCTCACCAGCGTCCTCGGCGTCCGAGTTCGGTTAGCGGTCCAGGCCGAGTTAGCGGTCCAGGCCGAGTCAGCAGTCCAGGCCGAGTCAGCGGTCCAGGCTCAGTTAACGGTTCACGCTGAGTTAGCGGTCCAGGCGAGGCGTCCCTGGCACGATAACGTGATCGTGCTTAGCCGGGCGTCGGGACGGTGAACGGCAGTAAGCGGTCCTCGGCAAAGAGCCACCCTCCTGCGGACGTAGTTTTTGGTTTTCTTTTTTTTACTCTTATAGTATTTCAAAATTCAAAAAAATACTTCTTCTAGTATAAACATTTGGGCGTAATTTATTGGCTTTAACCTCACCACACACTTATTTTTAAACTAATATATTTTCCGTAGGACACGTGTTACGTGTTACGTTATCTTAAAACCTGAATCTTTTTAAATTTTTAGTTCATAGTATACACCATTTAACCGTATGTAAAAAAATCTGGGAATTATTTTCTTCACGACTTTTCGGTACGCGTGCTTTACCCATTGCGACGGCTCGGTGTTTTGACGAATAGCTATTTGTCGGGAAATCCGCGTCGTATCGCCTAACGCCTAAATTTCATTTTTCAATGGTCCTAAACCCTTTGGCTATTTAATTCCTTAATTCCTGTTTTTATTTTTTTTATCTTTATTACAGTGTTCTTTTTTGTCTACCTTTTAAATATACAGTGTTGTTTTACCGCAATCATACTTTTCATTTCTTATCCTTACAACGCCCCGGGTTCGATTCCCGCGTGGCGTTGGACAAGTGGCAAGAAGACATAATATTTTTTGCTACAATTTCCAGTATAAGCTGACCTAGCATTGTACGGAAATCTTATACAATGCGACATCAGCGTAAACTGAAAATGTATAGCTTGATGTGTAGCCGTGTGTACTATAGATACCTACACCTCTGCTTATCCCTTCCAGGAGTGATGTTATGTTAAAAAAAAATACGGAATTTCCTTTTACCACTTGGCTCCAGGGTAAAGTCAAAAGTTATTGAAACTGAAAACGTGCAGAAAACTATTTTTAAATGACTTTATTTTGTATTTTTGTGTGATCAGAGGTCAGTGTCGGTATTAAATTGGTAGTGATTTTCAAAGCAAATTATATTGACCCGAGCGGCGTCGTCCAAGGACCCTAGTCCTTAGACGGGTCAATAAAACCTGACGACCGACACTTCGTCTCCTAAGACGAAGTGTCGGTCGTCCAGTAGCGAGATGGGCCGAAGACATTACTGCCGCGTGCAGCGTTGTTCGGAATTATACCTTTACGATCGAGGGTAGAATCGGGATGAGGCTGGCACAAGTAAAGAGAGGCCTGTCCCAGCAGTGGGTGAAGTCGAGCTGTGGATTTTGATGATGATGCCCCGTTGATTAATAATACTTAGTCATATTTCGTCTGTTCAAAGTTAAAAGAATGAAGCCAGAGAGAGACCCCAACTACCGCAAGTTATTTTCTTTTTGTGTTTGTAACTTTTTGTCCTCTCGCTTTCCTGCAATCAAAATCTAAATAATCAAACCTGTGGGAGTAATTTCGTGAAAAGGGACGGAAGTGTGGAACAGGAAGCCGGGGAAGCGCGCGCTATTTGATTTGACCAATGAGCGCGCGCGGTGCTAGAGTTGGTCATCAGAAACGACCTTGACGAGGCCCCGCCCCTTTAATGTTGGTTATTAGGTACCTTAATATTGCTTATTACTAAGGTGAGATGTCAGATATTACACATTCTGCCGGGGTTGTAGTTTTGTCCGAAAGGGTTACCTTGGCCCTTGGCAATACAGGCAACTGTAGAAACACGGGTGGGTTTTAGTCGGTAAGAGTCTGACATGCCCTCCCGCTCCGCCCAGAGCGGGAGAAGTTATCTGATAAAATCACACACAAAAAAAAAAGATTTTACACATTGCGACTATTGTTTTTTTTTTTTTCAAACAATTAATTTACATCTTTAATCAAAACTGTACCTTTATCTGAAAAGTAAATCAATCATCATAGCTTAGGAGAGGTTTAGTCCGTTGGTGTATGTCAGCGGGATTTGAATCATTTGACCGATTCAAGAATACATTGATAAACTCGCCCGTTTTCTCATTTCTGAAGGCAAGATAAAGAAATCTCGATAAAGAAGTAATATTGGGCGTATCATATGCCCGAAGTGACGTTGAACACGTTCGTAGAGGATGTTTTCTGTCTAGAAGTTTCCTTTTTTTAAGATTGAAACTAAGTATAGCACATATGGGCAGGGCACATTGCTCGCAGAACGGATGGCCGATGGGGTCGAAAGGTTTTGGAGTGGCGACCACGTACCGAAAGACGTAGCGTTGGAAGGCCTCCCACAAGATGGACCGATGACCTTGTGAAGGCCGCAGGAATCCGCTGGATGCGGAAAGCACAGAATCGGTCGGAGTGGCGGTGCTTGGGGGAGGCCTATGTCCAGCAGTGGACGTCTTACGGCTGAAATGATGATGATGATAGCACAGGCTATAAGTTTTCTTTTTCGTCTATGTTCATATATTTACTGTTGGACAACACAGCTTAAACAATGTTGGTCTAGAAACATGATATTTTGTACAAGAGTTCTTTATAAAACGCAAGTGGGAACTGAGGTGAGGAAGGATCCCTTAAACGTGTTTACAAGGAGACGGAAGTTCGGGATTTTTACCGATGAGATATCCCATTGGGTAGATGACTTGTTGGCTTGTACTATCGAAGAAACGCATATCTGTATACTGTAAGGACTATTCTTGCTTGCAGCGTTCAACCCCTATAGTAACGCTTACCTACGAAAAAAAGGGTCATGTGCACGGGATTTTGTTTTCAAATTGGTTAGATGTGCGTTACCCCGATCTATGCCCCGATAGTACATATCTTGGCATTGTTTCACATATGTTTCAAATATGCTCTCTATCTTTTCAGGACAAACGGTGTTCGTACAGGGCGCGGCTGCGACCCCAGTGCCTCTGGTCGATGCTATGACAGGCGTCGGCATGCAAGGCAGCATGAAAGACATCCAGGTCGTCCATATGCACACTGAAAAGGAGGCGAAATACGTCGCTCCTGAATGCAAAGATGTCTTCAGGTTAGTCCCTTCAAAATGGTTGAGCTAAATGATGCTGATCCATGCGTCATGTTCGTGAACGGGCGCCGTCAGTAGGGACTGGTCATCTCTTAGCTGCCACGGCTTATTTTAATTTTTTTTTATCTTTTTATTACGGACGCTTTTATCGTGCACGTCTTTCTACATTGTTCTCACATGTATAATTTCAACACGAATGATGTAACCAATATTTTGTAACAATATTATGATTTAAAAGAGTGTCCGTGGAGTTTCTTGCCCGTTCTTCTCCATAGGAACCTACTACGCTTTGGAATGGGCAACTAGCTTCATCTTTCTGACTGACCGACCCCTTGACAATTCAAAAGTGCCTGTAAATGGTTTAATAGAAATAAATGCTTTGAGTTTGAGTTTTTCCTGCACCAGATCCAGGTCCAGGTATTTATCGATTAAATCGATTTTCGACTTCGTATTGCTAGAACGTCTCGTCTCTACTAAGCAGCGTTGCTGTCAGAGCCGTAACTAGAGTTAGCTGCAAAGTGGTGTGGAGCACCAGGGCCCGTGATATTTGGGGGCCCACTCAGTGTCCGGGCCGGGAGGTATGCCAAGTCAACAAGGCACAAGGCCCAAGCCTTAGTCGGCGTGAGGGTTTTAGAATAAAACAAGTTCACCGTGATCTACAAAAGCATGGGCTGCCCCTAATCCCAAATCATACTTATAGATGGTCAAAAGAAAATGACGCCAATCGGGGGCCTTAGATTGATTTAATTTTCGCTTCGCCCTCTCTCGTAGCCAGGGGCTGCAGTCTCGACATAGATAGCGATCGCTTTACGACCGAATTCGGTCGCAAAGTCCTAATGGCAAGCACGTGATTTTTCGTACTTGTCAAGCAGTTTTGACCATCTAGGGGCGCCATTAGAACTTTTGCTACCGAATTCGGTCATAAAGCGATCGCTATCTATGTCGAGACTGCAGCCCCTGGGTTCTCTTATAATTCTGAAACTTTGCTGCATGTCGACAAAGTAGTTCCGATTTCCGTACGAATGCTGTAAAGAAAATTTAAAGTATCTGAGGCGAGTTGCGCCAGATTCTGTGATCTGAAGTTACGTCGATTCTGTATTCCGGTTTTAAATGTATGTGTGCCGGTGTAATTTCAAGGGCATGAGTTGAATGGAGAGTTTGTTGACTTTAGTATGACGAGATTTAAATTCCATCTGAAATTGCTAACACAGCAACTAGGTTATCATAATAAACGCTTGATTAAAACAAAGCTGTTAATGCAGTATGTATTACTAGAAATTAAGAGATGTTCACGTTGATAAAATATCAAGGATTACTGTACTTGTGATAAAACTTTCACCAGCACGCTTACCATGAGCCCAATTGAAACGGGTTTTGTCGACGGAAGAATAGACAAAATGACAGATAAACAATCACAATCTGTCATTTTGTCTGTTCTTTCGTCGACAAAACCGGTTTCTATGGTTTTCATGCTATGTGCGGCTCTATATTTACGTGTACTGAAACTGACTGATTCGTTGATCTAGGGGTCGTAAGCGCCACTGCTGAGCATGAGGTCCTGGGTTCGATTCCCGGGTGGGGCAAAGTATTATTGGGTTTTTCCATCTGGAATTTCTTAGTAGCAGCCTCGGAATACTGGCGAAATGTGGGTGTACTATTTGGTACTACACCTCTGCCTAATCCTTCGGGATGACCTATAAGCGTGATGTATTGTGATGTTATGAAACAGTAAAATTTTCTATTCGGTTGTAAAGTAGTTATTACTTGTTCTGTAATATAAAAAATACAATTTATACTTAAAAATTTAATCGCAATGTTTCTAACAATAACTTCGATTTATATAAATGTCCTATTGCGTCGGTAGAACAGTACCTTTTAGAGTAATTATCATGTTGTACTTCAACACAAATAAAGGCTGCCGCAGGTAGGCGCGACGACGGCGACGCGGGAAGAACAATTTCTGTGAAATTTCACAGAAATTGTTCCACCAGAGTCGCGTAGCACCGCATCGTGTGAATATGGCGCTCTCTAAAGGACATAAAGTCATGAACTAATTTTTTTTATTAATAATGCCATGTTGGGTATAAATGAAAGGGCTTAAAATCTTAAATACTTAGCACATTTCAAAACTAAAAAAATATAACCTGGCTAAATACAGGGTGTCAGGGCATCGACGCGAAAACTGAGACCATGGATTCAGTACATGATTCTGAACACCCCTGCGTTGAAATTTTTCGTCGGTTTATTTAAAAGTGCAATACCTACGCAGTCAAAATGTATGGAACAGCAGATTTTTTTTAATAACCGACGAAAAATTTAAACGCTCAGAATCATGTACTGAATCTATGGTTTCAGTTTTCGCGTCGATGTGCCACCCCGTCTATAAGGTCCCATTAAAATAGATGGATAAACATTTAGAAATTATTCAGACCACCAAAATAAGGACAATGGTAAAGAAAAATGATACGAAAAACGCATTAGATACAAGAAAAAAAATTGCCAACGAAAATACATTAAAAATGTTGGTTAATTATTTTAGGTCAAAATAAAATCTCTTTAATCAGTGGTTTTTTTTTTTTTTGCTTGGAAATGTTTGGTTAGAAGTACTAGACGCTGTTAAAATTTGTCCATCTATTTTAGTAGGACCTTATATGTATAATATGACTATAATAGCCTATAACCAACCAGCAGACGATCAAGGCGCTTCCAACGATACCTCATTTGCCATTTATTGTGATGAGAAGTTTAGAAGTTATGAGGAAACAGATGAACAAAAACCGTAAAACCGTAGTCGGGTAAAACCTAACGTGGCACGAAAGCTAGAAGTTAGTTGTCGGTGACATTCAAATAATCAACATCATCTTATATCTTATCAATTATCAACACTTGTTGTTAATTGATAAGATATAAGATGATGTAAGAATCCACGAAGACATCCACTTGGATATCTTCAAATGCTTTGCTGTCAGATACTATTTTATCTTGAACTGACTGGGTTGCTAGGGTTATAAATGACTCAAGTGATTATGGATTAGGTACTGTCAGGAAAAAAGCTGGTTATAATTTTGACACAAGCCGTGCTATATTATAGCTATTCCATACGTAAAGCAAGCGGTAGTGAGTGGGGCGCGTCATTTCAAAGTGGACATGTCGTGGCCAGATCTTAGAATTGACCATTTCATGAAATGATCGACCATTTCATGAAATGGCCAGCTAAAATTGACCTATCGTTTAAACGTCAACGTTTAATGACATGTCAGTCGACGTTTGGCCATATCATTATGTAGGGTATCCATGCAAATATTACTGGCATTCATTGACTTTTAGTAATGGGTCAGTGGATAAATAAAACATTTTAAATAGCTTTAATTCCAGAAGAAAAATAATAATTAATAAGATTTGATTAGTTAAATACTAACCTGTGAAATACGTTCCAAACTCCATGGTTTTTTAACGTAGCAGTCGTTTTTCAAGTGACTTTCATAAAGGTCACGAAACTTCACTGCACTTTCTTCTTCCATTTTATAATTGCTTTTCCAATCGAATTATCATCCGCCGCCATGATGCACAATAAAAACAAAGCGACATCAACGCCTTTACCCGTGGATAATCTATTTTACGATATGATCACTAATATTTGGCCACATCATGAAGTAGTCGTGCGTTTAACTATTCATATCGTGAAACGTTGAACATTCAATGATTTGGCTTGACCACATCATGCCAGCGGTCGATGTTCTATTTCATGAAATGGTCGATCATTTTTCATGAAATGATCAATTCTAAGATATGGCCACGACACACTCTGAAATGACGCGCCCCGCTACCGCATTTCCCATAGAAATTCGCATTACCGTGTACGGACTTGTACAAAAACTGCGAATTCGCATCGCATTGCAGAAATGTGCGAGCTCGCAGTGCGCACGGCCTAGGCCGAGCTCGCAGATTTTTACGATGCGACGTCGCATCGCAGTTTTGTGTACAAGCCCTAAGCAAATGCGGTACTGGGGCACGTCATTTCAGAGTGGACAAGCTTTACAACGGATACAGAATGACAGTTTTGATTTGAATATATGGACAATTTAGTTTGTAAGTAGTCAATTTGGAAAACAATATCACAAATATGTAATTTTTACTGTATCGTTGTTCTACTCTGCCGAGAAGATTCACTCAACAGACACATTAGGTGCCTTACGTTGTTTACTCTTCATTAATCAATCAGTAACGAATGTGTATTGTTTGTTTCGCAATCCATCTAATTGAACGCAATTCACTATAAATTGTTTAATAGCTGCCTGTTTAAAAGAAGCTTTCAGTTTTTTATAAGCTATATAGATAGAATAAGTACTCTTTATTATGTATACCATTTTTGAATTATTTTTTTGGGTGGGAATTTGTCAAATAACTTCTCCCGCTCAGGGCGGAGCGAGAGGGCGTGTCATGCTCTTACTGACTAAAACCCACCCGTGTTCCTTCAGTTGCCATGTTGCCAGGTGCTACGGTAACCCTTTCGGACTCCCGCGACCCCGGCAGGCATCGACCCTAGCGGACCCCGTCAGTTGTGCTGACATCTTTTTGAGGCGCGCGTGGAACACAACGCGCCGTCGAACTGGGCCTGGTCCTTTTCGGACGGCGAGCTATCCATTGCTCACTGTCCGCAAACCCGCGCCTACAGTATGGGCGTGTTTTGATGACTACACGTACACGCCGCAACTGGCATCTCACCACGAACGCGCAGCCACCGAGAAGCTGCTGCGTAGCTACTACGCAGCACGCAGTTTTTACTCAGCTGCTGGGGTTTCCCATTCTGCAGTCCGCAGTTCATCTGTTTTCACTGCAGCATTCAGACGTGTTTACCATGTACTCCGTGAATAAAAAAAGAACTTACTATTTTCCTATAATTTTTATAAAAAATTAAAATATGAAAGAAAACTTTGGGTGCATCCTATTTTAGCTCGTCAAAAAGAATGTGGTGAATTTCACATGTCATATGAAGAACTTCCAGACGATGAAAAGGAGTTTGAAAAATAATTTCGTTTGAAAAGTAACACATTTGGTAAATCGCATCCGTCTCGTCCGTATCGCAGCGCGGCTTCAAACGAAATGGAAAGACATCCTAATGTTGTGGAGGGGGCGCGGGTGCAGAGTGTATACTGAGCGGAGGCTACGCGGTCGCTGTTCGGTGACTGCGCAGTTGCTGCTCGGTGTCATCGCGTACGCAATTTTTGTAGGAGGATTTCAAAATAACCTTCATGTAATTAGCATAGGACTCAAAATTGCAGTAACCTTTAGGAGTTCACGCAACGCACGCGGAATCCGCGCGTGCATAAAACAGGAATGTTGGTACGCGGCCTAAAAATTAAAATTACAGATATAAATGTAGAAATTTTATATAGGGTGAAACAGTGGACGGTACTATTAAAAAAAAACGACAGCAGTAGGATTGCAGCACAGATTAATAATCTGTGACTACAGGTAAAGGCTCCCGCAGACACGCGCGACGCGTTGGTGTGACGCAATTTCCATGAAAATTTCATAGAAATTATTCTACTATGTGCGCGTCGCGCCTGTCTGTGGGCGCCTTTAAGGTGGATAAAAACAAAATCTATGTTATACAGACCGCAGCACAAGCGCATTCCTACAAACATTTTACATTGACACACCTTCCTCCTTTCCTTAGCGAAGACTGATATAATTGATAAGCTAATCACAAACGGATTAGGTATTAATTGTGATTGATAACGTCGAAACAAGCGATTATCTAGTTATGACATGCTATTAAACGATAAAATGTTAGATACTGCATCGAAAAAATATTTGATAAGCTAAATAAACAGTACCCTAATTGCGTAACTTATTTTCGTAAACAATTATGCTTAATTTGTCTAATTTTGACAGTTCAACAACATTCATTGCGTTATTTACGTTGTTGATCAGATATTTTTTCCAACTTATGAAGCAATGGATTAGCAATCTGTTTAAAATCGAAACAGATCGTGTTGTATTACGCAATTAGGGTACTGGTTTTGGGGACGTTTTCTTGATACAAAAGCACAGGCAAGTTACCTCCAAAATAATGAGCGTTTGTTGATATGACATTTACTAAGTGGCAGCACTGACACGTCAGGTCCGGGCACCTGTCAAAACTATCTGAGCGTCTATATTTTCTTTAGTCGTGACTGAATGATTGAAACGAATGATGAACGTCATCATATATTTTATATGGTACACCCTTTCTTCTCCTAAAATTTTTTGTCCGAAAATCATTATCCATAACACGTTTGCTATAAACTTCAGTAACCATAGTGTTTAAAAAGTCGAAATTTTGTTTTACATAATTGGTGCCGATTCCCTGGTTCACAAACTAAACTAAACTTAAGTTCAGTGCTTCTTTTTCTTTCTGTTTCATTAATAAAAGGACAGAAGATAAATTTTAGTTTAGTCCTGTCAAATTAATCAGCGCCTGTCACTACTCCATACAAGTTTAGACGTGATTAAAAACTTGCCTACTAAAATTTACGTCAAGCGCTGATTAATTTGACAGGACTAAACTAAAATTTATCTTCTGTCCTTTTCTTAATGAAACAGAAAGAAAAAGATGCAAAGATCATTACGGCACTTTATATTATGGATAAAAAAGTTAGGAAACACAATAGAGAACCATTTTATATTAATTGTAGAAATGGAAGACCTCTTGTCAAATTGGCGCCAACTGCACGCTTAACATGACCATAATAGAAACGGGTTTTGTCGACGGAAGAATAGACAAAATGACAGGTAAACAATCACAATCTGTCATTTTGTCTATTCTTCCGTCGGCAAAACCCGTAGAAAACCTGTTTCTAAGGTTGTCACGTTACGCGTGCTGGTGGAGTGAATTTTAATGATACCCTCTGACTTTGATCTAATTAAACCATTTACTGGCACTTTGGCACTGTTAAGGAGTCGGTCCGTTAAGCTTGGGTTTTCTAGGAAAGCGGTTCCGACTTATAACGGTCGTCATGAAAATCTGCCATTAGCACCAGTATTTGACATTAAGGTCACCCTAGTCAGTCATTCTTCCATACTAACGTCGTATGGAGTTTACTCCACTGTTTTACAGTTTAAAATTAAAAATTACAGGCCGCCCGCTTAACGGAGATCTTCTCGTAGCAATAGACCATTTGATTTTTTTCCCAACCAACCTGGTTGCACCCCCTCTTGCAACCTGGTTGCACCCCAGGTGGCTCTGTCATTTACCTCATAAAAACCCTGGAACCCTCCAGGCTATTATATATTTGTTGTGCATGACGGGCAGGAATAGAGATGCGACATATCCATCGAGGTTCACCTTCAACGTTTGTTTTGGATAGGTCTGTGATACTCCATTAGAAGTTGAACTAGAATTTGTAAAAACACAGCCTAAAGCACCAGTGACTGAAAAGTTTTGTGGAAATCGGTTATTATTATTATTATTTATCTTTATTCACATAATGGTACTATTATGCTTAGCCCCACAAAACCGTAGTAGTGGTTTGACTGTGGGGTCGGTGAGTCTCTATACATTAAATAAACTTTGTACAGACGTCAGCACACCAAGTCACTACAATCTGTCAAACTTTAACAGATTTTCAACTTAACTCTAAAGAATAAGGTTCAGTGTTGATTGGGAAAACCTGACAGACTGGAGCAGGTTGATGTGCTGGCGTCTGTACTTAAAACTAATTATTATTTATAGGTAGTATAAACTTTAACATGTTTAAGATAGTTAACGAACGTGTTTAACATGTTTCTAAATAATATTTTTTAAATTTATTTTTAGAACGATTTTTGTTCAGTTCACTCCTTATGTCTGCTGGCAGACTGTTCAATAGATATGGTATTCGTTTTGTTAGGGTTCGGTCACCATAGTAATTAGTGACTCTGGGTACATTGAATTTGCCAGGAGCCATTGATCGTGTGTTATGGTTGTTGATTACATGAGTTAGGTTATGCTCTTGGATACTATGGTGGTTAACCGCTAAAATATACTTATGTTTGTAACTAATCGGTAGAATTTTACATATTTTAAATAATCATGGTATGGGCATGTAATGCTGAAGAATGAGGAAAATGTCGTGAAGAAAGTTTTGAATGTGAATGGCTGATGCTAAGAAAGACCAAAGAAACGATGGATGGACTGGAGTGTGAAAGATGATATGGCTAGAAATGGGACTATAGTCCGTGCAATCTACGAAGACGCGCCCCACTCCGCGATTACTGTACTGTAAGCTGAACTCTAGTACGGCGCGGAGCGGAGTGGCGCGCGTCTTCGTGGATTGCGCGGACTATACTGAAATGATGACTAATAGAAAAGCATGGAAGAAAAGACATTTACGTCGACCACAAATAAATTGGGATATGGGCAGGAAAATTAGGGTATAGCTAGCTTCTGCCCGCGACTTCGGCCGCGTGGAATAGTTACTTTGGGCGTATTTATTTGGATAAGGATTTAATATCATATTTATAAAAACACCTTCGCAAATAATGCATATAAAAAGGTCATAGTGACAGTGTCATAGTGACATCACTGCGGGCTCTATCAGAATACCAGCGCTGCGACATTTATTTATTTTTAAATGTCGCAGCTAATGCTTAGGTAGGAGCCTTTTGGCCTCGTACAGGACCTTCTGCTTTTATTTTAATTTTACTTTGTTTTTTTTGTTATTGTTTTTTTATTATTTTTATTAATGTTCTTATTGAAGATGTTTAGTTTAATTTGTGATTTCCTGTGCGAGTCTCAATAAATACTTTTTCTTTCTTTCTTTTCTTTCTTTATAGTGAGCCAACCTTAAAAGATAGACATATGCTGTCCCGGACTTTTTTTTAGAACTTTTAAAGGGGAATTATTCTGTCATACATGATTTTTGCGAAACTTCAACCGTTTACGCAGCGCACGCAGCGGAAGCTCTCAAAAGGAAAAAATAAACCCGATTTTGAAACATTCTTCATTGGTGCTCCGCTCCTATTGGTCTTAGCGTCATGATATATAGCCTATAGCCTTTCTCAATAAACGGGGTATCTAACACTGAAATAATTTTTCAAATCGGACCAGTAGTTCCTGAGATTAGCGCGTTCAAGCAAACAAACTCTTCAGCTTTATATATTAAAAAGTATAGATTGTATATATCCTAATAATATTGTATTCTCACCCCCAGATCGTGTTCTCTGTTCATGGCCGCGAACGTCCGCAAGTCAGTCGCCGAGGGCCGCTCGGATGCCATCCCTATATTCCTGCAGGACATCCCTAAGCTGTTCCACAGGAAAATCATCCAGCCCGACATTGCTGTTATTCAGGTCTGTTGACAATCAAATAAACGTGACGTTTCTTGACAACTTGCCAAAATCTATCTGTGCACTTTTTCAACTCTGTGCACTTTTTAAACTCTGTTCACTTTTTCAACGCGCTAGGCTTGCACTCTGTTAGATTCTCAGCGCTCGAGTTGAAAATCCAGATCACGGTCAAAAACTTCGCGTAAAAAAAACAGTGGCACTCCGGGAGTGCCGACAGAAGTGAAAACTTGAACAAGATCGCCTGGGTGGAAGAAAAATACTTGTATAGAACATTGGTCCGTAACCTTATCTAAATAAAGAGCAAAATCGCGTTCACAAAAAAAAAAAACTTCCAAAACCTTTAAACTAAAATTCTTGCATAGAAAATTGATCTGTAATATAATAGCAATAAAGAGCACAATCGCGTTTCCAATAATGAGGTGTCGGTAACGGTGTCGCGAGTTCAATTGTTTTTTCCATCTCAAAAATGCCCAACGCGGATAAAGAAGTTTTCACTTCAAAAAGCGTGCGTGCGTTTGTGGGCTTTTAAAACAAGCTACATAAAATGTTAATTTTATAACCTCCATTTCGTCAAAGAATTTGTTGGAAAAACGGTGAGATACTAAGTTGACACTTTCTTAATTCTAAAAAGAGATGAATGTGTTAATAATTAATTCCCTTTAGTGAGTGATCGCGTAAGCATTTGTGTGTTTGTTTACACTTTATTAAATACTTTTGGAACAGATCATCATCATTTCAGCCGAAAGACGTCCACTGCTGGACATAGGCCTCTCCCAAGCACCGCCACTTCGACCGGTTCTGTGCTTTCCGCATCCATCCGGTCCATCTTGTGGGAGGCCTTCCAACGCTACGTCTTCCAGTACGTGGTCGCCACTCCAAAACCTTTCGATCCCATCGGCCATTCGTTCTGCGAGCAATGTGCCCATATGTGCTATACTTAGTTTCAATCTTAAAAAAAGGAAACTTCTAGATAGAAAACATCCTCTACGAACGTGTTCAACGTCACTTCGGGCATATGATACGCCCAATATTACTTCTTTATCGAGATTTCGACCCCATCGGCCATCCGTTCTGCGAGCAATGTGTCCTGCCCATTGCCACTTAAGTTTGGCAATTCTTCGGGCTATATCGGTTACCTTGGTTCTCCTGCGGATCTCTTCATTTCTGATTCGATCACGTAGAGAAACTCCAAGCGTAGCCCTCTCCATTGCCCTTTGGGTGACTTTTAGCATTCTGATAAGGCCCATTGTGAGCGACCACGTTTCAGTACCATAGGTCATCGGCAACACGCACTGGACTTTCGTCTTGAGACACTTTGGTATGTGGGACGATAAGATATTGCGTAGCTTCCCGAACTATTGACTAATAATGTTCCTTCATACATTGCAGGTTTCTCCCCCCGATGCGCATGGATACTGCAGTTTGGGAACGTCCGTCGATTGCGTCAGGGCTGCGCTAGTCAACTCTAAAGTTATTATAGGTAAAATAAATTATTTCGTTTATTTATTTAGCAATACATCAAGTCCCAATATACATATCACAAATACATACAATTCATTTAATTAATTAAATTATTAACACTCTCCCTGTCGACAATATGTAAAACTTTTTAAGTTCAGGAGGCCGCCGGCGGATCCCAAAGTTTTTGCTTGTGAACGCCGTGAGTCAAAAGCCAAAATTGCCGGCGGATACAAAAAAAATCTTATAGGACACCGTGGGATCCGCCCTGATCCCCCGAATTCAAATAGTTTTAACAACTACTGGCGTGCTGTTATGGAAAATGTGATACTTCTCTTGCGTATGTGCTTTGGCCTGCTGAACAAAATTTTTTGGGGGTCGCCGGCGGTTCCCAGGGTAGGGAGAGCGTTAAAATTAAATTAAAATTATAATTTTCTATTTCGTTTAATAATAAAGAATGGAACCACTGAACTTTAATAATACAAACTTCCACACTAATATTAGAAATGCGAAAGTAACTGTCTGTCTGTCACCTTCGGCTGATCGGATTACGATGAAAGAATAATGGCCAATCTCCTAACATGCTTGGATTAGAAAAATCGTATAAAACGTAACTTGGTGATATATAATGTCGTTTCATTTGAATGAATGCATAGAAATATAAAAAACAACTTCTTTCTTATATCTATGAATGAATGAAATGCACCGACCCCAGCGTGGTTTAACCAGACTCGATAAATCGAATGAACCCCAAGATTTGCACTAGCCGCTGGAGCCTCTTGTTTCATGATGGGGCTACAAAGGCGATTGCATATCAAGGAGTAGACCGGCAGGCGCGGTAATGGTAGGGAAAACGTGCCGTTAGGATATGGAAGGATTTGCGAGCCGTACCGGATAGGTATGTATCCTTGAGTACGCGATGGAATAGTGGAGTGACGGGTGATATTAATACGGCATAGATACATAATTTCGTTTCATTTGCCCATTTATTTATAAATGTGTATGGCATACAATTTTTTTTTAAAGTGCGGTGCATAAAGTAATTAATTACACAAAATGTTCATTGGGATTATGTGGTATGCTGGGTCGACGGCGCGTTGTGTTCCACGCGCGGCTCAAAGAGATGTCAGCAGAATTGACGGGGTGCCTGCCGGGGGTGCGAATAAAACCGATAGGGAAGTCGTGGCTCCCGGCAACATGGCAACTGAAGGAACACGGGTGGGTTTTAGTCAGTAAGAGTCTGACACGCCCTCCCGCTCCGCCCAAAGCGGGAGAAGTTATTTGATAATTTCCCACCAAAAAAAAATCTTTACGTGGTATATTTTAAATCTGTGTCATTTTATAAATTAAGATGTCTGACTTGATAATTATGTAGAAAACGGATTAACACAAAACAATAGTGTGAAATAACACGAGTCATATCACGGTAACAATTTTTTTTTTTGTCCAAATTGGCCTTTGTTCGTTGGCACACAGGTAGACCCTGACCTACGGGGTATTTGCGTAACACTAATAATAAATTCCATTTTGAGAGTTCAACAACATACATTGCGTTATTTACGTTGTTGAGCAGACATACAATAAATGATAGACATCATTTTTAATACTAGAAATAAAGATAAACTAGATCAACCATTTTTCAGATTATCTAAAGTGCATACATCTTTTATGGGGTACTGTGTTAAATGTTACAACAAAATATCTTGTGACATATTGCAATTAAATGAAAGAAAATTTAAAACTTATATTAAAAGTACGCTTTGTAAACAAGCATATTACGAATTAGAGGATTATATCCAAGATAGAATGCTTGGAAACATGCTGGTCTAGCTCCATAGGAAAATTTAGAGTCAAGACAAAGTCAAACTTGTTTGCTAATTGAATCGTATAATTTATTCTTTTTTGTTATATGACATTGATTTTACATTCTGTTATTACTTCCTCACACACTGACTTATTAATTATATATTTTTTGGAAAATCGTTTTGTTAGAGTCAAGTGTCCCCCCCTGCCAGCTAAATGGTTGATAGATATGTGAAAAAATTCACGGCAGTAGCTTATATAACGAATTAAAAAGGAATAGGCTTTAGTAGGCTTTACAAGTTAACGAGTAATAATCGACCAACTTAGATTTGAGGTTGTAAAACATGTTCTCCCATACATTCCGTATGAAAGATTTTTTTTTTCAACTACAAAGTTAAGTTTGTTCTTGGGATAAATTCATCCCAACTACGGAACCCTACATTGTGCGTGGTCCGACATGCACTTGGCCGGTTTTTTTTCCAACAGTTTTGGCGCCCCTGTTGAATTGGCGCATTATCGATTGATACGATTTAATTATATGTTGCTGCCAAAATTTTAATTTTGAGAAAATTTTAATTTCGCGGGATCTAACTTAGCGCATCCCCATAAAAGATTGGCGGGGGGCGGCAGACGGCAGTTTTTGCCCCGCCTCAAAAAAAATCTAGATCCGGGGCTGCATCTATCACATAATTAAACAATGGGTTAGCAATATCCTTCAAAATCATTCGGATTGTGATTGAAAGTGTGTTACGTAATTAGGGTGCTGGTGTAGCCTCCTACACCAGCACCCTAATCCACATAGGATACTTTTATCCCAGTTGCACGTTCTAGTGGGATAATTTTCGAGCTTTATGCGGGCGAAGCCGCGGCCAAAAACTAGTATGTTACATAAAAATAATTACTTGATAGGTTCTTTGTTCACGAAATCCTTCTTTGGCTCATTTTGTAGACTTAATTCTTCTGTTAAAGTCGCTAGAACATTTAGTAGCATATCAATCAATCTGCCTAGCCTTTTCCCAATTAAGTTGGGGTCAGCTTCCAGTCTAACCGGATGCAGCTGAATATCAGTATTTTACATGGAGTGACTGCCTATCTGACCTCCACAACCCAGTAACTGGGTAATACGATACCCCTTGGTAAGACTGGTTGTCAGACTTTCGGGCTTCTGACGACTCGTAACGACTGTAAAAGATCCAAGAATGATAGCCGAGACCAACGGCTTAACGTGCTTTCCGAGGCACGGAGGAGTCTCGGTATGTAAAGATGGTCACCCATCCACGGACCAACCCCGGCAAGCGTAGCTTAACTTGATGGTAGTAGCATAATTATCCTATAATGTTCCCACTGCTGGGACACAGGCCTCCTCTCTGTGAGAGGGAGTGGGCCGTAATCCACTACGCGGGCCCAGTGCGGGTTGGTAGATGTCACATGTCTTCGAATTTTTGGTTCTAGTACATGCCGGTTTTCTCAGGTTTTTTTTTCTTCACCGTTTTGGGAGCAGTGGTGATTACACAAAGTAAAACGCCTACCTGGGTTCGTACCCACGACCACTGCTCTAGGAACGTTTAGTGATAGTTATCTATTGAACTTGCTCCCTGAGGCGCCTTGTAATTTGATTAGATAGGTAAAGTAATCTAAAGAACAGATCGTATCGACTACTCACCTTGTCATCTGTGATATAAGACTTAGATCACAGATTCTAAGTGCACGTGATTCGAACATTGTTTTATTTGTCCTTTTTATTGATAACTAGCAGCGCCCCGCGGTTTCACCCGCATAAGTCTCGACCCTGTAGGAATATCGGGATAAAATGATCCTATGTCCTAACCCAGACCATGGTCTACCTGTGTGCCAAACTTCATCCAAATCTGTTCAGCCGTTTTAGCGTGGAAGCGTAATAAACAAACATGCATATAATCAAAATATTAATTTTTAATAGTTTAGATCAGTGGTTCCTAACCTTTTAAACAGTTAATACAAACTAGACAAGCTTATAATTTTTACGTAATTTATATTTAAATATAAACATTGAATTAATTAAAAATACATAGTTAGTGTGATAGTTGGTATTGTTTTGCATTCAAAAGTTTTTTAGGTAAGGTTTAGTTGTTCCACATTGAAACGTTGCCGGCCTTTTTTTTTCAGTGTAACCAAAGTTGAAAAACCACTCTCACATCTATACGTGGTAGCAAATGGTACTCATAATAGTAGTTGATGAAACTGTTGCATAATAAGGGGTATTAAAAAACATGAGTGTGTGTTTAAAAACCGAGCCGTAGGCGAGGTTTTTAATAGTATCACACGAATGTTTTAATACCTAGTTATGTGCAGTTTCATACACTACTTTATCTACTCTCATACATTGGGATTGAAACAAATACAAAATAAAAGATCAAAGTTAAAGATCAAGAATAAATTTAAAAATCTCACGAAATTCAGTAAGTACTACAAAACAAATGAATGTCGCCTGCACCAGCACATCACCGCACATGCGCTACAGCGGGTGCTGCTGTCCCCCGCCAAAAGTTGATGGAAACTCTTTGGTGATAATGGAGCAGAAACCGACCCCTCCGGGCGAACGCGGTCCTTAACCGGTTAACTTCTTGGATTAGCGCTGTATCGTAATAAAAAAAAATTGTTTTATAGTATTATTTTGTTAGAGAAAAAGTGTTATAATATGATTCTATTTTTAAATTTCGGTATTCTGTTTATAAAGTAGGTATGTTACTATAAACTCGTTTTGAAGTTCATAATTCGAATATTACGCTATGAGAGTAGATAAACATTTTAATTAAAGCTCTGTTCGGCACCAGCTTTGGTCCCACCAGAGTAGGTCTTAATTATTAGGTTCTTTGTCACCCCACAGAATAGCTGATTTACCCCCGCGGGGTAATTACTCCCAGGTTCGGAACCTTTGGGTTTAGATTGTAAACTGTGTTCAAAGTCCGGTTTTTCTTTGCTTATACCCAATTGCGTTACACACTTTCCATAAAAATCCGATGGATTTTGAAGGAAATTGCTAAACTTTCTTCAAATGTTTAAAAATTCGTCAGCTCGACAATTTACCTAAATCACGCAATAAATGTTGTTGAATCGTCAAAATATTATGGATTTCCATTGTAAGAGTTGTTACACAGTCCCCGCTGTTTACAAAAATAACTTAACCCGCTGAAAAATTACTTTAATTTCGGAAGTCGGTGGCAAAAAACGAAAATTCTAAACCAAAGACACCGACTTCCGAAATTAAAGTTATTTTTCACTTTGCAGTGTTTTTTTTCGGAAATCGGTTATTTTTTGTTATTAGCTTATTACTTACATGGAAATTCAAAATAAAAACTGCTGAAATTTGGGTGTGACCGTGTAATATACAACGAGTAACTTTAAATGCGCAATACCTCAGACACCCCAACAGATTTTTTATTCAATTGACCTATTTCAGAGAGAAATAAACCGGCCAAGTGAGTGTCGGACCACGCACAATGAAGGGTTCCGTAGTTGGGATGAATTTATCCCAAAAACAAACTTAACTTTGTAGTTGAAAAATATGTTCTCCCATACAAAATGTATGGGAAAACATGTTTTTGCAACTGCAAAGTTAAGTTGGTCGATTATTACTCGTTAACTTGTAAAGCCTACTTAGCTGTGATAGTTTTCCTTTTAATTTCGTTATATAAACTACTGTTGTGATTTTTTTCACACACCCAAAACCAACCATTTAGTCGGCAGGGGGGCGACACTTGACTCTAACAAAAATTAGCACTTTAAAGCTTAATATTTCGCAAACGGATCCCTAGATCCAAAAATAGTTTTCACAAACTCATAATGTTTTTAAAGGACCTTTCCAATGATACCCCTCACCATGGGTTAAAAAAATAAAAAATAAAACATCACCACTTTACGTGTATGAGAGGTATTAAAAACAAAAGTTTTTCATAATTTTGTTTTACCACTTTGTCGACGTAATTAATATGTATACCTATGCCAAATTACAGCTTTCTAGTACAAAGGGTCTTGGAGCTAGCCCGCGGACAGACGGACAGACGGACATGACGAAACTATAAGGGTTCCTTGTTTATTACGGAACCCTAAAAATCATTAAAAAAATTGTAAAGGTTTTATGTGCTGTTTTAGTTCGTAAGATTCGTATTTGCATTGTCGACAACAATTTGTGTTTGTTTACCTATTTTGGCGGGTTTGCACATGTGATGGCTTGACCTATTAGTAAATAGACACAGCAACGTTTTTAATTAAGATTTTTTTTGCAAAATGTGACTAAAGTATATTAAAAAGTGGTTCAATTGATTCTGCTCGTTATTCTGATCAAACTATTTTCTGGTTTTGCGCATTTAACGTTACACGTTGTATACCTTTACCTACTATGTACAATATTACTAACATTATGTTATTTTATTTTCCCTTACAGCTCAAGTAAACGTAAACATGCCGCGAACATTCGGCGACGCGATCATCCACATGTCTCACATCGATATGGCGGTTGAAGACAACACGCCTTTGCCTGAACATGGCGTTGGGAAAGACGCCAGTCCGGAGGAGACACAGATCGGCAAGCTCATTGGTCAGAATCTGGTCGAAGATGGCGCCACACTGCAGATGGGTATGTCATGTACCTTATATTAAAAACATACTATAGTTTGACCAAGATCGCTGTTCCTCGCTTTAGGAATGCGCGGCGAGGCGGGGGGCAGCGTTGACAAATGAGCGGCGGGACGGTGTGAGCATTGACGAAAGAGCGCCCTGCACTGCTTCCCCGTGAGCTGTGCACTTACTTAGGCACGCGCGGAACAGAGGTCTCGGTCAAACTATAGTACATACAAATTCCATGGGGTATGTACTATCGAAAAAACGCATATCTGTACACTGTAAGGACTATTCTTGCTTGCAGCATTCGGCCGCTATAGTATCGCTTACCTACGAAAAAATAGGGTCGTTTGCACGGGATTTTGTTTTTAAAGTGGTTAGATATGCGTAACCGCGATGGTATACTACTATAGAGCTACAAGGTAATATCGGCGCGTGATCAAAATTAGAACTAACACGCCATCTTGTTTTTTCTCGACATTTCACTAAACAATTGCACAAAAGTTTACCAACAGCGCCCCCTTTTAACAGCTTCACCGTCATTCATTTTGTCGCTAAAAGATTCTTGTACACTGGCACAAACAAGGATCTTTTGGCGCTCGAAAATACTATAATACCTATTGAAAAAACAAAATGGCGGCAGTAGTTCGGATTTTGACTACGCGCCAAAATATTATTATATTCCTGCACGCTTAGCATGACCACAATAGAAACGGGTTTTGTCGACGGAAGAATAGACAAAATGACAGATAAATAAATCTATTTTTCCGTCAATAAAACCCGTAGAAAACCCGTTTCTATGATTGTCATGCTACGGCGTGCTTAGTTTGATTTTTATTTTTAACCTCAAGCCTGTATGTATTTGAAATAAGTAAACAAACAAACCTTAATTATAACTTTCCTACTACCAGGTATCGGCAGCATTCCGGACGCGGTGCTGTCGGCTCTGAAGGACCACAAGGACCTGGGCGTGCACTCCGAGATGTTCAGCGTCGGGGTCATCGACCTCGTGAAGCGCGGATGCATTACCAACAACAAGTATGTCATTTTTATTTCAATATCATTAAGTATAAAATGTAAAAGAAAAAATAAAAATAAAGGGAAGAGCTCATTGGGCGTCAAAAAATTCGTCCGCATCGCTGTCAGCGGGAAAAGTGTCCAAAAGGTTGCCAGCGTCGCCTCGTTGGATGGCAATACTTGTACATAATATACAGGGTGACAGGGACATCGACGCGAAAACTGTTACCATGGATTCATTACATGATTCTGAACACCACTGGGTTGAAATTTTTCGTCTGTTATTAAAAAAAAAAATCTGCTGTTCCATACATTTTGACCGCGTAGGTATTGTGCACTTTTCTATGAAACAGCAGATTTTTTTTTCATCGACATCGTCGCGAAAACTGTTACCATGGATTCAGTACATGATATTTGATGACGCTTCTAACGTGCACGTCTTTCTACATTGTTCTCACATGTATAATTTCAACATGACTGATGTAACCAATATTTTGTAACAACTTTTTATTTAAAAGAGTGTCCGTGGATTTTCTTGCCCGTTCTTCTCCATAGGTACCTACCTACTACGCTTTGGAATGGGCAGCTTCATATTTCTGACTGACCGATTCCTTGACAATTCAAAAATGCCTGTAAATGGTTTAATTGAAATAAATGGTTTGAGTTTGATTCTGAAACCCCGTTGAAATATTTCGTTGGTATTTTTTTTTTATCTGCTGTTTCATAGAAAAGTGCAATACATACGTGGTCAAAATGTATGGAACAGCTGATTTTTTTATCCCTGTCGCCCTGTATAATGTAGTAAGTAATGATTATTATGTCTTTTTCCAGGAAGAAGATGCACAAAGGCCGTATGGTAGGCAGTTTCCTTGTCGGGAACAAGGAACTGTATGACTTCGTCGACAACAACCCCTTCATTGGTCAGTATTATTATTTTATACTCTTTGTCAACAGGCCTAGGACGAATGTTTTGACGTATAGTAACAACATTCAACAATCGCTAGCTTTAGTTAATTTTGAATGGGAAATATTCATTTTACAATACCATGTTACGGGACATTATTTTCGTTCCAAAGTTCACTTACGTCGACATCCTTAAAAATATTCAAGGTAGACGCACTAATTATTATAGTTATTGCATTTTACAAGGGCACATTTTCATCGTCATTGTAATTTATACCTTATGTCAATTACCTAAAATTTATTTGAGTTGCGCTCGTGACGGCTAAGCGTATGCTGAGACGCAGGTGACGCAGGTCCACGCAGCGCAGGGCAGAGTTTTATTTTGTAATGCATGCACGTACTGACAGCTTCGTACGCTGGGGCCCAGGCACGTGCGACGCAGACATGTGTCTGTCCTGCTCTGCGTCTCGTTGTAGAGCCGGCACAGATTTCTGCGCGACGCGTGCAGGTCGCCACTTGTTTTTTACCACTGACTCAAATTATCTGTGTAGTTACGTCGCAGCATGCGCTCGTGGCCTATGTCTGCCTCGCCTGCCCTACCCTGCAAAATCTGTGCTGTGCTGTGCTGCGTCACCTGCGTCTCAGCATACGCTTAGCCTTACTATGGCTATAATGGCATGGATACTTTTTTTATACCGGAAGTACGTTCTTGTGGGATAATTTTCGATCTCCACACGAGCGAAGTCTCGGAAAGATAGTTAGATATATTCTGTGGCTAGGTTTTATTACATTTTACATACATACATAAACTCACGCCTTCTTCCCATGGAAGTAGGCAGAAACTACAGAACGCCACCTGCTACGATATTTACATACTCCTTTTGCCTCGTTTACGTTCATACATCTGGTCATACACGCACGCCGGTTGCGAGTACTACGCACCAGTAGTGCTATTCTGTAAAAATCTCACCGTGATATCTTAGGTGAAGTGAGCTGCCAATAGTGTCAATCCTTAGCAACTGACAGCTCACTCCACGCTCACTTCACCTAAGATAACACGGTGAGATGGTTACAGAATAACACTACTGGCCTGGTTTTCGTGGGAACTAAATGAGTTTAAATCCAAATATTAATATTACATTTTATTTTATTATACTTCATAAAATTTTGTCTAGTTTTATGTAATTTAACCTAACTTTATGATTGTGTAACCAATAGTATTGACCGATAGCTTAATGTCTTGTGAAAACTGTACATATAAGTTGGTTACTAATGAATAAATGTTACAGAAATGTTGGAGATTGACTACGTGAACAACACCCACATAGTATCGCTACAGCCGCGCATGACGGCCATCAACTCGTGCATCGAGGTCGACCTCACGGGACAAGTGTGCGCTGACTCTATTGGTAAGTTACTTGTTCACTTACACAAATGTTGGAGATTGAATATGTGAAAGTATCCTTTCACATATTCGCCAATTTTGGCGTCTGATATAATCAAGTTTCAACTAATGACTGCACGGGCACGAACTAATTACGGCAAAAAACATTACTAGTTGAGGGTATACAGCTGTACAATAATTTACCGGAGGATTTAAATAAGTGTGGTAGTTTAAACATATTTAAAAAACAAAACTAAGAAACATGTCGCACGCTTAATATACTGCCTAACTCAAAAATTCTGTTTTTTGGGAAATCTCATAAACATTTTGCCAATCATGACTTGTCTGACGTAATGGCTTATAACTCAGTCAAAAAGCATAATAATAATGAAATAATGTATTGTAGGAATAATTGATGAACTGATTATTGATATAGAAATAATATTTTGAAGAAATTTTGTTTATTAATTATATTTATAAACGTTTAAAAATGATGTTCATGACTTAAGTCTGTTTACTATTAAAGCCAATTATATGTAGTTCTAGTACTGATTTTGTAATAAGTCTGTATTTTAGGAAAAAACAGACTACAGAACTACAGAATTATGGTGACTGACTATGAAGTTAGTCACCATAATTACAAAACTAAAAAAAAAAACACGAATATTTTTATGCTAAACAGACCTAATCAAAAATAGGTCATGCTTTTATGAATAATTTAAATAAAACTTACCTTCGATTTTTACACTAAACAGACTCAATTATTAATCTGTCGCTTTAAAATAAAAACTCCACACATTTACTATGTCAGCGCCCGACGCATATTGGTTTACGCCACTGTTTTGTTAAATCCTTGTGAAAACGTATGAGAGTGAAAGAGACCGATAAAGTTGTAACTCGGTCTAGGAACGAGATATCGAAGAAATTCCGAGATAGAAAGATAGATGACGTTAAAATGAATTTCTTTGTATGCTTAACTCATTTTGGACCTAAACCGTAATCGGTCAGTTTATTAATAAGCGTGCGATGTATGTACCCTGTAACATCATTCACACCCCAGAGGCAAATATGATAATTATTATTGAAGCGAAAACTTCTTTAGGTGCGTTGGGCATTTTTGAGATGAGAAAAAACAATTGAACTCGCGACACCGTTACCGACACCTCATTTTTGTAAACTTGATTGTACTCTTTATTTATATTACGTTACGTGTTCTATGCAAGTATTTTTACTTTAAAGGATTTAGAAGTTTATTTTTTTTGTAAAAGCGTTTGTGCTCTTTATTTAGATAAGATTACGGACCAATGTTCTATACAAGTATTTTCTTTCACCAAGGCGATCTTGTTCAAGTTTTCACTTCTGTTGGCACTCCCGGAGTGCCACTGTTTTTTTTAAATTAACATAGTCCTTACAGATGCGTTTCTTCGATAGTACGCAGTTTATATCTATCTCATTTTAAGTGAACTGTTATCCTAAGTTCATTTATGAGAAATAAATTCTTTAAACCTAAAATTGTCACAGAAATTGTATTGACAAAACAAGATGGCGGCTATAGTTCCGATTTAAATAACTTTGTAGCGTTGTATGCTCTTACTGAATATATAACGAATAATTGACGAAGATTTTGCCGTAAACATTAGTGTGAAATTTCAAGAAATAATTTATTTTCTTGACTTAAGGGGGAAGCGTCAGGGTAGCCCGCAAAATTCGAATTTTCTTACGTTTTTTGCATTTTGCAGTGATTCGTGGTCGTAACAATTATGGCTTCACTCAATTATAATCATTACAATCAGCAATAGTGATTAAGAAGAAGATAAAGGTGTCAAATGTCATGATTTCATGAAATCATGCCATTTGGCACCTTTGCTAACTTATGGAGTTGTATTGCTGATTGTAATGATTATAATTAAGTAAAGCCATATTTGTTACGACCGCGAATCACTGCAAAATGCAAAAAACGTAAGAAAATTTGAATTTTGCGGGCTACCCTGACGCTTCCCCCTTAACTCTTTCCGGTTAGTGACCCACCTCTTTCAGATTTTTTTTATTAAGATCCGCGCTATCTAGTGATGATCTTACTAACCACTAATATTGTAACTTGCCCTACGTTTTACTACACTAAAATAACTATACCAATCAATTTTCCGGGGTCTGGATTTGTACCCGGTTGATGGCAATAGGCTTGCCCTCTATTACATAGGACTCAAACATAACTGGCAAAATGTGGATGTTCTGAAGGTAGCCGTGGTGTTATGTTAAATATCAATTTCTCGTTCCAGGTACCCGCATGTTCTCCGGTTTCGGTGGTCAAGTAGACTTTATCCGCGGCTCGGCAGAGGGCGTGGACGGGCGAGGCAAGCCCATCATCGCGCTTGTGTCTGTCACTAAGAAAGGAGAGTCCAAGATTGTGCCTACGCTTAAAGTTGGTCAGTATATTGCAGGATTTTTGCTATTTTTTAACCGACAAAAAAAAGGAGGAGGTTCTCATGTTAACACCTTGTTCTTTTTTTTGGTGCCAGTGATAGCCTAGTGGTGTGACCGTCAGACTGCCAAGTCATAGGTCTCGAGTTCGAACCCAAGGCACGCACCTCTGACTTTTCGGATTCATGTGCGTATTGTATAATTGTCACTTGCTTCAAAAACGGTGAAGGAAAACATCGTGAGGAAACCGGCATGCATGAGAGATATTTCTCGACGGCATGTGAAACCAAGTCAGAGGCCCATGGGTGGTTTTAAAAACTCTGACACTTAGTCTCTCACCAGACGAAAAAAAAACACGCCTGGTAAAATGGTGGCAGCTTGATTGAACCTTTATTCATTTTTTGTTTGTCTCAATATTAGTAATTCACGTTTACTTAGGAGCTTAGTTAGATCAAAAGTATGTTTTTATTTTTTGACTATAGAAGGTCATTTGGTTTTTTTTAATTAGTTGACGAATCTTCACAGACGTGATGAAAATTGGGTCCAAACACCAAATAAACAAAAAAAAACGATTTCCCAATGTTTTTTTAAACATAATTTTAAGTGTACAGCTGATTACGGGTCAAAGCCCCCATGTCGCGCGTAGATACTTGAAAATTATCATTTTTATAAAAGAAACCTTAAATTATTATCCTATTATTGAATAGTAATAGTCCATTTATTTGTGAGAATATTGTTTCAGAGATTTTACATGGTTTTTATAGTTCTTAATATTCTGCCGTTTTCGGCGTACAAATACACTATCAGGGTTTTGGTTATTAGATTACACATTAATTGTTATTGAATTTAATAAATTAGGATAACATTCAAGTTGCAAATTAGTCAAATATATTAGCTATAGAAATGTCAAAAAGAATTAATTAAGTCAAAGAGATAGTAAGAAGAGAATAATATCATTTTTATTTCCTAATATTTACGTCAACTTTTCATTCATAAACTCATTAATTGAGTAGTAGCATTTACTTAAGGCGAAAGCGTCAAGTTAGCCCCCGAAATTCAAATTTATCTTACGTTTTTTTACCGACACTGACCTGCAAAATGCAAAAAACGTAAGAAAATTTTAATTTCGCGGGCTACCCTGACGCTTAAGAGATAATTTACATTTAAATGTCCTAAAGTTTAAAGTTATAAAACAATCTAGTAGTTTATTAAAAATTTTGGTCGCCATACAAAATACATTATTAGAAAATAGTTTATTATTCCGCCTAGGTACGCGAAACATGTGAACTTTGCGGCTAGGTCTGGATACAACATCATTATTCAATGACTATTAATTGATGAAGCCATGACATTTAAGACCAATTGTAATTGAGGCCATGAGAGCCAGAGTGGCCTAACTAACTCACTTAGGCCAGTATAGCGCTACCAAACTTTTTAAATTTCTGATAGGCTAAGATGGTAATTCTAATGTCATCTATGAAAAAAAATGTTGAACTAATTTGTAGGCCACTGCGGCGCTATGACTTTTACCGTTTAGAGCAGTTTTTTTCAATTAAAATCAGTATTGTAAAAATGACAATTAGGCCACTGTGGCTCTCATGGCCATGATTGAGAGTTGTATTGATGATTCTAATGATTATAGATAAGTAAATACATATTTGTTACGGTCACGAAACATATTTTAAAAAAACACAACCTGACACTGAGTTGAAAATTTCAAAAAACGTAAATAAAAAAATGGCGGGCTACCCTGGCTCTTACTAAAAAGTAATCATTTTGTAACTTGCAGGTGCTGGTGTCGTGTCGAGTCGCGCGCACGTACAGTGGGTGGTGACCGAGCAAGGTATCGCCAACTTATTCGGCAAGACGCTCCGCCAGAGAGCATACGAACTGATCAAGATAGCCCACCCCGACCATCGCCAGGCGTTAGAAAAGGCCGCATTTGAACGCCTCAAGTGCATGCCTGCACCTTAAGAAAAAATCGAAATAAATAAATATTATACACAGTTAAAACGTAGTGGAAAATGGCTGGCCTGAATGAATCGTGGTTATTTACAAATGATTTTTGAAATTTTATGGCGATTGCTTTGATTTTTTTATCGGCAAAGCATAGTGCGTGCACGATTACCCACTTTGTAGGGTTTCGTAACAGGTACTCTAGTAACTCTACTAAGTAGCAAGCAAGTTTTTCTTTATCACTTAACTGATATACCTACATTATTATTAAAATTAATCAGATTGTTGACACGGTAGGAAAGTTGGAGAGGGAGACGTAATAAAAAAGTTATTCAGGAACTTTCGTGTCTATTATAAAAACCTATCCATCGATAGGGACACGAAGAAGTTTATCAAAACTTTTTATTTAATCCTTCTTATTATTTTATTCAAATTTTTCTTTCTGATCATCTCGAATCTTGTTGCAGTAGTCCAAATGAACATAATTATGACGATGACATACAATTAATTTATACTGGGTGATTTTTTTTACCGTCTCGAAATTTTTACAGGCTGTTCTGAAATCACGAAAAAAAATCTGCTGTTTATACAAAAATTCAATACCTACTTCAAAATGTATGAAACAGCTGATTTTTTTTCGTGATCTAAGAGTTGCTCCCATTATGAAAGTTGTTTATATTCATAGGTAGAACACCCTGTAAAAATTTCGAGACGGTAAAAAAATCATCCGGTATATAAGGGTTCCATTTTAGCAAATTGGCTACAGAACCGTTACCAATATTTTGGTCACATTTCATTCGGGTCACCAAGATGTCTGAAGCCTATCCACAAGATTTTTAATGGATTTGGAAATTTTATTATTTATAACCATTTTATTTGTTATAACATTTTAAGAATCAATCGAAACTGTACCGAACGTCATCTATTATAGTATGTAAGTGCTTTTATTTTCTGTGCAATAAAAATATTTTTATTCTGTGGAATACTAAGCGTGTTTTAATAGGTTATGGACATTGGACATTGGGCCATCGATCTTTAAAAATAAAATATTGAAAATGGATTTATAATACACAAATATAAACTCGCGTATAATACGGCTGATCAATCATGGCTGGTCTGAACATAGGTTCGCCGAACTTTCGCGCATGTATGCGAATATAAACACTCGCCTCATGTCACCATTTGCTCCCAATTTTTTGGTACGAAGTTCTTTAACGCATACAAGTTGCGTGCAACTTTCAGAAATTGTCACGCTAAAAAGTATTAATACTTGCGACTGTCTTCTTCTAATTCAAAAAGAAAGAAAGAGAGAGAGAGAGAACGCCGGCAGAATAAAGTGATTACAGTGTCGTGGGATAAAATTGTACACATCGGCCCGAGTACACTGCATAAGAGAGAGAGAGAGAAGAAGTGTGAATTTAGTCAAAATAAAAATCAAGATGACGGCTCCGAAATTTTCGAAGTTTTCATCATGGGTATAATTTTCATGGTTTTCAAGGGTGTTAAAGCCGATAGTGGAGTCGAAATGTAAATTCAAGGTGGCGGCTCTGAAAATTTTCAAATTTTCGTCATGGGTGTCGTTTTCATAGTTTTCGAGGGTGCTAAAGCTGTGAGGTTAAACACCACCACCACCGTCGCCACTTCGTTCCTGACTGGGGTTCCCTGACCGCACACGTATTTTTTTTTGCACACCCTTCTGCGCATAGTTCAGACGGGCCATTATTAATCGGCCGTATTGTATGTACGCAAATAAGGCCTATAATTTTTATTTATAGACTGATCAATCATATAAAATTACTACTAATACTTACTTTAGAGTTTAGAAGGCATTTAACAATAAATACTGCCTATTGACTGATGGTTCATGTTTTTGAACGAAATCTTGAACTAAAGTCGATTAGAAATACGCAGTATTGTACACACACATCAAGTTATACATTTCCAGTTTAAGCTGACCTCGCATTATACGGAAATCCTATTCAATGCGAGATCAGCATAAACTGGAAATGTATAGCTTGATGTGTAGCCGTGTGTACCGTCCACCAATAGTATTCCGAAACTACTAGGTAGGTTTCATCAGCTGGGTGATGCCAAAACCACAATTAATTCAGATGGTTCACTCCGCAAAATCATTTAAATAAAAGCGACTCTTGCAACGACACAATAAAGTGCAATTCACGTCGCACAGTGCTAATTACCTAGTTATATTCACCTAGAACAGTGGTTCCTAACCTTTTCAATATTGTTACCCCTGTGACCTATAAGGAAAACTGATTTTACCCCGACCTTAAAATGTGATCAATACAAACAAGACAAGCTTATAATTCTTACGTAATTTATATTAACTACAAACAATGAATTAATTAAAAATACATAGTGTGATGGTTGGTATTGTTTTGCATTCAAAAGATTTTTATGTAAGGTTTAGTTTCGCTTAAAGCGCATCTTAAGTCATGTTCCACATTGAAATGGTGCCGGCCTTTGTTTTCAATGTAACCAAAGTTGAAAAACCACTCTCACATCTATAGGTGGTGGCAAAGGGTACTCATAAGCATTTTTATTAAAGCTCTATTAGCTATTAACAGTATATTCGGCACCAGCTTTGGTCCCACCAGATTAGGTCTAAATTATTAGGTTCTTTGTCACCCCTACAGAATAGCTGATTTACCGCTGCGGGGGTAATTACCCCCAGGTTCGGAACCCTGGAGCTAGAAGTTGCCCCCCTATCGCGTAACTTATAGAACTTCTGACTACGTCACGCTCACCTAATTGGCCCAACCAGTCGAGCCCGCCGCGTACTTGTAGCTTCATACCTAAAATGCGGAGTGCGCCTTCTGTACTATTTTGTGACATAACTGTTATTTGAAACTGACATCTGTAGTTTTAGCCTCAGATTTTAGGCACAAAGGATTACCGCCGTAGACTGTTAACTAGGGTTTTCACTCATGTTGCTTGAAAATTTAGATGAATACCCAACTGATATAATAGTTTTGGTAGAAAATAAAGTCTTAGAATGTAAACAAATAAGTAACATATAGAGTAAGAATTCTTTTTACTCATTTAACTGGGTATAAAAAAAAAACCGTTTTTATTTTACGTCGATTTTACTCGAATTTATAGACAACCATTTTAGAATTTTTTATCATTTTAAGTGTTACGTATTTATTGTGCAAGTTTGTTAGTTTATACAACACGACACTGTAATATTGTACGTTATTACTGAATAAAGAACATGTTTATTAGAAGAATTCATGTGTTTGATCATGTTCCATCCTGCGCCTTTATAGCTGCCTGACCAGCATGCGTTGCATGACAACCATAGAAACGGGTTTTGTCGACGGACGAATAGACAAAATGACAGATTGTGATTGTTTATCTATCATTATATCTATTATTCCGTCGACAAAACCCGTTTCTATTGTGGTCATGCTAAGCGTGCTACTTCAAATCCGAAAAATAACTGCATAATTCTAGATCGTAAAAAATCTACCTAGGTACTTACCTTTAAAGCTAAGCGCACATTAGCCGCAGCGCGCCGCATTGCAAAAATGCGGCAAATAACATCAGGGGCCCGCAACGCACTAATTGTTTCAGACATTAAAATTTCGAATTTGACGTGTTTCCACTCTACTGCAATGAGGCTCGCACACAACCGGTGGGCCGCGCCGCAACGTAACGCATTGCAAAAAATCCTCCTAGATTACTTTCATATATTTTGTATGAACCATCGCATACTACAGGCGGGCCGCTTTGCAACGTAAAACAGTAGCCGCCATAAATCGGTTACGGACCCAAATAGACGCTGCAAACATAATATTTTGGCGTTAATGGGGCATTACCGATTCATCCAAAATCCAGTGCGAGTGCGGTGCTCCGGGCAGACTGTGCCCCATCTGTTAGCTAGTGTCCCAAATGACCGTTCACCTGCACCCTTGACGATCTCAACAACGACTCTGACGCCGCAATAAATATAGCCACAATACAATTGCGCACATTTGGGCCCAAACAATATAGAAAAAATAGATGACGTATCGAAACGAAAAAGAAAGAAAGCCGCAAAAACACGCCTGGAGAGCGACCCGCCAGTGCGTTGCGTTGCGGCCCGGTGCACCACAGCGCTCAAATGTGCGCGAACCTTAAAATTAAAACTACTTCGGACCCTGTTGTCTTGGATTCACTCTGACAAGAGTTGCAAACTAGATCCTGATCTGACTACGGCTACGGGCTACGGCCAACTCGGTGGAATGGTCATCATTGCTAGGTGGGTATAGGTTGTGATTGGTTAGGTAAGTATTCTTTCTTATAAAATTACAAGCTTGGTTTAAAAACATTACCCTCCTTTTCGGATACAGCGCATTCGGGTAAAAACAAAAAGGACAAGAAAAATCCATGGCGACTGGCAGAGAAGAAAGGAGGCCTACACCTTACAGTGCGTGATTTTGGGTTGACAAAATTATGAGGTTAAACTATAGTGAAAAATCTATGTATTTATTTTGTTGGATGTTGATAATAATTAAAAATCTGTCGTAGTTTACACCAAAAATGTAAACAACGAATATGTTTTGCTCCGTTCAGAAACTATAAATAACTAATGTCATTATGTCATTGAACATTGGTCTTATCTTGCGATAAATTGGCAACTCTGATCGCAGCTGTTAACGTGTTGGAGTGTTTATTTGAAGTATTTTTGTGTTATTTTGTTCAAAACTTATTATTGAAATTAAACTGACGAATATAGACTCACCATGAATTCGTTTGAACATGCTCTAGCGTTTAGGAAAGAGTTATTAATTGCCGGTAAATACAGAATAATCAGAAGAATAGGTGGCGGTTCGTTTGGTGATATTTATTTAGGCATAAACATTTCAAATGGTGAGGTAAGTGGCTTTAATTTGCTATTTAATCAACAACTAAACTATCGGGCTGTATATACAGCGAGTTTTAGGTGTTTTCAAAGTGCGAAAGTGGTCAAATAATAGTAAAAGTATTGGTCTGCAAAGGGCATCTGAATGTTAACCTACATACGTGTAGATGGGTCTATTATCAATTTATTCTTAGTTACATCACGAAGACGTCGTTGATTGTTAAGACGGTCGACCGTGGCAGTGATTATTAGTTGCCAGAAGACGTATTTATTGCGAACTTTGCGGTTTAGCAGCAGTCAAAGTAAAAGTTTTAGTTTTGAAACTTTTGAACCTAGTACTTATACATGTTTAAGTTCACAATGATAACTGAATCATGCTTTGAAACTATCTCCAAACTACTTCAAAATGATTATTATTTTATACAAGTTTAATTGATAATTTTTTTAAATAAGTAAACAAACATTATAGGTAAATATTGAAAAATAATAGGTAAACTTCATGTCTTTATTATATCTACAAAACTTTAATTTTTTTCTTTTAAGTAGGTATTCATTATTCATTTTCAAAATATTAGTTACAGTAGGTACTTAATCTAGAATCATTAACATTATGGCTGATCAATTGATTATTTTGTTAAACAATGTTTTTGCAAGACTCAAATTATAAATAACTAATGTATGGAAACTTTTGAAGTGGTTTCTGTTTAAGTTCTAATGATAATCTTAATTGTTTAGATAAAAGATACCATTACCAATAATTCTGTTTATTCTAATGACTCATTATCTACAGTGATTCTACATGATAACAGACATTTCTTAGTAGTTGTAGTTCTGCCATGAAACTGTAAAATGAATAATCAAGACTTCTAATAACTAATCATTAAACAGCATGTGAGTATTTTTAAATTATTTACAAGTATCAAACATTGAACAGTATGTGAGTATTTTTCAATCATCTTGCTAGTAATCATCAGCAAGAACTGTAACTCTTTATAGGCTGTGTCCCCATTTCTTTAAATCTGACGCGCGTTTACGCGGTTTAACGCGCCACACTTATGAATGTTAAGGACCATGCCTTGTTTTCAAAGCGTGCGTCAACGCGCGCTAATTTGAACGGTTACCGGAAACCGAACGAACGGTTCGGAACCACGCGTCAGATTGAGTTACGTCATGGGAACCTGTCAGGGACGGGTAAATGTTCTGTGATGGGAAATACTGCCAGACTAACAGCTTTGATAAAAAGCAAGATTTGAAGTATCAAAACTTTAGATAAGTATTCAATTATAATTGCATTACAGATTCATTTATGTACCTACATATTTTTCACTTGTATATTCTAAAGGTTGTAAGCATAGTTTATAAGATCTTGACACTTTTCCTGTATTAAAATAAGACTAAACCACATTATCTCACATTAAGTTCTAGGCCTAATTCTCTTATGCCGTCTACGTTTCATCCAACTGTTTGAGAATTCTACCATACGGAAAAAAGCTAAATCGTTGTAAACTGGCAACATTAAACGTAAATGGCTACGTTTAGAAACTAGATGATGTTACCTCCTTGCTCGATATTTTATTGATTTTTATGATAATTTAAAAATAGAAAACACCATACATCAGTATCAAACGCATATTTGCACTTCAAAAGTTACACAATAATTTTAAAAATATTTGTTGTGTTATTTAATTACCTTTGAGACACAAATATTTTTTAAAATTCTAATCGGAAGAAAGTACTGAGATATACGCGTGGCCTACTTTTCGAACGCATTACGTCCTCCATTCAGTCTAGGGGTGGGTCGTTACGTGATTTTCGCAAAACGTAACGTAACTAGTGACATCGAGGACGTCACCGGTTTTGAAAACTAGTGATTTTAGTAACTAGTTATTTTTAAAATTCTATTCGGTGATTCTATCGAAGTGTTACAGTTATTTGCGAAACGAAAATATAAATGATTACCTACGTAATACGTTACATTTCACAAGCTTTAAATTTTTGGACCGAATAAGTTTTGTAGTTCCATATCGTCGCTTGGCATCCAATACCGCGATTGTGACATTTTTGACGAAAATCAGATTTTTGTTTTATTTCATTCTACACGTTCAAATACGTGATCCTGCATTTAAAAATAATTTATGTCAAAAATGTCACATAAGCGGTATTGGATGCCGAGCGACGATATGCAATCACATTATTAACGTAATACTAAAGTTATTACGCGCGAAAGAAACAACATGTATCGCAACGTACTTTTGTTTCGTTTCACTCTTTTCATTCGATCACTGCATTGTGATGTAACTAGTTCCAAAAATCACGTGTTTACGTGTGACTCGAAACTAGTTATTCGGTTACATGCCCCGTAGCCAGTTATTGTAACTAGTGACGTTAAATAACGCCCATGCCTAATTCAGTCACAGTTTCGTAAAATGTAGCCGTGAATTTATTATTGTTTTTATTCTAAAAGTGCGTAATTAGTGCTTTCGAGTTATATTTTACAAATACCGGGACGATTATAAATAATCTGCAACCATGTCGACTTTTATGAGTTCACGGAAGGAATTATTGATTACTGGAAAATATAAGGTGTTGAAAAAAATCGGCGGAGGATCGTTTGGTGATATTTATTTAGCGATCAACATCGCGAGTGGCGAGGTAACGTGATTTATACCATGTATTTGATATGTTCTGCTTAATTAATTGCTTTCGTAACATTGTGAAGGCCCACGCGTCACCGATGGCACGTTATGGCGGGGAGAGGGGTGCATGTTGATTATTTTCTATGACGTACTATGTAGGGAAATGAAGATTGGACGTTGTGATATTTCCAGGGTCGTCGTAGATTGCATGACTAATCTACAGTCAAATCAAATTAATATTTCTTGATGTTATCCCAAAATACGTATTGTTAATACGTGCTGTTTTACATTTTCTACCATAAATCGCGTCTGTGTTAGCTTTCACCTCATTATGCTCTTTTATTGTTCAAAGATGACCTCCTCGAGCTCAATCTGAGCAATTTGGTGTATTTTTAACACTTTTCTGCAGTAAAATATTTCTATGCTAATTGTAATATTGTTACTGGGTCAGTGGATCATGGGGTCTGCATAACCATTACATCATAGAAATTATTCTATGGAACCTTTATGCTCAAGACTTCATACAAATACAGAAAAACTCACATCGAATGTGGTTTTATAGCTGTACAGAAATAACTCTAGCTTTGACCTTGGTTAAACTGGATTAATGGGTCACTGACTAGCATAGCTAGGAAATTCCAAATATTTTAGACTTAACAAATATTTTTATTCATTTCTACCTTTATTATTATTTTTTCCACATGTCTATTGCTATGGATATTGAAAATAAACAGTTCTTTGTGTAACTGCAAAGTTAGCAGCTGTTTTGTCCCTTTGCCTGAACACATATCATGATGATTGTGGACCATGTTAACAGATTTTTAAGAAGTCACTCCATGATGAATGATTTCAAGATATTATTGCTCTACCAAATGTAAAATAAACCCTACAAATGTGTAAACAAAAATCCTCATTGATGTAAACATTGTTAGTCATATTTATTATTCTAATGAATTTCCTGGCTAGTACCTATTTCATAACAGAGAGCCATTGTCTCAATAACATTTTAAAATATAACAAATGCTGATTTGATATCAATCAATGTACATACTAGACATATCAAATTGGTACAGGAAACAATTTCATAATTTTCAAAAGTCCCAGGCCTTATATAAACAAATTAAAAGTAAATTGATGTTGTTACCATAGGTATACTGGGAAACCCATAACACAGGATATTTCTTGTTAAAATGACTCATTTTCACAATTTAAACTAAAACATTTTTACAATTAACTAATAAACGGGAAAATTGTATATTAAATAAATGCTATAAAATTTAAATAGCAACCTACATGTTTGAAATTTGTGTTTAATTTAGAATTTTGCTGTAATACTATAGTTAAAATGTATATACACGCAGGGATGAAAATCGATTGGCATCCAAACAGCCCTGCCATGGCCCACGCAAAATGGTCCACCTGAAGGACAAAGTGTGGAAACCAAACCCTATAATATAGAACAGCCCTGGCATTGCCTGGTCCTGTAAATTCCCAGTTAACAAAAACAAATATCTTATTGATCAAAATAAATAGCCAAAATATCATTGAATAAATAATAGTATGATAGATGGAGTTGATTGATTATGATCAGCTGGCCTCTCATCAGGTAAATTCGATATTTATTTGCATATTCAAATCAACAAGTATGGGAGCTTATTCATTTTGTACAAGGTAAAAGGTACACCTATTTCAAGTATTCTTAAATATTCTGGCTGGAAAGTCTCATACATTAGTCAAGATTCATGTTTACCAAACGCTCAACTGGCTCTCATGTCACAACAATGGCTATAAAATAATAGTGACTGAAATGATAATTATTTCTGTCAGTAGATCTTTTAAGATATGTGGGTATACCTTACTTTAAGTACACCTCTGCCTAAACCTTTAGGGGTTGCAGGTGTGATGTTATCTTTTAATACACTTTTATACATCAATTTTTTGGTTATTATTTTAAAATTAGACAGACCCAGCATTTCCTAGAATGACTGATGCCCGCACGCATAGCATGACCACCGTAGAAACGAGTTTTGTCGACGGAAGAATAGACAAAATGACAGATTGTGATAGTTTATCTGTCATTTTGTCTATTCTTCCGTCGACAAAACTCGTTTCTACGGTGGTCATGCTACGCGTGCTGAGAAGAAATGCAGAAACAAACTCAGAGGTCATGGTCTTTTTAAAGTCCAAACATTTTATTATAAGTTTTTATGTGAGTCTAACAATGCAGGGCCATGTCTAGAAAGGCCTTTTGAAGAAAAAGCCATTGCAACTAATTGAGTATAATAATGTTCAGTTGGTTCTTAGGACAATAATAGGCTGAAGAGTGACATTTCAGTATTCTGGTTCCCCAATGTTTTAAGGTCTGAGCTGGTCCAACTTGGACATTCAATCATAAAAACGGTTTTAGTCTCTGCTCCTTACAGTTTATCATGTTTGTTGTTGATTTGATAAGTGTGAATTTCATTAGAGATAAATCATGATTATAGTAGAAAAATATTATTAGTACAGAATTCCAAAACTACCGTAGATCACCAAAATTATGCTCACATGTCTTAAAATTCTTAGTAATAATGTATTTTTTTGATAGTACAGACGCCAGCACATCAAGCTACTACAATCTGTCAAATTTATTTAATCGATTTTCAACTTTATCGCTGATATCTAAGGTTCAAAGTTGATTGGGAAAATTTGACAGTTTCGGAGAGCTTGATGTGCTGGCGTCTGTACAACAAATTAAAAATATCACATTACAATCAGCTACCTGCCAATCTAAAGTAGCATTATCACTGGATATTACTGATAGCATTCCTTATCTCTTTTCATGCCAAAAACACTGCAATGTGTGATTTTTGTAGACAAGTTTTAGAGCAGTTTTGATAAATTTCTGCTTATGTGAAATTAAAATAAGTATAAAATTATCTTTAAAAAATGTATAATTTTAATTGTGGAAAAGCAGCTTTTGTCCTCAAATATAGTAGTATACCGTTATTTTGAGTCCTCAATTTTAATGATAGGCAATAGCCTCCCGCCATGTCCTCCAGTTACCACTATGTATTTAACCTTTCAACTGTCATTAATCGAATTTTAATTGTTATCCACCTCAATGAGGCATCGTAACAGATAATGAGTTAGTTACTAGAGTTTTGGTCCCTGTCCACCACACCATTGGTGAGCCTAGCTCATCCGCATCCAAATTAAGAAAAGTAGTCTAAAAAAATACAAAACAAAATTATGAAAAATAACTATCCTACTCTGAAATAACTAATCGAAATGCTTGTACCAAATAATAATAAAAAACTACCAAGTAATATTAATTAAAACGTGTTGGCAACATCAGCGCGTTCGATCATGGTAGATTTGAATCATTCCAAACGCTGGCAACACTGCCATTGTGACGTCACATGAAATAGGCTGACGACACCTTTTTAGACTTCGTAATAAAATGATTTTCAGTGGTTTTTCGAAGTGTTTCTACGGTTTATAGTGTTTTTGAAGTATTATAAACGATAAATTAACTAAGTGTTGTGTTAAAATTTCACTCGGTGCGATGGGCCACCAATAATTTTAGTGACAACGAGTGATGAAGGAAAAAGAAAATGGCTACCTTTGAACGCATGTTGTTAGCCAGGAAACATGTAATTATAAATGAAAGATACAACGTTATTCGCAAAATCGGCGGTGGCAGCTTCGGAGATATCTTTTTAGGAATAAATGTCAACGATGGAGAGGTAAATAACATTCTGAGATTGATTTTTCATTGGACAATTTCTAAGGAACGATTTCTTGTGTCAAGACGGCCGTGTATTTCGGGGTTTTTGTTCTTGAAAATGGCGGTCTGGGCGTATTTTTGATTGTAATCAGCACAGCCTAGAGTTTTGAATTTTAGCAGATATTTCCCAAGCGTTTCACGATTTACGTAATTAGGGCAGTTTGAAAAATACGCCTTGTTCAAAATGTCTGATGAGAGGTCACTATTGCAAGGATCTTGTGATATTTTATCCGTATGCTAATTCGTTATTTTTGCAGTCACAGAACTGTTATGTTTCGCAATATTCCGTTGTAACAATGGCTTTTGAGTGGTGGTTGTGAAATATCACTGATGAGTTTCATATCATGTCTACAGACTTGTAATTTGCCATTTAGGAACCAGCTGTTGGCTAACAATAGATTATTGTTTAGTACCGTTTTACAGCTTTTTTTAATGTTTCAAAATCGTTCACATTTTTATTATTTGTTTCTCTGATAAAAAACAAAACTCAGTCTTCACTCCTCAATGATCAAAATTGTACAATTTCCATGGTAAATTATTATATAGTCATAAGTTTAAAAATGTTACAAAGAGATTGCCATGTCATTGCCATATCTTGATATTTAGGGCTCTGTATGACTCATTGATAGGTAGGCATTTTCCCAAACAAGTTTCCATATATGAAAAATCAATATCCTTAATCATTTGTGTGTATTCAAATGTTAGATAGTTTGTACAAGAAAAACCTATCTATGTGTTTTTATTTGCATCTATTTGGCTCTTTGTTTTCATATTGAGTAACAAATATTTGTTTAAATCACTCAATCAATTACTATTTGTAAATTATAAATTATCTTTTCACTATTTAGCCAAGTATCTAGTTCCACAAATCCTTGCACAAAGTTTACTACACTCTGACCTCAAGGATAGTCCTCTTTAAAACAATGACATATAACTCAAACTCCAAAGTATTAATAAAACAAAAAGTAACAAGTAATAGAATAGATTAAATCTATGCCCCAAGATAGAAAGGTTGTTATTTCTGTGGTCAATACTTTCTTTGTATTATTTGGAAAATACTACACCAATATCACCCATATTTCAATAATAATAATCACAATCTGAATTAGTAGATACTGGTCATAATTCAGGCTTATTTTACTTACTTTTAGTTTGAACCACTTCTTTGTCATTGTCTAGACAAAAGGTACTCCAAATCAACCTATTTCAAGTTTATTTTCCTGTTTTATGGATCTATTTGTTAGTTTTGCAGTTTAAAGTCTAATTTGTAAGTTTAAAATCTCTCTTATGTAAAACTTTCTACTTGAAAATACTCTAACAGTGAATTCAATTGTTTAAAACAGGGATTCCATATATAAGATTTTATAATAAAAAAACTCAAGTTGGTACAGTTTCAGAATGATTCATGATCTCCAAAGATACAATGGTGCCAATTCCCTTGTTCACAAACTAAACTAAATTTAAGTTCAGTGCATCTTTTTCTTTCTATTTCATTAATAAAAGGACAAGATAAATTTTAGTTTAGTCCTGTCAAATTAATCAGTGCTTGAGGTAAATTGATGTAATTTTAGTTGGCAAGTTTTTAATCACGTCTAAACTTGTATGGAGAGTGACAAGCGCTTTTTAATTTGATAGGACTAAACAAAAATTTATCTTCTGTCCTTTTCTTAATGAAATAGAAAGAAAAAGATGCACTGAACTTAAATTTAGTTTAGTTTGTGGACAAGGGAATCGGCACCAATAATTATTTTTCTCATAAAACTAATAGGTATTCATTCCTGTTATCAGTGTTTATATTTTGATATGAAACTTGAGTTAATTATACCATATTTATAATGACCTTTGGTTATATGTACAATGCATAATATTATTGTGACTATTTACATAGATCACCAAAACAAAGCAAAACACAAGGCTATTTGTAGAACATTGAATAAATAACATAATGCAAACATTCTAAGAAATTGTATCTTTTCATGTAGGAAGTGCATTGGTCTTTTTTTTTTTTTTTTTTTTTTTTTTTTTTGGGTGGGAAATTATCAAATAACTTCTCCCGCTCTGGGCGGAGCGGGAGGGCGTGTCAGACTCTTACTGACTAAAACCCACCCGTGTTCCTTCGGTTGCCCTGTTGCCGGGGGCCACGATTTCCCGATCGGTTTTCTTCGAACCCCCGGCAGGCATTGGCCCTAGTGGACCCCTTCAATTCTGCTGACATCTCTTTGAGGCGCGCGTGGAACACAACGCGCCGTCGACCCGGGCTTGGTCCTTATCGGACAGCGAGCTACCCATTGCTCACCGTCCGCAAGCCCGCGCCTACGGTGGCCGGAAATCGGCTCGCGATTCCCGCCCCGGGCGTCTCCTCCTGCGGCGGTTAGGGGCGTGTGGGCGCGAAATTTGCCTCTCCCTCACGCGTTCCGCCTCCTCCTTCGCGAGCATTACCGCTTCGCAGAAGGAGGTGACGGCCTGCCATTTCCTCTCGCTCCGTACCATGGCCTGAACCAGGGCCGGACGCGAGAGATCACCGCCGCCGATCGCCTCTACGAGAACACGGCGTTGCTCCGCCCAAGCCGGGCAGACCTCCACCGTATGCTCCACCGTGTCCTCAGGCCGATCCACACAATGGTGACACCCGGGTGTTTCCTCCCGCCTTATCCTGAACAGGAACCTCCCGAAGCAGCCGTGTCCGGTGAGGACCTGCGTCAGGCGGAAGGTGAGAACGCCGTGGCGTCTCTCCAGCCACTCCTCAAAGACGGGTCTTATCGCCGCGATTGTGGCGTGCCCAAAGTGCATTGGTCTGGCATGCATGAATTACACAAAAAAGATAGGGTTTTATCATTTCATTTGTCCAGTCATGTTGTCAGTATCATATTGTTTTGATAAAAATCTTGACCTGATTTTCATTATATTTATGTATTAAACAAAAAAATGCTGATGGCTGAGGTTTTTATTACCTATACCGTTTTTCAAGAAGTTTTATAATAGTTAGGATCTAACCATTACCTCTTGACTTAGATATAAATTAACCCTTTGTTCATTGCCTTACATTTTTAAATAATTTAAAATTATACTGACTAACAAAATAACTGCCAAAAAATTGATTTGTTGATATTTACCCAATCAACAAACAAAGTTGTCAACAAACAGTCGGCTTCACATCTTTTCATGAAGGTGTCTTACCAAGGTTTAGTTGTGGCGGCATCACATACGAACTACGCATCAATGACGTCACACAAAATCCAATCACACGAATCATGCATCGCGCGATAAGAATTTACCGCGCGATTTAACCCCGACATCAATCGTTGGGCAGTTGCTCGCCAGACGACACCCGTCTGGTCGGGGGATCCTCCCTTTTCTATAGAGAATGAGTGAACTTTACACCCTGTTCCTCATACCACTCAAAAGCCAACCAACTTGTTATCTGACTGTGAGTTTAAAAGGCAACCATGGGACTGTATTTATCCTCCTGTAGAACAATAATAGCATATATTATTTTGATTACAAAATATAAATCGGTTTTTTCCGCATCCTCATGATTACTATCACTACATTTAATTATAGAAGTAGGGGCACCCGCCTCTGTTTTGCACAGGTGCAATGCACTGATGTGGCGACATGTCACAAAACATCAGGATTTCTATTCTACAGAGTGGCAGGGACATCGACGCGAAGACGGTTACCATGGATTCAGTACATGGTTTTGAACCCCCATACGTTGAAATTTGTCGTCGGTTATTTAAAAAAAATCTGCTGTTCCATACATTTTGACCGCGTAGGTATTGTACTTTTCTATGAAACAGCTAATTTTTTAAAAAATAACCGACGAAAACTTTCAACGCAAGAGGGTTCAGAATCATGTACTGAATCCATGGTAACTGTTTTCGCGTCGATGTCCCTGCCACCGTGTATATCTAAGTTATAGATTAATGTATTATGCACATAAACTTAGTGAAAGCTACATCAAAATCTATCATGTAGTTTAGAGAAACTTAGCAGTCATACAGACGGACACGAAAATCCAGAAGCAGGATGTTTATCAGCTGATTGATGAGTCAACATAATTGCGTATTTTTAACAATATCTTAGTATGCCAGTCTTTCAAAGTATCAGACTCAGCACGAAAACAAACCAGGTCACTGCAGTAATTAACTTGACTCTTCGATTATTATTTTGGCTATAAAATTTGGGCCAAAGTTTTAGTTTAATAACAGCAGTATTTTTCTTACCTAAATGGATACAGAAACGTGCATATCCATTATCCATGGTGTCGACGCGACTGCACTTTACTTGCATTTGAAGTCAAAATCAAAAGTCATTTATTCAAACTTCTTACCCTGAGAATCAGCACTTTTTAAACGTCAAAATTACATAAGACAACACCCCAAAACGCCCACCCTTCACCACTTCCCCATAACGCCCACCCTTCACCACTTTTTAGTGCTTTAGATGGGAAGAAGTGGGGCAACAGTCCCCAGCTTGGATTTACATCTCACGTTACACACACGGTTTTATTACTTACAAGTCCTTCTGCATGCTGCACGCACTGCAGCCGTGATCGAAATACGATCCAGGGCTATAATCATGAAGTGCCCTCTTCCTTCTGTGAAACCGCTCTTTGCTTTCCCACGAATATAAAAATTGCACGAAGGCTTCCAAAGATAGGCGCGACGCGACACCGGTAGAACAATTTCCGTGAAGTTTTCTTAGAAATTGTTCCACCAGAATCGCGTCGTGTTTGTCTGCGGGAGCCTTGAAGTATTTTGACTATAAACCCTAATTAACAAATTTTATTCCCACTGAACAGTCCCAAGTAGTGATAATATGAGTGAGCCCAGATGTCCATTATGAAATGTGTGTAATGCCCTGACAGGTGATGGAGTACTATATGTTGCATTTGCACGAAACATTGGCGCTATGTCGACATATCGTGTGACATTACTCTTAAATCTTACCCAGCATGTCAACAAAACTTTGAACGATAACTGTTGTTGCAATAGTGTAGTCTGTACATCCCTCAGATTCGTCAGATAGGAAACTCCGATCTCATCTAGTTTTTGAAATATGATTGACGTGTAATAAAAGTGTTTTAAAAACCTACGTACAGAAATAAAACCATTTATCCTTTATAAGGCCTAGCCTCGTTAACACATCGCCAGTGTGCGTTTCACTGTAATTGTCCATGAATCCATTACTCATCAAATAATAATGACATAATTTGAAGAATTCACAAAATATTCAATACGTATTTTGTTTCTAACTTCAAAATCCCTTTAGCAACATCAATCTTACTCTAAACAGCTATTATCCTGCCCTAGCGATTCAATCGTAAGATATTATTATCTTTCAAAGGGATGTCTTCTGATAATACCCCTTTGTGGGTTCTTTAACAAATCCCATGGGAACTAAGGGGTTGCATTCCTACTTAGTTCGTCGTCTGTAGACTTTATACTCAATAGGTGGTCCAGATGCATCTTTACTTGCATAATGTAGAAATCATGTTTAGCTGTCAATGTTTAACTGTAATTTCGGGCTTGCCCGACTAGTTTCGAGCTCGAAGGGGAGTTTTTTGTCACCAGATTCTCACGCAGTAAGGCCGCAAGATGAAAATGATGATAAAAGTGCCTCGCAAAAGTTAGAACAAAGTAACCAGTATTATGATGTGTAACCTCTGCTGAAAGTCACCCACGACGGGGTGGCCTTAATGTTCCTCGAAAGTTACAAGAATATTAAAAATGTATGGATAGTATGGTTCCAGTTTCATGTGAAAATTGTAGTAAGCTAGCTACTTTAACATGTAACTTTGTATTGAGTTTGATAATACTTCATTACATCATACAGTTCGCCGCGGCCTACTTTGTTCGTAATTGGTCTGATCATTTACTAGCACCATTGCAGTCCACTTCAAACAAGTTCAATATTACTTATTTGTAAATATGGTACAGATTTCTGATCTATTTACGTTTTTCATTTATCTATTGCTCTTTTAGGAGTCGAAAATCGCCATCACAAAATGGCCTACGAACTAGTCAAAATGCATAAGAACTAGTCAAAATAACTTTTTAATTAGCTCAGGTTAATTTCTTTGACATAAAACGTTTCTTCCATGGTCCAAATTCACGACTCTTCGAGTCTCTAAGGACTCACTAAGGTCCTGTGCACACCACGTTTTTTAAACGCGCCGTCGACGCGCGTTTCTAAAACGCGCGTCGACGGCGCGTTTTTATCCTACAGAAGGTCTACAGGCTGCGTCTGACTTGCGTGCGTATCGCGTCTGTATCGCCAGAAACGCGCGTCGACAGCGCGTTTAAAAAACGTGGTGTGCATAGGCCCTAACACGGCGTATTTTCACGCGCTGTGCGTCTCTTGGCGTATACGCGCTGCAAACGCAACTAGCGCAGCTTTTTCAGGGCAGAAAACGCGCGGTCGATGTGCAGATGCCGTGTTCATAGGCTCTTGAAACTAAAACTTCCAAGAAGACTTTTACCAATGTGATTCTCTATTGTTACAGGAGGTAGCAGTAAAGGTTGAATCTATAAAGGCGCGGCACCCCCAACTTCTCTATGAGAGCCGAGTGTATAAGATGCTCCAAGGGGGCATCGGCATACCACACATAAGGTAAGTATCTATAGTAGAACTAATCTGCGCTAGTTATCCTTATTCAAGAATTATCAGTGTCATTAGGACGCTCGCCCCCTATTACATGGGACTTGAACGTAACTGACGAAACTAACTCAGTAGTACATCCAAATTTGCAGAGGTGTGCCTCTGCCTAGGCGTTAACAATACGAGTAATTTATTTAGAACTTAAAAACCAGCCATTCAATGACAACATTGAACAAGATGAGCGTTTTTAGAAAGTTTATCGTTTTAAAGAAACCAGTCAAATATTCAGGAATACAGCGTATCGCGCGCTGTTAGTAAATAAGTCCTTATAACTAAATGCCCGTATGTTATGTGTAGTTGAAACGTCACCCGGATGCGGCGAACCGCAACACGAAACACGATTGTCACAACTGTATTTCGGTGCGTCAAACCGAGTTTAAGTTACCAAGCCCGAATGAACGGTTTTTACTGTAAACGCATGTATTTTTACAGCGGGTCTCATGAAATCGGTCCATCCGTTGTATTATTTGTGATGGCTTGAAGCAGTCCGTCCACGTGTACATACGGCTACACATCAAGCTATACATTTCCAATTTATGCTGATCTCGCATTGTATAGGATTTCCGTACAATGTGAGGTCAGCTTATACTAGAAATGTATAGCTTGATGTGTAGCCGTGTGTACTAGTCGGTGTGTTAGTACGTTTTCGTATTACGAAAGTGGATGCCAAAACGGGACTGAAGCGTCCGATTGACCTAAAAGACCGTATTGAGACATCGGCCAAAATGTATGTAAGCTGGAAGCTAAGGTTTGATCAGGCGGCCATAAAATTACACTATGCCTGACCAAAATAAACAAACAACCTATTTTTGTACTCTTGACACCTTTAGCAAGCATCAACAAGTCGTCTATCATCATACTTTGTCGCCACCTGTTATCAACAATACTGGCACAGCTCCATCTTTCCAATTAGTGTTAATCATTTCACTTATTAAATATTCTCGACTACAGGTAACAAGTCCTTGAATCGATAGGACCTTCATCGAATCAAACTGCCTGACCTGAATCCAATGTTAAATCGTTACAAGGTTTATCAGATTTCGATATAAAACAACAGCTATAACAATAGTTTATAACTGAAGCCATAGAAAGTGCGTTACCTAACTTGCAATTTTGTGTGACGTGCGAACTCTGTGAACGCAAATACGATTTATGTGGCTTGGCAACCATTTTGATTTTTGAAAGTCTTGGTTTTTTTAGTTACAGCGAGGCTGCATTTTGAAGGCCCTCTTAGTTTATTTTAGAAGTTTTAAAAAGAATATCAATCAGGCGCTTGTTATCTCGTCGAAGATGCAATTACAGTTCTGTGTTATGATTCAGCTCATTGATGTTAGCCGTGATTTCGTTGGACATAAAAAAAGCTGCATAGCAACAGTCTGAAGGCCTTTTGCGAGTTTATGAGTCAATTCAAGTCGATCTCTACAGTATGGTTCAGTTCGTAGCCGAAAACAAGTTATTTCAAATCGGTCTACTATCACGAGTTGTTTTGTCCGTCGCTTACCCAAACTGTAAACAAACATGGCCTGCCCAACGCCTACTAGTATTATGTTGAGGCCATCAGTTCGTTACGGAATCCGACTTCTTAATCTCCACGCCCCAATAACTACGCCTAAACACCCATACATTATGCAGTCTTTAGATTTATAAGGCGTTGAGCAGGCGATGAAAAATTTGTCGGCGACGATAGAACGTAAATAAATCCTAGTATTGTATTTGTCCTCCATTGCATAGATTCCCGTACGTTCTATCGTCGCGGACAAATTGTCCATCGTCTGCTCCGCGTCTTACGGTAATCAATTGGATCACTTCGACTATCGGCAGCTGCCAGATTTCTGTTATGGCGAGATCGTACGTCACGAATATTGTCTGCTCAAGGCAATAAAGGCTATCGTCTTACGACCGCTGTGATAATTACGTCTGTGTGGACAAGTGTATGAACCAGGCCTTAAGGTCACTGTTTTGGTCGATAAAATACCTACGTCATTTCTGTTGCGCGGGCGTTTTTCGATGTTCGACGTACGGCCTACAAAACTTCGACGTTATGTTTCGCAATTGAGAAACTTCAAAATATACGATTTGTTCAAAACATTCTTAATGATTCGTGGCGAAAAACTTAAGGTTGAATTTGTATTTGGAAGTGACAGTGACTCCAATGCATATATTTGTGTTATTTATAATGATACCGCAAAAATATGTGCATAAATTAATTAACGCTAATTGTATTCAAGTCTCTTGATTGTTTTTGTTTTGATCTTTTCCTTTCCGTAGCTCAGCAGTGGGACATGAAATATAGTTTGTTTTTGTGGCCCAGGTATGTTCGTTTTTTCGCGATGATCAACAACGTAAAATATCACTTTCAATGACGTCAGCTCAGAATTTCGCGCCGAGAGCGCAGCACAAAAAATACAAACTCATTTAAAGCATTACTTACTATCGTACAAACATACTTGACATAATTTTTTGCTACAAGATTTGTGACGAGACTATTAATCCAGACATTTTGAAGGTCAATCTTGCTATAACAGTATCTTCACATAATAACTCAAGGTCAGAATCAAATGAATACATGTTCTCAGCTCACTCAGCGAATGTCACATCATTGTTAAGAGTATAGTGTAAGTGCTTATTATCTTATTTAGTTTGTACATGGTTATATTATAACCTTCAGTTGCAGCGATTTGAGTTACAACAGGTTTGGTCTGCCTACATGCGACTGCCAAATCTACTGCTACATTTTGGTTCTATGCGTCTGCACAATGCTATTATCAGAAAGGAATTGTTTGAACAACTTATCAGGGATTGTTTTATTAGATTTTTTCTAAAGATGGGATGCATTTACAGTTTTTGTCTCGTTCTCAAGAGCTTTGATGTCCGTCCGGATCGACTTAATAAAATTTGTACTTGATTTCATTGCGTACGATTACCATAAGGTTTTCCTCTTCCTGTATTACATTTCGTAACTTCCTTATCATTAAAAACACTTCATGCATTAATGTGCTTTATGTTATACATCAAATTTGATCAAACAAAGTGAAAAAAAAAAATACTACTCGTGTGTTGATAAGAATATTAAAATTTCATGTTTCGCAGTAAAAAAGATTCGTTGGTGAAATGATAAGTTCACAAAGTAAACAAATAAAATATCTCGCAGCAAAATGAAATAATTATTATCTCAATATTTTGACTTTCTTGGATTGACAGTGACATTCACGTGATATGATGATCTGCAACGATCTTTGAACCTTGCTACACTACATACTAGATTTTTACTCGTGGTCTCGTGGATCTGATAGTAGTGGCTGTCTTAGTACTAGGTAAATCTCCTTATTACTGATTTTGGTTTCGATCCGATGACTTGCAAACCCTGTATTTAAAACGTAATTGATTTCATAATATTCTGCTCATAGAGCGCAGTTCTTTTGAATCGAATAGGTACAATGCTTTGTTTACCGTATTAGCTAGCGTAATTCGCAATAATATTATCCTTCAACACATTGCCTCTTAAAATAAACAACGGAATAGGGAAACAGCGCGTCGTTACTCACCGTCTGCCTACAATGGAACGCAGCCTAGGCTAGCATTACATTGTTTGCGGAGAAAAGTTCTACATCCGCCTAAACGTTCGTTACGCATCGCCGCACCCCGTCACACCTACCATGAAATTGTGCACATGAAATCTGCACGTTTTTGTTACAATCACTATAGAGGACCCAGTCGCGTGAAACGTTGATTAAAACCCGGAAAATTGTAACGGGAATCCCTGAAAGGGATCCCCCGACTACAGTTTGAAAGGTTGGATTAGTGTCGTGCATGCGATTGGCCGTTGTCGGTCGATATTATTCCCAAAAGTATCAAAGGGCCTGGTTTATCAAAAGTAATCGGCCACTGTTTTGATTCCGGTGTATAATAAAACGTTCTTATCTTCACTAATGCCACCGTCTCAACCGCAGACTAGCGTTCGAGTTTCAAGATCATTTCTGCTTATGCATTTGTATAAATTTCTAAGCTGCAGCCTACGCTTTCTAAATTGTTATGACTTGTAGTTTGGTAACCATATTTGGTTTCATTTCGCACTGTTGTTAGGTTAGGTTACATTTACATGCCCCTTACATTTTGTAACGCCCTTATGTTTTAGGTAAAACCACCTTTCTTCCTATTGCGAAATTCGGCACGTTGATGGACAAAACCCTTCTCTCACGTTTTAGGCTTTTTCTTCCTTTTACGCAATTCGAAAACTTAGAGAAGAAGCCCTGAAAATGATCCTATTGACTTACGCACAGTAATATTGTTTAATTTAAACTTTTCCGTATTTTTTGTCGTAATTTTTATGAAAACGTGGCTGTTGTTTGCAAATTCGTCCGCATAACAACCCACGTGAGATGAGTTTCGAAAACTTCTTTCTTGGTAACATCTTTGCGCTCTTTACGGGAGCCTAGAGTCATGTTTATTTTCAGTGGTTTAGGTTGTGTTCTGTTAGTGAATCAAACACAAGGTTGGAGGCATATCAGATTAGTCAGTAATGCTGATTTCTTGCGCAGAACAAAAACCATTCGTGTTCCATAAAAGCATTTTTAGGGTTCCGTTGCCAAATGGCAAAAAACGGAACCCTTATAGATTCGTCATGTCTGTTTGTCTGTCTGTCTGTCTGTCTGTCCGTCCGTCCGTCCGTATGTCACAGCCACTTTTTTCCGAAACTATAAGAGCTATGCTATTGAAACTTGGTAAGTAGCTGTATTCTGTGAACCGCATTAAGATTTTTATACAAAAATAGAAAAAAATCAAATAATTTTGGAGTTCCCCATACTTAGAACTGAAACTCAAAAAAAAATTTTTCATCAGTTCCATACGTGTGGGGTATCTATGGATAGGTCTTCAAAAATTATATTGAGGTTTCTAATATCATTTTTTTTTTAACTGAATAGTTTGCGCGAGAGACACTTCCAAAGTAGTAAAATGTGTGTCCCCCCCCCTGTAACTTCTAAAATAAGAGAATGATAAAACTAAAAAATATATATGATGTACATTACCATGTAAACTTCCACCGAAAATTGGTTTGAACGAGATCTAGCAAGTAGTTTTTTTTTTAATACGTCATAAATCGTAAATCGCAATTTACCTTTCATTCAATGTTACTTGCTGCTACGGAACCCTTCATGGGCGAGTAGGACTCGCACTTGGCCGCTTTTTATTTATTCGTAACAATTTTGAGTAGGTACGTACGATGATAACCTTGCACCGACCGATGTTCGTACCCTCATTTACATTTAACTTCTCTACCAAAAACAAACATGCTAATATTTGACTAAGGTTTTCCTAGATTTTAACTTATTGCGTTGCGCTGTTAATTTTGATCGAAGACTGGGTTGATAGCAAAACGAAGCTAATCTGGGTTAATATCGTGATTTTTTCTGATGATCTAAAACTTCTATACATAATCAGCAGTCAGCACCCTAAAATCAGGCTTTTTGGCAGAAGACTAAAGTTTCGTCAGTTATGTAATAAGGGCGAGCATTTTGCCATTTTAGGGGAAACAGCTCCAAATTCGGGGCTGATAAGTACTGAGAATTTCCTTACAGAAAACAAAATCGAAATTATGAATTCAGGACTATGAATTCGGGCCATGGTACGGAGCGAGAGGAAATGGGAGGCCGTCACCTCTTTCTGCGAAGCAGTAATGCTCGCGAAGAAGGAGACGGAACGCGTGAGGGAGGCAAAATTCGCGCCTTCACGCCCCTAACCGCCGCAGGAGGAGACGCCCTGAGCGTCGGGAATCGCGAGCCGATTTCCGGTCACCGTAGGCGCGGGCTTGCGGACGGTGAGCAATGGGTAGCTCGCCGCCCGATAAGGACCAGGCCCGGGTCGACGGCGCGTTGTGTTCCACGCGCGCCTCAGAGATGTCAGCAGAACTGACGGGGTCCGCTAGGGCCGATGCCTGCCGGGGTTGCGAATAAGGCCGAAAGGGAAATCGTGGCTCCCGGCAACATGGCAACATGGCAACTGAAGGAACACGGGTGGGTTTTAGTCAGTAAGAGTCTGACACGCCCTCCTGCTCCACCCAGAGCGGGAGAAGTTATTTGATAATTTCCCATCCAAAAAAAGACACTTTTACACGAGGAGAGATTTCGACCGTCAAGCGCTGACAATCGCCTACCGAGTCTCGCTAGGACATTTTTTTCCTTTTAACGTTCGAAAAACTACTCGTGTGACTTGCCCCTAGCATCTCCTTCAGCAACATTATCTCATAGCAGCTTTCCATTGTTCCAGATGGTACGGCTACGAAAAGGACCACAACATCCTGGTGATGGACCTTCTTGGTCCGTCACTAGAGGACCTCTTCAACTTCTGTTCGCGCCAGTTCACCATCAAGACTGTTCTTATGCTGGCAGGTCTGTATTACTTATGTTTTTGTTGATTTGAGAGATGTTCTGCTCGGCTTTCGGGGATTTGACTCCTGAAAAGTTATTGACTTGGTCGATGTGAGAATTATTACCTCATGTCAGTTGACCAAAGATTTCAATCGAGGATTGGCCCTGCCGCGTCATAAGATGGTCGGGTTGTTTTTCGTTTTGACATCTCACCTCCTCGTTTTGATTAATTTGACAGAACTAAACTAAAATTTATCTTCTGTCCTTTTCTTAATGAAATAGGAAGAAAAAGATGCACTAAACTTAAATTTAGTTTAGTTTGTGAACAAGGGAATCGGCACCATTGTGTGCCTTAACCTGGGTCAAATCAAATACATTTTATTTCCTTTCTTTTGAAAGCATTTTCAATTTAATCTGTTGTCGAATCTCATTTAAAATGATTTTTGACTGTTTCGGTAAACCAGATCACAAAACTCAGGATACATCATCAGTTAAACCACTATATTAATGGTGTAATTTGAGTCTTATGATCAATTGGATACTTTGGTCAGAACGATACACCGTGCAATGCGCGATAAATTTTCGTCAATCCCGAGTAAGTGGGTATGTAACCTCCGTCATATTATGTAACATGCGACTTGACAACAGATTTACTGGAGTCGTATTATGAAGAATTAATGCTATCATTTTTCCAGTGTCAGAGAGAAACTTTGCAATTATTTACTAATGGTTTTACGTCTATCGTGAATGTCCTGCCTTAGAAACCGCGGGGAAACGTTTTTGCCTTTCAAAGAAACTTATTTGTGAAGATGTTGTATATTATTTAGTCTGTAATAAAACCTAACGAACATTATACAAGAGAGAAAATACTTAGCATGTAAATTAGCCACTCTTATGTTAATGTTTATGTTTACTTAGATTTCTTTCATACATAACACTCTCATTTTTGTTAACAATTATAATTTGTTTTAAGAGTAATTGCGTAAGATTTATTACTTGTTTTTCTCAAACTAATTAGCAACTACAACTAATGCATTAACGTTAATATTTACTACACAACTTCACAAAAGTCAAATAGCGAAGTTGTATGCATTTTAAAGTCTATGTTAGAGACAGCACTGCTGTGATCTGACGTCACAACACAGGAACGCCATAGTAAATCGACGTGGCACGGACGTAATAAAATCGCGGCGATATTTTTTCGTGCACTGGATTTTCAGCGCTCTGCTTAGCGCCGAGAGTTGAAAATCCAAGAGTGTGTTTTTTTCAACGCGCTGGGACGGGAGTGCGTCCCAGCGCGTTGCATTCTCAACGCTCGGCTTAACACCTAGAGTTGAAAATGCAGTTCGCGATAAAATCTCGCCACGATTTTGTCCGTGCGAACGTTGACCAACTTCGCGCCATTCAGTACAATGATCGATTAGTGTGACAAGAATTCAGAATCGTGTAATTTTCCACCAATTTTATTTATTTTTTTACTAATTCTCTTTTTTTACCACATCTTTAAAATAAGTATTTATTCATGTATGTATATTTTTGATAATATTAAAGCCTGTCACTGAAAATCTGTTGTTGTTTTACAGCATTTTAGACCCGTCCCTTTGCCCACAGATCAAATGCTGGGCCGCGTAGAGTTCATCCACTGCAAGTGTTTCATCCACCGTGATATAAAGCCGGACAACTTCCTCATGGGAATCGGCCGCCATTGCAATAAGCTTTACATGATCGACTTCGGGCTCGCCAAGAAGTTCCGGGACCTGCGTACGCGTGCACACATCTCGTATCGCGAGGATAAGAATCTAACTGGTGAGTTTTTATCTTTTGATTATTTATATGTCTAGATAGAATACGGCGCTGCAAAAGAACTAAAACGAACAGGCCAACATTTTTATGCTAGTGTGCGTGACAGCTACGTCTTACACTCGCGCCACGTCATTGTGCTTTCCTAGTGTGAGTGCATTTAGCGGCCAACAGTTGGCCGCTAGTTTTTTCGACGAGTTCACAGCTTTGACTGTCTATCTAGACATATTTATATCTTAGGTTTTTCATATATTTTGTAAAAACATTTTATTATTAAGGCGAATGCGCCAAAAACAACTTAAGATTTTTTTGCACCCTTACTGGTTTGGAAAAACGGCGCTGTCATTGCGAAATTGTTAACACGGATGTTTGATTTCCCGGGAGTTGTATTTTAATGTTGCTGGTAATGTAATAAAATGCCGAATTGTATCAATATCGTGTCCGTGCCCTGACACCTGCAGAAACAAATGAATGCTGATGAAAGTGTCGAATGTTTGGTAATAGGTTCACTGAGCTGATAGAAGTAAAACGTGCCTTCGGCACTAAACAATATGTAAAAAAAACTTGTCCAATCTCAAAGGGGTACATAAGTACTGCAAGAACATTGCCACAAACTTTTATTATTATTGAAAATAAAAAAAGTTATTACTATTTTAAATTCACATTTTTAGTACCAAAATTACCCGAAATCAATTAAAAATTTGAAAATTTTCAGCTGGTGTCATAATCATAATTTATGACTTGTAGACCACCCGCTAAACGACAGCCGCCCGCGCCCCATGCAAAATTCTCCAGCCGGTAAAATTAAAAATTTAAAAAAAAATGGAAATCTTGAAAATTACCGCATAAATATACTCTCAGTACCATACCTAACAACCCTACAGGTTTTTTTAAATGTTGTACAAGCAGATTTAGTATAGATGCAACCGGTGAGTTGCTTACACTTTATAAAACAGCAAAATTATCTGTGTAAAGGTTCACCCTATTAAACGCTATCGGTGATGTCTGGCGCAAGCGTAAACGTCTGGGATTTTTTAAGCTGTTGAGAGCGTTTCAAAGATACCATATCAGTACATTTGTCAAAATGGCCGTTCGCGTGGCGATATAAATCAGCTGATAGTATGAGTACGTGTTTTCAACACTAGAGAAAAAGTATTACGTTCGGATGCGTATTTAACTTGTGATGTAGAGGTTGATAAGTGAGAGATTCTATTTTGTATGCCCTCATGCCTCTAACCGCCACAGGAGACGCCCTGGGCATCGGGAATTGCAGGCCGATTCCCGGCCTCCGTAGGCGCAGGCTTGCGGACGTTGAGCAATGGGTAGCTCGCCGTCCGATAAGGACCAGGCCCGGGTCGACTGCGCGTTGTGTTCCACGCGCGCCTCAGAGATGTCAGCAGAACTGACGGGGTCCGCTAGGGCCGAAGCCTGCCGGGGTCGCGGGAAAGACCGAAAGGGATACCGTGGCCCCTGGCAACATACAGGCAACTGAAGGAACACGGGTGGGTTTAGTCAGTAGGAGTCTGACACGCAGTCCCGGTCCACCCAGAGCGGGAGAAGTTATTTGATAATTTCCCACCCAAAAAAAAGGCAATCCTCGATTTCAAGCAGTATTGTACCTTAAGTACTCGTAAGATTAAAAACACGGGCCAACAAGTTCAAACAGAAATAAATAGAAATGCTTCCCAATTTATTCAGACACGTTTCAATCTAGCACTGCAGACGCAACTGCTCGTTAACAAAACTCCCGTCAAGATCCAAGCCCCTTTTGTCTCGAAAGTCTTTTCAACTGTAAAACATAAACAGCTCACAAGACAAACGCGTCCCGTACAGCAAAGTTCGCCACGTTCCCTCGTAAATACAGTTAACTTGATAAAGGAGTGACTCAAACCGGGTGCTCGGTATTCCAAGCATGCGCGTCGTAGCCATAGTTACCCAACGATGGCTGATACAGATTAACTATAGACTGGTTTTTTGGTGCAATCTATACCTTGAGGGACTGGTTTTAGAACACTATTGTAGTGAAGTCGAGAATATTTTTTTCAGAACATTGAAGAATATAATGCATTCACGATATTCTTAAGCGCAGGCCACACTGGGAAAGAGGCGAAACGATGCTATGTTCGTTTAGGTTACCTCCGCGTCTTTTTAACCGACTTCAAAAAAAGGAGGAGGTTCTCAGTACATCGAGTTTTTTTTTAATGTATGTTCCCCGATTACTCGAAGACGGCTGGACCGATTTGAAAAATTATTTTTTTGTTTGAAAGCTTCCAAGTTGGTCCCATTGTCATTTGGTCACGGTCTGATGATGGGATCTTGGAGAAATCGAGGGAACTCTTCAAATATTATAGGCACATCTATAGCGATTTAGGTATTTTTGATGAGCAGACATTAGGCTATCGTAACTTAGATAAATTGCAAATCAACCCACTAAAAAGTGAAAAAAAAAAATAACTTTAATTTCGGAAGTTGGTGTCAAAAAACTAAAATACTGATCCAAAGACACCGACTTCTGAAATTAAAGTTATTTTTCACTTTGTAGTTTGGAACTCGGTTGTATTTATTGTAAAAAAAAAAATATACTTATGTTTTCGTTTCGCGATGTGAACCGAAGTATGAAAAGACTCAGAAGAAAGCTAAACGAATTTAGCTCCGTTTCGATTTAAGCCACGTGCAGACTAGCACGACACGACACCGGTGATTGTTCTACTGTGAAGTTTTCTTACAAATTGTTTTGTTAGAGTCGCGTCGCGCTAGTCTGCACAAGGCTTTAGCGTATCGATGGCAAAAATAATGAAGTAAAGTGGTCGAACTCCATTTGCTGACTCGGTCATTAAATGTTCATGTATGATCAAATTAAGCACTTAACGATAACATTAAATTCCACCAGGCAGGAACTGTTGTGTGATGTCACGTGACAAAGTTATAGTAATCAATAGACTTATCATTTATTTACGTCTTATCATTTTGTATGATAACGATGCAAACAAACGTATAAAAATGCGCAATTTAATTTAAAGATAACAATTACTTTATGATGACAAACAAAACAGTTTGTCACAACAGTTTGTGATAAAGCACCAGGTAAACTTCATCATGCAATTGTGCGTTTCGCAATATCTACAGCGACAGCAATAAATGACGCTGTTTTAAAATAAGTACTGTACGAAATAAACTATAGGTGAAATACACATTACCGTATTGTGAGCGTACTTGTTAATCTAAAGAAAAATTATAAGGCTTTCCCAACTTTTACTCAAACGCAGGATCTCATAACAACCACTGTTAGGAGTGTTAGGGCCAAAGGGCAGTCCTAAATAAAACCAGAAACACTTAAAAATAGGCCTGTGTCCAAAAACTTTTTTGTCCGTCTTGTAGATTATTAAAAAATATTGAACACGTATTTTTCTTTTTTGACGTAATCAAAAGATTACGGCGATACATTGAGTTAAAATGTGGCATGAAGTTTACGCCTTGTTAGATTTAATACTGCGTTGTGACGTAACGAGCCCCACTCCCCAACTTTAATGCGTGTTTTCTAAGTTATTTTTGATAAAAATATGATGAAGCAAAAAATACGTGTCTAATATTTTTTATTATCTGAAAGATGGACTAAATAGAATTTCTTTTTTTTATCTTGGCAACTACCGTTTACTACCTAAATGTGATGACGAAATTGTATTTCCAGCTGTTCACAACCATTCGACAGGCTGTCGTGTCGGACATGACACATTTTTGTTTACCTGATTTGCCTTGCCCTCGAGCCACCGACAGAAAATTGCTGTCGGAAGAATAACGGTCGACTCCTCGGATTTGTGAACAGCGCTTCAAAGTCAACATAAAAAACACTAATTATGAACGTCAAAATTTACAGAAAAATATAATTGATTCTAGTTGTGGTTTTGGAGAGGTCCAAAAGGTAGTTTGCATGGGCAAGAATCTCCACCTACTCTTACTCTTTCAAAAATGTTTAACAATGTTTTGTTAACATTAATTATATGTGAAGACGATGCACCTTGAATAAAATTACTACATGACAGTAGGTAAAAATAATTAATAATGAAGTACTTAATGATAGATAAATTAGTTATGGAGTCCTCTAACTCCTGCGATAAATTGATTGATGTTCGATTCAGCACGGAAGCGTATTGAATGGTTTTGAACAGCTATGCAAGTCTTAATAACGATTTGTTCTTCTTCACCAAAGTTGCTTAGTAATAGACATGTTGTTTTCTAAATAACGCATTGTTTGTATCAGGTACGGCTCGGTACGCGTCGATAAACGCCCACCTCGGCATCGAGCAGTCGCGGCGAGACGACATGGAGTCACTCGGATACGTACTTATGTATTTCAACAGGTAAGTCACCTTATTTTGTTCAAGATGACTATTTTAGTGGTGTTTGAAGGTAAAATAGTTCATAGAAGACTGACAAGTAAAGGTTTTAAAGCTTCCTCTCTCCTTCTATTTTGCTATGCGCGGCAGCGTCCACAATGATCTAATTAAATTTTAAATTACTACAGTCCACACTGTGGAATCCAATAAATGATTGAGAATTGAACAAATGAGCAGTCAATACGAATCCGGAAAGGAGTTCTGTTAATTCTTTCGTTAAATATCAACGCACACAACTCGACCTAAACAGTATTAGGATGGGTTAGTAGAGTCTCTATCAGAGGAGCTCGTGGCTAAGTTATTACAGTCGCGATACATCAGGTTAAGCTACGCTTGCCGGGATTGGTCCGTGGATGGGTGACAATGTTTACATACCGAAACTCCTCCGTGTCTCGGAAAGCACGTTAAGCCGTTGGTCCCGGCTGTCATTCGTGGATTTTTGACAGTCGTTACGGGTCGTCAGAAGCTGGAAATTCTGACAACCAATCTAACCTAGGAGTATTTATTACCCAGTTACTGGGTTGTGGAGGTCAGATAAGCAGTCGCTCCTGTAAAATACTGGTATTCAGTTGCATCTGGTTAGACAGGAAGCCGACCCCAACATAGCTGGGAAAAGGCTAGGCAGATTTTGCGATGTTTCATTCTGACTGCGCACCATGGGCAGTCAGTTTCGAAGCTCGTGCCGAACTGCCGACGCAACACAAGTACGTCATGATATCTGGCATCAATTTGACCTCATTTACCACTACTATGAATAGTCGTGCGTATAGTTTAACAAATCGCAGTCCCCTTACAATATTATCCTGAAAAATGATGCGAGGTTTATTCCTGACCAGTACCCTAATTGCGTAATGCAACACAATCACAATTTGTTTCGATTTGAAACAGATTGCTAATCCATTGCTTCATAGGTTGGAAAACAAATCTGTTCAACAACGTAAATAACGCAATGAATGTTGTTGAACCGTCAAAATGAAACAAATTAGGCAAAATTGTTTACGAAAATAAGTTACGTAATTAGGGTACAGATCATACTGCCGTCCTTACGAAAAGTGCAATAAATGTTTGTTTTGTTTGTATCTCCAATACTATACATGGTATACAAGGTAAACCGGCTTCGTCATAGATACGTAAAAAGTGTTTAAAAAGAATATATAGATCTCGTTCTGCAAATTCCGAATATGTACTTATCTCAATTCGGCGCAAAACTCGAGTTATTGCACTTTTCGTAAGGACGGCAGCATAGCTAAGCGAAAATTCGATATTCATATTTTCGATTCGCCCAAAATAGGTAAAAAATATTTAAAAAAAAAAATCACATGAACCTACATGGGCACATTATGAAATGTCAGAGGCTAGGTGCACGGTTCCAATTGGTCGTTTCCTATGGAGAAGAGCCAGTGTTGGCATTAATCAATTAATTAATTAGATTAATTTTAATCAGATTACATTTAATCATGATTAGAATAATCATGATTAGAATAATCATGATTAAAAAAGTAATCTTAATCATGATTATTGACGTTAATCATTAATCACTAATCATTAATTGATTAACTTTATTAAAAACAAATACATCCATAAATTTTATTAATTCTATATAGAAGAAATTATAGAAAATTATGACACACATTTCTTAAAATATTTTTATTAATTATTCAAAGAACAAACAAATAATTTTTAACGTTCAAATACACTGAATTCTAATTTTAAAGAATATTTTCAATCAACAAAATAACCTCCAATCTTTACATTTCTGATTTCTTGATGTTCAAGTTACATTTCATAACTACTTTTTTTTCAAATAAGTCGTCAGATAATTTGTGTGACCTAGGTTTATTTAGCATAGTTAGAAACATTCTTTCTACCGAGCCAGAGGATGGCATTGGTGTATTGTTCTTAAAAACTTTGCCTATAACAAGATAACTTTGTAGAAGCTCTTGTTCTTGGCTACCCTCGGTAAAAAAAATAATGAAATGATCATATCCGCTCTCTTTTTAGCATCAACTGATTCCGCTTCGAAAAAATTATCGCCAACCGAGACCATTAGTAGTCACGCTCTCTCTATAGTAGTTTATAGATAGTGCAATCCACGAAGGACGCGCCCCACTCCGCCATTACTGTACTGTAAGCTGAACTCTAGTACGGCGCGGAGCGGAGTGGGGCGCGTCTTCGTGGATTGCACTATCCATAGTGCTATAAAAGGCGAGAGAGTGAGAGAAGCTAAGCTAACGCGAAGTACCTCAGCCCCACCCCCTCCCCGGTGTTTACGCAGTAAATAGGCCATAAAAGTGTAGTCTGTGAAATTAGGATAAGAAATGTTTACATTTTGAATTAGGTAGTTTATGGTGCCGATTCTCTTGTACACCGAACTAAACTAACTAAACTATCACTAAAATTCCTCACTTTTGACTATGAGAATCTCAAAGCTATTCTGCAAAATAAATTCTCTAAATTTAAAAATAATTTTGAGACATCTAAATCGAATTTGACAATCGCAACTCCACACGTGATACCTAACCACGTGAATCTTTTTAGAGCCGGAGGCGCGCAGGGGGCCCGCAGCCTCAACGTGTTTTATATGAAATTTTTCACTTTTTGTATGGAAAGAAAGAAAAAAATATTACCTACATGTAGAGTGTTAGGGTTATAAGAGTTTTATAAAGGGTGTCGAAATTTTCATTATTTTTGCGATTGGACACACCGTTTTCGAGATATAAGCAAAAGAAAAACAAAAATTCAGTACTGGTTTTGCATCTGAAGTCGAGGTGTTGGTGTGAATTTAAAGTTCATGACAACCAATTTTATTCCACACGTTTTTAGTCGCAATTAAAAATTGTCAGATTTAGTTAGAAAATCTAAATTTTAGGTTAAAAAAGTCAAATTCAGAATAGTAAAATTTCCATTTTCACTAAACTAATATCTCAGTACCATCTTAGTGCTGTCAAACTAAAATATAGTTAAGTTGTGTCATTTTAGTCTATTTCAGAATGGGAAATCGTCGTTTGACAGGATTAAACTAAATTTTGGTGATTTTTAGTCTAGTTTAGAGGCATTTGTGACAAGAGAATCGACACCATTATACAGAATTCCATTTTGGTTTATTTACTACTGCTTTTGAAGTAGCATATTTATGTATTGTATAAGCGTTGGTGTTGGTCTTCCAATAAATTAAATAAATAAATAAGTAATTTATAGTTAATCAAATAATCAAAGTCACGATTAAAGATTATGATTAATAATCTTAATCATTTTAAATTTGATTATGATTAAATTAATCTTAATCAAATTTTTGATTATGATTAAATTAATCTTAATCAAATTTTTGATTATGATTTTTAATAATTAATTTTTAATCATTAATCAGATTAACTTTGGGCCAACACTGAGAAGAGCCGGCAAGAAACTCCACGGTTACTCTTTTAAAAATAATTGGCTTTCACAATATTTTTAAATAACAGTGTTACTAGGGTATGGGAGGACAGTGTAGGTCTTTCAATAAGTACCAGGTACTTAACAAAATAGAAAATGGTCAACAGATCTACAGTCCACTATGCCTACAGCGTTCTCACATTCATAAAACAGAAAAGAATCTATACAAAAGATAAATAAATTAATAAAAATAAAACCCATTTTAATTAAACGCAATTACATGATTGCTATTGCAACTGTAATAAATCTGAATAATTATCATGTCCACAAAAGTCACTAATAAAGAGTTGAAATTAAATCGTAGGTATATAATGTCAAGTAATAGGATGAATATGTCAAGGACGAGTAAAAAAAAAAAAATATAAATATGGTAATTTGGGAGCAGTTAATAGACCTTACATAATTGATTGAATATGTTTGTAGTTTCTCTTAGTGAACATGCTGTAGGCAAAGTACCTACGCTATTCTATTATACCGGACTGACATGGAATATTTATATGAGAAAACTATACAACACTGTGACAGACATCACACGCCGTACATTTATTTTCACCGTAGTCGTGCGTGTTTCAATTGTTAATGGAGTGACGTCACGGAATCTACATCGTAGCTCCTGTTCAATATCTGAGGTGATATCGATTCCGAGTATTGTGATTCATTGTAACTTGAATCACGGATCTTTTGAAACCGCGTGTAAATAACTTGAATAAAATAATTATATCCTGGTATCTTTTGTGCATCTTATGCATAATCGTGTAGAAATTCTATGAGTCAGTTTACGCCGATATTAGACGATTCACTCGATTGAAGGTACCAAGACCCCTCCGTGCCTCGGAAAGCACGTTAAGCCGTTGGTCCCGGCTGTCATTTGTAGATCTTTGACAGTCGTTACGGGTAGTTAGAAGCCCAAAAAGTCTGACAACCAGTCTTACCAAGGGGTATCGTGTTACCTAGTAACTAGGTTGTGGAAGTCAGATAGGCAGTCGCTCCATGTAAAATACTGGTATTCAGCTGCATCCGGTTAGACTGGAAGCCGACCCCAACATAGTTGGGAAAAGGCTAGGCAGATGATGGCTCGATTGAAGGTAAAATTTTGCTTCATTCCACCTTCAGATGACTAAATTATTTAGGAATGAACGTTCATCTACTCCTTTCATTAAATTTTTCGATGCTTCGGTAGGCGATTGAACAGAGTACTGAAATCCAACATCGTTAAATCGGTTTACTAATTAATTCATTTTGGTTTCAGAAGTTTTTCTTTCATTTCAAGTGAAATATGCTGAATGAAAGGCAAAAATGAACAAACAGTGAACGGTCTAAAATCGGCTTTACTGGTTTCTTTCAGCCTGCATCATTCCTGTGGTGGGCAAAAGGCCTTCCCCTTGACTTCCAGTTATTTTGATCAGGATCTTTCTAAACCCCCTCGGGAAAAGGCGTGAGAGTTAATGTATCTTTCAATAACAATAACTTCTACCGTTTGGTGCTGTGGTTTTTCCGGAAATGCTTATGTCAGAAAAATAAACAACTTTGTTTTCGCAGTTGAGTCTTTGGGCATATTGCCAATGTGCGTTTCTAATAAGTACAGGACCTTTCTTTATCCATGATATTGCAGTTTTGAACACTCACCCATGCGTGAAATTGCATTTAGCTCTTATATTTAAATTAAAGCGATCGTAGATATTTAAGTATTTAGGTTACAGGAGGATTCTGAAAAGTGCAATTTGCGATATCTATGGTCGATATTGTACCATTTATTAAGTTCTCCCATATTAATTTTCCAACAACTGCATTTTAGGGACTTAAGGCGAAAGCATCAAGGTAGCCCGCGAAATTCAAATATTCTTACGTTTTTTGCAATTTGTAGGTCAATAATTAGGTTGTATGTTGATCTAAATATGATTTGCGGCCGTACCTAATGTTTATTTATGGAATTAAAATCATAAAAATTATCAATACAACTCATCATCATCATCAGCCTATAATGTTCCCACTGCTGGGACACAGGCCTCCTCTCCGTGAGAGGGAGTGGGCCGTAATCCACCACGCGGGCCCAGTGCGGGTTGGTAGATGTCACATGTCTTCGAATTTTCGGTTCTAGGACATGCCGGTTTCCTCACGATGTTTTCCTTCACCGTTTTGAGAGCAGTGGTGATGAAATAATTTACACAAAGTAAAGCGTCTGTCTGAGTTCGAACCTACGACGTACAACTCGTAAGTCGCGGCCGTTACCACTGGACCACCACTGCTCAATACAACTCAAGTTCATGTAATCCTGTTGAATGACTATTTCATGAAATCATGACATTTGAACATTATGCTTACTTAAGGAGTTGTATTGCTGATTCTAATGATTATAATTCTGTAAAGTCATATTTGTTACGGTCGCGAATCATATTAATCAACATATAACCTGACACTGACCTGCAAATTGCAAAAAACGAAAGAAAATTTGAATTTCACGGGCTACCTTAGGGCATCCCCCTTAAATGTGTGGGGGGAATATAGGCACTTGAAACATTCAAAACTGAAATGCAATTTGTATAAAATGTATCTGTCAAATAAGTTAACATAAAACAATAAGAAAAACTTATAAGGTGGCGAAACATCCATAAAAGTAAAAAATCATTATGATTACTGTTCACAAAACCACTCGATACTGTACGTATTCCGGTTTGAGGCTGCCAGTTGATCCGCTGTGCAAGTCCCGACTTGTTGCAAGTGACTCACGCGAGGACCCGTTTCGACCCGTTACAGCCTACGGAATAAGGCCGTTAATTTTAAATGTGTCCGGGAATTGCGCAATTTTAAGTATGGATTACTGTTAGCAAAGCTTTTAATCTTGACTCGTTGAGATAAGTAGTTTCATATTATGGGTAAACTATCTTTTGCCCGTGGCTTAGCGCGCGTGTAGGTCGGAAATTCATCATCTGCCTAGCCTTTTCTCAACTGTGTTGGGGTCGGCTTCCAGTCTAACCGGATGCAGCTGAATACCAGTATTGTACATGGAGCGATTGCCTATCTCACCTCTACAACCTAGTTACTGGTAAGACTGGTTGTCAGACTTTTGGGCTTCTAACTACCCGTAACGACTGTCAAAGATCTACAAATGACAGCCCGGACCAACGGTTTAACGTGCTTTCCGAGGCACGGAGGGTCTTGGTATGTAAAGATGGTCACCCATCCACGGACCAACCGCAGCAAGCGTAGCTTAACCTCATCGATCGACCCGTGCGGCTGTTATTACTTAGCCACAAGCCCCACACACCACGGAAATTATTGGGATAAAAAGAATCCTTTGCCCTAACCCAGGGCATGGTCTATTTGTGTGCTAAATTTCATCGAAATTTTGCCGTCAAAGTGTGAAAAGGTGACAGAGTTATTTTCGCATTTATAATAAATTATATATTAGCATAGATTATTAATTTATTATATTGTATTGGTTGACTTGGCTTTTGTGGCAGTTACAAAAACCTCGCCTGCCCATTCGGATTTAGATAAGACTCTTACACACGGCTACACATAAAACTATGCGTTTCCAATATAAGCTGACCTCGCATTGTACGGAAATCCTATTCAATACGAGATCAGCATAAACTGGAAATTTATAGCTTGATGTGTAGCCGTGTGTACTTTACTTTTCTTTATTGTTCTTCTATCGTGAGCTTTACTAGAATGAAAACTCATGCCATGGTGAAAAGATTAACCTGAGGGCCTAGTGCGAGTTTTTGATGTAGTCGATTGCGTTAACGTAAACTTCAATTTGTACTGAAATTGATTAAGCGCCGTCTGGTGACTTTGATGGGAAACGCAATTATTCCCTTCAAATTGACGTTAGTGAACTTTAACGCGATCGAATAAAGTATAAAAACTCGCACTAGACACTCTGTAGTGAAACAGGTTGATAGCGCGGCTAATTGTCTATGGTGCGACAGACGAATGCAAAATTTTTGAATTTGTAGTTTCTATAAAACCAAAATAATATTATGGTTTTGTAGAATCCACAAATTCAAAATTTTTGCTACTATATTATAAGCGCTTGTCACTCTCCATACAAGTTTAGACGTGATTAAAAACTTGCCGACTAAAATTACGTCAATTCACGTCAAGCGTTGATTAATTTGACAGGTCTAAACTAACATTTATCTTCTGTCCTTTTCTTAATGAAATAGGAAGAAAAAGATGCACTGAACTTAAATTTAGTTTAGTTTGTGAACAAGGGAATCGGCACCATTGTGACTCATTAAGGTTTCATAGAGCTGTCACGTCGCTTGAGGACCTATCCACCATAAAGGCTGAAACACAAACTCCCCATTACCTAACTTAATGCTTATCAGTAGATTGAATTTTCTCTTTTGTTTAACAGAGGCTCGCTGCCGTGGCAAGGTCTGAAGGCGATCACCAAAAAGCAGAAGTACGAACGGATCAGTGAGAAAAAGATGTCGACGCCCGTTGAGGTGCTCTGTAAGGTAAGCAGAACAAATTAAAGTGACAGCATTCTCATAATCATATAAAGTTTATGGAAATGTAGTAAGTAGCTTGTTCGCGTGTGATGTGACTTACTTATATATATATATATCTCGTTGGCGTAGGTGGAGAAGTAAATAATAAAAAAAAAACTTGGTGAAAATTGCGATTTATTTATGCGGCGTGATTTGGGTGTTACGAAAATGGTGAAAAGTCAATTTGACCAAAATCGCAGTTATTTAGTTCTCCACCTACGCCGACGATATATACTTTATTGTACATCAGAAAAATACATAACTAAAAAAAAAATATAATGCGCCTTATTACTTTTCACAATCTCTTCCAGGCAACCTTATAGTAAGTGAAATCGGTTTCATAGGTTTGTGAACGATCTCATGTCGAAAATTCATCAATAACACACGTCCTCTTCTGGACATAGGGTGGCCCAAGAATCTGCAAAACTGTCGGTAGTACACACGGCTACACATCAAGCTATACAATTCCAGTATAAGCTGACCTCACATTGTACGGAAATCCTATACATTGCGAGATCAGCATAAACTGGAAATGTATAGCTTGATGTGTAGCCGTGGGTACATATTTCCAGTATGGACTGGCGTAGTGTGTGTAGCTTGGTAGCTACAATTAAGTACCCAATCTGTGACAATGTTCTGTGGCTACACATATAAAATTATAGAGCCAAAGATTGTAAAATTAAATTAATTTTTGTTGATGTATATTTTTTTTTTGAGGCTGACTGTACGAGAAGCCTCTAACACTGTGAGAATACTTTATACTGGAAATGTATAGCTAGTAAACAAGATTAGAATTTGTACTCACAGAGATCAGTTACCTATAAAGTGCGAAATAAACATTTAACATACTGTACTGGTAATCAATTATCACTATTTTCTAAACAGTAAAAATTTCTGTTCCGCGTTTAAGTATTAGCTTAGTGCTTCTAAATTACTTGATGGATTTTTATGCGGTTTTTACCATTATTTAGATCATTTCTATAGGAAGATAATATAGGTTTATAATAAACTAGCGGACGTCACGCGGTTTCACCTGCGTAGTTCCCGTTCCCGTGGGAGTACGGGGATAAAATATAGCCTATGTTACTCGCTGATAATGTAGCTGTCCATTGCTGAAAGAATTTTTCAAATCGGTCCAGTAGTTTTTAAGTTTATTCGTGCATACAAAAATAAACATCTTTCCTCTTTATAATATTAGTATAGATTAATATTCAATCGCCCGAGTAATGTCAGGGCAGGTCGCTAACACTGAAATAGTAAGGAATTATTTTTTAAATACCCTGGGAATTATTGCCTAGAGTATTTAAAAAATAATTTAATTATTATCACGTCTATGTGGGTAGATTCGACACAAGGTAAACCATACCAAGTATCTTACCATAGTCCCATTAATTGAATAAGCGTTGTGCATAACTCAGTAACTCAGCTGACGTCTGCATACGCGTGAGCGGTAATGAATTTCAACCTGCGACCTCGCGAAGAAGGTCGCCGATTTAAATCTCTCAACTCGTTGGTTTAGAGTATTTTAATCGGAGTTTATCTATTCGATAGACCTAATAGTTCGGTATGATGATCCATTTACACGATGCAAGATTTTAGCCTATAGCATGCAATAAAATTGATGCATCGAATAACTTGCATCGTCTAAACACTGTTTAGACAGTGTAACTTTTATTGTTGCTTCAATACAGCATGCCATAGGCAATTAAATCACACTGTGTAAATCAGATTTTAGGCACACTTAGATAGATGGTGTACTCCGCAAAATCATTTAAATAAAAACCGACTCTTGCCACGACACAATAAAGCGCAATTCAGGTCGCACAGCGCTAATTACCTACAGTTATATTCGCCTAGAAGTTGCCTCTCTTTCTATCACGTCACTCTTTTATCTTCTGACTACGTTACGACCACTGAATTGGCCCGACAAGATGAGCCCGACAAGACGAGCCGTCGCGTACTTGTAGCTTCATACCTAAAATGCGGAGTGCGCCTTCTGTACTAATTAATTTATTTATTTGTTGAAGGATCTAATCTGTGATTAAGGCTACAAAGTGTTCTTGAACAGTCAGTATGGGGGAAGAATTTTCTTGATAGGTTGACTTTTCGCAAAGTAAACACAACAGGCTAGGAAAAATAACGATTTTTTGCAAAAAATCATAAATCATTGATTTTTGCTAGTGCCTTTAAAATCCACTTAAAATTTTGCGTCAAACGAAACGTGCTTTTGTTTTGAGACAGTTATTTAGTTAACAGATTAGGAATGGAAAAAGCTGGATAGTTAGTGTTTTTGTTTAAATATTAGAATTCTAACACAAAGTGATTTTTAACATACATTTTTATGTATCTATCCGTTTCTAAAATTAAGAAATTTTAATTTGTGTTACAAAGAAATAATGCAATTTAATTGAATTTTAAATCGTGATTTAAATCGAAAGTGATTTAATCATGCCAACCCTGAAACACAATAGTTAAAACAAACAACAAAGTCCAGGTGTTTATTATCGGATGAACTTGTTTATACCAGATAACTTTGTAGAATCAATAGCTGTTTATGAGTTTGTCAGATGACCTCAGAAACTGGCCATAATATCTAGGTAAACTTGCAAACTTTGCAGCTTGCATGGAGAAATTAAAACTAGATTTTGAAACCTGTATAGAAAGGGAAAGTAGTATAATTTCGTAGAGGATTCTTTAGCCAATTAACTGATAATAAGCGTTAACGTTCGTGTATAGCGAATTAATTAAAATCGTAAATCCATTACGCCGGATGTGAGACTTGAATATATGAGTACGAAGGTCTTTATGACACCTGTCGGTTAAGTTAATTCAATTGAATTATTCTTCCTTGTGATTTTGCGAACATAGTTAAGTATAGAATAAAAGAAAGACAGAAATTGCATTTATTTTTATTTTATTTATTTAGCGCAGACTGATTTATTTGACATTATTTGCTATTGGAACTTGCTCTGAATGATTAGTATGATAACTAAGATTTTGTAAAGTAGAAATGCATGTAATTTTCAACCCTTTCTCTTCGGTCGCGTCCTATTTAAAAGCGATCGCTTGCGTGCAATGTCACTTTTTGTTCGGAAAACCGGACAGCGCCCTCTGTCGGCGCGAACACGCGTTCACGTTCACCGAACAAAAAGTTCGAACGATCGTGTTTTCGCGCGACGATCGCTTATAAATAGGATGCGGGGGTCCACTGCTGGGCAAAAAGGTATTACTCAGTTTTCAACAAATCTTTCGTTTCCTTTTCTGGCTAATCTGCCATAAACATATCTAAGTCATCGCGCAAGCGTTTCCAAGCCTTTTTTTTTGGGTGGGAAATTATCAAATAACTTGTTATTCGAATTCACATCGTATCCCGCCATTTTCGTTCGACAATAGTATTGCAAAATTTTGTTACTTTGTTGTTTACAGAAATGAGTAATACAAGCTTTGATAACACACCACCAAATATTTTTAATGCAGCAAAGGACATTTCTAACCAATTATTAACAGAAAAGTCGAGAAAACAATATTGTACAAAATCCTTTTTTTTGGGCTTGGAAATTATCAAATAACTTCTCCAGCTCTGGGTGGAGCAGGAGGGCGTGTCAGACTCTTACTGACTAAAACCCACCCGTGTTCCTTCAGTTGCCATGTTGCCGGGGGCCACGATTTCCCTTTCGGACTTCTTCGCAACCCCGGCAGGCATCGGCCCTAGCGGACCCCGTCAGTTGTGCTGACATCTCTTTGAGGCGCGCGTGGAACACAACGCGCTATCGACCCGGGCCAGTAGTGCTATTCTGTAAAAATCTCACCGTAGTAATTTAGATGAAGGGAGCTGCCAATAGTGTCAATCCTTATCAACTGACAGCTCACTCCACGCTCACTTCATCTAAGATAACACGGTGAGATGGTTACAGAATAGCATTACTTGTCCTTATCGGACGGCGAGCTACCCATTGCTCACCGTCCGCAAGCCCGCGCTTACGGTGGCCGGAAATCGGCCTGCGATTCCCGACGCCTAGGGCCCCAGGGCGTCCTCCTGCGGAGGTTAGGGAAGCGATTTTAGGCCTGCCTTGACCACGACGAAATTTTTCCGGTTCCCAATGTGTGACGTCTCCCAACCATCCTGTTACATTCTACAAACATGATTGTACTATAAAGATAAAGTGTTTCCTTTAATGCTCACAGATTTAGTAAAATGATGATTTGACATGACACACTTTATCCCGTAACGGGGTCAGCTTGCTTGAAGCGGTACCATACATATTGGTATCGCTAAAAGCGACCATCAGCGACTTGAAGTAAACATTATACATACTAATAAAATAATTAACTGTGAACTCCATAAATAATGATGGAGATGAATCACGTACTAAGCTTAATTGTTTGAATAAACTCTTGTTCGTTATCAATAAAAGAACGTCACGTGAAAGTACATGCTTTTTTTCGCGATAAAAAAATACGAAACATTTTAACACAATTATTATTAAAAACCAATTCATATTCATCTTCATCATAATGAGAAGCTTATAAGGTTATTAGATTTAGCAGCGGAATTTAAATAGCGTACGCTTCCTTCCTTGCAGACTGGCTGGCCATGTTTGATCACGGAAATTGGAATTAACAATTCCATATATAATTTCGCAGCTAAATCTCTTAAAATGTAAGCTTACCTTTCATTATAATTTAAATTATTATTAAAATACGTTATTATTTGCGCAGGGATTCCCGGCTGAGTTTGCGATGTATTTAAATTACTGCCGCGGACTGACCTTCGACGAGGCTCCTGATTACATGTATCTTAGACAGGTGAGTCATATACACATTTATATTCTGTATACAATGTGTCATGTTTGATACTTGTTCTAATTAGCTTTGGTAATTAGTTGATTGAAGCAGGCAATTCGAAGAAGTAAAGTGTGTTAATTGGGTATTAAATAAAATGGCTTTAAAATAATATAATGCAGCTGTTCTTACAGAGGATTTTATCATCTTAGTGAGCCATTCGAAATGACCTTAACTGATGCTAAAACTATAGGCTACAAATTATCTACAATAATAATGTCATGTGGTTTATATATGTCACAATAATTGAGAGTAGAACGAAATCCGATATTTTCAAATCAATATTAAAAACTAAACATTAATTTGGCCTCACAGTAGGTGTACTAAAATTAGAATTATATATAGTTAGCCTCTCTACTGAAATAATATGAGAATGTACTCGAAGAAGTACAAAAACAAAGGAGGCCGCCTGGTTTTTGAAAACTTTCGTGGTGGAGCGGCCGCGCTATCTTTAAATTCAACATATATATCAAGAAGCTAAATGATGATAAATTTTATTTTTGTCACATCTATTCAAAAAGAGCTTCTTCTTCGTAAACAACGCTTTTTAATCCCTAGGGATTAAAAGTGATTTGAATTTGGAATGTGTATATTGTTAGTAAAAGTTCCAATCACCAAAGAGATCAAACACGAACATTGTATGAACAAGTAACAGGCTGGCAAGGGAGAGAGAGAGAGAAACTGTGAATTTGGTCAAAATGACCAAATTCACACTTTCGTCATGGGTGTCGTTTTCATAGTTTTCGAGGGTGCTAAAACCGATAGTTGTGTCAATATGTAAATCCAAGATGGCGGCTGCGGAAATTTTAAAATTTTTTGTCATGGGTATCGTTTTCATAGTTTTTGAAGGTGCTAAAGTCGATAGTCAAGTCAAAATGTAAATCCACGATAGTAGCTGCGAAAATTTTGTTCTTTAAATCTTACGTGAGAAGAAACTTCGTACCTGACGGGGGTCGGATCACAGGCTTTTTTTTTCCTCATAAAGGGCGATAAAAAGTAGAGTGTTCATGTCGGGAGTAACACTATTTTAAGGTCGAGTGACGTACTTTGAATGCAAAGAAACACTCGCCTTAAAAATAATTGTTTGCTCCCTTGGCAAACAATCTACTGTTATTTCTCTAAATTGTCACTATCGGCTTAACACCCTCGAAAACCATGCACTACTAGGTACCTATATGACGATGTAACTAAACCTTGCATCTTGTTTCCTCAGCTGTTCCGTATCCTGTTCCGCACGATGAACTACCAGTATGACTACACGTTCGACTGGACGATCCTGCGACAGCGCAAGCAGCACATGGAGGCGGGCGCCGCGCCGGCCGACCGGCGCTCGCCCTCCGTGCAGCGGCGCGCGCAGCAGCAGCCCTCGCAGCCGCCGCCCAACAACGAGGTGCGTACTAACATGAGCGGGTCGGTGTAGACGCGACGCAAGCAGCACATGGAGGCGGGCGCCGCGCCGGCCGACCGGCGCTCGCCCTCCGTGCAGCGGCGCGCGCAGCAGCAGCCCTCGCAGCCGCCGCCCAACAACGAGGTGCGTACTAACATGAGCGGGTCGGTGTAGACGCGACGCAAGCAGCACATGGAGGCGGGCGCCGCGCCGGCCGACCGGCGCTCGCCCTCCGTGCAGCGGCGCGCGCAGCAGCAGCCCTCGCAGCCGCCGCCCAACAACGAGGTGCGTACTAACATGAGCGGGTCGGTGTAGACGCGACGCAAGCAGCACATGGAGGCGGGCGCCGCGCCGGCCGACCGGCGCTCGCCCTCCGTGCAGCGGCGCGCGCAGCAGCAGCCCTCGCAGCCGCCGCCCAACAACGAGGTGCGTACTAACATGAGCGGGTCGGTGTAGACGCGACGCAAGCAGCACATGGAGGCGGGCGCCGCGCCGGCCGACCGGCGCTCGCCCTCCGTGCAGCGGCGCGCGCAGCAGCAGCCCTCGCAGCCGCCGCCCAACAACGAGGTGCGTACTAACATGAGCGGGTCGGTGTAGACGCGACGCAAGCAGCACATGGAGGCGGGCGCCGCGCCGGCCGACCGGCGCTCGCCCTCCGTGCAGCGGCGCGCGCAGCAGCAGCCCTCGCAGCCGCCGCCCAACAACGAGGTGCGTACTAACATGAGCGGGTCGGTGTAGACGCGACGCAAGCAGCACATGGAGGCGGGCGCCGCCCAACAACGAGGTGCGTACTGCTGGCCCGACTGCTTACTTAGAAGCCGACTCCCGACCGGCCGAGCGGACAATACGTTAGGGTCGGTGTAGACGCGGCTCGCGCGACGCCCGTCATTTTTTCACATACTTTAACGGCGAGGTGGCGTCGTGAGAAAGCTCGATAGACCAGACCCGGCTGTTATAAAGCGTATGCAGATCGCAACTGGACTGGCCATTGGGCCTTGCAGACGGTATGCATTTAAACAACAAGCTAGCTGCAAAGGACAATTAAGATGCGGTTTTTTTTTCACGAAGACTGCACAGTCAGTCGGCAATTTCGATGCATACCGTCTGCATAAACCCATAGGCGAAAAAACACCTACTATTACAATTATCGCTAGCATGTTCATCTACGTATTATTTACGTGTCGACACTCACTTGTAGAATGTGGCGACAAACAGTTTTAAATATCGAAGCGAGTACGTAAATGAAGTTCTATTTTGATCCTATTCGTAATATAGAACAGCATGTGGCCTTTTACGTGCATATAATAAGGTTTAAATTGAGATACTTCAAGCGTCTTGTGTAATGCGATCTGTGCTAAATAAAAAAGTTATACTTAAATTGTAATAAAGTCATCAAAGCCCTATCATTGTTGTCGAAAAAACCAAATCTACACTGGATAAAATAATAGCAACTCATAAAACACTTTATAAAAAGGACTTTCATAATAATTTTGATAATAATCATTTTGAAACTAACAATGCTACTGCTTTTGTGAACAAATAAAGGAGTTTCTCACGATTTCCAAAATTACCGCGCGCCACATAATGTTTCCGGGTACCACTCTTTCCTTTTATATAATCCGCTTTGCATATCCTACAATTTAAAGATAATTGGAGTCATCAAGTAGACAAAATAGCAGTGTTTTCTCCTTTAAGCTAGTCATGATCAGTATTAATTGGTTTCTGGTAAAAGTTGAAATTATATTATCAATCTATACTATCGTTATACCCGATTATCTTTCAATTGTTTCTGTACCTAAGGGCGATCGCAGATGACAGACTGGAAACCATTTTATTTTGTGTCTGCAAATCTCCGATCATTTTGATTAGTATAGCAACCGATTGATTTTCTACTGCGATCTACCTAAAAGTACACGAAAACCTACCTATCTCCCAATAATTATCCATCCTCTTCCTAACCTAACCTCGTTTCCTAGGTCAAATCCGTCCACGCCACAAACGATTCGGCCGCTAATAAGCAGCCAGTGAAGGGACATCAGTCCGTCAGTCAACTCAAGAAGAAACTCACTGCGATATCATAAATATAGCCAGGCCACTCTATTCCCATCTTATAATATATGTTACTTGAATATGCACCGCATGGTTCTATAATACTTACGTGACCAGAAGGGTTATTTTCTTCTAAAAATACGCTATTAGTGTATTAATAGTTATTTATGCAACTGTTGTGTAATAAGGGGTATTAAAACACGAATGTGGGTTTAGTATAAAATAAAATAGTATCACATGTGTGTTTTTAACACCTAGTTATGAACAGTTGCATACAAGACTATCAACACCCATGATTTGAATCCTCTATAAAAGGTTCAGATACCATACTTGCGAATAAGGCCGAAAGGGAAATCGTGGCCTCCGGCAACATGGCAACTGAAGAAACACGGGTGGGTTTTAGTCAGTAAGAGTCTGACACGCCCTCCTGCTCCACCCAGAGCGGGAGAAGTTATTTGATAATTTCCAAGGCCAAAAAAAAGGGTTTTGTACAATATTGTTTTCTCGACTTTTCTGTTAATAATTGGTTAGAAATGTCCTTTGCTGCATTAAAAATATCTGGTGGTGTCATCAAAGCTTGTATCACTCATTTTTGTAAACAACAAAGTAACAAAATTTTGCAATACTATTATCGAACGAAAATGGCGGGATACGACGTGAATTCGAATAACCTATAAGTTTTTTTAAAATTACGTCGCTGTGGTTGCGAAACGCGCGTGCATGACAATGTTCCTTATTTGAAATTCGAGTTGCATACTGAAATTTTGTACAACATTATAACACTCATTTGGATGATATTATGGTTACCATGACACTGGCTGTTAATGTTGGCAATAAGGTAACTGTTTCAGAAACTTTTATAGAGGTTTTATAGCATGGGTGAACTTTTTATAGCTTTCTGAAGCCACGAATGTGTTGTAGGTAGGTAATGTTTTGTATCGTCTGTTAATGTAAGTAGGCTATAGATTTCAAATTGTACCATAATGTGGATTTTTACTGCATAAATTGTCATAAAATGTATAAAATTAATGTAATGTGTTTGTAAACACCTATCAAGCAGTATGTTTACAATTCATTAGTCGAACTTTAGTTACAAATTGTTCGTTTTACCAGTTTTACGTGATGTGATTCATACAACCGTCACGTACGCACATACTTTGTTCATTATTAAGGCTCTTACAAACAGGCGCGACACGCGACGCGACACAAAGACACCGATGGTCGCGCGACGAGCGGTGCCTTTGTGTCGCGTCGCGTGTCGCGCCTGTTTGTAAGAGCCTTTAAGAAAAATACTCTCAAAACAAAGGTTTTTCTTGTAACTTTAATGTCCTTATAAATATGCCACTAAATAATGTAAAATGAGATTCGAAAATTCGAGTTTATTTTTCTTCTTAGAGTCGATTGACAAGAAAACAGGTGCATATTCATGTAACATATCCTAGTAAATTTTTGTAGATGCGATAATTAGTTTTATACATAAAAATAAATGTTTGACAATCAAACCTTTATTTTAGGCTTTGAGGAACTATGTTTACTTCCTTGTAACGCGAAGGGCAATAGAGAGGATGTAGTTATATGTAATTTTAGACTTTTTATTATATCAGCGATGAATTCGCTGATTGACCTCTATGCCCACTCGCGCCGTTGTCGTCACAACGGACGTTTTCGGAAACTCCTCATCGTTCATCAAATTGTCGCGTTCCTTAGAACATACTTGTGTACAACTGTGATTGAACGTAACGTGGTGTGAATGTGTGTGTGCGTTTTGTTCACTGTAAATTTTTACTTTATAAGGTTTAAAAACATTATTGATAGTATTATTAATACATTCGCCAGCTGCGTACAGTTAGCAACGTGTTTTAAACGATTCCTTTTTCAGTTTTGTTCAATCATATTGCTGCTAACGGTACACAACTGATTGTTACGAAATAAAAAACTCTTTCGATACATTGCGTCGCAAATTTTTATATTTTTAATTAATTGTTTAAAAATTGTATAAATTATAAAATGAGTGTTGCCAACACTAAAAATACTGTAATGTTTGAAATAAGGTACAACATAACGACAGGGTATGGTGTGAATTTTGTATAATTTGAATAAAAAACCTTCAAGTAGTACATGCGTGTGATTTGTACAAATAAACCCGGAAGACGCGAGATTTTTGCGGTAATGCCACGTACTTATTTTTTTGTAGTTAACAAGCATTTACTATTGAATCATTAGTTAGTTGATAAACGAAACGTCCTATTTACTCATTAGTATCAAATCATTTTACAATGTGTAATAAACTCGATTGGTATCCAGCCATGTTAATATTTTCAGTATAAATGTATACCTGTTAATACGGATTCGTTATAAATGCACATTAGTATTTAGTCATATAGAACCGAAAGGTCCATTTGTGTATTTGTGCCACGTATTTTGTTGAATAACGCGGTCCTTTTAACGCTTTAGAATATGCTAGTCAAATTGGCCTGCCATTTAGAATCTTAGATAACTTATATTAATTGCCACTGACATATCTACTTTAAGTTGATTTTTGTGTTCGCAATAATCATCTTATAGTTTGACCGAGACCACTGTTCCGAGTCTTGGGAACACGCGGCGAGGCGGGGGGCAGCGTTGACCAATGAGCGGCCTGCACTGTCCCTCGTGAGACGCGCACATACGTTTCGGCCAAACTATAATTTTGGATGCAATGGAATTTAAACTTTGTCACATATGACATTAAGTTTGTGTGTTTATATTATCTAAGATTATAAATTTTTCAGATGATGTGATAAAACTAATGAAACCTTATTTGTTCCACAGTGAAAGAGAACCCGTCGTTCGGCAGCCCCGGGTGGTCCGATCAAGAAGAGAGCGCGATAGCATATGTAGTGTGCGAGTGTGTGTTAGTGTGTACGTGTGCATGAGATGCGGCCACGCCACGATGCTCTCCGACGGGCGCCGAACGCGTTCATGACAACGGACTTGCTTTCTCTCGACTAGACGAGGCCTTGCGTTATATCACAGTCTATCTAACACCTCCAAACAGTTGCACGGCCTGCTTATGTCCCTACTGCCCTATTGCGGATAGCGACATCATATGACAGTTCGTTTTGTCGACAGTCGACTGGTCAAGTCGGCGTTTTAATTTATTATCCGGACACGTAAAGACGAAGGTCTAGCAAAGGCAAGCGACAGTATGGAATAGATAGCTGCACTGTGGTTGTACTATCGAGAACTACTGTCACAGTGGTACATTATAATGATCTTACTGTTTGGGCACAGTTCCAATCGTCTTTTTTTACTGTATAAATTTAACTGTAAATTACATTACAGATGTTGATACAATTACACTAGGAAAATATTCATTATTAATTCAGTTTGTAGTTATGTAACTCGATGATTGTTTAGTTTTCGATGTTAGTTTTCTAATTAGCTAGTGTTCACATTTTCTTGTTACTGCCGGTGGTATTTCAATCTGTTCTCTGTACATATGCGAATTGTGTTCGGAATACCGCCGGCGAATCGACGCGTAACACAATATTGGCTAGAATTGTTCATTAAAATCTGCAGATTTCTAATGAATAAAGTAGTCTATAACAAAAGGTGAAAAAACGGGAAAAATTAAAAAAAAAAAAACGAACATGTGGTAGTACCTAAGTGAATTGATTTCCTGCCATTTGAAACGTGCCCTGCCGAACTAAACAGACATAGTTTTAAGATTATTTTTAACTTTTTGCTTTTATTTTGGCATATTTCACTTATAAATTGTACATAGACATGGGCAGGGCGCGTTTCAAAAGGACGTTGGTATGGCGGTATATCTTATTTGAAGATTATAAAATTGTAAATATATAAGCTAGTAAACTTGTTTTAATCACTACATATTTTTTTAAGAAAGCACTAATTGCGTTTGATTTGTGGCGTATTGTGATACTGCAAGATTTGTTCTGAGTGGGGCTCTCGCGGGTAGTTCGAGAAACATCACCCTGTCGGATGGTTACGGATAATGTCGCGAGTAACTTCCTCTAACGGACAGCTCAGACGCTTAGCTCATGATGTTTCTCGATAGTTCCCTGAGAGGCCAGACCGGGGCTACAGTCTTCATAAGGTTTCCAAAGATTCTGAAACTTGACTCGTAACTGGAATGAGTTTCATTTGAGGTTACATACGCCTCAGTTTTTCGAACGAAAAACATTCCATTTACCATTCAAGCTATCAATGATTAGACTTTGAACGGAACTATTCAGTAATATTCATGTTTTTATACAACCTTCCTTTGCATATAATCTATGAATGAATGTTAATGAAGTGATTCCCGTTAGCAGGAAACTCGGACTTGTGTAGTCTCGGCGTGACAGTCGACGCCGTGTGTAATATTTTTATATTAAAGGATCACTAAACAATGCTTCCATAGTTTGAATGCTAGAAGTATCATAATACACCATTTGTTATTTCTAAGGCATAACTACTATAAGTTTCCGGAATGATTAGTGCGAACGAAGTGTGAGTGAGCAAATGGAGACAAAATAAATAACGTTTGAATACCATGTATAGTTACAATGTTGGTATGTTTGACCACTGTGAGTGATATTACGGATCTCATTCCTTTCAAATTCGGTTTTATTTCGAGACTCAGTGACGCTGGTTCAGGACACGCATTTTGTCTCCAGTTGTGTGTATACTCAGTGTGTCAACACTCTATAAATTAATAAACAGTAATAAACTATTCTTTTGTTTTCTTTTATATCCTTTGGGATATCAATATAATATCCCATAGACCTGCACAATCTGACACGATTTAGATCGTAATTCAGACAAAATAGCTCGATAGAGTCGCCACGCTAACTCTGCATAAGTAAAAAAACCGGCCAAGTGCGTGTCGGACCACGCACAATGAAGGGTTCCGTAGTTGGGATGAATTTATCCCAAAAACAAACTTAACTTTGTAGTTGATAAACATGTTTTCCCATACGGACTGTATGGGGAAACATGTTTTTGCAACTGCAAAGTTAAGTTGGTCGTACTCGATAACTAGTAAAGCCTACTTAGCTGTGATAGTTTTCCTTTTAATTTGGTTATATAAACTACTGCTGTGATTTTTTTTCACACATCCGAAACCAACCATTTAGCTGGCAGGGGGGGCGGGAGACACTTGACTCTAACAAAAATTAGCATTTTAAAAGCTTAATATTTTGCAAACGGATCCCTGAATCCAAAAATGGTTTTCACAAACTCAAACAAATGTTTTTGTAAGACCTTTCCAATGATACCCCATACTATGGGATAAAAAATAAAACATCACCACTTTACGTGTATGGGAGGTACCCTAAAAAAAAATGTTTTTCATAATTTTGTTTTACCACTTTGTCGGCGTAATTAATATGTATACCTATGTCAAATTACAGCTTTCTAGTACTAAGGGTCTCGGAGCTAGACCGCGGATAAACAGGCAGACAGACAGACGGACATGACGAAACTATAAGGGTTCCTTGTTTACTACGGAACCCTAAAAAACGGCCAAGTGCGTGTCGGACTACGCACAATGAAGGGTTTCTTAGTTGAGATGATTTATTTATCCCAAGAACTTAACATTGTAGTTGGAACTGCAAATGTAAATACACACAATATTGAGAGATTTACCATATCGACGGTTGAAAGGCTAATTGATCTAAGCGACATTTTGTAAATTTGCAGGAGGATGGATTGGTTGTTTTTTTTTTAATCATAATAAGATCTTTTACTCAAAAATGCATGTAATGTGGTCATTATTTTGACAACCTTGTTTGAGCAAAGTCGACAAAGTTTTGCTGGTCGCTCTAACAGGCCGGCAAAACATTGCCGGCCGCTATTTTGACGTTTCAACGTTTTAAAAAATCAAATGCAAAAAGTTTTTATTTAAAACACAGCTGTTTGTATTTATAGAGATAGGTACAAAAAGATTTTATACCATATTTGGCTGTATAGTTCCAACTACCATTGTTAAAAAAAAACAAAGAAGTAACAAAAGCGCGGTTCAGCGAAAATTTTATTTTATTTAGTGACTTTTTGCTAAAAATGAGCTCTCAAAGCGAAAATTCTTCCGATTCAATGTGTTTAACACCGCCAGACACTAAAGATGAAGTTAAATTAGTGGTTGAAAATTTAATACCGCGAAACTCAAAGGAAAAATATAAACTTGCATATGAAAAATTTGTGCAGTGGAAAATCAGTAGGAAATCTAAATCTTTACTTGCTGGTTTTATTTAGATTAGGTACTTGCATTTTTGAGTAAAGCACTATACAAGCCTTGGCCTACTATGACTGCTTCGCTGGTCACGCTATGATTGCCTCGAGCTAGCCTAGCTACGCTCTAGGCCTTCCAGCTTGGCCATCATTGCAGCCCTTGCTGTCCTCGCTGTAAAGGCCTCGACCTACGGCCTCGGCCTTTATCTCAGCTCGTCCATCAAGTGCTGCACGCTGACCGCGCTGTGTCGGCCTGGAGCTGCGCTACGCTGCGCTGTCGGCCATCGTCAGCGCGACCAGCAAAGTAATCATTATAGACCGCGGCAGTAATGTACTAATTATGATTGATTGATTTAAGTAAATAGAAGTCTATTAAATAGTTTAAAAAAAATATATATTACTAAGATCCGTCCAGGAGGATGGATCATAACTATGGAGCAAGTTTTACAAAATGTCGCTTAGATCAATTGGCCTTTCAACCGTCGATGTTATTTTAAGACCATAGACATCTTATAGGTTTTTCTGTAATCTATGAGTAAAGAGCTTTATATACTATGTATTTTTTCAAAATGGTAGGTCCAGTAGTTTCGGAGATAAGGGGGGAATGGTCAATTTTTATCGAATTTCTTAAATATCTATAAAAGTATTTAAAATTATATAAAATATGTTTAAGATCCTCGCAACAAGCCCTTTCATTTGATATGTCACACGGTACTGTTAGCGAAACTTTTTTTAAATTTCTTATTTGCCCCCCAAAAGTGACCCCTATATTCGAAATTCATTTATTACACTTTCGTGTTTGGGTCACAGAAATGGAATTTGAAAATAATTATTATATAGACGGCAACATCGTCTGTATTTGATACAGTTTTGTCATCGTATGGAGATAGAGCATAGGTACGACAATCTATTATGCAAATATGAAAAGGCAAAATGGTTATCACAAAATCATGTACTTTTTATTTAAACGTTTACATTATTTAAAAACTAACAGACAAAATAATAATAGGTATGTAGAAGTATATAAAGGGGGGGGGGGGGGGGGTGGAATAATCATTTTTAGAACCCAATGGCTTGGCACGCGACGATGGGAAGAGACCAGACGGGATGACCATAATGCCTTGGAAGGTAGGTAGGTCTTTGGTGTGGGATGCAACCTGTATCTACACTCTTGCGCCATCCCATTTTCCTAGCACGGCGGGCTGTGCTGGGGCTGCTGCTGCAGGTGCGAAAACCTCAAACAGCGCAAATACTCCAATCTTATTGGGACTTATATGTTTGAGCCGTTTGGGGTTGAAACACTTCGGCCATGGGGTCCGAGTGCCCAACTGACCACCTAGTTTTTCAAGACATCGCCAAGCGGCTGGTCGACTCTTCACGTGACCAGAGGGCTGGCCTATTCTTTGGCCAAAGAATCAGCATTGCCATACAACGTGGCAATGCTGCCAGCCTTTTGAGCACTTTTCCTATTGACAGTGACGCGGACGAGTTTTTTGATGCCCAAAATCATTAAAACATTGTGCTATTCCTTCACATCTTGGAATTTACATATCATATCATATAATAACTCCCGCATAGAGATGGGTAGCGCCCCCTTTTAAAATGAGGATCGTGGGAATCACTCATTTCATAAAGTGTGCTAGCACGAATGAGGCGAGGCTGCGGTGGCCTGTGAGCACATATGTGCTGTGTCAGTGAGGCACATGACTCGCTCGACTCGCAGCACGAGTCGCGAGTATGGTGTGTAGCTACGTACGACAACACGACACTGTACACAATGCGCAGTAGAGTAGGCACACGCGGTGACTAATCGGTTAAGCGCGTCAAATTAAGCTTAGACCGTTGCTTAGAATCGTAAATAGACTTGCAATTGAGTGGGTGACTCGTCTCGTCCAAAACTCGCAATATGAGTACAAAATGTTCTGTGTAGCTAATCTGTGCCTGTGGTGTGTGTGGTAACACAACAAATTCAAAAGAGTGAGTGACTCTTGCTCCAAGTGAGTAGCTACAACTATGCTAGCACATGTGCTGAGTTACCCAACACTACTCCCGCACTCTACTTTTAAGGTTTAACCATTTATTTCTACTTTATTTTGTAAAAACAACTTTATTCATAGCAATGGCACGTAAAATTTAATCGGAGAGGCAACCGGATGGCGAGTGGTAATCTTGGTCTTGATGTGATACCGAACCCCCCATACCATCCGAATGGACCCCAAATGGACGGGGGCGGAGATATGGGGGATGGGGGCCGTTTTTTTTTTGACATGGCATTCAAAATTTAAGCTCTATTATATGCAAGGAATTTGTGCGTATCAATGCCATCCGGTTGCCACCCCAACATCGTTATAATTGAAATAATGTCGTACGTTGTGTATAATTCTTATTTTATCAAATCCAGATGGCATTGATACACACAAATTACTTGCATATAATAGAGCTTAAATTTTGAATGCCATGTCAAAAAAAAAACGGCCCCCATCCCCCATATCTCCGCCCCCGTCCATTTGGGGTCTATTTGGAAGGTACGGTGGGGTTCGGTATACCACTTCAAGACCCAGATTACCACTCGCCATCCGGCTGCCTCTCTGATGAAATTTTACGTGCCATTTGTGCAGCGTAAGCAATCTGATACAGCTCGAGTACTACGAAAATGACTGATGTACAAGTATATCACATATAAAAAAATTGGGGTTGTCCATTTATTCCGTTGTCGAGTTAGCATGGCCAGACTCTAGCTTATGATCCCTATCAACGAATGTTTCTAAAAGACTGTTTTCTTAGCGTGTCGATGGCAATCTAGACTGAAGCTGTGGCGAGACAGTGCTTTTTTACCCAAACCATTCGTTCCACCAGCTGAAGATCGCTTCTGGACATGAGTTGCCTTGGGTAACCTGGGTCTCAAGTCTGCTATTACAATAGTGTCAGAATGGTTTATCATTGATTTCATAATTGTTGATTTTGACAAGTTTGGTAATCTACTAATATATTTGCGTCATCATGACTTTCCAATGGTCAGCCACTGACACTCCATTGAAAGAAATGGCACTTATTGGTAATCTCGTACATAATGACAAATGAATGACTGACTTAGGCGGTATCATTGGTTGTAGGATTGTACGACAATGCCATTATAACACAATTCTATTACGAGACCATTGACCAACCAATGATCGACCATATGAATTTAGCAGATTACGAACTTTTAGCAAAATGACAATGGGATCGTGTTGGAATGACGAATTTATAAAAATAGCAGACTTGGGCCCCTGGAAGTCTTTAAACAGACTCTAGACCCAGGTTGGCCGAAGAAAGGAAAATCTGTTCAGGTGGAGATTCATAGACGACTCCGACTTGGAGAGTAAATGTGGTGCTGTTCCACGTGTCCTGTGTGTCCTGCCAGATGCATGTTACAGGTACTGATGGACGCTAAAAGTCTATAAAAATACAGGAAAATTATATTCTAAACTATCTTTTGCCAGCGGCTTCTTCCGCGTGGATGTCAATAATGGGTAAAAAATTAAAATTATAAAATTAAAACCCAATTACGACGAAAAAGGCAGACAGACGAATAAAAAATCCGGAGTTACACTGGTCGATTTATGGGCTAACACTTGTGACTCTGGATTTTTTGTTCGTCTGTTTATGATGTCTTGTATATGTCACCGTAAGATTGTGAGCACCGTTAGTTTATAATCTATCGGTATTATTTCCGTTAGATCATAATCTGTCGAAAAATTGTGAAATGGGTGAAATGGGTTAGGTTAGGTTAGAACTGTGACCAACCGCGCGCGAGCCAAGCGAGCGAAGCGAGCGGTGCCGAGCCGAGCGAGCGAATCGAGCGGTGCCGCGGCAGCAGCCGGCGAGCGCTACTTCCAAGTTGCTCGCAGCCACGCAGGCTTTTTAATATTAGCGCAAGGTGGCATTACGTCGCAAACAAGTTGGTTACCAGTTCACAATTTGTCAGTTTAGATGACTTTTATATCGTAGTTGGATTTTAGTTTTATACCTTTATTTTTACTTTGGGGACATAGGTATTAAGCCCTTTCATTTGATACCTAACATCGCATAATTTTTTTTAGTTCATTACTATGTCCTCTAGAGCAGTGGTTCCCCAAGTTGACAGGACCGCCACCCACCTAACAAAAACTTCCAAATTCGGGACTCACCTCTTGGCTGTCATTTGGTGAAAAAAGGGGCATACTTAACTATATGAATGAAGGTCTGTTCAAATAAGAACAGACAGACGGACATGACGAAACTATAAGGGTTCCTTGTTTACTACGGAACCCTAAAAAACTATTCAATTACAATCGAATCCGACCAATTGAGGACAAATGGAAAATTTTAATAAGTAGGTACTTAAAATGCAAGGAGTGCTTATTACAATGAGAAGAATAGGTATATTTGTTTCCTATATTCACTCAACTTAACTTCAATTTTAGTTACTTTTAAACGCAATGAATTTGAGACGTCCAGTTTATTTCATTATTTACTTATCTACCTGTACCCAGTACGTGATCGGCTGTTAAAGTGACGTAGCTGAAAATATATTTTTTCCAAGGCCCACCCAATATTCACCCATAGATTGGGAACCACTTGCTCCATATTCAATTTAATGTGACGTCACATAGCCTATAACCAGATCAAGACGCTTCCAACGATACCTCATTTGTAAAATTATGATAAGTAGTTTAAAAAATTTGAGGGAACAAATAAACATACCTACATTCATACATACTGGTGAAAATCATAACCTTCCTTAACTGACATGTCTCATTATTTGTCTATGGGTTATAATTATTGCAGTCATATTTTATTGTTTGCTTTTATCTTGTTGTTGATTTTTGACATATGGGTTTTTAATTATGTTTGCATGATATTTTATATTTATTTTATTTTTTACTAGCTTCTGCCCGCGACTTCGTTCGCATGGAAATCGTAAGACATCACAATATACTACAATAATAGCCACATTTTTATAAAACTTCCCTATATACTACGTTTGTAGTTTTATTCTCAGCAGCCAAAATATACAGAGAGTCAGGAATGGTGACTCGGGAGCAAGCGACGTAACAGTTGTCCGTGTGAGAAGCAGCTTATCCTGAGGTCGACACCCGCAGCCTTCAGCCTTCAGTGTCGGCCCCTGTAACTTGTTGATCGCAAAGCATACACTCCCAGATAACTGCACGCGCTTTAACTGGTAATTATGGGAAATTTGTACTTTATACGCGCTATAAACACTGTCTCACCATCGCCACAACCTGTTAGAATTTCCATCTCGATGACGTTTCTCTGCAAAGATATGACTTTGAGCTAGTTTACGTTACACAGATATACAACCGGAAGTCCACTTGCCATTTGTGAATTGAAAAATTCTACGGGGTGATATTTGGCATCATCTTCCTCCACATCAGTATTAATGGAGGTGTATATCACTTCACTCCCTTCAATTTGTGAGAGAATACTGTGGTTGATCGCTGCAGCTTGATCATCTTCGGAGTTAAAACGGAAACACGCCTAAGAATTCTCTTGGTACGGTATTTGACTGATATCCCCGTATATCAGACGAATAAGATCTTCTAAAGTGGGATCTACTCTACCAAGAGTCTCTGGTAGAGTGCTTTCACCAACTTTTAGAAGAACATCGGAGAATTCTTGAGCATTTGAATTACCGCCAAGCCGAGCTCGTATGATGATGGTCAAGCGCAGTTTATGAACTCTCGACCATAGAGTCGACCTTTTCCACGAAGTATTCACTTTTTTTGTCAAAACTGTGACACCACCCATCATATCTTGGTTTCTGCGGATGTCCTGCAGGGTTCTGTTTACAGTTTCCACTGCTTTCCTTTTTGCCATAATGCATTCATCCCATACGACGAAGCGCAATCCCCTAAGCACACATCCCTTGTTACTGTTGCGTGACACACCACAAACAGGCGTTTCGTTGCTCTCTAAATCGATGGGAATCTTAAACATGACGTGCGCTGTTTTGCCACCAGGAAGTAGTGTGGCAGCGATTCCAAAAGATCCACACACATACATATTTTAAAATCGCTAGGACAAATCTGCTATCAAAATCTGTAAAAGAAACATTTTATTCCTACAGTCTTTTGCTCTAAAATGATCAGAATACAACCTTGAATGTTTTGTGACTGTAAAGTACTTGTAACTTAGTAGTTTCCCATAGCTTACGAAGTTTTCCATTTTTTGTGAATTAATATGTTCTATGAACTATTACATACACAATCCAAAAAAAAAAATCGTTTTACAAAAAGAGTTTTAAAAAAACAGATGTAAATCGAACTTACTACCCCGGGCGGCCTACCACCAGCTCATAAAGCAGTATTATTTTAATGTTACTTCAGTGGGAGAAAGAGATGGAGCTATACATCCTAGTAAGTAGAGCTTCATCTCTTTCCCACACTGAAGTAAACTAAAGTAATATTAAAATAATACTGCTTTTGAGCTAGTGGTAGGCCCTCAGGACTCCAACCGCTTACTTATTCGCTTGGTTGAAAGTTAGCTAAAATAGCCGTTCCTATATAAAAGGTAGTGTGATGATAATCATTTAAAAAGTTAAATCGGTAACTACCTATCTACAATATCCCAACCTTTTGGCGCGTCTTTTTACAATTTGCAGAGAAAAATACGAACATGATGTAATATTGCTCATCCCCCATAGAAAATAGCGTGATAGTTTATGCCCTACAGTTGGTACAGACAAACATTCTAAAAACTTTATTTTCCGCATAAGAATCGATCCCAGACCTCGTAGCAATAACTTTCTTTAAAAAAAATTAACTTCGCTACGATTTTATTATGTCTATAGATTATAGGTACATAATCAAAAAAAAAAAAAAAAATCGTATAACAAAATGTGAAAAAAAAGAAAAAAAAACCGTAGGTGGGAATCGAACTTACAGCCCCATGTTTGCAAAGCAACCGCCCAACCGTTGAGCTAATTGCTTTGTTGAAACTTGTCTAAAATAGCCGTTCCTATATATTTCATGATTGACTGCTTAGTTCCATAAAGGTATAGCGTGATGATAATCATTTAAAAAGTTTAATCGATAACCATCTACAATATCCTAAAATTTTGGCGCGTTTTTTTCCAAAAATACGAACATAATATAATATTGCTCGTCCCCTATAGTAAATAGCGTGATAGTTTATACCCTACAGTTTGACCAGACTTATAGGGAACACCTATGCAAAATTTTAACAGAATCTATTCGGTAGAGTTTGCGTCATGCTAGAACATAAAAATACAACATAATGTAATATTGCTCGTCCCCCATAGTAAATAGCGTGATAGTTTATATCCTATAGTTTGACCAGACACACAGGGAATATCTATGCAAAATTTTAACAGAATCTGTCCGGTAGAATTTGCGCCATGCTGGAACATACATACAGACAAACAGACAAAAATTCAAAAAAAAATATTTTCGGCATTAGAATCGATCCTAGACCTCGTAGCAATTACTTTTTCAAAAATATTCAATGTACAGTATTGACTTCGCTACGATTTTATTATATGTATAGATATAGATAGAATTATTATTTCCTAATTTAAATTGCATTGCATGTATTTTAATAATATTTTTTTGTGTATGCTTATGTTTCATGTTAAATTATATTCGAACACAATGTGAATTGTTACAGAATAAATGAATTTAATTGAATTGAAAAAATTGAATTCCATTTTGCTTCACCGTAGTCGTGTAAAAATGATTCTATGGCAGGAAAAAGAATACAACACATTACATTTTACACTTTATTTAACATTGTCATATAACTTACAGTAATTAACAATAAATTTTCACATAATTGTTATTAGCCCTCGCGGGCTATGTACAGAACACCTAGACTAAGTCGCAACATTCGAGAAAAACACCGATTTAAACAGCGTAACGAGGAAAGGTACGTAGGTATCTAATACTGAGAGTAGTAACACCAAAGGTTCATTTGCACCGTCAAAATATACACGATTATAGGGAAACGCAACTTAGCTATAAGAAATGTGCTATATAATAGGTACTCAATAAACATGCTATGCCTACTTTAAAAGTTCATGAAATTCTACGTAGAAAATTAATATTTTCTACTTAGCCATGTCCGGTTTACGGTTTTTTTTGTTAATTATGCTAAAATGTATTAAGTATACAATTTGGAAAAACAGACAGCGTTTAAGAGCGTTTATTCTGAAAGTGGGCAACGTCGCAAAATAAATGTCAAACATTTCGCTGTTTTGATTAATTTGGCAATATTACTGTATGGAAATAAGAAATTTGGCTAACTAGCGAACTAGAATATTAATAATGAATTGCAATTATAACACTGAATTTGATGTTGTAACCGTTTTAGGTGTAAAAAATGCATTTCGAAAGTTTCCAAATACTTTTTTTACATCTAAAACTAAATATTCGGTGTTACGATATTAATTATTGCATTTCATAATCAATATTTTAGTTCCCTAGTTAGCCACATTTCTTAATTCCATACAGTAATATTGCCAAATTAATCAAAACAGGTAAATATTTGATAGCTATTTACGACGTTGCCAACTTTTAGGATAAACCCTCTTAATATTACAGATGCAAACTACCCTTACATATTAATCTTATAACGACAAATAATATAGACATCAAAAAGATTGTAAGTAGTGAGTAGGTTCATATTAAATCGATTAAAATCAATGTTATTTGGTATGGATTATTGGATTTGATGATTTAATTGAAACAAATTTTGATTTTACAGCCAGAATTCTACCAAATATCACGTAGAAACTTTTTTATGGACAAAGGAACTTCAGAACAATTTATAAAGAAAGACTACTCACAATTTTTTAAAAGATTAACAGGTGAAAAGGCTATGATTAACTATCTAGATTATTCTAGAGTATACATTACTAGCAAAGTGATGAACTATGGTACCAATCTGATTGATTTATAAGTAAAAAAAATACGCGGTGTTTGAAAATTACATTGATAAAAAACCTTAGCAGAAAATGTGGAAATAGTTCACTCTTTACCTACATCGATAAACGATACCGAGTGGAAAACTAACCCCTAACCCAAAGTTTATAAAAAATATGGCATTATTTTTTTAAATAGATAGATTATGACACATATCAGACACGTGGACGGACCGTACTCCGTCACTCAAAACAACATCGGTGTGTACATTTTAATGAACTCGTTCATACACGTCCGTGTCCGGGCCGGCGACGGAACTTCAATGCCTGCCCTGTGTGTGACACGGCCTTGTCACGGCCCTGATATGTGTGGATAAACCTTAATTGGACACCCAGCCCCGGATCTGGGGGGGGGGCGAACCGGGGCACATGCCCCGGGCGCCAACTTCAGAGAGCGACAAATTCAAGCGTAGCAGACAAGTGCACCACAGCACACCGCAACATTGCAATAAATGAGACGCGCAGCACATTTATAATCTTTCTACATTTTTCTTTTTTACTACAGTTTTGGCGCCCCTGGATTGGCGCATTATCGATCGATAAAATTTTCTTAAGTAATATGTTGCTGGCAAAATTTTCATTTTGAGAAAATTTAATTTCGCGGGCTAACTGTGCGCATCCCCATAAAAGATTGGCGGGGGGCGGCAGACGGCAGTTTTTGCCCCGCTTCAAATAAAATCTAGATCCGGGGCTGTGTACACCAAAATAGATGGGTACTTATTGAATAAAATTAGTTATTTTCGTGTCCTGCATATTGATTGGTGCCATAAAAATGCTCCAGAATATTACCACTAAGACTGCATTATGCACTGAAAAACAGTTTAAATATTTAAAAAGATCTCCGCAATGCGCAGCCACGACCACGACTTGTCGCACGACTGGCTTTTGTATTTTGAATTTTGAATAAAAGTGGTCGGAAGACCGGTAGTGCGACCGACTTTCGTCTTGGTCGAAATTTCTGCGGCCGAGATTATGGCCGGTCGTGCGACATTTCGTGGTTGTGGTCGTAGTGAGCGAGATTCCTTATTCGCACTGTACACACGGCTACACATCAAGCCAGTTTATGCTGATCTCGCATGGTATAGGATTTCCGTACAATGCGAGGTCAGCTATAGAAATGTAAGCTTGATGTGTAGCCTTGTGTACTATCGAGTGAACTATAGCATTTCTAGAGCGTTCATCTAAATTCTAATTATAATTTTTGCTGGCAAGCTGTCACTCTGACAGTTCAAATGACAATTGAGTGGCTATCAGAGGATAAGCTTTGTGTTCTTAAATTTACCCTAAGGCCTAGGGCCCGATTAAGTCTTGCTGTGGCAATCTAGCTTGTTACGTTGCTAACTACCGTATTAATTACGTTATCAGTGCTAGTATTAAATTATTTTTACTCAAGTACAGTCCTAAGGTTTTGAAAGTGTGTCAATTTTATTTGATGTACGTTATTCAGAATTATATTATTTTAATACAGGATGTATTTTAACTTTCGGACAAATTCAAGAAATAAACAAGTTATTTTAAACTTATTTCAAATTTCAAAGCAAAATTAAATCGTAAAAAGAAATTGTACCTGTTTATTTGTCAAACTTGTAAACAAACACGAGTTTTAGGAAAACCAACTGTAATGCCTACACTTAAGGTTCAGTTTGCGCTACAACTTTCGATGACTTTTTCAACAGTTCTAGTCAGTCTAAAATCAACTTTATTTACACTTGCATAAAGTTGATGTTTGTATAAGTGGAAATAACATCAATTGGAAACAAGGTTGACCTTAGGTACAGTCGGTGCTACAGATATTCGTTTGCTACGCGCCGTGCTACGGCGTAGCAAGCAAAGTGTAGCACTGACCTAGCTACGCCGTAGTACATTTCGTGCTTTAGATTTTGTATCACTTTAGAAAATCGATTTTTAGTACTTATACTCCATTTGAAATAAGATTAGACATTTAACTAAACCTTTTTTACAGTCCGTTCAACCGATTTTGGCTTCTATTGCGATGGCCGCATGACAAATGGCAGCTGCAGTAAACAGTTGGTATTGTAACCACATTTTTGCTTTTAATGCCATCCTTATGCCTACGGTATAGAAGTCAAAATCGGTTGAACGGACTGTAAAAAAGGTTTTTTTAAATGTCTAATCTTATTTCAAATGGAATATAGGTAAGTTTAAAGACTACCACCATCTTTCATTGCCCGTCGTCAAAACACATCCTGTTTAGTTCACCAGGTAAAGTTTAAACGTGTTTACATTATAAGTTTTTTTCATTCAAACCAGTGTGTGGTGCAAAATTACCGTTTTAAGAAAACCTATTAGGTGCACAAGATAACCTTGAAAATTCTACGTACCTACTGATATGAATAAAGCTTCTGCAACTACACAAACATATCATACAATTTAGCTTTAATATACGGAACGTATAGAACATAATGAAACGTGGCAGCTTTATATAATATTATATAAATAGGTTTTAAAAATACATGTTCTATAATGGTCCTCTACTATTTACACATAATACGTGAATTTAAATAACGTTTATTTTATACTCATTTCGTTTCAGATGTTGCCATATTTAATAATATTTTATTTTTTAAATTGAGTCTAAGTAGTCTAGGTTTACATACCTAGGTACAGGCATTTTTAAACATTTAAATATAGCGTTACATTCGATTGTTTCATCAATGTTCAAAAACATTAATTGAAATTGGATATTTATACAATTATTATTAATCTTACTATCTATTTAATTGAATTCAACATCAAATTGACATTTATAATTGATGCGTTCTTTATTCATTTAGAACAGTTTTTTTTTTGTAGGTTGGTTAGTTAAGTTAGAGCGATTTTGGAACCAAAAAAACATTGTAAAGCATTCAAAAGTCATTGGCTGAATCAAGCTTTTCTTCCCATACATAGCTTTAATAATAAGCACAATCTATCAAGTACTGTGACCTTTTAATAAACTAGCACTTTCATTTTTAACAAGTGATTTGAATGATACATTCCGTTATTTCAAATTAGGAACATCACCAAATTTTTTAACGCCAACATTGTCACAAGCGATTCTTATACAGCCTTGTTATTTTACACTGGCAACACACCCAATATTAAGTGAAGCCACATTTAGCGATTATTGTCGGAAGGATATACCAATACATACAACACATAGATATTTTTAATTGACGATCACTAAGTAGGTCTGATACATGTTATGTTATCATTATTTTTGAATGAGGAGGAACGTTGGTCATAAAGAGGATACGCCATTACAATAACACTATGATAATGAATAAAGTATAGGGACGAATTATGTATACTTTTTACGTATGACTGTTTGGAATAACTTTAAATCATATATAATTTTATCACATCGACAATATAATGTTGATGTGAAATCATGAACATTTACAATTTAAATGATAAATACCTATATTTGCTGACTTTAGACGACAGATTTCTACACGTCAGAGATTCACGTTACATATTAATTATTCGTAGAATAGAGTTATAGTGAGTCAAATTTAGCTTGTTATGACAGACGTTTCTTAAAGACAAGCTGGAGAGCGCCTACTTGTCACATTAAGATTGAGTTGAAAGCACTTTTACGCCCAAAATCCTTTCTAATAGACTATATTATTATTTTACTATCCGCATATTCTAAAATTATGACTTAATTAAACATGGACTAGGCATATACGGTAGGGTTTTGTCACGACCGTTACTTTGAGCGATGTTAAGGCTCTTTTTGGTCTAAATTAAGCTTGACACGAGTAAATTACACATTATGCTAAGATGACCAGATTAAGCTATATTTTATGGGCTAGAAGGTAATTTGGTACTTATATCTTGGTTATTTACTGTATAGTAACAGTCCAGTTATCCTTCGGTTTAATTATGAGTATCAGATATAGTGCAAGAAAAATCTAACCTAAAAAAATCAGCTAATTATCTTTTGGTTAAAGTTTTTTTCTTATGATAGACACACACACGTTAACTTTATAATATTACAGCTAAATAGATCACAGAATTGGAAAGGGAGAGTGCTTTAATAAGTATGTCAGGAAGAAGGACGCTGAGGTATATTAGGATCATCATGGAAAACAGGGTTTTGGAAGATGAGTGATTTCAGCCAAAGGGTAACGACTAACAAGAGTAAGGCTTTAAGCTAATTCATATACCTATTATTATATTTAGGTACTACATTATTCGGGGTACGTACATTTAATTTAATTAGGATATATTTATTTAGGCATTCACTATTCGGAAAGTCTATATACAATATTCTATATAAAATAAATAGTACGTAGGAATATGTGAAAATGAAAATTTATGTGGAAAAACAGAAGTTTGAAACTTAAGCTCAAGTACTATTTACATGAAAATAACTACAGTTGCTGCTACTTTTTTGAATAGCTGTAGTAAAAGTACAAAATTTAATAAAAAATAAAATTTTCTCACATAACTATTGTAGTAATTCGTCAAACATCGATGTTTTGTGATAAAAATATAATTTACAAAATTATATTCACACTATAACTAATAATTTAGACTAAAATATACATTATTCTGAAAAGTGACTAAGTCCTTTTGGTTTTAAACATAATATCACAAACAAAAACATCTTAATATAGTACACATTACGATATTCGCGACTAGATACGTTTTCAAAATGTCATTTCACTAAAACTATGCAAATATTCATAAGATATTTATACATTAAAGCGAATTATTCTTTTTTGCTTCAAGTCACATATACATAGACAACACGCCAACAAAATTAACAGGTTATAGTTATAATATCTACAGAAACTTAGTTTAGAAAGGTAGATAAAAGGATTCGCATTTGCTACAAATCTTAAATCTCTTGAACCGTGAATTTTGTATCGGGTGGTGTGTTTTACGGTGAATTTTGATCCATTAATAAATTTTTCTAGTAGGTACTTATAAAGAGATTCTACCTTTCATTAGCTAAGATCCCACTTTATATGAGATTCTCACGAGAACTTTGGTTAGAGAACAGCAATTTGTGCGTAAGCAACACCAGTGCTCCACAAAGCTATTTACAATAAGGTAATCTACTTCATTTTCCACGTTTCCTGTCCATTTTAAAGCGACATTAGGCAGCCATTGTACCTCAACCATAATTTTGCTGGCGATTTTAAATTTATCACACATGACACATGGTAAAAAGTACTGCCGAATATCGCTCAAACTCGCCATATACATAATTAATTTTTATTATTCCTTGCTAACAATTGAGGCATGCAATAACTAAAATATCCACTCGACCCAAACTACTTAACCGCTTATCATTATTAATAAATCAACACTAGCATTTCTATTGTGGAAGTGTGTAGAAATACCATATTAATTTGGACCGCTATAGTCCTTCACGGTAATGTTAAAATTACTTATATTATAAAAGATATACTGAAACTAACATCGATGCTTCTTTATTCATAAGACAATAGCGTTTTTACAAAACTTAACTAGTGTTTGTAATATTTAAAATAAAATTGTTTAGTTATTAATAAAAAACATAGGCCGGTAATTGATTCAAGTTTAAACTATAAAGTAAATATTTTTTTGCACAATTTGTAAGTAGGTATTGCTATTAAATAATAAAAAATATAAAATAGTTAACTTGTAAACTTCTGATAAATGGGTACTACAGACGAAGTACTAATTAATGACTTCATTACTAATAAATATAAATCTTAATAACGAATCTTGTAACTAATCATTGGAATGTGCTGTAAATGGCATTAAAAGTGCATTTTAAATACACAAGTCCTATCCATATTTTCCTTACGTCTGTTCCAAACACAAAAAACATCCATCACATTTGACAGTTGACAGCCAAGCGTGCCAACTTAACAAAACAAAAAGTGTTGCTAGTGTGAAAAATTAATAGCTAGAGATGCAGTCGGGGTGGGTGTAGTATCCGAAGACGTTGAGTTCGTAGAGACTGGCGAGGGTTATGAAAAGGATGTACCATACCATCAGTACTGCGCCGTACTTGCGGTCCAGTTTCCAGCCGTTAGCGTGTGTGGCGACGACCAGGAAGATTACCGTGGAGAATAATGAGAGCGTTGAGTAGATCAGACCTGGAATTAAAACATTTGTTTTTTAATTAAAATTCTGCTTACGGAAGTTTACATACACAACATCACGCCTGTATTCCCCGAAGGTTTAGGCAGAGATGTAACTATAGTACACCTACATTTTGCCAGTTATGTTTAAGTCTCATGTAATAGGGGGCGAGTCTATTGCCATCAACCGGGCACAAATCCAAACTCCGGGCTGCTACTGAGAAATTCCAGATGGAAAAACACATAACACTTTGCCCGACCCGGAAATCGAACCCAGAACCTCATGCTCAGCAGTAGCGCTTGCGACCACTAGACCAACGAGGCAGTTATGGAAGTTTATCTGGTAAGTATTATAAGTATTTACTTGGAAGTATATAGAGTTGTTAATACTCTTTTAACTTAATGTAATTTATTTTAAAAAGACTAGAAAAGCCGCTAAAGTCGCAGACACGACAGATAGGAAAATATTTTTCTATTCTATTCTATTTTTATCAAATGGCAAGCAAAGCCGATGTCGACTATTCTGCCAATGTCGAAAGTGAGTTGGAAGAAGCAAGTGTGCATGATAAAAAAAAAAAAAAACAAATAAAATTCTTCGATTGATACAGTTGAACTCAATGTAGATCTTGTTGGGTTAGTACGGGACTGAAACAAACAAAAAATATAAATAAATATATAATAAAATTGTTAAAAACATAAAATATACGCATACCACACCTACACAGACAGAATAATTTATAACTTTATGTTATTGTGACGAATGAAGGTCATCAGCGCCACAAGCAGATCTGGGGAGGAAAATGTTAGTAAAGAGGAGAAATTAGTTGGAAGAGGGATCTTAAATTTAGGGAGACGTTTATATAAATCTAAAGGTGGAACGTTGTTCGAGCATTCGAAGAATATGTGATCCAGTGTGCCCTCCTCCAACCCGCACTCGCAGAGAGAGGAGTCGCGAATCCGGATTTTTTCCAAAAACACGGGAGTACAACAAAAACCTAAACGAATTCGACAAAGGACGGATATAACGGTTTTGGAGACTTTTTTGTAGCCGTGAAACCAAGGTTTTGGTTTTATGGTTGGTTGTACAGCATAATAAAACTTCCCCTTTTTTTCCCAGTGTTATTCCAATGATCCTGCCATGAAGACTGTAACACAACCTTTGTAAGGCTCAGCAAGTCATACCCCTGATGAGAGTTGTGGGTGAGATCAGCTGCTGCTGATGAGCAAGCATCTTTGGCCAAAGAATCAGCGCACTCATTGCCCTTAATACCGCAATGACTAGGTATCCAAACTAATTGAACCTCTTTTTGACTACTAAAACAAGATAATAAAGACTTTTTAATTTTTAAAACAAGAGAGCTGTGCAATTTACTTTTGAAGGGATTTTGTACTCAAGCTTGCAAACAGCTAAGAGAGTCTGTGAAGATTACGGCTCTGTCAATATTGTGGTGTGACTCTATAAAAAGACAAGCTTCCAGTAAAGCCACACACTCGCCCGTGAACACAGAAGACTCCTTAGGGCATTTGAACTGTAAAATAATTTTGGAGCTTTGGTAATAAACCGCAGCGCCAACGTTACTAAGATCATTAAATTTTGAAGCGTCTGTAAAAAACCTCTGAAACCCAGTCCATCGTTCTTCCACGGCCGCATTGAAGGCCGAATCTGCTGAAGTAGACTTTTTAGAAATGCCAATATCAAAGAAAATTTTAGGAATAAAACATAAGACTTCATAGGAAAAGTTAAAAACAGGTAATCGGAGATTCTGTTCTATTGGACATTCTAAATGCTGACTTTGACGAAATGCTTTAAGGATTAGGGGAATTTCTTTACTATTCCAGTAATTTGAGCTTCTGCATATGGCATCTAACTCATTCAATCTTGCTAAAAGTGGATGGGAAGATCTAGATATTAACCTAGCCAGAAAACGGGAGGCCAGATACTGCCGCCTTAAGGCCAGGGGAGGTTCAGCACACTCAACCTGCAATGCGTTAACGGGAGAAGACTTCATACAACCAGAGATGATCCGAAGACATTTTGACTGAATCCTATCCAGCCCAGCCAAAGCACCCTTATTGCAAGGAACAAGATGGAACGTACCATAATCTAAAACACTACGTATTAATGCGTTATAAACTAATTTCATAGTGTAAGGGTGGGCACCCCACCAGACACTTTAAAATCGAAATGACTCTTTCGCATTTTTTTATTAATAAATTTATATGGTGCTTACCATTTAATTTTGAGTCTAAGAAAACGCCTAAAAATTTTGCCTTATTTACCAACGGTATATTGTTACCTAAAATGTCCACTGAGACGTGCGGAATCAGTCTTTTGCGAGAGAAAATTACTGCCGAACTTTTTGGTGCAGATAACGATAGACCATGGCTTAAAAGCCACTGGTTCAAAGAGTCCAGAGAGAGGCAAAGTGATGACGCCGCGTCTACGATGGAGGAATCTGTCACATATAAGACTAGGTCGTCGGCGTATTGAAGGATTTGACAGTTATTATTTAAACAAGTGCCAATGTCCGCTGTGTACAAATTATAAAGAAGGGGACTGAGAACGAATCCTTGTGGGAGTCCCTTCCAAGTCTGCCTTGCATCGAAATCCTCACCCTGGACTCTCAGAACCAACGAACGAGATAAAAGAAGACCACAGATGCATTCGATCATCTTAACCGGGAGACTCAGCTGATGCAGTTTCTGCCTGAGTACGGGAAGAAGAACGTTGTCGTATGCAGAAGAGATGTCTAGGAAAGCGGCAACAACGGATTCCTTTTTGGAAAACGCCAAGCGGATATCCGCAACTAAAACGCCAACACTATCCATTGTGCCGAGCCCCTTCCTAAAACCAAATTGGTAATTCGGCAGTAAATCCCTCGACTCGACTATCCATTCCAGTCTATTTTTAATTAGGTGTTCCATTAATTTGGACAAAACTGAGGACAAAGCAATTGGTCTAAGGCCGTTTGGATCATCTACATGTTTGCCTGGCTTCAATAGTGGGATAATGATTTGTAACTTCCACTGGTCTGGAACCCAGCCACTACTATAACAAAAATTAATAACATCGAGGAAGTAACGTTTAGCCTTGTCTCCAGAATGAGCTATAAAAGAATATGGTATACCGTCAATACCGGGGGCTGAATCCCGGACATACCTGAGTACACATTAAGTTCCTGCAAAGTAAATGGCACATCAAAAGGATCCTCTGAAACATTTTGCAGGGACATATTGAAACATTCGGAAAAGAGAGGAACGTATGGAGGAGCAATTTTGTCAAAAAAAAGTTCAGCAGTTTCCCTAGTGATAGGGGACGAGATTGACGGGGAGCACCCACGTCTATATCTATTGATGCTTTTCCAGACTACTGAGACTGGAGTAGAGGGAGATAAAGAGGTACAGAACTTAACCCAACCCGCACGTTTCTTCTTGCGAAGGTGACGTTTGGTTCTAGCATTAAGCCGTAAATATGCCAATAGATTTTCCGTGCTCATATCCGCATTATAACACTCCTCAGCCTCATCCCTATCCTTGACTGCCGAAGTGCATTCTGGATCCCACCATGGTGGTGAGGGTATTTTATTACGAGCACTGTTTTTTAATGGAAAGCAGGAGTCCGCACTAGAGGTGATGGCTGTAACAAATCCCTCATAACAACTCTTGGCATGACGGTGACCAGAAGGGTCTGCTAAACTTGAATTTAAATTTGGAAGAACGTCAATTTTATCCTCCAATAATGAAGAAAATTTTGCCCAATCCGGTTTGGACAGGTTGTATTTCAAAAGTGGAGGAGAAGTTTTCTCTAAATAAGTTTTGTTAAGTAAAGATATAACAATAGGGTAATGGTCACTACCATGCGACAAGGTTGTACATTCCCAATGGGTCGAAGTTGCCAGCTCAACCGAACAAAAGGTTAAGTCAACACAACTCTTTTGCTGTCCGGGAAGAGATCTGCGTGTTGGGCAACCATTATTTAAAATGCAGAGATCCAGATCATCCAAGAGTTCAACCAATGCTACACCAAAGGCATCACAGCGCTCAGAGCCCCATCTATAGTGATGGCAGTTAAAGTCACCCATGACCAGTATTGGTCCATGGACATTAGTAAAAATGTTTTTTAAAATAATAAAAAAGTTTTGGTGAGGATGAGCAATATAAATGGAGAACACTGTGATGCCCTCAATCCTTCCTGCGGCAATGCTCATATCGCTTGTAAGAGAAGGTAAAGCAGAAGGTAAGAGTGGGACCCGATTGTTGACAAAGAGAGCCGACCCTCCATAGCCGTCAGCTCTGTCACATCTGAGGATATTAAAATGTGGTATACGAAAACTAAGACTTGGTAAAAGCCAAGTCTCAGCGATGGAACAAGCCAATGGCTTGTACTTATTCAAGAGAAATATGAGGTCGTGCTTTTTATGCCACACGCTCCTCACATTCCACTGTAGGAATACTTGGCGAGACGCCATTTCTTATGTCTAAGAGTAATTTTATAAGTTGATCGGCAACGTTGGACGGTGATTGAGTAGAATTAGAAGAAGAAATAACAACAGGTAAAAGTTTTATAAGTAGTTCAATAATAGAAGAAGTACTATTATTGGAAGAGACATGATTATAATTGAGAGCGCAGCCATTAGGCTGTGAAGTTTGGGGAGAACTAGTTATCTGGTGATGAGCAGTTTTATCATATGATGGAGAAAGGGGGGCATGGGTCCTGGGCTTGAGGGTTACAGTTTTCCGATAGGACTGAGAAATTGGAGTCTTGGTGACATTGGCATAATTACAAGAAGCTGTTGGAATAATTTTGCTAGCCTCAACATAAGGGATTGATTTTTCAGCCATAACAGTCTTAATGGCTTTCTGTCTACCATGCTCGGGGCATGACCTGCTATTAGCAAAGTGATTACCCGAACATAGGATACAGAAGGCCTCGCCCTCAGAAACGTTGCAACCATCACCTGGGTGATCGTGGCCACATTTACTGCAGCGTGGTTTAGATCTGCATATGGTTGCTACATGTCCAAATCTGCAGCATTTGCGACATTGGATTGTGGGGTATATGTATTGCACAACAGGAAGGGAAGTGTAGCAGCAGTAAATCCTTTGGGGTAAAACTTGGCCATCAAATGTGATGACACAGGTTTCAGTAGGTTTCCACTCGTTATTACCGTCTCTTTGAATTTTCCTGTTGATACGTCGGATTTTAAGTATTTGCCCACATCCTGAGGGCACAGTTAAGTAAGTTAACGCCTCTTCTTCTGTAATATCAGAGGGAACCCCGGTTACAACACCCATCCTAGTTATAATAAATGTGGGGATTGAAGCAATGTAACTATATTTAGATAACAAAGGGTTAACTAAGAAAGAGTTAGCGTCCTGAGGGGAGGCAAACTCTACGGAAACACGGTTTCTGCCAACTCTATTAACACCACCACGAACAATGTTCGCAATGTTGTTGTTCAGTAGAAATTTGCCAAAATTAACAGGGTGAAGTGTGGTGCCTGCATTTGGTTGAGTCTCTACGCGGGAGACGTGAACAATATAGGGGGCCTTGTCCATTACGGAATACTTGACGCGACCGATTTGGCTTTTTTGTTGTTTGTTTGGAGAAGTGGGTGTCAGAATTTCCTCGTCACCGGGACGTTTGCGTGAGGTTTGTTGGGGTTGGGATACATCCATCTGTGTTATGCTACAGACAACGTCCGCAAATTGGGATAGTGGATTAGGGGAAAAAGGAGTTGGGATGGGATGTCAGGGGGGTCAGGATCAGGGGGTTTATTTCCATCCATCTTGGATAAAAAGAGTAAAAAATAAGACAATCACAGTACAAACCTGGTTACGAACACAAGGACAATACACTTAAACTATAACAAGTGACAAAAGTTTCAACAATCACTCAAAAAACACCGAACAATTCTAAACACATGTGCTAACCAAAAACACTGTGGCGAGAATCTCGGAAAATATTTTTACAGCTCTATATAGTTCACACGGAAATCAAAACAAAACCACAATAAAGTACTTAGTTCTGAGTTCAAATTATTATACACGATAAATCTAATAATTGATGAACATGGAAATTAGCATTCGTTTGTATTCGGAAATGCGATGATTCCCGAGGGACATAAAAAAATAGAAATACTGTAAGTACATTATTTTAGACAAGTATATTTGACGTTCAGGATTTTTGGTCATTAGAGAGAATGGGCATTAGAGATGATACTGAAATAAAATGCCAAAAGAAAGTAAAGTCAGAGGTACTGACACTTTTCAATAGTACGAAGTCAATGAGAGTGGTAGGTATAAAGTCAGGCTCTGTCACTTAAAGACATTTATATATATTTTACTGGATCTCCAACAGAGGTTACAGAATTACATGCAAGTTTACAAGAACAGAGAAAATTACTAGTGCGCGCTTCCATCTATAGGAGACTACATAATTCACTTCTAAATGTATAATCTAGGTTATAATAACTTTGATAAGGATGAAAATTTTAAAATAAATCAAAATGCATTACACGAAAATCATGTAAAGAACAACAAAATAAAACGTAAAACAGTAAAGGTACAAATTAATAATAACATGCATGATTTATTAATTAATAGTGACATGCATCTTCAGAAGCTCGTGGCTAAGTAATAACAGCCGCACGGGTCGATCCACCAGGTTAAGCTGCGCTTGCCGGGGTTGGTCCGTGGATGGGTGACCATCTTAACATACCGAGACTCCTCCGTGCCTCGGAAAGCACGTTAAGCCGTTGGTTCCGGCTGTCAATCGTGGATCTTTGACAGTCGTTACGGGTCGTCAGAAGCCCGAAAGTCTGACAACCAGTCTTACCATCAAGGGGTATCATATTACCTAGTTACTATGGGTTGTGGAGGTCAGATAGGTAGTCACTCCATGTAAAATACTGGTATTAAGCTGCATCCGGTTAGACTGGAAACCGAACCCAACATAGTTGGGAAAAGGCTAGGCAGATGATGAGTGACATGCATCTTACCCATATTTATTATCTTACCTTTATGGTAGACGTTGACATGCGAGCCCGGGTGGATGATGGCGGTCTGGATGAACCACGGCAGACCGAGGCACACTAGGATGTCGAACACGTTGGAGCCGACAGCGTTGGAAACCGCCATGTCACCGTAACTGAGGAAAATGTTTGAAAGTTATCAAAAAATCCAATTCCTAAGAATGTTTAGTTTGGCTTCATCTGAGCTGCACGAGATTAGCGTATCGCGCGGCGTGCAGATACGCTAGTCATAAAAGACTGATTGACCAAAATGCGCCGAACAAAAATAAGTTTTGCCGCTGATGCAGGGACTTCAATGGCTAAGACGCAGATATATGCCAGTGACTTTGAGTGATTAGCTTGGGTGTTCAGGAGGCCTACCACCAGCTCATAAAGCAGTATTATTTTAATATTACTTCAGTGTGGGAAAGAGATGAAGCTCTACAGGACGTATAGCTCCATCTCTTTCTCCCACTGAAGTAATTACTGCTTTTGAGCTGGTGGTAGGCCCCCTGTACTGAGTTCACACAACGCGTCGTACGTCCAGCCCGTAATAGGACTTGCCCATCAAGGAGCGCTGTCCCAAATTAGGCGCATTATTAATTTATTATACATAAAACAAAAGGTATTTTAATAAAACACGTAAACTAAAATAAAATAAAAAATATTTTTAAAATGGTGAACGTTTTAGAAAAATACGCTTGATAGATTTTGCGTGATTCTCAGTTTTTAATCCACATTAGACATAACTTTACAAATTAATGTCACTATGTAATGTAAACATAATGTAATAAAAAATGCTCTAATTTAACATATATAAACTCATTAAAAGTCGGTTATGTATCGCGTATCTTGGCCATATAGCTTGAGAAGGAATAGGTACGGTCGACTAAAACCTTAACTATACCTACTTAAAGCCTTGTCATATTATACGATGTAAATGGAGAAGTCAAAAAACTTCGCGTTGACGAACGAGTTCAATGTGACAAGGTCCAGAAGTGATCAGCGTTTTCGTAAGGTGATCGTTCCATATTACCTAGGCCTTCTCGTCACAAAGATGTTCGAGTCGTGAAATTTTTATATATATTTAGAGGTATGAGGAACAGGGTGTAAAGTTCACTCATCCTCTATAGAAAAGGGAGGATCTTCCGACCAGACGGGTGTCGTGTCTGGTGGGCAACTGCCCAACGATTGATGTCGGGGAAGTTATATACAACGTGTAACGTTAAATGCGCCTGAAAATAGTTTGATCAGAATAACGAGCAGATTCAATTGAACCACTTTTTAATATTGGGCACATTTTTCAAAAAATCTTTATTAAATATGTTGCCGTGTCTATTTATTAAGGGGACGATAACCGACTTTTAATGATTTTATACTGAAGATGACGTCTAAACTCGTAGTGTTAGTGATTTGAAAAAAATATATGTTAAATTAGAGCATTTTTTAAATATTTAAATATAAGCATATTTTTGATTATGTTTATATTACATAGTGAAATTAATTTGTAAAGTTATGTCTAACGCGGATAAAAAACTGAGAATGATGCAAAATTTATCAAGCATTTTTTTTCTGAAAACTTCACCATTTTAAAGACAATTAAATTATTAATCTTTTAGTGTACGTATTTTATTAAAATACTTTTTGTTTTACGTGTAATAAATTAATAATGCGTCTAATTTGAGACAGCGCTCCTTGATGGGCGAGTCCTATTACTGGCTGGACGTACGACGCGTTGCGTGAGCTCATTACAGAACACGCAAGCTAACCATTCAAGGTCACTGTCATATATCTACGTCTTAATAGGTCAAGCCATCACATACTCAAACCCGCCAAAATAGGTAAACAAACACAAATTGTTGTCGACCAATTTAAATTTTCTCATACGCGGGATAATAATAGCTTTTATTTCAATGCAAATACGAATCTTACGAACTAAAACAGCACATAAAACCTTTACAATTTTTTTAATGATTATTTTTCTCTTTGAAATAGGTCAATTGAATTAAAAATCAGTTGCGGTGTCTGAGGTTTTGCGCATTTGACACGTTGTATATGCTGTTCGCGCGGTAAACTTTAATTGCACGATGCAGGATTTGTGTGACGTCAGGTCTTTGATGCGTAGTTCATATGTGGCGGTGTAGATGCCGTCACATATCCTTTGTTGACAGAATTTTGAGGTGAACTTACCCCTCCTTGATGACAGCGAGTGAAGAGAGCGCATCAGGCACAGACACACCGGCCGCCACGAACGTCAGGCCCATCACTGTGTCCGGGATGCCCAGCGTGTAGCCTGGGAAAAAGAATTAGTGTCAGTCGAATTGTGAAGCTGCATTTTAAAGAAGCAGCTACAAAGAAACGTTTAAAAAGTAAATCGCAAGTTTTTCGTAGAAGACAGCAGATGTAAGTACAGTATTTCTATTTTCTTAATTACCCTCGGGTATCACCGGATCAAACGAACACTAATTTCCGTGTCCATCAGTTATTAGATTTATCGTGTATAATAATTTGAATGCTGCTGCTTCTGACTGCCTCGTTGGTCTAGTGGTAGCAAGCGCTACTGCTGAGGATGAGGTCCTGGCAAAATGTTATTGTATTTTTCTATCAGAAATTTCTCAGTAGCAGCTCGGAGCCTGGATTTGTGCCCGGTTGATGGCAATAGGCTCGCCCCCTATTACTTGAGACTTAAAATATAACTGGCGAAATGTGGGTGTACCTGCTACAGGAACACCTCTGCCCAACCCTTCGGGGAAACAAAGCGTGATGTTATGTGTAATAATTTGAATTCAGAACTATACTTTATTGTTGTTTTGTTTTGATTTCCGTGTGAACTATATAAAGCTGTATAATTATTTTCCTACCTGTCGTGCCTGCGACTTTAATGGCTTTCCTCCCATTTTTTTAATAAATTACATCAAGTTAAAAGAGTATTATTATCTCTATATACTTCCAAGTCGATTGAGAGCGTCCGGTCTGCACCAAGTGCAAAGGGCAACTGATAGAAATCCGACGACTGACGAAACACGAAGTTTGCCGAGGGACATTAAGAACAGTTTGTCTGTATATCATGACTGTTACAGTAGTCAATCCACCTTTACAATATTAACTTACTTTGGAATTTGAGACCTTGGCACACGGGTTTAAGTTGCTCTCTGCGATTTCATGACAATACGGAAGACGCCAAAAAAAATTTTTAGTCCGTTAGGTAGATTATTAAAAAAATTTGGACACGTATTTTTTATTTTTTTACGTGATCAAAAGATTACGGCGATACATTGAGTTAAAATGTGCCATGACGTCACGAGTATGTAGATTTTATACTTACTTGTGACGTAGCGACCCTCACTCCCAAACTTTAATGCGTTTTATCTAAGTCATTTTTTATTAATATGGTAAAGCAAAAAAACGTGTCTAATATTTTTTTGAAATAGAATTTCTTTTTTTTGACCCAGGCATCATCCCTATTATTATCTGCGTGTCTGATAAAATAATAGTCGAACATTTTGATCTAAGTTTTTCCATTTCAAAAATACTGTGAGTACAAAATATAGTCCTACTTGTGAAGTTGTGAAAGGCAAATTAAGTGAAAGACAAAGAAATAGTGCGTTAACGATGATAAACATTAAATGAATCTACTCCAAAACGAATAAAAACTGACTCACCAATAATAGTGATCATCCAGACCATGAAATAGGAGTAGAACGAGATCCACAGCATGCTGATCATGAAGGTGACAGGATACCAGCGGCCGCGACAGTCCGGCATCGTGTGGCGACACGACCAGTGGATCGGGAACACCAGGTACCACCACGCCAGCTGCAGGTGGTCTGCGGACACGATCATGGTCAGAATTTATCATCAGTCTAGGTTCATACGGAGTCAATGAGCAGGAATCCTATCAAAAGAATGTGAAATGAAATTAAATTAAATGAAATTGTTTATTCTGTAAATAGGATATCGGAATCACTTTTACACGTCATATAAAAAATATTAAAAATAAGCTAGATGAGTTCGGCGTTTCCTATCTGACTACTCTGAGAAGAAAGGCCGAAACAAACTCAGAGGTCGCAGTCTCTTTTAAAGTCCAGACATAATCTTGGTCAGGCCATATGAGGACCATGTAGATTAGTGTCTGAAAAGGTCTTTTGAGGAAAGAACCACACAGATTTGAGTGGACCTGTCCAGTCAGTGCAAGCATTTGTCAGTAATCGTGGAGCTCAATTCGACGAGCAATACCAAAGAAAGGGCATTTGGGTAGGCCGCAAAAACTACTCAAACTGCCAGACCATCACTAAAACTAGAAGAGAAATAAAAATAATATCCACATAGTCCTCACATTCACAAAAAATGTGTTAACAACGTCTGCTTTTGTCCAGTATACTTTGATACTGAATCTGCTAAATAAACGTGGTACTGAACTCGGTGACCTCAGGGTATAATGAATAGGCTTATTTGATTTTAGGATGTTGAATCACACTGTTGACTACTGTAGGTAAGAACATAGATCTTACAGTCAGTCAAAGCGGAATTGGTATCGCTGCGGTCCTTTAAGGATTTCTTGATTTTACAACGTGCCGCTACAATGGCGACATTAATTTAACACACGGGTAGGGCTGGTGGCCAGTAATCATAAAAATATACTAAGAATAAATAATTCGTTAATTGAAAAATTAAAATTTTCAAACGCTCGCCGACATAAGGCGCTCCCTTTCCTTCAATTCGCCTTCTCTTTGCACGTTATTCGTTTTATTTTCATTGATGCGATGTTATGATCCGTGATCCCGGTAAATGACCTCTGTGTTACAGTTTTTAAGTACAGGTTGCACCAAGATGCCATTTTAGAAAAATGAAAATAAATTGATAAATAATAACGTTTAATGAAAATTTTAATAAAAAGAAAACGCTTATCCGTATACGTGTGTTAAATTAATGTCACCATTAAAACGCCACGCTGTATATCAGCTTTTAATGTTCCCACTGCTGGGACAGGCCTCCTCTTTTCGGGAGGGAGTGAGCTGTAATCTACCACGCAGGCCCAGTGCGGGTTGGTAGATGTCACATGTCTTCGAATTTTTGGTTCTAGGACATGCCGGTTTCCTCACGATGTATTCCGAGCGACGAGCGATGTCGGGGCCGTTACCACTGGGCCACCACTGCTCTTCACTGGCTTCCCAGTGCTCTTTGATTTCTTGATTATCCTTTTCAGATTGGCTATAATCGTAGAATACGATCGGGAAAAATGAACAAGACAATCGTTAAAAACTTACTGGCTCCGATGGGTTTGACGAGAGGATCAATAGCAGTCTCTGGGTTGTACTCTTTAGCCTTGTAATACGCAGGAGCCGCTGGCTGAAATATGAAACATTTATCAAAACTAGGAGATCATTGTGGAATTCTTTGGAGTAGGCGTTTACCCGAAGGGAGTCCACACAATAATGTTATTCTATTTTAATCATAATTATTTTATTTTAATCGATATTAATCAATTTATTTATTTTAATCAAAATTAAACAATTTATTTATTTTAATGCATGATTTAAATCGAATTCAATAATTGTAAGTAATATGAAATCAAATAATAATATTAAGAATCTAAAATTTTATTTGTTGAATTTATTGTGATTTAATGTTAATCACAATTTTAATTGTTATTTAAATGTGTGGAATGAATTAAAGCTTTTTTATTTTATTTTTTGATATTTAGGAGATCATTACAAAATGTGCGATGGGGACCAATTGCGAATCTTGTGACAATCATATCTATGCGAGAGTGAGTTTGTTTGTTACGTTTTTACGCTAAAACGGCTGAATGGATTTGGATAAATTTTGGCACATGGGTAAATCATGACCTGGGTTAGGACTTAGGACATAAGATATTTTTTATCCCGGTAAACGTAGACGAACTCGCGTGCAGGAACTAGTTCTAGAATAAATGTGCATAAGAGTAAGTTATACTAAGTAGTGAAAGATAAATATCTATTATAACTTCACAGGCTTTAGCGATAAGTAAATAAAGTTCTTCACCTGTGGTGGCTGCTGTGGCTGATCTAGTTGTTGTTGTTGTTGCTGGCCTGTTGTCGACTGTTGCTGTTGCTGTTGTTGTTGCTGCTGCGGCTGCTGCGAGTACTGCTGCCCGGTCATCTGAGCGTTGTAGATTGGGGCCGACATCTACAGGGATATTAATTTGAAAATGGATTATGGCTGAATATTATTAACAACAGATTCACAGAATATTACAGACAGACAACGCACCACAAAAATTGTCGACCACAGAAACTTAGATTTTTGAAGACATGATAATATTTTTCTTGAGTTGATTTAATGGAGGCTTGAAGAAAATATGAACGAGGTCACTGGTATCAGGGCTCGGAAACGTTATTTAAAATAACGTTTTTAAAACGTTTCGAACAGTTCTTTGTATAACATTTTGTTCGGAACAAAAACGAAATGAGAACGTTTCTTCTGTAAAACAAAAACCGGTTTATTCCGCAGAACGCAGCCGCACACGAGGCGTGCGCCGACAAGCATGAACTTGTTTAATTAAATTGCTTATCTTCATTTCATTACATCTTTGATTCCAATGCGCTTGCCGAAAGGGTTGTGTTGCGAGTTTCCTGTCGATTCAACCAAAAATGAAATGAAAAAACAGTTAAAAACGTTTTAATAACCGAAAACGATTAAAATTTTGGTCTTCTTCAGAAACGTTTTTATATCGTTTCGTTCGAACGTAACCGAAACAAATCGTTTCTTAGGTTTTTAAGACGAAACCGTTTCGAAAATTATACCGTTATCCGAGCCCTGGCTAATATACATTAATATGTATACTATGGGTACTGTACCTTCATAATTGAAGGTACAGTACCCGACCGTATTTATTATATAACACATTAAACTTTAAAAACCATGAGTCCGTTATGTTCTTGAACGGGCGCCGTCAGGTGAGACTGGTCATCTCATTAACTGCTTATCTTTGATCTTATATTTAGTTTTTTTTTTTTTCTACATTGTTTTTTCAAATAGTATGAAGGAGCAACAAGAATAATGTACCCAGGATTTTGTAATAACTATATTTAAAAGAGTATCCTTGGAGTTTCGTGCCCGTTCTTCTCCATAGAGATCTACGTTTTGGAATGGGCAACTAGCTTCAACTTTCTGACTAACTGACCGACTCTTTGATAATAGGGATACTGCCTGGGTCAAAAAAGAAATTCTATTTAGTCTGTCAGTCAGATAAAAAAATATTAGACACGTATTTTTTGCTTTATCATATTAATAAAAAAATACTTATATAAAAAACATTAAAGTTGGGAGTGAGGGTCGCTACGTCACAAGTAAGTATAAAATCTACATACTCGTGACGTCATGGCACGCTTTAACTCAATGTATCGCCGTAATCTTTTGATAACGTAAAAAAGAAAAAATACGTGTTTATTATTTTTAATAATCTACATGACGGACAAAAAAAAACATTTTTTAGTCTTCATCCCTATTCAATAGTGCCTGTAAAAGGTTTAATTGAAATAAATGCTTTGAGTTTGGGTTTGAGTGGACCTGTCCAGTCAGTGCACGCATTTGTCAGTAATCGTGCAGCTCCGTTATCTCCGTACCGTATCGTCCCAGGCGCGGTTGGGGTCCCAGTCGTGCACGGGCGCGGCCCAGGCGGGCGTGGGCTCGGCGTTGTACGCCGCGTTGTCGTACGCGCCGTCCGGGTTGTATGAAGCTGCGGACGAAGTGTCTTTAATTACGTTTTGAAGTCACAACTAAAGATTTATCTTTCGAAAGAGTTAAAAAAAAAAAAAAATTGGAAGACCGAATCATAAATGAAGATTTAATATTACGTTGTCAATTTATTTTTTGAATTCTCTAGGCAGGCAAGTTTAAAGTTGCACAAACTTACAAAAATATGAAACTTACATCCAGTTGCACAAAGACAAACATGCCCCATTAGGTAATGGATCATTAACGCTAATGATTTCATTTATTTTATCAAAGAACCGTTAAAATCGAGTACATTGTTGCTTTCTGCAACAAGTTAAAACAATGTAATGGAAGAGTAGTATTTAATGACAGCTTTAAAAGTTAAAGTTCGTGTCTGCAACTGGCTGATAGAGTTACATATTGGACAACGAAATTGTTTTGAATTAAAAAATAAAAACAGTCCGTAATGCCAGTTCATAACAAAGATTTTGTAAAAAATGATACAAAAACGTAATGTTCTGCGAACGATAATAAAAGTGTACTGACGCGAGTCTCCCAGCGGCGTCTCCTTGGTCTGTCCGTCCATCTGCGCGTACGCACTGTCGCCTGCCGCCGGCGCGGGGGGCTGGCCGCCCGGCGCACTCCTGGGTAGCATTGATAAGGAAATTGTTAAACAATTTGCCTTCATTGACATAATTCTATCGACATTAAAGTAAATATTTCAGATCCATCAATGTTTAATGTGTGGGTTGGTAGATGGCAATTTTGCCGTTTTCCTCACGATGTTTTCCTTCACCGTTTTGAGAGCAGTGGTGATAAAAAAATTTACACAAAGTAAAGCGCTTGCCTGGGTTCGCACCCACGACCTGTTCCTCCGGTTGACGCCCTAAGCCGAGGTTCATACCTAAGGGGGTGCCTTTAGCGAGCGTTCACCTAGTTTTAATTAGCATAGTTGAATAACCCCTGGCTGGAGGTTTTAAGTGTAGTAGCTTAAGGCACCCACAGGAAAGCCCGGTTAAGTAGTCATAATCTCAGAGGTCAACTACGAGATGCCATACCAAAAAAAAAACTCACGACCTGCAACTCGTAAGTCGGGGCCATTGCCACTGGGCCACCACTGCTCTTCACTGGCCCACTGGCGTGGTAGATTACGGCTCACTCCCTCTCACAGAGAAGAGGCCTGTGTCCCAGCAGTGGGAACGTTATAGGCTGATTTTGTAATGCTTAATGTATGATTTACATTGACAGGCGCGTCTCGGACCGCATTTTACGAAGCATGAAGTGGTTAAATGTCATATTTGCATGGAATTTACACAGCTTGGACCGCAGTCGGATCTGTGAACACGCTGCAGCGGTAACCAGTCGGCTCCTCGCTTACGCTGACGGCTGCGTTCGGCTGCTGTCGCGTTTGGTCGGCTCCGTTTGGCTACGGCCGCGTGCGCTCGCTACTGCGGTAACTCTAGTCATGATAGTGTGCCGTCGCGTCCGCGCGTATATGCTACAATGCACTGCGTGGCGCTCCGGCACAGCTCGGTCGGTGTAAAATGTGCTTAACCGTAAATGTGCGACGAACCGGTCGTCGTAAGAATATTACAGCTTATAGAAAGATTTAACAATTTTTCAAATGGTCCCACGCTGGGCGCCAAGTTAGCTGTTTGGCGCCCAAGCTGGGCTTACCAAGCTGCTGAGGCTATTTCACTATTTTTACACTAGATTATAAACCAAAGTTGAGATTTTAATTACTTCTAATACATACCTGTATGTAACCAAGGCCGCTTGTTCTTCCCTGGTAGGCAGTTTGAAAGGCAGCGGAAGCGTCATGGCCCAACGCTCGAGAGTGGTATTGAATCGCAACGCAACGCAGTAGACTCCGTACATTATCAACATGAAGAGTGCTTCTGGCCTGCAGAAAAAAAACACGGATATTAACACAGAATAGTTCAGAAGGCACACTCCGAAATTTAGATATAAGTACGCGGCGGGCTCGTCTTGTCGGACGAATTCTGTAAATGTAACGTAGTCAGAAGATATAAGAGTTACGCGATAGAAAGAGAGGCAACTTCTAGGTGAATAACCTTAGGTAATTAACGCTGTGCGACCTGAATTGCACTTTATTGTGTTGTAGAAACAGTCGCTTTTTATTTAATTGATTTTGCGGAGTGAACCATCTGTACTAATCTGTGATATTAGTTAATGCAATTTACAAGAGATCTGAAAATTTAAAATCAGTTTCGTGCTAGACATAAAAAATTGGATTAATTTAAATTGAAATCTATAGCTTGCGGCAGAATGTTAATGTTACCATGGCAACCCAGAGTGGTTACCCGGCCGCCTATCTGAAGGCGCCCGCGCAAGCTCCAGTAAGTTGTCATTGTAATCAACAGTTGGTAAAGTAAGCTACTCATCAGCGAGCGAATGTGCGCGCGCTTTAACTCAAAACTTCTGCTAGATTGTAATTTGTGTGATCTACGTTATTATTGTTATATTTTGATATTGGAGATGTAATTAATTAAAACACTCATTAATCAGATGAACACAAGTTTATTTTTATTAACCAGAAAATACAATGAACTCTCAAAATGGCGTCTTTCACCCAACACGTCAGTGTTGCCCTCTCACTGAATATAATAAACACAACAATTATAGTGTAATTCTTAAGCACCTGTATTTCTCTTACACCTGTTCCGCGGCATTAAATCCCATAATTCTTTGGAGATTTTGAAATTACCTTTCACGAACTAATTAAAGCTGGAATACAGGTGCTCGGCTTTGGGCAGATATTTAGTTAAAGCCTTTTGGACTAGTGAGTCCAAAAGATTTTATACTAAGTATCATCTTGTTTATCGTAGTGAATTTGAGTCTTATAAACACTTTTGTCTCTCGTTAAGAAATATTGAAGCATTTCAAATTCTCCTTTTTTCTTAAGAAACGTAGAAAATGGGATATAATGGAAAACTATTATGTATCTACACCATACGAATTACGGTATATTTCGTCTTGAGACCAGACAAGTTAATATCCCATAGAAAACTGCAAGAGGTTAAAAAAGAGTATAAAGAACTCACCAAGACACGATAGAGTTAGCAATCGTACACAGCATCACGAGAATGGAGATGGCGTAGAAGAAGCAGTCCCTACAGAGAGGCCACCAGTTCAGATGCGACACTGTGCCCGCGCACAGCGCACACACCGAGATCACGAACATTATGTTGAACACTGCCGAGCCGATGACGCCTGATACTCCTGGAGAGAGAATTAGAATGAAATTCAAAATTCAAAAGTCATTTATTAAAAGTAGGCTGAGAATAAGCACTTTTCGAACGTCAAAATTACATAAGACAGTCTCCGAAAACGCCCACCCTTCATCACTTCCTAGTGCTTTTAGCTGGGAAGAAAAAGTGGCGCAACAAACTCTCCAGCAGCATAGCTGTCTGTTCAAGTTAGAAAAAAATGATTCTCAAATTCAAAAGTCATTTATTCAAATTAGGCTGAGAATCAGCACTTTTCGAACGTCAAAATTACATAAGACAATCTCCGAAAACGCCCACCCTTCACCACTTGCTAGTGCCTTTAGCTGGGAAGAAGAAGTGGCGCAACAAACTCCCCAGCAGCACTGCTGTCTGTATACAATAGTATGCAGTAATGAGATAAGCAAGCGTGTCTTCCGATCATACTGTCCCACTGTTAATTTGCAGCAGAGATGTTGTGGATATTCGCATCCGTATCCGTAATTGCGGAGCTTCTACATTTAATTAGACCTCCGCATCTACATCCGAATTGATCAATGCAGAGCTCATGCGGATACAGATATGGGTGGAAAAAGGTGAATTTAAGTAAAATCTTAATTAAAAAAAATAGAAATTATAATCATTTATATCATCAATATGGCTCTAAATCAGGGGTTCCCAACCTTTTAACATACGCGCCCCCCTAACTTTCATTTAAAATTACTATGCCCCTGAGTTACTTTGTCGACATAAGCAGAAAAGCATAAGAATGTTAAGCGAGCGAAAGGGAGGTCGAAAATGTTAACACCCCCTTTGGATATGTTCGGTTGTCTTTAGTCCATTCGAACAGAGATAGAAAAACCTATTTTGTCGACTTATGTAGTAAAGCTGGACCTCATTTACTAGTCTTAACCTTTTCTAATATCAATAACATATTTAATAAATCTATACTTTATTATTAGTGCCGCCGCGCCCCCCCATTGGTCACTCTACGCCCCCCGAAGGGAGCGCTCTCCACCGGTTGGGAATTCCTGCTTTAAATCGTCACATTTTCACGAAATAATTTTATATGCATCAAACACATAATTTCGAGAGTTGTAGATTTTTAAATGATTTTAATTTAGTAATTATTTTATTTCAATTACCGTGAATTGAATTATGATCAACATACAACGAAACAGCGCTGCAATTAGCAAAAAAAAACGTAAGAAATTTTGAATTTCGTCTTGCCGCTTGGACAGATCCCTTAAAAAAAACTTGAGATCCACATCCGCATCCGCGACCGCGGATGTAAAAAATCCGCAGCATCCCTGATTTGGAAAGGTAAGTTTACTTTACGTTCACAAATAATAATGAAATGACACATTGTTGAATGCACCTCATATTGTGGTCCATCCCCTTAAATATCCATGTCAGGTCATGACATCATGGGAGAGGCAAAGTTCGCGCCCTCACGCCCCTAACCGCCGCAGGAGGAGACGCCCGGGGCGGGAATCGCGAGCCGATCTCCGGCCACCGTAGGCGCGGGCTTGCGGACGGTGAGCAATGGGTAGCTCGCCGTCCGATAAGGACCAAGCCCTGGTCGACGGCGCGTTGTGTTCCACGCGCGCCTCAAAGAGATGTCAGCAGAATTGACGGGGTCCGCTAGGGCCAATGCCTGCCGGGGGTTCGAAAAAAACCGATAGGGTCATCGTGGCCCCCGGCAACAGGGCAACCGAAGGAACACGGGTGGGTTTTAGTCAGTAAGAGTCTGACACGCCCTCTCGCTCCACCCAGAGCGGGAGAAGTTATTTGATAACTTCCCAACCAAAAAAAAAAAGGTCATGACATCATAGCGAATCTTTAAAACAATGCATCGAACTGTTATAAATTCTCATTCACCACCAGCTAAATACTAATTACTCTAATATAGTTTCCAACAAATCCTTAACCTTATTCATCATGTAACAGTTTTGTGTAACTTTAGTACTGAATAACTTATAAACTTGATTCTTTACCAATATCGTCTTGTGCGCAGAAGACTCCGATGACGACGGTGGCGAGTTCAGGCGCGGAGCTGCCGGCTGCCATGAACGTCGCACCCGCTACATCCGGAGCCAGCTTCAACTCTGAGGACATTAGATTATTTTTTCATTTTAATATTAAAAGACAAAAGATTATTAAGGTACATATTACTAAGGTACAGTAAACAACAAAAGTATACAACTACTCGACAATGATACGCTCATCTCACAATACTCCAGACATACTGACAAGATTTTCTTCCATTCATCCGCGAACACATCACAGTCAGGCTTGGCGTCCAAGAGAGCGTTGAGCGCAGAGTGTGCGAGGGACGGGAGACTGGGCTCGAGCGACGGTTCGACTCCGAGGCACGGCGAACAATCTATGCCTCCTTCCACGGTTATAGTTTATAGGAGCAAAAAGATGGGACAGTTCATCATACAGTTCAGGATTATGTAGTGTTAGAAGGTGTTCTGCTACAAAGATTAGATAAGAAAAAGTATTAGATTCTGCAGTCCCTACAAAAATCTCATCTGCGCAGATTTATCTCTATTGGAATTTTGTTTTCATCTTCATGATTAATTACCTTTTTATCACAACAAGCTGAAAATCCTAACTAATATTACGAAGCTAGTTTGTTCGTTACGCTTGCACGCTAAAACGGCAGAACGCATTTAGATGAAATTTGGCACATATGTAGACCATGACCTGGGTTAGGACATAGAATAATTTTGATCCCGATATTCCCACAGGTTCGAGACTTATGAGGGTAAAACCGTGGGGCGCAACTATAGTAATCAATATTTTTTTTTCATATAAATTTAATATTTATGATTGTTGTAACCGTTTTGTTCTTAGATTACCTTAAATTACAAACTACTTTTACGGAATTACTGTTATAGATACTATTGTTCAAATTGTTGGCATCATCATGGTTTTTGGTTTCCACAACATTCTATTATCATTTCTTGTTGTCAAAGAATATATTCTATGGATTCTTTTAAAATTTGTAACTTTTTTAACCAGTACGGATAGCTCTTGGCCTTCATCTCACCTCATGGTAAGTGATGACCAGGCCAAAGGTGGAAGCGAGCTTCACCCGGAATCCTCAACCACAGAGGAACTGGCTATCTTACATACCTCTAACTGCCGAAACACAACAATGCTGTTAACATTGTTGTTATGGCGACAGACTTAGAAAAGATGGCGGTAGCTAGCCAGGCGGACTTAGAACAAGCCCTGCCAACCAAAAAACCGAGCAGAAAATTTTGCCCCCACTGAGAATCGAACCCGGGACCTCTGGGTCTGAGATAGGTGGTCTAGTCGAATGACGTGGACACCAGGGGGCGCTGTTGGTAAATATTTGCTCAATTGTTTCATGAAATGTAGGAGGAGCTCGTGGCTAAGTAATAACAGCCGCACTGATCGATTCATCCGATTAAGCTACGCTTGCCGGGGTTGGTCTGTGCATGGGTGTCCATCTTTGCATATCGAGACTCCTCCATGCCTCAGAAATCACGTTAAGCCGTTGGTCCCAGCTGTCATTCGTGGTTCTTTGACAGTCGTTACGGGTCGTCAGAAGTCCGAAAGTATTACCCAGTTACTGGGTTGTGTAGTTCAGATAGGCAGTCACTCCATGTAAAATACTGGTATTCAGCTGCATCCGGTTAGACTGGAAGCCCACCCCAATGTAGTTGGGAAAAGGCTAGGCAGATTGTTTGTTTCATGAATGTAAGTTCAAATACACACATACCGAAACTTACGCTTCTTCCCATGGGGGTAGGCAGAAACTACAGAACACCTCTAGCATCCTTACATACTTCTTTTGCCTCGTTTACGTTCATACATCTGGTCATACACGCACGCCGGTTGCGAGTATTACGCACCTGACCTTTCTGAAGAACATCACCAATAAAATCAGTATAAGTGTATGATGATACCGAAACACTTCTTCTTTCACTTGACACAAACACACCCTAGCACTTATGTTCGCTCAGTCACACCTAAAGGCTGCACTTTCACTCACAATACTCACACACATACTTACACCCACACATACACACATTTGATTTAATTTAATGTTAATTTATGTAGTTTTAGCATAAACATTATACGATTTGCTATTTATTAACACGTCTTGCTATGGAAGAGCGGACTCTCCTAATACAGGCACTATTTGCCTAAAAGGAGGATCCAATAAAAAATTTGTTTACCAATAAAAAATGTTATTATTTATTTATTTTTAGTTTTTTACTATTCTTGGGACCCTGGGGTCCCGGACCTTTGGAAGGCGTACGAGGGGCCGAAGCCAACTCGCAGAGGCCTGTTAGACATTTTTAATGAAATGAGGCACCAACCGACGATTATCCCTATCCGCACTACGTAAGTGCATCCAAGGACAACCCCCAGTTGGTGTAGGACTATTGCAGGATATGGAAACAAAGACATTGGGTTATGGGTTTGGATGGCTAAAGTGAACTGGTTATCTAGGACTATGGAAAAACTATGGCCCCTGCCTGATCAATGTTTTAAATGCACACGGATAAAATGGCAGGGGGTGACTTGCACACTCAATAATGGGCCCCCGAAAACGGTCGCTAGCACAAAGTGTCGTAGCGACAAGGGGGCAACATGTCCTGAGGTGCTAGAGGAGTGGAGAGGTATTCCACGGCTTTCAGAACAATCCCAGAGCCCGGAAGATGGTCAAGATCCCTACGAGCACTTACTGGAATACTTCCTTCCTCCAAGCACGTTTGCTCTTGCGAATCTCCACTCAAGCCAGCCAATTAAGGCAAGAATGAGATGGGAGCTCTGTTCCTCGTCAGTGTTCACTCCAGCCGGCCAATGAAGGCAAGCCAGAGGTGAGGAACAAGACTTCTCCCGGGAGATAGGGTCCGTGGGGTCGCTACTGCCCATCAGCTTGTAACATGTTTACTCGTTTATGATCTAATTTATTAATTTAATTTTCACACTTTTTTGAATCCGTCGTAATTTAGTAATTAATGTTTTTACCACTGTTTATTTTGTGCTAGCAGTGTTAACCTATAATTAATTGTTGCACCCGCAATTGTATCCTATAATACATAATACACTGCTAATGTACTGGCGTAAACAATTGTTGGTTGACCTTAATAAAATAAATAAATAAATCAGCTCGCCACAAGCTGCCCTGCGGGTTTTTGTATCTCTCTTGGTCTGGCTCCTCATCCCAGACCTGTTCCGGCAAAGTAAACTCTACCGGCACAGACCTAGAGTTCGGAGCGCGCAAGCCCCACCACGACGTCAACGTAGAGATTAATGTCAAGTCTAGAGCCTCCCGGCGTTTCCACGTAAGTTAAAATGTATTGAAAAAAACCAGGCGTTTCTAGCTCCGATTTTGGTCACGCTCCACAATAGCCTTATAGCGCTATACGTATAGACTCACCCTCACAGATCCTATCAAGACTGGAGACGAAGTACTCGTCGCACACGATGGCGAGGCCGATGAACGTGAACATCGCCACCAGTACGTGGACGATCAGACCGCCGTGCTTGCGTGCCGACTGACCCAGCAGGGGTTTTGGGAACTAGAAGGAGAAAAAAGAAAACTTTTTAATTCTGCACAAACAAAACGCACATTTCAAAAAAACTAGACAAAATACACACAAAACAAAAGTAGCCAAAAGCCTCGTATTCAATCAGTAAAAAAGTTTGACAATATTGTTCATAGTAACTATATCACTGGTTCATTGGTTGATGTCAAAGTCACGGACCAAAGACAATATTGGCAAATGATGAAAGAAAGACGGAAATGTAGCTTATTAGGTATTGATTCTAGGTGCATAATTATAAGAAACTTGTTTTCTTCAAAATAGTTGTATGCCAGTCCATGGCGTGACATGTACACCATAACTTTATAACCCTAAGCTCTAAATATTATAAATTAAAGTCGTGGTGGTGATTGAGGCTGAAAAACATTAATAATTAAGTATGGTCGTAATTTGAACGTCCGAACTCCGCAAATGGAGAAGGACTCACAATTTTTTTATGTATTGTGTATAATTTGTGTATATGTTTAAATATCTCCGGACCTTAGTATTATTATTAAACATTTATTTCAGACCAGTACCCTAATTGCGTAACACAACACAATCTGTTTCGATTTGAAACACATTGCTAATCCATTGATTCATAAGTTGGAAAAAAAATCTGCTCAACAACGTAAATAACGCAATTAATGTTGTTGAACTGTCAAAATGAAATAAATTAGGCATAATTGTTTATGAAAATAAGTTACGCAATTAGTCTATATTCTTGTTAGTAACAATTTACTTTAAAAAAAATGTATACAAGCTAAATAAAAAATGGAGAAATCCATAGACAGTAGAGCACTTTTGTTTTTTTTTAAATTGTAAGGCCCGTTCACACGGCAATGATCAGAACGACATTTTGTTACTGTTTAATTTGGGATCACCCGGCAGTTTCTTGACAGTGTCATACTTCATTTTGTTTTTAACCATATGAACATTGGAATGTTGATGTGTGTATCAATACATTGCACCTGAGAGAAGCAGGGGCGGGGTGCTAGTACTATATAAGACCATTATTGTACAGACGCCAGCACTTCAAGCTACTACAATCTGTCAAATTTATTTAATAGATTTTCAACTTTATCGCTGAACCATAAGGTTCAAAGTTAATTGGGAAAATTTGACAGTTTCGGGTAGCTTGATGTGCTGGCGTCTGTACCATGTTTAAATGCAAATAAATATATTCTATTCTATTCTTGCGCTAAACCATTGTAAATATCGACTCGCACAATTAGAACACTTGAGGTTGAACAGATTTAATTTAGGCATATTGTATAACATTCTGTCTCAATCATTATAATAATAATGCGAAGAGTCTGTTCAGTACCCTAATTGCGTAAATTATTTTCGTAAACAATTTTGCCTAATTTGCTTCATTTTGACAGTTCTACAACATTCATTGCGTTATTTACGTTGTTGAGCAGATTTTTTTTTTTCCTACTTATGAAGCAATGGATTAGCAATCTGTTTGAAATCGAAACGATTGTGTTGTATTACGCAATTAGGGTTTAGGTTCCATGGCCTAAATATAGTCCGTATCGAGGATATCGATATCTTAGCTTACCTGTTCGATCGCCGGTGGGGAGCAATTGACCCGCAAAGGTTTCACGGTGGGGTTTTCACTCCAGTTTGCCCTCTCCTCCTCGCGAGCCTCATCTGTTTCACTATCCTGAAAAACAAACATTTTATTAAGATTGCGCAAGTTAGTGGTAAAAACATTGTCAAGTTAGGGAAACGCACTATAAAAAAAACCGGCCAAGTGCATGTCGGACCATGCACAATGTAGGGTTCCGTAGTTGGGATGAATTTATCCCAAGAACAAACTTAACTTTGTAGTTGAAAAAAAAATCTTTCATACGGAATGTATAGGAGAACATGTTTTTATAATCGCAAATCTAAGTTGGTCGATTATTACTCGTTAACTTGTAAACCAGCTGTGATAGTTACCTAGTTCCTTTTAAATTCGTTATATAAGTTACTGCCGTGAGTTTTTTTCACTCATCCAAAACTAACCATATAGCTGGCGGGGGGGGACACTTGACTCTAACAAAAATTAGCACTTTAAAGCCTAATATTTCACAAACGGATCCCTGAATCCAAAAATGGTTGTCATAAACTCACAATATTTATGAAGGACCTTTCCAATGATACCCCACATCATGAGATAAAAAAAAAAAATCATCACCACTTTACGTGTATGGGAGGTACCCTAAAAAAAAAATGTTTTTCATAATTTTGTTTTACCACTTTGTCGGCGTAATTAAAATGTATACCTATGCCAAATTACAGCTTTCTAGTACTAAGGGTCTCGGAGCTAGACCGCGGACAGACAGACAGACAGACAGACGGACATGACGAAACTATAAGGGTTCCTTGTTTACTACGGAACCCTAAAAATGTCCGTATATTCAAATCATAACTGTAATTTTTTGACAGTTTTATGAAATGCTGTAACAATTGCCAATTGACGTAAGGTTGGCAATTTGCTTCTATCTAATCTAATCTAACTAGCCTGTATTGTCCCACTGCAGGGCAAAGGTCTCCCTCGCCCTTTTCCCCACAATTCTGTCTATAGTTACTGTCGGCCAGTCCTTTCGGTAGGAGTCAAGCTCGTCCCGCCATCTTGTCGATGTCGTCGTGCGTTTAGTGGGACCCAATCAGTGGTTCTTTTAGCCCATTTGTCATCTGACATGCGGCAGACATGTCCGGACCAGTCCCAGTTAAGATTAGCGGCTTTCTGGGTAACGTTCGTAACCTTGGTTTTGGCGCGCAGTGTTGTGTTCTTTATACGGTCCGAAATTCGAACCCCCAATATACTGCGCTCCATGGCTCACTGGCAAACCTCGAGCTTAGACCTCTGCTGAAGTGTCAAAGACCAGGTTTGAGCACCATATGTGAGAATGGCGAGACACACGTCCATTGCTTAAAACAATGAATTTCTATCGACTGTATCTAAGGTTTATTGTAAAGTGTTTATATATTCTAAGTGCGCCTGATCTCTCTCCGGTCGTGTCGGATTGCCGTCCCATCGGACTATGAGAGTGAGGGAAGAGAGAGTGCACCTGTGTCTGCGCACACGCTTGTGCACTGTAATATCTCCCGCGTAGACGGCTAGTCTCCACTGAGATTGGCTGCCATTGCCCTAATTCAGTCTGGAGGACAATTATTTTAAGTGGAGAATGGATTACCTACGCTCAGAATGTTCGCCGCTAATTTACCATAATTACCATATATACCTAGTGTGCTAAAAAGTGTTAAAGCAGGCCAAGCACACTCTGCATTTTAGTTGTGAAGCTACAAGTACGCGGCGGGCCCGACTTGTCGGGCCAATTCAGTGAGTGTCACGTAGTCAGAAGATCTAAGAGTTAAGCGATAGAAAGAGAGGTGCATAACAATTTCGTCTATAGAACCTCGTCGCAAGGCTAGGTGAATAAAACTGTAGATAAGTAGCGCTGTGCGACCTGAATTGCACTTTATTGTGTCGTAGCAAGAGTCGCTTTTTATTATGTAAATGATTTTGCGGAGTGAATCTTCTGTACTTGTACTATTTCTGTATTCTGTGAAGTATCTGTAAATGTATGTATTTACTATTCGTGGCTAAGTAATAACAGCCGCACGGTCAATCTATCAGGTTAAGCTACGCTTGCCGGGGTTGGCCCGTGGATGGGTGACCATCTTTACATATAGAGACTCCTCCGTGCCTCTGAAAGCACGTTAAGCCGTTGGTCCCGGCTGTTATTCGTGGATCTTTGATAGCCAGTTTTACCAAGGAGTATCGTATTACCCAGTTACTGGGTTATGGAGGTCAGATAGACAGTCGCTCCATGTAAAATACTGGTATTCAGCTGCATCCGGTTAGATTGGAAGCCGACCCCAACATAGTTGGGAAAAGGCTAGACAGATTTGATTTGAAGTATCTGTAAATAGGTAGGTACCGTAGACAGCACGTCTATGGTAATACTTTGACCTGGAGCTGGCCTGGCGTAGTACGGAGTAACAATAGAATGCGAGGCCAGCGTATACTGGTTTTGTTACTACTGATATTGATGCGGCCTAATGTAGCTACAAAACAAATGGACTTTATAGAGATCAGCTACATCACCTATCATTTTACTACTTATTATTTGTTAAATGTTAGTACAAACCTACTACAATCAATCTGCCTAGCCTTTTCCCAACTATGTTGGGGTCGGCTTCTAGTCTAACCGAATGCAGTTGAATACCAGTATTTTATATGGAGCGACTGCCTATCTGACCTCCACAACCCAGTTACTGGGTAACAAGGTACCCCTTGGTATAATACTGGTTGTCAGACTTTCAGGCTTCTGACGACCCATAACAACTGTCAAAGATCCAAGAAAGACAGCTGAAACTAACGGCTTAACATGCTTTCCGAGGCACGGAGGGGTCTTGGTATGTTAAGATGGTCACCTATCCACAGACAAACCTCGGCAAGCGTAGCTTAACCTGATCGATTGACTCGTGGGGCTGTTATATACAAACCTACTTACAGAAATAAAATCATTTATCATTTTGTAACTAAACATAACTATTGATTTTCCTAGCGTTGTTATTCGATTTTCCGTATCTAACTTATATACTTTAACTAGCTGACCGAACAGACGTTGTCCTGTTTCCTATAACTCGATCGCAGCGCCACCTACCGGGTCCAATTGTGAATCTAAACCACCCAGGGACTCATTCAAACACACACCAAAAATTTCATCAAAATCGGTTCAGCCGTTTAGGAGGAGTTCAGTGACATACACACTCACAGAAGAATTATATATATAAAGATAATACGTTAGATTACGTACAAAACAACTTTTTAATTACAAATAAATACAAACCAATTTTACAACTTTTACTTCCTATTCAACTTTTAAATTACTACGAGTATATACTTCGAAAGTAACTCATAATACCTCACAACTGGCCCATCGATTCAGTACAAACGATAATTTCCGTCGGGACTTCGATCTTCTGAACACCTGGGGGATACGAGTTCGTTCAAAACTTTCAGTATGTTTGACTTCCAACGAAGTAATGATTAAAATACGACAGTGAAATTGAAATGTAAATTGAAAATGGGGTTGCTAAGAGGGTTGGCGATACAGTTAACACATATAATGCCGTACTAACAAAATATCTAATTGTTTTTTTTTTTTTGTAAATTACGTCCATGGAATGTGAGGAATGTCTCATTGTACTATTTTCGTTAATAATCGAATAGTAAAATAAATAAATAAATAATGGTGGCTGCCATATAGGGCTGACGCGGAGCCACTGTAATAAAATTCTCAATGAGGCCGCGTCAATCAATGATATCATTGGCGTCAACCATTTTGTCAGCCATTTGATTTCAAAAGCGCACGACACCTCCGCCTCGCTAAATAAAAAGAAAAGCAATTAAAACATTTACCTACACGTTTCATTTGCAAAAAAAAACTAATTATTTTTCTCATCACTCTTTTCTTTTCGAAACTTCCACTTATAAACTTAATATTTAGGCTGACGTTAAGTTTGGGTTACATAATGACACAGTTTACATGTTTTCTTATAGTAAGATCGATCGCTATTTAAGTTAACACATTCGACCCACTTTTCATAGATCTCATACGCCATGCCGCCATACATATTGGAAGTGAACCCTCCGGGAGCGTCACCGGCATTACGTTTGCGCTAAAGTTAACCATCGCGGATGGTAAACGGTATTAGGTTTAAAACCGTACTATAAAACACTGTAAAATTGAGTTTTCAGGGGGTCTTTTCGCTATAGGTACGTAGTTTCCAACCTTTTAAATTTCTTGTGAATATTTGCGTGAACAAAAAAATTAAAATGCTTTGATTTTAAAACCAAGCAAGCATATACTCATAAATCTTGTTAAAAAATACATCAGATTTTATTTTCACGGTATATAATGCTGTATTCGCTAAGAAAAACCTACATTTAAAATGAGCCCTCCGTGAGGGTTCCCGGCATCCCAGATGCGACTAGGTGAACCCTCCAGGAGGGCTCCCGGCACTGAACGTATTAAGTGACCGACATACTAGTGATTTGACTTAGTTTCGCAGTCATCACCAAAGGTCATTGAAAACATCAATTAAAACTTTGCCAAAATACCTATTTCTTGCTCATAATTGAAAATAATTTCGTTTTGGCAAAAGCTAGGCTAGGCTAAGTGAAGTTTAGGTTAAAATGTTCAACATATTTAAGAAAGATGATACCACATACCTCAACATATCCCGCATCTTTCTGCCCCTTCTTGTCGGGTTCGTCATCTTCTGGAAGACCTTTCATTTCCTTCTTGCCTACCGGAGTATCTTCCTCTTCTTTCTCTTTGTCGGTCGCCGGAGTGACTGGGACTGCAGCAATGGAGCTTTCTTTTTCTTCTGTAAATTGTGTAGAATACTTTGTTATTCTAGGTTGTAAACACAAACAGAATGCTACGTTATACTCAATTTCGAAGGACCATGTAGAGAATGGTCACTGGTAATTAATTAAATGCTCGAAGGACCATGTAGAGAGTAGTGCTCGGCGCTATGGTGACCTAACACACCTTTCTCGTATTGATAGGATATGGTATATATGGTTTAAGTTAAAGTCTCGAATTATAGGGGAAATAGCTATATTAAATCACTATAACACTTAATTACAAGAACTGGTAGAAAATGGTAAACTATATAACTAACTTAATTATTGGTAAAATGTATGGTAAAATGGTATGGTAATGATTTCGAGTACGTGGTGTCTCTAATGAGATCTAAACGCGAACTGGCCCACATTTAGGTGAACGAGCGAATGTGCATATTTGCGTTCGATGCAATTATGCATTTTCGCTGAGTGTTCGATTAACTCGAACATACACAATACATAGTATAACACCAAGTTACTTTAACAGTTCCAAAAAAAAAAGTTTAACAGTGTCTTTAACGGTATTCAAAATGCTACGTTATCCGGTACGCGGTCGCCACTCCAGAACCTTTCAGCCTCATTGGCCATCGGTTTTGCGTGCAAGGTGTCCTGCCCACTGCCCACAAATAAATCTATAGCATTTATAATCAGCCTATAATGTTTCCACTGCTGGGACACAGGCCTCTGTGAGACGGGGTCCGCTAGGGCCAGTGCCTGCCGGGGGTTCGAAGAAAACCGATAGGGAAATCGTGGCCCCCGGCAACATGGCAACCGAAGGAACACGGGTGGGTTTTAGTCAGTAAGAGTCCGACACGCCCTCCCGCTCCACCCAGAGCTGGAGAAGTTATTTGATAATTTCCCACCCAAAAAAAAAAGGCCTCTGTGAGAGGGAGTGGGCCGTAATCCACCCCGCAGGCCCAGTGCGGGTTGGTAGATGTCACATGTCTTCGAATTTTTGGTTGTAGGACGACATGCCGGTTTCCTCACGATGTTGTTATATAACACATAACATAACATCACGCCTTGTTTCCCCGAAGGGTTGGGCAGAGGTGTCCTTGTAACAGGTACACCCACATTTCGCCAGTTATGTTTAAGTCCCATGTAATAGGGGGCGAGCCTATTGCCATCAACCGGGCACAAATCCAGACTCCGAGCTGCTACTGAGAAATTTCAGATAGAAAAACCCAATTACACTGCCCGACCCGGGAATCGAACCCAGGACCTCATACTCAGCAGTAGCGCTTGCGACCACTAGACCAACGAGGCAGTCAATACAACTCAATAATATAAAAAATCATAAAAATTATCAATACAACTCTCTAAGTTCATGTAATCACATTGAATGACTATTTCATGAAATCATGACATTTGAGGATTATACTAACTTAGGAGTTGTATTGAAAGAAAAAAAAATAAAGAAAAAAAATATGTTCACAAAAAAGAGCTTCAACACAAAAATGAGAAAAGGTTGGGGGAAGCATGCGTCACATCCACGCAAATCGGCTATCGCTCAGCATTATGCTACGACCCTTTGCAAGACAGAGCCCCAGCGCTGGTTTTCAGCGACAGCCGGCGCCGACGTAATGACGTCAACCGGTGCAGCAAACAAATATTAAGACGCTGTACCAATACAGCGTACTTAAAGAAAAATAATTTATTATAATTAAAATGTGATACATTTACTTAACAGATATAAAAAAATAGAGTTTAATAAAAAACTGTAACTCGACTACGGGAAAATAAAAATGATCTAAAAAGTACGAAACAAGCAAATATTTCAGACAGAAATCAAGACATAGGTACAAAAATGTCGGGTTACAGTTTTTTATTAAACTTTATTTTTTTTATTTTATACTTTTCCGTTTTTACACTTGATAAACGTAAATAAGAGTAATACAATAGTTCAGTAATTAACCTATTTTAAATTCCAATAGCAGTGCATAGTGCTTTGGATAAAACCATAGAGCGATTTATTTCGACGCCAACACCATATATCGATATCGAGCTTCGAAGAAATCCAAAATATAAATATTTCGTTGTAGGTATTTGTTTTTCTTCATAAGAGTGGAATTACAAATCGTTACTATTTATTAAGATTTGATTAACTGCACGTTGGTAACATCTTGCGATACTACGTAGCGCAGTCTCACTTTTGCTTGTTTTTAACGATTTAAACATATTTATTTACTTTAAAATATAATATTATAAATATATTTGTAATGTGCTCATTAAGACCTTTCTTTTGATACCAAACATGTCACGATCATCCCATTTTAATTATTTTCGAGGTTTGAAATGAACGTGTAAAGTCCACCAAATTAAATTTAGGGAAAAATTATATAGCCTATGTCACCCGGACCATTATTACGAATCTATTGATACCTCATTCATCAAAATCCGTTTAGCAGTTTAGGCGCTACGGTACACGTAAAAGCAAACATACATACATACAAACATACATACATAGACTGCTAAAATCATAACCCCTCCTTTTGGCTTTGCCGTAGTCGGGTAAAAAGAAATAGTCATACTTTATTCTATGTTACAAGAATATCATCCTCAAAAAACGTTTTACGTTTTATATAGTGGCAACATTTCGACTGCTGATTCCAATGATTATAATTCTGTAAAGCCATGTTAGTTACGGTCGCGAATCATATTAAAATCAACATACAACCTGACACTGACCTGCAAATTGCAAAAAACTAAAGTAAATTTGAATTTTGCGGGCCACCTTAGCACATCCCCTTAAATGAATTTATTCCGGAAGGTTTATGTGTATCAAAGATCATTAGTGAATTATAAAATAAGAAGCCTCCTCATCATCATCATCAGCCTATAATGTTCCCACTGCTGGGACACAGGCCTCCTCTCTGTGAGAGGCAGTGGGCCGTAATCCACCACGCGGGCCCAGTGCGGGTTGGTAGATGTCACATGTCTTCGAATTTTCGGTTCTAGAGCATGCCGGTTTCGTCATGATGTTTTCCTTCACCGTTTTGAGATCAGTGATGATAAAATAATTTACAAAAAGTAAAGCGTCTGGGTTCGAACTTACGACCTACTACTTTTAAGTCGCGGCCGTTACCACTGGGCCACCACTGCTCTCAAATAACAAGCCTGCTCGGTGTGATTTCCCATCGGCATAAATGATGATCTTCCATACAAAATTTTATCCCTGATAGCTTTAACCGCTTTAGTGAATGAATTTTCAAAAATCCTTCCTCAGTGCTCACTTTTTAGGGTTCCGTAGTAAACAAGGAACCCTTATAGTTTCGTCATGTCCGTCTGTCTGTCTGTCTGTCCGCGGTCTAGCTCCGAGACCCTTAGTACTAGAAAGTTGTAATTTGGCATAGATATACATATTTTTTTATGGTGTACATAATAAAGAATATTCTATCTTCTATCTATCTATTAATTACGCCAACAAAGTGGTAAAACAAAATTATGAAAAACATTTTTTTTTAGGGTAGGTACCTCTCATACACGTAAAGTGGTAATGTTTATTTTTTAATTTTTTACGCCATAGTGAGGGGTATCATTGGAAAGGTCCTTTAAAAATATTGTGAGTTTGTGAAAACCATTTTTGGATTCAGGGATTCGTTTGCGAAATATTAAGCTTTAAAGTGCTAATTTTTGTTAGAGTCAAGTGTCCCCCCCCCTGCCGGCTAAATGGTTGCTTTTGGGTATGTGAAAAAAATCACAACAGTAGCTGATATAACGAAATTAAAAGGAAAACTATCACAGTTAAGTAGGCTCTACAGGTTAACGAGTAATAATTGACCAACTTAACTTTGCAGTTGCAAAAACATGTTTTACCATATATTCCGTATGGGAGAACATATTTTTCAACTACAAAGTTAAGTTTGTTTTTGGGATAAATTCATCCCAACTACGGAACCCTTCATTGTGCGTGGTCCGACACACACTTGGCCGTTTTTAAGTGAAAACTTGTTTAGGCGCGTTGTGCATTTTTGAGATGGGACTAAACCAGTGGTTCTTAACCTTTTAGTGGTAAGGGACCATTTGCCAAAATTTCGATCTTGCCATGGACCACTAAATGTTTAAAGGTAATGTACAGTAAATTTAAATGAATGAATTGTTGTTCTTTTTATAAATAAAAGATGCATAACAGTATATTTTTTACGAAAATGTTATAGGTACTGCAGAAGTATTTGTATAATAGAAGTATGTATATTATTTTAATGCGATTTTAGTGACTGCATACTCTTTAGTAACTTCCGATTTCTTAGTTCAGTGCCACTTAAAGCCAAACGGATGTCGGCACTGTTTTTAATTGATTATCAGAAGCACCGAGAACTCCTGCTCGCATAGAAATGTCGATGAAAACAAAGTTATGTACCGTATAGAAATTTCTCGATTCTCGAATCTTTGGGAAAAAGTTGTCTTCTCAAAAAATCTTCAAGATATAAGTGACTATCGTATTGCATCTCAGTCACTTCTTGATATTAATCAGAAACCCCAGAAACTTTTGACAATGAAAGGATTGCGGATTAGTTTCCGAATACCTTTGTTCTCGCAGTCAGGAAAATAGTGATTGAATTCACTTTAAGATTTTCAAATGGAGTGTAATTTTCTTTTGTATTTCTTCAATACGCGTCGATGTGTTGATTCATTGCCACTTATTTAATCTTTTTAGGATGGCTACACGGACCACTTCGGGTGGGTCCAGGGACCACCCGTGGTCCGTGGACCACCGGTTAAGAACCACTGGACTAAACCATTGATTTCGCGACACCATGACATCTCATTTTTGTAAACGCGATTGTGGTCTTTATTTCTATTAAATTACGGATCAATGTTCTATGCAAGTATTTTTTACTTTAAAGGTTTTGTAAACGCGATTATGCTCTTTATTTATATTAAGTTACGGATCAATGTTCTATGCAAATACTTTTACTTTAAAGGTTTCGGAAGTATTCTTTTTTGTAAACGCGATTGTGCTCTTTATTTAGATATAGTTACGGAACAATGTTCTATACAAGTATTTTTCTTTTAAAGCGAATTTAAGATTTTTATTAAGTAAATGATCTCAAATATTGCATATTGACTTTGTCTGCTATTTCGCAATCTCGAAGGATTCCCGACAATTTAATATCGTCGTAACATAATCCATTAGTAGACGATCCCAAATTCCGAAGTATGTAATATGTAGTAAGAATTTAATATCTCGTTTTACGATTTCTGAATTTCAAGTGTGGCCTCACAAAGCTAGGAGTCCAATTTAAATCGATACTTCAGGTAGGTTGTATTGCTTTGCTTTGTGTACTCTCGATGTTACCCGAAGTTTTTACTACTTAATAATACTATACATACTATTAAACGAGCAATATTTGTATTGCAGTAGTTACACCGCCACATACAAACTACTCATCAAAGACTTGACGTCACACAAATCCTGCATCGCGTAATTAGAGTTTACCGCGCGATCGACATATATAGTTAGTTTATAATCTATCGGTATTATTTCCGTTAGATTACAAACTCTCGAAAAATTGTGAACTGCGACAAATCATTTACGATTTAACGCATTATTTTTCGAAAGTTTATATTATATCCATGAGAAACGAGCATAGTAAGCGCTGCCGCTGCCGCGGCAGCGCTTACTATGCTCACTCGACTCACGCGGTTGGTCACAGTTCTAACCTAACCTAACCCATTTCACCCAGTTCACAATTTTTCGACAGATTATGATCTAACGGAAATAATACCGATAGATTATGAACTAACGGTGCTCACAATCTTACGGTGACATATACAAGATTCCGACTTCAACCTTTGGGTAGTTGCCCGCCAGTCACAACATCTGTCTGGTCGGAGGATCCTCCCTTTTCTATGGTGGATGAGTGAACTTTACACCCTGTTCCTCATACCACTAAAGTAGGTATAATTCGCACCTTCATTTCGAAATCGTTACTAAACGAAATTTTCACGAAATTTTGATAATAACGCCATCTTACTTAAATCGGCAAAATCTAAATCGTACGGTACGACGTACCTTCATTTAGAAACCGTTACTAAATGAAAAAACTAAATTTTACAGGAGAATTAATTTACAATTTAGATTTTGCCGATCTAAGTAAGATGGCGTTATTATAAAAATTTTGTGAAAATTTCGTTTAGTAACGATTTCGAAATGAAGGTGCGATTTGTTTGTATTTTATATTTGTACTCACGTTCTCGAAATCGGCTCTAACGATTTCGATGAAAGGTGCAATGTAGGGGTTTACGGGGGCAAAAAATCGATCTAGCTAGGTCTCATATTTGGGAAAATTTGTTTTCTCTATTTTCACAGCCTCGGGAATGTGATACAACGTTGGAATACCTGGACGATATGTTTATTTTTATTTTCACCCGAGCAGAGCTCGGTTGACCAGGTTCTTTATGTAATACGTTGTTCATTTATGAATATTATTTTTTATTATTTATATACACACAGTAAAATAGATTTAGATACGACATATAAGACAACATATAACATACAAGAACATTGATATGAGATATACAAAATTTTCATTTTAGAACTGTAACAAAACATAAAAATATTTGATTTATTTCGACTCATTCTTAAATTTCGCGGAACGAACATTGTTTTTTTGTTTTCTTAAATTTCGAGGAACTAACTAACATTGCTTTTGTATCGTATTCTATTCGAATGGCCGAATGTGACGAATGTGTGTGTATGTGTGTGTTGGGGTGTGTGTGTGTGTTGTGTGATGTGTGTGTGTGTGTGTGTGGCTCTATGAGTGAGAAAACGGGTTACGGGTGGTTAGAAGCCCAAAAGTCTGACAACCAGTCTTACCAAGGAGTATCATGTTACCTAGTAACTAGATTGTGGAGGTCAGATAGGCGGGCGCTCCATGTAAAATACTGGTATTCAGCTGCATCTGGTTAGGATGTTTAGGAAGCTGACCCCAACATAGTTGGGAAGGCTAGGCAGAAGTCTAACTAGAGTTAATGAGAAACCTCCTTAACCTAGCGGTTTAGGCTGTGCGTGGTCTGTCAGTGAAGGAATAAATTCAAGAATTTTATCAAGTGTATAAGTAGAATGATCCCTATTCAGGATTTCAGTCATTTCAAATAACACCTTGTATTCTAAAAACCTTACCCGCAATAGTTTCCTGTTTGGCAGTAACTTCAGGCTTATTGGTAGGTCCGAAGACCGGACCGGTTTCTTCTGCCGGTTTGTCGATAGGTTCCGAAGCGTTGGACGGTTTGTACACCGCTTGGAACACTGAGTAGGCGATGAAGAACACGGAGACGGTCAGCCATCGGTGCCGACGAGGTCTTCTCATCCTCTGAAATGGAAAGAGAGAAAGAAACTTTAGATAGAAGTAGTTAAAAAAAGACGCGGGTTTTTAACCGACTTCCAAAAAGGAGGAGGTTATATGTTCGTAGCGTGTTTTTTTTTTTTATGTATGTCCGCCGATTTCTCCGTCATTTGTGGACGGATTTTGAAAATTCTTTTTTCGTTTGAAAGAGTATGCTCTAAAATTGGTCCCATATAAATTTTATTAACTTTTCTCGGGTGGTTTTTAAGTTAGCTGCAATAATACGTATTTTTTTCTCACTTAGTATGTAGATGATATGATAAGTTCCACTGGTAGCAGGTAGTGGTATTCGAATGTGTAGGTAGGTACCACAACTAAAAAGTGAAAAATAAAAACGTTTCACAAAAAAAAAAAACAACCGCCTTCCAAAAAAAACACTACAAAGTGAAAAATTACTTTAATTTCGGAAGTCGCTGGCAAAAAAGTAAAATACAAAACCAAATTAAAGTTATTATTCACTTTGCAGTATTTTTTTTTGGAAGTCGGTTGTTTTTTTTTGTAAAAAGTTTTTTTGATGACATCGTTATACATACATACATATATAAACTCACGCCTTCTTCCCATGGGGGTAGGCAGAAACTACAGAACACCACCTGCTACGATCCTTACATACTCCTTTTGCCTCGTTTACGTTCATACATCTGGTCATACACGCACGCCGGTTGCGAGTACTACGCACCTGGCCTTTCTGAAGAACATCACCAATAAGGTCAGTATATGTTCTCCTAGGGCGTCCCCGCCCGGCCTTTCCCTTTACATCAGCCTTGTAAATACATGTTGTTAGTCGCCTTTCATTCATCCTCTCAACATGCCCAAACCATCACAGCATATCCTTTTCAATTTTTGTCACTACATTTTCTTTTAAATCACACCGCTGTCTTATCACATCATTAATCATTATAATCACAACGAAACACACGGGTACGTACTAGAACACAAAGATAGGTAGTAATGAAAAAGTTTAGTCTATATAGGCCTCAGACCAAATAAAAAAACCAAGACAGAGCGCTGTCAACAGTGACATGAGGCCGGTTTCGTGTGTACTTAGTGAGGTGTAGTTTGATTGCAAATGGTTGTAAATGTGTGCGTGTGAGCGTATGTACACAGAGCGGAGGTGTAGTTTTGGCATGCTTCATTGTATTGTTCGCAGCACTATGTTTTGGGTTTTTTTTTTGGTCTGATTATAAAGCTTTTATTACAATCCACACTTTCATGTTAAATCAATGGTCGTGTGGCCCAATGGCTTTATTTTTTCAGCAATTCTTCAATGTTTTTCTTTTTTTTTTCTTAATTGAATATAATATATTTTTAATATAATATTTTTTATTAACTATAATGTTGATACAACTCATCTATCCTAAACAAAAACTCAGTGTACAAAGTTTAGAGCATTTTAAAGATAGAGTTAACGACGATGTCTGTGCTAGTATGAACTGTGTGACAGACATCGGCGCCTTCCTCCTACAATCATGGTTTGCTATTCGTTTCAATATAATGATACAAAAATAGTCCTTGTATTAAGTTACGCTCATTTTAAGTAATAAAAAAATTGAATGGAATGTAATTATTAGATTGAAAAATAAGATTGAATGATGATTCAAAACGTAACTGAAACTTTTCCCAATAACAATTAAGTATAGCTCGTTTCTTAATTTAGTATCTACTGCCAATCATCGTCATCATTTCAGCCGAAAGACGTCCACTGCTGGACATAGGCTTCCCCCAAACACCCTACTGCCAATCAGCTTTTATTAAACGTAGGTACTTTCTGAAATGATGGAAATCTAAATGCATTCGCAATGGCAACTAAAATTCGTGAAGTCCAAACGAGTCTGCTTACCTCAAAAGTGTTAACAGAGCGGGTTGATAGTCATATAAATATACTTAATGATTTATTCTTTGAACATAAAAAATCAAACGATTTATAAAGCGCATGAAAATCTCCCTAATCGGTTTTGTAAATGCCTTTTTACATTTTCTTTCAAGAAATAATCAACCTTTCAGAATTTGCACGTGTTATCAATATGACATTACCATTTTTTTTTATATTTTAACATATTGACGAAGGAAATACGTCATTCAGCCGGAATAAAACCTCTATCATCATCTGCCTAGCCTTTTCCCAATTATGTTGGGGTCGGCTTCTAGTCTAACCGGATGCAGCTGAATACCAGTATTTTACATGGAGTGACTGCCTATCTGGCTTCCACAACCCAGTTACTGGGTATACGATACCCCTTGGTAAGACTGATTGTCAGACTTTTGGGCTTCTGAAGACCCGTAACGACTGTCAAATATCAATGAAAAATCCAGCGGCTTAACGTGCTCTTCGAGGCACGGAGGAGTCTCGATATGTAATAGATGGTCACCCATCCACGGACTGACCTCGGCAAGAGTTGCTTAACCCTGAAGATTGACCCGAGCGGCTGTTATTATGTAGCCACGAGCCCCTCTTTATTGATATTAAATCGAAATCGCTTCTCACAGCAAAGAGCACTTCTTAAAGCGATAAACATCGTTTTATTATATTTGTCCCAAAAAATATAACCGTAATAAAGTTTGTAGTTTATGGAGTGGCAAATTATCGCTGTTTTTATGTTGTATATTGATTTTATTGAATACATATGAAGGTCAGGAGGCAGTTTGAGTAAATTGGGTAGGGGAGGCGAAGACCTGCGTGTCATGGCAATTATTGGAGAAATTACACATCGACAGTTTAACAGAGCACGCTAGAAGTCACGGCCTCAACGTCGATGTAGGTATAAAGAATGGTCACCCATCCATAAATTGAACGTGGCAAGTGTAGCTTAACTTTGCAGATTGATCGATTTGCGTGACTGTTTTTAACTACAAACCTCGTTAAAATCAACATCTACACAACAACTACATATTATGAATGGCATTTATTTAAGTGAACCTCAAATAATTCTAATTATACTTTCCCAAAAAACATGATTGATGACTTGTAATAATAAGGATGATCTCTGAGAAGCCAGTCGAGCTTCACGTGTCGAGATGATGTTTTTTTGACATGAGTGATCTTATTATTTGTATTTTGATGTTTTTTAATTTAATTATCAATGATCACTAACATACTTTTAAGACCTTTGTAACTAACAATTTATGGACATATCAATTAGTCTGAATGAAATGAATTTATTCATTATAATTCCGATTTTGGGGTCTTGAAAATACTAAATAGCTAAGTAACTGCGACCAACTTGAATGTAGTGAACTTGTCACAGTTCTAACATAAACTATTTGGTCGGGGTGCTTTCTATCTTAGTTACTGCGACCAATTCGGTTCGCGCGAGGTTGGTCATATTTCTAACCTAACCTAACCCGTTTGGTCGGGGTATCCTAACTTATTTACTGTGACCAACTTAATAAAAGGCCGGAAAGTTAAAAAGAGACTCATTTGTTTTAAAACGTGTGCATCATTAGAAGCCCAAAAAGGTTTTATTGGTCATTAATTTTAAAAAGTCAAAAAAGTACAGCTAAAGTTTTGTATATGGTATACTTTTACATCAATCAGTTATGTCAGTTTCGGGGTTGTAAGTAGATCTAATGATTTTGATATTTTGCCTTTTGATTATTGCTTAATAGATTACCTATGTGTAAATTACTGTGTTGTACCTATGCTCTACCTCCATACTATGACAAAACTGTATCAAAACCAAACTGCATCGTGCTAAAGTGACTATTCTTTACCAGGAATAAATCAGAATATAAACAAAATAACCTATCAAAAACAAAAAGACAAACAAAGTATCAAATTCTTTTTCGTAGGACAGGATGGTGTTGCCGTCTATAGATTTTCAAATTCCACCGTTTTTTTACTTATGCAGACTTAGCGTGGCCAGACTTTATATCCTAAGAAGCTCCGTAATATATCATCATATTTTTAATATTATTATATATCTTTATTTCAGACATACGTCCATACATTTTAACACAAATATGCTTCCTCTCTCCTACTTATTTAAAATTGTGCTGTGCCCGAGGGGATCCATAATTGTTTCTATTTATTTATTCTTACCACCTGTATATGTACATTATGGAGTGCAATAAAGATAAATTGAAATTAAAAAACATAAATTTATGTTTAGTCCTGTCAAATTAATCAGCGCCTGTCAGTCTCCATACAAGTTTAGACGTGATTAACAACTTGCCAACTAAAATTACGTCAATTTACGTCAAGCGCTGATTAATTTGACAGGACTAAACTAAAATTTATCTTCTGTCCTTTTCTTAATGAAATAGAAAGAAAAAGATGCACTGAACTTAAATTTAGTGTAGTTTGTGAACAAGGGAATCGGCACCATTGTAATTGCTTTATCGACGGCTCATAAGTATACTGAGTCAACTATACTTCTAATAACTTTACAGGAAGGCGATAAGAAGATCGAATCGTTATATTTAAATTGTTAATACAACCAGGAAAAAATAACTAAGTATAGTGAATTAAATATAATAAAGCCTCTCATCTATACAAAATAAATTTCATATTATTTTATTAATTTATGAGATAATGTAGATAGACTAGTATACGGCGATAATTTGTTTCTTAAAAATGGATCAAGTACCACTTATATTTTTATACGTCGCATTATTGAATCTACGTTATGGGGCAAAAAATATTTTTATTTACTTATTGGATTTTTTGTATATTATATTGTCTGTCATGGATTTATATTTTGTTAAAATATAATAAGTTGACTCACTATACATGGACATAATTTTAAATGTGAACCATACTTAAATTGAGTCAAGTGTGGTACAAAATAGTTAAAACAATCAAAAACGCCTTTAATGTTTAATATTTTAATCAAAGAGATGTCAAAATGGTATTGGTAACATTAACACAACTTTAGGATATCTATAAAATTAACAAAAAATAACAAAAATCAACAATACTACCAATAAAAACAAAAACCTAAGTCGGTCTAGTCTTAGGTAATAAAAATATTGATTGTATCAATTGCACGTTTTTGTAAAATAGGAGAATTATTTATGATTTGTTTGAAATAACTATAATTTAGGAACAATACAAAACAAATAAACAAAAGAAATCTTTCTTAATTTTTTAAAGAAAATCACAATTCTTAATATCCTTATACTTAGTATTTATTGCTGAGAATAAAATCAGTTTAAAAATTAACTTATGAGCTAAGTACTTAATAATTATCTACGAAAAAAATCAATCTAGATAAAGAAAAAAGACAAATTATTAATTATTCTGAATCGCTTTCATTTCTATTGCTGTCAATCTTAATTAACACTAATTTACTTATCACTAATTTGTTGCACATGTCCATTAAACCTTTGTGTTTATTTTTATCTATTGGGATTGGCCTGTTATAAGCTGGGCGAAGATCACGAAAATCTATATTAGGGACAGTTTGATTACGTGTTGCTTTAGGTTTATTAGCAGTCAATACAGTTATAAGAATCTTTTATGTACCTAACTAGTTTACCGTATCGATGGAGCCCTATCCTCCCCCCGTCCCATAAGGGCAGGAGTCCCTCAGGGCTCAGTGATAGCTCCCCTCGCATTCACACTATTTACTAGCGATATCCCCAAACACAATAGGACGCAGCTCGCTCTGTTCGCAGACGACACAGCGATCATATGTAAAGGTAGTTCCCCTTCGTCTCTCCTAACTCTACAAAAGGCTGTCAATAACCTTGGCGCCTGGTTTAGACGGTGGAGAATCGAAGTAAATCCTGACAAAAGTCAAGCGGTTTTATTCTCGAAACCAAGATCTAGACCCCGACAAATCACCTTGTTCGGCAAGCCGATCCCTTCGTTCGCGAGCCGCTTTCGCTCTAGGTAGACTTCACTTCATTCTAAACGCACGCAGCAAATTGTCTCTCAAGTGCAAATTGCGCATCTATATAGCGTGTATTCGTCCCATCATGACTTATGCGGGAGCAGTATTTGCCCACGCCAAACCCCAATCCATCCATAGGATGCAGACCCTGCCACGGGAGCCCCCTGGTTCGTCCGAAACGAGATCCTCCATCTCGATTGTAAAATCCCAATCATTCACCAGTTTCTCAAACGCCTCACCAAGCGTTACTTTGACTCCGCTCTCAGACATCGCAACCCTCTGGTTGTCGAGGCAGCCGATTATACCCCATCCCGTATTAGTTCGACCCGTCGCCCTAGGCATGTTCTCTCCGACCCAGATGACCCCATCATACTCCTCCAGGAGCAGAATAGGGCCACCAATACAGTATACAAAAACAGACGCCTCCCGTCATTCCGACCTCGCCGCCGAGGTCCTTTGCGATCGCGACCGATTCCCCGAGTAAATTAAACTCCCCCCGACCCTTGCTGGAAAACGAGGTGCCAGCAGTTGTTGCAGCTGAGCACGTAGCCTTAAATACCCCGCCTAATAATCATGATGGAAATATAATTTTGATCCAGCCTATCCCTTCTTGCTGTCCTCCCCTCAGCGATGACCTATACAATTATGACTCTATACAATTATGATTTTAAATTTAAATAAAAATAACACAAGTAAAACAACTATTTCTTGATAACAAAAAGCACATAATAACGTCCACACACCGCACTGTTTCGCCGTATACTGAGCCAATTTGAACTTGCACCAAAATGAGCGCATTCGCGTCCCGCGTATATTGGTAGCAAACACTTGACTCAGTTTACTGAGTGCAAAATAAATAAATTACTATACTTGATCCAGTATACGCTATTTTTTTTTAGTTATTTATAAAGATATGTTTTTTTTTCTTTTACAGGTCAATAGAAAATGATTTAATTATTGTTAATACACAAAAAAGTGCAATTCTCAAAATTTGTTAGTTGACTCAGTATACTTAGGAGCCGTCGTTATCACCCTAAGCTTGAATGTCGCTTGCACGCTATTCAACGACAAGGACTATTTTTCTATGTGACAGCTAGTTAGCTAGTTCCAACCATAAACATAGAGAATGGACTGAGCGTTCTGTATTCAGTTGCGCAGTGAATATAGACCGCACATTCGCTTTCTCTCTTTCATACTTTTGGGTACGAGAGAGACAAAGAGAATGTGCGGCCAGTAGTTGTTTTTTGCAGTGAAAACTTCTTTAAGCGCGTTGGGCATTTTTGAGATGGGAAAAAAACAATTGAACTCGCGACACCATTACCAACACCTCATTTTTGTAAACGCGATTCTGCTCTTTTTTTATATTACGTTACGGATCCAATGTTCCATGCAAGTACTTTTACTTTAAAGGTTTTGGAAGTTTTTTTTTGTAAACGCCATTGTGCTCTTTATTTAGATAAAGTTACGGACCAATGTTCTGCCGTCATAAGGAAAAAGGGCACAACTAACATTTTTTCCGAAATTTAGTTATATACATATTCGGAATCAGAAAAAAAAGGCCCATCTGCCAATATTTTTTGTACAATTTTAGGAACAAGATAAACAAAAATACCGTAAGCTCAACAGGCACAACTGAGCCACATTTTAAAGACCAATAAAAAATTTAAACTCGATTTTCTGCATATTTATAAAATGTTAGATTTTTCACTATGACGGCAGTGTTCTATACAAGTATTTTTCTTCCACCAAGGCGATCTTGTTTAAGTTTTCACTTCTGTCGGCACTCCCGCAGTGCCACTGTTTTTTTTGCGCCTTTTACAGGTTTGCAGAAAAGAGACAGGTATTGGCCGCACAGTCGCTTTGTCTCTTTTCAGAGAGTAGTTATTTTTGTGAGGCTAAGTCCACTTCCACTCTCGGTCCATGGTTCTAACTTAGTAATAAAGACTTTTTTTGACAAAAAATACAACCGAATTTCAAACTAGAAAGTGAAAAATAACTTTAATTTCAGAAGTCGGTGTCTTTAGATCAGTATTTTAGTTTTTTGACACAGACTTCTGAAATTAAAGTTATTTTTCACTTTGTAGTTTGGAAGTATATTAGTATTAGTAGTATTTTTTGTAAAAAAATCTTTATTTCTCGCTTTTTAGTGGGTCAATTTGTAATTTATCTAAGTTACATTAGCCTAGTGCCAACTGCTCATCACCTTTTACAAAATATTGCTTTTCCCGATTCAGGGACGTACATCGTTGAGGAGTTCTCCTGGTACTTCACCACCAGCTCCAATTCTCCATATGCATTGTGACGAGAATAAGTTGCATTGCAACCATATTAAAGTAATCGAATCGCAACCCGTGAAATACTTATTATTGAGTAGTTCCGGTGTCTATTTGTGGTCTTCATCATCAGTTCCACTTAACTAACTAGTACTTTTCAAGAGCAACTGCACGAGTTACTATAAAAAATACCCAAATCGCTATAGGTTTACCTGTAATATTTGAAGAGTTCCCTCGATTTCTCTAGGATGCCATCATCAGATCCTGGTTTCCTTATCATGGTACTACCCTTGGAATATCTCCTTTCCAACAAAAAAAGAATCATCAAAATCGGTTCATAAACGACGAAGTTATCCGCGAACACACATTAAAAAATATATATATATATATACGGTCGAATTGAGTAACCTCCTTTTTTTGAAGTCAGTTAAAAAAAGTAGGAATTGTTGTCGAAAGTGCAAAGGAAAAGTAACGTTATTTTCCCATCTGAAACAGTTTAATTGCATGTAAGCGCCGTAACTGAAATAACAGATAAATGTATATTTATTCTAGCACAGCAAATAAAATTGAAAATACGGAGCCGAATTACGGTTGTAGCAAAAATAACGATGGTGACGCGTGGTACACAGGTCGCCGGGTTATTTTGCATTATTTTTCACGTGAATGCGAAAAACTCTTTGATAAAATTATTAAAAGAGCCGTAAAGGCTGGAAATTTTGCTTTTCGGTCGAGGAATACGAGAATATTTATGATAAAAAGTTATGTTTTTAATCAACTCAGCTATCGATGTCCATTGCTGGCGTGTTTGTTATCCTACTTCTTCTTCCCAGCTAAAGCGAAGGAAGTGGTGGGCGTTTTGGGGGACTGTCTTATATAATTTTGACGTTCAAACCGTGCTGATTCTCGGTCTAAAATGAACATACTGCCTCGTTAGTGGTCGCAAGCGCTACTGTAGTGCTATTCTGTAACCATCTCACCGTGTTATCTTAAGTGAAGTGAGCGTGGAGTGAGCTGTCAGTTGCTAAGGATTGACACTATTGGCAGCTCACTTCACCTAAGTTATCACGGTGAGATTTTTATAGAATAGCACTACTGTTGAGGATGATGTCCTGGGTTCGATTCCCAGATCAGGCAAAGTGTTATTGGGTTTTTTCATCGAGAATTTCTCAGTAGCAGCCCGGAGTCTGGATTTGTGCCCGGTTGTTAAAGAAGAGAGAAAAAAGAAGAAAAAATTATTTATTGACATAAAACAATTTTTAAAGCCAAATATAAGAATTCTCTGACTTCTGCGCTAGTAATAACTATGTTGCAGGAGCCAGGGTCCTCCCTTAATAAAAGACACATTTTTTTTTTGTTTTATGACTACACAAAAAATAAAAAAAGGATTGTGTGGTTTTATGAAACCACGGTAAACGTGAAACTTCTATGGGCGCCGCCATATTGGCCTTGGCTGCTCTGACGAGCGCCTTTCACTTTATCCCTAATCCGCGGCCGACCGTCACGCGACATGCAACACACGGACGAAAAAGTTTGAGACGATGTAATAAAAGTTTCACTTTAAAATAAAATAAAAAGGAAACAAAAGAGACTTTTCACTTTTTAAAGTGATGTTTAAATCTAGAATTATACAAGATTTTTTTTTTAATTAAAACAAAAATGAACAAAAAAATATATTTATACTAGCGGACCTGACAGACGTTGTCCTGACCGAATACCGCCACCTATCGGGTCCGATTGTGAATCTAAACCATTCCCAGATCCCCTTGAACACACACAAAAAATTTCATCAAAATCGGTCCAGTCGTTTGAGAGAAGTTCAGTGACATACACACTCACAGAAGAATTATATATATAAAGATATAACATAGCACGGTACCACTATTGCGCGAAAGTATGTTTGTCAGTGAAAGTGTGTATGTATTTGTGTTTGTGTGTGTATGAATGAGTTAGAATGTCGGAATTGTTTGTAGGCTCGCCCCCTATTACATGGGACTTAAACATAACTGGCGAAATGTGGGTGTACACATCTGCTTGACCCTTTGGGGATTATAGGCGTGATGTTATGTAATAATAAATATCTCATTAAAGTTATATTTTCATGCTTGACACAGAAAAATTACTTCAACTTGTTATAAACGTAATATCGATAAGAAAGGTAAATGCCAATCAGTTAATTAAATATTATCGTTTAGTTTAATGGCTTAGTTGTTAACCGCTTTGTAACCATTCTATTGTGTTATCAACTGCCGCATTATGATCGGAAATATAATTTTCTTTTATTTATTCGTTTACTAGGTAGTAATAGTAGGTACCTACTACGCTTTGGAATGGGCAACTCGCTTCATATTTCTGACCGACTCCTTACCAATTCAAAAGTGCCTGTAAATGGTTTGATTGAAATAAATGCTTTGAGTTTGAGAAAAAAACATGCATAAGTTTTAAAATATTATGTGTGAAACGAGTATTTTCAATAATATTAACTTATTTTTTATAAGACTTTATTCTTATCTTATGACAGGTAATAAATCAGCTTGTCGCAAATCAAATCAAGTCATTTATTTCTTTGCAAAAATGGGTATAGTACAGACGTCAGCACATCAAGCTACCCGAAACTGTCAAATTTTCCTAATCAACTTTGAACCTTATCATTCAACAATAAAGTTGAAAATCTATTAAATAAATTTGACAGATCGTAGTAGCTTGATGTGCTGGCATCTGTACATAGGTGTTTTTATAATAAAGTTCTCCATATTTTACCGTCACGTGGGCATGCAAAGGTTTACAATTCCAATTTTTTTTTTTTGAAATATGCAGATCATTGGAATTACAAAAAATAAAATATAAATATCAGTGCGGTCACAGCAATAAAAAATATAAAATAAGAGTAAGTAAGCGAACCAGGTTCACAATAATTATGTCTATCAGAGTATGTCAAAAAAAAAAAAACTATGGAATAGTGTTGTATGTTCGATTCAAAAATCGTTCGATGTTTACGTCTCGCGTTCGTGCTAGGGCGTCTGAGTAGTCGAACTTAGCGACCGTGACTTTGCCGCATGACGCGCGTCTTTCGAGGTCGAAACTAGTCGAATGAGCCCAAAATATGTCTTAAAAAACCAATCAATCTGCCTAGCCTTTTCCCAACTATATTGGGGTCGGCTTCCAGTCTAACCGGATGCAGCTGAATATCAGTATTTTACATGGAGCGACTGCCTATCTGACCTCCACAACCCAGTAACTGGGTAATACGATACCCCTTGGTAAGACTGGTTGTCAGACTCTCGGGCTTCTGACGACCCGTAACGACCGTCAAAGATCCACAAATGACAGCCAGGACCAACGGCTTAGCGTGCTTTCCGAGGCACGGAGGAGTCTCGGTATGTAAAGATGGCATCCATCCACAGACCAACCCCGGCAAGCGTAGCTTAACCGAATGAACCGACCCGTGCGGCTGTTATTACTTAGCCACGAGCTCCTCATGTCTTAAAAAACCGTAGTTTAACGGTTTTTTGAAATATCGTTTCAGTCAGTACCCATTTAATTACTGTGAAAAATAAAGCCATGTACAGACTTCCTCCTTCTATAAAAATGTAGACACAGGAATGACGCAGCGTTTCCCTTGCCGCGATCAATCACTAAGGAGTGACGTCAGCGCGATGTGGCTGATAGACGATTAAGGGCGGGGAACAGACGACGCGATTTCTTGACTCCGAGACGTGTTATTGATCGTCGTGTCTGACGTAGAACATCGATTGACAAGACTTGTCGAGTTGTCTGAAATACACTCACCGGCGGTAAATGTGACCCAAGCCCTAAACGCGAATTTGTGAACGAACTAAACTTATTCTTTGAGATTTTTAATAAAAATTGATGCCAAGTAGCTTCTTATTTTTATTTTATAAATTATTAATCATTTATTTCAGAATAAAACATTGTAAGTAAACAGTACTTATAACTATGTTAGTAAATTATTTATTAATTGTTATTATTATTTACAATTCCGCTATTTAATATAATATATGAAGACTATTTAGTATTATTTTATGAAGGTAAAAAATATTTTAAGTTACATTCCTGAGAAACTTTTTGGCATAATTTTTTACAAAAGTCAGTTTTATACTAACCTTATGTGAAATTATTCACTAAAACCAACGTAAGAAGCTACTGGCATCTATTCTCATTTAAAACACACGAATAAGTTTCATTTTGATCACTTTTTAAAAGTGGGCAACGTCGCAAATAGATGTCAAAAATTTCGCTGTTTTGATTAATTTAGCAATATTACTGTATGGAAATATGAAATATGGCTAAACTAGTGAACTAGAATATTGATTATGAAATGAAAAAATTAATATCGTTACACCGAATATTTAGTTTTTAATGCAATAAAAGTTTTTGGAAACTTTTCAAATGCCTTTTTTGCACCTAAAACGGTTACAACATCGAATTCAGTGTTATAATTGCAATTCATTATTAATATTCTAGTTCACTAGTCGGCGATATTTCATATTTCCATACAGTCAATCAATCTGCCTAGCCTTTTCCCAACTATATTGGGGTCGGCTTCTAGTCTAACCGGATGCAGCTGAATACCAATATTTTACATGGAGCGACTGCCTATCGGACCTCCACAACCCAGTAACTGGGTAATACGATACCCCTTGGTAAGACCGGTTGTCAAATTTTCGGGCTTCTGATGACCCGTAACGACTGTCAAAGATCCACGAATGACAGTTGGGACCAACGGCTTAACGTGCTTTCCAAGGCAAGGAGGAGTCTCGGTATGTAGAAATGGTCACCCATCCACGGACCAACCCCGGCAAGCGTAGCTTAACCTGACAGATCGACCCGAGCGGCTGTTAGTACTTAGCCACGAGCTCCTCTTTTAAAATAAATGCTCTTAAGGCTTGGGCCATACTTACTGTCGCTGAGTTGTCACTTGGTTTTTGTAACAAAAAAGTTGTGATTGGAAATCGATTTAGCTGAATGCGTTCTAATTAGATGGTGGTGTTGAAATCTGATTACTTTTTAGAAAGTTGTTTTTAAAAGGATATTAAATCATCGATGTAATAATTTTCAATAGATCTCGTTCTGTTTATGATTATAGAAATAACACCGCGTTTATAATAAATAAAAATATATAGTTTAAAATATTGTACCTGGGCGACCGAGCTCTGTTCTGGTGAAACTAGAGAATGATCATTTAATAGTATAGGAAAGTTCATACTAATTCCATGATAGTTCATACTAATTCCATGCTGCCATGATAGTAGGTACTTAGTAATTCCATGCTGCCATGATAGTAGGTACTTACTAATTCCATGCTGCCATGATAGTAGGTACTTAGTAATTCCATGCTGCCATGATAGTAGGTACTTACTAATTCCATGCTGCCATGATAGTAGGTACTTACTAATTCCATGCTGCCATGATAGTAGGTACTTACTAATTCCATGCTGCCATGATAGTAGGTACTTAGTAATTCCATGCTGCCATGATAGTAGGTACTTACTAATTCCATGCTGCCATGATAGTAGGTACTTACTAATTCCATGCTGCCATGATAGTAGGTACTTACTAATTCCATGCTGCCATGATAGTAGGTACTTACTAATTCCATGCTGCCATGATAGTAGGTACTTACTAATTCCATGCTGCCATGATAGTAGGTACTTACTAATTCCATGCTGCCATGATAGTAGGTACTTAGTAATTCCATGCTGCCATGATAGTAGGTACTTACTAATTCCATGCTGCCATGATAGTAGGTACTTACTAATTCCATGCTGCCATGATAGTAGGTACTTACTAATTCCATGCTGCCATGATAGTAGGTACTTAGTAATTCCATGCTGCCATGATAGTAGGTACTTACTAATTCCATGCTGCCATGATAGTAGGTACTTAGTAATTCCATGCTGCCATGATAGTAGGTACTTACTAATTCCATGCTGCCATGATAGTAGGTACTTACTAATTCCATGCTGCCATGATAGTAGGTACTTACTAATTCCATGCTGCCATGATAGTAGGTACTTAGTAATTCCATGCTGCCATGATAGTAGGTACTTACTAATTCCATGCTGCCATGATAGTAGGTACTTACTAATTCCATGCTGCCATGATAGTAGGTACTTACTAATTCCATGCTGCCATGATAGTAGGTACTTAGTAATTCCATGCTGCCATGATAGTAGGTACTTACTAATTCCATGCTGCCATGATAGTAGGTACTTACTAATTCCATGCTGCCATGTCATTATTCTAAGGTAGCCATCTTGTTCTAAACTGTGGACGACCGAGCTCTGCTCGGGTGAAAATACGGAGAAAATGAATTTTCTCCGTTATGAGACTTAGCTAGATCAATTTTTCGCCCCCGTAAACTATATTGCAACTTTCATCGAAATCGTTATAGCCATTTTCGAGAATGTGATTACAAATATATAAATATGCTAGGTTTTTGTACCAGGTATTTATTTGCAAGTACGGGTGCCGACCCGAAATGCTCGCAAGACTTCAAAGTATTTTATTATTTTACTTGGCTACTCGCTCCGTCGACGCTCGACGCGATTATGCTCCTTATGTTTATTGACTTACGTATCAATTTTCTATGCATTATTTTTACTTTAAAGGTTTAGATTTTTTTTTGTAAACGCGATTGTGGTCTTTATTTGTATAAAGTTACGGACCAATGTTGTATGCAAGTATTTTTCTTCCAAAAAGGCTTGGAAGTTGGAAGTATCCTTTTTTGCATACGCGATTGTAGTCCTTATTTGTGTTATGTTACGGATCTATTTTCGATGCAGAAAGAAATTACTTGAATGTATCTCGAGCCCTGGTTTTTGGCGCTGGTGTTTAAAGGTAAAGACGTACTTGGAAGCCTTTTTATTTTTTGGGTGGGAAATTATCAAATAACTTCTCCAGCTCTGGGCGGAGCGGGAGGGTGTGTCAGACTCTTACTAACTAAAACCGACCCATGTTCCTTCGGTTGCCATGTTGCCGGGGGCCACGATCTCCCTTTCGGTTTTCTTCGCAACTCAGGCATCGGCCCTAGCGGACCCCGTCAATTCTGCTGACGTACTTGGAAGCCCTGGTACTCGATTTTGCAAGTACGCACATGAATACCCTGAAGTGGCTTTTGTGATATGATATTTTTAACCACCCTCTTATCATTCTTTCCTTGTCACGTTTCTGAACTTGGGTTGGGTAGGATATTTTGAGCTCCACAGCAAGTCAAAAAAACCCACACTCGAGCGGTTTACCAGTAACCACTGAAGTGTTCCACTATCCACCATCTGGCTTCATCATTAGACCCTCGACACCAAGCACAATCTATTGGACTCTACAAAACGAATTATATGAGCCCAAACTCGAGGGGTTTAATTAGTAGCCACTAAAGAATTCCACTATCCACCTCCTGGCTCCATCATCAGATCAGCTCTAAGATACCAAGTTATAGTATTGTCATCCGAACTACATAAACATATAAAGTTTAATTTCGATACGACAATAGAAGTAGCAGTGGTGGCCCAGTGGTAACGGCCGCGACTTACGAGTTGTAAGGTCGTAGGTTCGAACCTTGGCAGGCGCTTTCATCATCATCATCATTTCAGCCGAAAGACGTCCACTGCTGGACAGGCGCTTTACTTTGTGTAAATTATATTATCACCACTGCTCCCAAAATGGTGAAGGAAAATATCATGAGGAAAATGGCATGTCCTAGAACCGAAAATTCGAAGACATGTGACATCTACCAACCCGCACTGGGCCCGCGTGTTGGATTACGGCCTACTCCCTCTCACAGAGAGGAGGCCTGTGTCCCAGCAGTGGGGACATTTATAGGCTAGGCTGATGATGAATAGAAGCAGGTTAAAAGTGACTTCTAAGATTTGATTACATTGTTTGTTAATTACAAGTTAAACTAATTAAAAATGTGTGAGACTCACGTATCTACATACTTACGTCAGTGTCCGCATAAAAATTCGCCGCGCGAACGGACGTCATGCCGGCTTCGGAAGCAAAAACGTACTGAGCAGCTGCGCAGACGACGGTAATATTAATAGTGTGCGTACAGACGACGCTATACGTCGCGCGCGTGTGAGTGACATGGGTGCCCGTATATCGTAGAACGTTAGTTTTGAGTTTTAATCATTAAAGTAAGTTAGTGTTCTCCTATTGTTTAGTTAAATATTGTGGTGTTTAAATTAAATATTTTATAAATTACCTCCTTGGTTGCCATGGGTCGAAGTAAAAAGCTAGTTCCATTTTAAATAACACGACAGATATGAGTTTGCATAGTAATTTATTTGGCCGCTAATCACGACAAATATGGATTTTCTTAGTAACATTGCCGGCCGCCTACTCGCTTGTTTTTTACCAGTACAGCAATTTCGATTTATCCCGAAGAAGGTTGTCAAAACAATGTTCGAATTTCCAAGCATGTTTGAAAAATAGTACATTATTGCAAAGGCCGGGAAATAGGCAATTGCAGGTCGAGTATGAATTTCACTAATACGAGACAGGCAATTGCCATTTCCGCCGAGGCATATATAGTGCTTTTCTCAAAAGCATGCAGGGAAATAAAAGTAGTTTTATATCTATTATATATGTAAATTACAAATCAAGACGAATTTTCAGCTTTGCCGCCAATTTTCTATTTATCATCTGTGCCGAAAGGCAAACGCATTTATGGCTATACAGCCACGTGAACGCAATTTGTACTAAGCAAAGAGACTTACTTTGGTATCCCTGGAATGATAAAAGAGATCCAATCAAAGAGTATTTAATAACCCCAGCACTGGTTCATACAACATTGCTGGAGCGTTGTAATGTTCCAAATTCAAAAAACGCTCCTCCTTTGACCGTAAATTCGATACTTCGCGTGTTCTTTTTTCGAAAATAATGACAATATTTCCATGCATGTTTGAGAAAATATTATTTTCATAAGAATATGCATCGTATTGCAGCCTCGTACGCCGGTCTACGCCGTAGCAGCTTGCTACGAGCGCCGTAGCAACTTGCTACGAGTGGACATGTTCGTACAAAATAATCTAGTCTATCTTTTTAAATATGAATGATGGGTTGGTAAATGTCCCTTACGATAGTTACCATCAAAAGGACTCAGTAATAAGATGTGGGATTGTGCCCGGTAATCCTGTTGGCTATGGATGTGTTATACCGATAAGTCGTTTTACATATTTTTGTCCAGGGAAGCCGTGACGATTCGAAGGGTTTTGTGGGTCGACACGCGTCCTGATTTTGTAAAGGGATGGATGTATTATGATGTCTCTAAGTGGGTTGGAGGATATATAGGTCTGTCGACACTTATCTCAGATAGTTTTTTAAATATTATTGACTAGCTTCCGCCAGCGGCTTTACCCGCGTGATATCTTTATAAATTATAGCCTATGTTACTCAGTGATAATATAGAATTCTATTGGTAAAAGAATGGTCCAGCAGTTTTTGAGTTTATTCATTACAAACAAATTACAAAAAAAATATCTATTCTCTTTATAATATTCCAAAATCCATAATCAGCCTATAATGTCCCACTGCTGGGACACAGGCCTCCGTGAGAGGGAGTGGGCCGTAATCTACCACGCAGACTTCATGCGGGTTGGTAGATGTCACATGTCTTCGAATTGTTGGTTCTAGGACACGCTGGTTTCCTCACGATGTTTTCCTTCACGATTTTGAGAGCAGTGCTGATGAAATAATTTACACACGCGCAATAATTTACCTCGCGCTCGCACCTACGGCAGACTTTCAATGTGTCTGATAAGAGGTAAGAACTATCGAAACTGTCTGACTACTGAGGAAACATCTTTTGATTCAGCTTCTATAACGTAACTTAATTGCAATTTTATACACCTTTGTCACACGATAGCTGACAAAACCACCATGATCCAAACTTCATATTCGGGGATCGTTCTTACCTGTATTGGGGACATACGCAGAGAAACTTTCAGCTTTTATGATATAACAAAGGTTCGATCGTCGCGGGCTCTTAGGCCAATAGTATTAAAGATAAATATATATACTAGCATTATGAAGCATGAAGTATATAAATATACAACAGATGTACGCGACGAGACGCATGTGTTACGTTGCCGAGCAGTCGAATTTTTGAAACGTATGAAGCATTAGATCCTTTGAATTGTGATTGCAAGTGTGTTACTCGTTTGGGGTGCTGGCTATTTTACTGTGAATGCAGGCCAGACCAATCGTGAGCCGATTTCCGGCCACCGTAGGCGCGGGCTTGCGGACGGTGAGCAATGGGTAGCTCGCCGTCCGGTAAGGACCAAGGCCGGGTCGACGGCGCGTTGTGTTCCACGCGCGCCTCAAAGATATGTCAGCAGAATTGACGGGGTCCGCTAGGGCCAATGCCTGCCGGGGGTTCGAAGAAAACCGATAGGGACATCGTGGCCCCCGGCAACCGAAGGAACATGGGTGGGTTTTAGTCAGTAAGAGTCTGACACGCTCTCCCACTCCACCCAGAGCGGGAGAAGTTATTTGATAATTTCCCACCTTAAAAAAAAACCGGCCAAGTGCGTGTCGGACCACGCACAATGAAGGGTTCCGTAATTGGGATGAATTTATCCCAAAAACAAACTTAACTTTGTAGTTGAAAACATGTTTTTGCAACTGCAAAGTTAAGTTGGTCGATTGTTACTCGTTAACCTGTAGAGCCTACTTAGCTGTGATAGTTTTCCTTTTAATTTCGTTATATAAGCTACTGTTGTGATTTTTTTCACATACCCCAAACCAACCATTTAGCCGGCAGGGGGGGGGACACTTGACTCTAACAAAAATTAGCACTTTAAAGCTTAATATTTCGCAAACGAATCCCTGAATCCAAAAATGGTTTTCACTAACTCTCAATATTTTTGAAGGACCTTTCCAATGATATCCCTCACCATGGGGTAAAAAAATAAAAAAATAAACATTACCACTTTACGTGTATGAGAGGTACCCTAAAAAAAATGTTTTTCATAATTTTGTTTTATCACTTTGTCGGCGTAATTAATATATATACCTATGTCAAATTACAACTTTCTAGTACTAAGGGTCTTGGAGCTAGACCGCGGACAGACAGACAGACAGACAGACAGACAGATAGACAGACAGATAGACAGACAGACAGACGGACATGACGAAACTATAAGGGTTCCTTGTTTACTACGGAACCCTAAAAAGGCGAGACCAAAGTAGAGCTGGGACCTTGGGTATCATTTTGTGAAACTTTTAAATACTTTTCCTTTTTTTTGTATTACTTCTCGCAGGTCAACCTAGGAGGTTGTCGGCTGTTCAACCGGGCTATCGTGTGAATGCCTCCAGTCAGAGCATATAACTTAAAAACGAAGCCAATAAACGCTAACGGCACCCCCTGTTGGGGAGGGCAGCAACGGACAGGCTGGATAGGATCGTAATACGTTTTCCAAGTTTTCCAGTTCTTCCAGTTTCTTATTTCCGGGATGAAACGAGTTTTTTTAACAAGTTTTTTTTTTCCGAAATTGATATCATACTAAGTAAACTTTCTACGAAAACACAACTTTTGTGATAAACGATTGTAGAACTTGAAATAGTCCTGACATTTTTAAGCTATTGCATAGCTTTTATCGCGGGCTTTGAGCGCGGCGACCGAATCAAGAAATTCCGTAACGAAAATAAAACCTAACACCACCCCACTCCGCCTACCATGTAATGACGGTTCCCATGACAACGTAATGTTGTCATGGGAACGTAGTTTTTGTTTTATGTCATCACGTCATCATCCCAAGTGTAGCATTGACAAATAGGAAGTATGGATGTTACAAATGCTATGCAATAGCTTTACCGCGGCAGTCCCCGAGTACCACACGTTTTTTTTTTTTTTGAGATTGTTCTTACAGCTCTATTTCAAGATGATGGAGTAAAGACAAAAAAGATATATTTTAACAGTGATTTCTCTAACAAAATCCATCTCATTCAAGAAGATGGAAGTCATATTTTCAGAGATTCGTTCCACCAATGTTCACTTGTAAGATAACAAGTCATCGCTTGCCCTCAGGGTAGGAACATGCTATCGTTGAGAACACGCGAGCATTTCAACACGTCCCCTGAGGCAGATTGTGCTCATCGCGCGGCTGTACACTTGAGAGCATCGTTAGGTAAGCATTGTTATTTTATTACGTTACAAGCGACCCGCCCTTGCTTCGCACGATTTGTCAAAATATGGAGATTGCGTTATTAACTGTAAGTTTAATATTAATGTATCGACACCAATATTATAAAGAGAGATTTGTATTACAAAATGAATTGAATTGTAATAAAATACAATAGACGTGGATATATTTACTAACCTGTTCCGCTTAGCTATTTCTAAAGAGCCATAAAAATCTCCTGAAAGAAATCGACACGTGCTTCACCTCTCAACGAGGCATCCTCAGGATGACGATGGACTTATTGCGAACTCGAACACGGCGTGTTGCCGTGTTCGAGTTCACGTCGTATTCGAGTTCGCAACAAGTCCATAATAGTAGTCCATAGTCCTAAATAAAGAGCACAATCGCGTTTACAAAAAAAAATCTTCCAAAACCTTTAAAGTAAAAATACTTGCATAGAACATTGATCCGTAACATAATATTAATAAAGAGCACAATCGCGTTTAAAAAAATGAGGTATCGGTAACAGTATCGCAAGTTCAATTGTTTTTTCCTATCTCAAAAATGCCCAACGCACTTAAAGAAGTTATCACTTCAAAAATTCTAAATATTGGTGAAAACTATTTCAAAATCCGTTGCATATTTTAGAAGAACAACGCGGACTTTGTTTTATACTATGTATAGACTGTAGATTAATATTTTGGTTTACGAGAATCTCTGTTTTTCGTGGAAGAATAAGTGCGATTCACAGTGGTCACGATTGTTTAGTTCTGGCTGGGAATTCGGTTGGGTTGAATAAGGGAGGGCGAAATATAGTTTTGTTTGCGACTTTTGGCCTTGACTTTTATAATGGTATTAACTGGATATGGACTGAGTTAATGGTAATAGTTTCTCCCCCTACTATTAATAAAAATAATAACTAACTGTACTTAAGATAAGTACTAACAGCCGCACGGGTCGATCCATCAGGTTAAGCTACGCTTGCCAGGGTTGGTCCGTGGATGGGTGACCATTTCTTCTACATACTGAGACTCCTCCGTGCCTCGGAAAGCACGTTAAGCCGTTGGTACCCACTGTCATTCGTGGATCTTTGACAGTCGTTACGGATCATCAGATGCCCGTAAGTCTGACAACCAGTCTTACCAAGGGGTATCGTATTACCTAGTTACTGGGTTGTGGAGGTCAGATAGGCAGTCGCTCCATGTAAAATACTGATATTCAGCTGCTTCCGGTTAGACGGGAAGCCGACCTCAACATAGTTGGGAAAAGGCTAGGTAGATTGATTGACTTAAGATTAACTTTAACTGACGTAAAGTAGTGGCAGCTTTAAGCTCTTTTTTGGAAAAGTAGTAGAAAACAGTAAAATAAATATTTTACAGACTAAAAAAGATACTGATAATAGCCCGCCTATAATGTTCCCACTGCTGGGACACAGGCCTCCTCTCTTCGAGAGGGAGTGGGCCGTAATCCACCACGCGGGCCCAGTGCGGGTTGATAGATGTCACATGTCTTCGAATTTTTTGTTCTAGGACACGCCGGTTTCCTCACGATGTTTTCCTTCATCGTTTTGAGAGCAGTGGTGGTGAAATTATTTATTTACACAGTAAAGTGCTTGGCTGGGTTCAAACCCACGACATACAACTCGGTAAGTCGCGGCCGTTACCACTGGGCCAATAGCTAATAGAAAAAAGAAGAAGTAATTTACCGTAATTTTACCTATTGAGTTTAACAAGCAACACCAGTAGCATCAAGCATCACCTTTGTAAGTATTTTTCTGTTCCTTTCTTCTTATCTTTTTTTTTAAGTGAAACTTTTATTACATCGTCTCAAACTTTTTCGTCTGTGTGTTGTATGTCGCGTGACGGTCGGCCGCGGAGTAGGGATAAAGTGAAAGGCGCTCGTCAGAGCTGCCAAGCTCAGTATGGAGGCGCCTATAGTTCGCTTAAAAGTTTTTACCGTGGTTTCATAAAACCACACAATCATTTATTTTTTTTTGTTTGTTATTCAAAAAACAAATGTTTACATGCATTTCAAAGTCAAGTCAAAGTCAAAGTCAAATCATTTATTTCAAATAGGCCCATGTATGGCACTTTTGAACGTCAAAAATTACAAAATAATAAAATTGATTCTAGTCGCCCCTTCCAAAAGGTAGTTTTCGTTTGGAGAAGAATGGGCAAGAAACTCCACCGTTACTCTTTTAAAATGTTTTACAATATTGTTTGTATATGTACGTACATTTGTTAAATAATTATTATATGTGAAGACGATGCACCTAGAATAAAATTACTATACCACAATAGGTAAAAACAATTAAAAATGAAGCAACGAGAGATAATTTAATTTGTGATAGATACATGGTTCTCACATATTTACAAACATTGTAAAAGTAGATGATTTTCCTAAAATTTTACAATTAATAAGTCAGTGTGTAAGGAAGTAATTACAGAATGTAAAATCAATGTCATAAAACACAAAGTAATAAATTTTACAATTACATTAGCAACCAGTTTGATTTTGTCTTGATTCTAAATTGTCCTATGGAGCAGGACCAGCATGTTTCCAAGCACTCTTATTTTGGATATAATCCTCTAATTTGTAATATGCTTGTTTACAAAGTGTACTTTTTATATGAGTTTTAAATTTTCTTTCATTTAATTGCAATATGTCACAAGGTATTTTGTTGTAACATTTAACACAGTACCCCATAAAAGATGTATGTACTTTAGATAACCTGAAAAATGGTTGATCTAGTTTATCTTTATTTCTAGTATTAAAATTATGTCTATCACTTATTTTATTAAAGAGATGTGGATTTTTCCCTACGTACATAATATTTTCATAAATGAATTGGCAAGGTACCGTCATAATATTAATCCTTTTAAAAAGTTCCCTGAGAGATTCGCGACGACATAGGTTATAAATGGCTCTGACAGCCCTCTTTTGTAAAATAAAGACGGATTCAATGTCAGCAGCCCGACCCCACAGTAAAATGCCATATGACATAATGCTGTGAAAGTAGCTAAAATATACCAAACGCGCGGTTTCTACATCTGTTAACTGTCTTATCTTTCTAACAGCATAAGCGGCCGAGCTTAGCCGCCCCGCAAGAGATGTTATATGAGGTCCCCATTGTAATTTCTCGTCCAGCGTGATTCCTAGGAAAACTGTTTGATTAATAAATTCCAGTTTTTCTCCATTCAATATGATGTCACATTCGCTACTTTTAACATTCGGTAATTTAAATCTAATGCACTTGGTTTTTTTCTCATTTAGTACCAAATTATTAACCGTAAACCAATCTTGGACCTGAAGAATAGAGTTATTCACGTCGTCAAGATTTTGTGACCGTCGATCTATTTTAAAGATCAATGATATATTGATACACTTTACACATACCACACATATCATCGCGGTTTTAACAGCGGTATGGCCAGACACGGCAACTCGGTGCCACTACATATTAATTAATTAACAATTAGGTACATATATATCTAGATATATATCAAGATGGACCGATGACCTTGTGAAGGCCGCAGGATTCCGCTGGATGCGGAAAGTACAGAATCGGTCGAAGTGACGGTGCTTGGGGGAGCCCTATGTCCAGCAGTGGACGTCTTTCGGCTGAAATGATGATGATGATGATGATATATGTATATCTATATTGTTTTTTTTTAGGTCTATCTAGAAAATATCTTTTTAATACTTTTGACCAGTTCTTCGCATTTAAGACATTACAGATTTTCATAGGTAGATCATTCATATACAATGGTAGCATGCATTCCCACGTCCGCGCTCCATAAACATTATTAGATCTGTTTATATGTGTGTATATAAACTGTTAAATAAATAAATAAACACTCATGCAGATGAATAATAAAACGCAAATCTCTCTACACGTATTTCAATTCAAACACACCCAAAAAAAGCGACATGTCAGCACGATAACGAAACGTTACGTGTGCACATTAAAAATTCACGTTCACCTCATTCGACCCGCAAGTGTACTGGAGTGCCGAAAATCCACCCACCCAATACCGACAGTACAAACACGAACTGTGCCACTTTCACGGTATATTTGCAATTGTCGGGTTTATTGAGCATGTTCACGTACTCCGTATTAAGATTTTTTGTTGTTCCCTTTGTTTTTGGCCTGACTTGTATTAAAGTGTTTGTTTTTATGGATTGGGAGATTATTTGTGTAAATATTGAATGCATACTGTAGCCCATGTTTTATTTTTAGGAAGTGTTTTGAGTTTTATATTATCTATACTCCATTTGAAATAAGATTAGACATTTAACTAAACCTTTTTTACAGTCCGTTCAACCGATTTTGACTTCTATTGCGTTGGTGGCATGACAAATGACAGCTGCAGTAAAGAGTTGGTTTGTAACCACTTTTTTTGCTTTTAATGCCATCCTTATGCCTACGGTGTAGAAGTCAAAATCGGTTGAACGGACTGTAAAAAAGGTTTGTTTAAATGTCTAATCTTATTTCAAACGGAATATAGAAGTATTTAATTTCGACTGCCTCGTTGGTCTAGTGGTCGCAAGCGCTACTGCTGAGCATGAGGTCCTAGGTTCGATTCCCAGGTCGGGCAAAGTGTTATTAGGCTTTTTCCATAAGGAATTTCTCAGTAGCAGCCCGGAGTCTGGATTTGTGCCCGGTTGATGGCAATAGGCGCGCCCCCTATTACATGGGACTTAAACATAACTGGCGAAATGTGGGTGTGCTATGCACCTCTGCTTCATCCCTCCGGGGAATAAAGGCGTGATGTTATGATATGTTATATGAAATTTAATATTTACATTGTTCTTTTCACAATGAAATAATACTAAAATATGACGTCTATTTAACTGACTACCACAAAACACTTCATTATACTATTCACTGTATTATTGTAGCATTCTTCATCATCATCAGCCTATAAAATGTTCCCACTGCTGGGACACAGGCCTCCTCTCTGTGAGAGGGAGTGGGCCGTAATCCACCACGCGGGCCCAGTGCGGGTTGGTAGATGTCACATGTCATCGAATTTTTGGTTCTAGGACATGCCGGTTTCTTCACGATGTTTTCCTTCACCGTTTTGAGAGCAGTGGTGGTGAAATAATTTACACAAAGTAATGCGCCTGTCAGGATTGAAGCTTATGTATGACCTACAACTCGTAAGTCGCGGCCGTATTATACGTACAGCCGTAATGTTTATTAAACTATTTTTGAAGTGAAAACTTCTTTAGGAGCGTTGGGCATTTTTGAGATGGGAAAAAACAATTGAACTCGCGACACCGTTACCGACGCCTCATTTTTGTAAACGCCGTTGTGCTCTTTATTTATATTAAGTTACGGATCAATGTTCTATGCAAGTATTTTTAGTTTAAAGGTTTTGGAAGTATTTTTTTTGTAAACGCGATTGTGCTCTTTATTTAGATAAGGTTACGGACCAATGTTCTATACAAGTATTTTTCTTCCACCAACTTAAACGCGATCTTGTTTAAGTTTTCACTTCTGTCGGCACGCCCGGAGTGCCAGTGCTTTTTTTACTGTTTTCTTTTTGCTCGGCTCCTAAAGATTGTAGGGTGATGTTAAAAAGTCTATTTATCCTTCCTCAAGAATTGGGTTATCAAATGCAAAAATAATGTTTCAATTCCGACTGGTTCCAGAGATTAGCGCGTTCAAACAAACAAACTCTTCAGCTTTATATTATTAATAACTAGCTTTTGCCAGCGGCTTCGCCCGCGTGGATATCGGAAAATATCCCACGGGAATGTACTACCGAGATTTCATACCTAATAACAGAGGAAAAGGTCATTGACTCCTACCGCTGCGCCCGCGTAATTGAGTTTAATATTGAGTATGTTTATGTTTTTTATTAAATTTTTATATCCATTTAATTGCAATGCCTTAACAGGCAACTAAGTTCTAAGAACCTACCTATTGTTAACATCTTCAAAATGTTGTACACTTAGTTCGCAATAAAGAATTTGAATTTGAATTTTGAAACTGTGATATCTTTTAAACTATTCATTTAAATGATATAATTTAAAGGCATATTTTAATTTAAATTAAATGCCCAATTTAAATAACATATATTATAGGATAAGGATTAATACTATACCGGTCAAAAAAGCTTCGGAAATCACAATTAAATTTTTATCATATTCTGAAATATAATAATGGTTATTGTGGGTGTCATAGAAGATAGACATACGTAGACTATTTTGTTGAACTTTTTAAGATAAACAATACCGTAGAACATTAATTTGATGTATCTTTTTCGGTTAACGCAGCGCACGCCAGTAAAGCTCCCAGTCGGCATGATTTTTACGACATTTTCAACAATAATCGTCAAATTGCAGCCAATTTACACAAAACCTTAATGAATTATACATTAAAACCTTCCGCATGAATCACTCCGTCCATTGGTGAAAACCGTTTGAAAATCCGTTCGGTAGTTTTTGAGTTTATCGCGTTCTGACAGACAGACAGACAGACACGGCGGGGGACTTTGTTTTATAACATGTAAGGATATAAGGATAACTGTAGATTATAAAATATAATAGACGTGGATATATTTAGTAACCTATTCCCCTTAGCTATTTCTAAAGAGCCATAAAAAACTCTTGAAAGAAATCGACACGTGTTTCACCTCTCAACGAGGCATCCTCAGGATGACGATTGACTCGTCGCGAACCCGAACACGGCGTGTTGCCACAGCGAGCGCTGAACGCAGAGCGTCCCAAATCGATTTCCGCAAGGTCACGCCTGAATCAATTAACTATCTTAAACTTTAGATTAATTAACTGTATTCGTACCTACCTTATTTGTCAATACAAAATGGCCGCCTTTGTACTGCTACCATCGATAATTAATTTGTTTCTGGTTTACATACATAATAACGTGAAGCTTCCTTTTAGGGTTCCGTACTCAAAGGGTGACAACGGGACCCTATTGCTCCACTATCCGTCCGTCTGTCCGTCTGTCACAGGGTTGTATCCTTTAAACCGTAATAGGTAGACACTTGATTTTTTTACAGAGTGTTTATAGCCGCTATAACAACAAATAATAAATAGTAGATTGTTATACGAGGGGCTAAAATAACCCATTGTAATGAGGTAGTTTTACTCCCGAGCTTTAGCGAGGGAGTAAATAGAAACCGAGTTATAATGGGTTTTAGCGCCGTGTGTTTTCTTTTCACTTTCACTCTACTTTTCACTACGATTGCGAGAAAATAAAATAATCCAATACAATATTTAATAGTTTATTTTATTTAAAAGTACAATTTGTACAATTCTGGATATTTAACGAGATGTTTTTTCCGGCAACTTAATTTCAATCCTCTGTGAAGATGTTCTCACTAGATGATGACATTTACCACTGTTGTAAATTATATTACGGTCACCAATTCAATTTGTAATTAGAGAAAAATTCTAAAGATTTCCCACCAATGTCTTTTTTATTTCTTCTGTAGCCGCAACGCAATGCACGCATTCTACCGAAGAGATAGCCGCATTTAGTTCCATTTTCAAAAATAAAATGTTCTTCTTTTTTTTGTGAACCAGTAATAAGTCGAGTCCCATGGTTAAGATTATTCTACATAAGAATAAAGACTTTTTCGTTTTTCAAGGCTCGTTGGAACAGAAAAAAATTAAAAGAAATGCTATTTTTCCCCCGCTCTGGTACTCTACAATGACGGCCTTTTTGAGCAAGAGGAGTGAAAAAAAATTAAGTGGGTCCCTACAAGAAACGAGTTTTTTCGGCATTTTTAGCTGTTTTGTAGTTTTTCGAAGTTTTTAAAATATTTGTGTTAAATATTGTAAGGTGGTACGGAACCATTCGTGGGTGAGTCCGACTCGCACTTGGCCATTTTTTTATTCAAATTAATTGTTTGAACAGCCTTGATATTGTTTTACGACCGGTAAAACTGTGGTGATAATATCTATGGTCGATTATTATAATAGACGAGCTACAATTTGAATAATTTTTGTTGTATGTTATAACGTAGGGAATTTTTCGTTAATTATGATATAGTGTACGAGTACTACGTATTTTCCTCTAGGTAGGTATGAACCTACTTAGCGTTGTTGAATTGGTAATATGTTCGATTCATTCATTGACAGACAAGGCATAGACACAGAATACATAATAGTACAAGTACAGAAGATTTACGCCGCAAAATGAAAAAATAAACTAATAGTCGTTTTTACCCGACTGCCCCAGAAGGAGGGTAATGTTTTTCGAGAGTATGTATGTATGTTTGTATGTATATATGTATGTATGTCTATTTCTTTGGCACGCTCTGTAGCCTAAACGGCTTGATGGATTTTAACATGTGAGGTGTCGTTAGATTCGTATTAATTGTGGGAGTGTCATAGGCTATATAATATTTATATATTGCATCTGCAAATAGAAAAAAAGGGAGGGGTAGGTTTAAAAAAAAACCTTATTGAAATCAAATAAAAGCTAATATCTAATCTAAATATATAAAAACGAAAGGTCACTCACTCACTCATTCACTCACTCAGTCATCAAGAAAAATCGGAAACCGCTTAGCGTATGAAGATGAAATTTGGTAGGAAGGTAGTTTATAGGTAGTAGATGTCCGCTAAGAACGGATTTTTGGAAATTCGATCTTTAAGAGGGTGAAAAGGGGGGATTTTGTTTGTATGAAAAATCTTATTCCTTGAGTTAATAAACTTGAAACTTAGCCGAATACTTATCTATGTAAATTATAAAGATTGCCACTTTTAGTTTTTCTAAAGCACCTCCTAAAGGAGGATTGGGGGGTATCAAAGTTTGTATGGAAGAATTTTAACGAGCGGTCTAATTTACTCGAAACTCAGTATTTATAATTAAAACTGAAAATAAATAAAAACGTATATCAGGGTTTTTTGAAAATCTACCCCTAATTGGGTGAAACGAGGTATTAATTTTTACAATGGAGGATTTTACTGTGTAGCTTAATTAACTTAAAAATTGGTATAAATAAACTTTATAGTCAAATAATGGAAACGTCACAATAGATTTTTCAAAAATTATTATCACGCTATTTGCTATGGAGGATGAGCAATATAGCAATATTCTTATATAGTTTACTGCAAATTGTAAAAAGACTAGCCAAAAGGTAAGAATATTGTAGATAGTTACGGATTTAACCTTTTGTACCTTTATGGAGCTAAGCAGTCAATCATAGCATATACAGGGTGGATTTTGAGATGGAGCAATAAGGGCAGGTACCTTTACCGTTGTCGCTACAAGAAAACGGTCTTAGGAGACTGTCCTTAACATTTTGAAACATTTTGATCTGCATTCACAGATTTTGAAAAAAAATTACAGTCAGTAAGAAATTGGCCAATTTTCACAAAAACTTTTTTGATGCCAGTCGATCCTATTTCTTATTATTTATTATTAGGATCAAAAAACTATATTGGGCCAACTGAGGTTTGAGTACGAGAAAAGTCAGAAATTGAAAAATAACTCCCATACATTTTGTAGGAAATGAGAGGAGATAGAACACAATACAAGTATACCTTTGTATGTTGAAAAATATTTTTAATGAGGTACTATTCAAATGAACACAATATACTATGCAATAGTTGAATTATTCCAATACTTCACTGGGCTGAATAAGGACCGAATGTAGCAGATAGTTACAGATTTAACTTTTAAATGATTATCAATTCGCTATACTTTTATGCAGCTAAGCAGTCAATCATCAATTCATCCATCTATACTAATATTATAAATTCGAAAGTAACTCTGTCTGTCTGTCTGTATGTTACCTTTTCACGCCTAAACCACTGACCGGGTTTCGATAAAATTTGGCAATGAGATAGATGGCATCCCGGAGAAGGACATAGGCAAATTTTTGTCTCAAAAATAAACCTAAGGGGATGAAAGTTTGTATGGGAAACCTATCATTTCTTAAGTTAGGGCTATGAAAATTTAAATTTGTGCTTTTGGTAACAAATCAAGAATGACGTATTTCAGCGTATTTCAAAAATTATCCCTTAAGAGGGTAAAATAGGGGATGATATTAAAATTCACATGTAATATTGTTTTTTTGTCTTCTTTTCAAGAGATTTTTGAGACTGGAAATATAGTCATAGTCCGTATTCTGGATTAACATTTAGTCTTTATTCAAAGTTATTACAATTTAAATTCATAAACTAACTTTTCAAACATGCAGGTCCTGTATTAATATGTTCAATGGCGGCAAGAGTAGGTACTACAAATCAATGGTGACAATAATAGTAAAACGAACAATTTGTATTTTAAGAAAGGCATTTAGAATCATATAAACTTAATTAGAATCATATAAAATTTGTTAAAAAAACCGGTCAAGTGTGAGTAGGACTTGTGCCTTGAGGGTCCCATTTCAAAGCTGTGCCTGCTCGGCTGCCCGAATTTCCAAATCTGGATTGAAAGACAAACTTAAAATGAATAACAACATATTATGTTGTAATGTATTAATGTTAATGTTGTTCTTTTTCAATTGAAAAATAACTTTTATTAGAGTAATTAAATACAGACTAAATGTTACTTCAAGACACGGCCTTAGAATTTTTAATCTCAGATTGCAGAAAAAACTTAACTTTGCCGTTCATTATAGAACTATAAATTACCAATTTTCGGATTATCCTCTTTACTTGACCTTACTTCTCGCCAAACTTCATGCTGCTGGACCAACGGGAAGTACCAATTAGACTGGTTTATTTGCGAGTGTCAAAATATGCGGCATAAATGGCTATATTTTTTATATCGTTAACTTTTTTTTTGGGTAGGAAATTATCAAATAACTTCTCCTGCTCTAGGCGGAGCGGGAGAGCGTGTTAGGCTTATACTGACAAAAACCCACCCATGTTCCTTCAGTTGCCTGTGTGTTGCCAGGGGCCACGATAACCCTTTCGATCTTTCCCGCGACCCTGGCAGGCATCGGCCTTAGCGTACCATGGCTTGGACCAGGGCCGGACGCGAAAAATGACCACCGCCGATCGTCTCCACGAGGACATGGTGGTGCCTCGCCCAAGCCGGGCAGACCTCCACCGTATGCTCCACCGTGTCCTCCGGGCGATCCACACAATGGTCTCACCCTTTCCTCCTACCTTATCCGAAACAGGAATCTCCCGAAACAACCGTGTCCGGTGAGAACCTGCGTCAGGTGGAAGGTATGGACGCCGTGGCGCCTCTCTAGCCACTCTTCAATGAGGGAACTTATTGCCACAGTTGTGGCGTGCCCATTATTGCGTTGACTTGGAAATTTGATTTTCGTTACACTTCCAAGAGACCGTAGATCTAAGTTTTTAATATCTATTTCAACTTGATGCCTCCACGCGTTCCTGAGAAAAAGGGTCTTGACAGACACTGAAGTCATCCTTTAAGGGCTTTAATGTTTCATTTTAGGTACGGAACCCTAAAACAGATTTATTATCAGCCTGTTACCTTTTCATGCCGTAACGGCTAAACGGATTTAGATGATAGGCATACGGATAGGCCATGACCTGGGTTAGGACATAAGATACTCTGAATCCCGGTAGCACGTTCCTGTGGGATATTTTCCGACATCCACGCGGGCGAAGCCGCGGGCAAAAGCTAGTTATTTTAATAAAACTAAAAAGCTTGAAATAAAAAAAGTTATTTAAAAAACCAAAAACCCGACTGCAAAAACACATAACTGAAAAGAGAAAAACAAGCATTATAATCTATAGAATTTTGGTATTGCAGGCGGGACAAACATTACACCATCATTTCAGGTTATTGGTTTGTCCCGCCTGCAATACCAAAATTCTATAGATTATAATGCTTGTTTTTCTCTTTTCAGTTATGTGTTTTTGCAGTCGGGTTTTTTGTTTTTTAAATAACTTTTTTTTAATAGTATCACACGAATGTTTTAATACCTAGTTATGTGCAGTTTCATACACTACTTTATCTACTCTCATACATTGGGATTGAACCTAATAACTAAATAAAAGATCAAAGTTAAAGATCAAGAATAAATTTGAAAAATCCCACGAAATTCAGTACAACAAAACAAATGAATGTCGTCTGCACCAGCACATCATCGCACATGCGCTACAGCGGGTGCTGCTGTCCCTCGTTTAAACGTTCCAATGCAAAAGTTGATGGAAACTCCTTGGTGATATTAACTTCTTGAATTAGCGCTGTATCGTAATAGATTTTTTTTTGATAAATAGTATTATTTTGTTAGAGAAAAAATGTTATAATATGATTCTATTTTAAAATTTCGGTATTGTGTTTATAAAGTATGTCAATATAAACTCGTTTTGAATTTTATAATTCGAATATTACGCTATGAGAGTAGATAAAAATATTTAATTCAATTACTAAAGGCATTTAGACAATAATATTGCAAGCACCCATTGGACCTTTTAAGCAAGGAATTGCTTGTGTTAGAAGACTCCGCGCTTCCACTTATCATTATCTTATGCAATTGAATGTAGACAATGTAAACATGCAGAAAAATTAAATAAATGGGTAACTTAAAATTACACAAAAATGAAAGAGTGAATGATTTGTAAATGAACGAGCGTTATGCATAGAAAAGGGCCAAGTCGCGCGTTTATGTGTGAGTATGAGTGAGAGTGTGAAGACTGAGGGTGTGTAGTGTGTGAGTTATAATTAGCATATTAGTTATACGACTATACGTGCTCTCCTTTAATATCCTGCCCAATATTAAATATAAATACGAAAAAATCATTTATATAAATTGCGACTCTTGCTACGACACAATAAAGTGCAATTCAGGTCGCACAGCGCTAATTACCTACAGGTATATTCACCTAGAAGTTGCGTCTCTTTCTATCACGTAACTCTTATATCTTCCAACTACGTTACGCTCATTGAATTGGCCCGACAAGATGAGCCCGCCGCGTACTTGTAGCTTCAGACCTAAAATGCGGAGTGCGCCTAGCCGAGGACAGCCTAAATCGCTGGGTCTGCAAGCATCTAATTTTGCACAAAAGTTCCTTATTTAACGAAGGTGAGCACTAAGAAAGGATTTAAAAAAAATCATTCTCTAAAGGGGTTTAAAAAGGGTTTGAAAAATTTGTATGAAAGATCGTCATTTTTGCCGATGGGATCCCAAAGAGCACACGTCTAATACTCAATAGTTTATTTGTATTCCACAAAAATAATCACTGATGTATATTCTATAATCACTTAGTGATGTAAAGAAAGATAGAAAGAAAGAAAAATAAATATATGTCGGAGCGCCGAGCTCACAATCATCGTCAGAAGGGTAATTATCAATTAAGTTGTTCATTATTTAACTGTCTGTCTACTTCGTGGACAAAGGAAACGCGTGAAGTAATCAGTCTAACTAGAAAAGGCTACAAGTAACTTATAATCAACGCTTTTTTTAATTAATTAGAAGGGCGTAATGAGTCCGCGGGTCGCGCACAGTCGATCTCGCGGTCCCAATGGAACTGACTGCCTGCTCCAGGCTCCTCTGATGCTAAACTCCTATCATCTTAAAACGTTCTCACGAGAAAATGCCAGCCGACCCCCGGCCACGTTCGACGCAATCAGATTTACGTCGTCGCCTTTCATATCGGAAACAATTATTCATTATTTAATATCAATAAGCTCTAAGCGCTAACAAACACCACCATGGTCTTGAGAGTTAGACGAGATGTGAACGACACCTTCGTCTCACGCTGATAAGAACTGGACGAGGTGTGAGTTGACACCATCGTCTCGCGCCGACATATATTTTATTTGAGACATGCACAGGAAATACAAACTGTTAACAAAAGGAGCACTTAAAACTATCAAAATAGCATTTACTTTGAAAATAAAAAACAATTAAAAATAATAACGACCTGTGCGAGGCCAAAAAAACTCTTAACTCAGCATAATGCTGCGATATTTAAAAATGTGTGTACACATAGCTCACACACGCTCTTGCTATAGGTATACATCCTACTTAGCGCAGGTGTGTCCGTGGCATCACAGCCTTCTGGAATACCAGCGTTGTGGTATTTATTTTTTGCTGAGGTAAGAGCCTTTTTGGCCTCGCATTGTAGTGCTATTCTGTAACCATCTCACCGTGTTATCTTAGGTGAAGTGAGCGTGGAGTGAGCTGTCAGTTGCTAAGGATTGACACTATTGGCAGCTCACTTCATCTAAGTTATCACGGTGAGATTTTTACAGAATAGCACTACAGGTCGTTATTATTTTTAATTGTATCTATTTTTTTTAATAAATGTTATTTTGTTAGTTTTGAGTGCTCCTTTTGTTAATCGTTTGTATTTCCTGTGCGTGTCCCAAATAAAATATATTTCTTTTAAGCTATTGCATAGCTTTTATCGCGGGCTTTGAGCGTGGCGACCGAATCAAGAAATTCCGTAACGTAACGAAAATAAAACCTAACACCCCCCACTCCGCCTACCATGTAATGACGGTTCCCATGACAACGTGATGTTGTCATGGAGGTTACAAATGCTATGCAATAGCTTTACCACGGCAGTCCCCGAGTGCCACACGTTTTTTCTTTTTCTTTCTTTCTTCACATCTCTCAGTGATTATAGCATTTCCCACAGTACCCTCAATTACTACACCCCATGACGAAGCCCAGGTAAACATGAATAATAAAAATACGTAAAGCGAAGCCTCACAAAAGTTATTACAATATAAAACTCGAATGTGAGATCCAATTTAATATAACATCCCGAGAAAATTACTTCCCAAGTCTCGAGCAATTCCTTCGACCAACAGTCGGCAGGATAAGAAGTTACCCTGTCATATTGTAGGTCCTCCAATCGATTCGTGTAACAAATGGGAAGCCACGCAATCGCGACGAGAACACATAAAACAGAGGTATTGATACGCTTCCAGGATTTATCTAATCCATCCGAATTGAAATGGACGAGCTTTTTTGGTTTCGTTGCCATGTCTGTTTTTAGATTAGTGGGTATTTGATAGTGTTAGTTTACGCAGATATATTTACCCGATTGCAGCAGGTGATTTTTGTATTTAATATCTAAGTACCTGGGCGACCGAGCTCTGTTCTGGTGAAAATAGAGAATGCTCATTTAATAGTATAGGATAGTACATACTAATTCCAAACTGCCATGATAGCAGGTACTTACTAATTTCATGCTGCCATGATAGTAGGTACTTACTAATTCCATGCTGTCATGATAGTAGGTACTTACTGATTCCATGCAGCCATGTCATAATTCTCATGTCATTATTCATTATCTTGTTCTAAACTTTGGGCGACCGAGCTCTGCTCGGGTGAAAATACGGAGAAAACTAATTTTCCCAGATATGAGACCTAGCTAGATCGATTTTTCGCCCCCGTAAACCTCTAAGTATATTGCAACTTTCATCGAAATTGTTAGAACAGATTTCGAGAACGTGAGTACAAATATATATATTAAAATATTGCTCGTTTAATAGTATAGGATATATTCCTAAGTCCAAACCCATACGTTTTTTTTCCGAGTGGTATTTACTTTTGTATTACCATCAGGACCTTGAAAACTAGGGTCCAAAAAACATTCCTAGTCGCCAAATTATTTTATAATTAAAATATCTTCTTTACCCTAAATATACTTTCAAATCATCCGTTCAAAACAAGTTAAGAGCGTTTCTTCTGAAAGTGGGCAACGTCGCAAATAGATGTCAAACATTTCGTTGTTTTGATTAATTTGGCAATATTACTGTATGGAAATATGAAATGTGGCAATATAATTCGAATTTATAAAACAAATTAAACCACGCGATAACGTCTCCAGTTCTCCACATTCATACTAACTAGACATAGGAACATTAATCTGAAATAAACCATTATAACCTGACCTCCCCCGTCCTTCTCACTGTATTAAAATCTGTTAACACAAACTGAATGTTGCACACATCGACGGCTCAAGTTACGTCGGTACACAGTACCTACGCTGATGGTGAACACACACATAGGCGGCTGGTTCGATCAATACTCTGACGTACTCCTTTACACTGCACTTCAAAAGGAATGAATGCGTTGTTCGCTTCGACGGCCATCATCGAATGAATGGAAGGAATGAGGATTGAACGATTTGTGGAGTGAAGATGAAAAATATTGAATGCTTCAAGGATTTTATTGAAGGGGTAGATATGACAGCAATTTTTCCTCTTTACGATGGAGTTATTTGTTTGGAGTTTTGTTGTTGAAGAATTGTCTATTGTGTAATAGGAATGAGATATTAAGTTAGAAGCAATAATTCTCTTGTGCGAAGTAGTCGCAACTATATCTTGAGAGCTGTGGCGGTAAGTTATATCCCATCAAAAACATAAATGTGAAAATGGGAGCCAAATTCCATAAATATGGTTGTCGACTTCGCCGACAAAAGAATTGAAATCTAAATGGGTGCCAAGTTCTGTAGATAATCCTGAAATTTATTTATAAGAACATGCAACTTTCTAAAATAAAATTAAAACACAAATTCTTGTTTTTTCTGCTATAACAATGTTTGCTATTTAAAAATATAACTTCTTAAATTTGAACAGTCGAATTATTTACACAAAGCACTTAGGATAAATTGAAGCTCAAGATTTGACTTGGCTAGTTTTTACATACAAGTTATCTTATATTTGGCTAATCAATTTATCATCTTTATATTTGTCTACAGTGTCGCGGTGCAAAAGAACTAAAACAAACAGGGTAACTTTTTTATGCTGGTGTGCATTACAGCTACGTCTTACACTCGCGCCACGTCATTGTGCTGTAATTTTACTTTTTTAGTGTGCGTGCATTAAGCGGCTAACAGTTGGACGCTATTTTTTTATCGAGTTTACAGCTTTGACTGTCTACCTAGGCATATTTAATTATTATTATTTAATTTTAAGTAGGCACTCAACATCAAATAAGTAATTCATGATGTGCTTACCTGTAAGAAATTTGTACACTAGTCTATAAGTTTATTGCATGTATCTCATATCTTTGTATCGGTGTACTTAATTGTTGGTGAGCCAAATAAATAAAGTAAAATATTCATATTTTTGTTCTTTATGTTATGCGCAAGTTACTGTTTCTTATTGTAACTGTTTACAGCTTTGACTGTCTACCTAGGCGTATTTACATATTTGTTCTTTATGTTATGCGCAAGTTACTGTTTCTTATTGTAACTGTAAGGTCAAAATATCTTCTTTCTCTAAAATTTCAGCTTGCTGGTAAAAACTAGCCAAGTCAAATCTTGAGCTTCAATTTATCCTAAGTGCTTTGTGTAAATAATTCGACTGTTCAAATTTAAGAAGTTATATTTTTAAATAGCAAACATTGTTATAGCAGAAAAAACAAGAATTTGTGTTTTAATTTTATTTTAGAAAGTTGCATGTTCTTATAAATAAATTTCAGGATTATCTACAGAACTTGGCACCCATTTAGATTTCAATTCTTTTGTCGGCGAAGTCGACAACCATATTTATGGAATTTGGCTCCCATTTTCACATTTATGTTTTTGATGGGATATCATTACTTTTTGTAAAGAAATTATTATTATTCGTCAATCAAACGTGATCTATTAAATTCTTTTTGTAAATATGCGTAGCAATATTGTGTAAGAATGTAGGTATTTCTTTCGTAACAATTGTTACAATTTTCCGCAATGATGTCAGATCGCTGAGCCGGCGCGGCAAGTATTATTATTAAAAAAAACGTATGCAGTCGGGGAGCCTCATGTCGTATGGCATTTTACTGTGGGGTCGGGCTGCTGACATTGAATCCATCTTTATTTTGCAAAAGAGAGCTATCAGAGCCATTTATAATCTACGTCGCCGCGAATCTCTCACGAAACTTTTTAAAAGGATTAATATTATGACGGTACCTTGCCAATTCATTTATGAAAATATTATGTATGTAAGGAAAATCCACATCTCTTTAATAAAATAAGTGATAGACATAATTTTAATACTAGAAATAAAGATAAACTAGATCAACCATTTTTTAGATTATCTTAAGTACATACATCTTTTATGGGGTACTGTGTTAAATGTTACAACAAAATACCTTGTGACATTTAGCAATTAAATGAAAGAAAATTTAAAACTCATATTAAAAATACACTTTGTAAACAAGCATATTACAAATTAGAGGATTATTTCCAAGATAAGAGTGCTTGGAAACATGCTGGTCCTGCTCCATAGGACAATTTAGAATCAAGACAAAATCAAAATGTTTGCTAATTTAATTGTAAAATTTATTACTTTGTGTTTTATGACATTGATTTTACATTCTGTGATTACTTCCTCACACACTGACTTATTAATTGTAAAATTTTAGGAAAATCGTCTACTTTTACAATGTTTGTAAATATGTGAGCACCATATATCTATCACATATTAAATTATCTGTCGTTGTTTCATTTTTAATTCTTTTTACCTATTGTGGTATAGTAATTTTATTCTAGGTGCACCGTCTTCACATATAATTATTATTTAACAAATGTACGTACATATACAAACAATTGTAAAACATTTTAAAAGAGTAACGGTGGAGTTTCTTGCCCATTCTTCTCCTTACGAAAACTACCTTTTGGAAGGGGCGAATAGAATCAATTTTATTATTTTGTAATTTTTGACGTTCAAAAGTGCCATACATGGGCCTATTTGAAATTAATGATTTGACTTTGACTTTGACCCCGTCAGGAACAAAGTTCCTTCTCACGTATGATTTAATTATTTAATTTTTGCAGCCGCCCCTTTTTTTTTTAAGTATCTTCTCCCGCTCTGGGCGGAGCGGGAGGGCGTATCAGACTCTTACTGACTAAAACCCACCCGTGTTCCTTCGGTTGCCCTGTTGCCGGGGGCCACGATGTCCCTATCGGTTTTCTGCGAACCCCCGGCAGGCATTGGCCCTAGCGGATCCCGTCATTTCTGCTGACATCTCTTTGAGGCGCGCGTGGAACTCAACGCGCCGTCGACCCGGGCTTGGTCCTTATCGGACGGCGAGCTACCCATTGCTCACCGTTCGCAAGTCCGCGCCTACGGTGGCCGGAAATCGGCTCGCGATTCCCGCCCCGGGCGTCTCCTCCTGCAGCGGTTAGGGGCGTGAGGGCGCGAACTTTGCCTCTACCTCACGCGTTCCGCCTCCTCCTTCGCGAGCATTACCGCTTCGCAGAAGGAGGTGACGGCCTGCCATTTCCTCTCGCTCCGTACCATGGCTTGAACCAGGGCCGGACGCAAGAGATCACCGCCGCCGTTGCAGCCGCCCCTTGGATTTACATTTTGACCTCACTATGGACTTAACTATTCGTAAGTTTATATCAAAAATTAAACGACAATAGTCCCTAAAACAATAGTCATACGATCTATCAATTCAAAAACGTCTCAAGCATAGTACCAACCTACCAACTACCTTAAACATACCGACCTGAGGTTTGTAACAACGTTTTTCGAGATCAGAGAATGAATGAAATGAATTCACTGCCGCCTAACATTAGGGACCAAGATTTTGACACGTGACACATCAGTTGACTCGACGGGGTGTTTTGAATTCAGTCATGAAATTCAGGAATTTACATCAACTTTTGGCATTCGAATCAAAAATGTATAGTTAGCTGTCAAATTATAAGACGCTGGAGATCAGCGCCATCTGAAGTGAGCAAGTGGCAGTTTTTAACCCCATTTGAAAATTTGTCGTCATGACTGTCATTTTCATAGTTTTCGGGAGATAGTGCTGATATCGAATTAGATGGACATTCTGGATTTTAAGATGGCGGCTATTCCAAATAATAATAATATTGTAGATCAATTGTCATACTCATCAATTTCATGCCAATTGTAAACTTGATAATCAAAATCCGTAAAAAAACGGACCTCTTAATTTCGTCAAGTTCGTCTGTCCGTGCGTCCGGATGTCATACAGTCATTTAACATGGAGACTATTTACACTCTATCGATGAAAATTTTGAAAAAGGTGTATTTTTTGCACCGTTAAACAATGGTGTAGTGAAATTACGATAAACATAATAGTGGGGGTGGCATTCTCCATACTTACATATAACCGAGAGATGAAAAAAATCTATGCATATAAAGCGTGTATTGTTGGATCTCATAATTAAAATGTTAAGATGTTTCTAAGTGACTTTGCTTTTGAAGTCAATAATTTTTGAGATACAGTTTATTTTCGGTTACAACCGCAGAATTAACTTTGTTTGTTATAGTTTTTTCGAGAAATACAAACTTATTTTTGCAGTCGATAAAATTGATACTATGCAATGTTTATGCGTAAATATTCATCCCAATTACGGAACCCTTCACTGTGCGTAGTCCGACATACACTTGAGCAGTTTTTTTTAAATTTCGTTTTGAAACTACCTCAAAAATAAACAATTTCTATTACTCGAGTAAGATTATCCTATTAAAAACAAATACTATCAAACTCATACAACTAAAAAAAAATGATTGTTGGTTTTATGAAACCACGGTAAAAGTGAAACTTTACACGGTCAGCTGCTGCGAACTATAGGCGCCGCCATATCGGCCTTGGCTGCTCTGACGATCGCCTTTCACTTTATCCCTACTCCGCGGCCGACCGACACGCGACATGCAACACACAGACGAAAAAGTTTGAGACGATGTAATAAAAGTTTCAATTTAAAAATATAGACGTCATTTAAAAGTGTTTGCGGAATACCTACCTAATTTATATAATTAATTTAACATCATTCCCAAACAAAATTTTCTTAAGCCTACCTAAAAAATGTATACTAGGCATTCTATATCAGAAAGTATCAAAAATAAAATCCACAGTAAATAATTGTCCAAAAAATTAAAAATAATTTTGAACAACGTTCCGAATTTAAATTCAAATAAATAGAAACAATTCGGCGCGAAATTCAATAAATGAGGTAAGTATCTATCCTCGTTCTATGTGTTGACTCGTTTTATATTGAATGTCCTAAAAACGATTAAACACTAGAAAAGTATAAATAATTATTTTAAACAATGTTTATTGTATTTAATGCTTAAAACAATTTTATTTTAATTTTCAAGTATAGATTTCAGACATTCGACATAATTATAAATTAATCGAGACAATCAAAATTGAAAAAAAAAAAAAAACGTTTGGCATAATCGTTTTCGCACATCATTACAATAAAAAAAAAACAATGATCGACAATTTTTAACACAAATTGAGTAGTAGTAATGAATATTACGTATTATTGAACATGTGTTCGTATAATAAGTAAAGATCTGGGCATTTTCTAGTTACTTATAATATTTTTAATCACATTTGTCACATTTAAAGTCGTATCAGATATGTGTATGTGTGTTAATTGTGAAAAGTTAAAATGTAAACACGCACGATTGGCGCGAATCTTCGACTTTTGATATCAAAAACTTCATTACTACTACTTATTTAACTTGAAAAATGGATGAATTCGTCAAATAATTAAATGTTGTAATAGTCGCTGTCCTTATGGTGGAGTTTGGATGTTCGCAATCCCCAATTTTTATGTTTTTTAGCCTCGACCTCGACTGTCATCAAAATGGCGATTATCGCATTTACAGACTTGAATTTTAAAAAGGTAAATTAATAATCTTGCGCGCTAAATATGAAAGATTTAATGGCATAAACATTATTTTAGCCAACTCTCTTAATTAAAGATGAATAATCTCATTGGCAGCAGCATTTTCAGTGCTTCTATAGGAAGGTTTACTTTAACAAATAACACAACAATACCTAAATACTAAAAACATTTTATTTCTCATAGAATTTAAAACGGCTTCAGCTTCATTCTCATAAAAAAGCAGCGTAGGTACGGTAGATGGTAGATGTACGCTTTCCCACAAAACAGTAATAAGCAATGATGATCTCTTAAACAATTTGTCCTATTTTGCTCACTTATCAATAATTACGTACACTAAGTCCTGCTGCTCACATGTCACGATTTGATTCTGGCCCTAACCAGATTATTGTTTTGATCTATTATGGGTAAATCTTTTACACTCTAGGGTGGCTCTGTTTTTATCATCACTTGCTTGCCTATAAACATCTCTGGTAGCAGCCTCTCTCAGTAAGCATGACAAACTTTATCCAAATGTATACCTAACCTAGAAAGTAAGAAAATACTCTTATTGTTGTTTATTTACTTTTGTATAATAATTATATCACTCATAGTAATTCTGCCATTTTAAAAACACTAACCTGATGACTTCTGTGACTTGCAGTTGACATGCCACATACATAACATAATATGCTTAGATTTTGCTGAGCAAGTAATACTTGGGATAGAGTTGTAGATAATATAATCAATAATGTCAAGTCTTGCAATAACACATGTCATCGTCATACCTGAAAAAGGTAAAAAAATTCAGTGTATTTACTTATGCTATATAATTACATCATACTATAGACATTTACAGCTGACGACGCGCGACGTACCCCTTACTGAACATAGGCCTTCTACTAATAGGCTGCTAAAATCAATGAGGTTATACAATACGACGGTGTTTATAAATATTTAGAGAACATAATAAACTTACCCAGGGCCATGGAAAGATAAGCAATAGTTCCTCTGGCTTCAATTTAAATTGACAGCATTAAATCGTAACGTAATATAAGTATAAAGTAAATACGGAAAAATAAATTCAAATCAACGTAAAACAAACAGCCAACAATGCCATTGATCTGACAGATTTTTTTTGACAGTTTGACATTATGCATGGTGTCAGTGTTACCAGGTTTAACTATTTTGGTAATCGATTGACGAAATCGATTGGGTGATTATCAGTGATCGGAGTAGGTCGATTGATTTTACGTACTCGCATCATGAATAGTCATAGAAATCATAACATGGATAAGCCTTTTTTCCGGGATTTCATTTTGGTACTTACGGGATTGAATCAAATATTGTTAAAGTAAGGATTTTTAAACTACTACATTGGAAATTTATAGAATGCGATAGATAAATATTTAAAATATATTATATTGTTTTATAGTATATCTATCCTTTTCTTGGAGTCCGATCACCTATATACTATTAAACAGACAGCAAAAGGGTTGAACATTTCTTATTCATATTGATGTATTCTTTATTCTACACATTACAACATTTGAAATTCCTTAAAAAATCTTAATAATTTCAAAATCCCGGAATCCCGGAGGCGTATCCATACTAATATACGTGCCAGTTCATTGACCTCAAATCAATCTACTTACTCTGATCACTGGTAGTTTATAAAATAACATTACTGCCTCGAAACGCTTTTAAGTTGTTGAGTATATTCAGACCATATAATATTTTATTTATTGTAAAATCATAGTTTTACAGTATTTGAGTATAATAAATAGCATTTAAAACATACTCGTGTAGTGGATACTCCACCTACTCCATGTGGGTTAGTATCGATATTTTCAATCGATTACAAATTATTTTATTGGAATAGTCTGTCATCTGGCAACATTCAGGTTAGGATTGAATGGCGGATGTAGTTCTTTATTAAGTATCAACAAAATAAATATTTATTAGGTTCTCTAATGCTAGAAGAAATAAATTTTGATAAAACGACTTGAAAAAAATACAACATAATTTTTGATAAATAAGCTTTGACACAGTATCATACCATGGGCCTGCTTTCGGGAAATCTCTTTTCAACTTTCTAGGTCACCCGGAAATGGGTTAAATGTTTTTGATGTCTAGTGACAGGGTCGTTGATAAAAATGCCGATTTTTATACGTTAATATCTCAATAACCGTCTGAGTTTTATTTATGAAATTTGGAGTTCTAGTTAATCTAAGGGGTTTTTATAAATAAACCAAATTTCATGAGTCTATGTTACATAGATTTTGAGTTATTAAGGGGTCAAAAGTGGCTCCAAATGGTTCGTGTAATATAACACACTGCAGCCGTGTCTTGCCTAGTACTTGGCTCGACACGCTGCCGCGTGTCTAGATACATCAAATATGAAACAGAGGCTGGGCTGCTCAGGTAGGAAACATGTTTTCTTGTCTGGTCGTCCTCTGTGTGGAGTGCTCAGAATTTTAAATAAATATTTTAAATCAATCAGTACTACTAACACTAGAATATAAGTTGTTTTGTAATACTAATATAGTATAGGTTATTGTTGTCCGAAATGAATTTTAATTTAACATAATTTAATTTTAGGTTAACAATTAAGGATCAATTGGTTGATCACGTGGATAAAACCCTAATAACATTTAGATATCCTATACTATTAAACGAGCAATATTTGTACATAGATTTGTACCCACATTCTCGAAATCGACTCTAACGATTTCGATGAAATTGCAATATAGGGGCGAAAAATCGATCTAGCTAGGTCTCATGGGAAAATTAGTTTTCTCCGTATTTCTACCCAAGCAGAGCTCGGTCGCCCAATGAATAATGACATGACAATAATGAATTAATGACATTAGAATAATGATCATAGCAGCATGGAATTAGTAAGTACCCATAGGTAACTATCATGGCAGTATGGAATTAGTAAGTACTATCCATTCTCTATTTTAACCAGAGCAGAGCTCGGTCGCCCAGGTACTAGTTAAGAAGACTGATAAGTTAAGTTTTAAAGCTTCCTCTCTTTTCTTATTTGCTGTGCCCGACGGGGTCCACAATGATCGCATTAACACATTGTGGAATGTACACTGGAACAGAGTAGACAAATGGGTAGGCTCATTGAGACGTACAAAATACTCACGGAACACAAAGTACCTTCAAAACACCAAAGACTTTTTGAATACCAACCATCATTTCATTTGCGTAGACATTTCTTACAGCTATGGGAAAATTCGTCAAAGAAAAAGCCTTTGAAGCAATTCTTGCCTAACCAAGTTGTAACAGTATTGAATAAGCTCCCGGAAAATATTGTGACGGCTCCCACACTGAAATGCTTTAGAACCGATTGGACAGATTAAATATCTCCAAGCTATTTGAAACATACGCATCAGCTAATGAGCTGCTAGTGTGTCTTACCAAAATCAATCTGCCGAGCCTTTTCTCAACTATGTTGGGGTCGGCTTCTAGTCTAACCGAATGCAGCTGAATACCAGTATTTTACATGGAGCGACTGTCAATCTGACCTCCACAACCCAGTACCTGGGTAATACGATACCCCTTGGTAAGACTGGTTTTCAGTATTTCGGGTTTCTGACGGCTGTCAAAGATCCACGAATGACAGCCGGGACCAAGGGCTTAACGTGCATTTCGAGGCATGGAGGAGTTTCGGTATGTAAAGATGAATCAATCCACGGACCAACCCCGGCAAGCGTAGCTTAACCTGATGGATCGAGCCGTGCAGCTGTTATTACTTAGCTACGAGCTCTTAGTATGTCTTACCAAATAATAATAAATGATTGAGTGTTGAAATTCTTTCATACATTTCTGACTTTCACAAGTACTTAAGTACTTGGGAAGCAAGTGTACGAAAAGCACTACCCTTTTAACATTATTTTTCCGATATGAGAAAAATTTCTCACAATGTTTTTGGAAGTGGAACCAATAAACATTAGGTACTTGACCTCAGTGATGATCAGCACTTATAGCTAAAAGTATATCGAGTTCCATCGTACGTTTAACCCAGTTTAGTTATAGAGCTCTTTGTGATATTATACGGCCCCGACTTACGAGTTGTAGGTCGTGGATTCGAACCCAGGCAGGCGCTTTACTTTGTGTAAATAATTTCATCACCACTGCTCTCAAAACGGTGAAGGAAAACATCCTAAGGAAACCGGCATGTTCTAGAGCCAAAAATTCAAGACAGTGAGTGGGGACATCTACAACCCGCACTGGGCCCGCGTGGTAGATTACGGCCCACTCCCTCTCAAAGCAGTGAGTGGGGACGTCTACAACCCGTACTGGGCCCGCCTGGTAGATTACGGCTCAAACCTGCTTAAAGAAGTGAGGGGATATTATAGGCTGATTATGCATGAGACGTATGTATGACGTAGAGAGATGATATGTCTCATGAATCTGAAATGCCTTTGGTGTCCCCCCTGAACCCTCTACGATACTCATCATGCCAGTAATCCCCGAAGGTTAAGTAGAGGTGTTTATATTACATGCACATTTCGCCATGTCATGTTTAAGTTCAAGTACCTGAGCGACCGAGCTCTGCTCGGGTGAAAATAGAGAATGCTCATTTAATAGTATAGGATAGTTCATACTGATTCCATGTATAGTACCTGTATAGCACATGTATTTACAAATATTGCTCGTTTAATAGTAGATATATTATAGGATAGGATGTGATATGGGCGAGCCTATATTTCAGAAACGTAGCAAAAATATACGAAATGGGCCGTTTCTTTTTATCAGTATGACCTTTCCTACGACTGACCCGTATAATCTACGACGGAATGAAAATAGCTGATACATTACTTTTTCAGTAAAGGGAAAATGGTAAATTACATGTGTCGCACAGTAGTCGACAGACATTTTTGCGTTCTTAATACTGTATTATTTGGTCGTGTATTTTTAACTAACTCACCAGTCTTACCAAGGGGTATCGTGTTACCCAGTAACTGGGTTGTGGACGTCAGATATGAGAAAGAAAAGAAAGAAAAGAAAGAAAAGAAAGAAAAGAAAGAAAAGAAAGAAAAGAAAGAAAAGAAAGAAAAGAAAGAAAAGAAAGAAAAGAAAAGAAAAAAAATTGCGTTTATTGGCATTACAACAGAAAAATACACTTTAAAACTATAAAAACAGAAAACAATGATTATAATGTCAAAAGGGCCTCAGCTCAGCATAATGTCAGATGACTACACAAAGTGTACCACCACCTGACGCTGATTTTCAGCTGCAACCCACGAGTGCCATACGCTAGAATAATAATAAACACAAATTGGGAAGTGTGTGTCCGTGTCTATGTATTAGGCAATCACTTCTTGTCGAATAAGTACTGGTAATAATCTCACCGTGGAAACTAAGGTGAATTGAGCTTGAACTGCGTCGTCATTTCAGCTGCAGTGCTATTCTGTTAAAATCTCACAGTGAACGCTAAGGTGAAGTGAATTTGAAGTGAGCTGTCATTCCACCATCTGCTAGGGATTGACACTGTTGACAGCTCACTTTCAAGCTCACTTCACCTAAGCGTTCACGGTGAGATTTTTACAGAATAGCACTGCTGTAGTACTATTCTGTAACCATCTCACCGTTTTATTTTAGGTGAAGTGAACGTGGAGTGAGCTGTCAGTTGTAAGCATTGACACTATTGGCAGCTCACTTCACCTAAGATATCACGGTGAGATTTTTATAGAATACTACTACTGATGCTAGGGTGACACAATTGACAGCTCACTTCACCTATTGATGCATTGTTTTTATGCGACTTCATTTCACCAATGAAACTAAACACAATCAGCCTTTTTAAAACGCGTTCAAGAGCTTTCAGTGTCAGAATTGTTACGGAATATTGTACACTGACAGCTCTTGGAGGCGTTTAGATGTGCTGAACGCGTTCAATTTCATTGGTGAAATCCGCACTAAGTGCCAAATTCACCAATGAAACTGAACGCGATCAACACATCTGAACTGCATTCAAGAGCTGTTAGTGTCAATATTTCGCAACAATGATGACATTGAAAGATCTTGAACGCGGATTAGATCGCGTTCAGTTTCATTGGTGAAATCTGCCCTAAGTGCGAATTTCACCAATGAATCGCGTTCAAGAGCTGTCAGAGTCATCATTGTTGTGGAATATTGACATTGACAGGTATTGAACGCGTTTTAGATGTGCTGATCCCGTTCAATCTTATTGGTGAAATTCGTCCTAAGTATCACGAACATTTATAGAACTCAATAAAGTCATGCTCAAACACCCTCGTAAAATCTATTCAATCAATCAAATCGAGCCACAAGTTAAAAAAAAATCTTTGTTAAAAATACAACACGAATGAGGAAAAACGAAAATTATGGATATTTTCCTTGTGAAGATAATCCCCTCTTCATCTGAATGGGATAGAAATCATTTGATAAATACTCGAGTAGATTCAAAAAGTATAAAAAGCTGATATTTGATTTGTATAAGGGTAGGGTAGGGATCGTATTTTGTATTTTACGGAAACTTTTTCATAGCTGCTTGTTAGTGCTGACTCTGACAGTAATTGGTTTGTATTGTGTGTTCCTCTCCTTTACGAATACCCGGTAACAAAGTTTTTTAAAATTAAACCTTGGATATGTCAGGGTAGGTTCGCTTTTACCACTATCTCCCTGAGGTTAAGTTAGTATTTTTTAAGTACTTAATTTAACATTTTCTTGAAATTTTATCGTGGGTACTCTTGAATACTGACTGTAACGGAAGACAGAATTGGAACTAAAGCAATGGTAACTTATGCTGTTTCCTTTTCTTTCCTTGCTGGATGTATAACTATATTTATTTGCAGACATTGTCATGAGTCTACAGCAGCCCACTGCTGGTCATAGGGTGACATAGAACTCTCAAATCAGATTCTCGGCGACTCTCATCTAGTTGCTACCAGAAAAAGAAAAAATGATAACATAACATCACGCCTTGTTTCCCCGAAGGGTTGGGCAGAGGTGTCCCTGTAGCAGGTACACCCACATTTCGCCCGTTACGTTTTAAGTCCCATGTAATAGGGGGCGAGCCTATTGCCATAAAAAAAATGATACTCAATGAAAAATCCATACTTATACAACGTCGCCCATCGACATGTGACCGCCCGAATTTTTTTGAATATTCATGAAAAATTATCGAAAAATAACTTTAAAAGGGGTGTCTATCTTTAATATTTTTCATGTTATTAAATTTTTATGTTTTGAGTAGTGTTTGCCATATCTCCGATGTTATTAGCTCGAGTTGGATTCTGTTTATTATTTCTAAAAGCTTATGAATTATTTTATCGGATTAACTAACATTTTTATTAAAATCTGTCGACTACGCAAAAAAAAAAACGGAGGTGAAAACATAAAAAAAAGTGTTTTTTTTTAAACACTAGTGTAATTTCATAAAATCAAAAGGGAACTTTGCCAAAAAAAAAAAAACAGAAAAAATTTAAAAAAGTCAAGATAGATGTCCCTTTTAAAGTTATTTAAAAAGAAAAAGAAAAATGCGGGCGGGCACATACCGATGAGCGACATTGTATAGTATTTAAAAGAAAATAAAAATATATTTTTGGGGTCGATGACCGCTGGTAGTGTTGTTACTTCAAGTGTGACTTGATAAAATCTGTTTCATCGTGTTGAAACATCGATACGTATTACGTCTGTGAAAGGAATTATATAGTTTCCGACCTTTATGCGAGCGGGCGTGGGCGCAGGCTAAAGCTTACTCATTTAAACAATATATCTGCTTACTAAACAATATAGTGAATTTCTAAAATTAAATCACAGTATTTAAGAATTACTACATTTTCATCGTTGTCCTTGTAACTTCTTATCACGAAACATATCTAGAGTTCACGAACATTTATAGCATTGTTCAACATGATCGCCATGGCAACGATAAACAATATTCATTTAATTTAAACTTTCAAATTCAAGGCTGATTGTTGGATAAAGCCCATTATACTCGTATAAGTACAGCATGTAAAAAAATGTGTGGTCATATTTAAGAGACAATTTATTTGTACATGTCATCCAACTATCAAAAGACCGAAAACTTACTTGCACACATCGCATCACATCGCATAATAGCATATAACACACACTTTCACACATATTATTTTCCACCAGTGTTCCTAAACTTAAAAAAATACTATGTAAAAACTTCTTTGAAGATCACTAAAACCTGTTTAGTCTATTCTTAATTCCGAGTCTACGAATAATACTTTTCTTATTCGTAGTCTGAGTACTTATTTACTCTTACTTTAGCTTGCCTGTCTGCTGTTTCTTGTGCTACCCTAATATTGTCAGTGAAAACCTTTAATTGGCCTTCTTTCACTAACTATCAACTATTTGTATCCTAGCTGTAAGTTTTCTTAAAAAATACAATAAATAAATACACTAATACCTCACCACACACACACACCACCACACAAACACACGTAAAGGCGCATTTCGCATCAACATTCATAAGTACAACCTATTAAGCTATAATTATAATATGTTTTACGTCACGAGTTCACGACATTCACGTTGACTCGATCTCTCTGTAATTCTCCACGTTTGAGGACTGACTCCCAAAATACAAGCCCTGGCTTGGTTTGGGTATCAGTTTCAGTATCTAAAGCAAAAATAAATAAATCTGTAAGTAAGTAAGTAAGTATTTATTTGCATAAAACATGGTATACATATTGTTACAATAATTTACAATAAAGATCTTACATGTTTTGCCAGAATTGTACTTAGCATGCATATGTTCACTTAATACTAACATGAGAATTTGTTATCCATAAATTCTTTAAGACTATAGAAATTTTTCAAGGTTAACCAGTCAAACAATTTTCCCTTAAATAATCTGGAGTTTAAGTTTTTTATGCTACTCGGTATGTTATTACACAATTATATAAGCAGCTTTTATTATATTTAGCAAGCTTGGGAAGATCATGCAGAACGAGTCTCTGTGGATCACGCCGGCTCCTTGGATTAATATCATTGGCTGATATAAACAGGTCTTTATGTTTATTAACGAACATACATGTTTCAAATATATAAAGCGACGGCAGCGGTAACAAACCTAGTTTCTTAAATATGGGTTTACAAGATTCCTCCGAGTGCATTCCGTAAATTGCCCTAATGCACTTTTTTTGAGCAACAAATGCTCGGTTTATATCGGTACTATTTCCCCATATTATAAGCCCGTAACGTAGTACCGATTCTACATATGCATGATAGGTCATGAGAGCTGTTTTTAAGTTTGTAATATTTTTGATATGTTTAAGAGCATATACAAATTTATTTATTCTCTTTGCAGCGTTATCCACATGCTCTTTCCAATTCAAATTTTCATCAATAATTACACCTAAAAACTTCGTTTGTGCTACTTCTTTAATTTTTGATACGTTTAGTTTAATATTATATTTAGGATTATTACATTTATTGAAATTAATATAAACAGATTTATTAAGATTTATTTTTAAATTATTTATGTCAAGCCATTGTATTAATTTATCTATAGTATTATTAATGTCAGTCTCATGATTATTTCTAAAATTGTTACATTTTTCTGTCGCTATAATAATAGCTATGTCATCAGCAAATAATATACATCGGTGGTCAGTTATATTAATAATATCATTTATGTACAGCAAGAACAGGACAGGCCCCAGTACACTTCCTTGTGGTACACCACATGTATTGTGCTTGTATTCTGATGAAAAAGGCACCTTAACTTGATTTTCATCAATTTTATCAATAATGACTCGTTGTTGTCGGTTACTGAGATATGATTTTATCCACTGAAGTGTAGGACCCCTGATACCTACAAGTTCAAGTTTTTTGAGCAACAGATTGTGAGAAACTAAATCGAAGGCTTTTGAGACATCAAAAAATAGCCCAGTGGTCAGATTTTTATTATTGATATTAGTAACTACAGCCTTTACCAGGGAGAATATTGCCAAAGTGGTGGACTTGTTTTTCTGAAAGCCATATTGTTCTTTGCTAATTATATGAAATTTATCACAATAGTCAATTATTCTTCTATACATGCACTTTTCATATATTTTGGATAATATGGGTATTAACGTTATAGGACGATAGTTATTAATATCAGATTTTTCTCCTTTTTTATATAAAGGCTTGACTATCGAGTATTTCAGGGCATCAGGAAAAGTTCCCGATGCAAACGATAAATTAATTAAATATGTCAGAACAGCAGTTAGTTGATTGGTACACTCTTTAATAATTTTAGTGTTGATTTCATCATAGCCCACAGAATTGGAATTAGACAATGACAGTATTTCTCGTCTAACCTCGCTTTCCTCCATAGGTTTTAAAAACATCGAGTTAACGGATGCACTAATACGAGGTTTTATGCTTTCCTGACTGCTCGCATGTGATAAATCAATATAATTATTATTAAAGGCGGTGGCAATTTCAATAGGATTTGTTAGTGTTGTATTGTTAACTGTAATTTTCTCCATATTTCCTATGCAATTTGTATCGTGCATTTCATTTTTAATTACTGCCCACGTAGCCCTACATTTGTTTTCACTCTTGTTTATATATTTAATATTTGCACATTTTTTTGAATTAATTATACATTTTTTTAGAATATTGGAATATGTCATATAATTAATTTTGTTATTTGCATTTTTATTTTTATAGTATTTATATCTTAGTACACGTTTTTTTTACAAGATTTCTTTAAGCCTTTACTTATCCAATTTTTTTAATTTGAATTATTGTTATTTATTTTTACTTTTACTTTTGGGAAGCAAAGATTGTAGAATAAGCATAGCAGTTCATGAAACTCACTAAATATATTTGCATCATTTGAGATGTATATGTGTGACCACGATAAATTATTTAAACATTCTTTGAACTTACGAACATTGTCCAAACTGTAATCTCTTTTATATATATGATAAGATGAGCATTTTTGAATCTTTTCATTTATAGGAAAACTCAACATTTGGGCTGTGTCATGGTCAGAGAGATAGAGAGGCAAAACTGAAGCGGAAGCATTTGGAATATTACTAAGAATATGGTCTATGCAAGATGACTTGCGCGTAGGCACATCAATGTGAATTTTCAAGTTATAATTGTAGGATATGTCTCGTAGGTGATTAGTAACGTTACCTTTTTTCAACGTATTTATATTCAAGTCACCGGTTATTACTAGACGAAATTTGGACTTGTATTTATTAGTTAGGTAGTTCAAAAGATTATTTAATTTACATAAGAACTGAGTAGGATCTGAGTTTGGAGTTCTATAGACGCAAATAACAAGCAACTTATAACATTCAAGCTCTATGCCACAAGCTTCAAATGTGTTTTGGGTAGCATAATTTTGTATATAAGATGAAAGGAATGCCTTTTTTTACTAAGATACAGGTTCCTCCTCTTTGTTTTTCTCTACAAAAACTTGAAGCTAACTGATAGTTACATATTTTGATATAGCTCTCATAGCCTTTCTTTATAAAAGTTTCCGACAAGCAAATTACGTTAGGCTCTTTTTGTGCTACTCGTAACTCCTGGATTGTTATTTCTAACAGTTCCCGTTTTGATAGAATACTAGCAATATTTTGATGCAGAATATTGAACGTATGGGCTTTAGGCACGAAAAAAATCGTCTTTATTTCTTAATACAGGGAAGTAAAAAGGTATTGTACCTCTGCTTACCTTCCCGATAGATACGGCTGGGTTTACTGGTTGTTTATTTTTATTACAATATTGTATATTAAAATAAAAAGGGATCGTTCCCTTTTTAGGCGTATTGTTACTAATGGCTACATTGCTGCTTGGTTGATTACGCATTACAAATTTCCTAATATTCCTTGGGCACAAGTAGTTTTCATTGTAGTCGTTACAATCTATCACATAATTTATAGACTTACAAGCCTCTGATAATGTAAAATGTCCACAATCAAGATAATGACATTTTTTAAACATCTTACATAAGTTTTCTATACCATCATTCAATTTTGAGACATTTAAGAAGTGACTATTACTAACATTTAGTACAATAATCCTATTATTATAAAATGTGTCCAATAAACCTTCTAATGGTGACAGAACTTGCCTTAATTTATAATCATTTTCCCCCACACATACCACTAGTTTATCATTAGGATGTAATGTTGTTTTTAAGCAGTTCTGAATTATGACATGACATTTCGCATTTGGCTTCGTTTCCGCAAAGATTCCGTAGTTTTGGTACTTAGTGTTAGTTCTTGAATGCAGTAAGGCTGAAGCCAAGCCGACACATTGTTGTGTACCGAATATAAATATTCTTCTTTCGGGTCTGTGTTTGGGTTTTCGTTCTGGGATGGAATAGGTGCAGGTATTGACTGCAGGAATCATTGTCAGGTTCGATGCCACGCTTTTATTTTGTAAGCACTGCGACAGTGTCTCTATTTGTTTTTTTAAAGATGAAATTTCAAGGTTAGCGCTATTCAACTGCTGCTGTAGATCTTCAATTATTTTTCCCAGAGATATTGTTTTATCTTCGTAAATACTGTCAACGTTTGAAGAATGTAATATAGGTGAAGAAGGGGTGGATGCCGTACAGTGTGCTAAAGAATGCCTCTTCTTTTTAATATTACTACGAGAAATAGTATCTGGTAATGAAATGGATTGACATAATGATTTTAACATGTTAATTTCAGCAGTTAACTTATTTGCTTGTCTTTGAAGATTGCTGTTTTCTAGTAATGTTTTATCAAGTTCGAATTCCGTGGTTTCGAGTTTAACGGTTAATTGGGATATAGTATCTTTCATTTCTGACATAGATACTAAGTCTGAAATTAGTTCTGATGATGTTCCATCTAAACTTTTTGTCATTTTTGTTGGTGTGCAATTCGATTCATAGGATGTATTGTAGTCAGTGAGTATATGCGAATCCAAGATCTGTGACGCTGCTATGGACTGGTCTTTTTTTGTTACATTGGTCTGTTCCGGTGATGGTGTTTTAACAGCTTTTTTTTTATTTCTCAGCGTTATGTTCGATGGATTGCTGCTAATTGTATCTTTGGTTTTAATACAAGTTACGCATTTCCACCTTTTTTTTGAATCTTGATCCATCATCCTGTATGTTTGTTCTGGATATCCAATACAATCTGGTTCATATCTATTGTTACAGACCGAACATAATGCAGTAGTTTTTATATCTACATGTTTTTTGCATTTATAGCATACTACAAGTGCTGCCATCTTGCGGCTACTGTCTATCTGTGTAACAAATTCTTTCGAATGCTCCCATTTGTGAAATAAATAAACTTTTACTTTTACTATCTGATCAACTTTCTCCATGGGTCCAACATCGGAATGGCAAAAAAAAATTATCATCTGTCGCATACATTTGGGTCGAGCAGGCATTGAATTAAATTGAATTTGACGGTCTATCTATACCTATGACCACACATTTTAGACACACGCTGTATAGATAACCAGTGACAGCCCTTGCTCAGTGTTGCCAACTCAGTGGATTTTCCACTAGATCTAGTTTAGATTTTCCTTTTAGTGAATAAATATTGGTTTTAATAGCTAGTGGATAATTACAGTTTTGTCTTGTAAAACATTGTTAATTTTAATGTGAAATCAGGGGGCAGGGGGTTTTTACCAATTTTACCGTATGTATATCCCAAATAGTTAGTATAAGTAGGTAACAAAAACAGATTCTCTGTACTTAAAATTTACGCCAAGTACACGTTCAACATTTACCTGAATATTTAAATATGTTTGAACGTGCACTTAACACGAGATTGGTTGAATTGGATTACTGGTTTTCTGTTGTTTTGAGAGACCGTGGTTTTCTGGTGGGTCGCGTGGCCACATTTGGTGTGTTCGTAAAAATAAAGTTGGCAGCACTGCCCTTGCTTTGCATGGGTGCAATGGCGACTTATCAAAAATTTGAGGTTTCTTCGCTAAATCTAAGCTATATAGGCCGACCACTTAACTGAGTCCGTTCCTGAGGTAGCTGCGCGGTGCGAGAGGGGTGACAGTTGTCGCAAGTTGACGAATCACTGAGCTCTCGCATCACGACACCACACGACACCTAAAGTGACTTTGTTTTATTATACGACATAGTCCAAGCCATAGCCAAGCATAAAAAGTAAGTACAACAAAAAGTACACAATACTTAATTGGTCTACCAATTTAGTTTAAATATTTTCTCAAACATGCTTGGAAATTCGAGCATTATTTTGACAACCTTTTTCGAGATAAATCGAAAATGCTGTACTGGTCAAATACATACGAGCAGGCAGCCGGCAATATTAGTATGAAAATCTTTATCTGTCGTGTTTAGCAGCCGAAAAAATAAGTATGAAAACTCATATCTGTCGTGTAATTTAAAAACGGAACGAACTTTTTATTTGACATATGGCGACCAAAAAGGTATCTTGTTCAAAGATTTAAATTTCGATTTGGCTTGCAAATAGAGCTGTTTAAAACAAAAAAGAAACAAACGAACATATTGGCGCGTGAATAATTATAGTCATTGATTCTGGAATTTATAATAAATTAACTTAGTTTGAATTTCCAAGCATGAGAAAAGTACTATACACGCCTTGCATTGATGGACTCTCGCATCGTTCATCAATGCCCTTTTTGCAGGCAGCGGCAGTAATCTATCTATACTAATCTATCCTAATATTATAAAGAGGAAAGATTTGTATTTTTGCATGTAACGAATAAACTTAAAAACTACTGAACCGATTTGAAAAATTCAGCAATGGATAGCTACATTATCAGCGAGTAACATAGGCTATATTTTATCCCTGTACTCCCACGGGAACGAGACCTACGCGGGTAAAATCGCGTGACGTCCGCTAGTGTCTTACATTGATTAATCACTTAAGTAATTGTTTAAAAGCTTGATTGGTATGTAAAAAGGCAAACGAAGCGTGGGATTTATCCTAAACACATACACAAATAGTTTAAAGAGGACAGTTGTGTTAAACTGGGCACAATAGATAGGAAACACAATATTGACTAAGGGCTATGTGCTTAGAGGAGGACACAGTGCGTTTTAAAGATCCGAGCGACACTTAAGATCGCCTTTGAAAGGAAGTAACAAACCCTAGTACCCACCAAGAAATACTTAAAGATTCTCGCTACTGAAAAGAAAGCTCGCGCATCTTTGAATCAGAATAAAAAGCAGTGGCACTCCGGGAGTGCCGACAGAAGCGATAACTTGAACAAGATCGCCTTGGTGGAAGAACAATACTTGTATAAAACATTGGTCCGTATCCTTATCTAAATAAAGAGCACAATCGCGTTTACAAAGAAAAAAAAAAACTTCCAAAACCTTTAAAGTAAAAATACTTGCATAGAACATTGATCCGTAACCGATCCATTTTAAGGGAGCTTAATGATCTAACACACACGCCACCACCAGCGAGACATTTGAGTGAGCATGACGGTGTGGTACGGAACCCTTCGTGTGCGAGTCCAAGTCGCAATAGGCCGGTTTTTTTTTTAAACTACCATAAGTTCTTCTTTAATCCATTTCAAGGTTAGCCATTAATTACCAGACAGCCTGTATATAGAGAGTCAGGGGTGTGCCTTAACCCTGAATGCGATAGGGTTAACGAAGACTTATAATTACAATTGTAATCCAATATACATATAGTAAGTGTACATAGGTAAGATGTAAAGTGCTTTGCACTCCAGACAAAGGACACAGTGCGAAGCTCTCGAATCACGTACGACAAAAATGTAAATGAGTTTCATAACTACGAACAATATTTATGTTTGAAAATGTAGAAGGTATTTTTAAAGACGAGCTGTATTTAATAACTGTAGTCGTTGTATATTAATGAAAATATCTTTCGTTATTCAATAACTACAATGCAAATATCCTTTACTATTAATAGAGCAATATTTGTAGATATATATAAAGAGTTATTGGTTATATATCGGCAATCCATTAAGGGATGTAGGAGAGGTCATTTGCAACCAAATGACCCCGATGACCCCTATGCGAATGTCAACCACTTTCGAGTAATTTGACATTTTATATTTAAAAAATACAATACAAAGTGAAAAATTATTTTAATTTCGGAAGTCGGTGTCTTTGGATCAGTATTTTAGTTTTTAGAGACCGACTTCCGAAATTAAAGTTATTTTTGACTTTTTGGTGGGTTGGTTTGTAATTTATCTAAGTTACAATAGCCTAATGTCAACTGCTCATAAAAAATACCCAAATCGCTATAGATGTGCCTATAATATTTGAAGAGTTCTCTCGATTTCTCCAAGATCCCATCATCAGATCGTGATCAATTGACAATGGGACCAACTTGAATGTATACCCTTTCAAACAAGCAAGAATTTTTCAAATCTGTCCAGCCGTCTTCGAGTAATCGGGAAACATACATAAAAAATAAATGAAAAAATATCCCGACGAACTGAGAACCTCCTCTTTTTTTTGAAGTCGAATGTCCAATTTTTTACTTTTTTGTTATGATACCTACTCGACACAAATTCGAACACCACTACCTGCTATATGTAAATAACAGTGACAGGAACTATAACATCATTCATATAGACTAAGTGGAAAAAATAGTATTGAAGCTAATTGAAAATTCCCAAGCAAAGTTAATAAAATTTGTATTGGACCACCTCTGAAATATGACTTACCAAACAAAAAAACTTACCAAACATAATTGGCGGAGTAATCGCGTAAAAAACATTTAAAAAAATAATCGAATTGAGAACCTTCTCCTTTTAGAAAAATCAATCTGCCTAGCCTTTTCCCAACTATATTAGGGTCAGCTTCCAGTCTAACCGGATGCAGCTGAATACCAGTATTTTACATGGAACGACTGCCTATCTGACCTCCACAATCCAGTAACTGTGTAATACGATACCCCTTGGTAAGACTGGTTGTCTTTGGCCTTTGTCCAGCAGTGGGACAATAATGACTAAGAAAAAAAAAAAAGACTGGTTGTCAGACTTTCGGGCTTCTGACGATCCGTAACGACAGTCAAAGATCCACGAATGATAGTCGGGACCAACGGCTTAACGTGCTTTCCGAGGCACGGAGGAGTCTCAGTTTGCAAAGATGGTCACCCATCCACAAACCAAATGCGGCTGTTATTACTTAACCACGAGCTCCTCCTTCCTCCTTCTTTTAGAAATCGGTTAAAAAATTAAATCAATTTTCCAGCAATTTTTGTAAAATTCGTGCAGAATGCGCAGATGTAGACCGTTCGGGGACCATCGTATCCAATACGCTACAAAGTCACCACACGACTTACAACTCCATTTGTATTCGCTGTAATCAATATTTTTGTTTGAAATTTTTTGCAGTCTATGGTCAGATAGATATTCTTGTCAAATAAATCGACTAAAAGCAAAAATATAAATGGGCAACACTATAAAAAAAATGTTGAAAATGACATTCCCGCGCGGTCAAAATGACAGTAAAAAGTCACTCCCGGGATGCGCGCGTTCGCAGTAATAATTCGTTTTTTAATGGTTTTAGTGTGTAAATCGTCGGAAAGTGGTGATATTTTCATTTTGAAGTAAATATTACATCGTTTTAGATAATATTCGCACTAAATAACATTAGATTATACCTATTTTGACCCAACCAAAAAAAGTGTAAACAAACGTGAAAGTGAAAGTTCTCGTGAAAGTGAAAGTTGTGATATTTTGTGAGTTTTCTGTATGGATCTGATCGGTAAGTGTTTTATTTATTATATAGAATAAATATTTCAGCGTTTTAGAAAAAAATTAGACAAAAGTATAAATAAAAAATATTTTTTTGGTACGGAGAAAGTTATGAAAGCACTAGAAATTCTAGATCAGCAAAAACCTAGATTTTTTGAAATTTTTTGAAAAAAATTAGGTCTCTGAAAACGCTTTTATTAGATAACTTATCTATCCATAATGTACCCTGAAAAATTTCGTGTGAATTGGTACGGTAGTTTTATTAGAAATCGTAAAAACATTAGAACATGGAAAACAAAAAAAAAACGGGTAATAAAGATTAGTAAACGTTGATAACAAAGACTGTAACCATTTACAATGTATCTCTAATCTATTCGAGTAGCAAAAAACATAAACAAAACACTATAGACGTTATTATGAAACCCGATGCTTTTGTTTATTCAAGTGCGGTCGTAAATCTGTCACGGCGCAGACCACCCACCGCGCCTGAGCGGTTAATAATAATTTAAAAAAATCATTTCTGTTCTTGCAATAGCTGGAATATTACCTACTCACCTTTTAGTGGACAGATAATTCCAACCTACCCCTGTACTTGACAGTATTTTTGGTTCTCGCGTGGGTGAAGCGTGGGTGAACTTCAATATAAAAGCTCCATTCACACAAAAGCCCCACTTTGAAGAATATGTGATAAGCAGGTTTAGTTAACCTAACGCCCACGTAACACTTGTGTGATTTTATCGTACAGTGTGTATGGAAAGTGCGTTGGAGTTGGACATATCGCTATAAAAACCTCTATTATATATTGTAACAGACAGCGAATCAATTTTTACGCCTCCCCTTTAAGACCTCGGCCAAATATATTTTGATATTCGGATAGTTCATGACCTAAATAGGTGCCATAAACAATATGAATAAAAAATGAGAAATTTCTCGGGTATTGAAATGAAATGAAATGAAATTGTTTATTCTGTAAATAGGATATCGGAATCACCTTTACACGTCATATAAAAAAATAAAATAAAAATAAGCTAGATGAGTTCGGCGTTTTCTATCTGACTACTCTGAGAAGAAAGGCCGAAACAAACTCAGAGGTCGCAGTCTCTTTTAAAGTCCAGACATAATCTTGGTCAGGCCACATGAGGACCATGTAGATTAATATCTGAAAAGTTCTTTTGAGGAAAGAACCACACAGATTTGAGTGGACCTGTCCAGTCAGTGCAAGCATTTGTCAGTAATCGTGGAGCTCAACTTAGAACTTAAGGAGCTCAACTCGACGAGCAATACCTAAGAAAGGACATTTGGGTAGGCCGCAAAAACTACTCAAACTGCCAGACCAGCACTAAAACTAGAAGAGAAATAAAAATAATATCCACATAGTCCTCACATTCACAATAGTTAAAATAATATAATACTTTACAAAGTAATCATGTTATTTTGAATATAATTTTCAACAATGTCAAAGTGTTTATAAAACTGGTATATGTTGATTTTACATAATAATTAAAATGTCTAGTTTTATGGTTTTATCACAAGGCTTAGCAGAGCGAGCAGTTCAATCCCAAGCTTTTTTATCTGGTATCTGGGGTATTCTGGTTACATACATAACATCACACCTGTTTTCCCCGAAGTGTTAGACAGAAGTATACCCATAGTACACCCACATTTCACCAGTTATGTTTAAGTCCCATGTAATAGCGGGCGAGCCTATTGCCATCAACCGGGCTCAAATCCAGACTCCGGGCTGCTACTGAGAAATTTCTGATAGAAACATCCAATAACACTTCACCCGCCCTGAAAATCGAACCCAGGACCTCATGCTCAGAAGTAGCGCTTGCGACCACCGAACCAATAAGGCAATTGTATACTTCCCACCAGAGATGTGCGAGGTAGCTGAGCGGTGCGAGGATGCGTAACGAAGCTGTGAAACGATGTGAGTGTCTCCATTAAAGATATGGCAGGCTACTGAGCGGTGCGAGGATGCGTAGCGACGCTGTGAAACGGTGCGCAGATGAGCGCTGCGAGGATGTGTACCGGGCTCTTTTTAGATACGATTTCTCACTCGCGTCCAACACTCATCCCTCGCATACATCCCTCGCACAGATTTCTCGCACACATCCCTTTTTTTTTTTGGCTTGGAAATTATCAAATAACTTCTCCCGCTCTGGGCGGAGCGGGAGGGCGTGTCAGACTCTTACTGACTAAAACCCACCCGTGTTCCTTCGGTTGCCCTGTTGCCGGGGGCCCGATTTCCCTATCGGTTTTCTTCGAACCCCCGGCAGGCATTGGCCCTAGCGGACCCCGTCAATTCTGCTGACATCTCATTGAGGAGCGCGTGGAACACAACGCGCCGTCGACCCGGGCTTGGTCCTTATCGGACGGCGAGCTACCCATTGCTCACCGTCCGCAAGCCCGCGCCTACGGTGGCCGGAGATCGGCTCGCGATTCCCGCCTCGGGCGTCTCCTCCTGCGGCGGTTAGGGGCGTGAGTACAAAAACCTCACACCGCTAAGCCGTTTCCACCGGAGCTGCGCTGAGCGAGGCTAGGTAAATGAAGCGATTCTATTGGTTCTTAACAAACACATCCCTCGCTACGCATCCTCGCACATCTCTGGTGGAAACGCAGTTATTGGTTTGACGGTCGCGGGAACTGTAACGCGATATTACAGGGACTAAAACACTGCGTTATAGTTCGGCAAGAGACTGATTTGTTTTGCTTGACTCATTGTGATCTATGCGTCACAATGTAGGGCCACAAAAGGGATGAATGAAAGGCAATTGGACGCAGCTAAGATTGCTAAAATGGATGCGAATGAATAGAATAAAAAAACTGGCTAAGTGCGTGTCATCATCATCATTTCAACCGAAAGACGTCCTGCTAGACATAGGCCTCCCCCAAGCACCGCCACTTCGACCGATTCTGTGCTTTCCGCATCCAGCGGATTCCTGCGGCTTTCACAAGTTCATCGGTCCATCTTGTGGGAGGTCTTCCAACGCTACGTCTTCCGGTACGCGGTCGCCACTCCAGAACCTTTCGACCCCATCGGCCATCCGTTCTGCGAGCAATATGCCCTGGCCTTTGCCACTTAAGTTTGGTAAATCGATCTAATTAGGTTTCATTTTTAGAAAACGTCGTTCAAAAAAAAAACCGATCTAAGCTCGGTCATCAAGATATTAAAGAAATGTGAAAGAAAGAGACTTACTACCCGATCCCAAATAAGTTGGGATACGGGCAAGACAGTGATGATAATATCTATGCCTTATCTTTGGAGCCGTTTAATTAAACGTCAGGCCAGACGACCATATCCCAGCGTAATTAAATTGCGTAGATCAAAATGAGTCCAGAAAATACTTTTTTAATTTGAGTTGACTCATCTTGGGTCGAGTTTGGCGAAACTTTTAGTATCATATCAAACAGAATGTAACGAAAACGTTCAACAACATAAATAACGCCAGATTTAGACTTATCTAGGCCGCTCTAAATGCGGCTCTTTGAATATTATATGGATGAGATACTGAATTGTCAGAACCGTGGGAGGCTAAATTGCTTACGAGAGCAAGGTATTCTATATTTAGATTAGCTAAAAGCCACGATTTCGTTCCGCGATTGACCCGCTTAGGGGTGGAGATTCGAAAATCAATTCTAAAAGCTTTTTTTAATTCTAAAAGATTGTTTTCACTCTTGCTCAAAAAGTCCGTCATTGAAGCGTATCAGAGCGGGGAAAAAATTGCATTTCTTGCTCTAGGGAAAAATTATTTTTTGTCTGAAACCAACGAGCCTACAAAAACAAAAAAGTCTTTATTCTTATGTAAAACTAACTTTTTCTACCACATATAAAAATTTCGTAAAAAATTCAGATTGAACAAATTGTAATTTAATAAGTAAACTATTTAATATTATATTAGATTATTTTATTTTCTCGCAATCGTAGTGAAAAAATAACCCATTATAACTCGGTGTCTATTTACTCCCTCGCTAAAGCTCGGGAGTAAAACTACCTAGATGAAATGGGTTATTTTTATTTTATTTTACTTATTATTTTTAGATTCAGCAATAGAATGGTAAAAAGTACCCATACGGCCGTGTAATTTACCATCTTTCCAATTTCTCTTCACTGTAAAAGTAATGTATCAGCTACTTCCATTCTGTCGTAGATTATAAGGGTCAGCTGTAGGAAAGGTCGTATTATATAGGTGCCTACTGAAATGAAACGAAGTACTTCGTATATTTTTGCTACGTTTCTGAAAAATAGGCTCGCCCCTATTACATGGGACTTACACATAACTGGCGAAATGTGGGTGTACTTTAGGCACAATTTTGTCTAAAGTACACCCACATTTCATAAACAGGATGTTCTGTTTATGAATCGTTATTTTGCCTGTCTGTTTGACACAGCTTCATAACTTAGGAAATACTTATAGTGATAATAATTTTTTTTCACTCCTCTTGCTCAAAAAGGCCGTCATTACAAAGTACCAGAGCGGAGAAAAAATAGCATTTCTTGCTCTAGGGGAAAAAGTAATTTGTTTTTAATTTTTGTCTGTTCCAATGAGCCTTGAAAAACGAAAAAGTCTTTATTCTTATGTAGAATAATCATGATGGACTCGACTTATTACTGGTTCACAAAAAAAAAAATAGAAGAGCATTTATTTTTGAAATTGGAACTAAATGCGGCTATCTCTTCGATAGAATGCGTACATTGCGTTGTGGCTACAGAAGAAATAAAAAAGGCATTGGCGCGAAATCTTTAGAATTTTTCTCTAATTATGAATTGAATTGGTGACCGTAATATAATTTACAACAGTGAAAATGTCATCATCTAGTGAGAAAATCTTCACAGAGGACTGAAATTAAGTTGCCGGAAAAAAACATCTCGTTAAATATATCCAGAATTGTACAAATTGGACATTTAAATGAAGTAAACTATTTAATATTGTATTGGATTATTTTATTTTCTCGCAATCGTAGTGAAAAGTAGAGTGTAACATACGGCGCTAAAACCCATTATATCTCGGTTTCTATTTACTCCCTCGCTAAAGCTCGGGAGTAAAACTACCTCGTTACAATGGGTTATTTTAGCCCCTCGTATAACAATCTACTATATTTCAGATCAAATATCCATACTACATATACATACTTATGCTATCGACTTGTGTGTAACGGTAAGATAGTTCATTGGTTTAAATTATTTAAAAAACCGGCCAAGTACGAGTCGGACTCACACAAGAAGGGTTCCGTACCTAATTAAGAGCATTTACATGAAGCATTTAAACGAAGAGTGAAAGAATACTATCTTTCCACTTCGTCATAGTTGCATAGTTATTTTAAATCACATTGTCATTATATATATTGTAGTGTTTTTATTTAAGAAGTATGTATGTAAGTATATTCTTGTTATTATTTATTGTTTGTTTATATTGAAATTAGTGAATTGTTTTTTTTTTCTTCTTTGATTTATGTTTTTTTTTTCTCTTCTACGGCTACACACGTTGCCTACATTTCTTTTTATACAGTGTGGCGATTAGGTTATCACATTAATTCAAACCACGTACTCTACATTACGTATTTGACGCATACACAATTAAAATAATTAATAAAAATTATCATTCTAACCGTAGGACCTTTTTTTTCGTTTTAGTATTTAACAACATCATGTATGGCATAAAGAAAATCAGCTGACCAATACTAGTAGATCAAAGACCCGTGGCCGGCGAAGATAGGTAGTTCAAACGATGCCATTCCGAATTACTTGGAATTACTAACAATTACAAAAAACGTAAACAAATCAAGCGAAAGATGTCCTTACGGCTAATAGTTTAAGGCGTACTCTGTGCGCAAATTAAAAATAAGGGAATGCGGGGAATAATCTACGAACTGAAAAATGTAGCCTTCTATATTCAACTCAATTCAAAGCATTTATTTCAATTAAACCATTTACAGGCACTTTTGAATTGTCAAGGAGTCGGTTAATCAGAAATATCAAGCTAGTTGCCCATTCCAAAGCGTAGTAGATAGCTATGGAGAAGAACTGGCAAGAAACTCCATGGACATTGTTTTAAATAAAAATTGTTACAAAATATTGGTTATATCATTCATGTTGATAACCATAGCCTGAGACAATATATCCCAAACTGCAAACCTGGTTACCCTTTGCTCTTTTTTATACAGTAGTAGGGTAGTTTTGTGTTCATTGTAAAGGGTTCGAGGGTAAAATAAACAGATTACAAGGAGCTTACATAGATTGTTCAGTAACAGGAAAGATATTTCATTGCTTTTTTGTTTTTCAAGGTAATTTTGATGCTTTGAGAGACAGTTTAAATATAGGAGAGCTTCATTAATAATTGAGAAAGGAAAGAATTTACATCTTTTTAACAAAAGAGGTGATAGACATAATTATAGTACTAGAAATAGGGACCTATTAGTTCAACCAGGTTTCAGACTGGCTAAAGTAGATTCATCTTTCATGGGATACTGTTTAAAATGTTACAATAAAATTCCTCCCCACATACTTCAACTGAATGAGACGAAATTCAAATCTTGTATAAAACGCACACTATGCAGGCAGGCATATTATACGTTGGGGGATTACAGCACTGATAAAAATGCTTGGCTCAATGCTGGTCCTGCTCCACAACCACAACTAATTGATTAACATTTGCTAATACTGTTGGAGCTGCTGAAGATTGTAAGACCATCTTTGCATTGTATAAACTCAATCTCTTTTGTATTATATAATTGCATAGCACACTATGTGAGCACTATGTACTAAAGAGTTACCATTTACCGGGTAATATGTCTTGCATTGACTTGAATGTGCCCTGGCGGCTGTGAGTATGTCATGCTCACTCAAATGTTTCGCTGATGGTGGCGCGTGTGTTGGATCATTTAGCTCCCTTCAAAATGGTTGAGCTGAATGGTGCTAATCCATGCGTCATGTTCGTGAACGGGCGCCGTCAGTTGGGACTGGTCATCTCTTAGCTGCCAGGGCTTATTTTTAATTTATTTTTGAATTGTTCTTTTTTATCTTTTTATTACGGACGCTTCTCATGTGCACGTCTTTCTACATTGTTCTCACATGTATAATTTCAACATGAATGATGTAACCAATATTTTGTAACAATTTTTTATTTAAAAGAGTGTCCGTGGAGTTTCTTGCCCGTTCTTCTCCATAGGTACCTACTACGCTTTGGAATGGGCAACTAGCTTCATACCTATTTCTGACTGACCGATTCCTTGACAATTCAAAAGTGCCTGTAAATGGTTTAATTGAAATAAATGTTTTGAGTTTGAGTTTGAGTGTTATGAAAACAAGGAATTTTATTAAAGCAGTGTTTTTCTTACGGGGGAAATTCAAATTTTCTTACGTTTTTTTGTATTTTGCAGGTCAGTGACAGGTTTTTTGTTGATTAAAATATGATTCGCGGTCGTAACAAATATGGCTTTACTCAATTATAATCATTACAATCAGCAATACAACTCCATAAGTTGGCAAAGGTGTCACCTTTTGACACCTTTATCTTCTTCTCTTCGACAAGAGAGTGATCTTATAAGGGTTCCGTTTTTTACCTTTTGAGGTACGGAACCCTAAAAAGTAATTAATTTTCAGAAATCTTAAAAACAGAAACACTAGCTGGACAGTTAGTTAAATAAACATCAAAATAAAAAGATATCGTGTATATTGGTTCACGTAGACCCTTGCTACGATTTAAATACATCTCGTAGCGCTCGTAGCACGTCGCTACGCGCACGTAGCAGAGTACATCCCACTGGAGCGACGACGGTTCCTGCTTTCATTCCTCGAGAATCTTGATAGTGTTACTATGTTTTTTTTATTTGATCTATTTAATATAAAATATCACACCTATATTACCCGAAGGGCACGGCAGAGGTGTCCCCCCCAGATTCGTGTGTTCTTCCAGATTTCGATAGTTATGTTGTCAGTTGCATGTAAGGCGTTAAACAAACGAGCAGCACTTTGCTGTCGACAGAGCCAACTTCAGCTGTCGACAGAGCACACTTCAGCTGTCGACAGAGCCAACTTCACCTGTCGACAGAGGCAACTTCAGCTGTCGACAGAGCCAACTTCAGCTGTCGACAGAGCCAACTTCAGCTGTCGACAGAGCCAACTGCTACTGTCGACAAAAGCAACTGCTGCAGTATTCGACACCCCGACTGCTGCCCACCATGTCGACAGCATTTTTGTAGCGCACCGCTAGTCGACTGACAAGGTGGCGAGCGCGCTGCGCTCATACTGTAGCTGTCACCATCGGTCGGCGTTTGCTGTCCACGTGTCGACGACAAACGCCGACCAATAGCTGCAGTTGCCTCTGTCGATAGATGAAGTTGGCTCTTTTGACAGCAACGTGCTGATCGCCTGTACTCTGCCTAATGAGAAAGAGTCAAATATCCATACCAAACCAAATAAACCTATACCCACCCCCACCACACCACCCTACCCTTACCCTACCCTATACCTGGGACAAATAAATTTATTTTCTTTCTTTCTTTCTTTCAAAGGGGCTGACATCCAGACTCTAGGTTGCTACTGTACTGAGAATCTTCTAATGTAAATTCAAGGTATTTGAAAAATAAAAACACTTCCTCTCTCCTTAAACATCATCATTACATATAGTTCTTTGCTCTTGTTTCATGTTTATAATTTTATGTATATCTGTTATTTATCTAATATATATAAATATTTATATAGGTAATTATATGCTTTATGTATCTGTGTATCTGTTGTATATGTAAATGGTACACCACTGACTACCTGCAGTATTGTCTCTCCTTTTACATTTAAATCCATCCAAGGTTGTCTGTAAAAGATCGCTTTTAGCGATAAGACCGCCCATTGTGTCACCCAATGTAAAATTTCTAAATTACTGTCTGTAATTTTTATGGTGTACATAATAAAGAATATTCTATTTATCTATATAAAATGATAAATATACATACATAAACTCACGCCTTCTTCCCATGGGGGTAGGCAGAAACTACAGAACGCCACCTGCTACGATCCTTACATACTCCTTTTACTTCGTTTACGTATATTTAAAATTAATGACAATGATTAATAACATAGTTTCAACAGAAGTTTGCCTATAATAAAACCACGAATGAATATTTAACACGGAAATAAACAACAGTTTTGTCGTTGATTAAAATTGTTTATTAGTTGATCAAACTTTAGAGCGGAAGCGATCGATTGTTGACCCACAAACCAAATGTATTGAAAATAGGCAGTTGTTTGATTGACTACGCAAAGGCACACACATACATACATTTTAATTAGTGAGATTGATCAGTATTCAGTGAGTAATGCATTAAACATTACTTTTTAACAGACTACCAAAAAAGAGGAGGTTATAATATGTTCGTAGCGTATGTATGTTTTTTTTTAAATGTATGTCCGCCGATTTCTCCGTCAATTGTGGACCGATTTTAAAAAATTTTATTTTTGTTTGAAAGGGTATACTCTCAAGGTGGTCCCATATTAATTTTACTAACTTTGCTTGAATAGTTTTTGAGTTGGCTTCAATTAATACGTATTTTTTTTCCTACTTAGTTTATGGATGATATGATAAGTTCCTGTCATTGTTATTTACATAGCAAAAAAAAAAAAGGTTGTGGTATTCGAATTTGTAGTATTGGTAGATACCCCAACTAAAAAGTAAAAAATATAAAACTTTTTAAACGTTTTTTATTGTAAAACGTCCTGTTTCGGCGCCAGTCTCATCATCATTGCCCTTAAAATCGTAAAGGAAAACGACGTGAGGAAACCGACATGTGCTAGAACCAAAAATATCGAAGATATGTTAAAAAATAATTTAAAAAACACGTAAACCTACAAGGGCACTTCGGCTGCCCCATTTCAAAACCTAGTAAGGGTAATTTAATAAACACATCTTTGTCATAGGAGTCACAGACAGTCCGCTGTGCAGAGCCTGCATGGAGGACGACGAGACAGCAGCTCATGTGCTGTTAAACTGCCCGGTGGTCGCCACATACAGGGCAAGTACTTCGGTAACCCAGGTACCCTACGTGAGATTTTCAGTGACACAAAGGCGTTGCTGGCCTTCTTTGAGGAGCTGGGGTGGATCGAATGACCGATTTTCCCACACGTACGCAAAATACGCGCTTTGATGTGGAGTTGCGGATACCAGCCCGTATTACCTATTACCTTTAAGGGACAATTTTTATAAAAATCGTTTTATTGCATAATCTTGCTTTGAAAACTCACTAATAAGCAGATACATTTAAACATCGAAACCTAGTAAGTGCCCCATTCACTGCCCCGTGACCACTTTAAAACCTAGTAAGTTAATTTAACCATTTAGGCAAAACCTGGACTTTTCAAAGGCTATTTATGTTTTTGCGCTCTCCTGTAAATTTTCGTTTTAAGTCGTTACTAGGTTTTGAAATGGGGCAGCCGACTTTATGAAACGTCAGAAGCTAGGTGCACGGTTCCAATTGGTCGTTTCCTATGGAGAAGAGTCGGCAAGAAACTCCACGGTTACTCTTTTAAAAATATATGGTTTCTAACAATTGGTTGGTGGATGTGACATCCACAACCAGTCCATCGCTAAAAAACCTGCTTTCAAATAAAAAAAACCGCACTCAAATCGGTTCATCCGTTTAAGAGCTACGCTGCCACAGACACACATAGCTGTCAAACTCATAACACCCCTCTTTTTGCGTCGGGGGTTAAAAACAGAATTAAACAATACAAAAATGTATCAAGCCAGTCCATTTTAAAATACTTTAATGCAAAGTAGCGAAATTTTGGCACTTTTCATATAGGGATTAATAAAAAAGGTTGTAATTAACTAGCCCAGATGGCAGGTCTGACAGGTACAAATGACCTCACCCTTTTTTGTTTGAAAATATTTATCATGGGCTTTAAATGTCCTTCGTAGAATACTCTCCATAGAAAACAAAAATAAAATATACAATCCTGAAATATTTACATAATTTCCATAATTATTACGGAATCTTTTCTTAGAAAGGTTTGGTAATTGGTGTGATTTTCTATTTAACCGATATCAAAAAAAGGAGGAGGTTCTCAATTCGTCGGGATATTTTTATTTTTAAGCTATTGCATAGCTTTTATCGCGGGCTTTGAGCGCGGCGACCGAATAAAGAAATCCTCCGCCTACCATGTAATGACGGTTTCCATGACAACGTGATGTTGTCATGGGAACGTAATTTTTGTTTTATGTCATCACGTCATCATCCCAAGTTTATGTATGTTCCCCAATTACTAGAAGACGGCTGGACTGACTTGAAAAAATATTTTTTGTTTGAAAGGGTATACTTTCAAGTTGGTTCCATTGTCATTTGGTCACGATCTGATGATGGAATCTTGGAGAAATCGAGGGAACTCTTCAAATATTATAGGCACAGCTTTAGCGATTTGGGTATTTTTGATGACCCGTTGACATAAGACTATTGTAACTTAGATAAATTACAAACCAAACCACTAAAAAGTGAAAAAAAAATACGAAAAATACAACCGACTTCCAAACAACAAAGTGAAAAATAACTTTAATTTCAGAACGGTGTCAAAACACTAAAATACTGATCCAAAGACACCGAATTCCGAAATTATTTTAAGTTATTTTTCACTTTGTAGTTTGGAAGTCGGTTGTATTTTTTGTAAAAAAAAATTTTTTACAAAGAAAGGCAGTTGTCCCAACACCGGCGATTAACGAGTGGTGAGTAGAGTTAGCAACTGAAAACGAGTTGGCGAGCAGCGAGTGTGTAATTCCGATAGTTTTGTCGCTGGACCATCAGCGAGTGTCCGAGTGTGTCGGGCGATAACTCGCGCCACTCGCTCGGGGCGGTTAAATTACCGCTATTTGGTCTCTCGGCGTGAGTGACACTCACAAAACTGACGACTGAGGGAAACTGATCAGTGATACGCGAACTCCTTTAAACGATCTTTCCAACGATTTCCCACACCACACCAAAAAAAAAACTTGATTAATATGCCAAATTACAGCTTTCTAGTTCTAAGAGTCTCTGAGCTATATGCCGCGGACAGACAGACAGGCAGACATGACGAAACTATAGGTTTCCTTATTGTCTACGGAATCCTAAAAATATGAATTATTAAATCAACCCAAGCTGTCTCGCTGCTAGACAAAACGTTTGTCTATTATTTTTAACCGACTTCCAAAAGGAGGAGGTTCTCAATTCGTCTGTTTGTTGTTTTTTTTTTTGTATGTTTGTTACGCGATTACTCCGTCAATTATGAATTGATTTTGATGGTTCTTTTGTTTGGTAGATCATACTTCAGAGGTGGTCCCATATAAATTTTATTAACTTTGCTTGGGTAGTTTTTGAGTTAGCTATAAAATACGTATTTTTTTCCCACTTAGTATGTAGATGATATGATAAGTTTCTGTCACTGGTAGCAGGTAGTGGTATTCGAATGTGGGGTAGGTACCACAACTAAAAAGTGAAAAATAAAAACTTTTTACAAAAAAAAAACAACCGACTTCAAAAGAAACACTACAAAGTGAAAAATATCTTTAATTTCGGAAGTCGGTGACAAAGAACGAAAATTAAAAACCAAAGACACCGACTTCCGAAATTAAAGTTATTTTTCACTTTGTAGTGTTTTTTTTGAAGTCACTTGTTTTTTTTTTGTAAAAAGTTTTTTTATTTTTACTGAAAGTTTTCTAGATATTCAAACCTAAGAAGAAAATAATTACAGCGTCAATGTTAGAGACAAAATTAACTACTATTTTCAATATTCAGCAAAATAATAAACCTAGTTTCTCTGTAGCGTGTCAACATAATATACCTGAAATCCTATTTCACCTTTGTGAGAAGGTATTGTTGTGTCAGACAACGGACGTCCGGGAGGTTCCGAGCGATCGAACAAGATGGCGGATTACACGTCATGTTCCTTATTTGAAAATAATAACGCCTTGTGGTTTCTAAAGCGAATAGGGATGATGCTTAGGTGAAAAAAAAAGAAATTCTATTAAGTCCGTCTTTCAGATAATTAAAAATATTAGACACATATTTTTGGCTTTATCATATTAATCAAAAATAACTTAGAAAACACGCATTGAAGTTGGGGAATGGGGGTCGTTACGTCACAAGTAAGTATAAAATCTACATACAAGTGACGTCATGCTACATTTTAACTCAATGTATCGCCGTAATCTTTTGATTACGTAAAAAAAGAAAAAATACGTGTTCAATATTTTTTAATAATCTACAAGACGGACAAAAAATATATTTTTAGTTATCATTCCTATTGATATTTTTTTCGTGATTACGATGTTGGTCCAATGGAGAAATTTGTTCAGTTTGTTGATCTGTGGTCTGTATTTTTACATATTTAGTTAGGTACTAGCTTCTGCCCTCGACTTCATCCTCGAATCTATAACCTTCCTCAAGAACTGGGCTATCCAAGGCAAAAAGAACTTTTCAAATCCGACTGGTAGGTAATCTCTGAAGATTACCTCCTAAAAAAAAACTTACAAACACTACTACTTGCTTCTTTGGCATGTGAAGCCGACTTGTAGTTCCAGAGATTACCCCCTACATACAAACTTACAAACATTACTACTTGCTTCTTTGGCATGTGAAGCCGACTTGTAGTTCCAGAGATTACCCCCTACATACAAACTTACAAACATTACTACTTGCTTCTTTGGCATGTGAAGCCGACTTGTAGTTCCAGAGATTACCCCCTACATACAAACTTACAAACATTACTACTTGCTTCTTTGGCATGTGAAGCCGACTTGTAGTTCCAGAGATTACCCCCTACATACAAACTTACAAACATTACTACTTGCTTCTTTGGCATGTGAAGCCGACTTGTAGTTCCAGAGATTACCCCCTACATACAAACTTACAAACATTACTACTTGCTTCTTTGGCATGTGAAGCCGACTTGTAGTTCCAGAGATTACCCCCTACATACAAACTTACAAACGTTACTACTTGCTTCTTTGGCATGTGAAGCCGACTTGTAGTTCCAGAGATTACCCCCTACATACAAACTTACAAACACTACTACTTGCTTCTTTGGCATGTGAAGGCGACTTGTAGTTTCAGAGATTACCCCCTACATACAAACTTACAAACATTACTACTTGCTTCTTTGGCATTTGAAGCCGACTTTTAGTTCCAGAGATTACCCCCTACATACAAACTTACAAACACTACTACTACTTACTTACTTCTTTGGCATGTGAAGCCAAGTCAGAGTCCCATGGGCGGCTTTAAAAGTCTGACACCAGGTTTTCAAATTCAAATTCAAATTCAAATAATTTATTTTCTCTTCACAAACAATGGCATCTTATAATTTAGACAGACTTGAAAAACTGTGACAGTAGTTTGTGAGAGACTGGTGTCTGCACTAGGAATACCTGTATCGCAGATCACCAGGGTCCCACCACACGGTATGTAAACATAATTAATTAGTTAGTAAATGTGAAGGGATAGGGCATAACATAACATATAGACTCAGAGATTTAAACAATATAAAACAAACAAAGAAAAAAAAAATGAATGAAATGCAAAAAAAAATAAATAAAAATGCTTGAACTATTAAGTGTCGGGAAGATAGAGGGATGGACTATTTTGGATGAGTTAGTAATTCCTCAGTTGCATTATAATCCAAACTAAGAAGCCATTCAACCAGAGCATCCTTACAGGCCTTTTTTGTTAGGTGATAGATCGTGGTAATACGATTTATTTTATTATATAAATGGGAACCTAAAAAAGTATAAAATCTTTGAGAGAAGCTCGTCACAAGTAAGTATAAAATCTACATACAAGTGACGTCATGCTACATTTTAACTCAATGTATCGCCGTAATCTTTTGATTACGTGAAAAAAGAAAAAATACGTGTTCAATATTTTTTAATAATCTACAAGACGGACAAAAAATATATTTTTAGTTATCATTCCTATTGATATTTTTTTCGTGATTACGATGTTGGTCCAATGGAGAAATTTGTTCAGTTTGTTGATCTGTGGTCTGTATTTTTACATATTTAGTTAGGTACTAGCTTCTGCCCTCGACTTCATCCTCGAATCTATAACCTTCCTCAAGAACTGGGCTATCCAAGGCAAAAAGAACTTTTCAAATCCGACTGGTAGGTAATCTCTGAAGATTACCTCCTAAAAAAAAACTTACAAACACTACTACTTGCTTCTTTGGCATGTGAAGCCGACTTGTAGTTCCAGAGATTACCCCCTACATACAAACTTACAAACATTACTACTTGCTTCTTTGGCATGTGAAGCCGACTTGTAGTTCCAGAGATTACCCCCTACATACAAACTTACAAACATTACTACTTGCTTCTTTGGCATGTGAAGCCGACTTGTAGTTCCAGAGATTACCCCCTACATACAAACTTACAAACATTACTACTTGCTTCTTTGGTATGTGAAGCCGACTTGTAGTTCCAGAGATTACCCCCTACATACAAACTTACAAACATTACTACTTGCTTCTTTGGCATGTGAAGCCGACTTGTAGTTCCAGAGATTACCCCCTACATACAAACTTACAAACATTACTACTTGCTTCTTTGGCATGTGAAGCCGACTTGTAGTTCCAGAGATTACCCCCTACATACAAACTTACAAACATTACTACTTGCTTCTTTGGCATGTGAAGCCGACTTGTAGTTCCAGAGATTACCCCCTACATACAAACTTACAAACATTACTACTTGCTTCTTTGGCATGTGAAGCCGACTTGTAGTTCCAGAGATTACCCCTACATACAAACTTACAAACACTACTACTACTTACTTACTTCTTTGGCATGTGAAGCCAAGTCAGAGTCCCATGGGCGGCTTTAAAAGTCTGACACCAGGTTAGTCACTAACCACACGAAAAGAAATACAAACAAACAAATACCTCTTTATGATATTATTAGTAATATTAGTAATTAGTATAGAAATATTCCTCACATAGAATTAGCATGTACTACATAGTATGACTGCCTTGTTGGTCACTTGGTAGCAAGCGCAGCTGCTGATCATGAGGTCCTGGGTTCGATTCCCAGGTAGGGCAAGGTGTTATTGGGTTTTTCCATTTGGAATTTCTCAGTAGCAGCCCGGAGTTTAGATTTGTGCCCGGTTGATGGCAATAGGCTCGGCCCCTATTACATGGGACTTAAACATAACTGGTGAAATGTGGATGTACTATAGGTACACCTCTGCCCAACCCTTCGGGGGAACAGGGGTGATGTTATGTTATGTACATAGTGTACCTGTAACCTGTGCCGAGAAACTTAAGATTCTTTTTAACACGCGTTCCAAAATGGGAGCGAATTGAAAGGAAGCTCAAACGATTGAGTGCCGAAACTGTGTCAAGCACCTTTTTCACGATTTTGACATCGTTAAAATTATGTTGACTATGTTGACGAGTTTGGAAGCTGCAACTGTCATCTGTGGAGTCTTTAAACAGACCAGGGAATTTTACAAATGCATTTTGTGCTAGTTTCTAACTAGCTTCATATTTCTGACTGACTGACTCAGTAGCGTAGCGTGCCTTGGCGGGGCCCCGTATAAAAATTTGTTTGGGGGTCCTTATGAAGGGTAAAGATTTTTCACAAAAGAAAAAAAATGTTTGCATAAAATTAAAGTAAATATTTATTCATCGTAATTATCTATCTGTCACTTTTTCCAAAATTTTTACAAACAATTCAAATTAATATACACTCTCCTTGCCTTTTTTCGGTAAACTGATTTATTAAAACATTTATAGCTGATGATGAATTTGGGAAGTTTTTATTAATTTTTGCTTACGCACGTCGGGGGCCCCCTTTTTTTTTTGGGTGGGAAATCGTCAAATAACTTCTCCCGCTCTGGGCGGAGCGGGAGGGCGTGTCAGACTCTTGCTGACTAAAACCCACCCGTGTTCCTTCAGTTGCCGTGTTGCCAGGGGGGACACGATGTCCCTATCGGTTTTCTTCGAACCCCCGGCAGGCATTGGCCCTAGCGGACCCCGTCAATTCTGCTGACATCTCTTTGAGGCGCGCGTGGAACACAACGCGCCGTCGCGCGTCGACCCGGACGTCGGGGGCCCCCGTGGCTCGGGGGCCCCGTATAATTGATACGGCAGACACGGCGGTAGCTACGCCCCTGGACCGACTCCTTGACAATTCAAAAGTGCCTATAGGTAAATGGTTTAATTGAAATAAATGCTTTGAGTTTGAGTTTTGTGCATTGGTTTCTACTGCTGTTCGCCGACGGCGTAGCTAGTAGAAAAGTGTCCTATATCAAAATACTCGTATGTTGGGGGCCCTTTTTATCTGACTGTAGCGAACCTCAAAAGAAGGGTTTATTTTTTTTACAAAATAAATAAAATAGCATCCTGAGTCGAGAGCTTAAGCTGTCATTGTGACAGTACTAAAGTACAAAACGGAACTACGACACTACGACCGGTACTACGAACGGTACTACGACAGTACAAAACGGAATAAACGACTAATTATGTTTTAAACACGAACAGCCATAACAAACTAAATACATATTTCTGAATTTTTACTTCCAGCCAAAATAGTTTAACGTACAATCATTAAAATATTACAAAAAGTCCAAAAGGTGTAACTTCTTTATTCTTAAATAATTCGTAGATCAAACACCAAAAAAATAATTTTACAAAAATTGAAGTCGTTTACAACGAAATAAATTGACAGAAGTCTATATTTTTCCTACCGCGTAACCGACAAAAAGTTTCACGTAGGCAAACGTTACCTAGACCAATCGACGCAGAAAAAAAAGGCGATTCTAAGTATGTATATAACTGAATTTCTCAAAAAATGTCGCTTATCCCTTTTCGGCCGTAAGACATCGATATAATAAAATAGACATATAAAATACATAATTAAACAAATAAAACAATCATTATCTAAATATCAATTCATAATAAATATAGTAAATACAATGCAATAACTTATTTTCAATTAATAATAATTTCTAGTCATTAATAAATAAATAATCGTGCAAATAAATTCAGTATAATAACCAAATATCATATGTAATTTAAACAAATACCTACTGAACAACAGGAATAACTAATTAAAACTATATCGGTATAACGTAACAAAGACCTACTTACTCAAGCAGACGTATTATTTATAACATATAGAAATAAAGTGGAAATATTTAAGAAGTAGTATTACCAGAAGATTTAAATAATATAAACACTCTTCAAATAAGCGCTCTTCCTCCTCTCTCCTACTATGCTGTGCCCAACAGGGTCTATAATTGTTTCCATAATTTTAAGCCTACCAACTGTTTTACCAACATTATAGAATGCAATAAAGAATTGAGAATTGAGTACTAAGAGAATCCTAGAGCGAACGAAGCGAGCTTAAAAGTGACTTACAGATACTTTAAGTTTTCATTGAAGAGAATAGAAGCATTCTGAACCGGGATTGGTAAAGATTGGAATTTTACTAAGAAAATATATATAGCGAGCGAAGCTAGCTAAAAATTTGGAGAATCCTGACTCGGATAGCTGTCATTGTCATTTAACTAAGAGAATGTAAGAGCAACCCAAGCGAACTCGAAAATTAGAGCATCCTGACTAACAGGTTAGATTTTCTGTGTGACTTAATGAATGTAAGAGATTGAGAGTTAGACCGTGCGTGTGTTTAGCTTGCAGTCTTAAGAGGCCGGCGACACGGCTCGCAACTACAAATCGAGATGTTTGCAAAATTCAATTTCAAGCACGTTGCGCTAGTGTGAGTGCCTGTCGGAGCGATATACACCGTCCTCAGTGAGCAATACTACCACGCACACATTGTCAATTATTGCTTGACGCGATAGTACTACTAGCTTTTGAAAATTTATGATAAATTTGGATGTGTTCCGTAATACAAAAAAATATGAATGAAAACTTAATATATTTTCATTTTTTTTTTCGATAATTTGTAACTTGATAACATAAACTATGCTTATGCAGAAACAATATTACAAATATTGTTTTTTATAATACAGAAAAAACAATATGAAAACATGTCATTTACGTTGTAAAAATGTACGAAATGCAATTCGCTTACACTTTATTTAAAGGTAAGTTTTTGGAAATAAAAAAACGTAGGAGCCTAGATAAATACTGTCTCAATCCGAATATCAACATAATATGGTGGAAATATGCTCAAATTGCAAATGATTTATGTACTACGTTTGTATGGACAATTCATGCGTCGCCGCATTCTTAAGCCATAAACTTATTTTGTAAATTTTCATATTTTCATTAGGTATTCCTCATCAATAAGTATTAGGTTTTGGAAAATATGATACCTACGAATTTTTGCTTGCCACACTTGGTGATCCCTGTTGTCGGGGGCCCCGTATCATTACAGGCTTCTCATCAATAAGAATTAGGTTTTGGATAATATTGCACGAATTTTCGCCTAAACACTCGGGGATCACTGTAGCTTGGGGGCCCCGTATCATTGTTTCAGCTGATATGGCGGCAGCTACGCCCCTGATTTATACAAACTCGAAGATTGGCATTTCTGACAGTAAGAGTACCTACTATCAAATCCACCCGCGAGGATACCACGCCTAGCACTCAGCCTGAACAACCAATTTAAGATAAGATCTAGAACCCGAAACCACCTAGATAAACCAAGCCTCATATAGAACATTAACAGTCTATCCTACATTGATCGCACCTTTCCACAAACATATTATTGACACGGCGAACGCCAAATCAGTTTATTTCCGGACGAAGAGACAACATCGGACATGGCTGCCGTATCGCCCCCGTCCATTACGAGGCGTAAATATTTAGTGTTTGTACCCGGCCGTTCAGCCCGGAATACATATGCCACTAACTTGCACAAGAGTATTCTACTTGCATGCCATTGCGATTATTGACATTTTTCAATACCGGTATTCAAATGTTCAATACCGGGATACCGATATTGGTGATTTTATTTTATTATCAGGAGACACTAGAGTGAAAAAACTTTTCTTTTACTATGTGTCAGGTTATTTTGTTAAGAGCTTCTGTTTGCAACTTAAAGTTATATTTAAAAAAGTGATTTTATATTTAAAAACAATGTTTTATTATTTTGTAGTGAATCTTATTAGACGTTGAATAAAAAATAGAGTCCAATACCGGGATCCCGGGATCCCGGTATTGGAAATTTTCTATACGGTATTAATACCGGTATTGAAAAAATCCGGTATTCGAAACCTCTGCGATATACACCAATCAGAAATGGTTATGGCACAATGGCATGGTAAGCTGGATGACTACTAGGATGTGTACTAGTTAGTTTAGTACTAGTTACTAGTAATTAACTGTTTATTTATTTTATTTCGATGGTCCTAGTTTATCATTAATAACTTCCAATTACAGCTTTAAATAGCTTTAGGTAAGCAGGCACGCCCTTTATGCCTGGAGGCTTTTATTTAGATATTTAGTTCTGTTTACGTTTAGTTTTTATTTTTTATTTCTGCTTGAGTATAGTACTCGATGTTTTTGGTTGGTATATTGGCGTGTGCTAGCTGACATACGGCCAGTAAATTATCATTTACATTATGTTTTGTGTTGCGTAATGTAAATTATTTTGCATAGGTACTATTGTATAGAATATTTTTTTTCTAACTTGAACAGACAGCTGTGTTGCTGGAGAGTTTGTTGCACCACTTCTTCTTCCCAGCTAAAGGCACTAGGAAGTGGTGAAGGGTGGACGTTTTTGGGAGACTGTCTTATGTAATTTTTACGTTTGAAAAGTGCTGATTCTCAGCCTAGTTTGAATAAATGACTTTTGAATTTTGTATTCCAAGCTTAAAGGTTCATGCCCACACGTCAACGTCAAGTTGCCGATCAGTCACGTCTAAAAATTGTACGTGGAAGTTGTAGGACGTTAGCTACACACATTAGTCACGTCACTACCGACGCGTCTGACTCGACGTCGCGTCACCGGCAAGTCAAAACTAGTATTGCTATGAACGAAACATGGATAAAGAAGGCGGTGCTGTGACTGACTGACTATCTGTTTACACACGTACATGACATTGACGTGACTGATCGGCGACGTGACTGATCGGCGACTTGACGTTGACGTGACTGGCGTGTGTGCATGAACCTTAAATCTGGCACATAGGGTTTTAGAAAACGTTCAGCTTTGTATCGTCGTCCTTGTCACTCATACCTGTGTCTCTTTCTGCAGCTCGATATGTCATATAACGTCCGCGTACCTGCTGTACTGCTTTGACAGCTGAATTTGCGACAGAGGGTTGAAATAAAGTGGATTTGCGCTGAGTGATGTGTTAACTTTTTTATTAGGGTTCCGTTCCGACTAAGGCACCGTTGTCCCTCCGTCGTCACAAATCAAATTTTCACACGTCGAAATTTTCACAGAGTGTGTACTTTGACCGCTATTACAATAAAAAACAGTGGCACTCCAGGAGTACCGACAGAAGTGAAAACTTGAAAAAAATCTGCACTGCGGTAATCAACGCATTGATGTCTTTTACTCCACGCACCGCGATAATCAACTCGTTGATGTCTTTTACTCCACGGTGTCAGTAAATTGCGTTACAGTGTCACGAAATCAATGGTTTAGTCCCATCTCAAAAAAGCCCAACGCGCCTGAAGAAGTTTTCACTTCAAAAATAAAAATAAAGGGAAGGCACTACAAATAAAATAAAATTTTGTTTTAAATATTGTACGGTAATACGGAACCTTTCGTGTGCGAGTCCGTCTCGCACTTGTTAATATACTTTTTATATTTATGAGTGTGTATATGTATTGTGTATTTTTTGGCGAGGGCAGAAATAATATAAGGGGCTACCTTTTTTATCGTGGGTGTCGTTAAAAGCAAGTGTGGGATTATTTCTGAAGAGTATATCTTCAACAACATAAAATTATGGTAATCACCAATTTGTTTGGGAAATGCGGTGATGGATTTTATGAAAGCCTTAATATCTTGATCAGGCAAATGTTAACTAAAGTAAGTTTAAAAATTGTTGAAGTCTTATTTTTACATTGAAATATTGTTAAAGAAAACTGACATTAAATAATTAACACTTGAAAAAAAAGGTGGTTGGGAGGATTCCATGTTGTTAAAATGTATTCTTTTGTACCTATCATGTTCTTAAACCATTAATAAGTATCTATCCAAGTATGAAAATATCAAACTCCTATCCATTTAAAACCTAAACTTAACTAACGACATGCTATAACCCAATTCTTGTCAATACAATTTTATTGCAGACTGCATAACGCTTCCAAATCCAGTACATCCCTCCATTATCTGCGTCATCATGACGTCAGCTACGATGTAACATGGCGTCTCTTTGGCGGCGAGTTGACACTAGAGGAATACTAGGTCGCGGACGCTTGCCAAAAAAAATACAGTAACCACATTACTTGTCTATGGTAATAGAGTAAATTAAATACGAGCGAAATATGGGTTGATACATTATGTTAAAATGGTTAATGTAAGGTCGTGGAGGATTGTTAAATTAGGTTAAATGTTTATGGGTATATGACAGCTTTTTTCTTCTTCTCATGCTTTTCCAAATAATTTGGTTTCGCCCATTTATTCCATTGCAGACTCTCTGCAATGGAATAAATGGGCGACACCAAAAATTTTTATTTATGGTATACTTTTACATCAGTCAGTTATGTCAGTTTCGGGATTGTAAGTAGATCTAATGATTTTGATATTTTGTCTTTTGATTATTGCATAATAGACTATGCCGTACCTATGCTCTACCTCCATACGATGACAAAACTGTATAAAATCCAAAATGCATCGTGCAAAAGTGACTATTCTACCAGGAATTAATCAGAATATAAACAAAATAACCTATCAAAAACAAAAAGACAAACAAAGTATCAATTTCTTTTTTCATAGGACAGGATGGTGTTGCCATCTATTGATTTTAAAATTCTACCGTTTTTTTACGTATGCAGACTTAGCGTGGCCAGAATTTAGCAATAACTTCAACATAAAATTGCCTTCTGTCGCGCTAGAGGTGAATGCACGACCTGTCATACCATTATCAGAACTTATGACTAGACCTCTATACTTATTAAATGGTAGGAAAGTGGGGCAGTCATAACAACCTCGTTTGTCGGACGAAATGGTGATCGCACGACATAACTCCTCACAGAAAGACGCAGCGAAGTATTCGTAAGGAAAACTGGTTCAAAAATAATGTAAAGAATAACACCACATGAAAATACCTTGGTAACACGATTCGTTTTTGAAAGGGAAGCTAAAACGAATCGTGATACCTATAGGACTGACTATACCGTTACATTTCCTTCTGTCATGGATTTGGTACCCATGTTTTGAGCAATCATTTGCTGGAAATGGAATATTAAGAACTAAGTACTACTTACTAGAACATTATTAGAACTAACTAGTGCTTTTTAAGTAGAACTTGTTATTTACATAGTCCTAAAATTTAATGGTTATATATAAATTTAATGGTGTGCAGAAAAAGTAAAAATATTTTTCGACGGCATGTATGTAGTTTGTAGGTAGGTTTACGACAGTTAGTGTTACGACATTTTATTGTATAGTTTACTAGCAGCGCCCCGCGGTTTCACCCGCATAAGTCTCGATCCCGTGGGAATATCGGGATAAAAAGTATCATAAGTGCTAATCCAGGTTATAAACTACATGTGTGCCTAATGTCATTCAAATCCGTTTAGTAGTTTTAGCATGAAAGGGTAACAAACATCCATCCATCCTCACAAACTTTTGTTTATAGATTACTAGCTTCAGCCCGCGACTTCGTTCGCATGGAAATCTTCCCTGTATACTACGTTTGTAGTTTTATTCTCAGCAGCCAAAATATACAGAGAGTTAGGAATGGTGACTCGGGAGCAAGCGACGTAACAGTTGTCCGTGTGAGAAGCAGCTTATCCTGAGGTCGACACCCGCAGCCTTCAGCCTTCAGTGTCGGCTCCTGTGACTTGTTGATCGCAAAGCATACACTCCCAGAGAACTGCACGCGCTTTAACTGGTAATTATGGGGAATTTGTACTTTATACGCGCTATAAACACTGTCTCACCATCGCCACAACCTGTTAGAATTTCCACCTCGATGACGTTTCTCTGCAAAGACATGACTTTGAGCTGGTTTCCGTTACACAGATATACAACCGGAAGTCCACTTGCCATTTGTGAATTGAGAAATTCTACGGGGTGATATTTGGCATCATCTTCCTCCACATCAGTATTAATGGAGGTGTAATATCACTTCACTCCCTTCAATTTGTGAGAGAATACTGTGGTTGATCGCTGCAGCTTGATCATCTTCGGAGTTAAAACGGAAACACGCCTAAGAATTCTCTTGGTACGGTATTTGACTGATATCCTCGTATATCAGACGAATAAGATCTTCTAAAGTGGGATCTACTCTACCAAGAGTCTCTGGTAGAGTGCTTTCACCAACTTTTAGAAGAACATCGGAGAATACTTGAGCATTTGAATTACCGCCAAGCCGAGCTCGTATGACGATGGTCAAGCGCAGTTTATGAACTCTCGACCGTAAAGTCGACCTTTTCAACGAAGTATTCACTTTTTTTGTCAAAACTGTGACACCACCCATCATATCTTGGTTTCTGCGGATGTCCTGCAGGGTTCTGTTTACAGTTTCCACTGCTTTCCTTTTTGCCATAATGCATTCATCCCATACGACGAAGCGCAATCCCCTAAGCACACATCCCTTGTTACTGTTGCGTGACACCCCACAAACAGGCGTTTCGTTGCTCTCTAAATCGATGGGAATCTTAAACATGACGTGCGCTGTTTTGCCACCAGGAAGCAGTGTGGCAGCGATTCCAGAAGATCCACACACATACATATTTTAAAATCGCTTGGACAAATCTGCTGTCAAAATCTGTAAAAAAAACATTTTATTCCTACAGTCTTTTGCTCTAAAATGATCAGAATACAACTTTGAATGTTTTGTGACTGTAAAGTACTTGTAACTTAGTAGTTTCCCATAGCTTACGAAGTTTTCCATTTTTTGTGAATTAATAGATTCTATGAACTATTACATACACAATCCAAAAAAAAAATCGTTTTACGAAAAGAGTTTAAAAAAACAGATGTAAATCGAACTTACTACCCCGGGCGGCCTACCACCAGCTCATAAAGCAGTATTATTTTAATGTTACTTCAGTGGGAGAAAGAGATGGAGCTATACATCCTGTAGAGCTTCATCTCTTTCCCACACTGAAGTAAACTAAAGTAATATTAAAATAATACTGCTTTTGAGCTGGTGGTAGGCCCTCAGGACTTCAAATCATTCGTCCAACCGCTTACTTATTCGCTTTGTTGAAAGTTAGCTAAAATAGCCGTTCCTATATAAAAGGTAGCGTGATGATAATCATTTAAAAAGTTAAATCGGTAACTACCTATCTACAATATCCCAACCTTTTGGCGCGTCCTTTTACAATTTGCAGAGAAAAATACGAACATGATGTAATATTGCTCATCCCCCATAGCAAATAGCGTGATAGTTTATGCCCTACAGTTGGTACAGACAAACATTCTAAAAACTTTATTTTCCGCATAAGAATCGATCCCATACCTCGTAGCAATAACTTTCTTTAAAAAAATTAACTTCGCTACGATTTTATTATATCTATAGATTATAGGTACATAATCAAAAAAAAAAAATAATCGTATAACAACATGTGAAAAAAAAGAAAAAAAACCGTAGGTGGGAATCGAAACATAGCCGTTCCTATATATTTCATGATTGACTGCTTAGTTCCATAAAGGTATAGCGTGATGATAATCATTTAAAAAGTTTAATCGATAAACATCTACAATATCCTAAAATTTTGGCGCGTTTTTTTCCAAAAATACGAACATAATATAATATTGCTCGTCCCCCATAGTAAATAGCGTGATAGTTTATGCCCTATGGTTTGACCAGACTTATAGGGAACACCTATGCAAAATTTTAACAGAATCTATCCGGTAGAATTTGCGTCATGCTAGAACATAAAAATACAACATAATGTAATATTGCTCGTCCCCCATAGTAAATAGCGTGATAGTTTATACCCTATAGTTTGACCAGACACACAGGGAATATCTATGCAAAATTTTAACAGAATCTGTCCTGTAGAATTTGCGCCATGCTGGAACATACATACAGACAAACAGACAAAAATTCTAAAAAAAATATTTTCGGCATTAGAATCGATCATAGACCTCGTAGCAATTACTTTTTTTCAAAAATATTCAATGTACAGTTTTGACTTCGCTACGATTTTATTATATGTATAGATTACATAAAATACATTTTAAAAGTCCCCGTCACGAGAAGCTATAATTTTTGTAAATAAAGAACTTCTACCAAGTTACGTAGCGACAATTTAATCAACAACAAATAATCCCAAATTCAATGAAGTCAAAGTAACGTACGTGTTATACGAAACTAATGAGCAATTTCACTTGATCGGGTTATATTTTAGCGATATAAAGCGCTGTCGTCTAAGGTTTTGTGGTACTGGAACGCATCTGATTCATGGACCGTAAACATTTGAGCCACGATTTTGAAGTAAGTTCACGCTGACGTTGTCTCTGCTGTCTTTCGAGTTTCGAATGCGTCTGTTTGTTTGTGGTGTTTTCGCGGATTAGGTTATATTGTTTGTTTGTAATTAGATGTGTGTGTTAATATAATTATATCCCTGTAAAAAAATTGTACAAAACTGTTTTTATTTTATTTTACCCAAAGATTGCAAACCCCTGAATGTGTGTTTACAAAATTTATAGCTTCTCGTGACGGGGACTTTACATACTTACATTGTCTTGTCTACACTAAATAAAGAGAAAACATTTGTATCTTTGTTTGAAGTGAAAAAACTCAAAAATAATTAAAAAAATTCTTTCACCTATAGAATGCTATATTATCAATACGTAACAAAGGCAATAATTTATTAAGATCAATCAATCTTCCTAGCCTTTTCCCAACTATGTTGGGGTCGGCTTCTAGACTAACCGGATGCAGCTGAATACCAGTATTTTACATGGAGCGACTGCCTATCTGACCTCCACAACCCAGTAACTAGATAATACGATACCCCTTGATAAGACTGGTTGTCAGACTTTCGGACTTCTGACGAACCGTAACGACTGTCAAAGATCTACGAATGACAACCGGGACCAACGGCTTAACATGCTTTCCGAGGCACGGAGGAGTCTCGGTATGTAAAGATGGTCACCCATCCACGGACCAACCCCGGCAAGCGTAGCTTAACCTGATGGATCGACCCGTGCGGCTGTTATTACTTAGCCACGAGCTCCTCATAATTTATTAAGATATCAAATAAAATGATATTATTTTCTGTAAATAGATTTGTTTAAACACTTTTAAACGTCAATAATATTTAAAAAAAACTACATGAGGTTGGCGTTTCCTATCTGACTACTCTGAGAAGAAAGGCCGAAACAAACTCAGAGGTCACAGTCTGAGGAGACGCCCTGGGCGTCGGGAGTCACAGGCCGATTCCCAGCCACCGTAGACGCGGGCTTGCGGACGGTGAGCAATGGCTAGCTCGCCGTCCGATAAGGACCAGGCCCGGGTCAACGGGCACGTTGTGTTCCACGCGCGCCTCACAGAGATGTCAGCAGAACTGACGGGGTCCACTAGGTCCGATGACTGCCGGGGTCGCGGGAAAGTCCGAAAGGGATACCGTGGCCCCCGGCAACATAGCAACCCAGAGCGGGAGAAGTAATAATCATATTATGATAATTTCACAGCCAAAAAAATAGAAAATAAAGAGGTCGCAGTCTCTTTTGTCTCGTATCACGCGAGCAAAGCCGCTGGTGCAAGCTAGTATAGCAATAAAATGGATGCCAGCATACTGTCCTGATTAATGTTGGTGCTCTGACGTGTGAGCTTTATTACACACTCATAAATCTTGATCCACTATAAATTGTTTTGTGGCCAGAGTTATGGTTGTAAGTTGTAACTGTAGTAAAATTACATTTTGACCATTAAATGGCTGGACATAGTATCATCATCATCATCATCAGCCAATAGCAGTCCATTGCTGGACATAGGCCTCTCCAATTGCACGCCATTCAGCTCGATTCTCGGCAACTCTCATCCAGCTGCTACTAGCCACCCTGCGAAGATCGTCACTCCACCTAGCCTGAGGGGATCCTACCTTACGTTTGCCAATTCGCGGTCTCCACTCAAGAACACGTGTACCCCAAGCAACGGTCATCGGTTTTACGGCTTATATGGCCGGCCTACTGCCACTTCAGCTTGCTAATTCTGTGAGCTATGTCGATAACTTTGGTTCTCTGCCGGATCACTTCGTTCCGGATTCGATCCCTCAGAGAGACTCCAAGCATAGCCAGCTCCATGACTCGCTGAGCAACCTTAAATTTATGGACCAGCCGTACCGTGAGTGTCCACGTTTCGGCTCCGTAGGTCATAACAGGCAAGTCGCAATGATTGAAGATCTTCGTCTTTAGGCTCTGTGGAATACGCGACGAAGTTTCCCAAACGCTGCCCAGCCCAGCTGAATTCTTCTGTTAGCCTCCCTCTCAAAGTTGTTCTTACCAAACTGCAGAGTTTGGCCGAGGTAAACGTATTTTCGACATAGTATGCTAGTTGAAAATCATCATCATCATCTGCCTAGCCTTTTCCCAACTAAGTTGGGGTCGGCTTCCAGTCTAACCGGAAGAAACTGAATACCAGTAAGTATTTTACTTAGAGTGACAGCATTTGACTGTTTGTCAAATTGTCAGGCTTCTGACTACCCGTAACAACTAGTTGTAGTATCTACTAATCTAGTTATACATCTATACGGATTATGCGGTTTAGGACAGATTTTGGTTCGGGCAAATTCTTGTCACGGCAGATTCTTTTTTTGGCAAATTTTTGATAAGACAGATATTTTACAGTCATCTACAGAAGTATTATGGATACAAAAGTGTTAAAATTGAAGAATCTAGGATTTGTAATGTTAAAATAACAGCTTTTTACTAAATATATATATGAAAGTAGGTATATATGGTATTTATAACTATAAGCGGCACTTCGGGAGTGTCGACAGAAGTGAAAACTTGAACAATTTTATTGTACAGGAAATACTTTTAATGAGGTGTCGGTAACGGTAACAGTGTCGCGAGTTCAATTGTTTTTTCCTATCCCAAAAATGCCCAACGCGCCTAAAAATATCCCTTAAAAAAAATGTCTCTCTGTCTGTTTGTTTCGGCTAATCTCAGAAAAGGCCGGGCTGATTTCGACAGGACTTTAACTGGCAGATAGCTGATGTTATAAAGAGTAACTTACTTTTATTTTTAGGGCCTAGGGCCCATGCGGGCGAAGCCACGGAGAACAGCTACTTAGTATTTGAATAAAAGGTTGACATTATGCCTTTGTTTGAGCGAAGTTAAGTCTTGGTATTTTTGAATTAATTTGGATAAGATTTTATAACTGTTGTCTAGCTACACTCCTACATTCATGATAGGTCAGGTTATTAGAGATTTAAATTTAGATGCATAACCTCCACCTTTCATTTAAGGTCGGTTAAAACACCTCCCATTGTAATTACGTCAAGAGATTTGATACCACTTAGTGGCAAGCTTCATCACCGTCTTTCAAAACAGTTTGGCAAGCACTCCATTATACGTGTCTAGACAGAGTCTGGATAATTCCTTCCATAACAATAGATTTGGCTTCTATTACATTCCCCGAAGGCCTTTTTTTTGGTTTATTCGATTTATTTTAGGTATTGTCCCGGGGGCATAAGGTGAGTTTCGGCCTTCATAATAAACTGGCTGAAATTACGAGAGGGAGCGAGGCTGTTTAAAAAATAAATACCAACGTGCTCCCAGGAGGCTTTTGCCAAGCAGTGGTTGTCGTACACTTAATAATAATAATAATAACCCCACCGCCGTATCTCTACGTTGACGTCGTGGTGGGGCTTGCGCGCTCCGAACTCTAGGTCTGTGCCGGTAGAGTTTACTTTGCCGGAACGGGTCTGGGATGAGGAGCCAGACCAAGAGAGATACAAAAACCCGCAGGGCAGCATGTGGCAAGCTGATGGGCAGTAGCGACCCCACGGACCCTATCTCCCGGGAGAAGTCTTGTTCCTCACCTCTGGCTTGCCTTCATTGGCCGGCTGGAGTGAACACTGACGAGGAACAGAGCTCCTATCTCATTCTTGCCTTAATTGGCCGGCTTGAGTGGAGATTCGCAAGAGCAAACGTGCTCGGAGGAAGGAAGTATTCCAGTAAGTGCTCGTAGGGATTTTGACCATCTTCCGGGCTCTGGGATTGTTCTGAAAGCCGTGGAATACCTCTCCACTCCTCAAGCACCTCAGGACATGTTGCCCCCTTGTCGCTACAACACTTTGTGCTAGCGACCGTTTTCGGGGGCCCATTATTGAGTGTGCAAGTCACCCCCTGCCATTTTATCCGTGTGCATTTAAAACATTGATCAGGCAGGGGCCATAGTCCTTCCATAGTTCCAGGTCACCAGTCAACTTAAGCCACCCAAACCCATAGTCCGATAGATTTGTTTCCATATTCTGCAATAGTCCTACACCAACCGGGGGTTGTCCTTAGATGCACTTACGTAGTGCGGACAGGGATAATCGTCGGTTGGTGCATCATTTCATTAAAAATGTCTAACGGGCCTCTGTGAGTTGGCTTCGGCCCCTCGTACGCCTTCCAAAGGTCCGGGACCCCAGGGTCCCGAGATGTGTCAAAGACATGAAAATAATAATAATAATAATAATAAAAGCCTTTATTCGCTGACCTTTTTAAACTTACATGCTATTCTTATAAAACAGTAGTATTCTTAAATCTAATTTCCTACATAGCACAAAATAATAAATTTACTAGCAACCACTTTGATCAGGTTGTCTGTCGACATAGGCCTCCCCCAATTGTTTCCACGTCTCTCTATCCTTGGCAGACCTTCTCCATCCTTTTGGTAAATCGTCCTCCCATCTTTTGATTTGCCCTCCTCGTTGTCTTTTCCCGTTCCTCGGATACCACTCTATTACATCCTTAGTCCATTTTTCTTTGTTAGTCCTCATTATATGTCCAGTCCAGTTCCATTTAAGTTTTCTTATTTTTTGTAACACGTCACTGACTTTTGTTCTTTTCCTTATTTTTGAAGTTGTCCATCGATCCCGTAGTCTTATGTTAAGCATGCTTCTTTCCATGCTGCGTTGACAAACTACTAGTCTTTGGTTGTTTTTGCTCGTCGCAGGCCAAGTTTGACATCCATAAGTAAGACACGGTAGAATACATGTGTTATATAATTTGCTTTTCATTGCCATGGGAATAGTTTCATTTTTTATTATTTCTTTTAGAGACCAGTACCGTTTCCAAGTGTTGCATATTCTTCTGTCTATTTCTTTGGAATACTGGTCTTTTATGGAAATAAGTTGTCCTAAATATACATATTCATCTACATATTCTATAATTTCTTGTCCTATTACTATATTTTCTTTTACAGTATTCGTCATTACTTTAGTCTTCGTTGGGTTCATTGATAAACCTGCTTTCCTGCTTTCAACATCTAATTGTTGTAACATAGTTTGTAGTATGCTTGGTTTCTCAGAGAAAATTACTATGTCGTCGGCAAATCTTAAATGATTTAGGTTCAATCCATTAATATTGATTCCAAAATGTCCCCAGTCTAAGTTCCTGAATATATTTTCTAAAACTGCTGTGAAGAGTTTTGGAGAAAGTGGATCGCCTTGCCTAACACCTTTTTGAACTCTAAATTCTTCGCCTTGTTGTTCAAGTTGGACTGTTGCTGTGGTGTTTTTGTAAATTTCTTTTATGATTTTTATGTATTTTCCTTCTACCCCTTGGTTTTCTAGCGTTTTCCAGATATAGGTATGACTCAGCGAATCAAAAGCCTTATTGTAATCGACGAATGCCATATAATACAGTTGCCCGTATTCATTGAGCTTTTCAATTACTTGCTTCACAACATGAATATGGTCGATGGTAGAATAATCGGCGCGAAATCCAGCTTGCTCCCTCGGTTGGTTTTCTTCCAGGTGTTTCGATATTCGTCCGAGTATTATTTTTGAGAAAACTTTATATAGATTGGACATAAGGCTTATAGGTCTATAATTATTTATTTCATTTTTGTCACCTTTTTTGTGTAGTAGGATGATGATTGATTTCGTCCATTGAATGGGTATTTGTTCAGTTTCTGTTATTTCATTAAAAAGTTGTGTCACATATTTGGATATCGCGGGCAGAGACTGTTTTAGTAGTTCGTTAGATATTTTATCATCTCCAGGAGCTTTTCCACTTTTTTGTGATTTTATAGCCTTTGTGACCTCAGATTCTAGTATACAAGGTATTTCTTCTTCTTCATAAGCTCCCTTTTTTTCTTCTTCTGGCGTGATTCTGCCTGTCTCCGTGTATAAGTTTTTGTAAAAATCTGTCGCTACTTTCGCTATTGATAGTCTCTTTGTCGTAATTTTCTCGTTTTTCTTCTTGTTTTTAGTTTTCATGTTGGGTATCCATTGTGTATATTCTTTTAACTGTTTTAGACCTCTCTTAATTCCGCCTGTTTTTTCTATTTGTTCTTTCAAAACATCCAGTCTTTGTGCTTTTTTATATTTTCTTATCGTTTCTTGAATTTTCTTACTAATACTTGCGATGTTTTGTTTGTTATCTTTTCGTTTGTCTAACATTTCATTTCTCTCTTCCATTAATTTTAATGTTTCTTCTCCTAACTTATTTTTCTTTACTTTTTTCGTACTCGATTTGTTTACATTTATAAGTTCTTTTTCCAAAAAATTATACTTCTCTTGCAATGTTTCAGTACATTTCATTCCATTTAATGTTGTCCCTAGATCATTCAATATATTTTGTGGTATCGGTGATGTTATTGTCTTGTTCATGGTTGAGTGCATAATATGTTTTCTTGATTTGTTGTTTCTGTCTTGTATAACTCCTCTTACCATTCTATGATCTGTATTAAAATTTAACTTATTAAGTACTTCAATGTCATTAAATATGTGTTTTTCTCTTGCAAGTATAAAATCAATTTCATTTCTATCTATGCCATTCGGTGCTAACCATGTCCACTTTCTCGACTTTCGTTTTTTGAAGAAACTATTCATTATTTTAAAATTGCAAGCGAAAGAAAAATCTATTAGTCTTTGTCCGTTGTCATTTCTGTCACCACTACTGTACTCTCCTAAGACAAATTCATCTTTGTTTGATTTCCTACCAACCTTGGCGTTAAAGTCTCCCATAATAATTATGTTCTTCTTTTGCATCAACTCTGTCATGTCTTTGTAGAATTTGTCTTTCGCTAATTTTGTATCTTGTTCTGTGGGTGCATGTACTTGAATAATCGACCATGGTTGTTTAGATTCTGTTAATTGAATGTTGAGTACGGCGATTCTATCTGATATTCCTTGGAAGCTAATTATTTTATCTTTTAAATATTTTTTTACTAGGAATCCCATTCCATATATACCTTTTTGTTTACCGTACGAATAAAAAATGTACTCCTCATATTCTCTTATCTCTTCTCCTATTCTTCTTACTTCACAAAGACCTATGACATCCCATTTTATAGGTGTTATAGCTTCTTCCAATTCTTGTAGTCTGTTGTCCGACATTAATGTTCTAACGTTTAACGTTGCAACGTAAATTTTATTGTAGTTTCTATTTTGATGTAGGGATGTATTTCTATTTCTATGGGGGGGTGGTGGTCGTGCAACCCCACGGGGACCAGCCGGATTGGGGTTGTTCTGTCTCTGGTTGCTTATGTTTAGTTGCTACTTAGAGTTGTTTGAAATATTAGTAGTTGAGCTTGATCTTGGTCTCATCAAATCAAATGCGTTCTTTCTATTTGTTTTTATTATAGAGCTGTTGGTTACTGTTGTCTTTTTGGCTTGATTCTGGTTATCCGGCGAAGTTGATTGGTCTCTTTTCCTTTTTTCTTTGCTTGAGTTCCTCTCTTTCACTACCAGTTGATCGTATTTAATGTATGCAGTGTTACCTTTCGCACGTTCCTCTATTAATTTCGGCTGTAATTCCCTTCTTTTTTCTAGTACTTCTTTAGGAAAATCTTCAGTGATGTAACCATCTTTCAGGCTCCTTTTCATTTTTAATATCTCGCTTTTCTTCCAGTTGTTTGCAAAACTAATGAGAACCGGTCTTATTTTATTCTCTTTAATGGGACCGATGCGGTGGATTTTTGATACATTGCTAGCTTCCAAGGTAATTTTTAGATCTTGTTTAAAATTTTCTTGGACTCTCTGGAGCAACTCAGAAGGAGAGTCTCTTTTCTCATCCAAACCAAAATATAGGATGTTGTTTTTCTTTTTTTCCTTTTCAAAATACTCGATTTTCTTTTCTAATATTTCTATTTTATCTTTCAAAATTTTGTTTTCATTTATTAATGGTTCTAGTTTTTCGTCCATTTTTTCGAATATAATATTTGTTTGCTTTTCCATCTCTATTTTCATTTGGTCAAAAAGTAGTTTGAATTGTCCCTCCATTTTTTTTTTTTTTTTTCACTGGCAACACTGACTTTTATTTGACGTTTGATGTTATTGTGTTATTGTTAATCTGTGCTATGAAATCTGTCGGCACTTCCGTCGAATGTCAATGTCAATGACGTATGACTCGCTTACTTTCTTATAACCTCAAAATAATGGAGTATAAAATGATGTTAATAAAAGCGTATTTACTTGTAACTTCACGGTGTCTATTTCCCAAGATGTTCGGTGTCACTTGATGTGTATGTTTATTGCAGCCGCTGATGTAATAGCGCTGAATAACTAGTGATTTCCAATTATTTTCGGCGGACGAATTGCAAGGTAATGTTTACTTTTTGACAACCACTGACAGTCGTACACTTATTGTGTCGTCACTAATCGTTGGGCTCCTTAAGACGCAGATATATGACAGTGACCTTGAATGTTTAGCTTGCGTGTTCTGTACTGAGCTCAAGCAACGCGTGGTACGTCCAGCCAGTAATAGGACTCGCCCATCAAGGAGCGCTGTCCCAAATTAGCCGCATTATTAATTTATTACACGTAAAATAAAAGGTATTTTAATAAAACACGTATACTAAAAAATCAATAATTTAATTATCTTTAAAATAGTGAAGTTTTTAGAAAAATACACTCAATCAATTTTGCATCATTCTTAGTTTTTTATCCGCGTTAGACATAACTTTACAAATTAATTTCACTATGTAATATAAACATAATCAAAAATATGCCTATATTCAAATATTAGGAAAATACTCTAATTTAACATATATTTTTTTCAAATCACTAACAGTACTCGTTTAGACGTCACCTTCAGTATAAAATCATTAAAAGTCGGTTATCGTCCCCTTAAGTTCTGAGTTGTACACGATTACTGACAAATTTTTGCGCTGACTGGACAGGTCCACTCACATCTGTGTGGTTCTTTCCTTAAAAAGACCATTTCAGACACTAATTACTTTCGCCATTTCTTCTCAGTCGGAGACAGGAAATTTCGACTTCAACTATATTCCATTTGAAATAAGATTAGACATTTAAACAAACCTTTTTACAATCCGTTCAACCGATTTTGACTTCTATACCGTAGGCATAAGGATGGAATTAAAAGCAAAAAAAGTGCTTACAATACCAATGTTTACTGCAGCTGCCATTTGTCATGCCACCAACACAATAGAAGTCAAAATCGGTTGAACGGACTGTAAAAAAGGTTTAGTTAAATGTCTAATCTTATTTCAAACGGAGTATAGCTTAGTTTTGACGTGAAAACGTCTTATAAATCAATACGCCGGCACGAAAAAGTGTCACGTTACGCCTGAGCCGAGCGTGCAAGCGAGAGCGCGGAACAAGCGATAGAGAGGCACGATCGGCCTAAGCGTTCGGCTTGTGACGATATCACGTAAAATTATCGTCCGTAAACAGACTTTACAAACAAACAATTTTTTTTTTTATGTGACTTGTGAAAGTGTTTCTGATAATATCGTATTTACGAAGTAGTCCACTTAGAGCACCCGTCCGAATAGCACTTGCGACTCAGCAGCCTACTGCTGGGATGTATTTGTTTTACAGGACGTTATTAAATGAAAGATATCGATAAAACAAATTTCGTATGTACGTAAGTATGTGTAATTAATAAACATTCTAGTAATTTTTATCGATATCTTTCATTTAATAACGTCCTGTTTATCAAATACATCCCAGCAGTAGGCTGCTGAGTCACAGGTGCTATTCGGACGGGTGCTCTAAGTAGACTACTTCGTATTTACAGAATAAACAAATTCGTTTCATTTAACGACATGTAACCATTAAGCCGGTTCATAAATAGTAAAAGCGTCCTCTCATACAATGTGGGGACGACAATAGGACAATATATGAGGAGTGTTTTTCAAAAGGCCGTATTTCCATTTTCCACCCGTATTGGAGATTTACAGAATGGGATAGTCAAGACATGTGAAACCGTCGCGTCGACAGAAACGATGAGAACGTTCCGATTCCAATAATAAAAGGCGCATTAATAATCGAATTTAATCGCAAGCTATGCTTGCCGCGCTAAAAAAACCTATGTTTAAAATGAGCCGTCCGGGAGGGCTCCCGGCACTTTACGTGTTAAGTCATTAGTCCCGGCTGTGATTCGAAGTTCTTTGACAGTCGTTACGGATAGTCAGAAGCCCAAAAGTCTGACCACTAGCTTTAAGGGGTATCATTTTACCCAGTAACTGGGTTGTGGAGGTCAGATAAGCAGTCGCTCCAGGTATAATACTGGTAGAATAGAATACTCTTTATTACGTACACCATTTGAATATTTTGGTATTCAGGTGTATCAAGACAAAATCAAACTGTTTGCTAATTTAATGTAAAATTTATTACTTTGTTACACACAGTCAGTGTGTGAGGAAGTAATCACAAGGATTAATTGTAAAATTTTAGGAAAATCGTCTACTTTTACAATGTTTGTAAATATGTGAGCACCATGTATCTATCACATATTAAATTATCTGTCGTTGCTTCATTTTTAATTCTGTTTACCTATTGTGGTATAGTAATTTTATTCTAGGTGCATCGTCTTCACATATAACAATTATTTAACAAATGTACGTACATATACAAACAATTGTAAAACATTTTAAAAGAGTAACGGTGGAGTTTCTTGCCCATTCTTCTCCATACGAAAACTATCTTTTGGAAGGGGCGACTAGAATCAATTTTATTATTTTGTAATTTTTGACGTTCAAAAGTGCATACATGGGCCTATTTGAAATAAATGATTTGACTTTGACTTTGACATCCGGTTAAATTGAAAGCTGACCCCAATAAAAGGCTCGGCAGATTTGAGTTATGTTAGTATTGTCTGCTTATAATACTTACCTAAATTATTTCATCACCACTGCTCTCAAAACGGTGAAGGAAAACATCATGTGAAAACCAGCATGTACTAGAACCAAAACTTCGAAGACATGTGACATCTACCAACCCGCACTGAGCCCGCGTGGTGGATTACGGCCCACTCCCTCTCACCGAGAGGAGGCCTGTGTCCCAGCAGTGGGAACATTATAGGCTGATTATGCTGTAAAGTGAGTCGTAAGTCCGGCCGCTTCCACTGGGCCACCATTGCTCTTACTTCGTTTACATAATCAGGAAAATTCTATTAAAATCTTGAGCTTTAACTATAAGGGAGAAGCCACACGGTGCGGTGCGGTCGCGGCGCGGCGCCGGAGCGATGTCGCTGCGGCGTCCTGCATATAAAAATCAATGATATGCCAGACGGTGCGTTCCGGCGCCGCACCTCAGGCACACCGCACTTCGATTGAGCGAGACGCGAGGGGGGGGCCATTTTGCACTGGGCCTGGCTAGGTCCCCGCTCTGCATACTACGGCGCCGCAACGGTGCCGTATTGCGGCGCCGCATACCACATGTGTACAGTGATGCGGCAAAATGTTTGCGGCGCGGCGCCGCACCGCACCGTGTGGCTTCTCTCTCACATTCTGTCATTTTAATTTTCAAAGTACTACAACCACAAACCAGTCAGTACATAACTATAGATCAAAGCGTCACTTAATGGAACTACGCTACAACTTGAGGAGACGTCCTCAGGGAAACTATAGGAGAATTAATAATTCCCTTCTCTAAACTTATTAGTACCGACTAAAGCCGGAAACCAAAGTTCTCTAGAATCTGTAACGAGGTTCACAGAACGTTCAGCTGTGTTATTTATGTATATCAGTGGAGAGTTTTAATGAGCATTTGCTGTGATAGGTAATAGTGCAGAATGGCGAGCGAGAAGTCGAGAGTTTGATCCTCATTCGTTGCTCTTTTGATGTTATCCATAATATCATCATTTCAGCCTAAAGACGTAAACTGCTGGACATAGGCCTCCCCCAAGCACCGCCACTTCGACCGGTTCTGAGCTTCCCGCATCCAGCGGATTCCTGCAGCCTTCACAAGGTCATCGGTTCCCACTAAGTGGACTGTGTGTGGTTTTGATTGTGTGTGTGGTTTTTGAAGCAAATGAAAATTGTACAATACACACGTGAATCCGAAAAGTCAGAGGTGAGTGCCTTGGGTTCGAACTCGAGACCTATGGCTTGGTAGTCCGACGGCCACATCACTAGGCTATCTCTGCTTATTATGTAATGAATATCGGTTTTTTGCTGAAGGTAGGAAGGTGGTAATATCGCAAATAACTGAAAAGAGAAAAACAAGCATTATAATCTATAGAATTTTGGTATTGCGGGCGGGGCAACAAACAAAAGTTACACCAAAATTTCAGGTTATTGGTTTGCCCCGCCTGCAATACCAAAATCCTATAGATTATAATGCTTGTTTTTCTCTTTTCAGTCATGTGTTTTTGCAGTCGAGTTTTTTGTTTTTAAAATAATTTGCTTTATTTCAAACTTTTTAGTTTTATTAATATGTATATATATTTGGAATTGACTCATTACTAGCTTTTGTTCTTTTTTTTTTTAACTTCGCCTCCCCTTATTTGTATTTGCAGATGCAATATATAAATATTATATAGCCTATGTTACTCCCGCAATTAATACAAATCTAACGACACCTCATATGTTAAAATCCATCAAGCCGTTTAGGCTACAGAGCGTGCCAAAGAGATAGACATACATACATACTCTCGAATAATATTACCCTCCTTCTGGGGTAGTCGGGTAATAAAATACACAAGCGTCGAGTTGAAAGCCTTTGTTTTATTCGATTAAAAATAGAAACGAAGAGCTCTTTATTTTTAAACAAAATACAAGTATTCAAAGGACGGGAATATTACTTAAATATTTTTAGAACGTTGTCTTTGTTCTATTTTTTCTGATAATGTCGATGCTTTCTAAAACATAATATTACGTTAAAAAAAAAATTGCCGTAAAAATAACCTCGAATCAACCTCTGATCTTCAGGTCAGGTTTCCGGCTTAAAAAAGGGCACTTTGTTTTAAGGTTTAGGTACGTTTTTAATAATACACGAAGGAAAAGCAACATTTTGTTTCTCATTTAAAAGAAAATGGTACTTATTACGGGAGTAATTAGACTAGTTAAGGTAATAAGATTGCTCGTTAGAAAGCTGGTAGCGAAATTAAAAGCAAGGGGTGCGCCAGACATGCCTAGGTACTTAAATTAAGTGTACTTACTCTTTCAATGCATGTTCCTGTGTGGAAATAACATAATCATTCAATACATTTTTATGAAACTGAGCGGAAAACAAGAGTAAAGCCGTTAATTTTGTCTCATTCCACGTCCACACGTTACCGATAAAAAATAAAAAAAACTTTTTTACAAAAAAAAAAAGTTAACGACGAAAAAAAAAAACGAAAAATGAAAAATGAAAAGTAACCTTTTAGGGCTTCTTCACACGTACCACAACCACACCACGACCACAACCACACCTCAACCACACCACGTGACCGGGCGTATATTTCGTATTGAAAATTAATAGAACTATTCACACGTACCACATTTTGCAGTCGTTATCAACCGTGTGTGTGATACCGAACACATTGCAACCACATCGCAACCACATAGCAACCACAACGCAACCACCAGCGACACTGCGAACTAGTGGCCGACCACATCGCAAACACAATGTAGCGTCGACGCAACGACAATGCGCGCACGCCGCCCGCGCTCTTCCCCTCCCCCGGTTCATTCATTCTGCGTTCGACTGAGGAAAGAATAGCAAAGTTTCCTCTTCGAATTCCATGAGTTTCTGCTATGAAAACCGGAGTCGAACTGTGTCTGCACACCACGTAACCACATCGCAACTACTGGCGACAACGCAACCACATCGACATTTTGTCGGTACCACAACGCAACTATAAAAAGCTGCAGCGACACTATTCACACGTAACCACTGCTTGACAGCATTTTGTCGTTGCGACGTGGTGTGGTTGTGGTACGTGTGAAGAAGCCCTTAGTGTAACTAAGCTCCTCAACGAGTTTAAGTAGAGTTAGATGAATCTTCGTTGAATATGTTTGGCGCCGCCTCTAAATTTGTTACTTAAATTCGATGTTGTCAATCCCAAACACGATGTAGCTGTTGTAAACTGCTGAGGAACTCTCGCGACTGTCTTCCAACTCATCAGATCAACTCCAGTATATGGTCGTGTCATCAGAACTACTTATGTTTGCGAAATTACAACAGAATCGGTTCACATTTGAAAATTCGGTCGATGAAAAATCAATCGACCCCATTTTTTTTTACCCTTTGGGGTTTATTTAAGTTTTAAATTTTACATAGGACCAACTTCGAGGTATCCCCAAATAAAATAAGAATCGTCCAAATCGGACTACTCAGTACATACAAAAATATATGTATATCCTGTCCACAGATATAGATAGACCTAGATAACGCAAGAATCACGATCTGTATGAAAACCAAGCGTGCCATTTTTTGACTACCTACTATGACTACACACTAGGAAACGTTTCTTTTATTTTTTCTCCTCGCATTTGCACAGTTTTTACAATTTATAACAGCGTAATTAACCATTTTCAATTTTTTTACTTACTTCCGACAAGCGTGGCACCGATGCAGACTGAGCGCGAAAGTGGCAGCTTACGATTATTGTACGTAAGCTGGGCACGAAAATGGCACGCGAAGTAGTTGCTCTTGCGTTATCTAGGTATATCTATATCTGTGACCCTCTCAAACAAAAAAGAATTTTGCAAATCGGTCCAGCCGTCTTCGAGTAATCGGGGAACATAAATTATTAAAAAATATCCCGACGAACTGAGAACCGTCTCCTTTTTTTCGTCGGTTAAAAATGACACATAGATGAACGTTCATTTGCTCATTTCATTTTCGATCATTCGGAGCGCAAGTGAAAGATGTCGAGTGACCAAATCCTAATACATCTTTGGAACGGTTAATTCGGACACAGATAATATAATACGTCTCGGTATGTAAAGATGGTCACCCATTCACGGACCAACCCCGGCAAGCGTAGCTTAACCTGATGGATCGACCCGTGCGGCTGTTATTACTTAGCCACAAGCTCCGCACGTCCTCATGTGATGTTAAATATACATGTCATAATTCACGGTTTACGCATGAATCAGTAATTTTTCCTCTAGAAGGGAAACAGCCCAAAGATTGATCATCCGTTTAGGATAATGGATGAAAAATCATGTTTCTATAAAGAGTAATGAGCCGTTTATTACGTGAGGTCCTTGTCAAATAGACACATGTCAAATTAAATTCGAAACACATGTCATTAAGGTAATGTAAAACAAATTGAGGATTTTGTCATCTTTGCGTCACGTTTACGAAAAGATTAATAGCTAAACAAAATCCTTGAATATGAATTTTCTAAATAAATGACTTTTTATAATAGGAACGTTTTCGTACCATTAATGTTTTATTTGTAAGCCTTTAATTATCTCAGGCTCTATTTTTAATTTAACCTACCAACTAATTGTATTTATTTACTTATGAAATTGACGAATTTTTAATACAAGTACCTGGTCGACCGAGCTCTGCTCGAGTGAAAATACATAAACATATCGTCCAGGTATTCCAACGTTGTATCATATTCCCGAGGCTGTGAAAATAGAGAAGACTAATTTTCGCAGACATGAGACCCCTAGCTAGATCGATTTTTTGCCACCGTAAACCCCTATATTGCAACTTTCATTAAAATCGTTAGAGCCGACTTCGAGAACTCGAGTTGAAATCTATATATAAACAAATAAATAAATATACGAATATTGCTCGTTTAATAGTAGGTATAGGAGACATACAAGCTAACACTAAACTATATGGGATTTATTTATAAATGTTGCTTAATTAAGTGACGTTCAAACGTCAAAAATTTATGGTTAAACAGTCGCTAATCATTGGTGCCGATTCCCTTGTTCACAAACTAAACTAAATTTAAGTTCAGTGCCTCCTTTTCTTTCTATTTCATTAAGAAAGGACAGAAGATAAATTTTAGTTTAGTCCTGTCAAATTAATCAACGCTTGACGTAAATTGACGTAATTTTAGTCGGCAAGTTTTTAATCACGTCTAAACTTGTATGGAGTATGACAGGTGCTGATTAATTTGACAGGACTAAACTAAAATTCATCTTCTATCCTTTTCTTAATGAAATAGAAAGAAAAAGATGCACTGAACTTAAATTTAGTTTAGTTTGTGAACAAGGGAATCGGCACCAATACTTAACAAGCAACGTTTATAAATAAACCCCTATATATTATGTACACTTCACGTGACTAAAGGGTTGGCTCGTTCTTTGGCCAAATAGCATTGCCATTCAACGTGGCAATGCTGCCAGTCTTCTGGGCACGTTTTCGGATGACAGCGGACGATTACTTCGAAGACGAAGTGTCCTTTTGTTTTTGTATTTATTTTTAATTACTTTGTTAGTCATTTAATTTAGTGTTAGATTGTATATTGTACTAGCGGACGTCACGCGGTTTCACCCGCGTAGTTCCCGTTCCCGTGGGAGTACGGGGATTAAATATAGCCTATGTTACTCGCTGATAATGTAGCTATCCATTGATGAAAGAATTTTTCAAATCGGGCCAGTAGTTTTTAAGTTTATTCGTTACATACAAAAATAAACATCTTTCATGGTTGGTATAGATAAGATTTGTCATCTATGGTTATAATAAAACTTTAATTAAGACATTGTACTTTCATTATATACAAGTATATAGAAAAGGGGGAAGAGCTCATTGGGCATAAAAAATTCGTCCACATCGCTGTCACTGGGAAAAGTGCCCCGAAAACTGGCAACGTTGCCACGTTGGGTACCAACTAATTGTTGTTTGAACTAAAATCGATTACCAACCCTTGTCGTACTAGTACTACACCTAGATACCTGTACTATTTATCTAGTTGTTTGTGAAACTAAGTACGTTGTCACTGCTGGGAACACGTACATCCGTTTACTGAGTTTATAGACCGCAGTGCACTCTTGGGACAGTTTGCCCACGCCTACTAAACGCTGCGTTCACACGACATTATGGAACAATTTCTTTGTAGTTTTCTTCTTATTATCGTGTGGTTAGTGACTAACCTGGTAACAGAGCTTTAAAGCCGCCCGTGGGCCTCTGACTTGGCTTCACATGCGGTCGAGAAATATCTCTCAGGCATGCCGGTTTCCTCACAATATTTTCCTTCACCGTTTTTGAAGCAAGTGATAATTATACAATACGCACATGAATCCGAAAAGTTAGAGGGCGTGCCTTGGGTTCGAACTCGAGACCTATGACTTGGCAGTTCGACGGTCATACCACTAGGCTATCACTGCTTGTTGATACGGTAAATTTTCTTTTTAACCGACTTCAAAAAAAAGGAGGAGGTTCTCAATTCGTCAGGCTATTTTTTTTTTTTTATGTATGTTCCCCGATTACTCGAAGACGGCTGGACCGATTTGAAAAAATATTTTTTTGTTTTGAAAGGGTATACTTTCAAGTTAGTTCCATTGTCATTTGGTCACGATCTGATGATGGGATCTTGGAGAAATCGAGGGAACTCTTCAAATATTATAGGCATATCTACGGCGATTTGGGTATTTTTGATGAGCAGTTGACATAAGGCTATTGTAACTTAGATAAATTTACAAACCAACCCACTAAAAAGTGAAAAAAAAAATCGGTATCAAAAAACTAAAATACTGATCCAAAGACACCGACTTCCGAAATTTATTAAAATTACTTTTCACTTTGTAGTTTGGAAGTCGGTTGTATTTTTTGTGAAAAAGTTTTTTTATAGTATTAGTTTTCTATAAAAATGTGTGCTGGAATGCAGTTTTTACCAAGAGTTGTTGGTCATTTACATAGCATGGCACGACAAGCTCTGGGATTGCACAGCACTATACACGGTCAAATAAAATTAGCTAGCAATATTCCGCAGATATTTTATCGTTTCATCGTCACTCAATCACTTCTAAGTCCCACTTGCTACTTAATATACATCGGCACGCTTCTAACAGTATTTGATTTTAATTCAAACCGCATAATATCGATGTTGAAGTGTGAACCTGGCCTTTGCACTGAAAAAACTTGCAGTACAATACCGTGTGTATATAGCCTAACTAAACCCGGTTTAAGGCGAATGCATCTGGGTAGCCCGCGAAATTCAATTATTCTTACGTTTTTTGCAATTTGCTTTACCAAAAATGTACTATTTACAGAATTATAATAGTTAGAATCATCATTACAAAAGTTAGAATTGACCTCAAATGTCAAGATTTCATGAAATAGTAATTCAACAGGGTTATTTGTGGGTTGTATTAATGATTTTAATTTAGTAAATACATCTATGTCACGGTCACGAATCTTATTTTGATCAACATACAACCTGACAGTGACCAGAAAATTGCAGATAACGCTGAATTTTGCGGGGTACCTTAGCGCAACCAACTTAAGACGGATTCAATATTGTACAGTGGACCATAAACTTGGTGAGCTACGGAACGAATGTCGTTTGCACGTGTGGAGATATGAGTCGAAGTTAAAATAGTTGGGCTAGCGCCAGGTTCAAATTCGCTCTTTTGGATTGAAAATTACCTACAGTTGCTGAATTTTTATGCTGCCATTTGACTTCGTTTGAGTTCAAGCAGGTGTTTAGTGACTTGAACCATTTTCATTAGTGATAAACTAGTGTTTATGACACCGATTGCCGATTTCTGGTGAACTTTATTAATATGGAACAACCTGCCACCACCGATTAGAGTTATAAATACAATAGGCGCTTTTAGACGACGTTTACGGCAGTACCTCATAGATGCGCAGCGGAAGTTGGATATGGTCACACTAAATGTGTCAATTATATGATATTTGTATGTATATGTACCCAAGTGCTTAATAGATTACATTTGTTGGAACGTGGAAGCCTGGTAATGTTCAAAACAGGTTTTTGTTTGTTCCGAAAGATATAATATGCGTCCGTCTTATTTATTTGTCAGTTTCTTTTTGTTTTGTTGTTTTACAATTTTATTTTATTCACACAATTATTGGAATATTCGTTATTATTACACTAATTTATTATATATATGTATACACACACATTGTAGTACAAAACTAATTTACAGTTAATGTACAGTCCAGTTGAAAACCAGCGTCAGGCACTAGTTGTCTGGCATTTTTGCTGAACTGGGCCTATTTGGCGCAGCCGCGAGGCACACTAACTTTCATGTTAATTTATTATTTTACACACTGTTTTTGTTACCTTTTTTATTTCTATCTTTTACTTGTGTTATAATGATGTTGTGTTGTGTGCCTTTTTGTCTGTGCTAAATAAATGTATTTTCTTTCTTTTCTTCTTTCTTTCAGATTAAATCGCATAATTATATTACTAGGCTATCACTACTTTTAAAGACTGATTTTTCAGTTTTCGCAGTGTACACACCAAAAAAAAAACTGTTATAAAAACGAATAGTAGGAAATCCCACAAAGTAGGCCAAGGCACAAAGGCCACGAGATCCGATTATGTCGATAACTACACTTGACTCTTGACCGTCATGACACGAAGGTAAAGCTCTGAACTTCGCCTTATTGATTGCTTCCCAAATCGTGCGTGTTGTAAGTCTTTAACATTTTCAGGTGATTTGATTTTTATTCATGAGTAGCCACGATTTTGTTCAAACGTACAACCTTCGGCCCGTGATAGGGAACAGCAAAATTACCGGTAAAATACTTGATGGTAACGATTTGACCAGTATGCAAAAACTAAGATATTAAACTTCCCAGTATGCAAAAACTTGGATATTGGTTTGTCCAGTAGTCTTGGATGGGCAATTGTTCGACTAAATCCATTTCAGACACTAATTTACATGGTCCTGATATAATCTGACCAAGATTATGTATGGACATTAAAAGAGACTGCGACCTCTGAGTTTGTTTCGCTCTTTCTTCGCAGAGTAGTCAGATAGGAAATTCCAAACTCATCTAGTTTTTAAATAGATAATTAATTTTTTGTTTGTAAAAACATTTTTCATTTATCATTTCACAATCACACTCACACACACACTGCACCAACTTAGTCACACCACACAACACACTTACACAACACACACACACACCTACAGTTACTTTCTTTTAATTACCAACGTGTTTCTACTTCTTCATGTATCCTTTTATTATCTATTTGTTTTTTTTTTCCAATTAATATCGGCTTACATACATTGTTAATAAGCTGATTAATTTTAAATGGAAGGCCCTGTCTCCTGTGATACATTTTTTTAACTATTACAGGATACAGGTGATCTTTTCCACTAAAGTGCTAAATGCTTATCAACAATTGGTGAAAAAATATCTGTAACACTGTTTTTGCGTAACAAACATTTGATGAAAACATTTGATCTTTTGTTTTATAAAAACGTTGAAGCAAAGTTTGACCCTGAGTTCAAAACCTTGCGATAACCCATTTCATTTAATTGTTGTAATTTTATTAAGTCGTAAGCGATGTAATTCGGTCCAAAAATAGATCCCCTCCGATGTTATCTGTACAAATATATATGGGATGAACAGAGATAACCTAATAGGTTATCTGTACAAGTATACATAGATGACCTCCTCAATTATCGGTGGATAATTGGTTGCTTGGAATCAATCAAAACTGTACCTACCAATGACCAAGTTACATCCCAACCTAACTATTACTGCATCCTTTTGTAGATATTCTGGTTAATAATATTTGTTCTACTAATAAGTAGTCACGGTGTCTAAATATATATTTTATATATTGCCTAGTGGTGTGACCGTCGGACTGCCAAGTCATAGGTCTCGAGTTCGAACCCAAGGCACGCACCTCTGACTTTTCGGATTCATGTGCGTATTGTATAATTGTCACTTGCTTCAAAAACGGTGAAGAAAAACATCGTGAGAAAACCGGCATGCCTTTTTTTTGGGTGGGAAATTATCAAATAACTTCTCCCGCTCTGGATGGAGCGGGAGGGCGACTCAGACTCTTACTGACTAAAACCCACCCGTGTTCCTTCGGTTGCCCTGTTGGCGGGGGCCACGATTTCCCTTTCGGCCCATATTCGCAGCCCCGGCAGGCATCGGCCCTAGCGGACCCCGTCAATTCTGCTGACACATCTCTATGAGGCGCGCGTGGAACACAACGCACCGTCGACCTGGCTTGGTCCTTATCGGACGACGAGCTACCCATTGCTCACCGTCCGCAAGCCCGCGCCTACGGTGGTCGGAAATCGGCTTGCGATTCCCGCCCCGGGCGTCTCCTCCTGCGGCGGTTAGGGGCGTGAGGGCGCGAAATTTGCCTCTCCCTCACGCGTTCGACCTCCTTCTTCGCGAGCATTACCGCTTCGCAGAAGGACCTCCTTCTGGCAGGCCGTCACCTGACGGCCTGCCATTTCCTCTCGCCCCGTACCATGGCCTGAACCAGGGCTGGACGCGAGAGATTACCGCCGCCGATCGCTTCCACGAGGACACGGCGATGCCCCGCCCAAGCCGGGGGCAAGCCACCGTATGCTCCACCGTGTCCAAACCGGCATGCCTGAGAGATATTTCTCGACGGTATGTGAAGCCAAGTCAGAGGCCCATGGGTGGCTATAAAACTCTCAACATCAGGTTAGTCACTAACCACACGAAATGAGGAAGATCGCAGGTATGCTGGAAGAGATTTCTTTAGAAATAAGCATCACTTTGGACATATGTACATACATATGTGTGTAGGTACATAGACGGTTAAATAAAGTATTATAGTTTCAGTTAAGCTAGGATATCATTTCGTTATTTTTATTAATGAATTCGGTATAAGTTGTTATTTACGTACAATTTCATTTTTAAGCTATTGCATAGCTTTTATCGCGGGCTTTGAGCGCGGCGACCGAATCAAGAAATTCCGTAACGAAAATAAAACCTAACACCCCCCACTCCGCCCATCATCCGTCATCATCCCAAGTGTAGCGTTAACAAATAGGAAGTATGGAGGTTACAAATGCTATGCAATAGCTTTACCGCGGCAGTCCCCGAGCCCCACGTTTTTTTTTTTGCTAACTTAACCTATTCTATCCCACTGCTGGGCAAAGATCTCCCCTTACTTTTCCAGTCTTCTTTATGTTGTGCTTTCTCCGGCCAATCAGTCAGGAACGAGTCCAGATCGTCACACCAGCGCTTAAGCCTGCCCCGGTAACGCCCGTCATCAGGCACCCACTGTGTGACGATCCTGGCCCATCTGTTTTGATGCATCCTATAGATGTGACCCACCCAGTCTTATTTCAGCCTCGCAGACTTACAAACTTATTATGTTAATAAAAATATTGAAAAAAAGAAGTTAAATGAATGAAAACCTTAATAAAATAAAGAAGTAGTGTATGTTTAGCCTTTTTTTTTGTGTGGGAAATTGTCAAATAACTTCTCCCGCTCTGGGTGAGCTCTGGGAGAGCGTGTCAGACTCTTACTGACTAAAACCCACCCGTGTTCCTTCGGTTGCCCTGTTGCCGATATCGGTTTTCTTCGAACCCCCGGCAGGCATTGGCCCTAGAGGACCCCATCAATTCTGCTGACATCTCTTTGACTTACTAACTTATTATGTTAATAAAAACTTTTTACAAATAAAAACAACCGACTTAAAAAAAAACACTACAAAATAACTTTAATTTCGGAAGTCGGTGTCTTTGGTCTTGAATTTTCGTTCTTTATCACCGACTTCCGAAATTAAAGTTATTTTTCACTTTGTAGTGTTTTTTTTGAAGTCGGTTGTTTTTTTTTGTAAAAAGTTTTTATTTTTCACTTTTTAGTTGTGATACCTACCCCACACAAATTCGAATACCACTACCTGCTATGTAAATAACAGTGACAGGAAGTTATCATATCATCCACATACTAAGTGAGAAAAAGTACGTATTATTGAAGCTAACTCAAAAACTACCCAAGCAAAGTTAATAAAATTTATATGAGACTACCTCTGAAGTATGATCTAGCAAACAAAAAAGAATCATCAAAATCAATTTATAATTGACGGAGTAATCGCGTAACAAACATACAAAAAAAAAGAAAAAAAAAACATACAGTCGTTTGAGAACCTCATCCTTTTGGAAGTCGGTTAAAAATATTGAAAAAAGAAGTTAAATTAATACTTACCTTAATAAAATAAAATAAAGAAGTAGTGTATGTTTAGCCTAAATATACAAATGTTAATAACGTGATGGGTTTGAGAGGTACCTTTGATCCTGCAAAGGGTTTTCCGGGATCAAAGGTACCTCTCAGTGCCTGTCTGTCTCAAAGTTGCCTCGAGGGCTGCTTAACACGGTAAAGTGCTGGAAAAATAACGTCAAAGAGACATTCTTCAACATGTATTTTTCTTTGCAAATAGAAGAAAAAAAAAGGATTATGTGGTTTTATGAAACCACGGTAAAAGTGATACTTCTATAAGCGCCGCCATATTGGCCTTGGCTGCTCTGACGTGCGCCTTTCACTTTATCCCTACTCCGCGGCCGACCGTCACACGACATGCAACATTCAGACGAAAAAGTTTGAGATGATGTAATAAAAGTTTCACTTCAAAAACATTTCAAAATATCCATAGTAAGTACCTATAGTTAATAGAGTCAGGCGTGACCTTGCGGAAATCCATTATAAAATACAATAGACGTGGATATATTTAGTAACCTGTTCCGCTTAGCTATTTCTAAAGAGCCATAAAAACCCTGAAAGAAATCGACACACGTTTTTCACCTCTCAAGGATCCTCAGGATGACGATTGACTTGTCGCGAACTCGAACACGGCGTGTTGCCACACGAAGCGCTGAACGCAGCGAGTAGCGCTGAGTCTGCGTTTAGCGCTTGGTGTGGCAATACGCCGTGTTCGAGTAAAAAGGCTCGGGCTCTTTAGAAATAGCTGAGCGGAATAGGTTACTAAATATATCTACGTCTATTGTACTTTAAGTACCTATAGTTTGGTTATTATGTAATTTCTGTAAACGTTTAATCATTTATCGCAAAGCAAATAAATGCAGCGAAAGTAAAGTCAATCACCATGTTAGGTAAAAAGATTGGTAATCGTCATATTTTGTATTTATTGCGCACAAGCCGTGTAGGAGCTGATGGGATCTCCCATCGGTAAATTCCATACAGAATTTCATCCCCTATTTGATTAAATAGGGGATGAAATTTTGTATGGAAGTTCGACATTCGGTTTCGTTTATATTATTGGAAATTCATCATTCAATAATATATCCTTAGTCCACTCACCTTTTATTTATTTTATTGTATTTGGGTGGCTTACAGCTGTCAATACAAAAGTAACATTGAATTAATTGACAACAAGCCATTTAGAATCCTCCACAGTTAAATATTCATAAACCGTAACAAACTCAATTAATTTTTTTGTCATATAAAGAATTCTTGTGTATTTCATGCTTAAGTTTAGGCTACGCGTTATATATCAGTGAATGAATTTAAGATTTTTAATAAGTAGATTTGCTGAGTTTTAAATCATTTATTACAGGGGTAAATCAGTAAATCTACTGTCCAATCACACCATTAAGTAATTGAGAGTTTTCTGCCAGCCCTGAGACGTTAGGTCTTGGCAACTATCAAGTGTCAAAGCGCATATATTTTCCAACCGTCAATTTGCCTTTAGAAGTCGATTCTATTGTGTCTCGTAAATGGCAGTTAAGCTCTTAGTTGTGAGAACGAATGATGAACGTCATCGTATATTTTATATTCATTGTCGAAATGGAAGACCTCTTGTCAAAGTGACGCCTACTGGTGGTGTGACTTTTCATGAAAACCTTCATAAAGGTGACACGGGGTTTGACAAGATAAAAAAAGTGACACTTCGGGACACGACGGCTGACAGAAGTGAAAACTTAAACAAGATCGCCTTGGTAGAAGAAAAATACTTGTATAGAACATTGGTCCGTAACTTTATCCAAGTAAAAAGCACAATCGCGTTTACAAAACCTTTAAAGTGAAAAATACTTGCATAGAAAATTGATCCGTGACGTAATATAAATAAAGAGCACAATCGCGTATACAAAACCTTTAAAGTAAAAAAATGTTTGGATAGAACATTGATCCGTAACGTAATAAAATAAAGAGCACAATCGCGTTTACAAAAATAAGGTGTCGTAAGGGTGTCGCGAAATCAATGGTTTAGTCCCATCTCAAGAATGCCCAACGCGCGTAAAGAAGTTTTCACATCAATAAATTGGATGGTCTTTCGGATTATGTGGTCAAGACTTGAAGACATCAGAGTGGCCAGAACAAAAGTGTCATTTTTTGTGTTTTGTCGCATTGACAAACGAAGCCACTTTAATTTTGACCTAAAGGTCACTAAGCAGTTTCCATAGATGCCGTAACCGCTACTCAGTTATTAACAGTCTCATCATCAGCCTTCAGCAGTCCCCTGCTGAACAGGCCTTTCCATGCCATTCAGCTCGATTCTCGGCAACTCTTATCCAACTGCTACCAGCCACCCTGCGAAGATCGTCGCTCCACCTAGCCTGAGGGCGTCCTACCTTACGTTTGCCGATTCGCGGTCTCCACTCAAGAACACGTCTGCAACGATCATCAGTTCTACCAATATGGCCGACCCACTGCCATTTCAGCGTGCTTATTGAAATGAAATGAAATTGTTTATTCTGTAAATAGGATATCGGAATCACTTTTACACGTCATATAAAACAATATTAAAAATAAGCTAGATTAGTTCGGCGTTTCCTATCTGACTATTCTTAGAAGAAAGGCCGAAACAAACTCAGAGGTCGCAGTCTCTTTTAAAGTCCAGACATAATCTTGGTCAGGCCATGTGAGGACCATGTAGATTAGTGTCTGAAAAGGTCTTTTGAGGAAAGAACCACACAGATTTGAGTGGACCTGTCCAGTCAGTGCAAGCATTTGTCAGTAATCGTGGAACTCAACTCAGAACTTAAGGATCTCAACTCGACGAGAAATACCAAAGAAAGGACATTTGGGTAGGCCGCAAAAACTACTCAAACTGCCAGACCATCACTAAAACTAGAAGAAAAATAAAAATAATATCCACATAGTCCTCACATTCACAATAGTTAAAATAATATAATACTTTACAAAGTAATCATGTCATTTTGAATATAATTATATAATTTTCAACAATGTCAATGTGTTTATAAAACTGGTATACCTATGTTGATTTTACATAATATGTGAGCTATGTCGACAACTTTGCTTCTCTGCCGGAGTGACTCTTTCTGGATTCTATCCATTATTCTATGATGCCAATATATTCAAAAAGCCTTGCCTTCATAAAAGAAATCAAAGAAATATCTCAGAGACTCCGATTGGCTTATCGAGATTTGTGTAAAGATGTTATGAAATTCGTAGCACCCTCCTACGAGATTACAAGAAAGGTTCCGTAGTCCCGTAGTAGAGTTTTACGACTTGACAGATTATAATTATGTATTTGTCATTGTCGGCCATTGGTGCCGATTCTCTTGTTCACAAACTAAACTAAATTTAAGTTCAGTGCATCTTTTTCTTTCTATTTGATTAAGAAAAGGACAGAAGATAAATTTTACTTTAGTCCTGTCAAATTATTCAGCGCTGACGTAAATTGACGTAATTTTAGTTGGCAAGTTTTTAATCACGTCTAAACTTGTTGTAGTGACAGGTGCTAATTAATTTGACAGGACTAAACCAAAATTTATATCCTGTCCTTTTCTTAATGAAATAGAAAGACAAAGATGCACTGAATTTAAATTTAGTTTAGTTTGTGAACAAGGGAATCGGCACCATTGTTGTACAAAGAACAAATAATAAGAAACGGTGAGTATTACTCACCGTTTCTTATTATTTGTTCTTTTACCAGGAATAAAGTTTGCTTGGGAAAAGGAGTAAAGGGGCTTGTGGCTAAGTAACAACAGCTGCACGGGTCGATCGATCAGGTTAAGCTACGCTTGCCGCGGTTGGTCTGTGGATGGGTGACCATCTTTACATACCAAGACCCCTCCGTGCCTCGGAAAGCACGTTAAGCCGTTGATCCCGGCTGTCATTTGTAGATCTTTGACAGTCGTTACGGGTTAGAAGCCAAAAAAGTCTGACAACCAGTCTTACCAAGGGGTATCGTGTTACCTAGTAACTAGGTTGTGGAGGTCAGATAGGCAGTCGCTCCATGTAAAATACTGGTATTCAGCTGCATCCGGTTAGACTGGAAGCCGACCCCAACATAGTTGGGAAAAGGCTAGGCAGATGATGACCAGGAGTAGAGTTTGCTATTTATAGTGAATAAACTATTGTATGGTTTAAAATAATGGCTTTAGTGGGTGAGTTATAGGAGAGTTAGTTAATTGATCGCTAATAATTATTACATAACCTCATTAGTGACCTGCCTACTTAAAATTAATTTCACAGAGGTGAGAAAAAATTAAAATTGATTATAAAGTTTAAAATGTTTTCTTTTTTTTAATACCAGACCTTTGCCTCTTATTCATTTAAATAAATAACTTCAAATATTAAAAGCTAAAAAAACAGCCTGAAAAAAAAAGTCACCAAAAAGGTTTTAAACTAAAAAGTCTCTCTCACGCGCTCCATCGATCATCATTCCGTCCCGCTGACGCTCTCCCAAACCACAGATAATATAAAATAAGGCAAGTTCTCACCGTAGGCTGCATACTGGCGATCGGCCAGCTGTTTCAAGCGTACGCCGCTATTTATACGCCCAGGATATCGATTTTCCCCGGAACTGTTACGTAATACACGACACAGCCAAAACGTTTGCCGCCTCCGACTGTTACACTCATAAAACGCACATTTTACTCTAAAACCAATAAAAGTAACTTGCCAGATTTATTTTAAAGTCAAAAAAGGAATAACACTGGGCTGAATGCGTTCACACTTAAGTCTAAAGAAAAGTGGAATTGTCTTTTTTGAAAATGGAAGGCGGGAATTGACTATGGGTTTTTTCTTTTTTTTTTGTTCACAGTTTTTGGCTGTGATGCCGTTGTGGTGCAGGCTCCGCGGAGGTTTGATACAACCGTGCTCAGTGGCGCCCCCGAGCTAACTGCCGGTTCCAAGGGGCGACTGCGCGCTTCACGCATACAAACAAAGTCGCTACATTGTGTTATTGTTTAACCTTTATATCTACGGCCATAAAGTTGAAATTTACTTGAGTGTGGTGTAAAATTGAGGACGACATTTTCTTTCAGTATCTATCGCCCTTATTCATTTACAAATAAGGTTGGTTTTTGTTAGACGTGGTGTTATATGCTGTTGTGTTCTTGATGAGCATTGTTTCAGCATTGACGGAAGAATAGACATGATGGCGCCTATTTTTCATTCATTTGTCAAAACATTTGATTAAATGAATTCAGCTGGCTTTTGTCGTAGTATTATATTATCTGTGCTTTTGTTTAGTTCCATATTCTTGTTATTATTTAAAACACGTTTGGGATTTTGATTGACCTTGACAAAAGATACTTCCAAAAAATAATCTGTAAATTATTTTTTATTTTATTTTTTTAGATAACATCAACATTTTATTACAACATTATAACAGCGAGGGTTAACAGCAAATCATGTTATAACGCTGACAGCAAAATAATAACCAACATAAAACAGCGAATTTCTGCTTCACTGAATAACATTTGCTACGCTTTCGTAGACTTCGTAGACCCTCGTAGGCCGTGTGCTACGAAGCGTAGCTTTTACGTAACCTAGTTATATCAATTAAGTACAGGTCATGAAATCCGTTTTCATTTAGATATTTAATTTGCTATCATCATCATCATTTCAGCCGAAAGACGTCCACTGCTGAACATAGGCCTCCCCCAAGCACCTCCACTTCGACCGATTCTGTGCTTTCCGCATCCAGCGGATTCCTGCGGCCTTCACAAGGTCATCGGTCCATCTTGTGGGAGGCTTTCCAACGCTACGTCTTCCGGTACGCGGTCGCCACTCCAGAACCTTTCGGCCCCATCGGGCATCCGTTCTGCGAGCAATGTGCCCTGCCCATTGCCACTTAAGTTTGGCAATTCTTCGGGCTATGTCGGTTACCTTGGTTCTCCTGCGGATCTCCTCATTTCTGATTCGATCACGTAGGGAAACTCCAAGTATAGCCCTCTCCATTGCCCTTTGGGTAATTTGGTAAATGATACCACTATGCCATTTAATTTTTTTAAATAAATGTACAATGTTATTAAATTCTAATACGATAATATTGCATTATTTGCTAGTTGGAATATTAAATGTACTGTTATAAGAATAATAATATCCTTCTTTATTTTATCACATGATATGTTTATTATAGGGTGTAGGTTAAACGAGGAATAATAGTAATCTAAGCCAAGACTTTCGCTTACCAAATATCATCATCATTTCAGCCGAAAGACGTCCACTGCTGGACATAGGCCTCCCCCAAGCACCTCCACTTCGACCGATTCTATGCTTTCCGCATCCAGCGGATTCCTGCGGCTTTCACAAGGTCATCGGTCCATCTTGTGGGAGGCCTTCCAACGTTACGTCTTCCGTCTTACCAAATATATCAAAATCAAAAGTCATTTCCTCAAACTAGGCTGAGAATCAGCACTTTTCGAACGTCAAAATTACATAAGACAATCCCCCAAAAACGCCTACCCTTCACCACTTCCTAGTGCCTTTAGCTGGGAAGAAGAAGTGGCGTAACAAACTCCCCAGCAGTACAGCTGTCTGTTTAGTTAGAAGAATCATCACATCATCATCATCTGCCTAGCCATTTCGGTCGGCTTCCAGTCTAACCAGATGCAGCTGAATACCAGTATTTTACATGGAGCGACTGCCTATCTAACCTCCACAACCTAGTTACTGGGTATACGATACCCCTTGATGGCAATAGGCTCGCCCCCTATTACATGGGACTTAAACATAACTGGCGAAATGAGGGTGTACTATAGGTACACCTCTGCCTAACCCTTCGGGGAATATATAAGCGTGATGTTATGTACGATACCCCTTGGTAAGACTGGTTGTCAGACTTTCGGGCTTCTGACGACTCATAACAACTGTCAAATATCTACAAATGACAGCTGGGACCAACGGCTTAACGTGCTTTCCGAGGCACGGAGGAGTCTTGGTATGTAAAGATGGTCACCCATCCACGGACCAACCCCGGCAAGCGTAGCTTAACCTGTTGAATCGACACGTGCAGCTGTTGTTACTTAGCCACGAGCTCCTCCTCCTAGAAGAATTATCACAGTAAACCATTAATTAAGTCAGTAGAAAATCACAGATTAAAGAGAACACAGCTAACGAACTAGGTCGAGTTTAAAATAAAACTAACACAAACAAAAAAGTCGAAGTCACCCAACGAAACCTTAAAAAACTTCAGCCGAACTTCAGCTTAATTACAAAATTATTCCGAAAACTTTTTAAACATGCATTATGGTCGTTTTTAGGGTTCCGTACCTCAAAAGGAAAAAAACTGAACCCTTATAGGATCACTCGTGTGTCTGTCTGTCTGTCCGTCTGTCCGTCTGTCACAGCCAATTTGCTCCAAATCTAATGGATCGATTAAGTTGAAATTTGGCACACATATGTATTTCTGTGATTCAAACACGAACGTGTAACGCAACGAAATGAATTTTGAATATAGGGGCATTTTTGGGGTGCAAACAAGAAAAAAAAAAGTTGTGGGAGGCCTTCAAACGATGGAAGGTTGGAAGGCACGCGGTTGCCACTCCAGAACCTTTGGGCCCCATTGAGCATCTGTTCTACGAGCAATGTAACCTAACTGCCACTTAAGTTTGGCAATTCTTCAGGCTATATCGGTAAGAGTAGTTGAAAGTTATCTAAAGGAATTTAGTGAGTTAAGTGTTCTGTCCGTGTCCTATATAACGCCGCATTTCGGACTGTTGAATCATATGACTAACCTTTTTTTTTAATACCTGGTTCCTGTGTTCAATAACCCTTTCACTTAACAAATCAAGGTACCTACTTCTTGGTAATACGTACTAAGTACCTACTGGTCCTTTGAAATGGTTCAGAAAACTTTTGAACGACTCATAAGAACGCTTTACAATGATCAAAGACAAGGAGGGAAAGGTTTTTATACTAAACTAGCTTCTGCCCGCGACTTCGTTCGCGTGGAAGTCGTAAAAACATCACAATATACTACAATAATAGCCATATTTTATAAAACTTCCCTGTATACTACGTTTGTAGTTTTATTCTCAGCAGCCAAAATATACGGTCAGGAATGGTGACTCGGGAGCAAGCAACGTAACAGTTGTTCGTATGAGAAGCAGCTTATCCTGAGGTCGACATCCGCAGCCTTCAGCCTTCAGTGTCGGCCCCTGTGACTTGTTGATCACAAAACATACGCTCACAGGGAACTGCACGCGTTTAAACTGGTAATGGTGGGGAATTAGTGGTATACGCGCTATAAACACTGTCTCGCCATCGCCACGACCTGTTAGAATTTCCGTCTCGATGATGTTTCTCTGTAAAGACATGACTTTGGGCCGGTTTCCGTTACACAGATATACAACCGGAAAAGATACTTGCCATTTGCGAATTGAGAAATTCTACGGGGTAATATGTGGCATTAATGGAGGTGTATATCACTTCAATTTGTGAGAGAATACGGTTGATCGCTGCAGCTTGATCATTTTCGGAGTTAAAATGGACACACACCCAAGAATTCTCTTGGTACGGTATTTGACTGATGTCCTCGTATATCAGAACGAATAAGATCTTCTAAAGTGGGATCTACTCTACCAAGAGTCTCTGGTAAAGTGCCTTCACCAACTTTTAGAACAGGGTTGTAACGGATGTCGTATAACGGATGAGGATGCGGATGAGGATATCGAGATAATCGGGTTTGAGGATGCGGATGAGGATACGGATATTGGAAAATTCCTTATTGAGGATGCGGATGAGGGTGCGGATGCAAATGTCGTATGAAAAAATAGCATAGTAGTGTTTTGACACCTGATACCACAATCATGCCCCTACTGTCACGTGCGGCCAATCATCTATCACTAGTAATAGGACAGGGACATTGCGAATTCAGGCAATAGGAACGCGCCACTCATACTTCGGCCCGCACATTTATATCGGAGCGAGTAGAATAAAATTCACTATTTGAGCAAACAACGTAGGTAGGGCCACATCCCCATAGAAATTATGAGGATGCGGATGAGGATGCGGAGCTTTTAAAATCAAAACTTGAGGATGCGGATGTTTTGCGGATATCAAAATTTATGCGGATGCTCCGCAGTTGCGGATGCGGATACGGATATCCGTTACATCCCTGTTTTAGAAGAACATCGGAGAATTCTTGAGCATTTGAATTCACGCCAAACCGAGCTCATATGATGATGGTCAAGCGCAGTTTATGAACTCTCGACCATAGAGTCGACCTTTTCAACGAAATATTCACTTTGTTTGTCAGAACTGTGACACCACCCATCATATCTTGGTTCCTGCGGATGTCCTCCAGGGTTCTGTTTACAGCTTCCACTGCTTTTCTATTTGCCATAATGCATTCATACTATACGATGAAGCGCAATCCCTATCGCACACATCTCTTGTTCTGTTGCGTGACACCCCACAAACAGGCGTTTCGTTGCTCTCTAAATCGATGGGAATCTTAAACATGGCGTGCGCTGTTTTGTCACCAGGAAGCAGTGTGGCAGCGATTCCAGAAGATCCACATACATACATATTTTAAAATCGCTGGGACAAATCTGCTGTCAAAATCTGTAAAAAACATTTTATTCCTACAGTCTTTAGCTCTTAAATGATCAGAATACAACCTTGAATGTTTTGTGACTGTAAAGTACTTGTGACGTAGTAGGTTTCCATAGCTTACGAAGTTTTCCTTTTTTTTGTGAATTAATACATTAATTAATTCACCGACCCCACAGTCAAACCACTACTACGGTTTTTTGGGGATTAGCATAATAGTTACATTTACCATTATGTGAATAAAGATAAATAAAATAAAAATAAAAAATAATAAAAAAAACCGTTTTACAAAATGTAAAAAAATTGTTTAAAAAAAACAGATGGTAATCGAACTTACTACCAGGACTTCAAATCATTCGTCCAACCGCTTACTTATTCGCTTTGTTGAAAGTTAGCTAAAATAGCCGTTCCTATATAGGTAATTATGTCATGATTGACTGCATAGTTCCATAAATGTATAGCTTGATTATAATCATTTAAAAAGTTAAATCTGTAACTATCTACAATAACCTAACCAATAACCTTTTGGCGCGTCCTTTTATAATTTGCAGAGAAAAATAAGAAAATAATGTAATATTGCTCATCCCCCATAGCAAATAGCGTGATAGTCTATACCCTACAATTGGAACAGACAAACATTCTAAAAACTATATTTTCCGCATAAGAATCGATCCCAGCAATAACTTTCTTTCAAAAAATTTAACTTCGCTACGATTTTATTATAATATATTATAGGGACATAATCAAAACAAAAAAAATCGTGTAACAAAATGTGAAAAAAAAGAAAACAAAAACCTTAGTTGGGAATCGAACTTACAACCCCATGTTTGCAAAGCAATCGTCCAACCGCTGAGTTAATTGCTTCGTTGAATTATACTTTAAATAGCCGTTCCTATATATTTCATGATTAACTGCTCAGTTCCATAAAGGTATAGCGTGATGATAATCATTCTAAAAGTTAAATCGATAACCATCACAATATCCTAAAAATTTTGGCGCGTTTTTTTCCAAAAAATATGAACATAATATAATATTGCTCGTCCCCCATAGTAAATAGCGTGATAGTTTATACCCTACAGTTTGACCAGACTTATAGGGAACACCTATGCAAAATTTGAACAGAATCTATCCGGTAGAATTTGCGTCATGCTAGAACATAAAAATACGACATAATGTAATATTGCTCATCCCCCATAGTGAATAACGTTATAATTTATACCCTATAATTTGACCAGACACACAGGGAATATCTATGCAAAATTTTAACAGAATCTGTCCGGTAGAATTTGCGCCATGCTGGAACATACATACAGACAAACAGACAAACAGACAAAAATTCTAAAAAATATATTTTCGGCATTAGAATCGATCCTAGACCTCGTAGCAATTACTTTTTTTCAAAAATATTCAATGTACAGTTTTGACTTCGCTACGATTTTATTATATGTATAGACATCGATCGAGAAGTACGCTTTGATATTAGTTAAGTTACGAATGTGACATTTTAATAACGGTCAGTAAGCATAATCTAAATAAGGAGGATTTGGGCTGTAACTTAACCTCGCGGGGCCAGTGCGGGTTGGTAGATGTCACATGTCTTCGAATTTTTGGTTCCTCAAGATGTTTTTCTTCACCGTTTTGAGAACAGTGGTAATGAAATTATTTACACAAAGTAAAGCACCTGCTTAGGTCCGAACCCACGACCTACAAACTCGTAAGTCAAGTCTGTTACCATTGGGCCACCACACGGTCAACACATACAAAAGATTGACAGTAACCAGTAATTAACCAAACGCATATAAACAAAGTGGCTACATTATGTTATTGTTTACCCGACTGCGCGACAGCAATGACAGGGTCATGTTGTTCACGAGTTTCTATGTATATTTTTATCTACACCCATGCTATAAATCCTCTATAAAAGTTTCTGAAACAGTTTATTGCCAACATTAAAACAGCCAGTGTCATAGTAACCATAATATCATCCAAACTAGTGTTATAATGTTGTACTAAATTTCATTATGCAACTCGAATTTCAAAAAAGAACATTTACTTGTGTAATAATAAGCTACCCTTGCTCTAAAATACTGATTTAATACCGAATATAATTATCAATATTTCAAGGATAAGGAAAATAATATGAAACACCAAGATACTTTGTCAGTCATTTATATTACTTTGCCAACATCAAATTCAATATTCTACACCATACCATCACATCTCCTATTCCCCACATAATATTACAATTCAATCAGTATTCTAATATTTACCATAAAACTAATAGGTTACCTTAATTTACAGTAGATCTCCAACCAATACTATGCCAATCTATCTTTTTACCGACACAGCCACTAAGCACGTCTTACCGTCACGAGCGCTCGACCCACAAGACCGTTGTGTTCGCCATTTTGACATATCGAATCTTTCGGTGTTGCCAGTAAAATATCAAACAATTATCTATTAAATTGAAACCTAACACTCGACCATCCTGACATCGTGCATGTCCTCATGCACGTAAGTTAATTAGCATCTAAAACCTAACACTCGGCTCATAATGATTTACACGTTTTATTTTTAAAACTTATACACTGTTTGAGAATCATTCTTTTCGCCAAAATATATAAATACAAATGAGAGAAAAATTATTATAATTTCTACTGATCATGATAATATGATGGTATGACGTAAACTCAATCTCAAAACATTTATTTCTATTAAACCATTTACAGATACTTTGAATTTTCAAAGAGTCGTCAGTTAGTCAGAAAGTTGAAGCTAGTCGCCCATTCCAAAACGTAGGTAGGTCTATGGAGAAGAACGGGCAAGAAACTCCACAGATACTCTTTTAAATCAAGATATTATAAAATTCTGTATACATTTTTCTTGTTGCTTCTATATGTGAGAACAATGTAGAGAAAAACAATATCAAACAATTCAAAATACCAGATTAAAGATAAGCCCTGGCAGTTAAGAAATGACCAGCCTCAACTGACGGCCCATCGTACACGAACATAACGGGTGGATAAGCACCATCGAACTCAACCATTTGAATGTGCATGACATACTCTCAACAGCCCTACTCTTTCAAGTCAACACAACTTCATAATAACATTATAAATGTCTACATGGTACTCACATTTGCATTTTTTTTACACGTTATAGTTTCTTATTCTACACGGAACTATTAAAATGCATTGACATTTGCTTTTAAACCTTTCTACATCTAAAAACTGCAAATAGCAACCAAGCAACTTCCGGAATAAAATATTAAATATAATTTTAATCAATTTTGCAATCGACTTCCGTTCACTAACTGGAGACGTATTTACAGCACCGGAATTCGGCTACAGAAATTTTCAAAACAAAATTGATAAAACATTTACAAAATAATCTGCACTCTAATTACATTACAACCAAAAGCTAACATTCAGCCTTCCTGACATCACGTTTGTCGTCAAACTATATAACACAATAAAATAAACACTATGTTTCTTGCTTTTTCAATCAATATTATAGAAGACTTGAATGTTTAGCGTTAATTATTACATTAATTAGAGCATCGGCTAACAAAATTCTCAGAAACTACGAAATAATTAGTTAGTGACAATTTACTCCAAAAACACAGGAACCGCTTAAAAGGTAAGATATTACGTAAGCACATTTTGTTAATTTCTAATTTTCATTAGCTCATTCATACCTTTCAATATCAATTTACATCAGTCACTTATTGCACTGTAAGCTTAAGCACTATCACTTGTGAGCCATCGCACGACTTTCAATGAGCGACTCCTAATATGTAAATACCACATTCTGCATATGCCACACATTGCACCGCAAGCTTCACTGGTCAAGCACTCTCACTTGCCAGCCACTGTACGACTACCAATAAGTAACATAACATCCAGCATACGCCAAACATTGCACTGCAAGCTTCACTGGTCAAGGACTCTCACTTGCCAGCCACTGTACGACTTCCAATGAATGGCCTATGCTTCGACTTCCATCTCCCAATCATTATATTTCTAGTAAGTATGTATTCGCTAACTTCGGTTCTTACTTTACTTATGTCCCTAACCAAATTGTCATGAGTCCAAAAATATTTCATTTTCAATATTCTCACTACTAAAGATTAAATTACGACCAGACAGAACTTCTGTTGGGGTTATAGTCTGATTACAAACTAAAATAATTCAATACCTTGACATTATTATCATAATTAACTTTACAAGCTCTAACCAGTAGCTTCTTACTAACCATAATTTTGTGAAGCTTCCTTATCACAAGCAAGAATACATAAATAGAATTATAAAGGCACGGTGGTAGTGAAACTTTGTACTAACCATGGTGACATAACTTGTGAATCTCACTTATAATGTGCTCACTATTTTATTAATGTTCATCAAATCAATGTCTTGAATACCTCTGGCAACAGGCCTTATCATGTCCTGAATGCCGCATTGCCCTGAATACCAGAGGCAACAGGCCCCACTATATCCTGAATACCCCTGGCAACAGGCCCCATTGTCCTGAATACCAGTGGCAACAGGCCACTATGTTCCATGATCTCATAATGCCAACAAGTTATATCAACACAAATCGAATCTCACAATCACATCCAATAACAGCTATATCATGTGCATCAAATTGTATAACAAAATCCCAAGTACCTTATTTGCTAATAACTGATTTTGACTAAATACCTAACTAAAATTATATATTATAATGAAAAGATATTGAAGCAACGGCACCAATTACCATCACCAGGTGCACTGCACTGGCGTCCAGCTGCATAGGCGTATCCGCTTCACGCTGGCTCTCGCTGGCGCATGAGACTCTGACCACGGTGACTGCAACCTCCACGGCGTCGGCTATGATTGCGACCAGTTCCCGATTCTACCCTTGAATTGGTACTCTCTCCGGCCGGGGTCAAAATCCGGCGCCGTGAGAACGCTTCACCGCCGCGGAGCATTAACTGAAACTCATAACAACGGGTTTGACTCCTTTTCAAACAATCCGTGAAAAAATTAAAATATTTCAAAAGTTTTAATCTCTTCTACCCCCATCGTATGTGACCTTCACATGACCTCCAGTTTTGGAGTTTACCCATAAATCTCCAACTTTTGGAGTTCCCTATACTCCTCCAACTTTTGGAGTTTCTCCATACATCTCCATCTCCAACTTTTGGAGTTACCTATACTTCTCCAACTTTTGGAGTTTCCCCATACGTCTCCAACTTTTGGAGTTCCCTAAGCTTCTCCAACTTTTGGAGTTCCATATCTTCTCCAACTTTTGGAGTTTCCCCATACGTCTCCAAATTTGGAGTTCCCTAAGCTTCTCCAACTTTTGGAGTTCCCCCCCATACGTCTCCAACTTTTGGAGTTCTCCAACTTTTGGAGTTCCCTAAGCTTCTCCAACTTTTGGAGTTCCATATCTTCTCCAACTTTTGGAGTTTCCCCATACGTCTCCAACTTTTGGAGTTTCCCCATACGTCTCCAACTTTTGGAGTTCTCCAACTTTTGGAGTTCCCTAAGCTTCTCCAACTTTTGGAGTTCCCCCCCATACGTCTCCAACTTTTGGAGTTTCCCCATACGTCTCCAACTTTTGGAGTTCCCTAAGCTTCTCCAACTTTTGGAGTTTCCCCATACGTCTCCAACTTTTGGAGTTCTCCAACTTTTGGAGTTCCCTAAGCTTCTCCAACTTTTGGAGTTCCCTAAGCTTCTCCAACTTTTGGAGTTCCCCAATACCTCTCCAACTTTTGGAGTACTCCGACTTTTGGAGATCTCTAAGCTTCTCCGACTTTTGGAGTTCCCTAATCTTCTCCAACTTTTGGAGTTCCTTAAGCTTCTCCAACTTTTGGAGTTTCATATCTTCTCCAACTTTTGGAGTTTCCTAAGCTTCTCCAACTTATGGAGTTCTCCAACTTTTAAACATCTTAAAGAAGTAGGACTCACGTGAAGACTGCGACTTCTACTTCGAAGACGCCTTGCACTGCCGCCGCTACGTGATCTCGATGTGGCTTCAGGTGTATGGCCACTTCGACTTCGAAGGCGCCTGTGACTACTATGCCTCACACCGCCTCTATCATGCGCTGTCGATCTAGCTTCAGCTGTGTAGCGCAATCGACCCCCAAATGGCGTTGATAGGCGCTGCGAGCTAGTCCCTCGATCGCGTGGCATGGTTCGAAATTCATAAAACAGAAGTAAATGGGTTAGAATTGGTAAATTAAACAAAACTTCACAAAAAACGTTATAAAAATATTTGCAGGGTATTTCGCAAATATCTCAGAAACGGTGCGTCTGAGCTCAAAAATGACCAAATTTCATCACCCTTTTATAAACCCCACGAAAGGGATAAGAATGCTAAATCCACAAAAAAAACTTATTTTTCTGTCCTACCTTCGAATTTTATCACTGTCACAAACACATTAATTAAGCGTGATTTTAACGCTATTTAATTAATACTAATCACCAGGTTAAAGTTAAACACGTGCAGAACCACAAGGTAGCGTGGTAGGGCCACCCTTATTCTTAATTTACATTAACGATCTGCCAAATGTCATACAACACCCTATGATTATTTTTGCTGACGACAGCACAGCTATTTTTACTGGTGAAAATATGGATACCTTTGAAGCAGACGTAAATAATACCCTTAATGTAATAATTAACTGGCTCACAAATAATAACCTGGTCATCAATTTAGAAAAAACTAAATTAGTCACATTCCCGCGAAAGAATAAAAACTACTTCAACATTCAACATGATGGTACAGTAATTGAACAAGTCACACAAGTGTACAATTTTTAGGACTTTGGATAGATAATGATATGACATGGCAAACACACATTGACACAGTATGCAGTAAACTGAACCAGTAGGTACTCATATGCTCTATATAAATTATCCAAAATTGTCGATCTATCAGCTCTATTAACTGCCTATCATGCCTACGTATCATCAACCTTAAAATAGGCTATTATATTCTGCGGCAACGCCACAAACAAAGAATTAGTGAAAAAGCGCAAAAAAGATGCGTTCGCGCAATGGCTGGTATCTTTGTTCCAGAATCGTGCGAACCATATTTTTAAAAGTCTAAAATTTTAACCTTTCCATCAGCTTATATCTATGAAGTTGCAGTATTTATTAAAATAAATAAAAATCTATTCGGTGAACTGAAATCAAAAAGGTATACACTGAAAATATCTAGTATACCACAAAGAACTGCTCTTATGGGCAAAAGTTTTTTTGGAATGGCATCTAAAATTTACAATAAGATACCTGTGGACATTTTAAGCACCAAGGAACTGCCACTATTTAATCATAAATTGCGTAATTTTTTTAATTGACAAAGATTACTACACGATCCAAGATTTTCTAAATAATTAGTGCCTACTACAATCTGTCACTATAATTGTTATTTTCTAAGATTTACTTTTATGTGATGCCTAAGATATTTAATTTTTTATTATTTAACTGCATGTTGATATAATTATTGTATGCCTATTAGGCAGGACATAATGGAACTTTAATTTACCTAACATCTGTATGTATAACCCATGCCCACAATAAAAAGATTTGATTTGGTTTGAGAAAACTATTTTGAAGCACTTGTAATGTATAAATAGGCGTGTACTTTCCACTTCTGAACTGTAATAATAAGCTACCCTTGCTCTAAAATACTGATTTAATACCGAATATAATTATCAATATTTCAAGGATAAGGAAAATAATATGAAACACCAAGATACTTTGTCAGTCATTTATATTACTTTGCCAACATCAAATTCAATATTCTACACCATACCATCACATCTCCTATTCCCCACATAATATTACAATTCAATCAGTATTCTAATATTTACCATAAAACTAATAGGTTACCTTAATTTACAGTAGATCTCCAACCAATACTATGCCAATCTATCTTTTTACCGACACAGCCACTAAGCACGTCTTACCGTCACGAGCGCTCGACCCACAAGACCGTTGTGTTCGCCATTTTGACATATCGAATCTTTCGGTGTTGCCAGTAAAATATCAAACAATTATCTATTAAATTGAAACCTAACACTTGCACGCGCGTTTCACTACCACGGCGCCGTAATTAAAAAAAATAACTTAAAGGTTATTGGAATTCGCGTCGTATCCCGTCGTATGTGGGTTTTATACAACTTATTATACAACAGTTGCATAAATAATAACTAATATGTTCCCTTTATACCTTCGAAGCATCCTAATGCATAGATGTTTAGTCTTTAGTGATATGAGGAACAGGGTGTAAAGTTCACTCATCCACCATAGAAAAGGGAGGATCCTCCGACCAGACGGGTGTTGTGTCTGGCGGGCAACTGCGCATCGGTTTGAAGTTGAAATCTTGTATGTATGTCGATCGCTCGGTAAACTCTAACTGCGCGATGCAGGATTTGTGTGACGTCATGTCTATGATGCGTAGTTCGTATGTGGCGGTGTAACCGCTACAGATGGATACAAATAAAATCGTCACATCTGACATTGAACTAAAATAACTGCCCCCAACTGCATCAGATTGCTTGAAAAGTAACCTTGTTTAAAACTTTTCAGTTGCAGTCAGTTTTTTTTTAAATTATTTATGTCTTTATTTCGACGAAGTTAAAGTTGACATTCACTTGAATGCTATGTAAAATTGAGGGCGACATTTTCTTTAAAACATTTGACCTGTATTTAGCACAACACGAACAATTCAATTAGATTTTTTGCAATTGAATTTTCATTTAAATTTTGACGTTCGAAAGTGCCTTTTTATGGCCTATTCGAAATAGATGACTTTGACAAACTTGCAAACTATCTAAAGTGAGCACTAAATTAAGCTCAAGCTCAGCCTAAACCCAGCCTATAACGGGCTCCGTGACGTCAGAGCCAGCCCGACGAAGCCGCCTAACCTCCCTTGTGAAGGACTCGCACTTAATTAGGAGAAGGACCCCCGGGAATATTAAGTACGTTGCTGAATTTGCCAGTATTTTTATAGTAAAGCTGAATAAATTGAGTTTCAGCCGGAATAAGTAGATAATATGGTTACAGTGTAGCTTGTCTTTGGGTCGTTTTAAAATAAATGGTTGTAGTCAAATGTAAATATGCTTTTTGATGATGATGCTAAGAAATATTACGATGATAACGAGGGGTAGATTAATATTGGGCCACGATAATAAAAAAACGTGTGGCACTCGGGGACTGCCGCGGTAAAGCTATTGCATAGTATTTGTAACCTCCATACTTCCTTTTTGTCAACGCTACACTTGGGATGATGACGTGATGACATAAAACTAGAGATGGGCCGAATGTGATTTGAACCGAATCCGAACTTCGGCCGAACATTCGGTTAAAATGAAAAGTTCGGCCGAACTTCGGTTCAATTTCGCGCGCTTTCTCGAGAGCAACACGTCGTGACTTGTTTACGCATTTACTTCAATTATTACTAGATGTACCCTGCCCGCACACCGCGCTTCCACCGCGTGGCCTAATAAAAAGATCAGATTTTCATGACTAATAATAAAAACTGATTGAATTTAAGGTTTACATTTACAATGTTCCTTACTAAAATAAATGAACATGAGTGAGTAAAAGACATAATTTCATTTTACAGTAATGCTATTCTAATTCTATTAAATTTCAGTCAAAATAGTGCAAGTAGGTATTATTTTTCTTGTGCCGAATGTTCGGCATTTGAACCGAGTTCGGTTCAAGCTGCCGAAATTCGGTTGAACCGAATGTGAACCGAATTTCGGCCCATCCCTGCATAAAACAAAAATTACGTTCCCATGACAACATCACGTTTCCCATGACAACATCACGTTGTCATGGGAAACGTCATTACACGATAGGCGGAGTGGGGGGTGTTAGGTTTTTTTCGTTACGGAATTTCTTGATTCGGTCGCCGCGTTCAAAGCCCGCGATAAAAGCTATGCAATAGCTTAAAATCTGTTGGCGATTGTAAAGACTTGCCATTGGTAATGAAGTACATACACAAACGGCTGACAAACTGCAAAGCCAGCTTGGGTACCTAGAATGCTACAAGGAGTTCTTACAAAATGGTGGCGCGGCGTTAGCTCCGATTTTTTGCCACGTGCCAAAAGGTTCTTGTACAATTGCACATATATTCATCCGATGTCGAAAGCTAAGGACTGAATGATGTGGTGGTCAAAATTACAGAAGTGTTTGATCAGACCACAGAAAATATCGTAAAAAAAAAAACAAGAAAGAAAACTATTACCGCCAACAAATATTGAGAATTAATTTCTTTTGAGAAATACATGCTCAGCAATTCGCTGGTAAATGGCTGATTTGTAATTTGCTTATAGAATCATCATCTGCCTAGCCTTTTCTCAACTATGTTGGGGTCGGCTTCCAGTCTAACCGGATGCAGCTAAATACCAGTACATTACATGGAGCGACTGTCTATTTGCAAAAAAAAACAGAAATCCCCTACTATCATCATGTCAAAACCAGTCAAATTATTCGAATAGTTGCTATGTTACAAAACAAGTATATTTACCGACTTCATTTACGGTATTAGTTCTATAACTTCCCGTAAACATTTCCGATTTACTTCTGAAGGTTACTATTGTGTTTGGTTTCTATTTCAGTAACAAATAAAGTTTCAACACTGCTTGGCAACTGGCTAAAAGGAGCTTCCTTTGAAAGAAATAAAAAAAATACATCACACACTCACACACACACAAAACCCACAGACACACCACCCACACACACACACACCCCCACACACACATTCATCACATTTTCGTTTCGATAGCTTTTGTGAGTATGTCGTACCAATGAGAAAATTATGGTAGGTACCTGTGGCTGTACGTCAGTGGTAACAAAACCAGTTTAAGCTGTCCTCTTATAATATTGAAACTCCGTACTACGCTAGACAAGCTCTACTAGGTGAAAGTTTTGCCACTGACTTGCTGTCGTCTGTACCAGTAGCTAGTATTCATTGCAGTAATATTAACATACATAATATAACATCATACCTGTACTCCCTAAAGGGTTAGGCAGAGGTATAATAGTACACCCACATTTCGCCAGTTATGTTGAAGTCGCATGTCATCACACACACACACGCATACACAGAGGTACACTCTCCTGTTAAATTATTATTTGACACTTTTATTTTTCTTTTTTTTTAAGTGAAATCTTCTTTAGGCGCGTTGGGCATTTTTGAAATAGGAAAAAACAATTGAACTCGCGACACCGTTACCGACACCTCATTTTTGTAAACGCGATTGTACTCTTTATTTATATTACGTTACGGATCAATGTTCTATGCAAGTAATTTTACTTTAAAGGTTTTGGGAGTATATTTTTTTTTGCAATTGCGATTGTGCTCTTTATAAGGTTACGGACCAATGTTCTATACAAGTATTTTTCTTCCACCAAGGCGATCTTGTTCAAGTTTTCACTTCTGTCGGCACTCTTGGAGTGCCACTGTTTTTTTTTACTTGTGTTATAGTTATGTTGTGTTGTGTGCATTTTTGTCTGTGCTAAATAAATGTATTTTCCTTCTTTTTTTTTCTTTCATCAAATTCATGACTTGTTGGTTAAAAAACCTATAAGAGTCTCCCTTATTTATACCGTTGATGGATTTTATTTCTAATAGGTTTTCATTTCTCATAAACTATTTGGAATCTCTTACTGCTAAGTTCTCATAATAATTCATAGAAAAGAAAAGAAATATCAATCTGCCTGCCAATTCCCAACTATGTTGGGGTTAGCTTCCAGTCTAACCGGATGCAGCTGAATGCCAGTATTTTACATGGAGTGACTGCCTATCTGACGTCCACAACGCAGTCATTGGGTAAAACAATACTCCTTAGTAAGACTGGTTGTCAGACTTCCGGGCTTCTCACGACCCGTAACAACTGTCAAAGATCTGCAAGTGACAGCTGGGACCAACGGCTTATGTGCTTTCCGAGGCATGGAGTGGACTCGATGTGTAATGGATGATCACCCATCCACGGACCGATCTCGGCAAGTCGACCCGTGCGGCTTTTATTATTTAATTACATAATAAATACTGTACTTAGTAATAAAGTGCAAGAGATTTATATTTCCTTAATAAATTCCTTATTAAAGAATTTCAAATAAGAAATATTTAACATGTTCCTTACTTATTAGAATCTTGGATCGCAAAGTAGTAAAAAACTAGTATTTTATATTTCAAAGCATTGTTTGTTATTACTCGAAGCTGGCACGGCGCCAAACGACTGCAGCGGAATTTATTGTTTAACTTGTAAACTTGAAAATGCAATCCTTGAAGTATTATAGTTGTACTAGCTTTTGCCAGCGGCTTCGCCCGCGTGGATGTCGGAAAATATCCCACAGGGTAGTACTACCGGGATTTCATACCTAATAGCCGAGGAAAAGGTCATTAACTCTGCTACGCCCGCGTTGCCGTCAACCATAATTTCTTTGTTACGCGTAATTTTGAATCCGTGATATCGTTTAAACTGTTCTTACAAATGATATGATGTCAAGGCATATTTTAACTTAAATTAGATACCCAATTTAAACAACATATTTTATTGGATAAGGATTAATAGGTATAATACCGGTCAAAATAGCTTCGAAAATAACAAAGAAATATTTATCAAATTCTGTAAGATAAAAATGGTTATCGTGGGTAATCTTAGAAGATAGACATATGTCATCCTGGACATTTTTGTTGAACTTTTTAAGATATACAATCCTGTAGAAAATAAACTTTATTATATCTCACGGTTTACGCGGCGCACGCCAGTATATCTAGATATTTTAGTCTATCCATTACAATTTGCAGTATTGCCTACTGCAAATTGTAATGGATGGGACAGCTCAATGGATTTGACGATCGAACGTGACTCCATTTCCTAAATTCCATTTCAAATCCCTGCACATTACAAAAATGATCACGTAATCTTTTGAGTACAGTTTAATTCGTAATTGAACTAATCTTAAAATTAATATTCTATTTGTATTTGTTTCAGATTTTCTTCACAGAAAGCAATTGACGAGAAAGACAGTGGGGGACATTTGCCAGAAGTGGGTCAAAACAGTTAACAACAACTAAATAAAATTTGTATTGAGTACTTTTTTTTTTGGGTGGGAAATCATCAAATAACTTCTCGCGCTCTGGGCGGAGCGGGAGGGCGTGTCAGACTCTTACTGACTAAAACCCACCCGTATTCCTTCAGTTGCCGTGTTGCCAGGGGGGCCACGATTTCCCTATCGGTTTTCTTCGAACCCCCGGCAGGCATTGGCCCTAGCGGACCCCGTCCATTCTGCTGACATCTCTTTGAGGCGCGCGTGGAACACAACGCGCCGTCGACCCGTGTTTTGAGTACCTACGTCTGGACTTAAGTGTAGAAATTAAGTAAAGCTCGTCACAATTCAATTTTCTTTTTTGATGTCCATCAACATTGTTTTCGCAGAGAACGTACAACTAGAATACTATTCAAATTCAAATTCAAAACATTTATTTCAGACGTAGTCCATATACTGTTAGTAATACAAAAAAAAAAACCTTATAAACCTATTGTTAGTATAAACACAAACAAAGCCACATGAAGAAATAAAAATAAAAAACAAAAAATTAAAACCACGAAGTGACACCGCACAGGAGTGCCAGTTTATGCCAAGCCCTGGACGCGTCCACCCACAGTGTGTAGTCGCATCCAGTGCTGCCACATCGGCGAGTCCCAGCGGCCCACGAACACGCTCAGAAGGCTGTTCGAACTGGCCCGCATGCGCCTCATAAGAGACGCACAACGCTTCCGCATGATGGCATGAAAACCATCCACGGTTTTAATCAGCGCTTGACGTAAATTGACGTAATTTTAGTCGGCAAGTTTTTAATCACGTCTAAACTTGTATGGAGTAGTGACAAGCGCTGATTAATTTGACAGGACTAAACTAAAATTTATCTTCTGTCCTTTTCTTAATGAAATAGAAAGAAAAAGATGCACTGATCTTAAATTTAGTTTAGTTTGTTAACAAGGGAATTGGCACCAATATCTTCCTGAGCCCACATTACTACCTACTCATATATAGTATGCTAGACATTCTGGTATTTTCCTATTTTCACAAATACTCCCTAATAGTAACCATGTTGTTGCTGTTGTCTATGTTTTTTAAAAATATTTATTCATATAATTGGTTGTATAGTAGCATTATATTCTAAGTACTATTTGTTTTATTTTATCTTGTTATCTATTTATATTTAATTCATTAAACCTATCTTGGTTTCCGTACGACTTTTTCGGGTGACCACTTGTTTACGCAAATTAACATGTTTTATATTTTTAGTAATTGTTAGATGAAAGTTCTGAATTTAATAACCTAATCATATATTATCTGTATGTTGTGTCGAAACTTAACTCACTACTTGCAACACTAGTTTATAGATTTTGAGTAAACTCTATGGTTGCTCTCTGCCACCTTGTCGATTCGCTCGGGAACCACCAAGGAGCGAACGGTCATATCATTGTAATTCATTTATTCAGTTTTTAAGAAGAAGTTCTCATTAACAGTGTTCAAGTTACTGTCGATTGTGTATTGTTCATAAATTATATCAATATGCCAAAGGAAGGTCATCAGTTTTTCATTTCGCCACCCATGTTCACATTCAACATTCCGGTTGCGATTCGAACCCGCCAGCCGGAGTGAACACCACTGAAAATCAGCGCTGTGCTGTGGGTCCCCATAACACAGCATCATGCTGAGTGGAAGCCTTCTTGTCACAGTCATGACGTGCCAGCAGCTGCCGCATATTTCTGTTTGTGCTCGTTATTATATTATTAAATCTATTGTTTTATTTTATTGTATTGTTCTCTTTTTTTATGCACGTGTGTCTGTGACAATTAAACTTATTTTTCTTTCTTTCTCTTTCATATTTTTTTATCTGTGTGTGATACACCACCGATCACCGGGTTTTTATATTAGAAGCAATTTTTTATTAAACTTATAACAACGCCATCTGTGAGCGGGTAGCAGACTTACAGCTTTCCTTGTTCGTGAAGTAGAATAAGTTGTAAGTGGTTGTTCGCTAACGTTTCAAAAGATGGAGTATAGATGGCAGTACCTACACACTAGGGGGACGGACGATTAATATGAATAGTTGCTTGACCTCATACAATCATAGAGTAAACACTTAACACAGAATACCTACATAATATGAAGTTATTATAGAAACTAAGAGCACACTTTATTTTGTTGTTGTAAATTTTTTAATAAGTAAAAAATTTACTGACTTAAAGTATCTCGGTCTCGACCCAATAGTACCTAAGAAAAGCCAAAGGACTTAGAAATAAGACATGTTGCGGTTAGGTAGGAGAAGGTACCCAGGCTACCTAAATAATACAAGGTGAGAACAAGTCGGGTGTTTCTTATACTAATAAATAAAGGGTCACCAGAGAAGGAAAATCCATTTTGGAGATTTATTTATTTTATGATCTAGGTAGATATAATTAATAAATAATAGGTAATCTACACTTAGATATAAAAAGAGCGATAAAAAGAGAAATTTGTGAGTTTGTCTGTCCTACAGACAAACTCACAAATTTCGGAACTATGGAGCAGATTCCGAAAATTCTTTCACTAATGGGATGATAAAGTATTGCCGAGTGTCACAGGATATATTTAATGTTAAAACAAGAAGCTGCATGTAAACTAAGTCGCAGGCAGTAGCTAGATATTATAACTAATAATAAAATCCCTCTATTAATCTATTACAAGACCACCATTGAATTCCCACATCGCGGTTAGCGCAACAATTGTCTGCGCGCCGTAACCTTGTAGCGGGGTGACGATTTAATATCAATAGTTAAATGTATGGGTGTGGCGGAACAGATGTGCTGTGCTTTGTGGTAATTGCAGATTTTATTTGTATTTTAAGTATCTGCGATCTTATGTTTGGTAAAGCTTATGTTTGAACTTAAATTTTAAGTCCCATGAACTGGGCGAATGTTTGTTTGTTTAACTTAAAATTATGACTTCGTTCGTGATTATAAAATATTGATAAACCATTAGACTAGTTTGTATTCAGGGGAATTGATTAGAATAAGATTCTTAAAAGGATTAAAAGCGATTTTAAAATAGCTTTGATTATATTTGTTTTTTAGCAAGATGAGAAACGGCGATTGCTAAGTCTGTAGCCTTCTACAAGCTTAACAATCGCCGTTTCTGATAAAAACACGTGAACAAATCTCCTATCAAATCAAATCAAGTCGTGAAAATATAACAAATCCATTCACAATATTGGCTCAGAATACATTATAGCAAAAAGCTTCAACAATAATCTGTACCTACTAATAACTATCTGTTACAAATTCTGTGACAGTTTTCACAACTTTCTCCGGTGTCAAGCTGAGCTGTCAATTAAAATGTTCGCCGTTTCGACACACACCACAGCCCCGTCACACGATTTACCAAAGTCAAAATTTCAATTACGCACTTAAACCAACCTTACCTCACCTTAATTTTAACATCAGCCATTCTATCCTCAACTTTATTGCCTTCTGTTATGAGCTAGTAGGTAAGTATACTATTGCAAAAATGTATGTTGGTTGAAGTACTTAGTATAGATGACAATGTTGAAAGGATCATGAGTGCATTAGCCATTGTGGCGACACAAAGGGATATCTTCTATGATATACGTCAACGGTACTAAAGGGACTGCAAAATTATTATGGCATACAAATACACGAATGCAAACTTTAAGAAAATAGCAATAGGGGCTACATAAAATGAACCTTGTACGTTGGTAAATAATAAGAATGGTTTGTATAGATTTTTTTTTTCGGTTTGCGTTCAGTAAATTGGGTTAAAACTTATATTTGACACTTCAATTCATGAGTTTTGAGTGTTTAGAGCTTATTGTTTGTAAGCCGATTAGTAATGTTTGTTATTTTGTTAAGTATCGAGTGCTTGACTTCGTTTGGGATCAACAGGTGTTGATTTTGAATAGGATTGAACTGTATTAAGTTTAAATGGTTATAATATTTATTTTGTGTTTTTAAAAGTCACTTACATCGTTCAGTGATGGAAAGGTAAGTAAATACGTAGATATCTTCATATTAGAAGGTTGAATATGTGAAAGAAAATAACACGGCTGGGGCATGCAAGGAATATTACAAATTAAGTAATAGTTATCTACTAGATATTAAAAATCTACTACTAATATTTAATCCAAAACATGCAAAGAAAACTAAACAAGAACAACCTTTTCATTTTTTAACTGTTGCAGTTTCTAAAAAGTAATGTAGCAACAGACCTACTAGAGCGAGATCAATGCTCAGAAAAAAAAATCAGACTTGTTCATTTTGCTAACAAACACCCACACCGTACAGATACACTCATGCACTATAAATATTAATAACTAGCTGAGCCGACAGACGTTGTCCTGTCTCCTACAACAATAATTCATACAAAATTCCCATAGAAAATGCACCAATTTTCCCGGTAACTTTTCAATTTTTTATTTTCGTGAAAATTTGATTCGAACTATTACGAACATTTTAAAACAATAAATAACGAAATCGGTCCTGCCGTTATCAAGTTATGCGCTTACCAACGAACATCATTTCTTTTTTATTAATAATCTATTAAAATTTCACCCTTAGTCATCTATATTTTCTTGTGTACTTCATTATTGGTGTAATGTTTAGAATAATGTTATACCTACTGTCAGCTGTGAAGCTAGCTTATGTAAAATAAATAAATAAAACGAAAACAATATTCAAAGCTATCGAAAGCATTTTTGCCACAAACCTCATTTTTGTTTCTCTTTCTTATTGGGTCCCTAACTTACAAGTCAACAATCTTGGCTGCAGTTATTATAATTTGGCCCGTGTCAAAGTCATTTTATATGATATTTTTTGCCGCAGAATGGCAGCTGTGCGTTGAAAAGCCAATATCTCATATCGCATTGTGTTTGTGGCCACATGTGACACTCGCCGACGATTTTTGCCATCGGTTAGCTGGTATATGGGTGACTATGTGGTTCTAATGGCCTGGTCTAATGGTAAACGTTCGTGCATATAAAAATTTAAAGCCTTTTCGTATATAATTTAGGTTCAATTTCAAACAAATAACGTCCCTTAATTTATTAATTTTCAAATTAATTTTTACATAAACAGTTTATTGCTGAGTAATAGCAACATATAACCAATCACAGTTATCTGAAACAAGCTAGCTTTAGTAAGGGTTATAACTTATAAGTAATGGGGCCTTAGACTTAGGTTTGCCATGTAAAAATTGTCAAGTAATAGTGTAAGTACTCATTGTTGAAGAACTTTATTAATGAATAAAAATATAACTCTGTCTTTGCTGTTGCTCAGTCAGGTAATAAGCTCGAGCGATTTAGTTTAAACTTGCTATTAAGTATTACTATAACACAATAGTCAAAATTTTATGACACCAATCATATCGACTAGCTCAGATAGATATTTTTGTAATAAATTCTAGAGCAATCTATTATTTTTTATAAAATACTAGATTTCGCCCCCGGCTTCGCCCGCGTGGATGTCAGAAATTATCTCACGGGAACGTACTACCGGGATAAAAAGTATCCTATATTAATCCAGGCTATAAACTGTGTGCCAAATTTCATCCAAATCCGTCCAGCCGTTTTTGCGTGACTGAGTAACAAACATCCAAACACACAAACTTTCACATTTTTTAATATTATATAGCACTTCGCCCGCGACTTCATCCACAAAAATTGTGATAACTCGGCTAATTTGCATGATATAAATATAATTTATTTCACCCGCGTAGTTCCCGTTCCCGTGAGAATACGGGGATAAAATATAGCTTATGTTATTTGCTGATAATGTAGCTTTCCATTAGTAAAAGAATTTTTGAAATCGGTCAAGTAGTTTTTGAGTTAAATCATAACAAACAAAAAATTAAATCTTTCCTCTTTATAATATTAGTTTAGATTAAGAAGATCTACAGCTTCATTGCAACTGTATTACCTGAATAAAATTCATAAATAATAATATTTTTTTTCTGCATCAACTGGCAAAGGCGCCGCCGCACACTGATGCTCAAACACAACATGATGTATATAAGCAACAACAGATAACAAATGATTTGTATTCGCTATAGTCGCGGTGAAGTCGCGCGTGAATTCGGCATGGGTTTGTGACAAGAGGGCTGACCGCATCGAGGGGACACATTTGTTCTTGATTGACTTAGGGGAAAAGTTTAGAAATAAAATTTTGTAATAAATTAAAGAAAATTGCCGATAGTCTACTGTTACGGGCAAAACATAAAAGCATTTTATTTGCTGTGCATGGAAAACGATGTCTTCGAAGGAACATGAGGTAGAGTGGTCGTTATTTCTCATATTTCTGCAGTCTTCTGATCAAAGTCATTTCAAGTAGGTAACCAAGCCTCGATCTCGATGAGAAAGTCGAAACTATATTTTGCAAACGCCGAACAAATACTTAACTTGATTTAGATTTTATCCGAGTAAAGCCTCACTTTATTTAGAAAGATATAAAATACGTTTATTTGAGCTAAACATGACACAAAGAAAGAACAAAAACTCGAAAATAACAATTTGGGGAAAAATATGCGTCACATCCACACAAAACGGCCATCGCTCTGCATAATTGCTGCGACTCAGCATATTTGTGCTCTAAAATGGTTGGTATAGGTAATTGTGAAGGTACAAATGCAGAATGCCGTTTAGGAATCACCTACAAAAGATTTAAGTTACATAGCATTGCAGTACATAGGTTACCACATCCATCCATACTATCCCATCTCGTCGCTTAAAATGTTTAAAAAACAAGTTAATTTAAAAAAGTTGCGAATATTATAAGAAAGCACTCGACACCTAATTCAGATAACAAAAAAATACAACACCAAAGTAAACCTCTTAACACAATTCACAACAAAAAGAAACTTGCTGACATCAATTTCATTCAAAATATTTCGCCACTTGCAATTCTGTTTTATCTCACCGGAGTCGGTATGTTGAAAGCATTTAAACATGCATGGAATAAAGAGCCTTTACACTTAACAAACATACATGTCATCCAATAAAGGTATTGACTAACGATTACTGGACCGATATAGTTTTGAAGAAGCCGCTCGAACGCTGCGACAAAGTCACCGCGCTCCGCCCTCAACTGTCATTCCATTCAAGTCACAATGACGTTTATTGTGTCAAACTGTAGGATCTTACTGTGATTGTAAATTAAATTAAAAGTTGTCGGGCAGTTTGATGTGGCGAATTTTTATTTGGTTTTTAGGTGACATTTTGGTTCAGGTGTGAGGATAAGTAGCTCAATGTAGCGGAACGATGTTGCGTCTATTTATGGGCTCGGTTGATTTTGGAGTTTTGTTTAGTATTCTACCTATACGAGACAATGAGATATCATTAGGGCAAGTAAAATATAATTAGCTGGAGCGTAGCAACAACATAGCGTTATCGTGGTGCTACGCCGAATTCACAAAAATGTTGAGTTTATTTTATATTTATAGTATTCCTAACATAACTGGCGAAATGTGGGTGTACTATAGGTGTGCCTAAGACTTCGGGGAACACAGGCGTGATGATAAGTTATTCCATTGTTCTGTTACACCACATGATAAAAACACTATTACAGAAGCAATACAGAACCTATTTATTAGGCATAGCGAGTTTGTAGTTCCGAAAGTTTTGTCGACGGTCGATTTTCGCACCACTCGCTCGTGGCAAAACTACCGCTGTTTGGTCTCTCGGTGTGAGTTCTGACCGCCAAGCGAGTATCGCTGAGTGAGTATTATCTTTGATAGCTCTTGTCGCTCAGAGATAAACTAGTGGAGCGAGTCCTCGCCGGTGGTGTGCACAGTCAGCGATCAACTATTAACATATGCATCTCTTTTGTTTACACGGAATGTATATCTATTTTACGTTTCTTGAGCGAGAAAATAGCCCATAGTTAGTCACTTCCTCGCCATGGGAAAACTGCCTTAAAGACATTATTACGTTTGCAGTATCTCTATGTAACTTAAGATAGAATCTGTTGTCTAAGGCATGAATTTTTAAATGATGAGTTATGAATTTCGATTTAAAACTGGATTTTTAAAAGACATCAGACTTTTCCAGAAGATTAAATTGCGATGAGCGTAATCTCACATCAGCGACAATTTAATGTCTAAAACTTGTCAAAAATGTAGGTACACTATAGAATGCGACTGTTCTTAAAAATGAGGGGTCTAAGTGCAAATCCGCCACTGTCCATTAAAAAATAAAATGTGTTTTTTTGCGTCTGGTGACACTTAATCACATTATCTATGGTTCTGTAGATTCAGTTACAGTCAAAACCGCCTCTATCACATACAAAAAGACAGAAAAAGTAACAAGTGAGATTCAAAACCTATACTATCCAGTTGTAAATTGGAAGATTTATTAAGCCACGGAACGTTTTTAACTGCTGTGAACATTTTTAGAAACTGGATAGAGGCGGATTTGCACTTAGACCCCTCAAATACGGGATTTGCTCCCTAGAGCGTTGCATTAGAATACTAGCCTAGGCCTATATTAGCTCGATTTACCAATAAGTACTAATTTGTCTTTTGATTCTTCAACTACAACTTTCAGTATACGCCCCACATACCCCTTACAACAATTTCAACACCTACAAGTACCAAGACGGCTCAATCAAACAATGCTGGCCGCCGCTTCAAAGTCACCGCGGTGGGCGGGGCGGCGGCCGGCGTCTGTCATGTCAACGATATGTTTGTCTGTTTGTTTGTTTGTCGGCGTCAGGGCACCTTATACAGATGTTGTTTGAGAAGGATTGAGGTAGAATCGTTTTTATACACACAGTGACAGTTTGGGAAAAAGTTGTGAATGTTCTGAGTCTCTAGCACGAACGCCCGACGTAAACGTAACGCAAATTCGAAAGATTTTTTATCAAAAATACAACTATCCTGTAGCACATCGGTTTTATTTTTTGCACACACATAACATAATCAGCCTATAATGTTCCCACTGCTGGGACACAGGCCTCCTCTTTGTGAGAGGGAGTGGGCCGTAATCCACCACGCGGGCTCAGTGCGGGTTGGTAGATGTCACATGTCTTCGAATATTTGGTTCTAGGACATGCCGGTTTCCTCACGATGTTTTCCTTCACCGTTTTGAGAGCAGTGTTGATGAAATAATTTACATAAAGTAAAGCTCCTGCGTGGGTTCGAACTCCCGACTTACAACTCGTAGGTCGGAGTCGTTACCACTGAGCCACCACTGCTCCTTAATTTAATGCTACTGCTCAGTAAATTTTTGCGACAACCACAATTTGAATCAACCATAAATAGGAATAAAGTCTTAAAACTAAATAAATATTATGTAAGAAACCATTATTGTTAACTTTAAAATCGTTCGAATATCCGTAACGTCCGCGCATTCGTGCTATTCTCGCGACTCTCTGTTTATGTTATGATGTACCCATATTTACAGTGTTCCTTTCCTCTAAGGTTCTTTGCTATAAGTAAAAATAATACAAAAAAAACAAGTTTGCAATTCACACGTGGTAGAAGTGAAACCTTAAAAATGTTGGCTTCAAGATAATGAGAATGACTGGAGGGGGGTCCGAAGCAGAGCACAAAGAGAACCACGAACATTGTATAATGCTTCCTATCTCATTTTATCCCACGTTAAATCTTATGAATTTGTGTCTGTCTCTTTTTACTGTCGCTTTTTCGTTTCATTGACTTTCAAATCACAACGATGCTAAAGAAGTTTTCACTTCAAAAAGTCCTAGAACAAGTGTCCTAAAAATACATAGTTTCGAAGATAACATAACACTACTCTCTATATGTGGTATCTAAGTTTCACTGTTTTCATTCAAACCAATCATTCATATTTTAAGCTAAGAAAATGCGACTTTGTATTTTTTTTTTATGGATAAAAATATTCTGAATTAAATGTATTTTTTTTTCACCTTATGTTGTTTTATAAAACATAATCGTGACTTTGTCGAATTATTTTGTGCGAAAAAGAAAATAAAAAGAATTTATAAGCCAGTTGATTCTTTGACATGGTCTCATTCATGGGCGTACCCACGATGAGGCAAGGTGACCTGCCCCTGGACCCTAACTCGAATGTAAAAATTTAGTAACAAAATTAATTATTCATTAGTTAAAATTCAAAATAACCGCGCGAAACAATGCAGTGTCGATGAATCGAGCCCGCATGCGTAGTTATCGAGTTTTATCGAGAGAAATTCTTACTACTTATCGAGTTTATTTACTTCTGCCCCATGCAATAAATGTATGATTCCGACCCACGCTGCAGCACTGCTGCAGCTGCACTGCCCCGTGCAGCGAGGATCGGAATCATACCTTTAAAGAAGCTTTGTTATGCTGGTGTGCGTGACAGCTACGTCTTACACTCGCGCCACGTCATTGTGCTGTCATTGTGCTTTTCTAGTGTGCGTGCATTTAGCGGCCAACAGTTGGACGGTATTTTTTTCGAAGAGTTTACAGGTTTGACTGTCTGTCTATCTATACATATTCGCATTTCCTACTACTCATGGAGTTTATTTACTTCTGCCACATGCCTAAAAGAATGCTGGGTACGCCTATGGTCTCATTATTAAATGAGACCATAAGTGTACCCAGCATTTTTTTTACCTTATAGTTATGGGATGTCAAAAAGAACACCTTGTATAGTCCTCCTTATCGATTCAATTGCGGCGAAAAAAGCGACTCGATACAGCATCCGAAAAACGCTAAATAAGTCAGGAGAGACCTAAGCTCTCCTATGCCTATAACTTTAACCATGATGACAACTCTGTTGTTACATTAGTTGTGATCGGGTATTTAAAATTAAGTTCGGTCTGGCGAGTCATATTAGGACACACGCAAGGAAACAAGTAATAATGTGACATGAAAACAGTAGGTGGTTTATACATCTATTTACGGATATAGGCCTAGGGCAGTAGTCGGCGAATCGCGGCTCGCGAGCTGCATGCGACTCTTTGGTCTATAGAATGCGGCTCTCTACAAATGTTGATGAGTGGAAGCGTAGATACGCGCGTAGAGATAGGTAGCACCCTGTTTTAAAATGAGGATCGTGCGAGTCACTCATTATACAGTGTGCTAGCACGAATGAGGCGAGGCTGCGGTGACCTGTGAGCACATATGTGCTGTGTGTCAGTGAGGCACATGCATGACTCGCTCGACTCGCAGCACGAGTCGCGAGTATGGTGTGTAGCTACGACAACACGACACGGTACACAATGCACAGTAGAGTAGGCACACGCGGTGACTAATCGGTTAAGCGCGTCAAGTTAAGCTTAGACCTTAACTCCTTTGCTTAAAATCTAAGACTTGCAATATTGAGTGAGTGACTCGTTTCGTTCAAAACTTACATTACGAGTACAAAATGTTCTGTGAAGCTAATCTGTGCCCTGTGGTGTGTCACATCAAATTCAAAAGAGTGAGTGACTCTTGCTCCAAGTGAGTAGCTACAACTGTGCTAGCACATGTGCTGAGTTACTCAACACTATACGCGCGGGGGTCGGGGTTTTGGTTTTTAAGCAAGATATCAAGTTTTATTTCAATTTCAAAGATTTATTCCCGGAGTATTTTCACCAAAAATTAACAGGCTATCGAAAATTAATAATTACCGAAAAGGTTAACTTGTTAATAATTAAGATGCCTTCATCATATTATTATCAGACGATATGAGGATTATGATGAAGGCATCCTACTTCTTAGCAAGTTAATTTTAGGACGCGTTGGACACTCAGAAGGGATTGGCTCTTATAAGAAATCTTAGTCGTTATAGTTTTGATATTTGGCTTTATTGACATTGAGTTTGCCGACCAATGGCCTAAAGCATATTGTAATATTGTTAGCCGGTGGAACCAAAAGGTTCTGGAGTGGCGACCGCGTACCGGAAGACGTAGCGTTGGAAGGCCCCGCACAAGGAGGACCGATACCTGGTGAAGGCCGCAGGAATCCGCTGGATGCGGAAAGCACAGAACCGGTCGAAGTGGCGGTGCTTGGGGGAGGCCGATGTCCAGCAGCGGACGTCATTCGGCTGAAATGATAATGATGAATATTGTTAGCGAATAGTGAATAGTGTAATATCTTCTGCTTACGGCTAGCTAGCTACAGAAGTCATAGAGAAGAATTCAAAAATATTTGCAACTTCCATATAGGTACCATAAGTATCTCCTGTGAATAATGTATTCATATTTAGGAATACACCAAAGGATAATCGGTTATCATACCTATATGAAATTACATTCCTAGACACATATCTTCCTACTTTACAGTTGCAAGTAATTTTAGAATTTGCAACAATTTCGATCTTCTTTTCGTATGGTTAGTGACTAACCTGTTTTGCTATTTTGTAAAAATCTCACCGTGATATCTTAAGTGAAGTGAGCTGCTAATAGTGTCAATCCTTAGCAACTGACAGCTCACTCCACGCTCACTTCACCTAAGATAACACGGTGAGATGGTTACAGAATAGCACTACTGTAGTGCTATTCTGTAAAAATCTCACCGTGATAATCTTAGGTGAAGTGAGCTGCCAATAGTGTCAATCCTTAGCAACTGACAGCTCACTCCACGCTCACTTCACCTAAGATAACACGATGAGATGGTTACAGAATAGCACTAATGGTGTCCAGAGTTTTAAAGCCGCCCATGGGCCTCTGACTTGGTTTCACATGTAGTCGAGAAATATCTCTCAGGCATGCCGGTTTTGTCACGATGTTTTCCTTCACCGTTTTTGAAGCAAGTGATAATTATACAATACGCACATGAATACGAAAAGTCAGAGGTGCGTGCCTTGAGTTCGAACTCGAGACCTATGACTTGGTAGTCCGACGGTCACTCGACAACACATCAACTTTGGTGAGAACCGAAAGGTCCGTTTCAGTTATTGTGGGATGTCTTAGTTGGTCGTGTCACTGTAAAATTCCAGTGATCAATCATCTTCATCACGAGACGAACAACCCTTTATTTACAAATTTTTGATGTCAAATTGAGATGCATCACTTTGCGAGTAGAAAAAACCTTTTATTGCCACTAAGAGTGGTCAGACACCTGTGGAATTTGTTACTTAATAACTAGGCCGACTAAACCAATATGCGCAATTTTAATTTCTTTAATACTTTCGATTCAACACACTTTTCATAGTACAGACGCCAGCACATCAAGCTACCCGAAACTGTCAAATTTTCCCAATCAACTTTGAACCTTAGACATCAGCGATAAAGTTGAAAATCTATTAAATAAATTTGACAGATTGTAGTAGCTTGATGTGCTGGCGTCTGTACGTGTAGCGGTTACACCGCCACATACGAACTACGCATCATAGACATGACGTCACACAAATCCTGCATCGCGCAGTTAGAGTTTACCGAGCGATCGACATACATACAAGATTTCAACTTCAAACCGATGGGCAGTTGCCCGCCAGACACAACACCCGTGTGGTCGGAGGATCCTCCCTTTTCTATAGTGGATGAGTGAACTTTACACCCTGTTCCTCATGCCACTAAAAACGCATACGCCATGCCGCCATACACATTGGAAGTGAACCCTCCGGGAGGGTTGCCGGCATTGCATTTGCGCTAAATTTAACCATCGCATCGCGGACGGTCAACGGCATTAGGTTTAAAACCGTGTTATAAAACACTGTAAAACGAAGTAAAATAGTGTTTTCAGGGGATCTTGTCGCTATAAGCAGTTTCCAACCTTTTAAATTTTCTGTGAACTTTTGTAAAAGTGAACAAAAAAAAAATGCTTGGATTTTAAAACCAACGCATATACCTACTAACAAATCTTGTTAAAATATACATCATATTTTATTTTCACGGTTTATAATGCTGTATTAGCTAAGAAAAACCTACAATTAAAATGAGCCCTCCGCGAGGGTTCCGGCATCCCATATGCAACTAGGTGAACCCTCGAGGAGGGCTCCCGGCACTGAACGTGGTAAGAATGTGGTTCACGTAGTAATCCCATGCTATTCAAAGCAACATAGGAAGGATTTTGATTTGTTGTACGTACTTATATCATAAACTTTGATTATTCATATGTGTAGATAGTGTTGCGCTGCAAAAGAACTAAAGGTATGATTCCGATCCTCGCTGCACGCGGCAGTGCTGCCGCAGCACTGGGCCTTAAGTCTGCTATTACAATAGTGTCAGAATGGTCTATCATTGATTTCATAATTGTTGATTTTGACAAGTTTGGTAATCTATACATATAATAAAATCGTAGCGAAGTCAAAACTGTACATTGAATATTTTTGAAAAAAAGTAATTGCTACGAGGTCTAGGATCGATTCTAATGCCGAAAATATTTTTTTTAGAATTTTTGTCTGTTTGTCTGTTTGTCTGTATGTATGTTCCAGCATCGCGCAAATTCTACCGGACAGATTCTGTTAAAATTTTGCATAGGTGTTCCCTATAAGTCTGGTCAAACTATAGGGTATAAACTATCACGCTATTTACTATGGGGGACGAGCAATATTATATTATGTTCGTATTTTTGGGAAAAAACGCGCCAAAATTTTAGGATATTGTAGATGGTTATCGATTTAACTTTTTAAATGATTATCATCACGCTATACCTTTATGGAACTAAGCAGTCAATCAAAAAATATATAGGAACGGCTATTTTAGACAAGTTTCAACAAAGCAATTAGCTCAGCGGTTGGGCGGTTGCTTTGCAAAGGTGGGGTTGTAAGTTCGATTCCCACCTACGGTTTTTTTTTCTTTTTTTTCACATTTTGTTATACGATTATTATTTTTTTTGATAATCTACCTATAATCTATAGATATAATAAAATCGTAACGAAGTTAATTTTTTTTAAAGAAAGTTATTGCTAAGAGGTCTGGGATCGATTCTTATGCGGAAAATAAAGTTTTTAGAATGTTTGTCTGTACCAACCGTAGGGCATAAACTATCACGCTATTTGCTATGGGGGATGAGCAATATTACATCATGTTCGTATTTTTCTCTGCAAATTGTAAAAGGACGCGCCAAAAGGTTGGGATATTGTAGATAGGTAGTTACCGATTTAACTTTTTAAATGATTATCATCACGCTACCTTTTATATAGGAACGGCTATTTTAGCTAACTTTCAACAAAGCGAATAAGTAAGCGATTGGACGAATGATTTGAAGTCCTGAGGGCCTACCACCAGCTCAAAAGCAGTATTATTTTAATATTACTTTAGTTTACTTCAGTGTGGGAAAGAGATGAAGCTCCACAGGATCTATAGCTCCATCTCTTTCTCCCACTGAAGTAACATTAAAAAAATACTGCTTTATGAGCTGGTGGTAGGCCGCCCGGGGTAGTAAGTTCGATTTACATCTGTTTTTTTAAACTCTTTTTGTAAAACGATTTTTTTTTGGATTGTGTATGTAATAGTTCATAGAATGTATTAATTCACAAAAAATGGAAAACTTCGTAAGCTATGGGAAACTACTAAGTTACAAGTACTTTACAGTCACAAAACATTCAAGGTTGTATTCTGATCATTTTAGAGCAAAAGACTGTAGGAATAAAATGTTTTTTTACAGATTTTGACAGCAGATTTGTCCTAGCGATTTTATAATATGTATGTGGATCTTCTGGAATCGCTGCCACACTGCTTCCTGGTGGCAAAACAGCGCACGTCATGTTTAAGATTCCCATCGATTTAGAGAGCAACGAAACACCTGTTTGTGGGGTGTCACGCAACAGTAACAAGGGATGTGTGCTTAGGGGATTGCGCTTCGTCGTATGGGATGAATGCGTTATGGCAAAAAGGAAAGCAGTGGAAACTGTAAACAGAACCCTGCAGGACATCCGCAGAAACCAAGATATGATGGGTGGTGTCACAGTTTTGACAAAACAAGTGAAAACTTCGTTGAAAAGGTCGACTCTATGGTCGAGAGTTCATAAACTGCGCTTGACCATCATCATACGAGCTCGGCTTGGCGGTAATTCAAATGCTCAAGAATTCTCCGATGTTCTTCTAAAAGTTGGTGAAAGCACTCTACCAGATACTCTTGGTAGAGTAGATCCCACTTTAGAAGATCTTATTCGTCTGATATACGGGGATATCAGTCAAATACCGTACCAAGAGAATTCTTAGGTGTGTTTCCGTTTTAACTCCGAAGATGATCAGGCTACAGCGATCAACCACAGTATTCTCTCACAAATTGAAGGGAGTGAAGTGATATACACCTCCATTAATAGTGATGTGGAGGAAGATGATGCCAAATATCACCCCGTAGAATTTCTCAATTTACAAATAGAAAGAAAAGAAAGAAAGATAGAAAAAACATTTATTTGGACACAGTTCGCGAAACACAAAACACAAATTACAGTGGAAATAAAAAATAGTGTTTTTAAAACAATAGTGTGTGCCTCACGGCTGCGCCAAAAAGGTTCATTTCAGCATTAAATGGCAAGTGGACTTCCGGTTGTATATCTGTGTAACGGAAACCAGCTCAAAGTCATGTCTTTGCAGAGAAACGTCATCGAGGTGGAAATTCTAACAGGTTGTGGCGATGGTGAGACAGTGTTTATAGCGCGTATAAAGTACAAATTCCCCACCATTACCAGTTAAAGCACGTGCAGTTCTCTGGGAGTGTATGCTTTGCGATCAACAAGTCACAGGGGCCGACACTAAAGGCTGAAGGCTGCGGGTGTCGACCTCAGGATAAGCTGCTTCTCACACGGACAACTGTTACGTCGCTTGCTCCCGAGTCACCATTCCTGACTCTCTGTATATTTTGGCTGCTGAGAATAAAACTACAAACGTAGTATACAGGGAAGTTTTATAAAATGTGGCTGTTATTGTAGTATATTGTGATGTCTTACGATTTCCATGCGAACGAAGTCGCGGGCAGAAGCTAGTCTACTAATATAATGGCGTCATTATGACTTTCCAATGGTCAGCCACTGACACTCCATTGAAAGAAATGGCACTTATTGGTAATCTCGTATATAATGACAAATGAATAACTGACTTAGGCGGTATCATTGGTCGTATTGTACGACAATGCCATTATAACACAATTCTATTACGAGACAATTGACTGACCAATGATCGACATTATGAATTTAGCAGATTACGAACTTTTAGCAAAATGACAATGGGATCGTGTTGGAATGACAAATTTATAAAAATAGCAAACTTGGGCCCCAGGTCCCCATACATTTTCTTCATTCGATTATTCCGAGCACGGTAGTAATGTCGCGACAAAAAATGTATGATTCCGACCCACGCTGCAGCACTGCTGCAGCTGCACTGCCCCGTGCAGCGAGGATCGGAATCATACCTTTAAAGAAACTTTGTTATGCTGGTGTGTGTGACAGCTACGTCTTACACTCGCACCACGTCATTGTGCTTTTCTAGTGTTCGTGCATTTAGCGGCCAACAGTTGGACGCTATTTTTTTTCGACGAGTCACAGCTTTGACTGTCTATCTAACTAGACATATCTTTGATCATAACATATAAAATGTTTTTCTGATTTCAGTAAAGTTATTTATTTTATCGGAAGTTTTTGTTAATTATAACATAAATAGTGAAATATTTGTGTTACTATCACAATACCTCCTCTGCCTAAACCTTCAGGGAAAACAGGCGGGTTGTTACGTTTATTATAATGTTATTTTACTAATTTTAACAATATAAATAAATCAGATGACTAAATTCCCTAGTCTAAACTAATATCCTTAATATTATAAATGCGAAAGTAAGTTTGTTTGTTACGCCTTCACGCTAAAACGGCTGAACGGATTTGGATGAAATTTGGCACATACATAGATGATGCCCTGGAAAAGAACATAGGATACTTTTTTTTTTCCTACGGGATCGAGACTTATGCGGGTGAAACCGCGGGGCGCAGCTAGTTATAAATAAAAGAGAAAGATTTGATTTTTTGTATGTTTGTTTGTTACGCTTTTACGCAAAAACGACTGAACGGATTTGGATGAAATTTGGCACACAGATAGTTTATAACTTGGATTACTTTTTATCCCGATATTTCGACGGGATCAAGACTTATGCGGGTGAAACCGCAGGGCGCGGCTAGTTTTATATAATTTTCACTTCAACTGAAAAGGATAACCCGTAAACATCACATACTTAAGTGGATCGAAGCCCATCCTAAAACTTTCAAACTTAAACCATTAACATTTACCCTACAAATTGATAAGTCAAAGTTAAAGTAATAATATCACAAACTAACCCTACATATCAAACCAGGGGGTCCCCCTGTGGGGCCAGGCTCCTCCCTACTGACTGACCCTCGTTTAAAAACACCATAGTGGTATCGTGGCGTGGTGGGGTCGTGATGAGATCGTGTTGCGGTTAGCGTGGGGAATTAAAAATTGTAAATGAAAACGTTTCGGGAACGATTTCCATTTTGATCTTAGAAAAAACTTTTTACAAAAAAAAAACAACCGACTTCAAAAAAAAAAACACTACAAAGTGAAAAATAACTTTAATTTCGGAAGTCGGTGTCTTTGGTTTTCAATTTTCGTTCTTTACTTCCGAAATTAAAGTTATTTTTCACTTTGTAGTTTTTTTTTTTGAAGTCGGTTGTTTTTTTTTTGTAAAAAGTTTTTATTTTTCACTTTTTAGTTATGGTACCTACCCCACACAAATTCGAATACCACTACCTGCTATGTAAATAACAGTGACAGGAAGTTATCATAATATCATTTTATTTTTATTTTATTTGTTCGGGAAAATAAACAGCTATACATTAAAATCTTATACTAAGTTATATAAATATACAAAAGTTACAAATGTATAACCTACGACATTTTCCACAACATATTAAAAGCTATATCTAAAAGTGCGCTATTCTAAGCTGCTAAAACAGAAAAGTAGTTGGTAGTAAACTTAAACAAAGACAGGCATGCAAAGAACAGAGAAGGAGAGAGGGAGAGAGAATGAGTAAATATACGTATTAATCTAACTATTATGATCCAAAATTGTTTTGTGTATTGTACTTCTAAATTTTTGAGCAGAGACAGAAAAAAAGTCGATGTCTACAAAGATGTTATTGTATTGATTGGCAAGGCGACGTAAAGGTGCACGCAAGCCTGCGTTCGTACGACAAGAACTTACTGCAAATAGAGGTCTTGCGCGCACCCCACGGCAAATCGTTGTTCTGGGTACTACATAACAAATTTTGTTGCGAATATCGATACAATCATAATTATTGCACAGATCAAACAGGAACATCGTTTCCAATATAATTCGTCTAGACTTCAAACTTTGCAGATGATACTTCTTCAGTAGGTCGTTGTAGGATGTATAAGTACGATAGCAACGAAAATGCATGGCCTTTAAAAACTTTCTTTGTACTTTTTCAATCATATCGGAGTATTTACTATAGTGGGGATTCCATACCGAAACAGCATACTCCAGCTGAGAACGAACCAACGATTTATAAAGATACAAATAGGTATGAGATCGGGTAAATACTGTAGCCGTTCTCATAATAAAGCCGAACATACGGAAGGCATTATTAACAATTTTGCTAATATGAGAATCTAAATGGAGTTTGTCATCCAACAGAATTCCAAGATCACGGACCTGGGTTTCTCTTTTTAGATTTTCCTTGTTTAAGGTGTAGGGATGTAGTATGATGTTTTTATTTTTGGTAAAACTAATGACACAACACTTGGATACACTAAGTTGAAGTTTATTGCGTGCACAATATACCGAGAACGCATCTAAATCTTCCTGTAAGAGAGAGCAATCACGGAGACTTTTAATAGACCTAAATATTTTAATGTCGTCAGCGTACAATAATAATTTTGAATTTTTAAAACATGTCTCCACGTCATTGATGAATAAAATGAATAGAAGAGGTCCCAAAATGGAACCTTGCGGAACTCCGGAAGTAACATCCACGGTGGCAGAACAAAAACCATTCATTACAACTCTCTGTGTTCTATTGCAAACATATGAATAGAACCATCTTAAAAGGTCCCCACGTATCCCATTAAACGCAATTTTCTGCAAAAGCAGTTCATGGTCAACCTTGTCAAAGGCTTTCTTGTAATCAGTATAAATCGTATCAACTTGAATACGGGCATCCAAGTTGTTAAATAAATAATCTGCAAAAGTCACCAGGTTTGTCGCGGTTGATCTCCTTTTGACAAAACCATGTTGCTGTGGTAATAAAACGTTGTGAAGTAGAGGGTACACTTTATCGTGCACTAATCTCTCGAAAACCTTTGACAAAGCTGACAATATTGATATTGGCCGGTAGTTCTCGACGTCATGCCTATGCCCAGACTTGTAGACAGGGGTTATATTTGCAAGTTTCCAAGCTTGCGGAAATATCCCCTGTGAAATAGATAAATTAAATATGGTATGCAATGGCACACATAAATTAGTGGCTGTCTTTTTAATAAATATTGCTGGCAAACCATCTGGTCCAGGTCCTTTAGAAGGGTCTAATGACTTAAGCCCACTCAGTACATCAGCTACCGAAAATTGAATGTCACTTATCAGCGAGCAGTTAGGAGAGTAATCGGTATGCGAGGACGGTACACTTTTTAAGGTGGATGGTTCATAAACAGAATTAAAGAATTCAGAAAAAATATTGCAAATGTCTTCCGGGTCATTAGACGGCTGATCTTTATATTTCATAGTGGAAGGAACTCCAGTAGTTGTTTTTTGCTTAGAAATGAACGTCCAGAAATGCTTAATGTTGTCTCGAATGCCATCCTCTACAGAACTAATGTATTTTCTAAATGATTCTTTGCACTCATACTGAAATCTCGTGCGGAACAGTGAAAACTGCTCGTAGTCAGATAAATTCCCGTACATTTTCCATCTGACCCACGCTTTGGCTTTGTTTTTATATATGGTTATAAGATATTTTGAGAACCACACAGGAAACTTTAAAGACCTGCTAATAACCAAAGGTACATGTTTTCTTATTATGCCAAAAAGAATGTTATAAAACGTGCTTAAATACTCATCAGGTGTTTGATCATATAAAAACGTATCTTCCCAGTTTATTTCTTTTAAATCTTGATTAATGTTGTCGTAATTTGCTTTAAAATAATTGTATTTTTTTATTGTCTTACGAACCATTGAATTATTGGGTAACGAAACAGATATCAACACACAAAACGGGGGATGATGGTTATCTAACTGCAGTAAATAATCAGTGGGCGAGTATGTGGTGCAGTCATCATTACTAATGACCAAATCCAATATCCTCCCATTCAGATTCTTTGCATTATTAAATTGATGAGCATCGAGGAAGGACATGAACTGACCTAAATGAATACATATAGGAGAATTACCTTTACAAGTCTGAGCAGTTAGTGAGGTACCCGCGGTGCACGTGACCCAGTCAACTTCGGGTAAATTGTAGTCTCCTAACAGATAAAAATGTTCAAGATTGTTATGCCCAAGTAGGGATTGTAATAAATCGAAATACTCAACATATATACTTTCAGGCGTTTTGGGCGGTATATAAACAGCAGCAATAATTAGATTTCCACCTCGACCCGAGCATGGCAACTGTACTAGTATGTGCTCAATATGTGTATGTAAAGAGGAACATGGAAGTAATCTTACTGAGCGCAGCCCTTTTAACACAGCGACGAGAACTCCACCTCCGTCTTTCCTTTTGGTGGCAGCGCGATCTCTGTCACATCTGTGTACAATATAACGTTCGTCAATGAACTCGCTGTCAACTATATCGGGCATTAGCCAAGTTTCGGTCAAGATTATTACATCATAAGAATTAGCAAAGATGTTCATATATAGTGTATGCAGTTTCGTACGGATCCCCCTGCAATTTTGGTAATATATCATTAAATTATCTGTCACTGTAACGTAGAGCTATCCAGAATAAAATAGTGCAAGCAACATCCATTGCAAATATTAAAATCAGTAATAGTACTGTAGTCATAAGATTTTCATTTGATATTAATACAAAACAGTACAACCTCCTATGTAATATGATAAGGACCATGTGCAATGCAAGTTTGTAGTTCAAACACAATGTTATTATTATTATTAAAAAAAAGTAAATATGATCCGATATGCCACCAACGCTCAACGAAAAACACATCACAATCACATCAAATAGATTATTTACTACATAATTAATTGATTTAATTTTAAAAGTTGATTTATACAATATCAATACAAAGTAATATAACCATACACAAAATCTGAAAAACACATGACACAATGTAAATTTGTAGTTCAAGAACAGCGAGAATTTTATTTCACAGTCCTGGCAAATACGCGATATGCCACAAACGCCTAGCAAAAAGCGCATAGCAATGACATCAAAAAGACTTTTTACTCCAATTATTATACAGGCATAACATATTAAGATTAGGGCTATACACTCAAGATCACCTACGAATACAAACAATGTCTCTCCCTCCAAACCTAGAACTATTACATTAGGGGAATCTATGACAGGATTGCATGCGATAATTAAATACAGTAAAGAAACAACATAAAGGTATTTGCTGTGCGAAGCAAAGTTATAGCAAATTAGTTTCTTAAGTTTTAGGAGAGCAAGGCTTGATTTTAGCGATGTCTTTCGGTGTACGAATTGCAATGGTCTTAGTGCCTTCTTTCTCACGGACAAGTATGGTTCCGTGCTTAACCCAGATAAACTTATAATCGTGATTTTTGACAGCGTCCCGGCATTCACGAAATAATTGTTTGTTTCTTAAGGTTAGGTGTTCGTGCATGTATATTGGCAGTGAGGTACCCGATACTCCCAGTTGCTCCGCCGTAAGTCCCTTGCAAAGTCGATGAGCGCTCAGGATGTTGTCGCGTAATATTCTCGAAGCAAGTTTCACTATAATATTTTTAGGCTTGTTATCATGTTGGTGCGCGTGCGGGACTCGATGAATAGATATTATATCGTTTTGTTGTATGTTGCACTTAACAGCAGAGCAAATATTCAGCATTAAAGTAATAAGATTTTCATTTCGCCGTTCCGATACATTGCATATTTCTATATTACAATTTCGAGCGCCTTGTTCGAGGCCATCTATCTTAGACATCAAATCCGAGACCAACTTATTTAAACCAGCGGACTCTTGTATTTGTTTACAACAGTGGTCAACCTTTTTGCTGAGATCGGTGTGGTCGTCAGTAACAAACTGGACTGAGTTCTTAAGCGAATCCATTTGACACGTCAGACTTTCATGTTTCTCATCCAGTTCAGATACTCGCTGGCGCAAAAGAAGCTGATCCGAACGAAGGGAATTAATATCATTCTTAATCTCAGTCGTAACCTGAGTAAGAGAAGCCAAGTCGCCATAATATCACCGTCGATCATAATATCATCCACATACTATGTGGGAAAAAATACGTATTATTGAAGCTAACTCAAAAACGACCCAAGCAAAGTTAATAAAATTTATATGGGACCACCTCTGAAGTATGATCTACCAAACAAAAAAAGAATCATCAAAATCAATTCATAATTGGCGGAGTAATTGCGTAAAAAACATACAAAAAAAAAAAAACATACAGTCGAATTGAGAACCTCCTCCTTTTGGAAGTCGGTTAGAAAGAAGAAATACATAAAATAAATAAAGTTTATTTTTCTAGATTGTTTTACAAATGTTCTACAAATTAAACCTAGAAACGATTAAACCAAAGAAAAATTTCAACGCACGGGTTTCAGAATCATGTACTGAATCCATGGTAACAGTTTTCGCGTCGATGTCCCTGCCAACCTGTATAGTCCAATTAGGATGCAATATAGTGACTAGCCGAGACAATCCGTGTTTTGTCGATATGTCAGAAGTTACCAAATCTAAACAAACATTTTAATCTAATCCATCCATTTATACTCAATAGAACTTAATTCAGGATTCTTCGAACTATACTCAAGTTTGAAGTGACAAGTTTATTTTAAACCGATAAAATCTTCAATTGAAGCTTTTCTCTTCAATTCTTAACACAAACCACACCGTAGACATAGAGGCTTCATGGCGTCATTGCGTCTGCGTCGGTATGAATGGGTCGCAGCGCCACAATGGCGACGAGCGATTTATGGCGCTTTTTGTTTTGCGTCACGATTATGAGGTTTCGCTATAGTTGCGCCATAGGTGTCGGACCACACGGAAGGTGCAAATATTGTGATACAGGCTGGTTAGAAAAGGGACTTAAATTATTTGATTCAAGAAAACGGAGCTATAGAAGATTGTTATGGAATCTTTAAATAAATAATAGGCAAGAATTATAGTTAAAAAAGTGGCAAAAAAGTGCCGACAGAAGTGAAAACTTAAGTAAAAATAGCTTGCATAGAACATTGAATTCAAATTCTTTATTGCGAACTAAGTGTACAACATTTTGAAGATGTTAACAATAGGTAGGTTCTTAGAACTTAGTTGCCTGTTAAGGCATTGCAATTAAATGGATATAAAAATTTAATAAAAAACATAAACATACTCAATATTCCAGTTATACATTTTACATTATATTATATTATATTAATTATCATTATTCATACATTTGATATTATATCATACTATTCTTATAATTTATATCACATTATAAAGCATCACAATCATTTAAAAATTAAATAATTATTTTTCTTCAAGAAATTCTTTTATAGAGTAATATGCCTTTTTAATCAGGAACAAACGTGACAAATAAAGAGCACAAGATATCGCGTTTACAAAAATGAGGTGTCAGTAACGGTGTCGTGAGTTCAATTGTTTTTCCCATCTCAAAAAAGCCTAAAGCGCCTAAAGAAGTTTTCACTTCAAAAAAACAGAAACGTTACACTCAGTCAATCTGCCTAGCCTTTTCCCAACTATGTTGGGGTCGGCTTCCAGTCTAACCTGAAGCAGCTGAATACCAGTATTTTACGTGGAGCGACTGCCTATCTGACCTCCACAACCCAGTAACTGGGTAATAAGATACCCCTTGGTAAGACTGATTGTCAGACTTTCGGGCTTCTGACGACCCGTAACGACTGTCAAAGATCCACGAACGACGGCCAGGACCAACGGATTATCGTGCTTTTCGAAGCATGGAGGATTTTCGGTTTGTAAAGATGGTCACCCATCCACGTACCAACTCCGACAAGCGTTACACACAGTAAAAAACTAAAAACCAAACAATTGAAGTGGTTTAAAATCGACTACTTTTACTAAGTAGCATTCATTATTATTCTACTGAGCATTTATTTAGTTGGGTGGGATAAAAAGCCCTTTTGAAAGATGGCAATATTACTCCCCATCAAACTTCCCGTAAACGTAAAGAAAATTAAAAGTGCTGATATTTTGGACACCCCATTTACACCTACACGGTTCCCCATTCACAAGTCTTGCTACATTTTACGACACCCGTAGTAATTGACCACAATGAGTGTCCATCGAAAGACTGGCACAAAACTCACAAAAAATCGGTATTAACTCGTCACGGTTCTCGAGAAATTCTACTAAACGATACTCGAATATACCAACGCATTCTTAGAGAGATTTATATGAATTTTATAAAGACATAGAGGCAAAACCACGAACTTTATTAATATTGTTGTAGAAGATTTATTATTGAACTAAATATGTCGAATGAATGGTATAATTCGATTTTCATTCAAGGAAGTCCATTCATTGATATGGTTTTCAAAATTGGAATAGCTATAATATTGGTTGCGTTCAAGAGATATTATAAAGGTATTATTTTTTAATGGCTACCTACCTGGTAGACATTTTGACGCATAAGTTGTGGTCTATCAAACCTTAGTTAGATTTTATAACTACAGCAGGAAAATTAACTCATCGGCAATTGTTTTGGTAAGACATCAAAGCAACTGATTTTACGAAGACAGTAAGTATCACATGGGGTATCAACAAGTGTCGACGAAACTACCTAGTAGAGCTCATCTAAGCTGAAATAGCGCGCCCTATTACTTAATTAGTATACATACACTACATAAATGCGATAGTGGGGCGCGTCTAACGTCATAATAAGAGTAAAAATAAAATAAAAAGTTTGAAGATCCAGAAATGGACTAGACTTTAAAAAAAAAGTACGTAAAAGTCCTTATTATTGCGTTTATTCACAGTAATCTTGCCTTCTTCAAAAGTTAGCGCTATTGAGGCATACATAACGGCACATCGATCATCTGTAGCACGTCTTAAAGGCGCGTTGTAACAAAACATCAAAATAACACGAATTCTGTTTGATAGATAGATACGATGGATTCCTTGTCACAATCTTGACGAATCGAGCCTCTTTGTGATTACAACGGACTTCATCGTTTTGTAGATAGGTAACAGAAGTATGGAAGGAGTGTGCCAAGAAGCAACCAACAATACTAAATAGTGAAGAAAAATACTGCACAGACTAGTTTTATTTTATTTTATTAAAATTGTAGGCACACTACATCGTGCACCGTATACTCTGTACGCTCTACATAGACCGTAATTTGATGAAAATAAGGAAACTAAGCAAAAAACATAAAAACCGTTAATGCTCACTTCGGGAAAGTGGCTTTGATTGCTCATATTGTATGAAATGAATAAGTGACCAAATCTCTTGTGTTATAGTTAGTGTTGTATTTATTCGTTCTTTCACATTCCAATTTAGCGGATACTAAAGAGTACCTATTTGATAAAGTTTGTATTACTTCTTGGGTTGTGCACCTGTGTTTGTACGTACGAATTTTATATCCTACCAAAATTTTCTCACGATTAAATTTCATTCAATATAAAATAAAAGAAAAAAAACAACAACTTTTTACGTAAACACTATTTTGTACAATCTAATAAAAATATGAACGCTGCCAATCGATCATACGCGCCAATTCTGACAGATCGCGCCATTTTGAAAATAAATTCGGATATCTTCGTAAATGCATCAAAAGCAGCCCAATCAAGTCTATTATTGTATTTGAATTGATGTAACTTGATTTGTTTAGATTGATCCGACCCATCCATTCTGTGGTCGCGGACAGTTAGCTTTTTATATGGAATCCAGGAAACGATGATTTTATTCTTGCTATTATTATTTCTGAATTTTTATTTTCGTGTGGTTAGTGACTAACCTGGTGTCAGAGTTTTAAAGCCGCCCATGGGCCTCTAACTTGGCTTTTATGCCGTTGAGAAATATCTCTCAGTCTTGCCGGTTTCCTCACGATGTTTTTCTTCACCGTTTTTGAAGCAAGTGATAATTATACAATACCCACATGAATACGAAAAGTCAGAGTTGCGTGCCTTGGGTTCGAAATAGAGACCTATGACTTGGTAGTCTGACGGTCACACCACTAGGCTATCACTGCTCAACTGAATTCACTTGATCAATTAGTCAGACTCAGATTGAAAGATATGTAGGTATTTTCAAATTAATTATAGTGCAATAATTAATTTTATCTCTCAAAACGGTGAAGGAAAACATCGTGAGGAAACCGGCATGTCCTAGAACCGAAAATTCGAAGACATGTGACATCTACCAACCCGCACTGGGCCCGCGTGGTGGATTACGGCCCACTCCCTCTCACAGAGAGGAGGCCTGTGTCCCAGCAGTGGGGACATTATAGGCTGATGATGATGAATTAATTTTATCTACACCCATGCTATAAATCCTCTATAAAAGGTTCCGAAACAGTTAGCTTATGGCCAATATTAAAACAGCCAGTGTCATACTAACCATAATATCATCCAAATGAGTGTTATAATGTTGTACTAAATTTCATAATGCAACTCGTTTCAATGTTTAAGCGGGGGACAGCAGCACCCGCTGTACGCATGTGCGGTGATGTGCTGCTGCAGGCGACATTCATACGTGCAGTTGTGCTGAAATTCGTGGGATTTTTTAAATTCTTGATCTTGAATTACAAACACCCAGTGGTTTCGGAACCTTTTATAGAGGATTCATATCATGGGTGTAGATAAAGTCTTGTATGCAACTGTTCATTATTAGGTATTAAAACACTCATGTGATACTATTATCACACTCGGCTTCTTGCAGAAATAACCAATTTTCGTTGAAAATGTTCTTTTTATTCAAATCAAATCAAATTATTTATTTGCTTAATACAGGTAGGTATAAACAGATGTTACAAATAAATATGAAGTACTCTGTATCATTACCTATTATGGTGTGCAAATATTTACATTATTATTAATCTAATTAAATAATTATTACAACAACATTACAAAATTATTACACTCAAAAAAAAAATATATATATAAAAATAATTTTAAAAATTCAGAATACTACACACGTCAAAGGTTTAAAAATAAAAATTGTCAGATGATTTAAAATACATGTCATAGATTCAACAACAATCAGATAAAATAAAAATATTGATCCAAATTAAAATAAAATAAAATTATAGAGATGTCAAATTAAATTATTATAACATGTCACACTATTTGTATTGTCATATTTTAAATGTCAATAAATTACTCTTAATGTATGTATCTATCTATACTTTTATCCTTTTTTTTATTCTACTCCTTGACATTATACTAACATTTATTTATCAGGAATTTGTGCAGCTTCGACTTGAATTGATGAACAGGTAACTTTTCGACATCATCGCAATTCATTGCAATAATTGTAACGCGTGATGTAGGTAGATATATGCCTAATCTACTTTTAGCTACCTATTTAATTTATTAACACTATAAAGGTAATGCCAGGTATGGTCAAACATTTTAAAAGTCTCTTCAAGTATCGTGATAAAATAGTTTTATTACTTAATGAGGAGACCTTTGTCTCCAAATGTGATGGAGTGGTTGATGATGTTTTCCATATTCTGATGGAGTGTGTCCGGAATGAAAATATGTACTAGAATTGTATTAATGTTCTCGGACGATATAAAAGGTATGATATTGGCTTTTGTAATACCATCCTTGCTTTTCCAATGTCCGATAAGGCTAAACAATTGTACAAGTTAGTGATAAGGTAGATCGTCATCAACAGTTTTGTGTTTTTCTGCACTGGGCGATGCGGTCGCTAAGCCCTTTAAATAAACACATAACCTAACATCACGCCTTGTTTCCCCGAAGGGTTGGGCAGAGGTGTACCTGTAGTAGGTACACCCACATTTCGCCAGTTATGTTTAAGTCCCATGTAATAGGGGGCGAGGCTATTGCCATCAACTGGGCACAAATCCAGACTCCGGGCTGCTACTGAGAAATTCCTGATTAAAAAAAACCCAATAACACTTTGCCCGACCCGGGACCACACGATCAGCAGTAGCGCTTGCGACCACTCACTAGACCAACCAGGTAGTCAACAAAGATATTAAATAAATTTAAAAAAAAACAGTATCGTGATAGCGAACAGCAGGTTACTTACCTACCACAAATAAAATCTCAGCAGAGGATGTACCAAAACCATGATGATTTATTTGAGTATGTTAAAAACAAACTAATATTAGTTTTAGTTAAGTCAAATCCGGAGATCCACACTGCTAGTTTATTGATAATTTAATGGGGAGTTTGGTGTGTGTTTGTTTATAGTTTTATTATACAGCTTTCTACTCAGAGCTCGCCTAAGGAAAACGTGCACAGGGCGGGCAATAACTGCGCTAAAAAGACGTCCTTACGACCTGCGGCATACCCGTTGATCGCTGGCAGGAGCTTGCTCGAAACCGAGAAAGGTGGCGCACGTCAATCCACAAAGCAACTGAATGCTTTGAAGCAAGTCGCTTCTTGTCTTGAAGACTTAGACAAGAAGCGCCAAATACGCAAAAGTCGCCCAAAGCCTTCCTATACGTACACATACAACGATGCTGATCAGCTGTTCTGTACACAGTCTGACCAAGACCAAATTTGGTTTTGCTCACGAACGAAAAGAAATTTAGTCTGGGTCGCTATCGCCAGATACGGTGAAGAATAAGACCATATAGACTATACAGGTTTTTCTATCAGGAATTTCTCAGTAGCAGCCCGGAATCTAGATTTGTGTCTGGTTAATGGCAATAGGCTCATTCCTATATACATATGAGACATAAACATAACTGGCGAAATATGGGTATACTATAAGTAAGTGCTCTCCTCTACCTATCCCTTCAGGGGTCACAGGCGTGATGTTATGTTATGTTTGTTGCGCCACTTTTTCTTCCCAGCTAAAGCACTAGGAAGTGGTGAAGGGCTTGGTTTTAGGGAACTGTCTTATGTAATTTTGACGTTCAAAAAGTGCTGTTTCTCAGCCTAATTTTAATAAATGACTTTTGATTTTGAGTTAAGCTACTAAAAGGATTATTAATTGGAGGTACTGAATGCTCCTATTTTCTATGACGGGTAAGCTGATTGTGACATCGAAGCCAGACAACTGCCCCATGGGAATTAAGGTGCAACCAGGCTAGGATTGTCAACCGTACTATAATATATAGTATTGTACTATACTTCGAGTCTGCGTACTATATACTGTTGAAGAAATATATAGTAGGTACGCAAAAATACTATATTTTCAATATTGAAATCTAATAAACAAATCCTTTATAAAAAAAGGGAACGCTACTCTTCTACTCTGAAATAACAATATTAAATGAAATCTTTGCAGAAGTAAAAGAATGTAGTGAGTCTGCTGACAAAACTACAGGCTAAAAAAATGACAGCATATTTGAAAAATACTGAAATAAGTTATTATGTTTATCCCGCAACTTTGGCATTCACAGAAAGGATATTTTCGTTTATGAATTCGAAATGGCGAGAAGAAAGAAACAGAAGCGTATCTCATTAATAAAAAAATATCTTTGATTTACATTAATTTATGTAATGATAATGACACTAGAATTAAAGAAAAAAAAATTATGGAAGAAGTGCAAAAAAATATAGTTTTTCATAAAAACATATCTTTGTCTATTTTAGGTTTTTTTATTAAATACTATATTTTTTGAAGTGTACTATATTTTTTATAGTTTATTTAGAAAAATACTATATTTCGCCGAAGAAATGTTGGCAACCCTAAACCAGCCTGTTACTGGATCTTTATTCCTGATCTTGATTAGTCCGTAATACGAAGTTTTAAATGTTGAAGAAAGCTTTAAGGTATTTCGCAGTTCTAATACTACTTTAAAGCCTAATAGCCAGTTCGCTGTTCGGACAAGTTAGTACTAGTAGAGTCTTATTTTATTGAAACCTATGTGAGCAATAGACCTTGTAAATGGAGTAGTCCCAACGGTACAACTCACTAAAATTGCTAAGTCTCCCATAAACCGCTAACAATATCTCTACATACATAACACATGCGTGCGTATATAACATTAATATAAATCGGGAACCGCAACAACTGCAGAAACCATTAAAACAAACAGGATTGCAGCTGCGAGCGGCGACCACTCGAGCGTAACGCTCGGCCCCCGGGCCCGCCCCCCGAGCACACACAAAAATCAACATAAATAACAATACACACCCCTATCTCAGACACTATGACACCTTCATCAACAATAAAGGTCTAACCACCAACTGAACCATAAACCCAAACCCTCCCTTGTGTATCCGAACGCAGAACTCAAGTTGGCGCGAAAACAAATGCTCCATTACCGAAAAAAGTTAAGTCAACGTCAAGTGTGCAACAATTGAAAAATATTTCGTCTCTTTCGTCCATTCAATAGATACAGTCCCTCTACTTTTGGGCGCTTTTATTAAATTTATTGTCAAAGGAATGTATATAAAAGTTGTTGAAATGAAAAAGGGTCCCAGTTCCATTTCGATCGTGAGTGATACCAGTGTTCCAATATGTTTTCCGAACAAAGTTACTCGAGACTTTTCAGACCTTGGGATGTGAGTGAGAGTAAAAATGATGGACAGACTAACTGTGATATTAGTACTAACGCAGAAAAAAAGTCTAAGAAAAGGAAAATCGACGAAACTAAAAGGGAGAGTCGTTTACGGAAAATTCGCGGGTCTTTTAAGAAGTCTGACCCGAGTCATCAAGACGCTACTGTTTCCACTACTACTAGAGATGGTGATGAAGATACAAAGCCTGTTGCTATCACTAAAATAAATTCACCTGTTGAAAAACTAACATTATGCTGTGACAGGCTGCTTCAAGAACCTCCTTTAACAAAAAAGGAAAAAATAGAAAAGCCGACGGAGGTTGACTTAAAACCTCAACCTTACCCGCAACTACCACAGATGCCGTATAACGGGACATTTATGCCAGACTACTTACCGACTGCCGATATAGCTCACGCATTGGGAGTACCACCAACAGATCCGTTACTTCTCGAATCCCTTGCACAAGGTTACGCGATGGAGCTGGAATACGCAAGAATCCTGCACCAAGAGAATGAAGCGAAAATAAACGCGAAAAAGCAAAGACCGAAGAAATACAAATGCCCACACTGCCACGTTGGGTTCTCAAACAACGGACAATTGAAAGGCCACATCAGGATCCACACTGGGGAAAGACCTTATAAATGTGATGAGAAGAATTGTGGAAAGACCTTTACGAGAAACGAAGAGCTGACGAGACATAAAAGGATTCATTCTGGGGTGCGTCCGTTCCCTTGTTCCACATGTGGAAAGAAATTTGGGAGACGAGACCATTTGAAGAAACATACGCGGACCCATTTTGTTCAGGTGGAGCGGATGATGCCAGTTTTCGTGCCGCTCTCAGCAGTTCCTCATATGTCCGGCTTCCCGTATTTATACGGATATTGAGGTTCGAGAAAATTGTGGAAATTTTCTGAAGAAATTCAGAAGACATAGGAAAAGTTACTGAAAGTTTATGATGAAGTTTTCTGTGACTAGGTTTTAAAATCTGGGACTGGTAAAAAGAAAATGAATTTTTCTCCATTCTGTATTAAGAAAATGTATTCTTTGAAATTCATGACGTGTTTTACAGCAGTTTGAACTTTTATTTTAATAGGCAGAGCTTTTGAAAATTTTATTTAAGTGAAATAAATAAACCTGTGTTTTAATACGATGTGATGCAGGATTTTGTATAGGTAAGTACTTATGTACTTAAAAGTTGTAAATAATAAAAAGTTTATAAAGAAATATATTTTAGTGGTAAATATTGCTAGTAAATAAATACAGTTTGTACATAATAATAATTATCCACGACTATCAGTCAATTAGAATGTGTAAAATGGTTGTGAATATAATATGTAGTTGTAAGAAATATAAATAAATATATTTTTCGAATTTTATTAAAAAATTATTGTTTTTGTTACCCTCGCTTATTAAATTTTTTAAATTTTCAGAATATTTATGAGGAAACTATGAGCAAATGTTTGGCTCAAAATAGCTTTCCTACATAACATAACATAACATAACATCACGCCTTAGTTCCCCGAAGGGTTTGGCAGAAGTGTACCTGTAGCAGATATACCCACATTTCGCCAGTTATGTTTAAGTCCCATGTAATAGAGGGCGAGCCTATTGCCATCAACTGGGCACAAACCCAGACTTCGGGCTGCTACTGAGAAATTCCAGATAGATAAACCCATGCAATAACACTGTTCCAGACCCGGGAATCGAACCCAGGACCTCATACTCAGCAGTAGCGCTCCTCAAAATAGCTTTCCTGACCCGAGAGGTTTCACAACCTTTATAAAGCACCATACTTTTCAGAAAAACTCTCATTTATTCTTGAAGAACAAAAACCCGTAGTTCCCTACATAAAACATTAATATAGTTAGGCAAACTGTTAAATGCCTCTTGCTTAATCTCGAATTGAGATGATTTAAGGTATGACCACCACACTTATTGTCGCGGAATCGGCTTGAGCCTATCACGTATCACCACACTTCGTTCACTTCGGCGATCGGAAATTCGGTATGATCGAATCGGTGTCGAGCAGCGTCGCGGTCGTCCAAACGAGGCGAATAATTTATTTTACGCTTTTATTGCGCTTTTACTGCGTCGATAAGTGTGGTCTAGTAACCATACTTCTTATCGACTTATACACTACTAGCGGACGTCATGCGGTTTCACCCGCGTAGTTCCCGTTCCCGTGGAAGTACGGGGATAAAATATAGCCTATGTTACTCGCTGATAATTTAGCTATCCATTGCTGAAAGAATTTTTCAAATCGGTCCAGTAGTTTTTAAGTTTATTCGTTACATACAATAATACAAATCTTTCCTCTTTATATTATTGTGGTACTAGCTGCGCCCCGCGGTTTCACCCGCATAAGTCTCGATCCCGTGGGAAAAAAAAAAAGTATTCTATGTTCTTTTCCAGGCCATCATCTATATATGTGCCAAATTTCATCCAAATCCGTTCAGCCGTTTTAGCGTGAAGGCGTAACAAACAAACTTACTTTCGCATTTATAATATTAAGGAATATCATTATTATAGTATAGACGAATGAGGTTATAAGGAGTAGTTAATACTTAAGCCTCCAGAGAAAGAAAAGAATATGGTGATAGATCCTTCGTTTGAAAAACGATTTTCAGCCCATTTGAAAAACCAGCCACAATCTATTTGCTCCGTCTACCATTCTATTACATTTATTTATTTATTTAGATTTATCAATGTTAGTATACACTTCAGACATTACAGGAAGCAACAGAAAATAAAGAACTAAATGTAACAAGCAATCCTATATACTATTAAGTGAGCAATATTTGTATATATATGTCGGAGACGGGTACGTGACTCTCGTTATTATCAGCGATATTTTAACTACTGTGGGCGTAGTGTGGGTAGTGTTGGTTAATGCGCAATAGAAAAACAGTTTGCAGTTCAGATCACATTATAATTTACTATCAAATAAATCACACTAGCTAAATTATACACACACTGGGTGCGACGGCGTTTATTAAAATCACCAATTAACAAAATCATCACAAATTACAACTAACACAATAACTTTACTGAGCACCACGAATCGAGAACAGTTTCGCGAAGTCTTGACTCCAATGCATCAAACATCACGACTCTGTAGAAGCGCGCCTTTTTTGGTCTAAATAGATTTCTCTTGATGTCGCCAGTGGCGCGCTTGCGATTCGTTTCGTGTCCATACTAATGACCGGATCCGACATATATATAAGTTATCACGTTCTCGAAATCGGCTCTAACGATTTCGCTGAAAGTTGCAATATAGGGGTTTTTCGGGGCGAAAATTCGATCTAGCTAGGTCTCATATCTGAGAAAAATCATTTTCTACGTATTTTCACCCGAGCAGAGCTCGGTCGCCCAGTTTAGAACAAGATGACTACCTTAGAATAATGACATGGCAGCATAGAATAAGTAAGTACGTATCGAATTAGTATGTACTTTCCTATACTATTAAATGAGTATTCTCTATTTTCACCAGAGTAGTGCTCGGTTGCCCAGGTACTGTACCTATATTTATTTCATATATTTGTAGTCATGTTCTCAAAAACGGCTTTAACAATTTCGATGAAAGTTGCAATACAGTGTGATTCTTCATAATGTGCACTTAATGAAATGACGGAATCTATGCTTAATTTAACGACAATTAAAAAAAAAAACTTTTTACGGAATTAAAAAAAAAATTGTAACGAAACGGTGTAACTTTTAAACTAAATCATCTATCGCGATGAAATAAACTCCATAATGATTGGAAGTAATTAGACGTCCTCATAAAACAAAAATTGAGAAAAAAAAAACTACCCTCAATTGAAAATAAACATGTATTTTAGCAAAAATCTGTATTTTTTTCATAAATACAATAATTGTAAAAATCAATAAGATGCTTAAGAGGATTTTTTTTAACATTACATTTTTTTCGTCGATAAAATTAAGCATAGATTCCCTCATTTCGATATGTGCACATTATAAAGAATCAGACTATATAGTACGGGTTGAAAAATCGACCTAGCTAGATCTCATACCTGGGAAAATTCGTTTTCTCTATTCTCACAGCCTCGGTAATGTGATACAACGTTGGTGATATAACCTGGGGGCCTACCACAAGCTCATAAAGCAGTATTATTTTAATATTACTTCAGTTTGGGAAAGAGATGAAGCTCTACAGGACGTATAGCTCCATCTCTTTCTCCCACTGAAGTAATATTAAAATAATACTGCTTTTGAGCTGGTGGTAGGCCCCCTGAACGATATGTTTATCTATTTTCACCCGAGCAGAGCTCGGTCGACCAGGTACTATAAGTAAATACAGCATTTTCTTATCATCTACTAGGTGAAAAATCATAAAGTACAAATTAAATATTATTTACAGTATAAAACAAAACAAAAATAGATAAAGCCGTCTCATATCGTAAAGACGTTGCGTTTTATAAGAGTTACGTCAACATATACCAGTTTTATAAACACATTGACATTGTATTATATGACTTGATTACTTTGTAAAGTATTATATTATTTAACTATTGTGAATGTGAGGACTATGTGGATATTATTTTTATTTCTCTTCTAGTTTTAGTGATGGTCTGGCAGTTTGAGTAGTTTTTGCGGCCTACCCAAATGTCCTTTCTTTGGTATTGCTCGTCGAGTTGAGCTCCTTAAGTTCTGAGTTGAGCTCCACGATTACTGACAAATGCTTGCACTGACTGGACAGGTCCACTCAAATCTGTGTGGTTCTTTCCTCAAAAGACCTTTTCAGACATTAATCTACATGGTCCTCATATGGCCTGACCAAGATTGTCTGGACTTTAAAAGAGACTGCGACCTCTGAGTTTGTTTCGGCCTTTCTTCTCAGAGTAGTTAGATAGGAAACGCCGAACTCATCTAGCTTATTTTTTATATGACGTGTAAAAGTGATTCCGATATCCTATTTACAGAATAAACAATTTCATTTCATTTCATTACGTAGGTGGGTCATCTTTCTCAACTTACCTACTAAGTAGGTAAGTTGAGAAAGATGTAATAGAGCCATCAAAAACTTATCAAAAACGGGACACGGCACTAATATCACAATCGAGCCTCTAGAAACACAATTACAAAGCAAAAGAACTTCGAATCGCCTTCAAAAGTATTATAAAATCGATTCATCATACAATTCATACAAATCGGAATCGATAAAAAAAAACTTGTGCAAATAAAATGTCCGAGCGATCGAGTACGGACTTCCGGTTATAAGAATACATGAATGGAAATACCTACTGTAATACAATTTGTTATTCTCCAAATATTTTGACTTTTGCGTCAAAGAAAGAAAAGTTTGTAAAAAAAGATGCACACTTGGGCCGATAAAAGATTTTCGAGAAATACTCGATATGTAGTCATTACTGCCAAAGGAAGGTTTGAGTTATATTTCTTTTGTAGATATTTATATAGCAAAACTACCGAGAAATGAAATGAAATGAAATTGTTTAATCTGTAAATAGGATATCGGAATCACTTTTACACGTCATTTTAAAAAATAAATAAAAATCAGCTAGATGAGTTCGGCGTTTCCTATCTGACTACTCTGAGAAGAAAGGCCGAAACAAACTCAGAGGTCGCAGTCTCTTTTAAAGTCCAGACATAATCTTGGTCAGGCCATATGAGGATCATATAGATTAGTCTCTGAAATGGTATTTTGAGGAAAGAACTACACAGATTTGAGTGGACCTGAAGAGAGAAGAAGAAGAAAAGCTGCTGAGAAGACTACACATATGGCTAAGTTACAAACCCTAGCGGAACTGAATATATATTTTATATATTTTCAGCCTAGTTATGATGAGAAGAATCTTTGAAATAGAGAGTTCATTGCAAAAAGTGCTCAGCTCAACAACCAGTTATCGGATTAAAGTCTGTTTTGAAATACATAAATTTATATGTAAGTATTTAAAAACTCACTTGTGGGAATAGTTTTATAGTCTACTAGCTTCTGCCCGCGACTTCGTTCACGTGGAAGTCGTGAAACATCACAATATACTACAATAATAGCCACATTTTTATAAAACTTCCCTGTATACTACGTTTGTAGTTTTATTCTCAGCAGCCAAATTATACAGTCAGGAATGGTGACTCGGGAGCAAGCGACGTAACAGTTGTCCGTATGAGAAGCAGCTTGTCCTGAGGTCGACACCCGCAGCCTTCAGCCTTCGATGTCGGCCCCTGTGACTTGTTGATCGCAAAGCATACGCTCACAGGGAACTGCACGCGCTTAAACTGGTAATGGTGGGGAATTAGTGGTATACGCGCTATAAACACTGTCTCGCCATCACCACAACCTGTTAGAATTTCCGTCTCGATGACGTTTCTCTGTAAAGACATGACTTTTAGCCGGTTTCCGTTACACAGATATACAACCGGAAAAGATACTGGCCATTTGCGAATTGAGAAATTCTACGGGGTAATATGTGGCATTAATGGAGGTGTACCTATATCACTTCACTCCCTTCAATTTGTGAAAGAATACTGTGGTTGATCACTGCAGCTTGATCATTTTCGGAGTTAAAATGGAAACACACCCAAGAATTCTCTTGGTACGGTATCACGACTACCAAGACTCTCTGGTAGAGTGCCTTCACCAACTTTTAGAAGAACATCGGAGAATTATTGAGCATTTGAATTCACGCCAAACCGAGCTCGTATGATGATGGTCAAGCGCAATTTATGAACTCTCGACCATAGATTCGACCTTTTCAACGAAGTATTCACTTTGTTTGTCAGAACAGTGACACCCCCATCATATCTTGGTTCCTGCGGATGTCCTCCAGGGTTCTGTTTACAGCTTCCACTGCTTTTCTATTTGCCATAATGCATTCATACTATACGATGAAGCGCAATCCCTATGCATACATCTCTTGTTCTGTTGCGTGACACCCCACAAACAGGCGTTTCGTTGCTCTCTAAATTGATGGGAATCTTAAACATGGCGTGCGCTGTTTTGTCACCAGGAAGCAGTGTGGCAGCGATTCCAGAAGATCCACACACATACATATTTTAAAATCGCTGGGACAAATCTGCTGTCAAAATCTGTAAAAATAATTTTATTCCTACAGTCTTTAGCTCTAAAATGATCAGAATACAACCTTGAATGTTTTGTGACTGTAAAGTACTTGTGACGTAGTAGGTTCCCATAGCTTACGAAGTTTTCCTTTTTTTGTGAATTAATTTAAAATTGTTTTGTACATTTGTATATTAATAAAAAAAACGTTTTACAAAATGTAAAAAAATAGTTTAAAAAAACAGATGGAAATCGATCTTACTACCAGGACTTCAAATCATTCGTCCAACCGCTTACTTATTCACTTTGTTGAAAGTTAGCTAAAATTGCCGTTCCTATATAATTATGTCATGATTGACTGCATAGTTCCATAAATGTATAGCTTGATGGTAATCATTTAAAAAGTTAAATCGGTAACTATCTACAATATCCCAACCTTTTGGCGCGTTCTTTTACAATTTGCAGAGAAAAATAAGAAAATAATGTAATATTGCTCATCCCCCATAGCAAATAGCGTGATAGTCTATACCCTATAATTGGAACAGACAAACATTCTAAAAACTATATTTTCCGCATAAGAATAGATCCCAGCCCTCGTAGCAATAACTTTCTTTCAAAAAATTTAACTTCGCTACGATTTTATTATAATATATTATAGGGAAATAATGAAAAAAAAAAAAAAAAATGTTACAAAATGTGAAAAAAAAGAAAAACAAAAACCGCAATTGGGAACCGAACTTACAACCCCATGTTTGCAAAGCAATCGCCCAACCGCTGAGTTAATCGCTTCGTTGAATTTTATCTTAAATAGCCGTTCGTATATATTTCATGATTGACTGCTCAGTTCCATAAAGGTATAGCGTGATGATAATCATTCTAAAAGTTAAATCGATAACCATCACAATATCCTAAAATTTCAGCGCGTTTTTTTCCAAAAAATACTGCTCGTCCCCCATAGTAAATAGCGTGATAGTTTATACCCAACAGTTTGACCAGACTTATAGGGAACACCTATGCAAAATTTGCACAGAATCTATCCGGTAGAATTTGCATCATGCTAGAATATAAAAACACGACATAATGTAATATTGCTCATCCCCCATAGCAAATAGCTTGATAATTTATACCCTATAACTTCACCAGACACACAGGGAATATCTATGCAAAATTTTAACAGAATCTGTCCGGTAGAATTTGCGCCATGCTGGAACATAGGTACATACAGACAAACAGACAAAAATTCTAAAAAATATATTTTCGGCATTAGAATCGATCCCAGACCTCATAGCAATTACTTTTTTTCAAAAATATTCAATGTACAGTTTTGACATCGCTACGATTTTATTATATGTATAGATACTGCTTTTGAGCTGGTGGTAGGCCCTCAGGACTTCAAATCATTCGTCCAACCGCTTACTTATTCGCTTTGTTGAAAGTTAGCCAAAATAGCCGTTCCTATATAAAAGGTAGCGTGATGATAATCATTTAAAAAGTTAAATCGGTAACTATCTACAATATCCCAACCTTTTGGCGCGTCCTTTTACAATTTGCAGCGAAAAATACGAACATGATGTAATATTGCTCATCCCCCATAACAAATAGCGTGATAGTTTATGCCCTACAGTTGGTACAGACAAACATTCTAAAAACTTTATTTTCCGCATAAGAATCGATCCCATACCTCGTAGCAATAACTTTCTTTAAAAAAATTAACTTCGCTACGATTTTATTATATCTATAGATTACATAATCAAAAAAACTAATAATCGTATAACAAAATGTGAAAAAAAAAAAGAAAAAAAAACCGTAGGTGGGAATCGAACTTACAACCCCATGTTTGCAAAGCAACCACCCAACCGTTGAGCTAATTGCTTTGTTGAAATTTGTCTAAAATAGCCGTTCCTATATATTTCATGATTGACTGCTTAGTTCCATAAAGGTATAGCGTGATGATAATCATTTAAAAAGTTTAATCGATAACCATCTACAATATCCTAAAATTTTGGCGCGTTTTTTTCCAAAAATACGAACATAATATAATATTGCTCGTCCCCCATAGTAAATAGCGTGATAGTTTATACCCTATAGTTTGACCAGACTTATAGGGAACACCTATGCAAAATTTTAACAGAATCTATCCGGTAGAATTTGCGTCATGCTAGAACATAAAAATACAACATAATGTAATATTGCTCGTCCCCCATAGTAAATAGCGTAATAGTTTATACCCTATAGTTTGACCAGACACACAGGGAATATCTATGCAAAATTTCAACAGAATCTGTCCGGTAGAATTTGCGCCATGCTGGAACATACATACAGACAAACAGACAAAAATTCTAAAAAAAATATTTTCGGCATTAGAATCGATCCTAGACCTCGTAGCAATTACTTTTTTTCAAAAATATTCAATGTACAGTTTTGACTTCGCTACGATTTTATTATATGTATAGATCAGTATCAGTGTTGCCAACCCGTACGATAATTATGGGGGCGTACGATAATTTGGCCAGTGGTACGATGTACGATAATGAATGTCTAATGTACGATACTTTTGAGATTTGCTAATAAAACAAGTTCCATTAGCAAAACGTATTTGTCAGACAAAATTAAACGCAGATAAAAACAAAACAATGTGTCTTCTCAAATATGTCAAAATCAACAAGTAAGTATCTCACTCTCTTTCTCTCCCAAGTTTTTAATTAAATTTTACAGTGAAAACACAAAAATATCAACTAAAAACTATGACAAAACATGTTTACGGTTTGTGTTGCTAGCGCCATTGGTGGTGAAACTTGGCATATACTTTCCTTTTGACTGTATTATACAATTATTCACTGTCTTATGATAGCAATTTGAATTAACGTCATAGATTTTCTTTTTCGTTTGTATGATAATTTTGGCTAAAAAACGATAATTTCGACGTGGGATCTCGATAATTTAAACTTTTGGAGTTGGCAACACTGGTTAGTATACCTACAACACTGGTTAGTATACCTACATCGATAGATCTTAGAGCAACCGGGTTTGCTCTTCCACAATACACGAGTGATTCATCTCAATTTGTCAGTCAATAAAATTTAAACTAGTAAAGGGTTGATCAGGGTTGATTTCGCTATGTCGATGATTGATCGCTGCTTTTGGCCATGTAGATAAAGGGACAAGTGTAATGCAACAGGTAATCGTGCAACCTAGTGAAAAGTACATTAGCTACACGATGAATTGGTTCTTGCATCTGTCGTAAAGGCCAACTTTTGTAATTGACAAACGAATCATCTAAAGACACTGTAACCAAATAAAAGTTTACTAAACGCAGACCTAAGAAATATTTAATCTTATAGGTACTAAATATGGTTTTATTAACAAATATCGAATGCACAATAAACACGCAATAAATTAACGATTGCAGCCCATTTCGCGTCAAAGTAACAAACAAATTAGCTACTTTCCCACGTTCACTTACATTTGCCCCAAATAATCCCTAAATAATATTAAAAGACATACTTAGGACGTCCGTTTACCCAGCAGGACACTTAACAAGAAATTGAGATATTTTTACACTGGGCACTCTGATTTAATTGGAAGAATGAAGTGTTGTCATTGCGCACTGCGTGAGTTCTTTTGTTGAATTTTGACTTCCGTTATTGTAATTGGAGCATTTGACTAACAAAGTAAAGATAAATTGTGAAGCCAAAGGAACCAAGCTTTGAAATTACTGTTCGATGGGCTTTTAGTGTAGAAATAGAAGAATAAGAAGTCGTAAAATCTTGTAATAATTTCAAGATAAATTAGACAACGATGATAAAAAATTATCCATTCAATGATATCCCTAACCCGTGTAGATATTATTTCGCGACCTTTTGTTAATATTTCGATAGTTCCCACGTCCAAAAAACTAGCCAACATCGCCAGCGTAGGTGTGACCCTACTTTTTAACCATAGAGCATAATCTTTTTAATTCTTTCGACAAACAGAAGGAATCCCAAGATATTTATAACAACCCGCCTACAATCCGAACAAATTCGCTGAATTGATAATTTATTGGCCGTATAAGGTCAGTGTGTGTTGCTAGAGTAAAAAAATTATATTACTTTTTTAGGCACAGGTGGCATTTGATACAGCCTGAATGAAACCTTCGCGACAAAGCTTGGGAAATTAATGATAGAATTTGTGTAAACATTTTTTGTTTGTGAATGAATTGGTTTTGTTATACTTCATCGTGAGTTTTATTCGACAAATGAGGGAGTTACCGATTAAACCCTGCCATGCGAAATATCTGTGAAAAGGTTAATTTATGATACGGAAAAAGCAACTTTTTTGTTGGATGGACCGTAGCGAAATAAAATTTAACTTGAGACGGAATAATAAATTAAGCAGCGGAGCCATAAGCTACATACCTACTAAAATACTACTAAATAAACTTAATAAAATATCACTAAATAAACTTACTAAAATATTAATAACATAACATAACATCACGCCTTGTTTCCCCGAAGGGTTGGGCAGAGGTGTCCCTGTAGCAGGTACCTACACCCACATTTTGCCAGTTATGTTTTAAGTCCCATGTAATAGGGGGCGAGCCTATTGCAATCAACCGGGCACAAATCCAGACTCCGAGCTGCTACTGAGAAATTTCAGATAGAAAAACCCAATAACACTTTGCCCGACCCGGGAATCGAACCCAGGACCTCATGCTCAGCAGTAGCGCTTGCGACCACTAGAACAACAAGGCAGTATTAATAAATAAACTTATTAAAATATTACTAAATAAACTTACTAAAATATATTTCTAAATAATCTCACTAAAATGTCTGGAATCGTAATTATATCGTAATGCTTTAGGCGTAGACATAATTATGAGTTAAAGATCGTGAGTTTATAAACACCTCTTGCACTATTAAAAAGCTGACAACAATATCACACCTATAACATACATCTCATATTGCTATACACGAAAACTAATAATTATTTAATTCCTATATATATCTCAGCAGAAAAATAAAATCAATTAATTTTCTTTGACACAGAAACTACATCATCTATTACTCTTTCATCCTGATTGCCCTTAAGTCTCATGAACTCTTTCTTAGCAGCCTCGACTCTCCCATCCTTCAGATGATAATAGGGAGACTCCGGGATCCACATACACAGCAACACATAACATATAGGTATGATCATTATGATGCAGTTCAGGGTTGTGTGGGAGACGAAAGGCCCAATGCCGTAGACCGTCAGATTGCCCAAGTTGTTCATGACTTGGACTGTCGTCCCTAACGCACCTCGGATCTCCTTGTATTAAACTATTTCGAAGGGATAATTGACTCTTTACCCAGCGCAATAAATTAGTCTTACACTGGCTGCAGTACAATAGTATGGTCCATGGGAATATCAGTCAGGTGGGCCTTTGGACCGTGTCACGCCTACAGAATAGAATTTTTAATACGGCTGTTGCTACCTGAAGTAAGTAGCTACTATCCGCAGACAGGGGAGCCGTAAAGTTGGGTCAGGTTAGGACAATCCGGAACAGAAAAGATGATACAATATAAGAATTAGTGAAATGTGATCGAAGAGTTTTTGTTAAAAAAAAAACAGAGGCGTAAGAAAATAACCAAGACAGATTGTCTTGGTGCAGAAAAGTGAAGAAATAATTTTAATTTAATTTAATTTATTAACCAAAATAAGAACACGTAGGTATTACAAAAATTGAATATTTGACAATTTACAGTAAATAATGTCTTAAAGTTTGTAATATACAAAGTTTAGGACATCTGCATTCGAACTAGGTGGTAAACCTGTATCTCGGATTACATTTGATCCCCTCATATAAACTGTTAATATTTAGTAGCCATATTTAAAGTCGTAAACATAATTAGATTGCCATGAAGAGTTTATGAGGAAAGTATGAAAAAATAAAATAAAAAGTACGTGTGATGTGAGAGTGTATGTGCGTGGGTGTGAGTGGGGGTGGGTGTGTGTGTGTGTGCGTGCATGTGTGCGTTCATGTGTATGCTTGTGTGATGCGAATGAGATGATTGTTTAAATATGAGTGAGTAAAGTAGTAGCTTGTCTATTTGAGAATGCGAAAAAATCGCTTCTGTTTCATCATAAGAAAGTTTTAGTAGGTAGTCCTGTATTTTCTTTTTACAATGTGTCTTATTAAGTAGGTATATATTTACAATTTTGTTGATTTTGTCGTATAGGCAAGGACCAAGGAAAACGAAGAATCTCTTAATAAAAGATGTTTTGGGAACATATGTACGTTTGCATACTACATGTTTTCTACGTTTCCGTTCAGTGTTTGGGTCGTATATAAGATCACCGTGTTGCTTTATTACTAAACTAAAAATAAACAGTTGACGAACGTTGAGAACTTTGCATGATTGATAAAGCTCCGTTGTAGGATATAGAATGGGAAAAGGGGAGGACAAAGAAGAAGCTAATAAGTTTTGAAAGAAAAATTTTTTTTTGTGCCGCTGTCTAATCGTGGGCTACTGCTGCATAGCCTACAACTTACCTAACCTTCTCAAATAATCCGTAGACAAAATTAATAGAAAATTAATTAAACTAGCTTTTGCCCGCGGCTGTGTTAATATACAACAATAACTTTGGTTTAAGCGGCGCACGCCAGTAAAGCCACGCCAAGCTCCCAGTCGGCATGATTCTTCCGACATCTTCAATAATCATCGTCATATTTCAGCCAATTTACACAAAACCATAATGAATTATACAGTACCTTCCTCATGAATCAGTCCGTCCATTGGTGAAAACCGTATGAAAATCCGTTCGGTAGTTTTTGAGTTCGTTCAGACAGACAGGCAAACGCGGCGGGAGGGCTTTGTTTTATAATATGTAGTGATTATAAATATCATTCATTATGCGTCATGCAAGCTAAATTCTAGGAAAATAAGGGAAATCGGGGTTCTGGTGATGTTATTACCTACTGGTCATCAAAAATCAAGGTTTCAACTTATGGTCACCCTACACTACTCCTACAATTCGCTAAAGATTGCACCAACAATACAAATAGGATTATTTACCGCGTCCATTACACTACAATGCTCATTCATAAATTTTTGCGTAAAAAAAGCAAAAGTTTGTTATTCCCACGAAGTACTTGACTTTTGCGCAAATTCGCTCCGGAATCCGTCAGGTTGCACTATGGTTACACCTCTATGAATTTGACGGGTCATGAATGGGTGCCTTTTTAGGGTTCCGTTGCCAAATGGCAAAAAACGGAACCCTTATAGATTCGTCATGTCTGTCTGTCTGTCTGTCTGTCTGTCTGTCTGTCTGTCTGTCTGTCTATCTGTCTGTCTGTCTGTCTGTCTGTCCGTCCGTATGTCACAGCCACTTTTTTCCGAAACTATAAGAGCTACGCTGTTGAAACTTGGTAAGTAGATGTATTCTGTAAACCGCATTAAGATTTTCACATAAAAATAGAAAAAAAACAAATAATTTTGGAGTTCCCCATACTTAGAACTGAAACTCAAAAAATTTTTTTTCATCAATCCCATACGTGTGGGGTATCTATGGATAGATCTTCAAAAATAATATTGAGGTTTCTAATATCATTTTTTTCTAAACTGAATAGTTTGCGCGAGAGACACTTCCAAAGTGGTAAAATGTGTGTCCCCCCCCCTGTAACTTCTAAAATAAGAGAATAATAAAACTAAAAAAAATATATGATGTACATTACCATGTAAACTTCCACCGAAAATTGGTTTGAACGAGATCTAACAAGTAGTTTTTTTTTAATACGTCATAAATCGTAAACCGCAATTTACCTTTCATTCAATGTTACTTGCTGCTACGGAACCCTTCATGGGCGAGTACGACTCGCACTTGGCCGGTTTTTTTTATTAAATATGATGATCGATTCGATTCGATTTTTGAGTTTGTTTTGTCGACTGAGTGTAAATTTTGACACTTGTGACACCTTTTTGAGACTCCCACGCAATATCTTATGGAGGTCTGTTGTTTTATCCGACTGCATCAGAAAGAGGGTGTGTATTTGTGCGTTCTTCAATCACAAGTCTCAACGGATATGTTAAAAAACCTTTGATGACTTTAAAGTCGGAAATCATTCATGAACTTACGCTTTAGGTTACTGTTGAATAATAACAAGGAAATAAGTCAATACGAAATACCTGCACAAACTTATTTGCGATGCGATAAATCAAATCCAAATTATTCTATACCCGACCACAAAAGTAATAATAAAAAATATTGCTAATGACAACTTCCCGCTCAAACGGAAGCGCGGGAAAACGCAACAAACTGTCATGGCGGCCACCCATGGCGCGTGATTTGTCATTGTGGTAATGATGGCACAACTTGTGTATAGATCGCATTGTTATTTCATTTCGCTAGCATTCGAAATAGACGCGTCCTATTCGGTTTAAAATAAAATTGGTTTTATAGGTAATTGCGTGAATGTTAATGGTTAATCAATTGAAGATCCTCGATCGATCTGTTTGACCTTTCATGAAGCTATCGAAATTGAAATATGATTTTGAAGATTCTCCATTCAGCATATCTCAATCTGAACTTGGTTGGTACTTATCTCTCGAGCTTGGACCTACTATTTTGCTATAAAATTACACCATCGACCGTCTTGTTTGTAAAATATGCCTAAACGAGTCTTTAACGATTAAATGAAAGGCACTAAGGAACTTTTTAGCGTAATAAAATACTGCTATCAGTGATCTGTCTGCCCAGCGTGATGATTACGATCATCATTTTAAGCATTCTATGATAAAACCGTTTCTTAGGCAAAGAAGAGATTGGCCGGAGAAGGCAACACACAGGGAAGAGTGGAAAGCTATAGGGAAGACTGTTATTGACTGTCCTCCCCATAGTTTTCCACACGTATTCCCCTTCCAACGGTCTGGACAGCTGTGAGTTGATCATCATCTGCCTAGCCTTTTCCCAACTATGTTGGGGTCAGCTTCCAGTCTAATACCAGTATTTTACATGGAGCCACTGCCTATTTGACTTTCACAACCCAGTAACTGGGTAATACGATACCCCTTGGTAAGACTGGTTGTCAGACTTTCGGGCTTCTGACTACCCGTAACGACTGTCAAAGATCTACAAATAACAGCCGGGACCAAACGGCTTAACGTACTTTCCGAAGCACGGAGGGGTCTTGGTATGAAAAGATGGTCACCCATCAACAGACCAACCGCGGCAAGCATAGCTTAACCTGATCGATAAACCCGTGCGGCTTTTATTACTTAGCCACAAGCCCCTCACAGCTGTAAGTTGAATATAAAAAAAAAGGATTGTGTGGTTTTATGAAACCACAGTAATAGTGAAACTTCAATAGGTGCCGCCATATTGGCCTTGGCTGCTCTGACGAGCGCCTTTCACTTTATCCGCGGCCGCCCGTCACGCGACATGCAACACACAGACGAAAAAGTTTGAGACGATGTAATAAAAGTTTCACTTTAAAAGTCTGCCATGAAAGTCGCCTAAGTCTTATCCATGAGGAACAGAACTCAAGAAAAATAACAAAGATACTTTGCAAGAACTGCAAGAACGAACGTAACTTATGAACTTCTTTTATAACACACTTTCCCTTTATAATATTAGGGATAACTCACCAAAACCCATTAAATGAATTAAATAAAACATCCTATCAACATGAAGGGCTATAAATTTCGCGCCAACAATCGTAGGACGTATCTCTTTCAACTCCGGTCGCCATTGTTGCGTGTACGTCTCGTCCCCTACGTGTAGGGACGGTACAATAGTGCTGAAAGTGTCATGGTACTTGCGGTTAGACCACACGTGGGGTTGGACTTTATATTAAGCTACGATTTGGGGTGAGCAGGACTCTGAGTGATGTTGTGTTTTGGAGATGTGGTCTAATTAAGGAGTTCAAGAGGCCTACCACCAGCTCATAAAGCAGTATTATTTTAATATTACTTCAGTGGGAGAAAGAGATGGAGCTATACGTCCTGTAGAGCTTCATCTCTAGGTACATAAGTCTCTCCGTGTAGGGTTATTGGAAACAGATAATTTTGTATCTAAACTAAGGGATTTAAAATTTGGACTAAACTAAAAACATCAATATATTTTTCTACTCAACATTCAACTGGCTGATTTTTATATAAACATATTTAAGATAACATATTGCACAATTAAAATAACAACCCTGAGTTCTAACTGTAATGGGGTCTGAATTATTTTACTTGAAAGATGTGTCTCATCATCATCATCATCTCAACCGAGAGACGTCCACTATTGGAAATAGGCCTCCCCCAAGCACCGCCAAAGATGAAACACACAAAAATTTAATTTTTTTGCAAGTTTTGCTGCTGAATGTGAAACTCAGCATGTAATTTTATGTTTTGATTTGTGAAACTTCAGTGGGGTCTATGGTAAGTTCGATTGTTTGATGAATTAATTGAGTTAATGAGCTAACGATGTAACTTGAAATTTGGAACACTTTTATCTTGTTTTTTTTTTCAAATGTTACATATACTGGTACCTTAAAATTACTACTTGACCCAGAACTACTTAGAATAATGGATTAATTTTCTATTTAGTCATGCAAAAAGTTTAATTCTAAATGATTAACTTTTCACACAGCAGTTCTTCAAAGTCAGTGAATTTTAAAACCCGACGAGTATTGGTACGTTTACCTTATTATCGTAAACGATTATGACTAACTAGCTTCTGCCCGCGACTTTGTTCGCGTGGAAGTCGTAAAACATCACAATATACCACTACAATAATAGCCACAATTTTTATGAAACTTTCCTGTATACTACGTTTGTAGTTTTATTCTCAGCAGCCAAAATATACATCGGGAGCAAGCGACGTAACAGTTGTTCGTATGAGAAGCAGCTTGTCCTGAAGTCGACACCCGCAGCCTTCAGTCTTCGATGTCGGCCCCTGTGACTTGTTGATCACAAAGCATACGCTCACAGGGAACTGCACGCGCTTAAACTGGTAATGGTGGGGAATTAGTGGTATACGCGCTATAAACACTGTCTCGCCATCGCCACAACCTGTTAGAATTTCCGTCTCGATGACGTTTCTCTGTAAAGACATGACTTTGAGCCGGTTTTCGTTACACAGATATACAACCGGAAAAGATACTTGCCATTTGCGAATTGAGAAATTCTACGGGGTAATATGTGGCATTAATGGAGGTGTATATCACTTCACTCCCTTCAATTTGTGAGAGAATACTGTGGTTGATAGCTGCAGCTTGATCATTTTCGGAGTTAAAATGGACACACACCCAAGAATTCTCTTGGTACGGTATTTGACTGATGTCCTCGTATATCAGAACGAATAAGATCTTCTAAAGTGGGATCTACTCTACCAAGAGTCTCTGGTAAAGTGCCTTCACCAACTTTTAGAAGAACATCGGAGAATTCTTGAGCATTTGAATTCACGCCAAACCGAGCTCATATGATGATGGTCAAGCGCAGTTTATGAACTCTCCACCATAGAGTCGACCTTTTCAACGAAATATTCACTTTGTTTGTCAGAACTGTGACACCACCCATCATATCTTGGTTCCTGCGGATGTCCTCCAGGGTTCTGTTTACAGCTTCCACTGCTTTTCTATTTGCCATAATGCATTCATACTATATGATGAAGCGCTATGCACACATCTCTTGTTCTGTTGCGTGACACCTCATAAACAGGCGTTTCGTTGCTCTCTAAATCGATGGGAATATTAAACATGGCGTGCGCTGTTTTGTCACCAGGAAGCAGTGTGGCAGCGATTCCAGAAGATCAACACACATACATATTTTAAAATCGCTGGGACAAATCTGCTCTCAAAATCTGTAAAAAATCATTTTATTCCTACTGTCTTTAGCTCTTAAATGATCAGAATACAACCTTGAATGTTTTGTGACTGTAAAGTTCTTGTGACGTTGTAGGTTTCCATAGCTTACGAAGTTTTCCTTTTTTTTGTGAATTAATACCTACATTAATAAAAAAAACCGTTTTACAGAATGTAAAAAAATAGTTTAAAAAAACAGATGGTAATCGAACTTACTACCAGGACTTCAAATCATTCGTCCAACCGCTTACTTATTCGCTTTGTTGAAAGTTAGCTAAAATAGCCGTTCCTATATAATTATGTCATGATTGACTGCATAGTTCCATAAATGTATAGCTTAATGATAATCATTTAAAAAGTTAAGTCGGTAACTATCTACAATATCCCAACCTTTTGGCGCGTCGTATATATACGTCGCGCGTATAATTTGCAGAGAAAAATAAGAAAATAATGTAATATTGCTCATCCCCCATAGCAAATAGCGTGATAGTCTATACCCTACAATTGGAACAGGCAAACATTCTAAAAACTATATTTTCCGCATAAGAATCGATCCCAGACCTCGTAGCAATAACTTTCTTCCAAAAAATTTAACTTCGCTACGATTTTATTATAATATATTATAGGGACATAATAAAAACAAAAAAAAAATCGTGTGACAAAATGTGAAAAAAAAAGAAAACCGTAGTTGGGAATCGAACTTACAACCCCATGTTTGCAAAGCAATCGTCCAACCGCTGAGTTAATTGCTTCGTTGAAATTTATCTCAAATAGCCGTTCCTATATATTTCATGATTGACTGCTCAGTTCCATAAAGGTATAGCGTGATGATAATCATTCTAAAAGTTAAATCGATAACCATCACAATATCCTAAAATATTGGCGCGTTTTTTCCCAAAAAATACGAACATAATATAATATTGCTCGTCCCCCATAGTAAATAGCGTGATAGTTTATACCCTAAAGTTTGACCAGACTTATAGGGAACACCTATGCAAAATTTGAACAGAATCTATCCGGTAGAATTTGCGTCATGCTAGAACATAAAAATACGACATAATGTAATATTGCTCATCCCCCATAGCGAATAGCGTGATAATTTATACCCTATAATTTGACCAGACACACAGGGAATATCTATGCAAAATTTTAACAGAATCTGTCTGGTAGAATTTGCGCCATGCTGGAACATACATACAGACAAACAGACAAACAGACAAAAATTCTAAAAAATATATTTTCGGCATTAGAATCGATCCTAGACCTCGTAGCAATTACTTTTTTTCAAAAATATTCAATGTACAGTTTTGACTTCGCTACGATTTTATTATATTATGACTAATTTGTTTAGTTCAACAATATTCATTGCTTTATTTACGTTGTTGAGCAGTTTTTTTTTCCAACTTATGAAGCAATGGATTAGCAATCTGTTTCAAATCGAAACAAATTTTGATTGATCGTGTATTGTGTATTACGCAATTAAGATACTGGTTCTATTTTATTAATTTTAAGATGAGTTGCAGGAAGTTCAGAAAATCTGTAAAAACAAGCCTTTTACGACATATTTAAGACTGTATTAACAAATTATAAGCACAAATAAACCTTACATTTCATCTTTAACAGTATACTTCAACTGTTCGACGTATTCATCAACCACTTGCGAGATCTCGGTGATATTCAACTTGTTTGACTCTAAGTACTCAAAATTGTCAGGCTCTTTAATAAATTTCTGTATCGCAATGAACAGTTGCTTAGCGTCAACCTTCCCGCAGTAATTCATCAAACAAAACTCTTTAATATTCTTCAGCATGTCGAAAACTGTTATAAGAATGTCATTTTCATTCGTGCTGTAAGACCAGGTCTTCCTAAATATGTTCAGCAGGCCATTACAGACTACTGGAGTAGCCATGTGTTCGAGTAAAGCTATTCTTTTGTAGAACTTCAGTTGGTCACTATCGACGATAGTCCTCTGCACTTCGTTCCTTGCGTCAATATGCTCCTTCAGTATTATATTGAATAGATCTAAAAGAGTCTTTATCACCGACGTTTCTAGTTTTGCTACTTGATCATAGAATGCTTTTAAGCCTTTAATTTTCATCACTCTAGCTTGCACCTTTGGATTACCAGGCAGCCAAACATACATAACATCTAAAGAATGAGCCTTTAAAGCTAAATTATCTCTCTCGAAAATATCTAGAACTCTATCGATTACAGTTATGGGTATGACCGCGGCGGTTGTTGTCGGTGCAACATCAAATAGGACTTTAAGAAGTATGAGTGTGCGAGTTTTGAGCTTATCGTTATCTACTCTTAGATTCTGCTGAACGATTCTGTCCAAACCATTAGCTTTTAAGAACTTGTACGCGTTGTTGGAATTTTTAACAGCCTCTGTGATATCGTCGATTATGCTTATCATCTCATCATAGATGCTCCTTGGATCTTCCGTCATTATAACATCAGCGTCGACTTCGTTTAGTTTATTAGCAGTACTAGTCAGGTCTTCTAGTTTCTGTAATGCTTTTTCCATGTCAGGGTTAATGAAGTCGAACTCTTGGTCAGCCATCAGGCCAGGAGCATCAACTGGAATTATAAATTGAGTAATATTTAATTAACTATTAACTAACAACCAAATGGAATTGCAGAAAACAGACCGAGTGAGACGGCCATGTGATAAGACGGATAGGGCATTGCTGTATTTACTATCGAGGAGAGGCAGTTAACACTAAAAGCAAGTTGGACTTTGGGAACATGTAAGGAATGGGTAAGCAAAACAAAATGCATGGGAATCCACTATTCTCCAGAAAAAGATACCCATCTATTAGGTACTCAATGCGCGGTATGTATGGTAGACGAGAAAGAAGGTGACTCTTAAAAGTAGGAACAGCTTGTTAACGTCCACTGCTGAACATAAGTCTCACAATAAACGGTCATAGAAGATGTAATGTGCCTAGATATAATAATCGCTAGGTGGTTGGAAAACACAACTATGCATTTACTCCTTCTATGATGCTCACGTCCAGAGCTATGTAGAATCCTCACACGACTATTTGAATCATCATCATCATTTCAGCCGAAAGACGTCCACTGCTAGACATAGGCCTCCCCCAAGCACCTCCACTGCGACCGATTCTGTGCTTTCCGCATCCAGCGGATTCCTGCGGCCTTCACAAGGTCATCGGTCCATCTTGTAGGAGGCCTTCCAACGCTTCTTCCGGTACGCAGTGGCCACTCCAGAATCTTTCGACCCCATCGGCCATCCGTTCTGCGAGCAATGTGCCCTGCCCATTGCTACTTAAGTTCAATTCTTCGGGCTATATCTTGTAGTATGTATTGACTATTTGAATAATATTTACTAAATAAACGAAAACTTACCTGCTCCTATTATTTCTTCTCCGCTGGCATTGTCCAATAGTAGCACGGTCACATATATTAAACATAAAATTCGCGACATTCTTGCATTCACCATGAACATGTTTTGACAGAAGATTTTAGGAAAAGTCAAAAAAAGAACTTCATTTATGAAAAAAAGCAAAAACAACATTACGAGGAGACGAAGAAGGACGTCCTCTTCTTTGAGCAATTCGCCTCATTGGCCAACTGCAGAAAGATAAATTGTAAAAAATTATGTAAGTACTATTTAGTTGCACACGTACAAATAGTAACCAATTGAGAATAAGTACTTAGATAATGGTTATCGTATCAACCGAGCCCCACGCGACAACACAAACTCAAGTAGGTACTTACCTAACTAATGTTGTTCTAAGTATAGCACATGGTTTAGCTTATAGCACTACGCAGCGCGTTCTTTTCACGCGTGGCCAAAATCGGAACTAACACGAACCACCATCTTGTGTTTTCAATACATTTCACATGACCCGCCCAGGCGCGGTCGCAGCCGAAGATTTTGGGGGGGGTCACCATGGGTGCCGAGGAATATTTTTGTGCATATAATAATATCTCCAGCTCCACATTACTTATGCTATTCAGGGTCGCAGATTTTACATGCGGGGGGGGGGGGCTGTAGTTGCAGGCAAATTAGTCGCAGTAGCAGCACTTTTTAATACAACCAGCCTTGGATAGATTAGGTTGTGTTAGATATTTTCAATTCTAAGAACTTTTGAACTGAATGCAGAATGCAAGAGCGAGCGAAGTGAGCTCGAAAAATTTGCGCAAACTCGGACAGGTTACATTTTCTTTTGATTATTCAAAAAGAACGAGGAATTAGTTGCTATGTCGACTTATGAAGAAAAGATCAAGAATTAAGAGAATGTAGAAGGCGGGTGTTGAGCGAGGGAAGCGAGCCTGAAAATGTAACCCGTGGCTGTAGTACAGTTTTAAAAGTTCATTAAAGGCTGCTGACAGCGTGAAAGATTTTTCCCCCCTCGGACCGCGCCTGGACCCGCCCCCTTGTCAACGTCATTCGAGCGCCAAAAAATCCTTGGAACAGTGTAAGTACCTAATGTAACGACAATCCGAACAATCCATTTAGTATTTGGATGCCTTAGTTCTAAGTCACTAAATCCATTTTCTTTGTTTTTAGATAAGATCATTTAAAGTGCAAAAACAAAATGTTTTAAGAAAATGGCCGGATAAACAAATTTGGAAAAAATGAAACAATAGCTCAACGGGTAGGCTTTAATATGATGTTCTTAAAAAATAAATATAATTATTATTATAATGATCAGTAAATACTAACATGAAGGACTTATTGCAAAATTAGTGGAATACATATTGGTGCCGATTCTCTTGTCACAAATAAAATAATAATAAATAAAAATAAAAAATAAATGTTTATTTCATCAACTTATGTAATTACATTATTAAGTTTGGAGTCACCTTTTAAGCAAAGATTTGCTTGTATTAGGTGGTTCCGCTCTTCCAGTTTACAGTGACTATACATAATGTGTGAGAGAATAAACAATAGATGATTTTGAAAGCATGCAAAGTTTTTTAACAATACAAAAAGTGAAAAATAAATAAGGAATGCGCATAGTGTAGTGTGTGTGGAGGTAGTATGTGTGAGGTGGGGTGTGTGTGATGTACGGGTGTGAATGATGGTGTGGAAGGTGCGATTTGTGTACTTTTTGTTTTAGTCAGCGACAAATTGTATCTATAGATTATATGTACATAGTTTAGAAAACCACCAAATGCCTCTGAACTAAACTAAAAATCACCAAAATTTAGTTTATTCCTGTCAAACGACGATTTCCCATTCTGAAATAGACTAAAGTGACACAACTTAACTATATTTTAGTTTGACAGCACTAAGATGGCACTGAGATATTAGTTTAGTGAAAATGGCAATTTAGCTATTCTGAATTTGACGTTTTTAACCTAAAATTTAGATTTTCTAACTAAATATGACTATTTTTAATCGCGACTAAAAACATGTGGAATAAAATTGGTTGTCATGAACTAAAATTCACACCAACACCTCGACTTCAGATGAAAAAACAGTACTGAATATTTTTTTTTCTTTTGCTTATATCTAGAAAACGGTGTGTCCAATCGCAAAAATAATGAAAATTTCGACACCCTTTATAAAACCCTTAAACCCCTAACACTCTACATGTAGGTAATATTTTTTCTTATTTTCCACACAAAAAGTGAAAAATCCATATAAAACACGTCGAGGCTGCCCCCCCTGCGCGCCTCCGGCTCTAAAAAGATTCACGTGGTTAGGTATCACGTGTGGAGTTGCGGTTGTCAAATTCGATTTAGATGTGTCAAAATTATTTTTAAATTTAGAGATTTTTTTTGCAGAATAGCTTTGAGATTCTCATAGTTAATAATAATTAAAAATAAGAAATAGAGAGAGAAAAAGAAATAGAGAAATAGAGATTAGTTAATTTTAGTGATAGTTTAGTTAGTTTAGTTCGGTGTACAAGAGAATCGGCACCATTATTTGCTTAAATTGGATGAATTTAGTGACTTTTGAATTCAGTTCAGAGGATTTAGTAATTTTAGGAATTGGAAAAAACGACTTACTGACATTTAATTAAAAAAACCGGTCAAGAGCGAGTCGGACTCGCGCACCGAGGATTCCGTACCATCTTAATTTTCATCGGCGAGGCCTATATTCATCAGAGAATAACTGCGCACTGCGGTGTAGAATATTGCAGTTTTAGGTCAGCGCCATCTCTTGACCGATAGTGGAACTAATGTAATTTTTGTTGATGATTTCTGAAAAAGTGTGCTATTAAAGACATCGTTTTATTTTTCCTGTAATCTTTACATAAACTTCTATCACATAGAATAATTTCAGATTTTTCTCTATGCAAACTTCGGAGATAAGGGGGCGGTATTTTTTTTTTATTTACATTTTTCGTCAAAAGTAGAAAACTATACGGCCTAAAAAAATAAAAATGTTTGAGAATGTGCATATAGCGCTTTCATATGATACCCCACATGCCCTAGTAGCCCCACTTCGAATTTTTAAGATCCCCGTTCAGTCACTGTTGCAAAAAAAAATGTACATGTATTTTTATTTCTTTCTTATTTGAAAAACAGTTGGGCAAACATATCTAGAACTATTCCAAATTTCAAGTTGATAGCATTAGTAGTTCTTGAGATATCTAGCTGTGACAGACAGACTGAGTCGCACCATAAGGGTTCCTTTTACCATTTTGGTACGGAACCCTAAAAAGGATGAGACCAACTTTTAGACAAAAAAAAAAGATTTTTTGAATTTTATAAAAATGGATTTAGTGACTTTAGAATTAAGGCATCCATTTTCATATGGCAATACCAAAGACTCCACGAGACAGGCTCGTCCTAGGCCGCATTCCGTGTTACGTTAAAACTGATAATATCGCGAATCCGACCAAAGTCCAAAGACACAATTATTACTCAATAACCCTTATATTTTGTGACTATTAAATTTGGTCGGATATGCGATATAATCACTTTTAACGTAACTCGGAATGCGGCCGTAGTGTGGTGTGGAGTTCTTATGCAAAGTACTTCCTTTGCGGCTTATTTAAAAAATATAAACCTATCTAATAATGTAGACTGGAAATGTAAAGCACTGTTTTTATTACTAATGTTTGAAGCATATAGGAATAAATAGTGCTTATCGACCCGCGTCTAGCTATAGCATATAGAGGTAGCTGGATATGGAGCCAGAACAGCACCAATCCCACCGCGTGGTATGGCTACCGCCAAAAGGTACACCACCATTCATTACATCGCTAGTTTAATATACAGTGTGATTCTGTATAATGTGCACATATCGAAATGAGGGAATCTATGCTTAATTTTATCGACGGAAAAAACTTAAACAAAATTTTTTTTTGTTTTTTTTATTTTTTTTTTCTTTTTGGCATCTTATTGATAAATTTTACAATTATTGTAAAAATTGATGAAAAAAATGCAAAAAAAAACATGTATTGAGGGTTGTTTTTTTTATAATTTTCATTTTATGAGGATGCCTAATTACTTCCAATCATTCTGGAGTTTGTTTCATCGCGGTAGATGATTTAGTTTAAAAGTTACACCGTTTTGTTACAATTTTTTTTTAAATTCCATAAAAAGTACCTATAAAAAAATATTTAGATCTTTTTATCTTTTTTATATTTAGATCACACTGTATGATCAACGTTATAAATGGCGATGCATAGATAAATGTCCATTCCAAATAATCTAATAAATGAGGGTCGATTTAGTTAAGTAAGGCAAAAAAAAATGTTTTATGGTCTGTAACAAGATACCTAATGGCTTTTCGTGGCTCTTACAAGGTGAGAAGCCGGAGCTGTTCGTCAGGAACAATCTTGAAGAATGCATCAGTCATTGTATCAGTGTTTTGCCATTAGATAGTACTTATGCAAGAACGCAGGCATTCATTAATTCACTAAAAACTTCGGCAGCAATGGGAAATTACTAGTGAAGACTGCGGATCGACCTCAGCACGCGTAGCATGACCACCGTAGAAACGAGTTTTGTCGACGGAAGAATAGACAAAATGACAGATTGTGATTGTTTATCTGTCATTTTGTCTATTCTTCCGTCAACAAAACTCGTTTCTACGGTGGTCATGCTACGCGTGCAGGACGAGCTGCTTCTCACACGGACAACTATACGTCGCTTGCCACCCGCGTCACCACTCCCAGACTCTCCTCATATTTTCGCTGTTGAGACCAAAACTACAAACGTAAACTGAGGACAGTTTTAGTAGTATCTTACGACTTCCACGCGAACGAAGTCGCGGTCAGAAGTTAGTCATAGATTAACAACAAAACTAAAGAAAACTTTTGTGTCAGGATTTCCTTCTGTTTTTCTTTCATTGTCATCAAGTTTGTCAAACCGTAAACTTTGTCAAATAGTTCTTTCATACTTTTATAGTTCAATAAACAGAGGAATATTATTAACAATTATCAAATAATACGGGAATTTAATATGTAACTATTGTATGGAGGGGCTGACGGTCATATCCCGGTGTGGAGACGGCAGTTGCTTTTTTATTCCTCAAAGGAGCATGATCGCTCTCATATCTATTATCAGTTTGGTTCGTAAACTTACAATTCTCATCAATTTGCAAACAGAATACCCCTCTGTACGCGCTGCTGAATGGGTCGCACACACCTTGGGTGTTAGCTTGAATGATAAGTCACGGATAGCCAAATATTATGGTTTATTGAATATACTGGGTGTTTGGTAGAACGTTGAACATACGAAAATGGTGGATAGGTGGGGTCATCTGCTACTTACTCAGCCCTAATTTATTTGGCCTTGGCCCCCTGGATATTTTAAAACATTTTTTTTTTGCTTTCTTCTAGTTTCACCACTTTCTTAACTTTAAAGTGTATTTTTTATTAAAAATGGGTAAAACAGACAATATTTTTGTTTTGTTTTTTAATCTTTAATGTTGGCAGATTCTTACAAAATTATTGCTTTATTCGGATGTTAGCTAGAAAAAAAAGTTATGAGTCCTCAAACTTACAGAAAGATGTAAAAAATACTTAAATCTTAATTACAACTTGCATTAAAAAAAAAAAACTCGGGGCCAGGGCCAAATAAATTAAGGCTGAGTAAGTAGCAGATGACCCCACCTATTCACCATTTTCGTATGTTCAACGTTCTGCCAAACACCCTGTATTTAACTACCACGTAACGAATGCTATATGAATGTTGTGTGAATGGTACAGCTGACTATGAACGCTGATCGTGTTCTGTCGCGTTACACTATAGTTTGTGCACGGCGACGGAAAAGTGCTGATCTATGCAATGCGCGCGTGCCATACATGACTCGTACAGTCGTACAGCTCTCTTTTTGTCTAGCCTTGATTGTCCCAGGCAAAAGGTTCTCTTTTCCACACACTTCGATGCTCTTCTATGGTGGGCTAAACCGTTCGCCTTTTGATGAGGATAATTTAGTCGAGTTTGGGAAACCCACAACGAATTTTAAAAGTAATATATTTACTCTACACTAGCAACTCATACGTTACACTATAGTTTGACCAATACCGCTGTACCGCGCTTTAGGAATACGCGGCGAGGCGGGGGGCAGTGTTGACCAATGAGCGGCGGGTGGGACGACGTGCGCCGAGAGCTTTGACGAATTAGCGGCCTGCACTGCTCCCCCGTCTAGCCGCGGGCCTTCCTAAGGCGCGGTACAGCGGTATTGGTCAAACTATAGTAAAACACACTATCATAATTAATTTCTTACAATAAATTGAACAAAATGAATACAGGCTTAGTTACCTATACTGCTATAAATTGCATTTTAAGCTTTTCAAACACGAGCCCGAATCTGTGATCGCTGGTAACCCTATCACATAATTAAGCCCTTTGGTCCATGTTCATATAGCCATAGACAACCTATAGGAGAAATAATGATTTCTCCTATAGGTTGTCTATGGCTGTAGCAGTGGTGGCCCAGTGGTAACGGCCGCAACTTACGAGTTGTAGGTCGTAGGTTCGAACCCAGACAGGCGCTTTACTTTGTTTAAATTATTTCATCACCACTGTTCTCAAAACGGTGAAGGAAAACATCGTGAGGAAACCGGCATGTCCTAGAACCGAAAATTCGAAGACATGTGACATCTTCCAACCCGCACTGGACCCGCGTGGTGGATTACGGCCCACTCCCTTTCACAGAGAGGAGGCCTGTGTCCCAGCAGTGGGGACATTTATAGGCTGATGATGATGATGATGATGAAAGGGAGTAAAATAACTGCTAAACTGATACATCTCAGACCAAATAAAATCCAAGACAGAGCGCTGCAAACGATACTTCACTGTATCGTTCGCAGCGCTCTGTGAATCGTCGATACATACAGTGAAGCATTCCAAAACTACACCTCCGCTCCGTGCACATACGATCACACGCACACATTTACAATGACACTACAATCAAACTACACCTGACTAAGTGCACACATGTTTACGAAACCGGCTTCACGTCACTGTTGATAGCGCTAGTCTCTGTTTTTTATTTGGTCTGAGTGATACATAGGTACCTATGAAAGATGGTTTTATAGTTTTTGTCTACCAGATAATTACCTCAAACCTGTAACAACATTATTTATGTTTTATCGGCATTTCGGTACCTCAGTACTAGTGATGCAACGAATACTACTTTTACGAATACGAATATCAAACCTACTATTCGGCGAATACGAATACGAATATCTCGCCATGGTAATAAAAGACTAATAGTCTAGTACTACATAGACGCAGCTATTACTAACGTTCGTCTAAGTTACTTAGGACTTACTATCCTTTTTTGTTCATACAAAAGAAATACAGACCATATAACTACTTATTTGGTAATTTATCGAAGTGTTTCCATATGTCACTTTGATCTCGTTTACGAGAAGACATTTTCTATTCAACTTCAACTCCTTTCACTTCGCAGCAACCTCAGAAAATAAATAAAACAATACTCTCTTGCTTGACTTATGGTTTCGACTGACAAATGAAATGAAAGGAATGAATGAATCAATCAGTCCATGGTTCGTAATGATAGGAAAACTCCCGGGCCGCGGCACTGTATAAACTATGGCCGGGGAGTCCCCCGTCGCGTCGTCGTTGCGGTTAAGGCCCTTGCACACGTCGTATTTTTACGTGCCAACGACGCGCGTTTTCCAAGTCTCCCAGTAATTAGATTTGCGTACAAACATATTAATTTTTAAATATTCGTATTAGGTAGTATTCGCCGAATACGAATATTCGGTAAATGTCTACTATTCGGCGAATACGAATATTCGTATTCCTATTCGTTGCATCACTACTCAGTACTTAAATGACTAATATCATGTTTTTCACAGGTAGCATGTATCCTGGACATGATAACAACGAATGGAGGCCCTACCCAGTGTCCCGAACACTTGACATTGTTATGCGCACAAGTGGACTGCGCGAAACAGCTCCTAATCACATTATTTCAAATGGCAAACTTGTTGTTATTGCTCGCTTCTATTGTTGTAAGTACCAGTCAAAAATGGATATATAAATTATTTTTTAAGTGAACTACTTAGGCGGCGATTCGATAATTGGATGAGAATTGGGATTGAATATCTCACGATGCGACGCGCGCTTTACTTGTGATAACCAAGTGTACAAACTACAAACACGCTGTGAATGTGTGCGTGAAGACGAGTAGCGTCAGCACATAAAACACACACACACACACATTCCCGAGTTCACCATTGTCTCGGACGGAACCGAGAGCTCCTGCGCTTACACACATTCACAGCGTGTTTGTACAATTGGTAACCACAAGTAAAGCGTGCGTCGCTTCGTCAGATAAAAATACTGTACCGATGTAACAGGAAGATCGTCATTTCACACGTTTACAACATTTAAATTGAACGCAAAAACTATCTATATACTTTATAAGATCTTTGCGGAAAACGAAGCCTCACCAAACGCTTGCTCAGCGATTGTGAGTATCGTAAAAGCAATAGGTGATCACCCTCTTTCAACTCTGGGTGTCGAAAAAGTAAATCGGAATTTTGAGAGTGATGTTACATAACCTTCATCGAGAATTGGGCTATCCAATGCAAAATGAAGTTCCGGAGATTACCCCCTATTATTTTATATATTATTATATTACTAGTTATAGTATAGATAACTGTTTAATAATCACTGCTCCATTGTTTTCGACCGTTCAGGGTTGTAGGATTGAGATAAATAAACTTCCAAAATGTTCACTGTTCGCAGCTTCAGGGAAAATAAAGCGGCGAACTCCCAAGCTATATACAACGTGTAACGTTAAGTGCGCAAAACCTCAGACACCGCAACAGATTTTTAATTCAATTGACCTATTTCAGAGAAAAAAAATCATTAAAAAAAATTGTAAAGGTTTTATGTGCTGTTTTAGTTCGTAAGATTCGTATTTGCATTGAAATAAAAGCTATTATTATCCCGCGTATGAGAAAATTTAAATTGGTCGACAACAATTTGTTTGTTTACCTATTTTGGCGGGTTTGCGCACATGTGATGGCTTGAACTATTAATAAATAGACACGGCAACGTTTTTAAAGAAGATTTTTGAATAATGGGACCTTTATTAAAACCGGCCAAGTGCGTGTCGGACCACGCACAATGAAGGGTTCCGTAGTTGGGATGAATTTATCCCAAAAACAAACTTAACTTTGTAGTTGAAAAATATGTTCTCCCATACGGAATGTATGGGAAAACATGTTTTTGCAACTGCAAAGTTAAGTTGGTCGATGATTACTCGTTAACTTGTAAAGCCTACTTAGCTGTGATAGTTTTCCTTTTAATTTCGTTATATAAACTATTGTTGTGATTTTTTTCACACACCCAAAACCAACCATTTAGCCGGCAGGGGGGGGGACACTTGACTCTAACAAAAATTAGCACTTTAAAGCTTAATATTGCGCAAACGGATCCCTAGATCCAAAAATGGTTTTCACAAACTCGTAATGTTTTTGAAGGACCTTTCCAATGATACCCCTCACCATGGGTTAAAAAAATAAAAAATAAAACATCACCACTTTACGTGTATGAAAGGTACCCTAAAAAAATATGTTTTTCATAATTTTGTTTTACCACTTTGTCGACGTAATTAATATGTATACCTATGCCAAATTACAGCTTTCTAGTACAAAGGGTCTTGGAGCTAGACCGCGGACAGACAGACAGACAGACGGACATGACGAAACTATAAGGGTTCCTTGTTTACTACGGAAACCTAAAAAGCGGTTCAATTGATTCTGCTCGTTATTCTGATCAAACTATTTTCAGGAACGTTACACGTTGTATATAGATTGTGCAATCCACAAAGACGCGCCCCACTCCGCGATTACTGTACTTCTTCTTCTTCTTTTCGTGTCGATGGTACTCTTCTTTATAATAATATTATTTTTATTATAAAATAGCAATAGGCAATAGGCTCGCCCCCTATTACATGGGACTTAAAACATAACTGACAAAATGTGGGTGTACCTGCTACAGGGACACGTCTGCCCAACCCTTCGGGGAAACAAGGCGTGATGTTACTCGTAGGTTATGTGTTTTTATTATATTATATGAGCCCAGTAGGTGGCCACGTTGATTGCGGCATTAGTGGCATTCTTTAGGTCGTCCGAGGTGCAGGTGAACGGGCACATAGGACACTCCAGCAAATGGGGCATAGTCTGATCAGAAGCACCGCATTACTGTACTGTAAGCTGTACTTTATTTAGTACGGAGCGGAGCGGAGTGGGGCGCGTCTTCGTGGATTGCACTATCTATATCTAGCTTTAATAAGTCTGTGTTCTATTGACTCACAGGAAAGTGCAATCCTAGTACAACTTTACGTGTGGTACACCCTCGCGTTTGTCGTGCTGGGGCTCATTGTGAACATTCTCGACTTCCTCTTCAAATACAAATTGGAAGGTACCTCGTGCCTGATCGGTTTCATTACTGAAGTTTGCTTCTTATTTGGTGAGATTCTTTAATAATTTTCTTGGTATATGCGGTTAGCCTTTTAAAATAGAAATGTCATGATGGCCCAGTGGTTAAGGCTGCGCCTCTCATGCACCTTTTGGGTTGAAATCCGGGTAAGTACCAATGTGACTTTTTCATGTATTTCCGAGTTTATCTTGAAAGTTACTGGCATCGGCGAAGGACAGATCGTGAGGAAACCTGGACTTATAGTTAATATAAGTTTAAAATCGCCAACCCGTCTTGTGCAAGCGTGATCAATGCTCGTGACTTCTCTGCAGAAGACTGCCCTGTAGTGGGACAATAATATAATAGGTTGGTATTACTTTGGGTTTTTTCCAGTATTTATTGTTTGGTTGGTCATTCAAGAAACCATTGCGAGTCCTATATTCAGCAGTGGATTTTTATTTAAGGCGTTGTAAGTAGAGATGAAACGGATAGCTGTTTCGTCGGATACTGGATATCCGGCCAACCTTGAAGCCGGTGGCCGAACATTGCCGATTGGCGCATCGTAACGAGCGACCTAGCGTAGGTGGTGCATGAACGGTCAGGCGGACTCGGATGAATTCGGGTCTTTTCGTTCATGACCATGGCCGAAGTTAGCAAGTTTTTCATTTACTTGTTGAATTGATTGCAAACACGATCATTGAGTTTATTAAAAACGTGCTATTGTAGTTTAATTAAAGTTTTTATATATTCTAAAAAGATTAAACTATACCCGAACTTAACAAAGTTTGCCAGAATTTACCTTTCAGTACCCTGCAGCAGCGTATACAGGAAAAGTCTTTTCTGAAGCTGGCGGCTATGAAGACAAACAAAACCGTTTTTTACCTCATATTGCAGAGAAATAGGTATTCATTTACCATAATTTACCTTTAGTGCAGTACGAGTACATTTTTTTTGTTTGTGATGTGGATTAAAGTACCTACATTTTATATTTAGTTTTTTTTTTATCCAGTATCCGGCCGGATACTCGCTTATTATCCGGTATCCGAAAGATATTAAATTTAGGCCGGATACCGGATAGCTACCGGATATCCGTTTCATCTCTATTTATAAATATATAGAATCTAAGCAAAATAAGCTAAATGCAATTTTTCAAAGATACACTTTAGTGCAGTGCATAGTTCGGCTGTGATCATCTAAGGTTCATTGTACACGACACGATTTCCTTACGGTACGGCGTATAAACCGCGCCGTAGATAAAACGTATCTGTCAACAAGATTCCATAGTGATCCATACAACAGATTCCATAATGTATACAAAATATTGTAAAACATTTTAAAAGGGTGGAGTTTCTTGCCCATTCTTCTCCATGCGAAAACTACCTTTTGGAAGGGGCGACAGGAATCAATTCTATTTTTTGTAAATTTTGACTTTCAAAAGTGCCTTTTTGTGCCTAATTGAAATAAATTATTTGACTTTGACTTTGAATACTGACGACTGTGCCAACACATGGCGAATAAGAAAAACGTATGTGTACAAAGGGCCTTATTTTAAGGTATTCCAAGTTAAGACTCGTGCAGACCTGCGCGACGCGCGACGAGCGGTGCCTTTGTGTCGCGTCTCGTGTCGCGCCTGTTTGAATGAGCCTTTAACGGTGATCAAAACTCTTTCTTAAAAACGTGAGGGTGCATTTCGCAATTTTTTTTTTTTTGCCACAACTTGTGTGCTCTTGGCCTCCATCTCACCTGATGGTAAGTGATGATCAGGCCGAAGGTGGAAGCGAGCTTCACCCGGAATCCTCAACCACAGAGGAACTGGCTATCTTACCTCTAACTGCCAAAACATTGTTATGGCGACAGACTTAGATAAGATGGTGGTAGCTAGCCAGGCGGACTTAGAAGCCCTACCACCAACCAAACCGAGCAAAAAATATAATATTTGTTTCTCCTCGTACAGCTATCTCCCGATGCTTACCTCTAGTGGACACTTACAGAAAACACATCGGCGGCGAATCTTCTATAACCTCATAGCCTGTAAATAGTGTTTGTTAAGAAAAATAAAAATCACAAAATAATTTTTAACTTTTTCATTTTATATTTTTGTACTATCTACTATATACAATGTGGATATTAAATATCTATAGAAAAAAACATCATACAACAAAACTTAGAATTAACGCGAATACTAAAATAACACGGTTCCCGCTGAACTCATACACACATTTGCTTATGAATATAAAAAACTTAAATTTTTTAGCCTTCTTTAGTCCAAAATATGATGAGAGCTAAATCTTATACATAAAATTCTCATGTCACAATGTTAGTTACCTTACTCCTCCGAAACGGCTTTACTGATTTTTACCAAATTTTATATGCATATTCAGTAGGTCTGAGAATCGGCTACTATCTATTTTTCATACCCCTAAGTGATAAGGGTTGTCCACCCCAAACAAATAATTGGCAAAACAACGTTTGCCGGGGTCAGCTAGTTTCATTATGATATTTTTTTTAGGGAAATATTAAACTGAGCCTCTAAAATCTTATTCACCTTCTTTAGATAGACACTTTTTTAAATTAATGAACCTGTGAAACTTTTTGCGCTTCTAATAACAAACACTGGTTTTAATAATGATGATGAGCCTCTTTTTAACATTTTGACCTTTTCTCAAATTTGCACGCAGTAACTAAGCTAACCCCGACCTAATGGTTAGGTTAGGTTAGAACTGTGACCAACCGCGCGTTGGTCGCATTTACTTGGCTCTTTAGGTTTTAGTATGTTTAGAACCCCAAAATAGGAATCATAAAAGGTTCAAGCAACCATTATACAGGGTGATAGGGATATCGACGCAAAAGATGTTACCATAGATTCAGAACATGATTCTGAACTCCCCTGCGTTGAAATTGTCTATCGGTATTTTTTTTTAATCTGTTGTTTCATAGAAAAGTGCACAATACCTACGCGATCAAAATGTATGGAACAGCAGATTTTTTTTAGAAAAATAACTGACGAAAAATTTCAATGCAGGGGTGTTCAGAATCATGTACTGAATCCATGGTAACAGTTTTCGCGTCGATGTCCCTGCCACCCAGTATTAGAGTGTTCGATAGTATTGTGAGGAGTACAAAATGGGAATATGTAATTAGAGGGTCGATTCAATACAAATGCTTTTTCTTAAGATACTTATCATATCTCAGAGTATAGCGTGTCCGCTCTGAAATGACGCGCCCCACTACCGCATTACCCATAGAATCCGTATTACCGTGTGCGGCGGGTGGGGCGCGTCATTTCAGTGGACAAGCTATAGGTAGTACAAGAAAATATTTTTTTTTGTATACGTTTGTTTCTTCTGATAATATGAAATTTAAATGCTGTAAGGATAATTCTTGGCGGAATAGCTCCCAAAATAATATAGAACAAAAGAAGTGTGTGAAACTGGACGGAAATTCAATCTCGATGCGATTATATTTGCAAAAAATACCTCTGAATTCATTTTAAAATTAACGCGTCAATGCTTACTCAGGCCCTTTCCGAAATTTGTAATAAACATACTTTTAATAAACGGACTAGTCGTTTAAAAACACGATTATTCCTTATCTTCAGAGCTTTAAAAGGTATGATTCCGAACAACGTTCCACGCACGTAATTTCATAAACACCTATGTAAAATGTATGGGAACCAATACCCTAATTGCGTAACTTATTTTCGTAAACAATTATGCATAATTTGTTTCATTTTCACAGTTCAACAACATTCATTGCATTGTTTACGTTGTTGAGCAGATTTTTTTCCAACTTATGAATCAACGGATTAGCAATCTATTTCAAATCGAAACAGATTGTGTTGTATTACGCAATTAGGGTACCCACTGTAGTGATGCGGCAGCACTGCCGCGTGTAGCGAGAATCGGAATCATAAATCTGTTGTCAAACATATAAAAGAATTATGTTGTCAACCAGCATCTATCTATAAGGCTTTTCTTACAAAGGCACCGTGCTCGCATCCGAAACCCTCCAACCCAGTTTCACTGTATCAATATTAACAATAGATATATACAAAATCGGATACAAACATCTCCACTACATATCTCTAAAGTACTTTTGACATTGTTTAAAAATCTTTACAAATTAATTATTCACTATTGATTGTTGGTTCGACGAAATGAATAAAATAAAATAAACAAAGGCGTTTGTCAAAAAAAAAAAGTTGATAAAATTCGTTTTTTCATTTCGAAGAATATACGATTATTTTATGACTCTCCGAGGCATACAAGGCATGATTTTCATTGAACTACTTATAAGCAAAAGAACACTTTCTTTGAAAATAGCGCAAATTGACGCGTCGATAAAGTTATGTTACAATAAAACGCTAAACAATCTTACTTCGCACATTGGTCATTTATGAAGGATAACACCTAAAGCATGTTACACACTGAGTGAACAGATTCATGCCATTTCGCATTCTTGTATCGCTTGCACATTTTTAATAGAGAAGGATGAAAGTACTGTATTTCTATCATTTGCCCTTTGCACTTGGTGCAGACCGGACGCTCTCAATCGACTTGGAAGTATATAGAGTTGTTAATACTCTTTTAACTTAATGTAATTTATTTAAAAAATGGGAGGAAAGCCGCTAAAGTCGCAGGCACGACAGATAGGAAAATAGTTTTACAGCTCTATATAGTTCACACGGAAATCAAAACAGAACAACATTAAAGTACTTAGTTCTGAATTCAAATTATTATACACGATAAATCTAATAATTGATGGACATGGAAACTAGCATTCGTTTTGTATTCGGAAATCCGATGATACCCGAAAGACATTAAGAAAATATAAATACTGTACATAGTCTACTGGGAGGTTTTTCTAGGCTTGGGCTGCTTTACAAATTATTACCCGAACCCATAAACCCCGAACTTCTTATGACCACGCACCATTTTTTTTTTTTTTACCGTAGGGCATCTCATAGGTGGTTCCTGCAACCATGACTATTTAACCGGTCAATCCTGTGGTTGCCTTAAGTTACTACACTCAAAGCCTCCAACCAGGGCACACATAAACCACGCGCCATTACCAACAGTTCGTTTTTATACTTGAATGGGGTTTTAAAAACTGAAAACTCGTCCGTACGATGGCAGCACTGTTGTGATGTTACTTGCTGTCATTAAGCTGTCATTGATTTGTTTCTGTTGTTAAGTTTTAATTAAAATTAATCGATAAAATATGTGCGACTTTTACAGTGACCCATGAGATGAGATTTAGTGGTAAATTACTGGCTTTCCAATTTTCTCCTTTCTGAGCTTTTTTCCATCGTTTTCTTCTATCAACATATTTGTGAAATAAATCGATCCCCGAATTTAAGAGTTGCGCAAAGGGTCGTATTAAATAATTAATCATTCGTAAAACAATTAGCTTGTTTACAAAAGAAAAATGGGTTTGGTTTTACGTCAAACTCCAAACACAAATGTAATTTTTTATGGTAAAAGTATATTTCTAAATTAACGTATTTGCAAGCAGGCAACTTCCGCGTAAGCAGTGTCAGCGTTATTCTGAGCGATGTCCGTTTTGCGTGGATGTGACGCATTTTCCCCCCCAACTTGTTCTTTTTTAGGTTTCCGTACCCAAAGAGTCCGTCCGTCTATCAGCGGGTTGTATCTCATGAACTGTAATAGGTAGAGAGTTGAAATTGTCACAGATAGTGTATTTCTATTCTATAATAACAAAAATAAAGTTAAAAATTCAAGGGGTCCCCATAAAAGAAACTTGTTTTTTTTTTTGTCTTTTTTTACGCCCTTCGTGTGCGAGTCTGACTTGCACTTGGCCGGTATTTTGTGTTTGCGGTTTTTCTTCGCGTTATGTTTACCTCAAATAAATGTTTTTTAATTTCTTTCTTATTTATTTATTCCACCTTTTAATATGCGAATTAAAATACCAGTCAAATTCTTAAGACACATTACCTTATAAACACTGTTAATTTCATAATCTCTAGGCTCAATTTCCCGTACAATTTTCTGGATCATTCCATCATTTGCTGACCACTCTATCAAAAACGTGCAAGCTATTATTGATATAATTACCCTTAGTTACATAGAAAGGCTCTGTAGGCATATATTTATTTATATAATATTCAAATCTACTGAAAACGAAATCTTATCTAATATACATAAAAGGTTTTATACAAACTAATTCACAAAACGTTATGTTACTCAAGATTTTCGTTTCCGAAACTTATTTTGGCACTAGAAATTATACTGAAAAGTAAAAATGTCCAATTTCTATGTCAAATCCCTTTGAGATCACAACTTAAAAGAAAGTTTTCTTCCAAATATTTTGACTCTACCACAGAATTAATACAGACGGTTCTCTCCGCAAAATCATTTAAATAAAAAGCGACTCTTGCTACGATACAATAAAGTGCAATTCAGGTCGCAAGTCGCTAATTACTTACAGTTATATTCGCCTAGAAGTTGCCTCTCTTTCTATCGCGTAACTCTTATATCTTCTGACTACGTTACGCTCACAGAATTAGCCCGACAAGTCGGGCCCGCCGCGTACTTGTAGCTTCATACCTAAAATGCGGAGTGCGCCTTCTGTTTTATTCTGTGACTCTACTAAATCGCGTAAATATCACTAAGAATAATTTTCGTATTGCGACGACATTAAACTTTTACGCGCGAAATAGTTTGTCACCATCAGAGAAGGAACACGATTTTCTTATCATCGACAATTTTTTTTATTCGAAGTCAGTCGATTTTTTTGTTTTATGCTGCTAATCGCCATTTCAAGCCGTTTTCTTGCTAACATTAAATAAAATTGTAAACAGAAAGATTTATGTTTCACGTCCTTATGCGCGCGTCAGAAAGTTGTCGGCAGTGGCAGTGCTATTTTTTCTACAAAACAGTCTTCACGGAAAAAGATCGTAAGGAACGCCTTAAAAAGCCTCAGGCGCGTCTTCTATATACCTAGCAATTTTGGACCTTATCCCTTCGTCTTTGGACAGGTCCACTCAAATCTGTGTGGTTCTTTCCTTAGTGGACACTAATCTACATGGTCCTCATATGGCCTGACCAAGATTATGTCTGGACTTTAAAAGAGACTGCGACCTCTGAGTTTGTTTCGGCTTTTCTTCTCAGAGTAGTCAGATAGGAAACGCCGAACTCATCTAGCATATTTTTAATATTACTTTTATATGACGTTTAAAAGTGATTCCGATATCCTATTTACAGAATAAACAATTTCACTTCATTTCTTTACAGTATACAATTGTAAAAAAAAAGAACGGTAAAACCATTCTAGACCACCACTGAATTAAAATACCCAATGGCAAGATCATTCTGAGTTTTATTATGACGATAAGAAAATTGTATTAATAATAACTTTTATTTAATGAAGATATTTCATCCGATAATTTCCTACAAGGGTAATGAATCTATCAAATTAGAATAGTCTTGATTGATTAAAAATAATATCACATACTACTATAAGATACTAGAACCCAGCAGTGGGACAAGTAGTGAATAAATTCCTGATTAAAATGTTGAAATTACAACTTGAGCATAATAATTGTAATTTCTATAAGTTTTTTTTTTTTAATCATCAGACAAGCTGGTTTCCAATACGATTCTGTCCTCATCTCAATTCTAATATGACATGCCGCCAAAACTCATCTGACGCGCGCTTTATAAAAAATCTTGTTAAATAGACATCATTAAAATATTATTCTTTTTGAAGACACACTTCCGATTTGCTCGTCCAACTGGCCGATCAGATCATTTGTAACTTAAAGTCTAACACAGATTAATAATTTTAATTATTATGCAACAAATATCTAACGAAAGCTATTATAATAAAAATCTGAAGTTGTGTCTTTCGATCCGAACATCGGACAAGCAAATCGGAAATTCACCCCAAAACATCAAAGAAAAACTAATTGACACATTTCAGAAACCAACAAAAAAACAGAAATCAGACTCACTTCGAAACAAAACTCGAACTTTTCAATATTCCGTTGTATAAAGCGATAGCGTCAGGGTAGTCCGCGAAATTCAAATTTTCTTACGTTTTTTGCAATTTGCAGGTCAGTATCAAGTTGTATGTTGATCTAAATATGATTTGCGGCCGTAACAAATATTTATTAATATAATCATAGTATTAAAAATCATCAATACAACGCTCGAACTGTTTTGATTAATTTGGCAATATTATTGTATGGAAATAAGAAATGTGGCTAACTAAGGAACTAAAATATTATTAATTAATTGCAATTATAACACTGAATTTGATGTTGTAATCGCTTTAGGTGTAAAAAACACATTTGGAAAGTTTCCAAACACTTTTTTTACATCTAAAACTAAGTATTCGGTGTTACGATATTAATTATTGCATTTCATAATCAATATTTTAGTTCGCTAGTTAGCCACATTTCTGATACAGTAATATTGCCAAATTAATCAAAACAGGTAAATATTTGACAGCAATTTGCGACGTTGCCAACTTTCAGAATAAACGCTCTTGAGTGAGTTGTATTGCTGATTCTAATTCAGTAAAGCCACGTTTGTTACGGTCGCTTCCTGACCACTGACCTGCAAATTGCAAAAAAACGTAAGAAATTTCGAATTTCGCGGGCTACCTGAGCGCACCCCCCTTAAACTTCGAACACTGCACGTCACTGTCACACTGAGTTAACTAACACTCTGATTGGCTATCGACACTATTGGTTGCTGGTTATTGGTGGATATTACTGTGGAGCCGGGGGGTATTTTCTGCGGGACCATGCCGTCTATATGCCTGTATTTCTTGAGTCGTGTCCACTGGCCGTTGTTGTAGTTCATTTGGAAATGCATCTCTGAGAGCATCGTGAGGTATGTGTCGTCAGATTGTAGAACATTCTCGATGTTTTCTGATAGTTTGATTGTAACTATGTTGCCAAGGTTCGGACAGGGGTTTTCTGGAAGAAAAATGTTATTGTTTAGACTCTTGAGCCTTGAATTTTGATTAGTTAAGTCCTAAAGAAATAATAAATTATTCAATATTTTTCATCTCACAACCTCAGGCGTATGGTACGCTCCATGTACGTAGTATTATTTTTTTTGACGTAATGACGTTAGAACTAAGTAATTTATTCATTCCTTATTTTTTTTTTTTACCACTGATGGTGATGATCAGGTCGAAGATGGAAGCGAGCTTCACCCGGAATCCTCAACTACAGAGGAACTGGCTATCTTACCTCTAACTGCCGAAATACAACAATGCTGTTAAATAAGGCTATAATGCTTACCTCTGGAGCCGGCCATGAAACCAAGTATAAGCGCCTTCTCTGGTCTCGTGACGCGATTCGCGTTGCGGAACATGTCTTGTGCTTCCAACATTTGTTCACGCTGAAACAATAACAGGTACAGTACAAAATATGTTCTTGTCCCTCGGCAAACCTCGTGTTTCGTCAGTCGTCGGATTTCTATCAGTTGCCCTTTGCACTTGGTGCAGACCGGACGCTCTCAATCGACTTGGAAGTATATAGAGTTGTTAATACTCTTTTAATTTAATGAAATTTATTTAAAAATGGGAGGAAAGCCGATAAAGTCGCAGGCACGACAGATAGGAAAATAGTTTTACAGCTCTATATAGTTCACACGGAAATCAAAACAAAACAACAGTAAAGTACTTAGTTCTGAATTAAAATTATTATACACACGATTGATCTAATAATTGATGGACATGGAAATTAGCATTCGTTTGTATTCGGAAATCCGATGATACCCGAGGGACATTAAGAAAATAGACTGTACTAGATTATAAAAACGAATATTTTGAGCAGACAAGTACGTAAAATACATGCCTTATTTGGCTTTAGCAGTTTTACCATCGAATTCACAGATGACTCCTAACATTGAATTCTTAAAGGTACCATTCCGTACCCGACCGCAGGAGTCAACTGCAGGCGACGTGTCGCCGCGACACGACTGGTTTCTATGAAATACCTTCCGTAGCTAACGACACGTCGTCGGCAGCTACGGGCGAGTGACAGGCGACACGTGCAGCCCGACCGCAAACCAGTAGTGTCACCAACGCTCGAGCGACAACACGTTTTTTCTTAAACATGCTTGGAAATTCAAGCTTAAACTTACAACTTTCTTCGAGATAAATCGAAAATGCTGTACTGGTCAAATATATGTGAGTGCCCGGGCGGCAGTGTTTATATGAAAAGGGTTCCCTCTATCTGGCAGAATCTTGTCGCCTGCAGTTGCCTCCTGCGATCGTGTAAGGAATCATGACTGCAGCGACATGACGCTGCGACACGTCGCCTGCAGTTGTCTCTTGCGGTCGGGTACAGAATGGTACCTTTACGAATTTCGTGCACTAGGCGTCTAGTGGTATTGTATGGTGTGCGGCTAGTTGGCCGTTGCGACCAAGTGCACGATTCGTGTCGGTTTCTATAATTTACCTGATCTCCGTCGTGGTCGTAGCCGTCTAGTGCGTGAGTTCCCTAAAAGTCTTGAGACAGCAAGACTCTCAAGAGTTGCGTTTGAGAATGCGGCCATACTATGTCGGTAAAAGATTCACATAACCTTTTTGAAGTAAACTTCTTTAGGCGCGTTGGACATTTTTGAGATAGGACTAAACCATTGATTTCGCGACACTGACACGCAATTTACCGACACCGTGGAGTAAAAGACATCAACGCGTTGATTACCGCGATGCCCATTTTTTTTTTTCAAGTTTTCACTTCTGTCGGCACTCCCGGAGTGCCACTGTTTTTTTTTTAATTTGTTCACCCCATCCAGACCGGAATGAAGGGGGTTAAGAACCTTGATAGCATTTTAGAGGTATGAGGAACAGAGTGTAAAGTTCACTCATCCTCTATAGTTTAGAGAGGATCCTCCGACCAGACGGGTGTCGTGTCTAGCGGACAACTGCCCAACGATTGATGTTGGGAAGTTATATACAATGTCGTCCATCGGCATGTGTGTATTTTTCTGAATATTCATGAAAAATTATCGAAAATTAACTTTAAAAAGGAGGGGTCTATCTTTAAGATTTTTCATGTTATTAATTTTTTTTAATGTTTTGGGTAGCGTTTGCCATATCTCCGATGTTATTGGCTCGATTTTGATTCTGTTTAGTATTTCTAAAAGTTTGAGTTATTTTATCGGATTAACTAACATTTTAATTAAAATTTGTCGATTATGAAAAAAAAAAAACGGGAGGGGATTTTGTTTTTTTAAACATTGTTTTTAAATAAATCACAAGTGTAAGTCCATAAAACCAGATATCGAAAAAAAAAATAGAAAAACGAAAAAAAAGAAACATGTCAAGATAGACCCCTTTTAAATTTATTTTTCGATATTTTTTCATGAATATTCAGAAAAATGCGGGCGCCCACATGTCCATGGGCGACATTGTATATGCTGTTAGCACGGTAAACTCCAATTGGATTTATGAGACGTCAGTTCTTTGATGCGAAGTTTGCATGTGGCAATGTACAGCATAAAGTAAATAGCAAATGAAGCGTACCGTGAGTGAAAGTCCTCTACGCGGCAACAGCGGTGTTTGCTGCGTTTGTTGCACGTTCTGTTGCGCTTGCGCCTGTACGGTTTGCGTTGTTTGCACGGGAGTGGCCGCCTGGACAACTTGAGTTGGTTGCACCGTTTGCGCTAGTTGTACCTGTTAAAAGGAAATATATTGTAAAATCATTTTGAGAAATTACATAAACATAACATCACGCTCGTATTCCCCGAAGGATTGGGCAGAGGTTGTATAGTAACACCCTCACCCTCAGTTATGTTAAGTCGCATGGAATAGACGGCGAGCCTATTGCCACCGACCGAGCACAAGTCCAGACTCTGGGCTGCTACTGGGAAAATTCCTAATGGAAAAACCAAACTACAGTTTTGTAATACAACACAGATTACAAAATCAATATATAAACAAACATACATAGGTAGAAACTACGGAACGCCATCGATCCTTATATACTCCTTTTGCCTCGTTTACGCATAATGAGGGTGTTACGTTTATACACAAACAATATGCTATATTTAGGATCTTTCATTGGAACAGCTTTTTCGGCCTTTTCGGCAGTTCGTCTGATTCTTTTTTAAATGTATGTTCCTTGATTACTCGAAGAGGGCTACTCGTGTTTTGAATTCGACATATTTCTGTCTCCATTTTTCACGTTTAGTTTGACAGTTCTGCGACAGTGACAGGAACAAAGTTTAGCTAAAGTATGTGCTAAGTTTAGACTGTTCTAAGGATTTCAATAATACGTTTTTTATCTTCTTCATTATAATTACATTGGAAGATGTGTTTTACTAATATTACGTAAGATGTGTGATCCCAAACCAGGCTAAAATAATAGTAAAACACACCTTCTAATATTTAAAAGAAAAAACTTTTTTATAAAAAATACAACTGACTTCCAAACTACAAAGGGAAAAATAACTTTATTTTCAGAAGTCGGTGTCTTTGGATCAGTATTTTAGTTTTTTGCTACCGACTTCCGAAATTAAAGATATTTTTCACTTTGTAGTTTGGAAGCCGGTTGTATTTTTTGTAGAAAGTTTTTTTAATAAGTGTACATGAGCAACGTACCGGCTGCGCGACCTGGTGCTGCAGAGCGGGCTGCGCGTGCGCGGCCGGCAGCACGGCGCGCGCCGCCTGCACCACGGCCGGCATCTGCGGGGTTACGTGCTGGTCACGGGCCGAGATACCCACATTGCGCAAAAACATATTGACACGTTTGTCTAAAAAGATGACACTTGCTGTTCCAAAAGTAACAAACTACTATAGTTTGAGCGAGACCACTACGCATTGTTCCGCGCTTTAGGAATGCATAGCGAGGCGGGGGGCAGCGTTGACCAATGAGCAGCGGGACGGTGTGAGCGTTGAAGACGCGCACATACCTAAGGCGCGGAACAGCGGTTTCAGTCGGTCAGCGTTAGTGAAGAGCAACCCCCAAAATTAATATAGCAAGTCAAATCTAAAGACCAACTTAAAAGAGTTCTATAAATAAAAACATTTCTTATTGTGTCTATAGCTATGTTTGTAACAAACACACATTTCGCGGAAAAACCTTTTGTACAATGTGAAATTTCAACCGTAAATTTATTATTGGTAGTTTTCTCAGCATAGTTAATTTATACAATATCGAACATTTTAATACATTGTTAAACGAGAACAACTACCAACAAATTGTTATGCAGTTTGGCAAACTTTATGTTTTATTACTGGTTTTGAATAAATTTATAAACCAGTGTGGTCACAGTGGGACCAAAGTGTGATAAGAGCATAATCATAATTTGAACTGAAGGTAACTACAACATGGCAAAATAATAACCACAATTTAGCCTGATAGTGTCCAAACTTGACCAGACAGTGACCACAATATTATGTTCAGTGTAACCATAATTTGGTCAGAGTGTGACCACAATTTGGCCAGTGTGTGACCACTATTGGCCACACAGCGACCAAAATTTGCCATTTTTTTTAAATTGTATCATACTCACGGGTTTGATATTCTGCAGAAGCACTGCCTTGCCGCCTGGCTGCAGTATGACAGTGGAGGTGTTCAGTAAATTCTGTGTGGACAGTAGCAGAGGTTTCCCGCCCGCCGGGCCGGCTATCAGGAGCTTCGGCTGTTGACCTATTACTATTGGTTTTGCGCCGGTGCCCTGTAAAATAGAAAATTGATTTAGAATAAAGTAAATATTTGATACTTGCATAAATTCACGCCCTTTTCCTATGGGGCTGAGACTACAGAACGCCATCTCCAACAATCCTTACATACTCATTTTGCTTAATTTACGTAAAGTATTATTTATTAACATTTCAAGAAGTTAACTTAGTATTGTGAACATCTCATCATAAGCAAAACGTTCACTGTACCGAATAACTACTCTGTGGCCAAAACTAAATTAAAAGAATGGTTGCTGGGCCGCACTTATGAGGAAAAAGAAAGTTTACTTTGCTGCACATGTGAATACACACTCTCTGAAGGAATACATAGGTACTCTCACTTACACTCACACCACACACTTACTCACCTTAACTGTTTTGTATGTATAATTTATGTTATTTGATTTTTGCACTTAAATTATTGTAAATTTAATAAGAACTATGAATAATAATATTGCGCTAGCAGAACGCATTAAAGTTGTTAACTTTGTGTAGTGTTTGGGTCACCAAGATACAGGCTGTGCCTAGTTTGGGACCCGCTGTCTAATTCTAAGTCTTCTCTTAGTGAGAATTTCATACCATGCTATTTAGGTTGTATATTTATGAACTTTGTGTAAGCTAAATAAATAAATTTGAATTTGAATCTCAATAAATAATGGAATCAGGCATTCATTTGCGAAAATATACAGGGTGGCAGGGACATCGACGCGAAAACTGAAACCATGGATTCAGTACATGATTCTGAAGCCCCTGAGTTGAAAATAACCGACGAAAATATTCAACGCAGGGGTTCAGAATCATGTACTGAATTAATCCATGATTTCAGTTATCGCGTCGATGTCCCTGCCACCCTGTATGAAAAAATTTAATTACAATAATATCTGAGAAAACATATTATAGTTCGAAATATTATGTGTTGTCTTGTTATTACGAAAAAATACATTATTATTTATCAATTGGAACTAAAATGTATTTTCTATTAAAATGATGGATTAGCGTGTGATTTAAATTGCACGTAGGTCGAGATTGAAAAAGTACTTCGAGATTGAACAAGTACTGATTGTAAGATCGTCCGTGTCTAACGAACCGAATCAATGGATTGCTTGTTGATTAGTGTTATAGTACTAGTACAGAGCGAAATCAATTGGATTTCCCTTAGACCCTCCTTACCAACGGATTACTTGAATCACAATTCAAGTAATTTACACTATTTTACAATATTTTCAAATAACAGTGGTAACAGGTATGGGAGGACAGTGTAGGTGTTTCAACAAGTACCAGGTACTTAACAAAATAGAAAATACAGCGTTCTCACATTCACAAAATTGAAAAGAATCTATACAAAAGATAAATCCTTACAGATTATAAAACAAAGTCCCCCGCCGCGTCTGTCTGTTTGTATGAACGCGATAAACTCAAACACTACCAAACGGATTTTCAAACGGTTTTTACCAATGGACCGAGTAATTCATGCAGGTTTTAGTGTATAATTCATTAAGGTTTTGTGTAAATTGGCTAAAATTTGACGATTATTGTTGAAGATGTCGGAAAAAATCATGCCGACTGGGAACTTTATTGGCGTGCGCCGCGGAAATCGTTAAAGTTACATAAAATTTATGTACTACAGTATTGTACATCTTAAAAAGTACAACAAAAAAATCCGCGATGGCATATGTCTACCTTCTAAGGATGACCCACAATAACCATTTTTATCTTTCAAAATTTGATAAAAATTTAATTATCATTTCCGAAGCTATATTGACCGGTATTTTATTAATCCTTATCCAATAAACTATGTTACTTAAATTGAGCACTTAATTTAGATTAAAATATGCCTTGACATCATTTCATTTAAATGAATGGTTTAAAAGATATCACAGATTCAAAAGTACGCGTAACAAAGTAATTATGGTTGACGGCAACGCGGGCGCAGCAATAGGAGCCAATGACCTATTCCTCGGCTATTAGGTATGTAATCCCGGTATCGGTAGTACGTTCCCATGGGATATTTCCCGACATCCACGCGGGCGAAGCCACGGGCAAACGCTAGTTAATTAATAAAAATAAAAACCAATTTTAATTAAATAAAACTTTATCCCTGATACATTTCACATACGCGTTCCCACCACTGGAGAGCGACACACCTGTCGAAAGTCGAAACGTTTCCAAATATACTATAGATAACCTGAACCACAGATGTACTCACGTGCACTATCAGCGGGCTGGAGAGCGGCGGCGTGCTGGGCGCGGGCGGCGCGGGCGCGGCCGGCGTGCTGGGGGGAGGGGACGGCGGGGCCGCCGAGCTGTCTGTGGTGCTGGGGGTGGCTGTACGGACACAATACTTCACGTTACTAATGTCCAGAAAACTTTAAAAGCATAGGGTTAAAAATGTCTACCTTTTAAATCTAGTCACAATCTCATCTCAGCGACAAATGTCAAAACTTGTCAAAAATGTATGGAAATTAGAGGTATTTTTGACAGACTGAGGTTAGAATGCGAACTTATTTACAAATACGGGAATGACTTCTCTGGTGACTCGTGGACTAAAATACCTATCACGTGGGTCCCAATACACGGTGGGCAACACCACGGCAGAACAGAAACGTTAAGATCGTTTATTCTTAAAGTTGGCAACGTCGCAAATAGATGTTAAATATTTCGCTGTTTTTTTTAATTTGGTTATTTTACTGTATGGAAATAAGAAATGTGGCTTACTAGCGAACTAGAATATTAATAATAATGAATTGCAATTTAACACTGAATTTGATGTAGTAACCGCTTAAGGTGTAAAAAAGGCATTTGGAAAGTTCCCAAATACTTCTTTTACATCTAAAACTAAACATTCGGTGTTACGACATTAATTATTGCATTTCATAATCAATACTTTAGTTCGCTAGTTACCCACATTTCTTAATTCCATACAGTAATATTGCCAAATTAATCAAAACACGAAAATATTTGACAGCTATTTACGACGTTGCCAACCTTTAGGATAAACCCTCTTAAAAGTTATTTATGTGGAAAAAATCAAATTTATCAGCCAACCAAAGACTAGTTTCTGAATCCCTATTGGATACTGAACTGCACCCTAATTACGTAACACACTTTAAATCACAATCCGAGAGTTTTGAAGAATACTGATGATAACCCATTGCATCATAGGTTTGAAAAATTCGTCAGCTCAACAAAATTAATAACGCAATGGACGTGGGTGAACTGTCAAAATCAAACCCATTGCGATCAATTGTCATTTTGTGTGTTCTATTTTCTTAATGTTCCTCGGCAAACTTCGTGTTTCGTCAGTTGTCGGATTTCTATCAGTTGCCCTTTGCACTTATTATTTATTTATTTAATACTTTAAGCACATATATGTACAGAGGCGGACACTTGGAAGTATTTATAGTTGTTAATACTCTTTTAACTTATGTAATTTATTTAAAAAATGGGAGGAAAGCCGCTAAAGTTGCAGGCACGACAGATAGGAAAATAGTTTTACAGCTCTATATAGTTCACACGGAAATCAAAACAAAACAACAATAAAGTACTTAGTTCTGAATTCAAATTATTATACACGATAAATCTAATAATTGATGGACATTGAAATTAGAATTCGTTTGTATTCGGAAATCCGATGATACACGAGGGACATTAAGAAAATAGAAATACTTTACTACGCAGTTACCTCGCAGGTCTATGATACCAATCGAAATGTTGTGAATGTATGTTCCAATTAGATATCAGTTTATAGATAATAAGTCAAATTATGGTGCAGTGAAGGTACAATATTATTAACTAAATAAAATAAAAAAAATTGAAAGAAACTTTTTTTTTTTTCAAAATTATTAATTAATTAAATTAAATCAAATAAAAATAAATGTAAGAATATTTTTTTTCAAATTTATTATTTAATCAAAATTAAATTATAAAAAACCACATAAATAAAAAGAATTAACTAGAAATTAGGATAATGAGGTAATTAACTACATATTATTAATTGCTAAGACTGCTATCAGCATCAACATTCCTTATTTTTAAGCTGTCATAAAGGGCTTTTTTAGTTAATGACGAGGCAAGGCAAATATGTCTATTTTTTCAAAAGGGTTGCTGAGTGTTTTAACTAATCGCTGGAGCGGCGCTCGCTGACCCACATTCGTACGACATGGGGTAGTCGCGCGCTTATCAATGCATTTCAAGCAAGCAGTAAACTGAAGTCTGATACTGATAAGTCGAGTGCAACGACTGATTTGATCAATTTGATAACGAAACACGGTTGGTTCGTAGTTTACCCGTGTCATCAATACTACATTACACAGCTATTAATATTGCACAGAGAGTTTTTAATTAAATGAAATGAAAGGTAACAAAAATACTTCATTTTTCTTGGTAGTCTAACTGCCTAGATAGATAGAAGATAGAATATTCTTTATTATATAGACCATAAAAATTACAGACATTAACATATAAATTTTACATTGGGTGACACAATGGGCGGTCTTATCGCTAAAAGCGATCTTTTACAGACAACCTTTGGATGGATTTAAATGGAAAAGGAGAGACAATACTGCAGGTAGTCAGTGGTGTACCATTTACATATACAACAGAATACACAGATACATAAAGCATATAATTACCTATATAAATATATATATATTAGATAGATATACATAAAATTATTAACATGAAACAAGAGCAAGGAACTATATGTAATGACGATGTTTAAGGAGAGAGAAAGTGTTTTTTTACCAAAATTTTAAAAGTAGCCTAGCCTTTTTTCCCAACTATGTTGGGGTCGGCTTCCAGTCTAAGACAGTATTTTACATGGAGCGACTGCCTATTGGACGTCCACAACCCAGTAACTGGTTAATACGATACCTCTTGGTAAGGCTGCCTGTCCACTGGAGCGGAGCGAGTCAGCAGAGCGGAGAAATGTGCCAAATTAGATTTGGCATATTTCCCCGCTTCGCTGCCTCGCTCCGCGCCAGTGGACAGGCAGCTTAAGACTGGTTGTCAGACTTTTGGGATTCCGACGACTCGTAACGACTGTCAAAGATCCACGAATGACAGCCGGGACCAACGGCTTAACGTGCTTTCCGAGGCACGGAAGAGTCTCGGTATGTAAAGATCGTAACTGTAATTATCTATAGTCTTCATTTATTTTTGTTGCTTATATATTTAGTAAGTACGTATTTAAGTATCTATAATTTAGAATATGTATATATCTGTGTATCTATTCTAGTATATTTTATACTTATTATTTGCACCAAAGACAGCCCCATTTTATGTCCAGGCAAATCACTGTCCATTCCAAGGTTGCCTGCGAAAATGCTTCGAGCTTAAGTTAAACTCACCATTAGTGTTCTCGTCCGGTTTGGGCATGGTGTAGTTGTTGAGTCCCTTGGCGTAGTCGGGCGGCGGAGGAGACGGCGGGGCGGCCGCAGCGGCCTTCTTAGCTCCTTCCTCCATTTCTGTATAGACGGGGGTTGTGATTACACTGTGTTCTGCATGTGTGTGACTTACATATTGGGGTGATGGCATTATCCAAATGTACTTGAATAAAGTACAGTTAAGATTGTTTACTCAAAAATGCATGTAATGTGGTCATTATTTTGACAAACTTGTTTGAGCAAAGTCGACCTTGCCGTTCTGTTTCAAGGAGCGGCCGGCAAAGTTTTGCTGGTCGCTCTAACAGGCCGGCAAAACATTGCCGGCCGCTGTTTTGACGTTTCAACGTTTTAAACAATCAAATGCAAAAAGATTTTATTTAAAACACAGCTGTTTGTATTTATAGAGATAGGTACAAAAAGATTTTATTCCATATTTGGCTGTATAGTTCCAACTACCATTGTTAAAAAAAAACAAAGAAGTAACAAAAGCGCGGTTCAGCGAAAATTTTATTTTTATTTAGTGACTTTTTGCTAAAAATGAGCTCTCAAAGCGAAAATTCTTCCGATTCAATGTGTTTAACACCGCCAGACATTAAAGATGAAGCTAAACTAATTTAGCTTCATCTTTAATGTCTGGCGCCACCACCACACAACCACTAATGGTTGAAAATTTAATACCGCGAAACTCAAAGGAAAAATATAAGCTTGCATATGAAAAATTTTTGCAGTGGAAAATCAGTAGGAAATCTAAATCTTTACTTGCTGGTTTTATTTAGATTAGGTACTTGCATTTTTGAGTAAAGCACTATACAAGCCTTGGCCCACTATGACTGCTTCGCTGGTCACGCTATGATTGCCTCGAGCTAGCCTAGCTACGCTCTAGGCCTTCCAGCTTGGCCATCATTGCAGCCCTTGCTGTCCTCGCTGTAAAGGCCTCGACCTACGGCCTCGGCCTTTATCTCAGCTCGTCCATCAAGTGCTGCACGCTGACCGCGCTGTATCGGCCTGGAGCTGCGCTACGCTGCGCTGTCGGCCATCATCAGCGCGACCAGCAAAGTAGTCATTATAGACCGCGGCAATAATGTACTATAATTGATTCAGGAGTGACCTTGCGGAAATCCATTATAAAATACAATAGACGTGGATATATTTAGTAACCTGTTCCGCTTAGCTATTTCTAAAGAGCCATTAAAAAACCCCTGAGAGAAATCAATTGATTTTGATTATATTTTTTTTTTTCTGACATGGTTTTTTTTAGAAATGGCTAAGCGGAACGGTTACTAAATATATCCACGTCTATTGTATTTTTTTAAAATTACAGTTAAAACAAAAATAAGCAAGCTGAAGTGGCAAAGGGCCGGCCATATTAGCCGTAGAACCGATGACCATTGGGGTAGACGTGTTCTTGAGTTGAGACCGTGAATCGGCAAACGTAAGGTAGGACGCCCTCAGGTTATTTGGAGCGACGATCTTCGCAGGGTGGCTGGTAGCAGCTGGATGAGAGTTGCCGAGAATCGAGCTGAATAGCGTGCAATTGGAGAGGCCTATTTCCAGCAGGGGACTGCTGGAGGCTGATGATAATGATGAAACCAAAAAAGGTATGCGCTTTAGCAATCATCGTGCGAGCACGAACTTCGCGGCAATGAATGTTACGCTGTCAAATCGCTTCCGTAGATGGCGACACTGTCGCCTGTCCTCATTTCCATAGAATTCCATAGAAACAAGTTATATCGCTGCGGTCTGCCATAGCGATTTAGCGATAAAGTATGGTGAACTAAGTACATACCGAGTTTCCTCCTCTTCTTGATCTGCGCGTGCGTGGCCGGCTGCTCCGTGATGTCCAGCAGCTTGATGCCGGCGCGCGGAGCGGGCCGCACCGCGCCTCGCCACGTGCCGCCGCGCGCGCCGCCGAAGCGGGACGGGAGGCCTTTGAGCGGAGCTGGGGGGGGGACGTGGAGTGTTACATTGTGACTAGTATATATAATTTGCATTCCAAACATGTAAACAAACTCGAGTTTTAGGAAAAACAACTGTAATGCCTACAAATAAGGTTCAGTTTGCGCTACAACTTCATATTTTTTATAACTTTTTCAACAGTACTAGTCAGTCTAAAATCAACTTTATTTGCACTTTCATAAAGTTCATGTTTGTTTAAGTGGAAATAACATCAATTGGAAACAAGGTTATAAATAGACTTTACATACATAAACTCATGCCTTCTTCCCATGGGGTTAGGCAGAAACTACAGAACGCCACTTGCTACGCTCCTTACATACTCCTTTTGCTTCGTTTACGTTCATACATCTATCTGTTCATACACGCACGCCGGTGACTATACTCCATAGGTTTAGGTAGTTAAATAAAGGTAAACAAAAAATACCACGTGACAAGACAGCTGTCAAGTAACCGACTAAACGTAATACCTGTCACTTCAGTTGTCATGCTGTTACAGTTGTACTCTTCAATTTAGCAACGTTATAATTCGTTGACGTTCAGAGTATGGGCTCTTTACAATAGACAGATTACAAAATATGATAATAACATCATAAATCTAACTAAAAATTGTGCTCAAGCAGTTACATCTACGAATAGTAGTTTAAGAATAAATTATAAAGTTTAAAACATACATTATTAAAAGAGGAAACTATTGTAAAAATCTAAAATTTTAATTTGGTTTTATCGTATTTCTGAACATGAAAGTGTCATCTATAAAACCCTTTTTACGATTTGTTTACCTTTATTTTACTACCTAACCTATGGAGTATAGAATAACTTACCAACAAAATAACACTACACGGCTACACAATTAATAACCCAAAGGAATCACTATGTCAATGACTATTAATATTAAACAGTGATAAACGATGAGTAATGAATAAAATCGATTGTAAGTTAAAATAGGGATGAAGACTAAATATTTTTTGTCCCTCATGTAGACTATTAAAAAATATTGGACACGTAATTTTTCTTTTTAGGGTTCCGTAGTAAACAAGGAACCCTTATAGTTTCGTCATGTCCGTCTGTCTGTCTGTCTGTCCGCGGTCTAGCTCCGAGACCCTTTGTACTAGAAAACTGTAATTTAACATAGGTATACATATTAATTACGCCGACAAAGTGGTAAAACAAAATTATGAAAAACATTTTTTTTTAGGGTACCTACCTCCCATACACGTAACGTGGTGATGTTTTATTTTTTTATCCCATAGTGTGGGATATCATTAGAAAGGTCTTGCAAAAACATTATGAGTTTGTAAAAACCATTTTTGGATTCAGGGATTCGTTTGCAAAATATTAAGCTTTAAAGTGCAAATTTTTGTTAGAGTCAAGTGTCCCCCCCCCCCTGCCAGCTAAATGGTTGGTTTTGGATGTGTGAAAAAAAATCACAGCAGTAGTTTATATAACGAAATTAAGAGGAAAACTATCACAGCTAAGTAGGCTTTACTAGTTAACGAGTAATAATCGACCAACTTAACTTTGCAGTTGCAAAAATATGTTTTCCCATACATTCCGTATGGGAGAACATGTTTATCAACTACAAAGTTAATTTTGTTTTTGGGATAAATTCATCCCAACTACGGAACCCTTCATTGTGCGTGGTCCGATACGCACTTGGCCGGTTTTTTTACGTTATCATTAGATTACGGCCATACATTGAGTTAAAATGTGCCATGACGTCACCAATATGTAGATTTTATACTTGTGACGTAACGCCCCTCACTCCCCAACTTTAATGCGTTCTATCTAAGTCATTTTTTATTTTAGTGATAAAGCAAAAATTACGTGTCTAATATTTTTTTATTATCTGACTGACGGACTAAATGTTTTTTTTTTTTTTACCCAGACGTCTTCCCTATTCATACACATAATAAGAACTGATCAGAAGAGCTTGTTTGTTTGAACCTCAGACCAACAAAAAAAAAAAGGAAGACGGCGCGCCGCGAACATCAAAAATGAAGCCACAAAACCGTGCTCCTGCAAATAAATACACACGCTCACGCACACACCTACACTAAGGCGCCATCTCCACGGGCGAGAAAATCGCGGCGATAGTCTCGTCGTGCCATCAAATTCAATAGGAACTCTATGAATCCATCTCCACACGGCGATATCATCGCAGCGATAATTTGAAGGCACAACGTGACTATCGCCGCGATTCTCTCGTCCGTGGAGATGGCGCCTAAAACCATGCATGCTCATCGCTTTTAGTCTACGCCTACTACGTCATGAGTCGTCGTCTAGTTAACATTGATAGAAAATAATATAAATTATACCTTCCTGTGTAGTGAAAACTTGTAAAAACAATAGCAAATCACAAAAAAGTCTCACGGAATCACTTTTCACCCCTAAGTACTTGAAATAACATCGTTTTTTAATAATTATGAATTTTTGATTACTTGGAACAAATAACCTCAACATTCAACAAACGAAAGCAGTGACAGTAAGTGCGAGGGTTGCCATAATATGATTTAAATTTTTCCCATTCGATTAAACAAATTTAAATACAATTTCTTACTTCGAGTTATAATTTATTCACGTTTTCTTTTTTATGTATTTTAGATTTCCAATTAATACTGTATCAAAAAGTAAATGGATAGTAGCTATAAGATATAGTCGGAATGATCCAGAATGGCATCGAAAACCAGCGTGGTTTGTTCCGATCATTTAATAAATAACCTACCTACGTTTATTCAATTAATCTTGGACTTCGCCGTGTGATCAAAAGCTATATGGTTTAAAAAAACTTTTTGTTTGTTACGATTTATCTTGATATTACTTTTTCTTAATCAGTGGTTTTGTTGTTGTGATCTTATTGTATTTAGTAAAGTTGATTGAAAATATAATTACCTATATTATTTCAAAACAATTTACATAATTACTTCATACATACCTACGACATTGTTATGATTTACGCTTCAACAAACTTATAATTGAATTTCTATGTGCATGGTTATCGAAAGAAGCTGTATTTCACTTCTTTCGATCCCAAGACACTGTCGCGGGCAGGGTTAACTTACACCTAAAGACATACCCTATAGTAGAACTAAATATATGCTAATGTTAACTCTTACACACTTCACACCCTCGCACTAGCGTACTCTCACCCACATCACACAATTAGGCGCATTTTTCACCTTTTTCTCTCTGTATTAAGCGCGTTCAGTTATATAAAGTTATCTGCTTTTTCTATAATTTAAAACTAACCTACTTATTTATATTTTGACTTTTTTACATTAAATTGCAAATTAATGGATAGTTCTAAAGGCCCGTACGGAACCTCACTCAAAACTCAAGCATTACATAAAACTCGTTTAAAGCCTTTTGATTGGTTGAAACTAGCTTTAAGTAATGCTTGAGTCTTGAGTGAGGTTCTGTAATACGGCCCTAAGTGGAAGAGCGGAGTCTCCCAACACAACAATTCTTGCTTTAAAGGTGCATTTTTTTTTGTGATGTAAAAAATTTAGATTTTTCGGTATAGGGGTCCTTCTAAACAATTAAGGTACAATACCATTAACAATATCTTACTTGTACTGACTTGTACAATATTAGCCTACCTATAAAATATTATTACCCAGGTTATGGGGATTTTTTTTACAAATGGCAACCCTTCGACTCACACATAGTTAAAAAGGTGGCTTCACTGCTTCAGTATTGATTGTTCGCGGCGCGCCGTCTTCCTTTTTTTGTTGGTCTGAGGTTTGAACACGCTAATCTCCTAAAAATCTTTTTGCATCTGATAGCCCAATTTTTGAGGAAGGCTGATAGGCTATTTAACATCACGCTAGGAGCCTCAGGAGCCGAGCATAGCGCGGGCAGAGAATGCGATGCGACGGGGTGGGTCGAGGGAACAAGAAATTTCACGCGGGCGAAGTCGCGGGTAGAACCTAGTTTTATTTTATCATAGACTAGCTGCGCCCCGCGGTTTCACTCGCATAAGTCTCGATCCCGTGGGAAAAAAAAAGTATCCTATGTTCTTTTCCAGGGCATCATCTATATATGTGCCAAATTTCATCCAAATCCGTTCAGCCGTTTTAGCGTGAAAGCGTAACAAACAAACTTACTTTCGCATTTATAATAATATTAAGGATGTTCACAATCAGCTTATAATGTTCCCACTTCTGGGACACAAGCCTCCTCTGGATGAGGGGGAGTGGGCCGTTATCTACCACGCGGGCCCAGTGCGGGTTGGTAGATCTTCTAATCTTTTTTTATTTTTGGGACAGCGATGTAACATCTATGTTATCTATGTTACATCGCTGTCCCCGGCGAATAAAATCGTAATCGTAAAAACCAAATTTTACAGAAAAAATAAAAACAGTTTTTTGTGAAAATCTTATTAACATATACATAGTGAATTGTTCAAATGCCAAAAGAAAAGTGATTTTTAACCGACTTCCAAAAAGGGGGAGGTTATATGTTCGTCGCCGATGATTGTTTGTTTGAAATTTGAAAGGGTGTGCTCTCGAATTGGTCCCATATAAATTTTATTAACTTTGCTTGGATAGTTTTTGAGTTAGCTACAAAATACGTATTTTTTTCCCACTTAGTATGTAGATGATATGTTAAGTTTCTGTCATTGGTAGCAGGTAGTGGTATTCGAATGTGTGTGGGGTAGGTACCACAACTAAAAAGTGAAAAATAAAAACTGTTTACAAAAAAAAACAACAGACCTCCAAAAAAAAACACTACAAAGTGAAAAATAACTTTAATTTCGGAAGTCGGTGGCAAAAAACGAAAATACAAAACCCAAGACACCGACTTCCGAAATTAAAGTTATTTTTCACTTTGTAGTGTTTTTTTTACATTCATTACAATACACCGTAAAATCTCGTAACTTCTGAAATAACCGTAGGAAATGAATGAAAAAAATTGACAGAGTGTAATCGAACCTCTAAATATCGAATATGCAATAAACATTGACATATATATTACAAAAAACTATCGTAATAGCACATTACCATTTTATTCGCCGGAGACAGCGAAATGTCTTCGAATTTTTGGTTCTAGGACACGCCGGTTTCTTCACGATGTTTTCCTTCACCGTTTTGAGAGCAGTGGTGATGAAATTATTTATACAAAGTAGAGAAAACAAAAGAAAAAAATTTGGCGTGAAAATTTTAATATTCGGGTAACCGAAAGTGTGTGCTATGGGAATTTTATATGAATTATTGAAATTTGGACAGGCCAACGTCTGTCAGGCCGACTCAGGCCTGCTAGTGTAATGTATATAGTAGTATGTATGTGTATTAGTATGTGTGTAGTGTATATGTCTAATTGTCCCAGACAATTACTGTCGTGGCAGAAAACACCGCTTACTGGCTGTTCCAAGTTGCCGTACTGTTGCACACTCCAAGTCACCTATTCCTCGGACATTAGCCGCTATTAACGCTCTCCTGAACTCAAACACAGATCTTGATATGTTTGCGAATGAATGGAAGATGATACTGTCAGAGTGTTTGAATTTTTGTGAGGAGAATGCATGTTTGTGTTAAATAAATTATATATTTAAGTAGAGTAACTGGCTTCGGCCGTTCTATTAAAAATAAATAAATATAATTATAACTTACTAGTATCAGTCATCTTCCTAGGCATGCCCCTACTGCGCACAGGCACGGTCGGCGCCTGAGCCTTCTTCTGATTGGCTTGCACCTCCGTCGCCTTAGCCAACAGCTCGCTACGTAGGGCTACGGATTTTGGCTTGCGTTTTAAAGTGAAGTGCTTTACTGGATTAGGTTGTTGGCCCACCTGGAATAAAATGTATAGTGTTTTGTTAGATAACTAGCAATGCCCGTGGAGCTCATAGCTAAATACTAACAAACGGCAGCTGGTCATCTCTTAGCTGCCACGGTTTATTTTAACATTTTTTATTTCAATTTTTGAGTTGTTTTTATTTTTGTAACGGATGCTTTTGACGTGCACGTTTTTTACATTGTTCTCACATATATAATTTCAACATAAATGATGTAACCAATATTTTGTAACAATATTTTGATTTAAAAGAGTATCCGTGGAGTTTCTTGCCCGTTCTTCTTCATAGGTAATATTTTGATTTAAAAGAGTATCCGTGGAGTTTCTTGCCCGTTCTTCTTCATGGGTAGGTACCTACTACGCTTTCGAATGGGCAACTAGCTTCTTTTTCTGACTGACCGACCCCTTGACAATTCGAAAGTATCTGTAATTGGTTTATTTGAAATAAATTTAGGTTCCATCAGGTTAAGCTACGCTTGCCGGGGTTGTGTGACCATTTCTACATACCGAGACTCCTCCGTACCTCGGAAAGCAGGTTAAGCCGTTGGTTCAAGCTGTCATTCGTGGATCTTTGACAATCGTTACGGGTCGTCAAAAGCCCGAAAGTCTGACAACCAGTCTTACCAAGGGGTGTATTAACCTAGTTATTGGGTTGTGGAGGGTCATATAGGCAGTCGCTCCATGTAAAATACTGGTATTCAGCTGCATCCGGTTAGACTGGAAGCCGACCCCAACTTAGTTGGGAAAAGGCTAGACAGATTGATTAACTAGCTATGCCCGTGGCTTCGCTCACGTAACTGTATTTTTTTGGCATAAAAAAAATATTTTATACTAGCGACCCGCCCCGGCTTCGCACGGGTATAAACTGGGTTTTTTATATATTTTTTTTATACATATAAACCTTCCTCTTCAATCACTCTATCTATTAAAAAAAACCGCATCAAAATCCGTTGCGTAGTTTTAAAGATTTAAGCATACATAGGGATATAGGGACAGAGAAAGCGACTTTGTTTTATACTATGTAGTGATGGTGATGAATAGCTGCTGTCCGCAGCTTCGCCCGCGTGGACCCTAATTATTTTTCTGAAATAAAAGTAGCCTAAGTTACTCCTCATAACATCAGATATCTGCCAGTGAAAGTCCCGCCAGCCGTTTCGGAAATTAGCCGGCACAAACAGACAGACAGACAAAAACCTTAAAATCTTTAATATGCATTTAGTAAAACGCTGTTATTTTGACATTACAAACAGACCATTCATTTTATTTATTTGTATTTGATTACGTTATGGATGGCGTGGCAGCACACATTATTGAGCACCTATTAAAGTTCTTTTGTAAAGCCAGTAAATGCATTTTATTTTTATACAGGATAGAAAATATTTATTGATTAATGAAGTGTTCTTTTATCCTTTACTAAAAATATATAATTATATTCTTATCAAATTATTATGGGGAAAAAGCACATCAAAAACTATGCACTTATTTTGCCTTGGACTCCAGTTTAATCACAATCAGATAATGCTCAATAATAACATATCACCATGTTCCCTTAATCAACATACAGGGTGACAGGGACATCGACGCGCAATTGATACCATGGATTCATTACATGATTCTGAACCCCCTGCATTGAAATTTTTCGTCGGTTATTTTTAAAAAGCTTCTGTTTCATAGAAAAGTGCAATACGTACGCAGTCAAAATGTATGGAACTGAAGATTTTTTTTTTTCAGAATCATGTCCTAAATCTATGGTAACCGTTTTTCGACGTCCCTGCCACCCTGTATACAATAGTGATGTGCCGGATCGTTAAAAAATGTGATCCGCGGATACGGATACGGATCATAAGATAGATAGATAGAATATTCTTTATTATGTACACCATAAAAATTACAGACACAAGGACATAAGGATCTAGATCCGCGAATACGGATGCGGATTCTTCAGATTCAGCAGGAATTATTTATGATCCTCATCGTAATTGACTTTTGGGGGACAAGGCTGCTAAGTCATTCTTTATTAAATACAATTTACCATTACTCAATATTAATTATGACGTAGGTATATTTTTTTTAAGTTCTTGAAAACAACATAGTTTTAATTGATGTGTTAACTCACATTATTGTTTCAATTAGCATAGCACAAATATTAGAGGTTTGATCTCACTACAAAGATAGTTTAATTACTACCTTATAACTTAATTTACTGGTACTTACTCTACCTACTTGAATTATAATAAATATGATTAATTATTATTTTCCTAATTTGCATTGAAGTTAACAGTATTTAATTGCTACATATCTTTAAAATTTCATACGTATACGTAATGAAATGTATTAATATAAAAGATCCATTCAAGATCCGCCAAAAAGTAACGGATACGGATAAAGATCTTTTTTCTCCCTCGGATATCCGGCACATCACTAGTATACAATGTGGACTGTGGAGACAAAAATACAACAATAAATGAAAATACTGGCAATACTAGAGCATAGGAGTATTTTTAAACTATCGATAAAACTTATCAGCAAATTTTAATAAGTGGATTTTTAAAACAAACTAAATAGAAGTGAGGTGCCCACAATGGATTTAGCCAATCTTTGATTAGCAATATTGACTAAACTAATTAATTAATAATATTTGTATTGCATACTGGGAACGTCATTAGATACATATACAAAGTTTAAATTAAAGTTGTACTGTCATTCTCACATTATATAGCAATGATAAAATAATTCTTCTAATCAACTCACCACAGAAACTAAAGCATTCTTATTCAAATACAGGCACTCTAGTGGTAACAGTCCAAGGTCTGAATGCTTAGCTAATGCTCGCCTCAGTTCACTGATCATATCACTAAAGATCGGTCTAGTCTCATCAAATTCTGCAATCTCTGTGTTGAGGGTGCCCGCTGACGGGAACGTCTTGAGGGTCTCTGCCAGCATGGCCACCCAGAGGTCTGAGTCCACTGCTGCCACTTCGATGATCTCTTCGAGTTCATTTCGCCACTGGAAAAGGGGAAACAGTTATCATTTTTGAAGATATGTTGTTATTCAATATTGAGTGCCCATCATAAGTTTCAGGCAGCTTAGGAGTAGCAAATGAATCGCATGTACTGCCACAATTTAATCCCTTCTTTGGTAATTCTGTGCCAAAGGACCCACAGTGATTATTAAATTAGCTGAAAAATAATAATTATCAGGTTTTGAATTTTGTAAAACTGTAACTCTGAAATAACACTATAAATAAATGTTAATTCTGTGCTGTACAACCTGGTTCTGTTTCGTATGCGTCTTTCAAATGATCTATTTATAATTCTATCACCAAGCTTGGCAGGAGCATTGGTGATCACTGTATGTTTTTATAAGCTCAAAATCGGGTATTACAGGCTGCTACGTTTTATCATTATTAAAATTTTATTTGTTCTTTGCAAACGTTCTTCTTTTAAACAACAAATGCCTGTTGTAGAAGTCCTTGAGCATATAAACACAGCCCAGAACATAATAAAGAATATATTGAGACATTAACTCATGAATATATTATGCTGTTATTCTAATTATCTAATGATACCAGCATACACTATTCATTAAAAGAACCTACAAGTCAAGGTGTCAGTCATGCTTGTCAGTTCACGGTCATTAGGACAACAGGCTGACAATTTCATTCACAATGCTGCATGTATTGTGTTGAATTAAGGCAAATAAAATAATACATGCTGTATTGTTGTTCGATTTTGGAAATGTTAACATTAAAATCTTATTGGGTGTTGCTATGATACTTCTTAACATGGTTATGATGGCATGTTATGTTATGATTAAAATATTTCTGTTAGAAAAAACTAATTGACTACTCTGGAACATAGCAAGATAATTGAACTGTTTCTGCTGCTTCTACAATCGCCCCTTTAATCATAAAACGAAATAACTCGAAATTGTGTTTTTTTGGGAAAACGCATTTAAAGTTTGACACTTTAAATGTGTGTTCCCAAAAAACACAATTTTGAAAGACATGTCATGTCAGGTACAAATTTTGCTTTGTGGAAAGCTATGTATAAATTTTTGCCAATCCTTTTGTGTACTTTTGCAGTATTAAATGCTGACAACTTACAGTCATAAGCATTGAATACTAAAAAACATGGTTAAAATTTTATAGAATTTTAAATTAAAAATGGTTCTTTTCAATTTTAAATGAAACATAGGGTACAACAATCTCACAACATTTGATTGACAATTGAATGCACCGTTGTGATGGCCCAGTAGTTAAGGCCATCATAAGGCTCTCGTGCACAAGCTTGTGCGTTCAAATCCGGACAAGTACCAATGTGACTTTTTCAATTCTTAAGTAGTTTCTGAACATATCTTGGACATTACTGACAATGGTGAAGGAAAACATTGTGAGGAAACTTCAACTTATAGTTAATCATCATCATTTCAGCTGAAAGACGTCCACTGCTGGACATAGGCCTCCCCCAATCACCGCCACTTCAACCGATTCTGTGCTTTCCGCATCAAGCGGATTCCTGCAGCCTTCACAAGGTCATCGGTCCACCTTGACTTATTGTTAATAAAAGTCTGAAATTGCTAGCACATCTTGAGTGGACGTGTTGATCAATGCTGTCTAAGAAGAGGCTTTTGTCCTGCAGTGGGACAGTAACAGGCTAGTTTTTTTTTTTTTGGATGATGATTATGATGGATCATGATTGTATTTTATTCTGTTATAATATGACTATGATATTTTAAGTCGGATAGTGAGATAGTGTCTAGAACAGTTTGCTAACAAAACATTATTATTGTTTTTTTTAAATATTTTTAATCATGTAAGTATATAATTTCAGTGTAAACAATACTACTCCATGTCTACCTAGAGTAACATAGCAGTCTTTTCATTATCCATATCAATCATTATAAACATGTTATTGACTAAGGAGAACCAAATCCATTTTAACATCACTGTAAGCCTAAATATTTATGAAAACAATGCTCTTTACCAGCATCAATATGCAATGTGCTGCCCAGAAAACATATTCCAATAGAAAAATCTAATTGAAATCTAATTCTTGTTTGCTATAGGCTGTTTATCAATGTCTTTGCCTAATAAAATAATGTAACCTAATGGTCCTTGAAAACCCATTTCACAAATCACAACATTAGAATACTATTGATAGTAAAGGTTATATCTATTTCGCAGGCTTCGTGTAAACACAGAAACAGTCATAAGCTGAGGTTTTCTATGCACTCATATCATAGTACTTTACTAATAAAACTGAATTGTTTCGTAATTTACCAAACGTAAATAGCAAGTCAGTATTTTTAAGGTCGTAAGTAACCGTTCATTATTCCTTAAAACAGGCAGAAATTAACCGCTAGTGTTAAAAGGTAATCTATCTCTAATTGGCAGGCTGTAAAAATGCAATTATAATAAATTCAACAAAATTTGTTAACATGTAAATTCAATACATGACAACAAATAAATCTAATACATACATGCGTGATACTGCTTCTCATTCCCACTCATAGCTATAAATATGAAAGGAAAGAGACAAAAACACAATACAGTTACGCAAAACCATAGAACATCAAAGAGAAAAGTTACCTCCTCAACATTTCTGCGCGGGATATGAAAGAAACTTAGCAATAATTTCAATTTCACTTGCGTTTGCAAATCTGGAAAACAGTCCTTGATATTTTTCAACACTTCGGCATTTAATTGCGTACAAATTGAGCCGCTTGTCCACGAATCATTTGAAGTACCGAGTTTATTGTGGAGCCACAAAGATGTGTCACTATCCCGAACGTTCGCCATCTTGCAACTGAAATAGTGACGTATTTGCCATGTGTCTTTTGAACATACTTTGAACGAAGATCGATAAAAAAATTATTCTCTTCAAAAATCATTATTTAATTATATAAAGCTACAAATATTTAAGAAATACTTGCTATGTGTTTTAAAAACTGGAAACTAACATGAAAGGAGTATTTTTTGCCTCAGAATGGCAATTTTTTCAAACAGCGTGCTGTCATTTCGATAAAATCGACAACGCACTAACTTTGAAAAGCAACACTAGCAAGTTCATCAATTTGTCTATGTAGGATTATATTCTCACAATCCTTACTAAAATATTCGTGGCAATGTACAGTTTCTTTGAAAACTTTAGTTATTAACCTATTGCTAGATATAGACGAAGCGACTTTAGTCACCGCCACCGCTTACTCGCTGGCGATTTAAAATCTCACGTCGACTCACCTTTGTATGTAATAGACTTTGATTACCGATTTGTCACTATGTGAAAATTTGTGGGTGGATATGAGATTTAAAAATGGCCGATATTATACTTAGAAAATAAAATAACTGAAAAAAAAAATCACTTTCAAATAGAAGAATATTCTTTTTCTTGAATAAACTTGCCAAAAGACTTGATTGTCAAATATGACGTTGGTAAACCACTAACAATAGAGACGTATTTGTACGCGCCATATTTAATTTTTTGTTTTTGTATTATTATTTTTATTGATCAAACATTACCCTCAGATTACAGAACAAAACTCCTGTTTATTGGTCATTTATAATACTCTAACATTTTGTTCTGTAATCTGAAGCAATAACTTACTAATTATTTTAGTGTGTAGCTACAATTTTATACTCGTGTAAACAATGTCTGAAGCGTCGATAACCATGCCGTTGAATATTTATGAAGAAGAAATAAATGAAGAAACAACATTGGATCTTTCATCCCAAGGACTGAACAGTGTGCCCGAAATAAAAAATCACCATTTATGTGTAAGTGTCGATTACTATTTCATAGTTTGTGTTTTATTTATTTGGGATTCTCGCTTTTGACCAAACTAGTTAAAGCAATGGCACGTAAAATTCTAACGGAGGACAACCGGATGGCGAGTGGTAAATAATCTGGGTATTGAAGTGATATCGAACCCCCCCGTACCAACCGAATGGACCCCAAATGGACGGGGGCGGAGATATGGGGCCGAACATTTTTTATTTTAGTTGGTGTTCTAAATTAAATCTCTATTATGTGCAAGACATTTGTGTGTATCAATGCCACCCGGTTGCCACCCCAATATCGTTATAATTGAAATAATGTATATTATTCTTTAAACTGCTTACCGATAATTTATCACCGAAAATAAGGGTTAATTTTATCAAAAGCAGAGGCCATTGATACACACAAATTCCTTGCACTTATTAAAGCTTAAATTTTGAATGCCACGTCAAAAAAAAAATGTTAGGCCCCCATCCCCCATATCTCCGCCCCCGTCTATTTGGGGTCCATTCGGACGGTATGGGGGGATTCGGTATCACTTCAGACCCAGATTACCACTAGCCATCCGGTTGCCTCTTCGATAAAATTTTACGTGCCATTGCCTTGAATATACTTACTTGATGGTAAGCGATGATTCAGTCGACATTGGTGTACTCTTTCTTGGCCAGGAGTGACCATTATTAGTATTTATTAGTGTACGACCATTAGGTACAGACCGCCAGCACATCAAGCTACCCGAAACTGTCAAATTTTCCCAATCAACTTTGAACCTTATGCTTCAGCGATAAAGTTGAAAAATAAATTTGACAGATTGCAGTAGCCAGATGTGCTGGCGTGTGTACCTATACCTATTAACTGAATAAAAACAACAACCGGAGCTCTTGAGTTTGCAATTCAACATTCATTTTTGTATTACAGATCCTGTACCTTCAAAACAATGAAATTAAAACTTTACCAGATGATTTATTTCCCTCTTTACCGTATATCATGTACTTAGATTTGAGAGACAATCAAATAACCGATATACCAAAATCCATCAATCACCACCCGAATCTCACGCACCTGTTGTTACAAAACAACAAACTAACATCACTCCCGAACGAACTAGGGACTGTCATTAACTTGAAAGCCCTCCAATTAAGCGGGAACCCGCTTATGTACCCGCCAAGAGAAGTAATAAACGCGGGAGTTTTAAGCGTCAAACAATTTCTAAACCACAAATTCATTGATGAAATGTTCGAAAACGCCTCCCACTCCGATATTTCTGAAATTACGGTAAGCACAAGCGGAATTAGTCCTGAAAACTATAGTCAAGGAGGCCGGAGCTACAATTCGGTTATTGATATGTCCAGTTTGAAAAAAAATATGTCGGTTCATTTTAATGAGAAAGATTTGGATGATTCAGACGAAGATTTGTATGCGAGAATTAAAGGGAAGTGCCCGAAATTAGCAAAGAGTCGTTATACCCTACCGACATATTACCAAAGTTCAAAATATGTTAAGCCATCAAGCTCGGATGAGCATAGTGTTTTTGAGGCTAAAATAAAACATAGCCATTTGAGAGATTTGGCTATAAAGAAGCATAAAGATTTACTAGCGACGAGAGACAATATTCTGCAAGGGAGAAAGTGTGTTCTTTTCTTAAACAATTTTCTATATACCCACCCCCTTTTCGCACAATTGTTTTTCGCTCTGGTCGGATTTTTGTTTTTGGTTGCTAGTCTATTAAAACTGTGGCTAAAAGTAGGTCTTGCAAATAAAACAGGAAACATAAAAATTAGATACATTGCTTTTTAAATTATCTATTGATGCTTTTTCTATTTTTTTTTTTTGCACTTGTAACCCAAACTACTTATAGCTATTCCAAGAAAAGTATGCGTTTCGCGAATCAACGTCTATATTCGGAAATAGAACGCGCCTTGACGAGATCTTTACGTCCATGAAATGTATTTACCTTTTTTGTATTACCATAATTCCAGAGTGATAATCTATAATTTAATTTTGTAAACAAAGTAATACAAAATAGGCAACATAGGTACAACTACTCTATGCAATTCCAAAAAACTTTTAAAACTTTTGAGACACAAATGACGATCTACGACCGGAGTAGGCAACCTGACCAAGGAACATACTTACTCTAGGGAGAACCTGACAGACTGAAAACGTCATACTACTTGCTTAAACGCGCAATAATAAGTTTATTATCACAGTGCATTCATTATAATTTGAGCTGTGACGCGATTGGTGGCTTTGAATTTTGCAGTCAATAAGAGTTCGGTGCGATTCAGTAGAGACAGAGTTCAAAATGGCGAATGACAACAGTACTACCAATCGCATGGCTGCAAAATTCAGGGCTACCAATCGCGTCACGGATCAGTTACAATGAACGCACTGTACAAGGCACGGTAGTACAAAAATTAGAAGCCTTGTCTCTGGCGCGACGTTAGCTTTCGAAGATTACCGAAGCGCACACCTTTTCTGGTTTACCTGTAGATTACAATTACCCAGCATTTGTACATCTTCCAGAAACCTAGAACAACTAAAAAACTGGCGAAAAGAGTACACCATGAATAAGAACAATGCCAACAGTTCATTCAAATTGGACTCAAAGGATTACCCTTACGACACTGATCCTAATTACATGACAGTTTTAAGCAGAGATGATTTAGAGAAAGATTTGCCGGACAAATATAGAAAGAACTTGATACGAAAGTGCAAGCCAACGGTTCCTAGGAAGAGTAACAACGATATCCATTTAGCTCTAAAGATAAAACAGCTTTTTGAGAATTTGGAGGCTATCGATTTGAATAGGAAAGATATGACGCCTAGGACAGAGCAGAAAATGCTATTGAATGAGATACAAAAGGTATATTTCCTTGTAAATCAACAGTACAGTAAACAGTACAGTAAACAGCACGTCTGTCGTAATAATTTAAAAATTCACAGGCGCCTGTCTTAGCAGTAAGGTCGATTTTTGTATCTCAAGTATTAACACTGATGTACAGTTGACTGTACAGTTTAGTTTTATGCCTCGTGCAGACAGGCTCGACTTGTCCGTGTGGTGCCGGACTTAAAGAATAGCACTACCTACCCTATTTCTTCCCATGGGAGTATTATATTATTTATATTATCTGAGCCATGGGTGTCGTAAAAGGCGACTAAGGGACTTACTAGAGAATGGGCAGCAGTGTTCTCTATGCATTTTTAACACCAGACTGCGATCGCCAACCCGCTTGCCAAGCGTGGCGATTATGGCATACCCCCCAAAAAATGACAAGCACCAAAACGAAATGGGCCCCTAGTGCCCGGCGGCCCACCGGCCCTTGGCTACGGTAGCGGTCAAGGCCATGGTGAGGCAAGGGGTGCGAAGAATCCCCGGAAGAGATCCGGCTACGAAAATCACCGGAAACTGGACCTGGCAACATATAACACGCGTACACTTCAGACCGACGAAAAGATCATCGAACTCGAGGAAGAATTGAGCAGGTTACGATGGGGTATAGTAGGGTTATCTGAAGTCCGAAGAGAGGGGGAGGACTCGATAATCCTCAAATCCGGGAACTTGCTCTATTTCCGGGAGGGCGACTAGCAGTCCCAATGTGGTGTCGGGTTTATCGTCCATAAGTCCCTTGTGAGCAACATGGTGAAGATCGAGTGTGTCGACCAGGGTGGCGTACCTTATACTCAGAATATCCGCAAGATATTCGCTGAAGGTCGTACAGGTTTACGCCCCGACCTCGTCATACCCCGACGATGAGGTGGAGACCATGTATGAGGATATTTCCAGAGCCATGCATGGCTCTAAAACTCACTTCACCGTTGTCATGGGGGACTTCAACGCGAAACTGGGCAAACGAAACTATGATGAGCTGCGAGTGGGGCAATTTGGAGTTGGACGTCGGAACCACCGGGGTCACCTACTGGCCAGTTTTATGGAGAAGGAAGTCCTCTTTATGATGAATTCCTTCTTCAGATAACGTGAGTACAGACAGTGGACCTGGCAGAGCCCTGATGGTGCTACAAAAAATGAGATTGACTTCATTATGTCGACGAAGAAGCAAGTATTCAATGATGTCTCTGTGATCAACGCGGTGAAAACCGGAAATGATCACCATTTGGTAAGAGGCACATTAAACTTGAATATCAAGCTGGAAAGATCTCGACTGATTAGTCTACGCTCCACCCAGCACCGATCCAGGTCCAAAACCACGAGAGCTTTCAGCTCGAACTTCAGAATCGTTTCGAGTGCCTAGGGAGCTCCGTGGACGATTATAACGATGGGTTCGTGGAAACTGTCCATACGGTCGGGTCCAAGATATTCAAGACCCGCCGTACAAATCGAAACAAGAAGCTCTCTGATGCTACTTTGCAGCTCATGGAGGTGAGGCGCGAGATGATCCTGCAGTCTTCAGACGATGCTCTCAAATACCGGCGGCTAAATAGACAGATCTCTAAGTCCTTGAAAAGCGACCTACGCCTCTATAATACAAACCGTATTAAGGACGCTATAGAGCGGAACAAGAGCTCCAAGGTTTTTGCCTATTAGACAGAGCCAGCTTGTGAAACTGAAGACCGATGATGGTTATACACGTCAACCAGTAGACCCGTTACGAATCTAGCAAACGACCCAAGAGCTAGATTGATCCGACACTATACCGAAGACATCCCGGACCTCAGCTTGTACGAGATTAGGATGGCTCTGAAGCAGCTTAAAAACAACAAGGCGCCGGGTGATGACGGAATTACGGCCGAACTCCTGAAGGCCGGTGGAAAACCCGTTCTTAAGGCCCTCCAGAAGCTTCTCGATTCCGTCATACTCGAGGGTCAAACGCCACAGGCATGGAACAGAGGTGTGGTGGTACTCTTCTTTTAAAAGGGCGACAATGCCCTGCTTAAGAATTATAGGCCCATCACGCTTCTGAGCCATGTCTACAAGCTGTTTTCAAGAGTTTACACGAACCGTCTCGCGCGCAGGTTTGACGACTTCCAGACTCCCGAACAAACCGGATTCCGTAAAGGCTTTAGCACCGTAGACCACATACATACGCTGCGGCAGGTTATACAGAAGAACGAAGAGAGATTTATTTATTTTTAAATGTCGCAGCATATGCTGAGATAGGAGCCTTTTGGCCTCGTACAGGACCTTCTGCTTTTATTTTAATAATACTTTGTTTTTATTTTATTTTTATTAATGTTCTTATTGAAGGTGTTTAGTTTAATTGTGATTTCCTGTGCGAGTCTCAATAAATACTTTTCTTTCTTTCTTCTTTCTAAGAGTATAACCTGCCTCTCTGCTTAGCGTTTGTGGACTACGAGAAAGCCTTCGATTCGATCAAGACATGGGCCGTGCTGCAGTCGCTTCAACGTTGCCAGATCGACTATCGGTACATCGAGGTGCTAAAGTGTCTATATGAAAACGCCACTATGTCAGTCCGACTCCAGGACCAGACCTCGAAACCTATCCTTCTGCAGAGAGGTATGAGACAGGAAGACGTTATCTCTCCGAAACTGTTCACCGCTGCACTGGAGGATGTCTTCAAGGTTCTGGATTGGAAAGGGCTAGGCATCAACATCAATGACGAGTATATCACTAACCTTCGGTTTGCCGATGACATAGTTATTATGGCTGAGACCATGGAGGACCTCAGTACAATGCTCGATGACCTCAGTAGAGCCTCCGAAAGAGTGGGTCTTAAAATGAATATGGACAAGACAAAGGTCATGTCAAATGCCCATGTGACACCCACTCTCATGAAGATTGGAGACGCTACGCTCGAAGTTGTGGACGAGTATGTTTACCTAGGACATACTGTCCAGCTAGGTAGGTCCAACTTCGAGAAAGAGGTCAATCAGGGCCGTCTTAACCATATTGGGCGCCGGGGTGCGAAAATCAGCCTGCGCCCCCCTTAACCAACGAAAAAAAACATATTTTCAATAATTAAATAGTAATAACAATTTCATTATTAATAATAATTATTATAAATTATTTTATGTTTCATTTTAAAATTTAGTAAAATTAGGTAAGTACATTTTTAAACATCAAATTCAATTTTTCTGACTTTTAAGTTGGCAAACTTTTTATGATTTCGTCTGTTTTGAAATCTACTTTCTATTCGATACTTATTATGGCCAAATTTGTCAATCTATCTTGGGTCATGGTTGATCGTATGTAGTTTTTTATTAATTTTAATTTCGAAAAAAACTTTTTACAAAAAATACATCCGACTTCCAAACTACAAAGTGAAAAATTACTTTAATTTCGGAAGTCGATGTCTTTGGATCAGTATTTTAGTTTTTTGCCACCGACTTACCTTGACAACGTTTTATTTACACAAAACAATTTTATACACTCCTTGCACAAAATTTGCATTTGCATTTATTTATTTCTACACGAATTAAATAACTTTTTTTCAACACAAATAAATACAAAATAAGTAGAAACTTATGCCAAGCGTTACGTACGGTCACTTACTATGGCCATCGGAACTTTAATGGTAATTCTAACACAATACAAATAAAATCACTACTAAAACATTACATTTTTGCTGACACAATTTGTGTTGGTGACTAGATACTAGATAAGCGGGCGGCATTAGATCAAAAAGCGGGCGTCGCGTGTCAAAGGGCGTGCGCCCGCTCTTGTAGCCATAAGCTCTCTTTGAATTCGCAGTGTGTGTTTGTTGGAATATAAATTTAATTGTTGCAGTTATAAGATCTAAATTGGCTTGCATAACGCAAGTCGCAAGGCGAGTGTGCCGAAAGCTTCAGAGGCGTTTTTTTTTGTAAACAATATAGGTGCCTATATTTTTAGTATAATGATTATTAGTTTGATTTTATGAAAGACGTTATTTAAAAAAAATGTGATTACGCATGGTATATGTAGGTATAAGGCGATCGGCTTGCGCCTCCTAAGACCCTGCGCCCGGGTGCCACGCACCCCTTGCACCCCCGGGTAAAGACGGCCCTGAGGTCAATCATCGAATCTGACTCGGCTGGGCAGCGTTCGGGAAGCTACGCAATATCTTTTCGTCCCACATATCACAGTGTCTCAAGACGAAAGTCTTTGACCAGTGCATGTTGCCAGTGATGACCTATGGTACTGAAACATGGTCGCTCACAATGAGCCTTATCAGAAGGCTAAAAGTCACCCAAAGAGCAATGGAGAGGGCTATGCTTGGAGTTTCCCTACGTGATCGAATCAGAAATGAGGAGATCCGCAGGAGAACCAAGGTAACCGACATAGCCCGAAGAATTGCTAAACTTAAGTGGCAATGGGCAGGGCACATTGCTCGCAGAATGGATGGCCGATGGGGCCGAAAGGTTCTGGAGTGGCGACCGCGTACCGGAAGACGTAGCGTTGGATGGCCTCCCACAAGATGGACCGATAACCTTGTGAAGGCCGCAGGAATCCGCTAAATGCGGAAAGCACAGAATCGGTCGAAGTGAAGGTGCTTGGGGGAGGCCTATGTTCAGCAGTGGACGTCTTTCGGCTGAAATGATGATGATGATGAGACAGGCCCGACGTGACTAACAAAACAATTTCCAAGAAAACTTCACGGTAGAACGTCACGCCAATCTGCACGAGTCTTTATAATACAATTATGGAATAATATTATTATGAACCAAGGTTAAAACAATAGGTCTTAACTTTGGTTCATAATAATATTACACAATTTATTTCTTGGCATTCTTAAAATGGGTCTCGTGTTCGTTGGTGTTGAGAAAACGCCTCTTGTTTTTCCTTCCATTTTCATTTTACGCTTCTTTGTACGAAAATATGATGGGTATACTATCATCTATAGTATAATACTATCTCGTCGGTTCTAACTAAATTATTTTGTTCTAGATATCCGAAATAAAGCAGAAATTAATGGAGCTTTCTACAACCAACACTAGAGCTGTAGAAGCTGAATGAAGGACTACAGGAACTCTTTTATACTATGACGAATATTTTAATTTAATTTATAATTAGTATTATTGCTAGGAAGACAATTCTCGAGAGTTGGAAAATAAAAAGCAAAATTTGATTTTTAATCTTTTATTACCGATTTATCGTCAAAATGGCCGGCACCATAATAGAACGCATATAAATAACACAAAATATACCTGATACTAATGTTAAAATAATCATGGTTACACACAATACGCCGTTATAAAAGTAATTAGCCATTACATAAAATTACAGCCCGATGCAAACTCTATGGCGGTGCTGAACACGAGGCGAGTAGCTGCGCAGTGACAAATTCATGTGACCGCGGGGGTGAGGGGTTGGGTACTGTGCAACGAGTAGCCCACTTCAGAACCGCTATAAAGATTGAAGCTCAATGTAACAGCCTTTTGACAACTTTGCTCAGATACTTGGAACTTGAACAATGTTGTCAAAAAGACCCATGAATAACGAAAACAATATAAAAGGAACATTACAATTGAATTATCCATCATATTATTATTTATTTCTATTTTTATTACACATACTTATAAAATTGTTAATTTACCTTAATTAGTGACTACACATTCTGTTAAAACACTACTATGTTTTCATTTTGTTTTGAACAATTTGATCTAATGTACCAAAAGCTCTCAAATAATTTACAAAAATCGGGTTTTAATAAATTTTTTCATAATACTGAAGCACTGAACGTTATTGACGATACAAACATTTATAGAAAGCAAATTAAATGCAAAAGTGTGCAATAAAATACTTAAACATCTTACATGATATTTCTGTAATAACTAAATAGATTTTGCATAATTATGAATAAAAACGACTTATGTAATTGTGATTACGAAATAAAGTGAAGTTAAACAATAAGTGAGATTGTTGTCAAGAAACCAAAGATTTAATGAATATCTTTATAACTTAAAAAATTATTTCGATTTATAAAATGTATTCCAATTTATTGTTTTTACACAACTGATTAGATTTTCATCTAACATTCAGAATGTGGGATCTGTTGAAAACGTGCAGCACCGTACACGTGAAAGAAATGGAAACTTATAAAAAAAACTTTTTTACTAAAAATACAACCGCCTTCCAAACTTCAAACTGAAACATAACTTTAATTTCGGAAGTCGGTGTCAAAAAACTAAAATACTGATTTAAAGACACCGACTTCCGAAATTAAAGTTATTTTTCACTTTGTAGTTACGAAGTCGGTTGTATTTTTTGTAAAAAAGTTTTTTTCACTTTTTAGTGGGTTGGCTTGTAATTTATCTAAGTTACAATAGCTTAATGTCAACTGCTCATCAAAAATACCAATTATTTCGACGAACTGAGAACCTCTTCCTTTTTTTGAAGTCGGTATAAAAAATTAAGAATAAGAGAAATTTAGTGTGAGAGACAGAGAAAAAGTTCTATCTTTCTTCTCTCTCCTGTAACGAAATGTGCATAAAAGGGACGTGTCCTTGAAATTTCACTATTTTCGTCCAATTATCGAATCGCCGCCAAAAAAGTTTCACTTTAAAAACTGCTGTAAATGTTATAAATTGTCCAGTGTGCAGGCATAAAAAATATTAGTTCTCTTTCGAACTGACTTTACTGCAAACGCGTTGACCAATCAAAGTAGACATCACATTTTGATTCCGATTTATTCAACATTTCTACACATGCAGTATTCAATTTACTGAAACTATTTCTTTACATACAATAATTGTTCTCATGCTTAAAACTATAAATACAAAACATTACTTACCTATCTGCAATTGAAGGACAGTTCACACTGTGTTGTGACGACACATAGCTAGAAAAGACAGGAATACCGAAAAAAAAAAATTGTCACCACACAGTGTGAACGATGCATTACATTATCCGTAAAAATCTAGCAGCGATATAGCAATATTTACTGACAAATAGAAGCCTTAACCCGCGCGCACTTTGGATTTTTCGTACGAATTTCACTCGTGCGTACACGTACGACCATGATCGTACGAATTGAGTGCGCACACTAGATACATTTTTCTCCGTAAAATAGAACAAATCCCAACAAGTTCGGATTGCTTTCGGACGTCAGAACTATACGTACGACTAAGTCGCGCACAGTCTGCGCCCCTTTGTACTTGAAAGGTCGGGGTTGTTCGTGCGTGTTCGTACGTGTACGCACGAGTGAAATTCGTACGAAAACGCATCCAAAGTGCGCGCGGCTTTATGCCAATATGCAGTAACTAAATTATCCTATACATATAATTATATTTTTACATACAAATGGTGAAGCCTTTTTTTTTCTTGTGTACGGCTTTCTGCTCACGGTAGTTATTTTGTTATCTATTTTTTTTCAGATTTCTTTGATTGTTTGATTTTTTTTTTTCTTTTAAATCTAAACTTAACTGTTTTACAATGTTAATCTTAACTTTTACCGGCGAATCATAAGACTGGTTATTCTTAGAAATTAACTGTGTTCATGATTTCACCGTAACTTTATACAAGAATGAAAATTGACTCAAATACATAATAGTGAACACATTCAATTTAAAACATTTAATGAAGTTTACAAAACATGCCATTTGCATCCCAAGACTAACCAACTAAATAGAAATCATAACCTCAACCTCTTTAGTTTCCGAGATGACTAAAACCAAACTATCTTACGCAGTTACATATTTATCACAATAATATTGTACGTGCACATACCAATAGCGATGATGACGTTCAAAAAAATAATTTAATACCAAAGAAGGCACAGTAAAATGCTATTATCTAAAAAAAAATTAAAAGATCGATTCGAGTATGGAAAATAATAAGAATTTGGAAGGGATTATTCCCGTCCTTGTCGCGCGGTACGAACAATGTATGGCGCTAGTATGAAGTTACAATACGGTTATATGACTTCACAAATTATTGCGTTTGCGTAAAGATAATTTTCATCTAAAGCAATAATAAATATTGGTGATTTTGAAGGCGCACTCAGTTCAGTTTGTACGAATTTTGCCGATGCTACATCAAAGTTGTGTCGTACTGTACATAGTCGAGACGTCACTTCTGTAATAGTGCCGTCTTTGTCTAGCAGTTATTTTAAAAAGTTTAAGTATACCTTGTTTTTTTATGTGTAACATTTCCTCTCGCTTTCCTGCAATCTGTGGGAGTGATTTCGTGAAAAGGGACGGAAATGTGTAACAGGAAGCCGGGGAAAAGTGCGCAGTATTTGATTTGACTAATAAATGCGCGCGGTGCTAGAGTTGGCCGTTAGATGGACGAAATGGACGATGACGATGGACGAAAAATTATTTCATAATACCTGAATTTTTTTTTTTCGGGATATAATGATAATGTTGTTTATTACCAAGGTGAGATATCAGATGTTACACATAAAATGCGGCTACTGTAAGCCGACGTTCGCACGGACGTAATTTTTTTTCATGCACTGGATTTTCAACGCTCTGCTTAGCGCCGAGAGTTGAAAATCCAAGAGTGTATTTTTTAAAAGCGCTGGGACGAGAGTGCGTCCCAGCGCGTTGGATTCTCAACGCTCGGCTTAACACCGAGAGTTAAAAATCCAGATTTTTTTAAGCATTTACGCTTTTTATAATATTGTTTGCACTATTAGCAAACAAATTTTTTTTTGAGCTTAAAAATAAAATAAATGTCATCATCCCTAATATTTACCAGTCACTTAGCTCAGTCTTTACCTACACTTGACTAGGATTTAAATATCCAAAAACACACGTTAATAAAACATTTGTTAAGTTTCTAGCCTCTTGGAAAATTATAAAAATGTTTTATGACGTGTGTCTCCACCCGCGTACATTATGTGCCAAATCTTTACGAAATACAGAACACTCACTGTTCTATTAAAAACATTACTGTACAATATGGCCGATGTATCTTGGCCGGTCCGAACTTCGCGCAGAAGGCTGCTTAATAACATTTTTTTAGGAACCAAATGGTGGCGCATGAGGCGAGTGTGAGTGAGAGAACATACGCGAAAGTTCATAGTGCCTATGTTCAGACCGGTCATGATTAATCAGCCGTATTGCTTTTGTTAGTTTACTACTATCTAAATGGCCTTTTAAAATAGAAGGCAGAATATTTTGGCTTAATTAATTGGCATCATTCTACTAATATCCTAGTTTAGTTCATCACCTAAACTCTCACTCTCTCTTCGATTACTACACTCAGGAAGTAGAATTAAGATAAAATAATAATTACAGTTATTTCACAGTTATTTGACATCTGACACTGGTGCCGATTTCCTTGTTCACAAACTAAACTAAATTTAAGTTCAGTGCATCTTTTTCTTTCTATTTCATTAAGAAAAGGACAGAAGATAAATTTTAGTTTAGTCATGTCAAATTAATCAGCGCCTGTCACTACTCCATACAAGTTTAGACGTGATTAAAAACTTGCCTACTAAAATTACGTCAATTTACGTCAAGCGCTGATTAATTTGACAGGACTAAGCTAAAATTTATCTTCTGTCCTTTTCTTAATGAAATAGAAAGAAAAAGATGCACTGAACTTAAATTTAGTTTAGTTTGTGAACAAGGGAATCGGCACCATTAGCAAATTAAAAGGTGAGTATAGACTAGAGCATTTACTTGTAACAAAACATCGAGCATTCGCAGTTAAAAAAAAAAAGGATTGTGTGGTTTTATGAAACCACAGTAAAAGTGAAACTTTTAAGCGAACTATAGGCGCCGCCATATTGGCCTGCATTTGGCTGCTCTGACGAGCGCCTTTCACTTTATCCCTACTCCGCGGCCGACCGTCACGCGACATGCAACACACAGACGAAAAAGTTTGAGACGATGTAATAAAAGTTTCACTTTAATTTTATCGAACCGCATTTCGAACACGACGCTCGATGCTTTGTTATAACCTGGTTAAAAACCAACGAGCTTATATAACATTTTATCGAGCAAAGGCACGAACGCGGGCGATGGGGAGTGAGGTGCGTGGGCCGAGAGAAGGGTCGTTACGATAAACGCAAGGTAGAAATAAAAGTTATAGGTATAGGCTCACTCGTCGTGAGCATTACGTCGAAAGCAGCATCGAACATTCGTAAGAACTTTACATTACATGGAAATGCTCGACAAAATGCTCTAGTGTATATGTAGGGGTACTACTCACTGTAATTTTGACAGTGATACAAAATCAAAGGTAAAATAAATTGTAGTACAGGCCCTAAGACTTATGATAATGAAGGTATTAAATTGGGACCAAAGAAAAAAAGATTTCTGATTTTTTGGATGTACACCTCTGTCCAACCCTTTGGGGAATACAGGCGTGATGTTATGTTATTTTTATTCAAATCATAAAACAAATAATTCAATAGTTACAGATTTATTCAAAACAAATAGTGAAATTGTGATACTTATTATAAATATAAAGCATAAGCTAAATATACAATTCATATACTACTATTTATATTTTAGTACACATTATTCTACTTATACAATGCGGCTTAGAAATAGAACATTATTCGTTATAATAGTTTGATATGAACATCAGATCATTGCAATATAAAAAAATTAAACTGTAAAGTTGCCATGGCGAAATATTATAATCAATTTTTGCAGTTACAATACTTAAAAATACTTAAAACGGTGAGACAGTTTCTTGCTTCCGATTTAGTGATAAATGAGGGTAGAATGTTTTTTTTATTAATAATGCCTCTAAGGCAGTAGTTGAAGCGCCAAAGCGAATAGCAGATTGCACGCGCTACCGTTTCCTACAAGAGCGGTGGCCGCCATATAACGGCCGTCATGGATGGTAGTGGGGTTTGACTTCACGGTGTCATAAAACGCTTTCTAGGGAAACACACTTACTTTCTAATACTTATGTAAAACATTTTAAAAGAGTAAGCCGACGCTCGCATGGACGTAATAAAATCGCGGCGATTTTTTTTCCTGCACTGAATTTTCAACGCTTCGCTTAGCGCCGAGAGTTGAAAATCCAACAATGTGTTTTTCAACGCGCTGGGACGAGAGTGCGTCTCAGCGCGTTGGATTCTCAACGCTCGGCTTAACACCGAGAGTTGAAAATCCAGTGCACAATAAAATCCCGCCGCGATTTTATTACGTTCGTGCGAACGTCGGTTAGCGGTGAAGTTCCTTGCCCATTCTTCTCCATACGAAAACTACCTTTTGGTAGGGGCGACCAGAATCAATTATATTTTTTGTAATTTTTTACGTTCAAAAGTATTTTTTATGTGCTTAATTGAAATTATTGGACTTTGACTTTCATAAATAACGTTTCTGGCCGGTAAATTGCGGACGCAATATGACCGACGGCGACGGCCACCGCAGTCTTTGGAAACCTTAACAAAACTAGAAATATCATTATATTTTTGCACCACTATTTTTTTTTGTTGCCAATAATAATGCCTGGGTAAAAAAAAAGGAATTCTATTTAGTACGTCGTAGATAATAAAAAAATAATAGACACATATTTTTCGTATTTTTTTTTAAAATCATATTTATAAAAAATTACTTAGACGCATTAAAGTTGTGAGGGTCGCTACGTCACAAGTAAGTATAAAATCTACATACTCGTGACGGCATGGCACATTTAACTCAATGTATCGCCGTAATCTTTTGATAAAGTAAAAAAATAAAAAATACGTGTCCAATATTTTTTAAAGTGAAACTTTTATTATATCGTCTCAAACTTTTTCGTCTATGTGTTGCATGTCGCGTGACGGTCGGCCGCGGAGTAGGGATAAAGTGAAAGGCGCTCGTCAGAGCAGCCAAGGCCAATATGGCGGCGCCTATACTTCGCTTAAAAGTTTCACTTTTACCGTGGTTTCATAAAACCACACAATCCTTTTTTAATAATCTACCTGACGAATAAAAAACAATTTTAATCCATCATATATGTCACTTTTCATATCTACCTGTGTGACCGCGTTTTTCTTAACTACACAGCGGATTTTGATAAAGTTTCACCAGCATTTATTCCGGAAGGTTTGTGTATAATATATTAATAATGAACTTGTATAAAAAGAAATCTCTATGATTTGTAACGCCGTCAAAACTGTGCGAAGCAGGGGCGGATCACTAATTATGTATATACAAGATGTTTGGCAGAACGTTGAACATACGAAAATGGTGGATAGGTGGGGTCATCTGCTACTTACTCAGCCCTAATTTATTTGGACCTGGCTCCATGGATATTTTGTTTTTTAATGCAAGTTGAAATTAAGATTTAAGTATTTTTTACATCTTTCTGTAAGTTTGAGGACTCATAACTTTTTTTCTAGTTAACATCTGAATAAAGCAATCTTATATATAAAATTCTCGTGTCACAATGTTAGTTACCTTACTCCTCCCAAACGGCTTTACTGATTTTTATATGCATATTCAGTAGGTCTGAGAATCGGCTACTATCTATTTTTCATACCCCTAAGTGATAAGGGTTGTCCACCCCAAACAAATAATTGGCAAAACAACATTTGCCGGGGTCAGCTAGTAATTTTATAAGAATCTGCTAACATTAAAGATAGATAAGAAGAAGAAGAAAGAAAAAATAAAAAATAAATATTTCTTGCTTTACCCATTTTTAATAAAAATTACACTTTAAAGTTAAGAAAGTGGTGAAACTAGTAGAACGCAATTTTTTTTTTTTTTAGTATCCAGGGGGCCAGGGCCAAATAAATTAGGGCTGAGTAAGTAGCAGATGACCCCACCTATCCACCATTTTCGTATGTTCAACGGTCTGCCCTGTATATGACTCAAATATTACAATATGTAGGAGTATCGATTGACTGCACGCAACATTATAAATACACAGATTTTAATAATATTGGCAGTTTTCTTGCATTAGTACCTTTCTATAATAAATGAGCTACAACTTATTTTTAATTATACAGGCAGTAATTGCAATCATTGGCACCCTCTAGTAAAATACTCATATATTCAAACAACTTTATCAATCAACTCTGAGGGCAGCACGACCGCGCAGAGTAAACGTAACGTAAAATCGAACGATTTCAAGTTTAAAATACTCGTTTAGCACTTAATATTTATTTGTTTTATAGAGGTATGAGGACCAGGGTGTAAAGTTCACTCATTCTCCTTAGAAAATGACTGGTGGGCTACTGGCCGGCGATTAATGTTGGAATGTTGTACACAGGGTGGCAGGGACATCGATGCGAAAACTGTTACCATGGATTCAGTACATGGTTTTGAAACACATGCGTTGAAATTTTTCTTCGGCTCGGTTTTTGAAGTGAAAACTTCTTTAGGCGCGTTGGGCATTTTTGAGATGAGACTAAACAATTGATTTCGCGACACTGTTACGACACCAGCTTTTGACCATTAAAAAGACATCAACGTGCGATACATTATTTTCTGCAGAATAAAATTGTTCAAGTTTTCACTTCTGTCGGCACTCCCGGAGTGCCACTGTTTTTATTTTTTAAATAACCGACGAAAAATTTCAACGCAGTGGGGTTCAGAATCATGTAATGAATCCATGGTAACTGTTTTCGCATCGATGTCTCTGCCAACCTGTTTATGCTAGTCGCACGTTAAAATCTGCTTGCACGATGCAGGATTTTGCGTGACGTCATTGTGATGCGTAGTTCTCATGTGGCGATGTAGATGGTCGCCACAGTTTTAAGGCTTTATCTATGGGTGATACTTATTTAGTTTATCGCAAAATTTTGAACTTTAAGTGCTATAGGGTAGTTGTATTTTCGATTCGAATTTGCGTTACGTTTAGGTCATTCGTTCGTGCTGCAGCCTTGTAAATACAGCGTAGCAGCTTTAATGCGAGAAAATGCTTGAAAAAAAAAGTGATTTACATACTGTGGAAGAATCTTAACTTTTTTTAAATATTAACTGAGCTACAAAACCTCACTGCTTCCGCTTCCGCCGCCGCCTCAGCGGGCAGCCCCCCCGGGCGGCGCGCTAGAAGGAGCGCGCCAGGTACACGCGGCCGCCCGCGCCGCGCGCCAGCTCCACGAAGCCCAGCTTGCTGTAGAACTGGTGCAGATAGTGGTCCGTCGCGTTGATGCACGCGTGCACGCCGCTTGCGCCTGCGCATGCAGATTGACAACATTTTAAAACGGGCGGAACTATTATTAGCTTCATATAACCCTACTAGGGTTTTCTAAAAACAAATAAAAAAATGAGGGGTTTACACGGATCGATTTTCGCCATGCGACAAGTCGAGTCACCAGTCGCATCGTTAATCGCCACCGCATTTACACCGGTCGACAAAAATCGCATGCGACTTGTTCATTTCTATATAAGGGTTTTCTAAAAACAAATAAAAAAATGAGGGGTTTACACAGGTCGATTTTCGCCGTGCAGCAAGTCGAGTCACCAGTCGCATCGCTCATTGCCACCCCATTTACACCGGTCGACAAAAATCGCATGCGACTTTTTCATTTCCGAAGAAAATGTTGAGCAAAGCAGATGTTTTACGTGCCGGCATTGAAACAATTCGTAGTTCAATTATTCAAGAGTTGTTTGAGAAACAAAGAGAGAAGAAAAGACTGCAACTGACAATTTTACACCAGTGCTCGGCAAACTGTCAATAGAGCCAAATATTAAAACCAAACAACATACATACAATTTCAGATTATTTAGAAGATAAAAAAGCTTGGGATTGAACTGTTCGCTCTGCTAAGCCTTGTGATAAAACCATAACCATTATATTCAAAATAACATGATTACTTTGTAAAGTGTTATATTATTTTAATTATTGTGAATGTGAGGACTATGTGAATATTATTTTAATTTCTCTGCTAGTTTTGGTGATGGTCTGGCAGTTTGAGTAGTTTAAGCGGCCTACCTAAATGTCCTTTATTTGTTACTAGCTGCGCCCCGCGGTTTCACCCGCATAAGTCTCGATCCCGTGGGGAAAAAAAAAAGTATCCTATGTTCTTTTCCAGGGCATCATCTATATATGTGCCAAATTTCATCCAAATCCGTTCAGCCGTTTTACCGTGAAGACGTAACAAACAAACTTACTTTCGCATTTATAATATTAAGGATTGTTCGTCGAATTGAGCTCCTAAGTTCTGAGTAGAGCTCCACGATTACTGACAAATGCTTGCACTGACTGGACAGGTCCACTCAAATCTGTGTGGTTGTTTCCTCAGAAAACCTTTTCTGACACTAATCCACATGGTCCTCATATGGCCTGACCAAGATTATGTCTGGACTTTAAAAGAGACTCTGAGTTTGTTTCGGCCTTTCTTCTCAGAGTAGTCAGATAGGAAACGCCGAACTCATCTAGCTTATTTTAATAAAAAAATTATGACGTGTAAAAGTGATTCCGATATCATATTTACAGAATAAACAATTTCACTTCATTTCAAATATCAATACTATTCTTATGAGAGCCAATCCTTTCTGTGTGTCCAAACTGTCTCAATACATTTTTCTTAATTCTTAAAACTCCCAACCTCTTTCACTCCACAACAATGATGATAATGGCATCTACTTCTTAGCAAGTTATTCTTGGAAAACTTTGAAAGGTACAGTAAATGATTAATTTGAAATTTTTGGTGAAAATACTTCAGAGATAAACCTTTGAAAATAATTATAGTCTGAATTTTGAATAAAACTTGATAATTATCTTGCTTAATTTAATGACCTAAACCCCGACCCCCGCGCGTATCTACGCTCGCACTCATCGACATTTGTACAGAGCCGCACTCTATAAGCCAAAGAGCCGCATGTGGCAATTTAAGTCACTTGCAGCCTAGTCTAATAAAATTGTCATTTAGACGGTCAATTTTCGTCGTACAGCCTATCCATGCGGCATAAATCGTCCCGTGTAAACACCTTGTAAGCACGTTCGCACGGACGTCATAACATCGCAACGATTTTTTTTCGTGCACTTGTTTTTCAACGCTCTGCTTAGCGCCGAGAGTTGAAAATCCAACAGTGTGCTGTTTCAACGAGCTGGGACGAGAGTGCGTCCCAGCGCATTGGATTCTCAACGCTCGGCTCAACACCAAGAGTTGAAAATCCAGTGAGCGATAAAATCCCGCCGCGATTTTATTACGTCCGTGTGAACGTCGGCTAAATGGCGCAGTGCCTTGAATTAAAACCTTTTGTTTTACTCTGTCTTTTTATCACCAGAGAAATATGTTGTATGTAATGGTTTCGAGTTTTGGTGTTTATGCATGAGAGATTTTGTGTCACTAAGTGGAGCTGCGATACAAAAACAGTTGGTAGATAAACACACAATCTGCCTAGCCTTTTGCCAACTATGTTGGGGTCGGCTTCCAGTCTAACCGGATGCAACTGAATACCAGTATTTTACATGGAGCGACTGCCTATCTGACCTCCACAACCCAGTAACTGGATAATACTGGTTGTCAGACTTACGGGCTTCTGACGACCCGTAACGACTGTTAAAGATCCACGAATGACAGCCGGTACCAACGACTTAACTTGCTTTCCGAGGTACGGAGGAGTCTCGGTAAGTAAAGATGGTTACCCATCCACGGACCAACCCCGGCAAGCGTAGCTTAACCTGATGGATCGACCCGTGCAGCTGTTATTACTTACCCACGAGCTCCTCCTGATAGATAAACAGCGTGCAGCGCTGATTTGCTGGATTTGTTTTCTCCTCTACCTATCGTTATTTCTCCTGACAAAGTTTATTCGGTTTATATGTATGTATTTATGTATCTATGTATTAGTATGTATTCATTTTCAAGTTATCTATCACTTATGTTGCACTTGCCATGTTTTGTCTCTGCATCACCCTAAGGTTGACTGGTAGAAAATGCCTCAGGCATTAAGTCCGCCTTTGTACAGTACTTTTTACTTGTGCATAAAGTTTTAATAAATAAAAAATAAAAATAAAACACTAACAGACTAATTATACTGATTTACTTGAGAGGTAAATCAAATTCATCGGACCTCTCGATTTCCCTTACTCTTTTTTATGACGATATATTTGTATGACTACGTGACACTCACCGTGTGCTCTAAGCGCGGCTAGCACGCAAGTCAGCAGTCTGGCGGGCGCGAGCGGGTCGCGACACGCCGCGAGCACGCAGCACGTCAGTAGCGCGGGGTGAGAGCGTGTCACGCTTTCGGGAGCTCGCTCGCATACGTTGAACTGATGGAAGTGACGGACGCATTCCTAGAAAAAGAAAAATACTGTATACTAAGTGCCTAACCACAGATATAGATCTACCTAGATAACGCAAGAGCAACTACTTCGCGTGCCATTTTCGTGCCCAGCTTACGTACAATAATCGTGAGCTGCCACTTTCGCGCTCAGTCTGCATCGGTGCCACGCTTGTCGGAAGTCAGTTAAAAAAATTGAAAATGGTTAATTACGCTAATATAAATTGTAAAAACTGTGCAAATGCGAGGAGAAAAATAAAAGAAAAGTTTCCTAGTGCTTGTGACGTCATAGTAGGTAGTCAAAAAATGGCACGCTAGGTTTTCATATAGATCGTATCATACTTGCGTTATCTAGGTCTATCTATATCTGTGTGCCTAACGCATTCTTAAAAAAATAAAAATCACCCAGTAATTTAACAGATTATGTCAGGGATGCTACAGTTGTTCGGCTCGGGTCGGCACAATAGGGTTATCGCCTAGGTAAAAAAAAAGAAATTCTATTTAGTCCGTCTTTCAGATAATAAAAAAATATTAGACACGTATTTTTTGCTTTTTCATATTAATCAAAAATAACTTAGAAAACACGCATTAAAGTTGAGGAGTGGGGGCTCGCTACGTCACAACGCAGTATTAAATCTAGCAAGGCGTGACGTTATGCCACATTTTAACGCAATGTATCGCCGTAATCTTTTGATTACGTCAAAAACGAAAAAATACGTGTTCAATATTTTTTAATAATCTACAAGACGGACAAAATAATTTTTTTGGACACAGGCCTATTAAAGCTAAGCCGAACGGTTTTTTCCCCGAACATATATCTGCGTCTATCTGGGGGTACGGTAGTGCCCGCCAAGTCGAGCAAACACAAACAAACAAAGGCACAGCTGTACCAACCTTTTCTCGAATTAGATTTTTCTGCCTGGCTATCCCAAATCATGCCGATGAATTACTTTAAAAGTTCTAAATACAAAAAATGGTTCGAAGGTTTACGCTTGTATTTAAATTAGAATGAGTTTTTTGTAATAGAATAGAATTATCTTTATTTAAGTATCGTATGACTCACAAATGATTAATAACACTTACAACTATATTACAAAAAACTGACACAAATAGTAGTGGATCACCGCTGTGACAACCCATGTGAGATGGCACAACAGCAACCCTCGAAAACACAGTCTAGGCGACTGGAAATCATGCTTAGGATACTGTTGGAGCTGCTCCACACCCTGCGCACCATGGAACCGCACCTTTTGCGTGTGGTTGTGTAGAAACAATCTACATGCGCATCCGCGAACATCTCCGGTGCACTACAGAAGCGGGGCAGCCCCACCAGCATCCTAAACGCGTTATTATACTGAACGCGGAGAGCGTTGTACGATCTTTGCGTATATCTAGCCCACAGGCTGTTATGAAACAGTATGGGGTTTGACAAAATTACTACCTTAGCTGCCTGACTAAGGTCTTGTCTCTCGGTCAGCTGTTCCGGGTACTTGGTGCACATTTCCGGTATCCACGCCACTTCCTGTCGTTTGTAGAACTCCTTGCTATTCAGTACTGCGCACGCATATCCTACTATTTCCGGTTTCATGCCTGTGGGAGAATTTTTATTGTGTTATTACTAGTTTTTTTTATTTTGAACAAGAATCACAATGGCATCCTGATTGTGATTGCTATAAGTCTGTGGAAACTTTGCCAACCATAAATCGTTAATTGATTTGTTTAATCAAAATCAATTAATGAACCCCATTGCGTTGAAAATTTTCGTCGGTTATTTAAAAAAAATCTGCTGTTTCATAGAAAAGTGCAATACCTACGCGGTTAAAATGTATGGAACAGTTGATTTTTTTTAAAATAACCGACTCAACGCTGGGGGTTCAGAATCATGTACTGAATCCATTGTTTCAGTTTTCGCGTCGATGTCCCTGCCACCCTGTATACAATAGTTTAGGGGTATGAGGAACAGGCTGTAAAGTTCACTCATCCGCCATAGAAAAGGGAGGATCCTCCGACCAGACGGGTGTTGTGTCTGGCGGGCAACTGCCCATCGGTTTGAAGTTGAAATCTTGTATGTATGTCGATCGCTCGGTAAACTCTAACTACGCGATGCAGGATTTGTGTGACGTCATGTCTTTGATGCGTAGTTTTTTGTATGTGGCGGTGTTACCGCTACAATAGTATTAAACTTCATTATTTAATGTTCGAAAATGTGTTTTTTATGCCATTATGATGTTTTTTTAAGTCATCCTTTGTATAAAGGGTGAGTGAGACAGTTAAGAAATAAAGTCAAGGAACTAATTGTTCATCAAATCGACACACTACGATTATAGCCATTTTCTACAACTGCCAAAGAAAAACAGTTTCGATATTTAAGTTGGTAGACAAGTTTGCGACACAATTTCCCTGAGCTCACAGTTTAAATCATAATTGGAATATTTTGCAAATCAATCCACCTAGCCTTTTCCCAACTATGTTGGGGTCGGCTTCCAGTCTAACCGGATGCAGCTGAATACCAGTATTTCATATGGAGCGACTGCCTATCTGACCTCCACAACCTAGTTACTAGGTAACACGATACCCCTTGGTAAGAGTGGTTGTTAGACTTTCGGGTTTCTAACTACCCGTAACAACCGTCAAAGATCCATGAATGACAGTCGGGACCAACGGCTTAACGTGCTTTCCGAGGCACGGAGAAGTCTCGGTATGTAAAGATGGTCACCCATCCACAGACCGACCCCGGCAAGCATAGCTTAACCTGATGGGTCGAATCGTGCGGCTATTATTACTTAGCCACGAGCTCCTCTATATTCATCATAGTGAGTGGTTGACCAAAAAGGGACCTGGAGGGCTTGGAAACCGTTTTTTTTTTGAATTTTTTAATCTGTGGTCTTTTAGCTTTGTTTTGGTAAAGCAGTATATTTTTAGGTGCCGTAGTGTTTTTATTTGTGAATTTTTTTGTGAGCCGAGGCAGTTTTGGAAAAATTACACCACCGTTCACAGTTAGTTGCGCACATAAAGACAAGAAACTGACACTAAATAAGTCGCCAATAACGTAGTTTGACTGCCTCGTTGGTCTAGTGGTCGCAAGCGCTACTGCTGAGTATGAGGTCCTGGGTTCGATTCCCGTGTCGGGCAAAGTGTTATTGGGTTTTTCCATCTGGAATTTCTCAGTAGCAGCCCGGAGTCTGGATTTGTGCACGGTGGATGGCAATAGGCTCGCCCCCTATTACATGGGACTTAAACATAACTGGCGAAATGTGAGTGTACTATAGGTGCACCTCTGCCTAACTCTTCGGGGATTACAGGCGTGATGTTATGTTAACGTAGTAAAGGCAAACACGTGTTGACACTCACTAACGAAGTCGCTTACTGACATAAAACATGCCGCGCCCCCCGCCCGCGCACGAGTCGAAACTTGTTTCTACACGAAACTTCAAACGCGATTTACTCGAAATCAATTATTTTCCCTTGAGGTCCCTTTTTGGTCAACCACTCACTTATATTTTAATATTGTCTATAGAAACATGACTTACCGTTAACTCTAGGCTCGATGGTCCGTTTGTCATCGTCGTCTCCTGACGGTTCCACTTCCTGAGGAATACATTCCTCATCGTCTTCTATCACCATGCACAGTTCAGGAACTAGCGTCAGGAATGGAGCTACTAGCCTGAAAGAGCCAATAATTTACCATTTAAATAATGTTTTGTGTTGCGTAATGTAAATTATTTTGCATACTATTGTACAGAATATTTTTTTCTAACTTGAACAGACAGCTGTGCTGCTGAGGAGTTTGTTGCGCCACTTCTTCCCAGCTAAAGCACTAGGAAGTGGTGAAGGGTGGGCGTTTTGGGGGACTGTCTTATGTAATTTTGACGTTCGAAAAGTGTTAATTCTCAGCCTAGTTTGAATAAATGAATTTTGAATTGTCTTATTAATTTTCATATTTTCGTCGGAAAACGTTCAAAAGACTTTTCTGTGTTCAAGATTGACCCCTAGTAAGTAAATCTGATTGAATTGTATGTTCGCCGTTTTGATTAATCAACCAATTATAAAAGTAGACTAAAGGAAAACCAGTGATAGATCGATCAATACAATTTTCGTTTCAAAGATGCCTCAAGGTATCTGAATCAAAGTTTTACGTTTGATATGCACGTGTCAAACTTGAATATGTGTTTCTCTATGTTTCCTGTTAATAATAAAAAAAAAATAACAATAAATCATAAAATAGAAGATAAAATAACACACCTGTCAGCCGGTAACGTTTGTAGATCGCTAGGAAATAGATCACTGCAGTCGGAGCCGTCTCGACATGTCTTGTGACATATCACGCAAACCTGAAACAAAATTCGGATAGTTTTGATATAATATTTAATAATTTAATTATTTATTTTCTCATCACAAATGCAGATTTGTATAGGAAATGCTTAATCTAAAAATTGGGTTAACATTTGTGAGAGACTGGTGCCCGCAAAAGGCATAAAATACCTATGTTACGGGTCACCAGGCCCCACAATACTTAAAAATGTACATAGGTATTAATTTAGATTAATTAGCAAACGCAAGTGATGAAGTTAAATTATTTTCTAGGTACAGTAACAATATATTAAATATTTAAAATGTTAACGTTTTAAACGTTTATTTCTTGCGCTTTATGGTAAAGACACCAGCTGACGAAAACAGCCGAATATTTCCGAAGTACTTACCGCTTCGTCATCAGACGTAGAATAAGGCCTTATTGTAAGTGGTAGTATTGTGGGTGGTGGTAATGTTCTCAACGCGTCGCTGTTACATTCTACAGGTAATAATCTTCGTAAGTCTGCTGTGAGACCTCCTCGAAACACCCAGGGTTCCTGGGAACCACTCTCGAATGCCTCGCGCCAGCCTTTTGAAAACCCTGTGATGGGAAACAATGGGTTTACTACCGGGTAATAGGCAAAATTGTGGCGATACCTATGCATTATAATAAAATTACATAACATCACGCTTATATATTCCCCGAAGGGTTAGGCAGAGGTGTACCAGTACACCCACATTTCGACAGTTATGTTTAAGTCCCATGTAATAGGGGGCGAGCCTCAATATATATTCTAATTTTGATCATTTTATATAGGGTGGCAGGGACATCGACGCGAAAACTGTTACCATGGATTCAGTACATGATTCTGAACTCGCCTGCGTTAAATTTAAAGTCGGTAATTTTTTTCTAAATCTGTTTTTCCATACATTTTGATGTTAATGTCCTCGACACCCAGTATATTAAAATAGGAATGAAGACAAAACTGCACAATTAATATTTTTGAAAAAAAAAAAGCAATTGCTACGAGGTGTGGGAACGAGTCTGATGCTGAATATATAGTTTTTAGAATTTTGTTCGTTTGTCTGGATGTATGTTCCGGATCGGCGCAAAAACGGCTGAACGGATTCGGATCAAATTTGACTTTTAGTCCCGGTAGTACGTTCCCGTGGGATATTTTCCGATATCCAAAATGGCAAAAGTTTGTTGGTATTAAATTGCTTAAAAAAATGCAATTTCTTATGCAATACTCTAATTCAAGTATTTATACAAATATTCTCGTTACAATGCTACTATAAAAACAAAACTAATTTTATTCTAATAGAAATTGGTTATAATTTGTTTGTCAACATAACATTTAAAAGGGAATAAATAAAATACTTACACGTGTAACTTCCTTGTGTATTTGTTGCTATGTTTTGTGGGTATTTACCGAGCTCTGAAATAAAAAAAGTTATTTTATAAATTGACGCAATATTTATTGAGCAAACGCCCACAAAGCGCTAGCTGACGGAAACGGCCGAAGCCGGCTGAGAAATACTCGGTTATAAATGATTACTTTTTACTGCTCCATCATTGGTGTAGTCTTATAGCGAAGAGTATTGGAACTTAAGATAGATATTGACGACGCATAGAACTGAAGATTACCATATGTCAGAAGGACACTTCTTTCCGCATCTTCACAAGTCTTTGACATTGGCGTATTTTGCTTTTAAGACAGAAAAAAAATTTGGTTTATTTTGTTTGAAAGAAACACGTGCATACATAATAAATCACGAGCATAAAACAGAAATTAGTCGGCAGCTGCACGACATGACTGTGACAAGAAGGCTTCCACTCAGCATGATGCAGCATGATGCTGATTTTCAGTGGTCACCCGAAAAAAGATGTACGGAAATCAAGTGTGGTTCAGTGATTAGTTTTTTTTTTTCATAAGGGTAATTAATCTTCGCTACCGCGGAAGTGTTAGTGTTTTAAGGCAATGCAGGAGCGAGCAAAGCGAGCTCGAAAATTCTTGTAGCCCGCCTCGGATAGGTTAGATTTTACAGATGATACTGACGAACACACGATAAGAAAGTTAAATAGTCAACATAGATAAAATTACCAAAATGAAGAGAAAATAATGCAAGAGCGAGCGAAGCGAGCTCGAAAATTGTTACACCCAGAAAATACGGAGCGTAGGCTAGAAGAGTTAGAAGTAGTACTTGTAAAAGAAAATAGGCCGATAACGAGGGGCGGCGTATATCTGCCGCCCTGGGCCATGGCCCTCTTGCCCATAGGGTAAATGCGTCACTGGTCTCCGAGTAGTTCTAGTACTGACGAAAGCAGCCGAAAATCACAGATATCATGTTAAAATCGCCTATGATAACTATACTGACCTAGCCACCTCAGGAAGCCGTCCAGCAGTGCCAGCACAGCGCACAGCTCCCACACGTAGGGCTGCAGCTCGGCGTGCAGCTCCTGGTTGTTGGCGGCGGCGAGGCGCCGAGCTAGGCGGCGCGTGCGACACATCCACCACGCGAAGCGACTGCGGCGGCGACGCCATTCACTTGTCTGTGGGAGAGTAACACTCTACAGTCACGAAACCATCCAAGAGAGAAGCAAGTGAAGCCACACGATTGCGTCTGAGCGGTACCGCAGCGCTGTCATACACAAAATCACAGTGACATGCCCCACGACGCATTGCGATGCCACGCGGTACCGCACGCGACGCTATGAATGTGTGGTCTGGTTCAGAAACACGACAATCAAAATAGGTTCGATTTGAAGTTTCTTATTTTACATGCAACGATAATTTTTTGTCACATGTTGGATGAAAACGGCTGTAAACTATTTCGAGTGGAAATTGATTTTGGGAGGCCTACGTCTAGCAATGGATTTAAATGGGCTGATTATAATCATAAGCTGCATCTCCGACACACTACGCAAACATTGTTTGTTTGCATAGTTCTTATAATTAATTAACTTAAATTTTATAGATAACTTTTCTTCTTTTTTTTTTTTCTTGGCAGTTGAGAGATGATTACTTAGTAAAAATTTGATCATAAAATGTTTTGTACCACTGTCCTGTCAATTTGACAATGACATTTCTTGACGTTTCTTTGTTTACATAAACTGAATTAAAGCTTTAGACTTTATAGGTAATCATCCTAGTAGCGGATATAAATGAGCTTTGTAGGTCTTCTTCCATCTGCTTTGCGCGTGTTTCAAAATAATTTAATTTTTTCAAGATTGTCGAAATCCATTTTTACTAAGGCACAACTCGATATTAGGAACAAAATTACCTCGAAGCGCACAATATTCCCATTGAATCGATCAGCTGATTAAAATAAAATCCGCCATCTTGCCGTTTAGCATCCTCTTAACAGTGGACCGGTGGTGTTTAATTTTGACAGCTACTAATCAATAAAATTGCTTAGCGACCTCTTAGCGCTAAATAGCGTTTATGAATAAGAATTTTGCTAATCAATTGCTTAGCAATTGATTAAAATTTAAGAGCCGTTTATAACTAAGACTGTTTATGTATTAGTTGTACTGCTGTACATACCTCAGGCTTATTCCCTCTAGGAAGTAAACTGGCTGCATGCGTAGTCAGCCAGTTGAAGTCATGTAACAGCCTCAGACCGCGCGATCCGTGCTCGAACGGCAAGTAAAACAGATCGCAGAGTAGGAGCAGGTCGTCTGCTACTAACTCGTTCGGCTCTATTGAGGGGTCTTCGTTTTCTACGGGCCTGTAGGAAAAAAGTGTCATAAAATATTGCTAAACAAAAAAAAGATCTGCTATGATATAATATCACTGTCCCTGGCGAATAAAATCGTAATCGTAAAAACCAAATTTTACAGGAAAAATAAAAACAGTTTTTTGTGAATCTAATACCTTTAAACGAGAAATTCTTGTATATTGTATATATATAATCTGAATCTCGGAAACTGCTACAACGATTTTCATGAAATTTAGTAGGCAGGGGGTTTCGGGGGCGATAAATCGATCTAGCTAGGTTTAATTTTTAGAAAACGTCGTTAAAAAAAATATCCAGATATTATCTTATTAACGTAATATACTTCTGAAAGAAGGTTCTGTCAAAACTAGAAGGAGGACGCGCGGGCTCGCGAAAGGTGGAAGGAGTTGAGGGAGGCCTTTGGCCAGGAGTGGGATAGCGTAGGCTAGTAAAAAAAAATTGTATTGTCATAGAAACTGTATGTATTTACAAAGTTTTTACTCAAATAGAATTTGAGGGAAGGTGAGAGGAAAATCAATTACAATATTGGACTTTATGTGAAACAAGAATTCAATTGAATAAAAACGTTAAAACTTCTGGTTCTCGGAACGCAATAAAATAGACGTGTCTTTATCTAAAACAGAGGCACATTGAAATGAGCAGATGTCTCAAAATGAAGTCATCATAATAGTTCCTAAGGATTTAGTTTTTTACAATACTGTCCCAGTTAAATAAAACACATTATAATCATATACTCACTCGTCAACTACTTCTGTGGGTTCCGCTGGTTCTACCATCATATCAGTGCTCAGAGGACTGTGACTTGGCTCTACTTGCATCGACCCGTTCTGAAACAAGCACTCGTCTTAGTTTTACAAATTTAGTTACAATTTGTTTTGTTCATATGTGGTTCCTGTTACATTATTTTTCTTTCTATAATGGTTTCCGTAAATTAAAATGCTTGATGATTTGAAAAGAATCACGCAAAATTATATTCGAAAACAATACAATAGTACTTCATTATGTATAGATAGTGCCATCCACGAAGACGCGGCCCGCTGCGCTCCGTACTACAGTACAGTAATGTCCCTCGGGTATTATCGGATTTCCGAATATAAACGAATGCTAATTTCCATGTCCATCAATTATTAGATTTATTGTGTCTAATAATTTGAATTCAGAACTAAGTACTTTATTGTTGTTTTGTTTTTATTTCCGTTAGAACTATACAGGCGTCCCAAAATTATGGGACATGAAGGGAAAGTACCTTAAATATCGTAGATAGGGTATTTTGCTGAAAGAAGACTTTATGTTATTTTTAAAAGTTAGTAATTCTGCATTCAACGATTTTCTAAAAATTACTTGCCTCGTCTGGGAATCGAACCGACTTAAATGTAAAAAAAAAACACCCCTACTTTTATGATGCCAATCGAAAGAATGACCAAAAACTAATAACTCTTCTTAAGTAACATAGTATTTTAAAAGAAACGAACAACGTTAAATGTTTGAGTCAAATTTCAAGAAAGTTATTGATTGCAATATTATTGATCCGGCTCATAATAGTCGGAGAGCAGCAGATTTCCTAAATGAATGTTTTCCTACTTGGATTGGTACAAATGGACCGATTAGATGGCCGGCCAGATCCCCGGACCTTACACCATTAGATTTCTTCTTTTGGGGATACGTGAAAGATATGCTATACAAAAAGCAAAACGAGAACGTGGGCGAGTTACAAACAGAATTGTGCCATATCATATCGAGTATTCACCATAAAATGATAAGAAAATCAACAGGCAGCGGACTCATTAAAACATTGGCGATTTGCGTAAGACAAGAGGGATCACATTTTGAGCATTTAATTAATTAATTTACAAAAAAATACCCACTTAATTGACTACGGCAGTTTCGTGTATGTTTTTAATTTAATTAAAATTATTAATTTCACGCTGTTCCTTTCTTTTAAAATACTATGTTATTTAAGAAGAGTTATTATTTTTTGGCCATTCTTTCGATTGGCATCATAAAAGTAGGGGTGTTTTTTTTTACATTTAAGTCGGTTCGATTCCCAGACGAGGCAAGTAATTTTTTGAAAATCGTTGAATGCAGAATGACTAACTTTTAAAAATAACATAAAGTCTTCTTTCAGCAAAATACCCTATCTACGATATTTAAGGTACTTTCCCTTCATGTCCCATAATTTTGGGACGCCCTGTATAGAGCTGTAAAACTATTTTCCTATCTATCGTGCCTGCGACTTTAGCGGCTTTCCTCCCATTTTTTTAATAAATTACATTAAGTTAAAAGATTATTAACAACTCTATATACTTCCAAGTCGTTTGAGAGCGTACGGTCTGCACCAAGTGCAAAGGGCAACTGATAGAAATCCGACGACTAACGAATCACGAAGTTTGCCGAGGGATATTAAGAAAATATAAATACAGTACAGTAATCGCGGAATGGGGCGCGTCTTCATGGGTCATCTTTAGACTCATGTTTACATTTTAAAAGTTTTATTAACTGTAACGGTTATATAGTTACTTACCTCACTCATCCCATCATTCATAACCACATCAGGGTCAGTAGCGGCCGTAGACGGCGGGTCCACGTCCAACGGTTCACCGCCCACTTCAGTAATAGACGGGCGGCTGGGACTTAGTGTCTGTGGCGTGTCTGGGCAACAGAAAATATAATCTATTCTATATTTTATAAGGCTGTTCTGATACTTTGTAGTTGATGCACAGCTTTAGAAACTTGGCTAAAAACGCGTTCAAACTCAAAGCATTTATTTCAATTAAACCATTTACAGGCACTTTTGAATTGTTAAAGAGTCGGTTAGTTAGTCAGAAAGTTGAAGCTAGTTGCCCATTCCAAAACGTAGATCTCTATGGAGAAGAACGGGCAAGAAACTCCAAGGACACTCTTTTAAATATAGATATTACAAAATCCTGGGTACATTATTCCTGTTGCTTCTATATGTGAGAACAATGTACAAAAAATAATCAAAAACAATTCAGAATATAAGATCTTTTTGATTCAATATTGAAAATTAATAAAGCATATTTCATAGTGTGCTTTATCAACTGGACAGAACTCTATGGGTTCCTGTACATGACGCCGGAACCGCATCGGTACCGGACTGCATGTTTATGTATCAATCAATCTGCCTAGCCTTTTCCCAAATATGTTGGGGTCGACTCCATGTAAAATACTGGTATTCAGCTGCATCCAGTTAGATTGGAAGCCGACCCCAACATAGTGGGCAAAAGGCTAGGCAGATTTTTGTTAGCAGATATGAATAAACGAAAAATAGAGATAATGTTTGATTACGGTTTACATGAAATAAAAGGCCAAAACTCACAATCACAAGAGCAAAAAGGGCCAGTCACAATTAGTCAAAAATTTCAAATGTAACTCACCACCAACACTCATATCTCCATTCCTCTGCTGCTCCTCCACAGCCGGCTCCACATCATCCACTATAATCTGATCAGCATCCTCCCCCTCTTTATCCTTCTTCATTTCAAAACTCCCTCCCAAATCACTTATCAACTCCCCACTTTCCGACTTATCCATATCATGATTATTCTTATTCACACTCCCTTCTAAAGCTTTTAACCCTAAAATGGGAACGGGGAGTGTTGATACGGGCATTTCGGTGGGGAGGGATATGTTGGAACTTGCTATGGGAATGATTGGGTTAGGTATAGATTCGTTGAGGATGACTTTAGTGGGGGAGACTAGCGAGTTCATGACTGGATTCGGTACGGGGTTGAGTGTTTCGATTGGCGATACCTGTGGGCAGAAAATATAGTTTTTAGTTGATAATTTGAATGATAGAATCTAAGGCCACGTTCTATTTTAAAGCGATTTTCGCGTATATACGCGATCAGTAGTATTTTGTCCTATGTGCGCGTTAGATTTCCATACGATTCCAAATTATCCGTTCTCTACTCAGCGCCTTATAGTAAAACCAGACCGCGGTAGATCGACGACATTGTGACACACACACAAAGACACATACAACACACACTATACAAATGGTTTTTCTTTTAATTATTTTAGTTTCTGTTTACAATCTTTATTTTCTGTCGATTAGTACAGAGAAATTCGGAATTTTTAATTGTCAAACTGGTGTCAACTTGAGAGCCCTGACACCCATAACACAAGTTCAATCTTAGCTTGGGTATCAGAGGTTTATAGTCTGGTCACGCTAAGTCTGCAATGGAATAAATGGGCATCCCCAAAAAGTTTTACCTATATATGGTGTACTTTTACATCAGTCAGTTATGTCAATTTCGGGGTTGTAAGTAGATCTAATATAATAATAATAACCCCACCGCCGTATCTCTACGTTGACGTCGTGGTGGGGCTTGCACGCTCCGAATTCTGGGTCTGTGCCGGTAGTTAATTTTGCCGGAACGGGTCTAGGATGAGGAGCCAGACCAAGAGAGATACAAAAACCCGCAGGGCAGCATGTGGCGAGCTGTTGGGCAGTAGCGATCCCACGGACCCTATCTCCCCGGAGAAATCTTGTTCCTCACCTCTGGCTTGCCTTAATTGGCCGGTTGGAGTGAGCACTGACGAGGAACAGAGCTCCCACCTCATTCTCGCCTTTATGGGCCGGGTTGAGTGGAGATTCGCAAGAGCAAACGTGCTCGGAGGCAGGGTTGTAACGGATGTCATATAACGGATGAGGATGCGGATGAGGATATCGAGATAATCGGGTTTGAGGATGCGGATGAGGATACGGATATTGGAAAATTCCATATAGAGGATGCGGATGAGGAAGCGGATGCGGATGTCGTACAAAAAATTGCCCTTGTTTTTTATAGTATTTATATTTGTATTATAGGTAATTTAGTAGGTAAAAAATATTGTTGACGACCACAGCACCATCTACTGGCAACACATAGAACCAATCGATGAGACGAAGGCGGCGCACGGGGAAGGGGCAGACCACGGCGCGACACTAGCGACGCGCTACGGATTTTCACTGTCTTGGTGACACGCTAACGTACTCACGCAAATTGTAATTGCTAAATCTATTTAAACTGTAAAAATACTTATATCTATTGTAAAACGATATATTACACGTTATTAATAAGGAGCCTTGTGTCTGATTTATTCCACGACGCTGACACGACGACGACCTGACGCAGAAACCCCAACAAATTTGGACCTTCGAGCCGAACGTTCATCAGAAGCAGCAAGCACCATCTTCAGCAACGGTCAGGTCAATCCACCCAATTTCCTTCCAAAGTCCTGTGCTCAGTTTGTGCTAATATCGTTATTTTTCGCAATATTCCAGTATTCGACTACGGTGCAAAATTGTGCGTCTACCTACATCGCTCAGGCACACGCCGGTCAACTGTAAGTACTTGATCTTTCTCTCTTGCAAACCACCAAAATGAGTAACAATAAGAGGCATTCAATAGTAGAAATAGAAAGTAGTGAAGATATCATTCGCGATTTAGTTAAAAAAAGAGGTACCGTTAAACGAAAATTAACTTTGTTTTCAAAATATGCGCAGTCCTTAGATGTTTCGCAAATAACGGACGTTCAAAAAGCAGAGTTAGAGGAGCGTTTTCAGGCCTTTAAATTGCTAATCGATCAATTTTCTATTATACAAGATGAATTAGATTCCATTGTGTCAGATAGTCAGTTGGACGGGGAACTACTAGAGAGAGAAACGTTTCAAAATCAGTTTTATGCTATTGTGGGCAGGGCTAAATGTATTTTAAAAGATACTTCCACTCAAAATGTTAGTGGTCAAAGTCGCACTTTTAATTGCATGAAGTTACCCACAATTTCATTACCGAAATTCGACGGTTCGTACGATCAATGGCTCGAGTTTCGCGATACTTACTTATCAATGATACACAATAGTGACAATCTAGATAATGTTCAGAAGTTCCACTACTTACGTTCAGTTCTTACAGGTGATGCACTACAAGTAGTTAAGGCACTGGAGTTTTCTTCCGACAACTATTTAGTTGCTTGGAGTCTTTTAGAGAATAGATATAACAATGATAATTTGCTAGTTAGTAATCACGTTAAAGCTTTATTCTATGCTCAAACGATGAATAAAGAATCAGCTTCTCAAATTCGTAAATTGATAGATACAGTTTTAAGAAACATTCGGGCGCTAAAAACGTTAGACGAACCTACAGATATGTGGGATACTTTGATTATCCACATAATAACTTCAAAGTTAGATTCTTCGACCGATCGCGAGTGGGAAAGTTATAAAAGTACCCTCCCGAAAATAGGAAAATTAAAGCTGTCTATATTAATGAAATTCCTCAAGGATCGTGCTGATTTTTTAGAATCGATTAGGCCTCAAAGCAAACAATCAGTAGACACTCACACAAAGAAACAGTCGGTCACCAAATCACACAGTCATGTTATTACACGCAAAGATAACAATAACAAAAAATCACCACGTTACAAATGCGCTCAGTGCGGTTCCAATCACCCGGTTTACTCGTGTGAAGATTTCCTTCATTTATCTCTTCAAGATAAACTAAATTTCATTGAGGAGAAAAGGTTATGTCGTAATTGTTTACGATCCGATCACGCAGTAAACGAGTGTTGGTATGGGCCGTGCAGGCATTGTAACAAAAAACACAACACCTTAATTCACACAGATGGTGTTGTAGATGCTCGTACATCATCAGCTGTTGCTCAAATCACGCAAAGAGTGCCACAGTCTGAGTCAAATGATACGAGTGCTTCACACATACAGATGCCGCTCACCACTTCTCACAAATCGCACACAATATACAAGGAAGATAATAATACCAAAGCACAATGTTTTTTAAATCCGGTATTATTATCGACCGCATTAGTGGAAATAGCGGACAAACATCATAACTATCACACAACGCGAGCTCTCCTCGATAATGGGAGCCAACATTGCTTCATATCTGAATCGCTTTGTAAAAAACTTAATCTTCCATTGATACAGTCCACTGTTCAAGTAATAGGGGTAGGTAACACTATTTCCCAATCCACGCAATCTTGTCGTATTCAGTTGCGATCCAAAACGAACACATATAACACGCACTTTAGTTGTTTAGTTTTGCCTCGTATTACGGCACAATTACCATCACTAGGAGGTAATTATCACATAGAAATACCAGGCAATGTTCAACTTGCCGATCCAGAATTCTATCTGTCTGGCGATATTAATTTATTGTTAGGGGCAGATAAGTTCTGGGACCTGCTTAGTGAAGGTCTGATACGGTTGCCGAATGGTCCATACTTACAAAACACACAACTTGGTTGGATCATATCGGGAACTGTACATAAAAAGGTTTCACGCGTTAACCTAAGTCATTGTAATTTCACGCAAACATTAGATTCAGAACTCAAACGATTTTGGGAACTGGAAGAAATAACTTCAACACACAAAAATCTCACTAAAGATGAAAGTGCATGCGAAAATTTATTCACAGATACGACTTTACGTGACGTTAAGGGCCGTTTTTCTGTGCGCATTCCACTCAGTCAATCAGCTGATGTTTTACATGACACATTTTCTATGGCAAAAAACAGGTTTCTTGCACTCGAACGCAAACTAATTAGGAGCGCGCCGAGCTATAGAAAAATGTATAACGATTTTATGAGTGAATATTTAGGTCTGGGTCACATGAGTCGCATAACAGAATACTCTTCACCTTGTTATTTCTTACCACATCATGGTGTTTACAGGGAAAATAGTTCAACAACCAAACTTAGAGTTGTCTTTGACGCAAGTGCAAAGTCCACTTCGGGCAAATCATTAAACGACATACAACACATTGGGCCTACGTTACAAAATGATTTGTTTTCAATTTTACTCCGTTTTAGACAATTTAAATATGTAGCATGCGCCGACGTTGAGAAAATGTATCGGCAAATATTAGTTCAGCCTGATCAGAGAAATCTGCAACTAATACTTTGGAGGGAAGATCCATCTGAGCCGCTCGGTGTATTTCAACTTAACACCGTCACTTACGGGACGGCGTCTGCGCCGTATCTCAGTATTAGATGTTTAAAACAACTCGCGTTAGAATGTAAAGATGACGTCATCGCACAAGTAATTAATGACGACTTTTACGTTGACGATTTAATAACGGGACATCAGGATAAACAAAAGTTATTAGAAATATGCAGAGATGTCTCTGAAGTATTAGAATCAGGTTGTTTCTCCCTTAGAAAATGGATATTTAACTCAGAAATTCCACAAACAGAGTTACCGTCTACTTCTAAGGAATTCACACTAGGAGAAAACTGTCATACCAAAACACTAGGTATGGGATGGTTTTATTCATCCGATGAATTGTATTTTAGCACAAAATGTGATCATGACGTAACTCACACTACCAAACGCAATATTCTTTCAGTCATCGCGCAGATATATGATCCTTTAGGTTTACTTACACCAAATATAATAATAGCTAAAATTCTATTACAAAAGATGTGGCTATGTAAGATAGGGTGGGATGACGCAGTTCCTAACCATATACTAGTAGAATGGCAAAAATTCATTCATAAATTACCTAATTTAAAAGACATACGCATTCCACGTTATGTCATTGGAGAAAATACACATTCTTGAGTTACATATATTTTGTGACGCCTCGCAAGACGCATACGGCGCCTGCGCATATGTACGCAGCTATACAGATGCACAGGTGATATCAGTCACGTTGTTATGTGCGAAAAGTAAGGTCGCTCCCGTTAAACCTGTTAGCGTGCCGCGCTTAGAACTATGTGGCGCGCTAGTAGCTGCAAAGTTGTTTACAAAAATTTGTAACTCATTAAGATTATCTTTTAATAACGTCTACTTTTGGTCAGACTCAACAATAGTTTTAGGATGGCTCAAAATGTCACCTAATTTATTAAAAACATTTGTGCAGAACCGCGTTGCACAGATTAATGAACTCACGGGCGATAAGCCGTGGCTTCATGTAGCCGGTAAACAAAATCCAGCTGATTTGTTATCGCGCGGTGTGCATCTAGATATACTTAAGACTTGTGAGTTGTGGTGGCGCGGACCGCCATTCCTAAAGGTTCCTAACACACAATGGGAACATGATATTAATTCTTATAATAATGTTAATAACGATGAATTACCTGAATTAAAATCACTTAAAACTTCATTACTCGTTCAAGTAAATTCTGATTCTTTTATATTCGATAGGTATTCATGTTATAATCGTTTGCGACGCGTAGTGGCGTACATTATGCGTTTCATGAACAATAGCCGCACAAAACTAAAAACAGAACGGCTCACAGGTTGCCTATCGATGGATGAATTAGATATTTCTATTAGAACTTTAACCCGAATAGCACAACAACAATCTTTCTTAGATGTTTATAAAACATTAAAACAAAATCGTCAATTAAAATGCCCACGCAGTATTTCTAGTTTAAATGTTTTCTTAGATGAACACGATTTGATTAGAGTAGGAGGCAGACTATCATATTCAGACTCGTTCTCGTACGATAAAAAACATCCTTTGTTGTTGTGTGGTAAACACACATTGACTCGCCTTATATTTGAGCATCAACATAAATCATTATTACACGCAGGGCCTCAGTTATTACTGGCCACAATTCGTGATACTTGGTGGCCTATTAGAGGGCGTAACTTGGCTAAACAAGTGGTGCACACCTGTATGAGGTGCAAGCGTATGCGACCTAGACCATTAAACATACAAATGGGTAACTTACCTACCGAACGATTGGAGCCAGGGTATCCATTCATACGTAGTGGCGTGGATTATGCTGGGCCATTGTTCATGCTGAACCATGCCGGGAGGGGGGCAAAGTTAACGAAATGTTATATATGTCTCTTTGTATGTTTTACTACGCGCGCAATACATTTAGAATTGGTCACAAGTCTTACTACTAAAGCATATTTGCTGGCGTTGAAGCGTTTCATCTCTCGACGTGGTAAACCACTACAGATTTATTCTGACAATGGCACGACTTTTGTAGGAGCATTAAAGGAATTTTCAAAATTTTTAGATTCTTCAAAATCAGACATTATAGATTTTACTACTAACAATTCAATAGAATTCACATTTATTCCGCCGTACTCGCCTCATTTCGGTGGTTTGTGGGAGGCAGGGGTCAAGTCCTGTAAGTTTCATTTATGTCGCATTATAGGAAATGCTCATTTTGCATACGAAGAGTTGAGTACGATATTGGCACAAATTGAAGCAGTCCTCAACTCCCGACCTATGCACCCAATGTCCACAGATCCGAACGACCTTCTTCCTTTATGTCCTGCTCATTTCCTGATTGGCCGACCGCTCACCGCACCCGCCAGTCGGGACCTCACTGCGACGGCTACGCAGCGCCTGCCACGATATGATCGCGTGGAACAAATGAGACAGAACTTCTGGCAACGCTGGTCAACCGAATACATCTCTGAGCTCCAGAAGAGAACGAAGTGGCAACTCAACCAGGACACACTTGCCCGTGACACCCTCGTCCTAATCAAAGAGGACCACCTACCACCTTTGAAGTGGCGCCTTGGACGAGTGCTGCACACATTCACCGGCAAAGATGGCATCTCACGCGTAGCAACCATCAATACAGCGACGGGCGTCATTCGACGATCATACCCAAGAATTTGCCCGCTCCTGCATCCTGATGACAACCGAACGAGCAGCATCTCAGCTTCATTGGAACCTGATGTTTCCAAGGCCGCGGGCATGTTGACGACCACAGCACCATCTACTGGCAACACATAGAACCAATCGATGAGACGAAGGCGGCGCACGGGGAAGGGGCAGACCACGGCGCGACACTAGCGACGCGCTACGGATTTTCACTGTCTTGGTGACACGCTAACGTACTCACGCAAATTGTAATTGCTAAATCTATTTAAACTGTAAAAATACTTATATCTATTGTAAAACGATATATTACACGTTATTAATAAGGAGCCTTGTGTCTGATTTATTCCACGACGCTGACACGACGACGACCTGACGCAGAAACCCCAACAAATATTAATGTTGTGAACTGAAATTTCAAATTGTCAAGTCAAATGCACAACTTTAATATTCAAAATTGTAAAGGTAAATTATAATTGATAAAAAGCAACTTGCAGGCCTTTTCGCCTTCTAAGCGGTTTCTAAGTTCATCATAGATAAGGCCTGCTCCACTAAATAATTGTTCGCTCGGGATACTTGCCGGTGGCGGTGATGAAAAATTTCGAATGATTTTACACCTAGTAACTCAAATTGTGACATGTGACACCACAGTCGTGCCACCACTGCCACGTGCAGCCGATCGTATGTCATAGGACAAGGATATTGCAAATTCCGCCAATAGGAACGCGTAAGTTCTCACTTATCAGCCCGCTCATTTAGCTCGGCGCGAGTTTTAAAAAATTCACTATTTGTGCGAACAACGTAGGGTCACATCCTCATAGAAATTATGAGGATGCGGATGAGGATGCGGAGCTTTTAAAATCAAAAGTTGAGGATGCGGATGTTTTGCGGATATCAAAATTTATGCGGATGCTCCGCAGTTGCGGATGCGGATACGGATATCCGTTACATCCCTGCTCGGAGGAAGGAAGTATTCCAGTAAGTGCTCGTAGGGATCTTGACCATCTTCCGGGCTCTGGGATTGTTCTGCCGTGGTAAAGCCGTGGAATACCTCTCCACTCCTCAAGCACCTCAGGACATGTTGCCCCCTTGTCGCTACGACACTTTGTGCTAGAGACCGTTTTCGGGGGCCCATTATTGAGTGTGCAAGTCACCCCCTGCCATTTTATCCGTGTTCATTTAAAACATTGATCAGGCAGGGGCCATAGTCTTTCCATAGTTCCAGTTAACCAATCCATTATAGCCACCCAAATCCATAGCCCAATATGTTTTGTTTCCATGTTCTGCAATAGTCCTACACCAACCGGGGGTTGTCCATGGGTGCACTTGTATGGTGCATACAGGGATAATCGTCGGTTGGTGCCTCAACACTTATTAATGTCTAAGGGGCCTCTGCGAGTTGGCTTCGGCCCCTCGTACGCCTTCCAAAGACCTCAGGGTCCCGAGAAATGTAAAACAACTAAAATAATAATAATAATTAGCCCGTATTGTCCCACTGCAGGGCAAAGGCCTCCCTTTCCTTTTTCCACCCAACCCGATCCTGAGCCAATATAGACCAATCCCTCCTATAAGCGTCAAGTTCGTCCCGCCATCTACGCCTGGGTCTTCCACTGGGTCTTCGCCTGGGTCTTGGAAGATCTAATGATTTTGATATCTTGCCTTTTGATTTTTGCATTATAGACTATGTCGTACCTATGCTCTACCTCTATACGATGACAAAACTGTATCAAATCCACACTGCATCGTGCCAAAGTGACTTTTCTTTACCAGGAATAAATCAGAATATAAACAAAATAACCTGTCAAAAACAAAAAGACAAAGTATCAAATTCTTTTTTCGTAGAACAGGATGGTGTTACCGTTTTACAAATTCCACTGTTTTTTTACTTATGTATGTACTGTATTAACCTACAATTTATATGACAAAATGTATTGTGTTATGTTGTTATACATATTTTATGACGGTCAACGTTGACAGTCCACGGTCTCGTTGCGCTTTTATTATTTTTATTTCACCTTCTTTGCGTTTTAAAGCCCTATTTCACCACTCGACATACTTACCCTAGTAGATAAAATGGGCCGGTCATTAGAGCCTGAAGCGCAACCATCAGCCAAAGCTTGCAACTGCGACGTGTTCACAGTAGGAATGGCGAGCGCCATATCTACTGTACTTGTGGTTGAAGTGTTTGATGTGGCCGTCATCAGGGACATGCATGTGTTCACTGACGGTAGGATTGGGATTATTGGAACTGGTGGTACTGTAACAAAAAAGGTTAAATTATATCTTTAAGAAGTCCAAAAAGGTAATTGGCCTATTCGGCGTCAATCAAAATTTAAATTTTGATGATTTGTAAATATTACGGGACCTAGATAAGAGCCTAGTGGAACTCCTGATATTCACTATACCATGCTTGTCACTTTAATCTACCTATTGCAATGAATTAAAATTATTTGGATTCAAGTATATTGAGATTTAGCATAAAAAAAGGAAACCGAGACAATAGTTTTAATTTCGAATTAGCCAAGAATGCTTTACCTTATCAAAGGCTTGAGTCAAATCGGTATACATAGTGCATATAGTAGCATGTAGAAATAGTTTTAATTCTTTCTTATTGTTTTATTTACCTGTGATAGTAGGTTGTGGCTTGATCACCGGACCCTGAGCACTCTTAGGGATGGAAAACTCTGGTAGCCATTCATTGATTGCTTGTCTGTAAAACATACAGAATAGTACATTGAAGAGTCGTTTCTATGTCTTATTTGGGGATGTGTGGAATTGAAGTAATTAATAATGTTACTGAATATTGTATTCGTGACAGCCGTCAGTGGAGAATTTGTGCATATCCTATTACTTCATGCTAATAACATTATGGATATTATTGCTGTCAAATCAAATGCTAGCTGTCGCAGTGGACACAATAAAATCAAAGTCCTAATTATTACTACTTTCTTCATTCAGGCCTTCCAATAAAGTCTCTATAGTCCATAGGTTTAGGTAGTTAAATAAAGGTAAACAAAAAATATCACGTGACGAGACAGCTGTCAAGTAACCGACTAAACGTAATACCTGTCACTTCAGTTGTTATGCTACGTCACAGTTGAACTCTTCAATTTAGCAACGTTATATTTCGTTGACGTTTAGAAATTGGGCTCTTTACAATAGACAGATTACAAAATATTATAAATCTAACAAAAAAATTGTGCTCAAGCAGTTACATCTACGGAAAGTAGTTTAAGAATAAACGATAAAGTTTATCATACATTAATAAAAGAGGAAACTATAGTAAAACATTAAAAAACAATAAATAAATTTAATTTGATTTAATCGTATTTTTAAACAAAAAAGTGTCATCTATAAAAACCCTTTTTACGATTTGTTTACCTTTTTTTAACTACCTAAACCTATGGAGTATAGACTCATTTACGAAAAAAGAAAAAATACAAGTTTACCTGAGCGCCTGCCGATGATGATACACATGTTTCCCAAGGGTCAGAGGTGCTTCGTCTTCACATACGCCCTGCTCGCTCTCTCGCTCTAACTTTATGTCCCAGGAAACAGCTTCCACTGCAAAAGAAGATATGGTATTAGAAATATGCTAAAATCGTATTTTCTCAGGACTTTCAACTGATTCGATTCTATATGAATTCACATAGCCAAATGGGCACTTAAAAAACTTTTTACAAAAAAAAAAAACAACCGACTTCCAAAAAAAAACACTGCAAAGTGAAAAATAGCTATCATTTCGGAAGTCGGTGTCTTTGGTTTTGAATTTTCGTTTTTTGCCACCGACTTCCGAAATTAAAGTTATTTTTCACTTTGTAGTGTTTTTTTGGAAGTCGGTTGTTTTTTTTTAAAGGTTTTATTTTTCACTTTTTAGTTGTGGTATTTACCCCACACAAATTCGAATACCACTACCTGCTATGTAAATAACAGTAAGAGGATCTTAACATATCATCCACATACTAAGTGGGAAAAAATTCGTATTATTGAAGCTAACTCAAAAACTACCCAAGCAAAGTTAATAAAATTTATATGGGACCACACGGGAAGCACCAGCTTTCAAATAAAAAAAGAATCATCAATAACAAACATAAAATAACAGTCGAATTCAGATCCTCCTCCTTTTTTGAAATCGGTTAAAAAACGACAGAAATTAGTTACCAAATTACTAGTTTTAACCCGCTATATTTCGCGGATTTAAATATTTGTTTTTTAACTCTTTGTTTCATATTCTTTATGGCACCTCTTCAGGCCATGAGCTACCCGTATATCAAAAAATATTTGGCCTAGATCTTAAGGGAGAGGGAGGCGTGAAAATTAATTCGCTGTTACAGTGTATGGTGGAGCCATGTAAAATACTGGTATTCAGCAGCATCCAGATTGGATGCCGATGCCAACATAGTTGGGAAAAGGCTAGGCATTATAATACTTACTATGCGCAGGCGCATCTAAGCTACAACTCGCCCAGTGTGCGAGCGTCCGTATCGGTATCATGTTCGCGTTGTACTCGCAGTTGGGGTTCGTCAGTACCCCTCGTAAAAGGGGGATTAGTTCCGGTGATCGACCGCAGTATGGACCTGGGAAATAACAAAACAGGTTTATTTATTGAAGTTAGTATCTAGGACTATTGAAGTGAAAACTTCTTTAAGCATTTGGGCATTTTTGAGATGGGACTAAACCATTGATTTCGCGACACTGTAACGCAATTTATCGACACCGTGGAGTAAAAGACATCAACGCGTTGATTACCGCGGTGCGTGGAGTAAACGACATCAACGTGTTGATTACCGCGGTGCCGACTTTTTTTTCAAGTTTTCACTTCTTTCGGCACTTCCAGAGTGCCAAAAAAAACGGCATTTTACAATTTTTTGTTATTTCAACTTTAATTTTATTTATTTATTTAATTCGGACACAATGATCTATATTTTTGTTAGTATACTTAAGAATTATGTTAGTATACACACCACAATCATAGGTACCTACTATTATTACTAAGATTAAAATATAAGACTTTAAATTACTAAAATGTTTAAAATCATCAATAATATTACAAATAAAAAATAAAAATTCATTAAAATCTTTTTTTTTTTCTTAGCCGTTATTGTCCCACTGCTGGGCAAAGGCCTGGGATACCCTCTTTCCACCTCTCTCTGTCTAGAGCTTCCAAGGACTAATCTTTCTTAAAGGAGTCCAGCTCATCCCGCCATCTCCGTCTGGGCCTGCCGCGATGTCGTTTGCCATTAAGCGGGACCCACTCGGTCGTAAGTTTGGCCCATTGATCGTTTGACATGCGGCAGATGTGTCCAGCCCAATTCCATTTAAGCGTGGCAACTTTCCGAGTGACATCAGTTATTTTAGTGATGGAACGGATTGTTGTATTCTTAACCCGGTCCACAAGTTTAATACCAAGAATACTCCGTTCGATAGCTCTCTGGCAAACCTCGATCGTGGACCTCTGCTGAATTGTCAAAGACCATGATTGAGAACCATACGTGAGGATGGGAAGAATACACACGTCGATGAGTCTTCTTTTGAGGGATAGAGGAAGATCGCCCTTCATTAGATCTTTCATGGCCCAATAGCTCTTCCAGGCATTTTCGGTGCGTCTTGCAACTTCTTTGTTTTGTCTTGCCTGGAAAGAGACTATTTGACCGAGATAGAGATACTCATCGACATATTCAACCTCCCCGGCCGCCACGGTGATCTTGCGATACGTGCTGTTCGTCATCAACTTGGTCTTTGACATATTCATTTGTAGCCCGACCTCTAGGCTTGCCGTGCTAAGATCTTCTAGCATCTGAGTCAGCTCGGAGGCTGAAGTCGAAAAAAGGACAATATCGTCGGCAAAACGGAGATTGGACAATCTCTTATGTCCAACCATAATGCCCCTTTCTGCCCAGCCTGCTGCGTGCTTTCTAAAGACTTCTTCCAGTAGAGCCGTGAATAATTTCGGAGACAGCGGGTCTTCTTGTTTCTAAAGCGGGTCTCCTTGTCTCCTTGTTTCTAAAATCTTTAAATTAATTAAATCATAAAACAACAAAACAAATCAAAATAATTTTATCAGTTGCTGTTTTTTGAGACATGTACTGTACACAATGCCACAATATTGGGCGGCAGTCAATTCTGCCAGCCACAATGCTAAGAATGCTGTTGCCACTGCCGCGGGCACGGCTTAGCAACGATGCAGCTCTCTTTCTGAGGATGGCATAGAAACCATCAATACGAGCGTCGGCAAACATGCCCGACGCGCTGCAGTGCCTCGGCAGCCGCATCAGCATCCTAAAGGCATTATTGTACTGAACGCGCAGGGCGTTGATTGCCTTTTGCGTATATTTAACCCATAAACTGCACGTATAAAAAGATTGGCAAAATGGCGAAGAAAAAAGACCGAAACTTTGTAAGATCTAATATTTGTCCGTCTGCCACAGAGGTTTTTTACCATTCACTACTCGCCGTCAAGCTAACAGATGCCTAAGATAACTACTCACCCAAAAACATTCGTTTCTGATCATAATCATTAGCGTGCAGGTTATCCCATATGACTGGAGGTCTGCGCAGAACTTGGGTTATCTCCTCTATTGCTTCAGTTGTTAGCACCTTCGATATCACCTTTGGACCTGGAAAAAATTTATATAAATATATTTACTTCTTACTCGACTGTGCGACAGTAAAGACGGTTACGTTTTTCACGGGTATCTTTGTATGTTGGATATTTTATACCCTCGAAGCATCCTAACGGCTGCATGGATTTGACAACATGAGGTGTCTTTCGAATCTTCTGGATCGCGCGATGGTTATAGGCTAGATTAAGTTTTCGCCAATGAGTAATCTAGAAAAAAAATCCTTCGACTTTTCAGTCACTTGCTTCAAAAACGGTAAAGGAAAACATCGTGCGGTGTCCTAGAACCAAAAATTCAAAGACATGTGACATCTACCAACCCGCACTGGGCCCGCGTATTAGATTACAGCCCACTCACTCTCCAAGAGAGGCCTGTGTCCCAGCAGTGGGAACATTATAGGCTGATTATGATGATAAAAAATCAAACGACATTTAAAAGGTCATCAACCTACTGCAAAAGTTTAATGACCGTAGAAAAAAACTATATAAAACAACATGGAAACTACCTACAAGTCTAGTCAACTATATCGTAAACATTATGTGTAATCAAACAATGAGTAATCAATGGAAAACTCGGCTGGCGTACAGCTCATGCCTACTTTTTATTTATACATAGTATACGTTATCGTTTCTGGTTCTCATAGAAGAATGGAGGCTCTAATGTGTTTTATTGTACGTTTATAGTTTGCTGATAGAAATAAAACGTCATTGAAGTACCTAGACATAATCAAATTAGCTCTTATAGTGTGATTTTTCATAATGTGCACATATTGAAATGATCCCAATCTATGCTTAATTTTATCGAAGGAAAAAAAAAATGTTTTTTTTTTTAATTTTTGTATGTTTTTTCTCTTTTGCATCTTATTTATAAATTTTACAATTATTGTAAAAATTAAAGAAAAAAATATAGATTTTTGCCAAAAAAAACATATTTATTTTCAGTTGATGGTAGTTTTTTTTCTCAATTTTCATTTTATGTGGACGACTAATTAATTCCAATCATTATGGAGTTTGTTTCATCGCGATAGATGATTTAGTTAAAAAGTTACACAGTTTTGTTACAATTTTTTTTTATTCCATAAAAGTATTGATAAAATATTTAGATAAAAAAAAAAAAATCTGTCGTTAATATTAAGCATAGATTCCCTCATTTCGATATGTGCACATTATGAAGAATCCCACTCTATATTTAATAACGAATCGTCCCAGTAAAGGCGACAATGAGTGATCACAGCACAGAAATAGAAAAATTTTATTTGCATAGAATGTAGGTATACAGGTGAGTTGTTATAAAATAATGTTTCGCTCCAGCACGCTTAGCATGACCAAAATAGACACGGGTTTTGTCGACGGAAGAATAGACAAAATGACAGATAAACAATCACAGTCTGTCATTTTGTCTATTCTTCCGTCGACAAAACCCGTAGAAAACCCGTTCCTATGGTTTTCATGCTACAAGCGCTGGTACCATTTATTTTTAATTTTTAGGTAGGGTCTCGTGGTTGACCTCTGAGATCATGACTACTTAACCGGGCTTTCCTGTGGGTGCCTTAAGCTACTACACTTAAAACCAACAGCCAGGTCAACTATGCTTGGGCACGCCGCAATTGCGGCGATAAGACCCCTCTTTGAGGAGTGGCTAGAGAGGCGCCACGGCGTCCTCACCTTCCGCCTGACACAGGTGCTCACCGGACACGGCTGTTTCGGGAGGTACCTGTTCAGGATAAAGCGGGAGGAAACGCCCGGGTGTCATCACTGTGTGGATCGCCCGGAGGACACGGTGGAGGTCTGCCCGGCTTGGGCAGAGCATCGCCGTGTCCTCGTGGAAGCGATCGGCGGCGGTGATCTCTCGCGTCCGGCCCTGATTCGGGCCATGCTACGGAGCGAGAGGAAATGGCAGGCCGTCACCTCGTTCTGCGAAGCAGTAATGCTCGCGAAGGAGGAGACGGAGCGCGTGAGGGAGAGGCAAATTTCGCGCCCTCGCGCCCCTAACCGCCGCAGCAGGAGACGCCCTGGGCGTCGGGAGTCACGAGAGGATTTCCGGCCACCGTAGGCGCGGGCTTGCGGACGGTGAGCAATGGGTAGCTCGCCGTCCGATAAGGACCAAGCCCGGGTCGACGGCGCGTTGTGTTCCACGCGCGCCTCAAAGAGATGTCAGCAGAATTGACGGGGTCCGCTAGGGCCAATGCCTGCCGGGGGTTCGAAGAGAACCGATAGGGACATCGTGGCCCCCTGGCAACACGGCAACTGAAGGAACACGGGTGGGTTTTAGTCAGTAAGAGTCTGACACGCCCTCCCGCTCCGCCCAGAGCGGGAGAAGTTATTTGATGATTTCCCACCCAAAAAAAAAAAAAAAAAAAGGTCAACTATGCTAATTAAAACTAGGTGAACGCTCGCTAAGGGCACCCCCTGTGGGGTACGAACCTCGGCTTAGCGCGTCAACCGGAGGGAGGACATCAAGGATGGGACGGGCTGGGCTGGTACCATAGACGTTATTTCCCAAGGCTTAAAAGTTCGAGTAATAGTCGGCGGACTCTGTTGGTCATCGCAAATATAAGTCAGTAAACATAACTAATTTGGAAACTAATATTAGATCTCATTTGGAACAGAACAAAATCTTTCATTAAATTCAGACTCACTCTCTTACTAACATAACTGATGACGTCATAACGTGTCTTCAACCTACGTAGCGTATACTAAACATGTTAGTAGATGTAGCGGACGACCTATTCCATTCAGTTAGCGCCCACGTGGTTATTAGTTGCAGTTATTTGTTTACTATGACTATAACTGGCTCGCGGAATGTGTAGGATTCCGTGTTATAGACTTGTTGAACTCTTATACTTTGCATGCTGAAGTAAACGCAATAAACGTTTTTGACTTTGACTTTCGACTTTGTAAGTAAGCAAAATGGAAGTAAAATATGTGGAACCATTTATATTTAACACCTTTTTTCGTTTAAAGTTCGTATGGCACACCCTTGTGACACGCAACCACCTTGCTAACAGGCAATTTTTTATAATTTTTATTATTATTTTTTTATTAATTTTTATTTTTTTATTAATTTTTATTTTTTTTATTAATTTTTATTTTTTTTTAATTTTTATTTTTTTTATTAATTTTTTTTTTTTTTTTATTAATTTTTTTTTTATTAATTTTTATTAATTTTTATTTTTTTTATTAATTTTTAATATCCGTGCCTTTTTTTAAATATACTAGAGACGAGCAAACACATATCGATCTGCTGCAACAGTTTGTTTCTCAGAATGTCCTTCGAACTGTTGACGGAGGGCACGGCGCGAATAGAACAGTACTGAGCGGGGCACAGTAGGAAGCGAGGTTACTGATGCTAGAGAAGAAGAATCACATACCAGTCCACATAATATCGATCTGCTGCGACAGTTTGGTCCCCAGAGTGTTGAGGTACTCGGAGCTGTTGACGGAGGGGACGGCGCGAGTGGAACAGTACTGAGCGGGGCACAGTACTGAGCGGGGCACAGTACTGAGCGGGGAATAGTATTGAGCGGGGCACAGTAGGAAACGAGGTTACTGATGCTAGAGAAGAAGAATCACATACCAGTCCACATGATATCGATCTGCTGCGACAGTTTGGTCCCCAGAGTGTTGAGGTACTCGGAGCTGTTGACGGAGGGGACGGCGCGAGTGGAACAGTACTGAGCGGGGCACAGTACTGAGCGGGGAATAGTATTGAGCGGGGCACAGTAGGAAACGAGGTTACTGATGCTAGAGAAGAATCACATACCAGTCCACATGATATCGATCTGCTGCGAGTTTGGTCCCCAGAGTGTTGAGGTACTCGGAGCTGTTGACGGAGGGGACGGCGCGAGTGGAACAGTACTGAGCGGGGCTCAGTACTGAGCGGGGAATAGTATTGAGCGGGGCACAGTAGGAAACGAGGTTACTGATGCTAGAGAAGAAGAATCACATACCAGTCCACATGATATCGATCTGCTGCGACAGTTTGGTCCCCAGAGTGTTGAGGTACTCGGAGCTGTTGACGGAGGGCACGGCGCGCGTCGAACAGTACTGCGTGGGGCACAGGAGGAAGCGAGGGCAGCCTAAGTGTTGATGGATCTCGTTGGTTACTGATACCTGGTAGAAAAGAGGTTTTTATTATATTTGAAAGCAAAATGGTGACAGGGCCTAAAACACTGACAATTAAATTTTGATAATATCCTATACTATTAAACGAGCAATATTTGTATATAATATATATTTGTTTGTATATGGATTTGTACTCACGTTTTTGAAATCGGCTCTAACGATTTCGATGAAAGTTGCAATATAGGGGTTTACGGGGGCGAAAAATCGATCTAGCTAGGTCTCATATCTGGGAAAATTAGTTTTCTCCGTATTTTCACCCGAGCAGAGCTCGGTCGCCCAAAGTTTAGAACAAGATAATGAATAATTACATGACAATAATGACATTAGAATAATAATCATGGCAGCATGGAATTAGTAAGTACCTACTATCATGGCAGCATGGATTAGTATACTATTAAATGAGCATTCTCTATTATCACCAGAGCAGAGCTCAGTCACCCAGGTACTGTTTCATAAAGAGAGTGTATGTGTATAAAAAACTTTTTTCGATATCAAAGGGGGTTGCAGTGTGTACGCGAGCAAAGTCGCGAGAAAAAGCTAGTTCTTGATAAAACACAAAATTGTCTAGTGGTATGTAAGATACCCAAGCAGTAACCAAAACTAGGTAAAATTAGCAACTTAGATAATTATGACGTATAAGGCAAAAAACACGTTATCTACAAAGAAAAGTAACGCGTTTGACTGCGTAAAGTTTGGTTTGTTCAAAAAGGTGACTTGAAAATCTTAGAACAATAAATGCATCACCAAGTTATCTGTAGCCATAGTAACTGCACATTCTAATTAATGTATCCAACTGCAGATAACGTATAAAACGGCTAGGCTGTGCAGTCAAGCGAACTAGTAATTTTGAAGGCCGATGCTAGCCACTTAGCTGTGTCTACAGTCACGCATGGGTTACTGCAAGATAGCTGTTTGATTTAAAACTACTAATTAATATTAAAATGGAGATGGGCCGGCCACACTATCAGGGGAGAAGAGAAATGGAACAAAAAAGTGACCCTATGGTATCCCAGGGAGAGGAGGAGAAAGAAAGGGAAACCTTTGAAAAGATGAAAAAAAAAACTTTTTTACAAAAAACACAACTGACTTCCAAACTACAAAGTGAAAAATAACTTTAATTTCGGAAGTCGGTGTCTTTGGATCAGATCAGTATTTTAGTTTTTTGACACCGACTTCCGAAATTAAAGTTATTTTTCACTTTGTAGTTTGGAAGTCGGTTGTGTTTTTTGTAAAAAAGTTTATTTTTTTCACTTTTTAGTGGGTTGGTTTGTAATTTATCTAAGTTACAATAGCCTTATGTCAACTGCTCATCAAAAATACCCAAATCGCTATAGATGTGCCTTTAATATTTGAAGAGTTCCCTCGATTTCTCCAAGATCCCATCATCAGATCGTGACCAAATGACAATGGGACCAACTTGAAAGTATACCCTTTCAAACAAAAAAAGAATTTTTCAAATCGGTCCAGCCGTCTTCGAGTAATCGGGGAACATACATAAAAAAAAATATCCCGACGAATTGAGAACCTCCTCCTTTTTTTTTAAGTCGGTTAAAAAAGGCGGGCAAAACATGGACTAGACAGGCAAGGAACGGGGAGAATTGGAAGGGGATGGAAGAGGCCTTTGTTAAAGGGCACACAGAGACTCAGAACTAAGAATAAAACGTTTTGTAACGACTGTAACTCTGAAATAAGGCTATAAATAAATATACTCGTATAAATTAAATGAAGATCAATATTAGATCAGAATTTTACTGTTAAGATTTGAATGGAATGTGATGTTGAACTATGAAGTTATTTATTGTTACAAAAAACAATAAAATAAGAATAAATTTATTGAGCAAAGTTTACATTCAGGTGGATTGAATTCCTAGACCTCACACTAGGATTCCCTGTGTTGTGAGATCTAGGCTCCTTCATTCCGTTAACAATTTTATTATTCGTGTTATATAAAGAATTTGTTATTTCAAAGAACTTTCATATATCAATTTTTTTTTAAATATCTGTAAATCAATAAATTCAGCACAAAAATGATTTCATTGAAAAGGTTTTCAGTTAGTTACAGGATTATAAACTTTACTGTAATTTATTATGTATAATACTTACTTGTGCATGCGCAAAGCTCTGGAAAATTTGTTTGTCAGCCTCACTCATCTCGGGCTCAATGTCATCAAACAGAAGAGCGAAGCATGTGCAGCCAAACTGGGACACCTTGAAAAAAAATTCATAATTTAAACAAAATTCTTCACAAAAAAGTATAATACAATATAATTTTCGTCACCGAGGCAGGTCTAAGAAACGCTGGCGCGACGACCTAAACTCTTTCTTGACTGATTGGCCAGAAAAGGCACCAAACAAAGACGCATGGCAAAGTATGGGGGAGACCTTTGCCCAGCATTGGGACAGAACAGGCGAAAAAAAATAATAAAAAAAATGCAAAGCAGTACCCTAATTGCGTAACTCATTTTCGTAAACAATTTTGCCTACTTAATTTGTTTCATTTTGACAGTTCAACAACATTCATTGCGTTACTTACGTTGCTGAGCAGATTTTTTTTCCAACTTATGAAGCAATGGATTAGCAATCTGTTTCAAATCGAAATAAATTGTGATTGTGTTGTATTACGCAATTAGGGTACACTTCTCTTTATAGCATGTCCTAGAGAGACACAAAGGCCTCCTCTAGTGCTTTCTCTCGCTATTTTAATAATAACTAATTCAAAATAGATATCTTTAAAACAGACACAATTTAGTCACTAAAAAGATATTAATTATCTTTTATCTGTTAATAATAATAAAACAGTTCTGCAGTTTGATGTACCTAATTAATTAATAAATACATAAAATTATTCTTTTAAATTCACATTAATTGAGAAAGTTTCTAATATAAAAACTTTTAGTTTATTATTGACAACACAGTGTAATGGCAGTAAATTAAACATATTATTGGCTCGTTAATATAAAAATTATACATGTATACTTAGAAAGTTATTTAAGTTTTTTATAAATAGCCAAGTATAAATAAATACAAATGAATGAATTTCTAATTGTTAAATGCATATTGAAAATCTTATACTTAATAGCTTTTTCAGAAAGCAATGCTGCTCCGAGAAGCACTTTATAATACCTTCACATCTAATTCCAATCACAACTACACAACAAAAAAAAAACATTGCTTCCATACCTGTTCCAATTTCCTTTTCAATGTAGTAATCTCTTTCTGACTACTGTAAGTGATATCCAGTCCCGGAGACAACGCATAGCAGAATATGATGCCTTGAGCCTTGGCAGCTGTTATGAGGGATGTCAGGTGTTCTGCTTCCTCCACAGTGTATAGTTCTCTCCAGTACGCTCGATGTTTGTAATCGTCCTTCGGTGCGTAGACATACATATCCATACCCCATTTTTTTAGCCTGTCGATTTTCATATTCATTTATGTTTGTTTAATTAAATTATAGAAATCTGCTTTTGTATTGTATCTATGTATTTATGATGTAGGTGACATCTTATTCTACGGATTTAACCTAGTCCAATAACATACATAAACTCACGCCTTCTTCTCATGAGGGTAAGCAGAAACTACAGAACGCCACCTGCTAAGATCCTTACAGGACAATTCATTATGCGAGTGTGGCCTTGCGGAGGGTACTTTAGATCATATATTTTTGTCCTGCTCTTTGAACACCAATTCCTTCGACCTCTATCGAAAAATTTCCAAATGTTACATTCCTCTCCCAACTAACTTCCATTCCCTTTTATCCCATTTCTCCCCCAAACTTATAAAAATACTAGCCACCTTTCTAAATGAAAATAATTTAAAATTTTAACTAGTGCGTAAAATAACTATGTAATATATTTTTGTTGTACATTATTTTATATAAGTTTGTAGATTAAAATACATGTTTTATTAACCCTTTTCTTCGTCCTTGCAGCTACTAACATTTATCTACCCACAAAGTACAAAATCCGACGGCCTGCTACTCTGAGCTGCCGTCTCAACGTGACACTGGCAGAATAGTCGACACCGGCTCAATTGCCAAGAACGGAAAAAAAAAAATACTCCTTTTGCCTCGTTTACGTTCATATATCTGGTCATACACGCACGCCAGTTACGAGTACTACGCACCTGGCCTTTCTGAAGAACATTACCAATAAGGTCAGTATGTCCTCCTAGGGCGTCCCAGCCCAGCCTTTCCCTTCACATCTGCCTTGTAAATACATTTTGTTAGTCGCCTTTCATTCATCCTCTCAACAACCTAACCAACCAGTCCAATAACTTATTTATTTAGGATCTCTCAACTAAAGTTTATACACAATACAGAACACATACATAAAGGGCATTAAGGCTATGGACTTACAGAAGAAACAACGGCCATAAAAAAAATTTTAGGTTGAATCTTACAACTAAATCTAGGTAAGTCTTAAAAGAAGTAGTGCTTGACCATAGCTGTATTGTTTTTGGAGAAGCTCGTGGCTAAGTTATAACAGCCGCAAGAGTCGATCGATTAGGTGGAGCTACGCTTGTCACGGTCAGTCCTTGGATGGGTGACCATCTTAACATACCGAGACCCTTCCTTGCCCCAGAAAGCAAGTTAAGCCGTTGATCCAGGCTGTCATGCTTGGACATTTGACAGTTATTATGGGTCTTCAGAAGCCCAAAAGTCTGACAGTCAGTTATATCAAGGGATATCATGTTACCTAGTAACTGGGTTGTGTAGATCAGATAGGCAGTTGCTCTATGTAAAATAATGGTATTCAGCTGCATCTGGTTAGACTTGCAGCCAGATTGATTGACCTGTATTGTTTTAGTTAGATAAATAACATTAGTCATTGAACTAATGCAATTCCTCAAGAATAACAATAAATTATGATCTTATCTTAGCCAATAAACAAATATAGTAAAGTTTGTTTTTGTTTTGTAAATATTGTAATATTATCTATTACAACATTATTAGTAATGTTTACTAAGAAACTGCAAGTAAATACTTTGGTGTTTGTTGTATTGATTGTTATAATCTACATCATATTCAATTCTATTATGAGCTTAACTGTCACTAATAGGTAATACAGGCTGGTATCCGCAACTCCACGTCAAAGCGCGTATTTTGCGTATGAGTGGGAAAATCGATAATTCGATCCACCCCAGCTCCTCAAAGAGAAAGCCAGCAACGCCTTGGTATCACTGACAATCTCAAACTACTACAACTGTTTTTTTTTTTATTATTATTTATCCTGCTCATCACAGCAATCTATCATAGACATTTAGCTGCTCCTTTGTTTGAATTTCTTCTGCATTTGGTCTTTGTAGCAGTGAGGAATTGTCCATTGACCATTCTCACTCATTCCGCTGAGAATCTTTTTATTAAACTTGGAACACTGTTCCTCTTAAGTCTTGTGTATACAATACGTGTTGACGTGTTTGGTGAGCTTTTTCTGGTAGTTTGTGCTACGGGCAGCGATCTCTTGCTTTACAGTTTTGAGAACAACTGTTATTAACGAGACAAAAAATATTTTTTATTGTTATCAACTTCTAAAGGCAAATCAGCAGTTGAGTGCTAACATTAGACACACCTACAACCCTTCGGAGATTACAGATGTGATGTTCCATTATGTGTTATGTCCATCTCTTTCTATCACTGTAAGGTTTGCTGTTAGAAAACTTAATTGAGAGATGAGCATGTCTTTGTACATTAAACATTCAATCAACAACGGTAATTGTTATTGTGTACAATACAGATTAAGAATAAAAGAGTAACTGTAAAGTTTTTGCCAACTCAGAAGAGTTGGCAAAAACTTTACAGTTACTGGTTGGTACAACCAATTGGAACCGTGCACCTAGCTTCTGACGTTTCATAAGTGCCCATGTAGGTTTATGTGAAATAAAATATTTTGATTTTTAGAGTCCATTAAACTTTGACCTACATTAACCTATTGACCGCCACGGACGTCTATGGATGTCAAATTAAAACGTACTCACGGCGCCTGGGACGGCATGGCACGTCGAAAATAACACGTTTTTACAGTTCAAAATAAATATAAAAAAATTATTGACGTGGCAGTCAAAAGGTTAAAGGAGAAGAATAAATTAACAGCTGGTAATTAAGACAAAAACAACAAGACATGTCCAATAGATATATTTTAAGACAACAATCACAAAATATGAATAGAGATAGATGTTTATTATGAACATTGTGACTGTGAGTGAAAGTTTCATTTTGAATTAACTTATTTGTACAAAAAAGATTCAAGAGTATGTGATTTCTAGAAACATTTGGCCATATGATATTGTTTGTTTGGTCTATGAAACGATTATTAAAGTTCTTATGGCCAGTTACCTGTTACTAGGTTAGAGAATGCTCTAATTTTATGTTAATACTTCTAAAAGACAAATATTATACACAAAATTGTAAATATCAAGTAAGTACGTCTCTTTAACTACGAAAACAGACAGTAGGTAAGTCAGACACTGCAGAGAATTAAATAAATTGGTTAGTGGGTCGTCTTAGGGGAAGTATGAACACCTGTTTTTTACCTAAACTTTTTTCTATTTATCTATTTGGTTAATTAATATTAAGAATACTTACTTTTGAAACAAATCTTTCCTTTGTTCAGTAGTCCACGGCCGTCCGTAAAAGCCTGTAATAGTGGAGCATAGGTCATTCACTCTATTACAAACTTAGATAGAAGATGTATATCTACAAAAAACCTATAACACATACTTTCGCATAAAAATAACAACAATTACCTTCAACAACCCCGCAAATAAAATCCTTTCGATGAGAATTCGGCTCATCCGGTGAACTTTCAGTCATATTTACAAGTAAATTGACGAATTACACCACAAAATTAACAATTCCGATCAATGCAATAAACGTAGTAGTAATAGGATATTTACACAATCTACGCTGCCTCACTAACAGACAGCGGCAGTGTAAATAACTGTATTATCAAATTCTTAGCTTTAAAGCACCGGTTGATCCGTATCAGGCGTAAATTATTGAATTACTCTATTCCCGACAAGGAAATCTCTCCGAGTTATCATGATGTGTCAAACTGAATAAACTGATGAGTTCGTTTATTGTATAAACTGTATTAAACCGGTCGATAACTAAAGAATTTGCTTTGAAATATTCAAATACTTTAAAATATTTGATTAGACAGTTCTTTTCTATCTTAGTGTTATCATATTCAGGCCTTTAGATAAATTATAAGCCAATTTTAGAGATGTTAAGATACGTGACCTATAAAAAACCCATTACTTTTTTTTTATTTGGGAGTGATAGCGATGCGTTCTGAAATAAAGTTAAGCTACAAACAGACTTGTTACACATTTTTATTTAGTTCGTCACACAGAACATAATTTACTCTAGGATTCGTCGATTCAAGCAAATATTAAAGTACGTAATACAATTAACTAATCTGAGTTGTGTAAATAAACGATTACCTATTTTTTTACATTAGAAATCATTATAAAACTTCAGGGTAGAAAACTATCCTACGTGACTGACAACACTGAACTATCGCGCCATTTTTAAAATGAGGAAGTTAAAAAAGCGCGGTTTAATACAAAAAGAAACAACATGGATTTGAAGAATTGATTTATTTCACAATTTCATTTACAAAGCTATGCTATAATAATAATACTGATAGTGGTGACTGATAAGTGCAACATTAAATCTAAAATTAATCTTTTCTATTCACAGAGCCAGTTGGATTGAACATTATCATAAAAAGAATTTCAAAAATTCTCGTCAATGAATATTTTAACATTATGAAAGTGCTATTCATTAGTGACTAGATCATTGTAATACTATGTTGGTATATTTACTTATATCTTAAAAATCTACTATAGTTATGTACAAACATTTTCACATATTTTTTTCATATTTACAATAAATTTAACATTTTCAAAATGGAAATATAAGAGAAAACTTAGAGCTAAGTGTAGTAGAAGTATTTTACCAGTAAGCTTACCTACGGGCTACATGTATAATTAAACCGTAAGCGAGCAAGTACCTACGTATTTCGTACGAAGGTACGAAAGCAGTTATTTGTATCATTAGAAAAAAACATTTCAATATGATCGACAAATATGCCTCGGTGATAAAATTTGCGAACGGCGGATTGTTGCGACTAACAGATCTCCTTTATTTTCATTCACCGTAGGTAACAGACTTTATATTTAAGTATTTTTAGAATTACATGACTAAAAACACGATTTCAAAGTCTCTTATCTTCTTTTCTAACGACACTTCATTGTTTCGTAGTCGTATTCTAGTTATTTTAATAGTAGACGGCGGGAAGGCCGCACCTCTGCAAGTGTCAGCCGAGCATTCCACCTGACATGTTGCCGTGAACCCTCATGTGACGGTTCAGGTTGCCGGACTGGGAGAACCTGAGGGAAAAGATGGCGGTGAAGTTATTTTGTATGATAGTTGTTGCTAAAGAGGTGCTAACTAGATAGAATACTCTTTATTATGTACACCATGTAAATTACAGATATAAATGTAGAAATTGTACGTAGAGTGACACACACAATGGGCGGTCTTATTGCTAAAAGCAAGCAACCACCTAACCAGGAATCTGTATGATTTTCGCAAGAGCGAAACCTGAGGGCTTGTGACACTTATCAAAACGCCCAGTAAAGCCAAAGTCCCGCGGCCTGCCGAGGCCTGTCGCGGCCAGTGTCGAGCATTCCCACCACAGGTGTCATCAGATCGACAGTTCCAACGGTCTATCGGCCCTGGTCTGGCACGATCTGGCCCGTGAACCGTCGATCCGATGAAGCCTGTGGCTGTGGTGGAAATGTTGGGCACGGGCCGTGACAGGCCTCGAAGGTCGTAGCCGCGCGTCCGGCCGCGACAGGCCGTGGGACCGCGGCTTAAGAATGACAGCCAAATTTTCAAAATGTGCTGGCTGTAGAAGCCAATGGTTGTAGGCATCGTACACTATCACTTAGTTAATGTTGGTTTAGTTATGAAGTACACAGAACGACCCAAAAGTTGTTGAGTTAAAGGTTATATTAAAATATATAAAGTTCACAAGTTAAAGTGGTAGCGATTCCTTCTCTTGACTAATGGTTAGTTCCACAGTTATAGTCTGACTCGATGTGCATTACTTAAAACGTACCTATTAGTGACGCACGACATTCAAGTAGGTTGCTGCGTTTGCAAAGTACGGTTGATGAGACCGTACACTGGCAATACTTTTAGTCAGGGGTTTATTTATAAACGTTGGTTAAAGTTAAGTGACGTTTAAACGTCAAAAATGTACGGTTAAATAGTCGCTAATCATTACTTAACTTTAAGCAACGTTTATAAATAAACCCCTTAGCTGTTTTATCTTAGTGCTGTAAATAAGTGCTCACAGAGGGTCTCTTTTTTTTTGGGGCATGAGCGTTAGCCTCTCAAACGCATCATCTTAAAGTGCTTCTGAAACTTGAGATGAAAAATGGATAGAATAGTTCTCTTACCTCAATAAACACAATTTACACTGATAAGGTTTTTCTCCGGAGTGGATACGTAAATGTTTCGTCAGCGTTGAACTGTCTGAGAAAGCTTTCTTGCAAGACCTGCACCTGATAAAAGAGATACACAAAATTAAGTAGGTACAGCGATTAAGTACAACGATTTATTACTATCACATTTCAATTCCAAAAAGTGGTGCTGTTCCACAAACGATAGTACACTTAATATCGTGCCCTGTCGTCTGCACGTTACAGAGAACTGATGAACGCTAGTGATGGTGCCAAACTATAACCGAATTGTAGGCATAGTTGCCAGACGAGTGCGAGTGAATTATCGTATATTCGGAATTATCGTACAACAACTGCCAGAGCCGTGCGGAACGCGTAGCTAGTTTACAAAACTAGAAATAGGATAGAAGTTGTGAAATGCGAAAGAAATTTAAAAAAGTAACGTTATTTCTCAGTTGCTTTTTAAACCATAACAGCATTCTTTTGGTTGAGTTTTGACGCATTACGCTGAAAGTAACAGTTTTTGTTGCAAGTTTATTTCTTATTGTGGTTTTCGTCACATTATTTTTGCTGAATAATGTGACGAAAATCATTTCAAATCGTACCGGTGTCCAAATTATCGTACATACGTACGATAATTATCGTACGTCTGCATGGCATCCCTGAATTCTAGGCTGAGTCCATTTAGATTACCATCGACAAGCTAAGAAGAAGAAGTGATTCCAAGAAACTTTTTTTTTGGGAGAAACACAGGTGTTGCCCAGAGCCAACAGCTGTATTTCTCCCAAAAACATTTTTATCGTTAGAAAAGAATCAAGTTCAAGTTATAAACTCCCGTCTTCTCAAGTTTATTTTGGGAACACCACAAGCAAAGGTAGTCCGAAACTTTGTAAAAGTACGTAGCTACTTACCTACTTAATAATAATTATTCGAAACAAGACAAAGTTTTTCTTTTACTTTAGGTACTTTTAGCCTACCTTTTGATGATAGGTACAGAGGGACAGAGTGACAATAAAGAAGCGCTTACTGATAGGGTCGTTCTCCAGAATGCGTCCTCATGTGTGTGGTCACGCTGGAACTTTGGCTGAACCGACGATCACATATTGGACACCTTAAAGAATGGAACAAAATATTACATTACTTAAGTAGGTACAGACGCCAGCACATCAAGCTACCCGAAACTGTCAAATTTTCCCAATCAACTTTGAACCTTAGACATCAGCGATAAAGTTGAAAATCTATTAAATAAATTTGACAGATTGTAGTAGCTTGATGTGCTGGCGTCTGTACCTCAATTTGTATAAAACATAATTATTTTATAGACAATTTGATTGATATTTATTTCAAATTATTATAAACTAGCGGACATCACTCGGTTTCACCCGCGTAGTTCCCGTTCCCGTGGGAGTACGGGGATAAAATATAGCCTATGTTACTCGCTGATAATGTAGCTATCCATTGCTGAAAGAGTTTTTCAAATCGGTCCAGTAATTTTTAAGTTTATTCGTTACATACAAAAATTCAAAAATACAAATCTTTCCTCTTTATAATATTAGTATAGATTGATTTAGCATATTTTTTCGTTATGTGCTTATTTATTTTCTATATCTGGCATATTTCTGTTTAGAACTCACGAGGAGGTAGGTAAGTATAAGTATTATTTCAATCAGCACAGACAAATAGCTTTAGATTTTTTTAAAATTATGGTGATGTTAGAGGCTAAAGACATGGTAAAATCGGGTCTGCAAAACGAAGTTAGTGCATAAGTATACTCTTACAGGTCTTACATGCAAAAGGAGGAATAAAGGACCCAATCTACTTTCTCTTTTCCAAACTTCCGTAACTTACCTAAACGGTTTCTGACCGGTATGCGTCCTAACATGCGCAGTCAAATTAGCTGCTTGCGAGAAGCTTTTATTACAGTCTCCACATCTGTAGGGCCTTTCTCCAGAATGTGTTCGAAGGTGCGTCTTCAGCGTACTGGGCCTGGCGTAGGTCTTGCCGCAGATACGACAGAGGTTGGGTTTCTGTTCGTCATCTTCGGAGCAAGTACTTAGGGCTCCCACCTGGGTAGAAATCATAATTACCATTATTATACTGCCTACTATAGCAACATACTTATTACAATGACGAGCAATATAAAAAGCCACTTGCAAAGTCCCAAAAAAACTTAAAAAACTGTGGCACTCCGGGAGTGCCGACAGAAGTAATAACTTGAAAAAAAAATCGGCACGCAGTAATCAACGCGTTGATGTCTTTTACTGGTTGATGGTTTAGTCCCATCTTAAAAATGCCCAACGCGCCTAAAGAAGTTTTCACTTCCAAAATCTAAATATGAGGTCAACGGCCACAAGAACTCGTTGCAATGAGATCGATAACAATTAAAATTCTATTGTGTCTCATTAATGACCGTTGAAGTCACAAGTTACCTAAATGAAGTAAAAAATCTCAAAAACAGTTTTATTATAGGTGTTTTTTATGCGCTATTAATACACTTGAATGTTGCTTTTTAACCGACTTCCAAAAGGAGGAGGTTCTCAATTCGACTGTATGTTGTTTTTTTTTTGTATGTTTGTTACGCGATTACTCCGTCAATTATGAATTGATTTAGATGATCCTTTTTTTGTTTGGTAGATCATACTTCAGAGGTGGTCCCATATAAATTTTATTGTCTTTACTTAGGTAGTTTTTGAGTTAGCTTCAATAATACGTATTTTTACCTCACTTAGTATGTGGATGACATTATGATAACTTCCTGTCACTGTTATTTACACAGCAGGTAGTAGTATTCAAATTTGTGTGGGGTAGGTATCACAACTAAAAAGTGAAAAATAAAAACTTTTTACAAAAAAAAAAAACAACCGACTTCAAAGAAAACACTACAAAGTGAAAAATAACTTATATTTCGGAAGTCGGTGACATAGAACGAAAATTCAAAACCAAAGACACCGACTTCCGAAATTAAAGTTATTTTTCACTTTGTAGTGTTTTCTTTGAAGTCGGTTGTTTTTTTTTTGTAAAAAGTTCTTTACTTCAGGAAGTTATCCTGCGTGGTTTCTGAAGTATTTTGTTCTATATTGCTCGTCAATGTAGTTATCCTAGTCAATGCGCATAAAAATTGGGATACGAGCAAGAGAATAATGACATTCATTAATCGTTACAACTCTTAAAGAAGTTGTAGGTATATACAAAGAAAAATAATGAGTTTGAACTTCTACTTGTTAGGGTAAAAAAGAACCTACGAGTTCTTACCTAAGAGTTATTTAGTTCGTATACTTACAACTTAAATTCGTCAACATTGGTGCCGATTCCCTTGTTCACAAACTAAACTAAATTTAAGTTCAGTGCATCTTTTTCTTTCTATTTCATTAAGAAAAGGACAGAAGATAAATTTTAGTTTAGTCCTGTCAAATTAATCGGCGCTTGATGTAAATTGACGTAATTTTAGTAGGCAAGTTTTTAATCACGTCTAAACTTGTATGGAGTAGTGACAGGCGCTGATTAATTTGACAGGACTAAACTAAAATTTATCTTCTGTCCTTTTCTTAATGAAATAGAAAGAAAAAGATGCACTGAACTTAAATTTAGTTTAGTTTGTGAACAAGGGAATCGGCACCATTACCCTATCAATATTTGATCATCATCATCATCATCATTAGCCTATAAATGTTCCCACTGCTGGGACACAGGCCTCCACTCTGTGAGAGGGAGTGGGCCGTAATCCTCCACGCGGGCCCAGTGCGGGTTGGTAAATGTCACATGTCTTCGAATTTTCGGTTCTAGGACATGCCGCGGTTTCCTCACGATGTTTTCCTTCACACAACATTTGATAGAGAGGCAAAACTTTAATTCGGGGATGATTAAAATGACTGCCACCACTCTAAAGACGCAATGTAATCCTCTAAGCAAAGTTTTCAAGTGTTCCGTACATCGTTGTTGCCAGAATAACTCACCGGCACTTTCCCCGAAGAATTAACACACGAAGCATAACCATACTCTTGCGGATGCATCTGTCCCTGGTTCAGAATATACCCATTTCCCATGTTCTGTTCCTTCTGCACCTCCGGAGCATAAAGCTTCGAAGGTGGCCTCTTCAAACTCTGACCTAAACCCTTCTGATTGGAGTAGTTAGGCTTCTGTTGGAATAACGAATAGTTTGGATTCGGTTTTTGAGGGTTTTGCAGTATTGGCTTAAAGGTTGACGTGGCAGTGATCAAGGGGTCGCTCTGGTTAGGTGTTCTGAAGTCCGCGGTGAAGGAGTAGGTCGCTGAAGGGTAGGTGGAGGAGCTGATCACGTTTTGAGTTTGTGGGTAGACCACGTTCACTGAGGGCGTTGCGGCATTTTGGTTCCATTGCATCTGGGAAAGAGAGGATGTTGATTATTTTAGAACTGTGTGTGCATTTTGAATTTAGTGGTTGAAAGTGTTTCTGTTGTCTACATTTTCTGCTACCGGGGTTTTAGGACTAAGATTTTGGCAGCGGAATTATTATTTCAAGCTTATGTTTGTAAATTCAAAGCTAACATACTTAGTTTTTTCGGAGTTCAGTTTCCGAGTAGTCGTCTACCTACGTAGTTGGTTGAATTCGATCAATTTGTTGGTTTTACGTATTGTTGTTTTTTATTTAAGTATTATTTTTAGCCAAATGCTTTTTTAGCGGTAATGTAGATTTTAGTGAAAGGAATTCACCTCCAAAAAGTAAAAAAAATGTTACTGACATAGCCTACGTCTTCAGTTTTTATTCTTTACCTGCTTCACCTAGGTTACGTTAAGAGGGTTTATCCTAAAAGTTGGCAACGTCGTAAATAGCTGTCAAATATTTACTTGTTTTGATTAATTTGGCAATATGTATGGAAATAAGAAATGTGGCTAACTAGTTCTCTAGAATATTAATAATGAATAGGTAAATATTTGACAGCTAAACGGCGCCAACTTTTAGGATAAACCCTCTCTGTCAATAAACGCTCTGTATTTGTGTGTGACCTTTTACCGCTTTGTTAGGAATGCATAGCTTTAGTAAATATCTGAAACAAACCTGTGAACACAGCTGCTCCGGCGGACACCCGTGCATGGTCATGTTCATGGACACGTTGACGCTCATGGTGGGGAACAGGGGCGCGCCGCCGTAGTGCTCGTAGTACGGGTAGCCGCCATTGTTGACCATCATCTGGGTAAGATAGTAGATATAAAACATCACGCCTTGTTTCTTCCGAATGGTTAGACAGAGGTGTAATTTCCACCGACATTTCGCCTGTAAAAGGTGGCGAGCCTATTGCTGTCAACCGGGCACAAATCCATGACTCCGGGCTGTTACTAAAAATTCCAGATGGAAAAACAAAATAATTTTTTTTTGACCCGGGAATCGCCGATGTCTGCCGGCGTTGCGGGTTTGTCCGAAAGGGTTACCGTGGCCCCTGGCAACATACAGGCAACTGAAGGAACACAGGTGGGTTTTAGTCAGTAAGAGTCTGACACGCCCTCCCGCTCCGCCCCGAGCGGGAGAAATTATTTGATAATTTCCCACCCAAAAAAAAAAACACCTCATGCTCAGCAGTAGGGCTTGCGACCACTAGATCAACGAGACAGTCTGATAAAACTAAAATAACTTTATTTGTCAAATCAATATACTTGTTGCATCTGAGGAATACTTTTGTTCATATTGCCAATTTACCGCCCTTTCGGGTTAGGTTATAACAAACCTTACAGTTACACAGTTCAACTCAAGTTGCCAACATAGGTACTACTTATTTAGTTCGGTATGTTTCGGTACCTATTATGGTTGTCAGTACAAAACTGATTCTCCCTGTACCCAGTTCAAGTATCAAGATTATTACGGTGGAACAGTTTTCCTCGTGATCTGCAAGGGTAGCAGACTTGTGACAAAAAAAAAATGAGCCGTCGCGGGACGCCTGGCAGATGTGAAACATCGAAATTATTATGTACAGGTAAAATGCATAAAAGGATAGTTTACTGATGCCAACATTGGCGTTGGCGTTGGTTTGGCATTGGCACTGTTGGCGTGATGAGACGCGGCGTACTGACAGTAATGCTGGGGCCGCATCAGCGTATATCGTGACGAAGCTTCGCACAGTGATACGATACGCAGATGTGACCAACCATTATCGGCTATCGTCGCGATAGTTCGGGGTGCGTAGCACTTATCGTCCGGGTGGCGGTACACAATAAGCGTGGCGCGTGGTTGGACTAGCGTTGGTTACTTCGACTGTTGTTTCCGGACTGCGTAGACGCTCTGTCGAAATAATGAAGAGCCATCTTGGATTATTCGTTAAAATTAATAAATTATGAAGCAGCTAATGTGACCACTGCATTAACGCGATAACTTTTTAGCGAGCAAAATATACGACGCTTCGGCACGCATTGCTTCGTCACGATATACGCAGATGCGGCCCCAGCATAACAGTTATAGTTTTTAGTATAAGTTAACTGTGCCAACCTCAAGTAAATTAGAATAAAAGCAAGAGGATAATGATTTATAAGTTAGCTATAACGTAAACAAACTTAGAATAAGTCTCCATTAAGTAAGAAAGCAAGAATTAGTAGCTATAATGTGTGGAAACGGATTTTGTTTGAGTTCGAACATGCTGGTGTCCGAAGAGCAAATTGACATTGATGATGGATAGGTACTGGTTTACAAAAGCAAAGACACTACGTGGTATTTGTCATCACTACGAGTCCATCAGTCGCAAATACGCACGCAGCCCGACGGCTATGATTCACTTTTCCCATAAATACAAAGTTTTTACAGTCTTTCTAGTCTAGACAAAATCAAACTGGTTGCTAATTTAATTGTATTTATTTTTATAACATTGATTTGCATTCTGTCATTACTTGAACTCACACACTGACTTATTATTATTACTTGTAAATTTTTTTGGAATATCATATACTTTTTACAATGTTTGTAGCACCATGTATCCATCACATAATTAATTTATCTGTCATTGCTTCATTTTAATTCTTTTTACCTATTGTGGTATAGTAATCTTATTACAGGTGCATCGTCTTCACGTATAATTATATAATTAATGCATACAAAATATTGTAAAACATTTTAAAAGAGTAACGGTGGAGTTTCTTGCCCATTCTTCTACATACGAAAATTACCTTTGGGAAGGGGCGATTAGAATCAATTTTATAAATTTTCACGTTCAAAGTGCCTGTATTTGACTTTGACCTGACATATTTCACAGAATACCTACCAAACTACATAAATAGGTCCTGTGCTAAAAGTATCCTAAACTTTGTGGATTAAATGCAGGGAGATAAAATAAACGCAATGAATGTGGTCATGAAAATAAATAATAAAAAAAATAAAAAACATCTACTTTCGTGCGTTGAAATTCTCTGCTCGCGTCATTCGAAAATGAAAAGCTTCGCTACAATGCTACGTCCGCTACGCCATGTGCTACGCGATGTGCTACGCATTCTACGACGTAGCAAACACGTTTATGAAATAAATTGATCTATTTTAAACAATATTACAAATGAGTCGCTCGTCAATTTCGATGCGGTTTTCATTCGGAGTCATTTGGAGATTTTTTTTTTTTTATCGAACACAAGTCTGGTCGTCTTATTGAATACCCTAAGAAACCCTGACCACGCATCACAACCAACAACATAACATGGTGTCAGAAGTTGAACCTCAATGGACAGAAGTCAGCCTACAAAAGTAAGTCGAAAAAAAAATTCGCGTAAAACGCCGGCGCGTGGTCCAGGCATAAAATGGCCGAAAAAAAAGCAAGTATAAATTATCCCCTGCCGCCGAGTAACTTTAGTCTCGACATCAACGCCTCGAACATGCCATTGGCTTGGCGAAACTTTAAAACCAGTTTGGGTATTTATATGATTGCCAATAGTTTGGAGAATGAATCCGACAGCAGAAAGGTAGCCATTCTGTTACAAACAATGGGTCCGGACGCTCTTCGGATATTCTATTCGTTCAATACGGAAATAGAGAAGATTACATACAAGGATCTACTCACCAAATTTGAAGCCTACTTTACGCCGCGCGTAAATATCTCAGTCGAAAGGCATAAGCTGTTCAACAGAAAACAAGGTCCAGATGAAGAAATTGAGACGTATGCCACTGATCTCAAGAACCTAAGTATTCAATGCAATTTCGAAGGTCTTGCCGATGACATAGTGAAGGACATATTCTCATGGAATCTAAATTCATCTTGCGCATACATCAGAGAACGTATCCTGATAGAGAAACCATCTTCATTTGATGCCGCCGTCAGTCTCGCTAAAACTCTAAGGAACACTAGGTTGGAAGCTAAAATCTTATCAAGCCACGAAGTTAGTGTCGTCGCCAATCGTCAATCGTATCACAGTCGCCAAACAAATTGTGGGCAAAGGAGTCACAGTCGTCAAAGAAGTCATAGCCGTCAAGGAAGTCAAAGTTATCAGTTTCAAGGAAGTCAAAGTCATCAGTCTCAAGGAAGTCAAAGTCATCAGTCTAAAGGAAGTCAAAATCATCAGAGTCAAAGAAGTCAAAGTCGTCAATTAAGTAAAGCATCGTCCAGTCAAGAACCTCAATTCAAACAGTCGGTCAGTGAGTCTTCCAAGATCTGCTACAGATGTGGTCAAGTTCAGCGAACAAAATGTCCAGCCATAGGAGTCATCTGCAGCAGCTGCCACAAGCCCAATCACTTTGCCAAGTGTTGTCGTCACAAGCATGTGAGGTTCATAGAAGAGGAAAGTACGGGTAATCCATCTGATACTTATTTTTTAAATAGTCTTTTCACTAATGAGATTTCTGTTAGTCATAAAAACCCTTATCATACAAGTTTGTTCATAAATAGTAAGAATGTAGACTTTTTACTTGATACAGGTGCTGACACTAACATTTTATCATTCAACTCTTATAAAAAACTTGATTTGCCATTGAGTAGCATTAAGAAAAGTACTCACAAACTCTCAACCTTTAGCGGTGAAGTATTACCTACTGTAGGTCAATGCATTCTGTCTGTCACCCAGAACAATATAGCATATAATGTCAATTTTCACATTATAGATATACCCTGTAGAAATATTATTGGTCGCAATGTCCAATTTCATGAGTCAGTCAATGTATCACAGCTTGTTGAATATAAAGATCTCTTCTCAGGAATAGGTTGTCTTAAAGATAACGAATGTAATTTGTCAATGAAGCCTGATGCTGTACCTTCCGTTGATGCCTGCCGTAGAATCCCATACAGTCTCTTAGAACAATTAAAAGAAGTCATGTTAGAAAAAGATCAAATTATAGTCAAAGTCGAGGAACCTACTGAATGGGTAAGTTCTATTGTAATTGCGTCAAAGAAAAATGGTAAATTACGCCTGTGCATTGATCCAAGAAAACTTAATAAAGCTATTATGCGTCCTCATTACCAATTTCCAACTATTGATGAAATAAAATCCAGCCTCTCTGGTTCACAATATTTCACAACCCTTGATGCAAACAAAGGATTTTACATGCTCAAGTTGGATGAAGCTTCTTCAAAGCTATGTACTTTCATCACAACCAACAACCATAACAGTAATAAATGATAAAATTATAGCGGGACCACCTTTTGGAAGCGGCAACTAGAATCAATTCTATTTTCTTGTAAATTTTGACATTCAATCAATCTGCCTTTTCCCAACTATGTTGGGTTCGGCTTCCAGTCTATCCGGATGCAGCTAAATACCAGTATTTTACATGGAGCGACTGCCTATCTGACATCCACAACCCAGTAACTGGGTAATACGATACACCTTGGTAAGACTGGTTGTCAGACTTTCGAGCTTCTGACGACCCGTAACGACTGTCAAAGATCCACGAATGACAGCCGGGACCAACCGAGGCGCGGAGGAGTCTCAATATGTAAAAATGGTCGCCCATCCACGGACCAACCCCGGCAAGTGTAGCTTAACCTGTTGGATCGACCCGTGCGGCTGTTATTACTTAGCCACGAGCAAATTTTGACATTCAAAAGTGCCTAATTAAATAAATGATTTAACTTTGACCTTGATGTTTATTCTGTAAATTGGTTTTATAAACACTTTCACGTCAAAATTCTAACGCACTATTATTTGTTTTTATCGACACCAAGTTCTTATAGCTTTCCAGTAATTAATGTACCCTACCTATGTATTATGTCTACTGGTGTTTGCCATCGAAGAGAGAATCATAATTTTTCTCTCTTTTTGCTCAAAAAGGCCGTCATTGTAGAGTACCAGAGCGGGGAAAAAAATAGCATTTCTTGCTCTAGGGGAAAAAGTAATTTCTTTTTAATTTTTGTCTGTTCCAACGAGCCTTGAAAAACGAAGAAGTCTTTATTCTTATGTAGAATAATCATGATTATGGACTCGACTTATTACTGGTTCACAAAAAAAAGAAGAACATTTTATTTTTGAAAATGGAAGTAAATGCGGCTATCTCTTCGGTAGAATGCGTGCATTGCGTTGTGGCTACAGAAGAAATGAAAAAGGCATTGGCGCGAAATCTTTAGAATTATTCTCTAATTACGAATTGAATTGGAGACCGTAATATAATTTACAACAGTGAAAATGTCATCATCTAGTGACAACATCTTCACAGAGGACTGAAATCTAAGTTGCCGGAAAAAAAACATATCGTTAAATATCCAGAATTGTACAAATTGTACATTTAAATAAAATAAACTATTTAATATTGTATTGGATTATTTTATTATTATTATTTATTTATCTTTATTCACATAATGGTAAATGTAATTATTATGCTAAGCCCCACAAAACCGTAGTAGTGGTTTGACTGTGGGGTCGGTGAGTCTCTATACATTAAATAAACTTTGTACAGACGTCAGCACATCAAGTCACTACAATCTGTCAAACTTTAACAGATTTTCAACTTAACTCTAAAGAATAAGGTTCAATGTTGATTGGGAAAACCTGACAGACTGGAGCAGGTTGATGTGCTGGCGTCTGTACTTAAAACTAATTATTATTTATAGGTAGTATAAACTTTAACATGTTTAAGATAGTTAACTAACGTGTTTAACATGTTTCTAAATAATATTTTTTTAATTTATTTTTAAAACGATTTTTGTTCAGTTCACTCCTTATGTCTGCTGGCAGACTGTTCAATAGATATGGTATTCGTTTTGTTAGGGTTCGGTCACCATAGTAATTAGTGACCCTGGGTACATTGAATTTGCCAGCAGCCATAGATCGTGTGTTATGGTTGTTGATTACATGAGTTAGGTTATGCTCTTGGATACTATGGTGGTTAACCGCTAAAATATACTTATGTTTGTAACTAATCGGTAGAATTTTACATATTTTAAATAATTTCCTATAATCTCCTTTACAACTGTTTTTAGTTTTTTGAGTAACAAGTAGTTTCAAGAATCGAATTTGAAGAGCTTCTAATTTATCCAAGTTAGTTTTGAATGTTAATCCATAGCTGTCAAGAGCATAACTCATAATAGAATCTACTAATGACATGTAAATACATCTTAATACGTTAATAGGAACCTTAAAGCTTAGGTGGTACATTTTACTTAATAATATTCTTAATTTACTACAAATATAGTCTATGTGTTGGGACCAAGAAAAGTCCTCATCTATTTTCATGCCAAGGTAAGTTACACAGTCAACTCTTGCAATAGGTCTACATTTACAGTCCAGTAAGTTATTATGGTGGCACATATAATCATGGGTAAATAAAGCTGGAGTCGCACCATGTTGTCGTAAGTATGGCGAATGTATTAACATTAATTAAGTTTTCTCAGCGTTTAATATAATGCCATTGTCATGCGACCATTTAACAACAGCGTCTATATCTTGCTGAACTCGCTGATAGGTGTCGTCTATGTTAGAACCGGAGCGAAGAATGCACAAGTCATCCGCAAACATATACGCTGAACAATGCTGCACCACTCGGCACAAGCTGTTAACATGCATAAGATAGCAAATTGGTCCACATCCCGAGCCCTGCGCCACCCCACTCCGCACCTCGACTCTGTCACTAAGCGCGTCCTCCACCTTCACACGGTAGGAGCGCGCGGTGAGGTAATCACGGAACCATGGGTTCAGTGGTTCTCCCACCCCGCACTCCCGCATTGCATTGAGAATGGTATCAAATTGCAAAGTGTCAAATGCTTTTTTGTAGTCAAAAAATATTGTTATAACGAATTTTTTATCCTCTAGGTAACTATTAATTTCGTCTGTGAATTTTGCTAGCAATGTATTTGTACTTTTTCCTTTTAAAAAACCGTGTTGACACTCGTTAATAATGTTATTTTTTTGTAGATAGTTACTTAATTGGTTGACGATACACTTTTCTATTATTTTATCTATACTAGATAAAATTGATATAGGTCTAAAGTTTGAAACATTTTTGCGATCACCTTTTTTGTGAATTGGGCGAACTATTGCCTCTTTAAGCTTGTTAGGAAATTTGTGGTTCTTGACAGTTAGGTTTATTAGTTTAGCTAACACGGGGCTCACTTTATCAATAATTACTTTAAGGTCGGACATTCGCACGAGATCGCTACCCGGCGATTTATTTGAATTCATGTTTTTTATTATGTTTTTGACATATTTAGAACTTACTGGTTGCCACCTCATGGACAAGTCCGTGGCTTTTACATAGGTCTGTCTGTCCAACCAAGTATCTTGACACTTATGTTTTATATCTTCAATTTCTTTATCGAAGGTAGACGCAAATTTATTACTTATGTCTATAATACTTCCTTGTCCGCTCATGTTTGATAGAATTAATTCATCTACCGATTGTTTATTGTTTCCCATCATATTATTTATCCTTTCCCAAATTTTTTTAATGTTTTTATTACACTCTAATATACTATTTTTGTCATAAATATTTTTACTTTTAATAATAGCTTTTTGGCATTTATTTCTAAATTTGGTATAATTAAGTCTCTTTAGCATATTCTTTGGCTCATTGCTCCATACTTCAAATAATCTATCTTTTTCTTTTATCTTAGACTTTAACTTATTATCAACCCATTTTTTGTTGTTCCTATTACTGGTATAAATACGTTTATTTACGTAACAGTCATAATAAATACCCACGAATATTTGCTTAAATGCTTTATATAATTTAATAGGACATTCCAATGACATAAGATGGTCAAAATCAGTGCTTATTAATTTCTCTCGAACTTTGTTATTGTCGAGGACGCGTTTAGTGGTCACGTGTCGTGGCGAAGACGGTTGCGCATCGCGCGGATTGCGAGTTTGCGACGACTGCCTCGTCGGTGCGCGTCTCCATTGCACGATGGCCGAAACGAAATAGTGATCTGATATTTTTTGTTTTATTACAGCTGAATGCAAAATAGCATTATTTGTTCGAATATAAATATGATCGAGACATGATTGGACTAGTTTTCCCGATACAATTTCCTTTCTAGTAACATCATTTATGCACTTTGTGAATCCATGTTCCGATAAAAGATTCTCGTACAATATTACAAATTTGTCATGACTATTTAACAGGTTTATGTTTATATCCCCGCAGAAAACTACTTTAGAATTTAAGGGTATTTTTTCAATAAGGTTCCGAAATTCATCTATAAATTGGTTCAATTTAGTCTGTTTATTTACTCGCGGTGGTCTGTATATTGCTATTAAATGTATTTTCTCATTATTAACCTGGAGTGTTATGGAGACGCACTCCGCCGAACGCATTCCTGTGGAAAGTAAGTCGTGGTTAATATTAGGTTCAGTTTGTACTATTACATCCAGTTTATCTAGACAGGAATTTATAGATAAAAGTAGTTCACTGAAGTGTTTTTTTAGAGAGCGAATGTTTACATGCAGAATACATAGTCCTTCATTGTATACAATTGAACGCATCCAATTACTCAGGTCATTAGCACAGGCATAGTTTACTGTATTATCATCAATGACATCAAAATTATTGAAGTCCGCGAATTTTGTTGTTTATAAGTAAACACGGTTAAGAACAATTTAAATTTTTAACATTACATAAAGCCGATCCCTAATTAATTATTTTATTTTGATAACTGACTTAGTTCATTTTCGCTTCTTATCCATATTGTATTGTCGCCATCCTTTCTCTTCGCCAAAACTTTTCCATTTGCAACCCATACATACTTGTATACACCTTTGAGTTGTCTTTTTGCGTTCCACAGCAGTGTCTTCGTAGCCTTAGTTAGATCTTCATTGATAAATATTTTATTTGTAGTCGATCCGCCGGTAAAGATGTTGCTATTTAACTCGATCAGTTTGCGACGATTGGCTAACCAGTCCTCCCTTGATTCAATGCCTGACGCCTTGAAGCCTACCATTATTGAAGATGGTTTATTTTCTTTTTTGGAATGTCTGTTCCGTTTTACCCATTCTATTTCATTGCTTTTTACGCCCATCTCATCACCAATTTTGGTCACAATCTCTCTTACGTTTTCCCCAGGTATGTATTCAACGCCTACAATTTCTAGGTTTTGTTTAAGCGATGATTGCTCAGCATCTTGTAGTTTTTGCTCAAGCGCAATGTTACATTTATCTAAATACACACATCTGTTGTTAATATTGGCCACAGTTTTTTCTAGCTTCGATATTTTTCCTTTAGATTCTTCGTGTTCAAACAATAGTGTATCGTACTTATCTGATAATACGCTAATGCTTTGTTGTATTGTGTCTAAATTCTTCATAAGTCCGGGTATGGCACTGACCTTTTTTTGAATGTCTTTTAATATTTTTTCAAAGTCTTGTACCTCTTCCTCCACTTCCTCCTCATCAGAGCCCTCGTCTTCACAGTTGTTACAGAAGATCCTGTTTTTTCCCGCCTTCATGTCAGCAGCTAGACCTTTAACGCAGCTTCTATGAAAAGTTCCTTGACAGGAACCTTGGCACATGAAGTGAGCTCCTTTTTTCGATAGTACTTTTTTGCACTTCTGACACTCCATTATATGTTAATAGTATAGTTTTTCGCGTTTTATTATTTATTGAGTAAGTAGGTATGCTGAATTAAGTATGAGTTCGTGAATGTAAGGTAAGGCGCGTTGAAGCGAGCGAACTGCGGGTTGCCCTAGGTCATGGACAATAGTTTATGCAAGGATTTCTTAGAAAGTTTTTGCTTATAATTCACTTATATGTAAGAGTTCCGAAAAACTGAAACCACCATTGCACAGTGCAGTTCAATAGCTTTACGATTATATATGTCACTACAGATTTTAATCACTTTTTACCACTTTTTCTATTAATTTCATCAGAGAGAAAAACAATAACGTGTCACCGCGCGGGATGATTAGCGAGACTGCAATCGTAGTGAAAAGTAGAGTGTAACACACGGCGCTAAAACCCATTATAAATCGGTTTCTATTTACTCCCTCGCTAAAGCTCGGGAGTAAAACTACCTCGTTGCAATGGGTTATTTTAGCCCCTCGTATAACAATCTACTATTTCATTCTTGAGATAATAAAAGTCGTGTAACAATATGAATTGTATTCCCAGATTTTCCTTATGTTACATAAACAAGACAACTTCCTATGTCCTCAACTCAGTTACACGCAAACAACAATAGTTCACGTACTTAATCAGTACCCTAATTGCGTAATGCACGATCAATCACAATCTGTTTCGATTTGAAACAGATTGCTAATCCATTGCTTCATAAGTTGGAAAGAAAATCTGCTCAACAACGTAAATAACGCAATTAATGTTGTTGAACTGTCAAAATGAAACTTTGTCCATAATAATTTTTTACGAAAATAAGCTACGTAATTAGGGTACAGGTTCCCGCTTCTTTACACTATTCAATGAGTATTATTCAACCCATTCACTTTTGAAAGAAAATTACATCACGTGATTTTAATTGGATCTTATTTCGTCGTAGGAAGACGATTTTATTTCTCAATATAATACAAGGTGTCAGGGACATCGACGCGAAAACTGAAACCATGGATTCAGTACATGATTCTGAACCCCCCTCCGTTGAAATTTTTCGTCAGTTATTAAAAAAAATCTGCTGTTTCATAGAAAAGTGCAATACCTACGCGGTCAACGCAGGGGGTTCAGAATCTCCTTCTGCGAAGCGGTAATGCTCGCGAAGGAGGAGGCGAAACGCGTGAGGGAGAGGCAAAGTTCGCGCCCTCACGACCCTAACCGCCGCAGGAGGAGACGCCCGGGGCGGGAATCGCAAGCCGATTTCCGGCCACCGTAGGCGCGGGCTTGCGGACGGTGAGCAATGGGTAGCTCGCCGTCCGATAAGGACCAGGCCCGGGTCGGCGGCGCGTTGTGTTCCACGCGCGCCTCAAAGAGATGTCAGCAGAATTGACGGGGTCCGCTAGGGCCAATGCCTGCCGGGGGTTCGAAGAAAGCCGATAGGGAAATCGGGCCCCCAGCAACATGGCAACCGAAGGAACACGGGTGGGTTTTCGGGTTCAGTAAGAGTGACACGCCCTCCCGCTCCGCCCAGAGCGGGAGAAGTTATTTGATGATTTCCCAAACAAAACAAAAAAAAGGGGGTTTCAGAATCACGCACTCAATCGCCCAAAGTTACTGAGCTGTCACTGTCAAATTGTTACCATAGACATGCTGTTGAATTGTGCCTTAATCCGAACCACTTGAACCACTGCTCCTGAGGTAAATAACCAGGAAGTAGAGTATCTACTTGTGAGCGGGTGGGTTGAGAAAGGATAAAACAAATTCCATAAAGTATATTCGACGGGTAACAAAAAAATAGGCGTGGGTTTCTCATAACAAATCAACTTAAAACATTATTAATCCATCATCATTCTAATTTCAATAAATCCCGTGAAGCCACACCGAAACGTTCATAAAGGGAAGCCGTTAATAATCCAAGATGCGGTATTAATTACAATTATTTCATATCGAAACCCTCAAAGGGCGGAACCCCGTTTCCACGGTTTTCCATACAACATTTTCCCTCCAAACACCCCTTTTGTTAGACAGAAACGGGTAATCAAAGTCCTTGATGTTAGAGCGAGATGTAAGACCAATCCTTGGAATTGAACAGAGAGATGTATATCCGTCCTTGTTTCGTTGGTGGTGGAGTTGGTGAGAGTGAAAGGGATGGTGGTACCTGTGGGTGTACGGCCTCGGAGGCGCAGTCGCCGTGGACGACGGCGTGTTTTAGCGAGAGGAGGACGTCCGCAGCGTCTCCCCCTCCTCTTTCCCTGCATTCCCCCGCTCCGCTCCTGTTGGTAATAAAGAAATGTGTTGGATTGCATCGTTTTATTAACTTTAGATTAAGTAATGTATGTTAGGTATAAGTTTTATAACATAAATTTAGTACAAAACAATGGTTCAGTGTGGGTTTGGCTGTTGGGTGACTTGAGTAGTTATGTAGTATACCCTACCCAACATTATAAGTTTTGTAATTTACCAGAATTGAAAAGATTTTCTATCTGGCTATACTGAGCTGTTGCATGCGGTTTCATTTCCAGTCTAGCGATTTAGAGTCTGGTCACGCTAAGTTTACAATGGAATAAATGGACAACCACAAAAAGTTTTGTATAATATACTTTTACATCAGTCAGTTATGTCAGTTTCGGGGTTGTTTTTGCCTTTTGATTTTTGCTTATTAGGTTATGTGTAGGTAATAGACTATGTCGTACCTATGCTCTATCTCCATACGATGACAAAACTGTATCAAATCCACACTGCATCGTGCTAAAGTGTTCTTTACCAGGAATACATCAGAATATTAACAAAATAACCTATCAAAAACAAAAATACCTACAAACAAAATATCAAATTCTGTTTTCGTAGGACAAGATGGTGTTGCCGTCTATAGATTTTCAAATTCCACCATTTTTTTACTTTTGCAGATTTAGCGTGGCTAGACTCTATCTCAATGTTCATAGACTTTCAGGTTTCAGCATTTTCTGAAACGATTAGATACACGTTTATGAAGCACCATCGTCTCAGATCAGAACGGGTGTAAAAAGACACTTAATGAAGCTGAGACGATCTTCCCATTAATGTGATATTTTTTGTACTGTATCATTTGTTGTCTACTCCTTTGAATTTAGGGGTCAGGTTGGCGCTGTTTACACAGATTTTGCAAAGCTTTCGATTACGTTGATCATTCAATTATTCATTTGAAACATGAATTATGTTGAAAATGCTGGAATTCATGGCTTTCTGTTGACGTGGTTCAAAAGTTATTTAGTTCACAAATAGTTGCGTTGGCGGGCATAATTTATACCTTATAATGTGGCTCTGGTGTCCCACAGGGCTCTAAGTTGGGCCTTTGGTAATTTTGAATAATCTCTTAGATGTAATGAATTGTATTTTTTAACCTACGCTGATTTAAAAATATACTGTAGGATATCGGGCCTGACTCTCTGAACCTTCATCTTTGAAGATCTTGATGTCCTTCAACAATAGTGTTTGAGCATCAAAATGTCACTCAATGTTAAAAAAATGCCAGACTATCACATTCACGAATTAAGTTAATTCCATTAACTTTTATTATCATATTGGTGGATCAGTACTAAGCAGAGTGTCGGTCATCCGTGACCTAGGGGTAGGTTACTCTTTGATGTATACATATCTTTCCGCAATCATATAGATAGTATAGCAAAAATAATACTTGGTTTTCAAATCCGTATGTCGAAACTGTTTCGTAATATGTAGGTAGCATTATTTTGCTTTACAACACACCAGTAAGAAGCTCCTTGGAGTATTGTTCCACTCAATGGTCTCCCTATTATTCAACCTATGTTAATAATGTTGATCTGTTCAGGCTGGTTTTGTTAGACTTTTTTGTATGAAAGAATGGGATCCGAAAGGCTTTACTTGATAACAATGACAGGTTAAGGCACTTTAAAATGTATAAAGAAAGGTTTAACCATTCTGACTTACAAATACTCCATAAAATTATAAACGTTTCCATTGAAGCACATTGATTAATAATTTTAACATTAGGTATAAGTCAACATGAGCGTCATCATCGTATTTTTGAATTGCGTAATCCACTTTAACTCAATCTGCCTATATAGCCTTTTCCCAACTATGTTGGGGTCGGCTTCCAGTTAACCAGATACAGCTAAATTATCAGTATTTTACATGGAGCGACTGCCAATCTGACCTCCACAAACCAATACCTGGGTAATATATCCCTGAGTAAGACTGATTGTCAGATTTTCAGGCTTCTGACGACCCATAACGACTGTCAAAGATCCACGAATGAGAGCCGGGACCAATGGCTTAACGAGCTTTCCGAGGCACGGAATCTACATCCACTTTAACTACCACATCTAATAGCTCCCTAACACGTATGGCAGGGCATAATGAAAGGTCCAAAGTGACAGATTGACTATGAATTTCGCTTCAAAGAGACGTTCCCTATTTAAACAGTGTGATCCACAGATATAGATAGACCTAGATATAACGCAAGAGCAACTACTTCGTGTGCCATTCGCGTGCCCACCTTACGTATAATAATCGTAAGCTGCCACTTTCGCGCTCAGTCTGCTTCGGTGCCGCGCTTGTCGGACGTCAGTAAAAAAATTGAAAATGGTTAATTGCGCTGTTATAAATTTTAAAAACTGTGCAAATGCAAGGAGGAAAAATAAAGGAAACGTTTGCTAGTGCTTGTGACGTCATAGTAGGTAGTCAAAAAATGGCACGCTTGGTTTTCATACAGATCATGATACTTACGTTATCTAGGTCTATCTATATCTGTGGTGCGATCTGCACGTTAAAGATGTACCTAGTTCAAATTGGTTTGTTTTTGTGGTGTTCTTGATTTAGGTCTAGGTATTTTCCGAGGTTGCGAAGAAGTCCGAAAGGGATATCGTGGCCCCAGGCAACATGGCAAATGAAGGAACACGGGTGCGTTTTAGTCAGTAAGAGTCTGACACGCCCCCCGCTCCGTCCAGAGCGGGAGAAGTTATTTGATAATTTCAAAACCAAAAAAAAGTTCTTGGTATTTTTTATGGTTCTCTTTTGTTTCTAACATACAGTCATATGCACACCTGTTACTTGTACGGTTACTAAATTCCAATAGTCTGTTTTTTTTTATCTGACTATGCTGTTTGTGTGCTTATTATAAATAAATAACTGGTTACTTGAAAACAAAGTAACAACATAACGGTTTACTTCACGTTCGCACGGACGTAAAAATATCGCGGCGGGATTTTATAGCGCACTGGATTTCATCAATTCAACAGAGTGCATCCCAGCGCGTCGAAAAAACATGTGTTTATAAAAAAAAAAAAACACAAGTTCATAAAATCAGAGGGGGATTTTGAAAAAAAAATTTTTTTTTTTTTTATAAAAACAAGTCAAGATAGACCCCCCTTTTAAAGTTATTTTTCGATAATTTTTCATGAATATTCAGAAAAATACGGGCCGGCGCCGATGGGCGACATTGTACAGACGCCAGCACATCAAGCTACCCAAAACTGTAAAATTTTCCCAATCAACTTTGAACCTTAAAATTCAGCGATAAAGTTGAAAATCTATTAAATAAATTTGACAGATTGTAGTAGCTTGATGTGCTGGCGTCTGTACATAGCGATTTTTATACCAAAAATAAAAGCCGTTTCTCAGCAATTAATTTTGAATAATGTCACTTCGTTGATGGGTCATGTTACACCCTGAAGGTATATTTAATTAAATCGTAATCAGAACTACAGGGAGTGCAGCAATAATTACCTAATAGCCTTTCGGATTAACATGAAAAATCGACCATTATTGCTGTGCTAAATTATTGATGTTTTTTTTATAGATGTCATAGATAGATCTGCTTCATAGTTATCTAAAATCTGTCTAGACCACCAACTGAAAATTTGGCATGACAACAAAAAGACAATAAATAAAACCTAATTAACAATAGCCTGCTGCTAATTAATAATTAATACTGTCGCGGCCTGCAAAAGCGGCAATGCCTGGTTGCGGCCAAGGCTTGTATAGTACTTTTCTCAAAAAATGCGTGGAAAATTCAAACTAAGTAAATTGATTATAAATTCCAGAATAAAAAACAACGATAATTTTTCACGCGCCAATATGTTCATTTGTTTTTTAGATACTAACACCTCTATTTGCAAGCCAATTCGAAATTTAAATAAAATTTTTGATAAGTAACCTCCTTCGGTGTCGTGTGTCGAAGTAAAAAGTTAGTTCCATTTTTAAATTACACGATAGATAAAAATTGGTGTTCATAGTAATTTATTCGACCGCTATAAACATGATAGATATTATGGATTTTCACACTAAAGCCCCTACCTATTTACCTACGCGTTTGGCAAGCGCGTTCGGCCAACATATAGGTACTGCGCCTTTTTGCGTGTATTTGTCGTTTGATTTGCGTGTTGCTCTCGGCCTACGAGCTCGCCCAACGTGTACTGGGGGTTCACAGTGCCGCCGGCCGCTTGCTCACATGTATTTGACCAATACAGCATTTTCGACGTATCTCGAAGAAGGTTGTCAAAATAATGCTCGAATTTCCAAGAATGTTTGAGAAAAGTACTTAACAAACAGCCTACAATTGCAGAGTGACAAATGTATTTTTTTTCTTTTACCTGAGATAATTTCGAAGCGTTAATTTGCTTCACCCGCCGCATCACACATCGTAAAAATCAAGAAAGCCGTCGTCGCTGCCGCCGACGGCCTATCTAAAGGGAACACCCTCCTTGCGTGAATTATCTTATAAACTTACATCAGCCTCGAATCTATAATTTTTGAGGCGGGGCAAAAACTGCCGTCTGCCGCCCCCCGCCAATCTTTTTTGGGGGGCGCCAAGTCAAAATTAAAATTATGCCCGCGAAATTAAAATTTTCTCAAAATGAAAATTTTGGCAGCAACATACTTATTAATCAAATTGTATCGATCGATAATACGCCAATTCAACAGAGCCGCCAAAACTGTTGTAAAAAGAAAAAAAATACAAAGGCTATAAATGTGCTGCGCGTCTCATTTATTGCAAAGTTGCTGGGTACTTACTGGGTGGTGCATTTGGGGCACAGACCCCGGCTTGCCCCCCCCCCCCCCCCCATAGATCCAGGGCTGACTCACATCAAAAAAATGGATGACAGGAATGGAGCCACAGCCGAAAACTATAATTCTCTATTTGTAGCACGAACCCGCGATGTAAACGTAAATTCAAATGATTTTTTTATCGAAAATACAACTATTCTATTAGCATAAGATATGGTTTACATTATTGCGACAAGCACAATTACTTAATTACATTAATTATCCAGAGATATTCAAAACGGTGAAGGAAAACATCGTGAGGAAACCGGCATGTCCTAGAACCGAAAATTCGAAGACATTTGTGACATCTACTAACATGCACTGGGCTCTCGTGGTGAAATACGGCCCACTCGCTCTCACAGAGAGGAGGCCTGTGTCCCAGCGGTGGGGACATTATAGGCTTATTATGGATTATGGACCCATAGATAAGAGTAAAGTTTTGATAAATGTTATGCGAAATGAGCATTTTCCAACGTGAATTTGCTCGGAAATTGAACGCGATATCTGTGAGTCACTGATTAAAAACGCACTAAATAGCACACACTTACACCATTTATATGGTGGAGTGGTCAGCCAAATACCTAAGCTAATTTTGGAGAAGATTCCAGTCGATAATTGCGTAACTTATTTTCGTAAACAATTTTGCCTAATTTGTTTCATTTTGACAGTTCAACAACATTCATTGCGTTATTAACGTTGTTGAGCAGACAAATTTGTCGAACATATGAAGCTATGTATTAGCAGCAATACTTCAATGATTCAGAATATTATCAATCGTGTGTACGCAATTAGGGTGCTTATTGGCTGCTCAATGTTTAAAAAACTGCAGTATTTCCTCTTAAAATACGGTTGACGTACTTATATCTCGAGTATGGTGAGAAGGGGAACAGCGACGGCAGCGGCTCTAGGAAGTGGCGGATTTTCCCTAAGGCCAAAGAGGCCCGGGCCTAGGGCAGCCAGATATAAGAGGCGGCCAACCTGCGCCTGCGGCTGGCAATATCTCAGCTCAGTAAATAATAGAGCTATGACGACTAAGGGCAGGTGCGCACAAGGTAGCATGGCTGCGGCAGCCAGGCTGCCTTGTTAGTCAACAGCCAACTAATAATGTAAAATTTTCGAGCTCGCTTCGATCACTCAATTGCATTCTAGTTTAATTAGATTAGTTTATTAGCTTGTCTGCATAAGTTGACAAAGTTATTCCTTGTATGAATGTACAAACGAAAACCTAACATTTACGAGGTGAAGTATAAAACTTATCGAGCTCGCTTCGTGGAGCTGAAGATGTATCCCCCCGAAAATGAACCTGCCAGCGCCCATATAATATATGTATAAACTACTAACGTCTAAACGGCCTAGAGCCGCCGAGACTGCAAGTCTGCCTCTAGCTCCAGGTCTAGCGGGGGCAGCGACAAGAACCCCAAGAGTACAAGAACCATTAGTGAAGATACTCAAGCGTAACACTTTCGCGGACGGTAAACGCCCATAACAATAAAACTAATAATCCATTGTGTCTCGTTCAGTGTCCGCTGAAGCGCTAAAGACAACTTTCTATCTATTCATGACAATTCTATCCTCTTGGGGATCCTCTCTCTACCTAAATCTGTTTAGTTACAGTATTTAGGAAACTATATCGATAAAGGATTCACGGAGTTTTTGAAAAACCACTATCCTTCATCAAACGTACTTAAAAGAAATCTCATTGATAAGCAGATTTAAACTTTCTTAAGCATTTGTGCTAAAAAAAAGCTGATATTTCATGTTTGTATTACAATGTTGTAAGAGCATTAATAGAGCTGAACGCTGGCCCCCAAAATACAGGTCCAGGCCTAGTTTGGGGGTTAGGATCAGATCCTTGGCAATACATTTGTGTGCTATGTTATTACGACTTACTTGTTTGTAACACGTATTTTAAGTGTCAAATAAATATTTTTATTTATTATATTGTGTGTATGTAAATACATACAATAATATGAACTATCGCCTTTTTCCCGAGAGTGGTAGGCAGAAACTACAGAACGCCACCTACTACGATCCTTATATATCTACTCCTTTTACTTCGTTTACGTTCATATATACATCTGTACCCTAATTGCGTAAGATACGATCAATCACAATCTGTTTTGTTCAGTTGACAGTTCAACAACATTCATTGCGTTATTTACATTGTCGAGCAGATAAATTTTTCGAACATGAAGCAATGGATTAGTAATCTCTTTCAAAACGATTAAGATTATTAGGGTAGATACTGGTCATAGACGTCCATCGGTTTCGATTACTACGCACCTGAATTATCTGAAGAACATCACCAATAAGGTCACTATTTATGTCAGTACAGCAGCTGCACTGCAGCAGCAGTTTTTCTTAAAATACAGTTAACGTACTTGTATCCCGAGCATGGTGAGAAGGGAAACAGCGATGGCAGCGGCTCCAGGTCTAGCGGGGGCAGCGAGAAGGACCCCATGTCCTCGGGTGGCCACGGCTCGTCCGGGGACAGCGCTGAGCAAGCGATGGTATCGCCTAAAGCGTTTAGCTCTTCGCCATTTTCTGGACAGCAGTTCTCGTTTTCCTGCTGTAAGGAGAAATTATGTTTTAAAATAATTCTTACTTTATTTTGTATCACCGACACGGAGGGGTGGGTCTCACTATTCCCATTACCCACTGCAATGGCAATACTGAGATTGCGCGTTTTTTTTTTCAAATCAGTCTCACTATACCCATTGACATAAGAAACAACAAATGAAAATAGTGAGACTCATGTCCTCCAACAAAATGTCTCCGTGACTTCAGATGATAAATCAAAATCGACGATATACAGGAAATGGCCACAGCAAGACAATGAAACTTTATCTAAAAACAAATACCTAAATGTAAAAGCAACCTAACAAATAGCACTTACGTATCAAATTACGCCTCGTAGACATTTTTAGAATATTTATATATACAACGTGCCGCTACAATGGCGACATTAATTTAACACACGGGTAGGGCTAGTGGCCAGTTATCATAAAAATATAATCAGAAAACATTATTCGTTAATTGAAAAATTAAAATTTTCAAAAGCTCGCCGACATAGGGCTCTCCCTTTCCTTCAATTCGCCTTTTCTTTGCGTGTTATTGGTTTTATTTTCATTGATGCGATGTTATGATCCGTGATCCCGGTAAATGACCTCTGCGCTACAGTTGATAAGTAGTGATTGCACCAAGATGCTATTTTAGAAAATTGAAAATAAATAATAACATTTAATGAAATTAAAATATCTCCATAAAACGAAAACGCTTATCCGTATACGTATGTTAAATTAATGTCACCATTAAAGCGCCATGCTGTATACATTTTGTCAATAGATAAATGATCAAAAACAATGTGGTCAGATCTAAAGAGAGGTCATAATATCGAGTCGAGAATTATTGAAATAAACAAGCGTTTTCTTGGTCGCGAATGGTTGCTGTATAAAAACACAACGGGAATAGTGTATCAGTATTACCGTCAATGGGAAAGCTCAACGGGAATAGTGAGATCCAGGTCCACGGAGATCACGACTAAAAAAGAAGTATCGAAGAAAAAGACAAGACAATTGGGCAGGGCCGGATTTAGGGCAGGATAACAGGGGCTCCGGCCCCGGGCCTCCACAAGGAAGGGGCCTCCACAATTTTTCTTAAAAAAGTTACATCCTTTGTGTCAATCAAAAAGAAAAAAGTTTACATTCACAAAGTTTCACCTTTTTCATATTCTTTTAGGTCCTACGTTGTTGGTGATGAAATACGTTGAATGACTGTGGTGACAAAAACCCAATTAAATATATTTTTTGATATCAGCGCCCAGCGTCAGTCTAACTATCATGAAAAAGAAACTTTGAGTCTCATTTCCCACAAAGTGTATGGGAAAAGATTTTTTTGCGTTTTCTGACTTTTCTAGTTCCTACACAAACTTCAGTTGGTTCGATAGTTTTTTTAATCCTTATAAGAAACAGGATCGATTGACATGAAAAAAAGATTTTGTGAATATTGCCCATTTCCTTGCTGACTGCGTATTTTTTTTTCTAAAATCTGTAAATGCACATCAAAGTTTCTCAAAAAGTTATGCAGTCTCCTAGATGGATGGATGGATGTTTTTCTGTAGGTACAACGGTTAAGGTACCTATTTACTACCCGTCTCAAAAATCCACCCTGCTTATAAATGATTGAAAACTGTGAGCAAAAATTCGTCTTTTCCAAAAAAAAATCGGGGTCTCCACTTCTTGGTTGCCCCAAGGCGTCGACGCCTTTAAATGCGGCCCTGCAATTGGGAAGAGTATGAATTATAATGACTTAATGTTGTAACGATGATCTGTATTTCTAGAAGCTATATACTCTGTCCCAAAACATTTTTTTAGTAAAAATGTAAACATACCTATGGGTTGGAAAACGTCGTACCTGTGGACAAATTGTTTCAAATCGAAACACATGCTTCAACATCGTTCTTGAATACAGAAGCTAGGTGTCTAAGTATTGATATGCTTGCTGCGTGATTTTTAAAAGCTCTGGCAAGATGAGTAGTTAAATCATATCTTTGATTGATCATATTTTCTTGATCTATTGGATGTGTAACCATACTAACAATCCATTACATTTCGAGACCCTCCGTGCCTCGGAAAGCACGTAAAAGCCGTTGGTCCCGGCTGAAATTCGTAGATCTTTGACTGTCTTTACAGGTAGACAGTACCCTAATTGCGTAACACGATCAACGATCAATCACAATCTGTTTAATTTTGACAGTTCAACAAAAAAAAATCTTTCAAAATGATTCAGATTATGATAGATCGTGTGTTACGCTATTAGGGTGCAGAAGCTCAAAAATCTGACGACCAGCTTACCAAAGGGTATCGTGTGCCGCAGTAATTGGATTATGGAGGTCAGATAGGTCTCATATAAAAATACAGGTTTTAAGCTGCGTCCGGTTAGACTGGAAGCCGACCCCAAAATATAGATAGTGCAATCTACGAAGACACGCCCACTCCGCTCCGCTCCGTACTAAAGTACGGCTTAAAGTACAGTAATCGCGGAGTGGGGCGCGTCTTCGTGGATTGCACAATCTGTAGTTGGGAAATGGCTAGGCAGATTGATTGGTTTTTTATCTACAGGGTTACTGGTAACTCGACGTATTCCTTGCAGGTCGTCATAGTAGGGTTAAAATGCAACAAATTAAGCCACCAAATGTTCTACCGAAATTCAGTAGTTTTTGAATTAGTTAAGAGTTTTAGTTTTTTTATGAAAAATCCCAGATTAAATCATTTGAAACCAATTTAAAAATGATTTACGGCGCGACTGTACTGAAATTTAAGTTATTATCATAGTTGACGCCGTAGCAGACCTTTGTTAATAATTAAAAGTTCAATAATGCCTATAATTTTGGCAAATATCACTAACCAAACATTTAATTTTTTGTAATTTTTGCTATTACTTCATAAAAAATGTAGTCTAGTGCAAAAAAAAAATGCTTCACCTGGTGTACAAATTACTAAGAAAATATCCTTGTCTTATCAGCTATCCAAAAAGGTATGAAAGTTAATACAAAATCATGGACTACATTATGAAAATCGTTTTTGATTTAGTACAGGCGTGCGTTTCACAAAAAGGTGATTATTCGAAAAATCTAAAACAAAATCGTGAACATTATTATTCTTTTTAATCAATATTAAAAACTTTAATTACACACATTTCACACGTCTTGTTCGATGTGCTGCCCTCGGTTTCGAATACATGTTCTTATTCGCTTCCTTACTTCGGTTTTTGTTATTCTTGATGTGATTGTTGCCCTCATCTGGTCCGCCGCATTTGTAATTCTCTCCCTTAGTTCTTCAATTGAATTTACTGGGGTCACATAAACTAGATCTTTCATATGACCTCAGACGTAAAAGTCTAGCGGCGTCAGATCAGGGCTTCGTGCAGGCCACGGAATCGGCCCACCGCGCCCTATCCATCGGTTTGGATAGTTTTCATCCAGCAATTGTCGAATTGTGATTCGGAAGTGGGCTGGACATCCGTCATGTTGGTAAATCATGTTTGCTCTTCTTTCTTCCGGTACATCCGTGAGCAGTGCTGATAAATGATTTCTGAGGAAATCTTCATAAAGTTCCCCATTTAGTGTTCGGGGTAAAAAATGTGGGCCAATTAATTTGTCGTCAATAATACCCATCCAAACATTAAGCGAGAACCTTCGCTGGGATGCGGTTGGTTTCAGTTTTTTAGGGTTTGCTTCTGCTTTCGGTGCCCAGTAATATAAGTTGTGGTAATTTGTGATACCATCACGATCAAAACATGACTCATCGGTCCACAGAATGTTTTTTAAAAAGTTTTCGCCGTCGGCGTCGGCACTTAGCATAAAACGACAAAATTCAAGCCGTCTCGGCGGATCTCCTTCTTCTAATGACTGGACTGGTTGGTAATGGTATGGATGTCGGCCTGACAAGTGAACTACAGATCAGACTTTCCACTGTGACATACCAAGCTCACGCGCTACGATGTTTTTCGATGTGTTAGGATCGTCAATAAAACGTTGAAGAATAAGCTCCTCGTCCTCAGCCGTGTATCTCCGGGAACGACCAGTGTCAACTTGCCTGCTTCTTTGGACGCTGCCAGTTTCAGATATTCGCCGATAAGTCGATCCGAAGACACTAACGTGGGGGAGTCGGCGGTTGGGAAAGCGAAGTTGATATTCTCGCCACGCCTCAGCAGCGTTACCGTCACAAAGTCCGTAACAGTACATTATGTCAGCGTATTCAGGATTAGAATATGCAGCCATAGTCAGCGCTTATGAAGGCACAGCACAGCACAAGAGCAAGATACGCAGCAACAGTTAGGGAAATAGCCAGTAACAAAACACGAGCTTGCGCGACGTAGAGTTGAAACTAACTAACGCTGACGACCAAATTTTGCAAAATCGCACCCCCTGTCATGCCGAGAGAACAACAGCGACCAATCACAAAGCTCCCCGAGTGTTTGGAGTTCAAGCGCAGGTAAAAACTACGAATAATACGAATACGAAACAATAGGTTGACCGTCTCGCAATTTTACTTGCCCCCCATAAAACTCTTCTCTTCCCTGGCACACATGCAAAAGTATTGACAATCATACCTTTCTGAATAACTGATAAGACAAGGATATTTTCCTAGTAATTTGTACACCAGGTGTAGCATTTTTTTTTGCACTAGACTACATTTTTTATGAAGTAATAGCAAAAATTACAAAAAATTCAATGTTTGGTTAGTGATATTTGCCAAAGTTTTAGGCATTATTGAACTTTTAATTGTTAACAAAGGTCTGCTCCGGCGTCAACTATGATACGAGTAATAACTTAAATTTCAGCACAGTCGCGCCGTAAATCATTTTTAAATTGGTTTCAAATGATTTAATCTGGGATTTTTCATAAAAAAACTAAAACTCTTAACTAATTCAAAAACTACTGAATTTCGGTAGAACATTTGGTGGCTTAATTTGTTGCATTTTAACCCTACTATGACGTCCTGCAAGGAATACGTCGAGTTACCAGTAACCGTGTATATTGTCTAAGCAAAATTAAGTACATACTTGTAAACGTAACTAACAAGCTTCGTTAAAAAAATAATTTACTTTTTGTGAAATTCAATATTTACACTTTAAAGTACGCAGATTCTGCCTTCAGTCATTAATTACTATGATGAACTATTTTGATCTAATGAAATATGTAAACTGTATTATTACTTAAAGAAAATTCTAAGTTAGTTCTTAAATCTTATGGATTTTGTTCGCCTTAAACTTGGCGCCCAACATGGGACTACAACTTTAAAATTAAGAAACAGGATTTTCGATAAAGTCTCTTATAAAATCTCTGTCAATATAATCTCAAATAAAGAAGGCACATTGTGTTCTATTTACATACAAAATTATATATTGCGATGTTATTATTTTTTAAATTGGCACCCAACGTGGGACAATTAAAAAATACTTTGACGTCGAATAATACAAGTATAATATCTTTGCCATCTTAATTTTCTCAAAACAAATAGATTATTTTGTGTTCTGCCGGTTGAATTACATTGATAATGTATCATTACGTTTTCTTTAAAAATTGGCGCCCAGCGTGGGACCAGAAGTAAAAATAAAAATACTTGATTATTAGTCACTAAACATTCCATAACAATGGCATATTATCTGAATATTCTAGTTATGAATTTTTAGGATACCATATTTAGATTTATTTTTTTATTTATTACCTTCAACCTTCATAGATTCGCAGTTTTCAACATCCAACACCTACACAAAAAAACACACAGTAACCAGATTTTTTATCAACACACCTGGCAGCACTCTTCCGGGAACTCTCTCAAAGGGTTCTCCACGCAGGTACACTGTAGAGGATCGCAGCAAAGCCCGTGGTCTGCCGGGCAATACTCGACCAACCCGAACTGCGGGTTGTTCGGTACGTAGCAATCCATCGCCCCGCCTATTTGCGCGCATCTCTATAGCGCAGGGGCGGAGATTTCGCTCATTGTTTGAGAATCAGTTGCTCAGTTTCCGTCGCTTGTAGTCGCGGGTTGGCATGCTGGAATGTTATAGGTTAGGTTTAGTAACAGTTCTGAGAATGAGGCATAAAGAACAGTATAATGCTGCAATATGTATTGATGAAAATTTATTAGTTGCATTGGTTACAAAAAGGCCTTGAATCTTTGTGATGATTTTACAAAGGTACGTGTGAAAAAAAGTCGGAAAGCATTTTTTTCTAGATGTTTACACTATTATTTACTGCTTGACCACTCGTTACTGTTATACCGATTATAAAAAGATTGAAAGAAACACGATTATGCATTATTGTGTAGAGTATGTTGCTCTTAAGAAAAAATTAAGTAATTTTCATCTAAGTGTTTACTGTTTACCGACGGTGTTTCAGCCGCCTGCGGTAACAGAATGTTCTCTACTTAAAATAATAACAGAGTGGTTAAGAATTAATGTCTAGTATGAGTACAATTCTCTTACTTTCTCTCATTTATTTCTCTATTTATCCCGGAGTAAAAGACCAACCCTTCTTTTCGTGTCATAGAAATAATATTAACAAAATTATTATACTGAGGAGATTGCCTTCACCATCCTCCTCCTCAAATACCTATAAAAATCATAGGTGTTTCTGTTGTCCAAGACACACAGCTGTGGTTCTAGAACGTTGATTTGATTTACTTACCTATTTGTAAATTATTATATCTGTTGTTTCTGTTATGAAATAACGCCTGAAGGTTTATTAATAATTATTGTAATTAGGTAGAGGTACCATAGATCTTCTTACATATTTGCCATCAGATGGCACTACCTAATAGTCGATCTAACTTTATCGTGATTTGTGAGCGATATTTTAAGTTTAATGTAGCACTGGCGAAATTTTCGGATACAAAAGGCATCAATGAAAAGCTGCATGCTGAGATATTATGGGATAGATTGCGTTGAGATGAGAATGGATTGATTTAATAAGGAAGCTTGAAAGAAAGGTAAAGAGCTGAAGAGTACATTCCTAATCAATTGATAATAGTATGGGCATGTGATGCAAAGAAAGGGGAACATGAAAAATTAAAAACTTCAGTAGGTAAGTCTAAATGTAGATGATATAATATGCCTTATAAGAACAGAGTCAAACCAATGAAAAAAATAAAGTACTATTCAAAATTCAAATTCAAAATTCAAAAGTCATTTATTCAAACTAGGCTGAGAATCAGCACTTTTCGAACGTCAAAATTACATAAGACAGTCCCCCAAAAACGCCCACCCTTTACTTCGTTATTAAACGATCTTTGTATATTATACATGTTTTATATATTTGTAATCACGTTCTGGAAAACGGCTCTAACGATTTCCATGAAAGTTGCAATACAGGGGTTTACGGGGGCAAAAAATCAATCTAGCTAGGTCTTATAACTGGAAAAATTAGTTTTCTCCGAATTTTCATCCGAGCAGAGCTTGGTCGCCCAAAGTTTAGAACAAGATACCTTAGAATAATGACATGGCAACATGGAATTAGAAAGTACCTATTATCATGACAGCATGGAATTAGTATGAAGTTTCCTATACCTACTATTAAATGAGCATTCTCTATATTCACTAGAGCAAAGCTAGGTCGCCTAGGTACTGTAGGCACGCGCTTGGCTGCGGTACCCGGGACGGTGTTGAAATTAAAGAACTTTTGAAGACCTTATATACCAACCTTACCTTACCTTATTATGTCAATTATTATTAATTATTACTAACACTAGTTTGTAAGCTCGTAATTGTACTAACAAATATGAAGTATCGAATCTGAATTAAATGTATTTTTTTTTTTGGTACAATTTTATAATGAAGACACACACGCGAGCGGCGTCTGGGGCTAAACTTATTCTTTTTCGTCAACAAGTGAAAACGATTACAAATCCTAATTTAAATATATCCCGTCAGATTGTTCGGATGACGTACAGCATTATTGCTAGCCTGTACAGCATGAGGTTGCATCTCATGATAAAACCTTACAGTACTGAATGATAATGTGACACCAAATTACTTAGAGATAAGGGCAGTAGGATGATGAATATCTTACTGTAGCTGTACACAGGCGAACGAAACGCCTTTGTTATTCACGACAAACTAGAAGAAACATGCCTATATTGCAACATTGTAGGGTATTTATAAAGCTTAACACACGCAGGTACCTATGTACCTTACCTACTTAAAACACCTTTATAAGAGCTCATCACTGACCGTATCGAGTTACTCTTTAATATTTCTTACCACAGGATTGCTACCGTAACCAGAACCTGAATCTGAATAAAATCTCAATTTTACGCCTTGGAGTTGTCCTGGGTCGACATTCTCTTTTTGAAAATGTTAGGTTCCTTAGCAGGCATAATCAGCCTTTAAAAATCCCACTGCTGAGACCCAGGCCTTGTATCTGTGAGAATGAAGGGGAGTTGTTTTAGCAGGCACTCTCCTGCAGGTAACTTCGGATTCGTTTCTAGGTTAATATTGACTTGCGATAGCGCTTTTCTAAAATATTAGCTTGGCCCTTGCGAGTATTTAAACTGAGGACATCACACACAACAGATTGAAGCGTTGTCAATCGCTGAAGACTAACTTCTCAGCCTTTTTCTTAGCATAGCTTTTCAGTGATCCTAGCACGAATCATTAAAATTTAACGAATTTTATGATAAATGAACGCGGTTTCCATATTTAAAATTAATATTAAGCTCGTCTATAACATTATTTTCACTTCTCTTGCTCAAAAAGGCCGTCATTGTAGAGTACAAGAGCGGGGAAAAAATTGCATTTCTTCCTCTAGGGCAAAAAGTGATTTCTTTTTAATTTTTGTCTGTTCCAACGAGCCTTGAAAAACGATAAGTCTTTATTCTTATGTAGAATAATCATGATTGAACTCGACTTTGTAGAATGCGTGCATTGCGTTGCGGCTAGAGAAGAAATAAAAAAGGCATTGCGCGAAATCTTTAGAATTTTTCTTTTATTACGAATTGAATTGGTGACCGTAATAATTATTAACAACCAATTTACAACCGTATAATTTACAACAGTGAAAATGTCATTATTTAGTGAGAACATCTTCACAGAGGACTGAAATTAAGTTGCCGGAAAAAACATCTCGTTAAATATCCAGAATTGTACAAATTGTACATTTAAATAAAATAAACTATTTAATATTGTGTTGGATTATTTAATTTTTTCGCAATCGTAGTGAAAAGTAGAGTGTAACACACGGCGCTAAAACCCATTATAACTCGGTTTCTATTTACTCCCTCGCTGAAGCTCGGGAGTAAAACTACCTCGTTACAATGGGTTATTTTAGCCCCTCGTATAACAATCTTCTATTTTTACTTTTGCTTCGTTTTTAACATCGCGCAGTAGTTTTTCTACAATCTGCCATTTGTCTTTCGCTTCTCTTTTGATTTGACGGTGGTCATGCTATGCAAGCTGAGAAGGCATCAAAGAGAAATATAGAGTCTATAATGAGGGAGACATTTTGCCTTTGCCCAGCAACGGCGTAATAAAACAGCATAAAACTAAGTATGGAATGTTGCATTTGTAAATTTTAATTTGAATAAGTATAGCTAAGTACGCAATGTAAAAATGGTAAAATATCGATTTTCTGCCTGATCGTACAAATCACTGTTATCGGCAGCGAAATATCTGGTATAATTTTTCGGGTTGAGTTGACTCGGGCCGAGCTGTCACTGACCCAAACCTAAGTCGCGGGCACGTAACTTAGCAAGATTTCGGCGTAATGGGAGTAGTTTGAAAAAAAATTGACACTTTTATTGCTTGTCATTATTCTATGGTTATTGCCACAATATATTAAAAAAAAAAAGAAAACGTAGTCGTGATGATGTATGTACTTTCTGTTACGATTTTTATGGCATTCTGCGCATCTACGACTCTTGCCAACTCGTGCGACTGTAGTAGGTCTGTACCTATTTGGCCCTTCATTTAAGTACTCTACGAGTAGATCGCATAGTAATGGGCATATTGGGATAGAGTCTGGCCACGCTAAGTCTGCAAATGGAATAAATGGGCAACCGCAAAAAGTTTTACCTAAGGTAAACTTTTACATCAATCAGTTATGTCAGTTTCGGGGTACTTGAAATGTCAGATTGCATAAGCTAATATATACGTTGTTTTCACAAGATAAAGTAGAGAAATGGTTAAACCTATTAAAAGTAGAGTGCGGGAGTTATTATATGTATAATTTATAATATATAAATTTCAAGATGTGAAGGAACAGCACGATGTCGTCCTTAACCAAAAACGACAGCGTTTACAAGATATCGAAAAGTTGACGTGTAAGTAGATCTAATGATTTTGATATTGTACCTATGCTCTACCTCAATACGATGACAAAACTGTATCAAATTCACACAGAATCGTGCTAAAGTGACTATCCTTTACCAGGAATAAATCAGAATATAAACAACCTATCAAAAACAAAACGACAAAGTATCAAATACTTTTTTCGTAGGACAGATGGTGTTGCCATTTATAGATTTTCAAATTCCACCGTTTTTTTTACTTAGCGTGACCAAACTCTATCCAATATTATGTTAAATTACCATGCTTATTTTAAGCCGATGGATTTTATGTATTAGGTATCGAACGTATTTATAATATTATTCGTTGTGGCAAGTAAGGAATTAGCCCCGTAATCCTGTCTAGCGGGCACCTGAGTAAGCGGATTGGTCGGCAAATGAATGCAGAATGGAATAGTCTTATTGTAATCGATATTACTGGCTATGCATCGTGAGTTCGCCCGCGTGTACCTTATGCCTTTTATAATATTCTGTTATTGAAACGTACCATATATAAGTACTTCTCTTGGTATCAAAACTTTTTACAAAAAAAAAAAAAACAACCGACTTCCAAAAAACACTACAAAGTGAAAAATAACTTTAATTTCAGAAGACTTTGGTTTTGAATTTTCATTTTTTGTCACCGACTTCCGAAATTAAAGTTATTTTTCTCTTTGTAGTGTTTTTTGGAAGTCGGTTGTTTTTTTTTTGTAAAAAGTTTTTATTTTTCACTTTTTAGTTGTGGTACCTACCCCACACAAATTCGAAAACCACTACCTGCTATGTAAATAACAGTGACAGGAACTTATCATATCATTCACATACTAAGTGGGAAAAAGTACGTATTATTGAAGTTAACTCAAAAACTATCGAAGCAAAGTTAATAAAATCTATATGGGACCACCTCGAAACCATACCAGTTAAAAAAAAAATCAAAATCGGTCCACAATTAATGGAGAAATCGGTGGACATACATGAAAAAAAACAAACATACGCGACGAACATATAACCTCCTCCTTTTTGGAAGTCGGTTAAAAATAAATATAAAAGAGACCCATTTTTTTCACATTACACGAGAGTAGCTGTACACGGCTACATGTCAAGCTATACATTTCCAGTTTATGCTGATCTCGCATTGTATAGGATTTCCACACAATGGTGCCGATTCCCTTGTTCACAAACTAAACTAAATTTAAGTTCAGTGCATCTTTTTCTTTCTATTTCATTAAGAAAAGGACAGAAGATAAATTTTAGTTTAGTCCTGTCAAATTAATCAGCGCTTGACGTAAATTGACTTAATTTTAGTTGGCAAGTTTTAAATCACGTCTAAACTTGTATGGAGACTGACAGGCTATAGTCGGCTATAGGCAAAATTCTGTCTACTGCCTATTGATAGAAGTCTTTTGGCTATTTCAACAGCTGTGTTGTCGCATAAAGGCGCCACGCGTCATTACGTGGGCGTAGTTATAACCAATTACTATAAGTTATAAGGATCAGATACATTAGCATAGTAATATTAGCACGAACGCGCAACGTCTACGTACATTCGAACGATTTTTGAATCGAAAATACAACTTTTTTTTTTTTTTTTTGCGGCAATACAGTTAGAGCGGTTTCGCACTACGTCTGTTCTGAATCCGAATTCAATCCGAGTTGGGAATGTTCTAAATTCGGAAGGACAAAGATCGGATCTAGTGCGCAACCCCTCATACAAATAGTACTATGGCTACTTCGGACTGGCATTTCTCTGATTCGGATCGGATGTATGGCGAAACCGCTCTTAGTATCACCCAAAGTTATGAATAAAGTATCTTACAACTGAGTAAATATTATGTGGGGAACCAGTATTTTCAATATTAAAATCGTTCGAATTTACGTTACTCCGCGCTTCCGTACTAGACCGTCAGCAAAACATTCTCATTCCATCATTTGTCATTTGTATTTCTTTCTCATTTCTCCTTTCGCAGGTCTGCTGGAAGAAATTTCTTGAGAAATAAGCAGTACCTTTGTACTCTAAATTATAATTATGTCGTTTCTCTATGTATTTTTTTATTATGTGTACATAAATAATAAAACATAAATAGTTAATTGATTCAGGCGTGACCTTGCGGAAATCCATTATAAAATACAATAGACGTGGATATATATATTTAGTAACCTGTCCGCTTAGCTATTTCTAAAGAGCCATAAAAAACTCCTGAAATAAATCGACACGTGTTTCACCTCTCAACGAGGCATCCTCAGGATGACGATGGCCTTGTTGCGAACTCGAACACGGCGTGTTGCCACACTGAGCGCTGAGTGTCACACTCAAATAGCTAAGCGGAACAGGTTACTAAATATATCCACGTCTATTGTATTTTTTAAAACATAAATAATAAAATAAGTAAACATTTAGGTAGTATAATTACTATGCTAATGTGTCTGATCCTTATAACTAAAAGTTATCTATTATAACTACGCCCATGGAATGGCGCCTTTATGCGACAGTACAGCTGTTGAAATAGCCAAGAGACTTCTATCAGTAGGCAAAAGACAGAATTTTGTTCAGTAATAAGTACATGCAGAGTAATATTTATTTATAAGTCCTTATAGACCCGCGTAAAATTGCTTTCCAAGTCTTTCTAACCGCTACAATTACTAACTCAAAAAAACGAGTTGATTTAGCAAGAGGGCAAATTTTAATAAGGCTTGAATCAAATTTTCATTTTAGAAAATATCCAACTAAACCTATCACTTTTTACCCGACTGCCCCAAAAGGAGGGTAATGTTTTTCGCGAGTATGTATGTATGTATGTGTGTATGTATGTATGTTTGTATGTATGTAGGTATGCATGTCTATTTCTTTGGCACGCTCTGTCGGTAGCCTAACTAAACGGCTTGATGGATTTTAACAAATGAATTTTGGTATTACAGGCGGGCCCACAAACCAATAACCTGAAATTATGGTGTAACTTGTTTGTCCCCCTGCAATACCAAAATTCTATAGATTATAATGCTTGTTTTTTCTTTTCAGTTATGTGTTTTTGCAGTCGGGTTTTTTTTAATAATTTGTTTCCTTTCTACCATCTGGACTCTTCACAATCAGGCAAGAAGAACACGATTATACGAGGGAACATGTTGGAAAAAAATCTTGCAAGAAAGTATTGTACGCAGCGTGTTGTTATAGAAGAAAAAGGAGAAAATGCTGCAGTCATGATTAGTGATGGGCGACTCGGAAAGTTTCCATCATTCCACCCGGAATATTCCCAAAACGGGTATTTACCCGGGAAAGTTCCCTAATCGTGGGTAAATTAATTTCTATGACGATTGAATTAGTAAGTACTGAATAAAAACAAAAACACTAACTCCAAAATCCTTTAATCAACAACAGGATGGTTCAAATATGAAAATTATTGTTTAAATATCAGGTTATGGGTAACAAAAATCACTTCAAGTTTAATACTCTTATAATAGTAAGTAGGTAAAATGTTATTGAGATTAAATTAATCACTGTCTAAATCACTGTCATCGGAGAATGTTTTTGCTATATCGCAAAACTCTATTTCTCTTGTATTTCTTCCAGAAGTTGATGGTTGAGGTTCAATATTGTTTATGGTCAATGGGCTAACCATAAAAGGACTTGAAGTGGGTTCCTCATCTTCTTCATCTACTTCTTCGTCTTTTGGATTGTGTAACAAATTCCAGTTATATGATATGTAGGCCAGCTTTGCAGCTCTTTCTGTTGTTAACCTATTCCGTTTAAGTCTGTGGATATTTCCATGAACGCTGAAGGTACAGACGCCAGCACTTCAAGCTACTACAATCTGTCAAATTTATTTGATAGATTTTCAACTTTATCGCTGAAATATAAGGTTCAAAGTTGATTGGGAAAATTTGACAGTTTCGGGTAGCTTGATGTGCTGGCGTCTGTACGCTCTGTTGCAGCCGAGGTGCAGGGAGCAGTTAAAAGACAAGCTGCAACTTTGCTCAGAGATTTGTTTTTGCAAATTCCTTTCCACCAGTTAAGGGATTCATTTTCTGGAGGCTGGTCCAAACAATAGATTTTCCCCACAAACCTTCTCTTGCTCTATAATTAGCTAAATCTGTCATTATTTCCAAGTGTAACTGCCTTCCTTTCTCATGAATGAAATCCATGGCAATGATTTCTTCATCTTCGTTGAGTTCGATGCCTTGAGATTTCGGATCTAGCATATAGGCTGCTAGATGAATAGGCTTTATGCAGTTCCCTCTGCGTTTATCAACTGCATTTAAAATCCTCTCCCTGACATTATTGTCAACCAAAGAAGAAAGACCAGGAAGCAGAAAGACCAGACGTGATTTTATATCTTTGAATGACATGTACACGTCATTTATGTACGCTTCGTTTCTTTCTAGTTTAAATATGTAATCTGTTATTGGCTCTAAAATTGCAGTAGATTCGTCGATCATTTTCCAAAATTCTTCGTCTAGTAAATTTGCTTTAATATCAACTGGGATCATTATTGCATCTTCATGTACTGCCAAACATTGCAGAGCAGCCTTGCTATTTTGCAAACTACCCACAGCATGAAGGTAACTGCCCCAACGCGTCTTGCTGGGCAATTTTAGTTGCTCGCCAGAACCTTTTTCTACAATAATCTGCTTGAATAACGCGCTCAGAATTTGACTTTTTCTAATAGATTTGATTACGTCGACGACAACTGAAATGAAGGCTTGTATAGCATCTTCTTTCATTATGTCATGACACAGTAAATTCAATGTGTGCGCCACGCAATTAAGTGTGATTACGTTCGGATGTTGCAGTTTTACTAAATCAAAAGCTTTTTGTAGGTTTTTTGCGTTATCTCCTATTAAAGTCACAAATTTATACGTTCCGTAGGTTCTCATTACCATTTGAATTTCTTCACTTAGGTATTCGGCAGTGTGACGATGGCTAGTTGTAGCTAAACTTTTCACAAAAACGGGCTCAGGTTTTGCAATAAAAAAATTAATAATACCCTCGTTCCGTCGGTTACTCCATCCATCGCACTGAAGATGTAAATTGTCAGTCGACTTCAATTCTTCAGTTATTTCTCGTTCCATTTGATTGTAAATTGTTTCTAAATGTGTTGTGGAAACAGCTTTTCGTGTTGGTTACTACCAACACGAAAAGCTGTTTCCACAACACAGAGAGTTTTTTTAAAGAACTACAGCCTCTGTACGATACTTCGTACAGAGGCTGTAGTTCTTTAAAAAAACTCTCTCCACAGAAGATGTTCCACCATAGACAGAGGCGAGCCAGTAACATAAATTGCCTTTGAAAGCAATTTTGTAAGTCGTAGTTTTTTTTCCTCTGTAAATTCGAGCAAAGGAGTAGCGTCAATGAGTGTTGAGTTTTCAATTATTTCTCCTTCTGTAGTTGATGAGTTCGATGTATTTGATGCTATTAACGATGTTTCTTCACACCTTTCCGTTAACTCATTTCTTATAACCAGCGGACACTTAGGACACTTCATCAACCACTTCATTACCCATTTTGGTAACATTAGGTACTCGGTACATTTTTGAACAAAATGTGCATTTGACTGATTTGTCAGGTAAGCTGTGGTAATGTCTCCAAACTTTTTGTTTTTTTCTGTTTCGGCATGATGATATCTTTAACAATAAAGTTAATCAATATTAATATTTTAAATGTTTTTAAAATTTTTTTTAGGATATATATAAAAACGTAATTGTATATACATATTTACAAAACAATTTATTAAAATTTATTTATATATATATTTTTTATAAATTTATAAATTTTATAAATTAAATACTAATATGGCATGTTTTTCTATAAGAGGAAAAGAGAATCATACTTATGAGATAGAAATAAAATCAATAAAATATATTTAAAGAATAAATGTAAGTACTTACGTAAATTCGGTTCGATCGCCTCACTAAACTTTACAGCAATACCACAATAATAATATGTACACCCAGAATCCGTTATTCGTTGCCAAAATTGTCAGGTTGAATTTAAGAAATTTCCAAATACACAGCAAACAAGTTTCAACACAAAACACCAGAATTAAGCACGTCCGCAAATTCCGATACTCAAGTGAATAGTAAACGTGGCCACGGTATTGGAGTCTATTGTTTTACCAGGTAAATGAAATGCACCAATCAAAAAACACCACGCACCGCCGCCGGCGTGTACCTGCTTGGTCATTCAAAGTTAACCGTTAAGGTTGATGCGCTAGGGTAGCCCGCGAAATACAAATTTTCTTACGTTTTTTGCAATTTGCGGGTCAGTATCACATTGTATGTTGATATAAATATTATTAGCGCCCGTAACAAATATGGATTTACAGAATTATAAACATTAGAATCAGCAGTACAACTATCTAAGTTCATGTAAGTGCATTGACTGACGATTTCATGAAATTTTCATCGGGCTACCCTAGCGCATCCACCTTAAGCGCATCAGTTATTTATTAATGCTTAGTTTAATTATTGTAGTATGTTTGTTATTTATATGAATAAATAACAACGTTTCTTGAATAAAACAGTGTAACACATTTATAGTTGTTATTTTTGTACAAGGAACTCGAAAGCCTTAAGTTTCATAAATCGATTTATGCGAAATATGTATATATTGATCATAAAAATATAAATACCCGAATAAATACCCATTGGGTGGATTCAATGGGAATATTCCCATTTTAGGAATTTACCCGGGTAGAATCACATCACTAGTCATGATACTTCAAGCGAAGGAGTGGTCTTTCACTCTATCGAATGACATAACCTAGTGTTTATTCTTCTCCATAATATGTTTGCGGACACGATAAAGAAACTACTAATTCTAAAGTAATTCCTATTATGTAGATACCTAAATTATTATTTTAATTACCTAAGTATTTAACACTTATAAGTTTTAAATACCTTCCATTACTTTTTAGAGTCCGTTCCGAACTTCTTTTATGTTTCCAATTAGTTTATTTATTTCTGTGGCATGTTAATTCTAAAATTGATCCAGAAAGAAATAAATTTCTTTGTAAATTACTGTATTTATTTTTTAAGTATATTTGCTGTGTACCTACGTGCTACAAGCTGTCATTTTTAATTAAATTACCTTTTCGCACAAAACAAAAAGCAACAACACATTATTCGTTAATAAAACAAAAATACACACCTTTTAAAAAAGAAATATCCAAAGAAATTCACTGAAATAGCACTAATATCACGAAAATATATCGGAACACATCACAAATCACAGTTTCACATAAAACCTCCTTTCACTAATTAAATTAAACGTAGCGGTCGAAGCATGCGCCATGGCAACACCAGCGAGCGTTTAAAAAATTAAAACATATTTTTTTTATATCGTTTAGGACAGAGGACGAGTCCTTACACCACGTTGATGGTGACTAAACTATCTTTCAAGTGTGCTAAGTGCACTCCCGCCCCTACCGTAATTGGCTGTTTGTATCCAACCCCTCGTCTGTAAAAAAAAAAACAACATGACATATTGTGCGCGGGAAAGTGGCTGTCATCGTATCGGGTTAACATGGCCGGCCGTGCGTAAGCTTTGGCTCTGTGGTGAAAATCGTTTAGCGGTGCGATGATGTTTAGATAAGTAATGAGGTAATTAATTATATTTACATAATTAACTTGTAGTTCTTCACAGCATTGAGCTTTTAGTTTTGCATGCTTTTGGAGTTTGCTATTGTACACAATTAGGTAGGTGTTTTGCACATAGACATGTTGACTTTTCAGTAAGTTTCAGGCCTTTTTTGTGAGATACTTACCATAAAATAATACACATAAAATAAAAATAATAAAATATCCTAACACTAAATTTAACAACAAAGTAAATGGCGTCGAAAAATTCCTCCCCATCGCTGTCAATTGGTAATGTGCCCAAGAGACTGGCGGCATTGCCATGTTCTATGGCAATGCTTGCCCTGAGCCATATAAATATAATTGTTTTGGAACTTTTCAATGATCATAAAATAATGCAGTTTTTCACTGTTACCTGGTAGATACACCGTATGCTCTAGCAGATTCAGATTCCCATCCAGTTGATTCAAAACCACGTTCTCATTCGTTTTCAACATAGTACTTAAGTTTATTCAGTTTTTAAGAACAATAAAATACTTAAACTTAACTTAAACCTATATAATGTAGGTACTTACAGTACAACTATCACTATGTTCTTAATGCAAACCCTCGGTAAACCTCGTGTTTCGTCAGTTGTCGGATTTCTATCAGTTGCCCTTTGCACTTGGTGCAGACCGGACGCTTGCAATCGATTTGGAAGTATACAGATTTGTTAATCTTTTAACTTAATGTAATTTATTTTAAAAATGGGAGGAAAGCTGCTAATGTCGCAGGCATGCATGACAGATAGGATCATAGTTTTACAGCTCTATATAGTTCACACGAAAATCAAAACAAAACAACAATAAAGTACTTAGTTCTGAATTCAAATTACTATACAAGATAAATCTAATAATTGATGGACATGGAAATTAGTATTCGTTTGTATTCGGAAATGCGATGATACACGAGGGACATTAAGAAAATAGAAATACAGTAGGTACTACGTTTGCTCTAACTCTTTGAATTCATGAAAGCAATTATGTAAAATATTTTTATCTACCTCTAAAATTCAAAATTCAAAATTCAAAAGTAATTTATTCAAACTAGGCTGAGAATCAGCACTTTTCGAACGTCAAAATTACATAAGACAGTCCCCCAAAACGCCCACCCTTCACCACTTCCTAGTGCCTTTAGCTGGGAAGAAGAAGTGGCGCAACAAACTCCCCAGCAGCACAGCTGTCTTTTCAAGTTAGAAAAAATGATTCTATACAATAGTATACAAAATGCATAATGTAAGTTCATTATGCAACACAAAACATAAATAAATAAATTATTCGCCATATGTCAGCTAGCACACGCTAATATACCAACCAAAAACATCGAGAACTCAAGCAGAAATAAAAAATAAAACTAAACGTAAACAGAACTAAATACTCGTATCTAAATAAAAGCCTCCAGGCATAAAGGGCGTGCCCGCTTACATAAAGCTATTTAAAGCTATAATTGGAAGTTATTATAAATGATAAACTAGAACCATCGAGGTAAAATAAATAAACAGTTAGTTACTAGTTACAATAACAGAACCATAATCAGCAAGACGACCAGTCACCACAAGCAGCACCCGTTCACGAGCATAACGCAAAGATCAGCTATTACCATTATTCTATTATTCTATTTTCTGAAGTTTAAAACAAAAATACTTACATTTACCATCTCCAAAATCGTTATTGACATATCCATCCTTTATCAATACGAACATGATCCAAATATCAATACCGATTAGTGCGCTCAGCCAGCATGGGCCACCCAGGTAGCTGTCACGTGGCCCATCCGGAGCCAACCTGTCTCGCACGCCATTGTTTCAAATTCATTGAACTTGGCTTATTTGCAGGTAGATTGAGGGTCATATTGGCGTGGGATCGTCTGTTTTGAGCTATAGTTTTGAGTGAGCTTTGAGATTTGTGAATAGTATAATGCTATTCTGTAAAGTTCAGTTGGAACATCACTCAAGTTTTTTAACCGACTTCTAAAAAGGAGGAGGTTATATGTTCGTCGGGTGTTTTTTTTTAAATGTATTTATGTCCACCGATTTCTCCGTCAATTGTGGACCGATTTTGAAAATTCTTTTTTTGTTTTTTAGGGTATGCTCTCAAATTGGTCCCATATAAATTTTATTAACTTTGCTTGGGTAGTTTTTGAGTTAGCTACAAAATACGTATTTTTTTCCCACTTAGTATGTAGACGATATGATAAGTTCCTGTCAGTGGTAGCAGGTAGTGGTATTCGAATGTGTGTGGGGTAGGTACCACAACTAAAAAGTGAAAAATAAAAACTTTTACAAAAAATGAAAAACAAGCAACCTCCAAAAAAAACACTACAGAGTGAAAAATAACTTTAATTTCGGAAGTCGGTGGCAAAAAATGAAAATTCAAAACCCAAGACACCGACTTCCGAAATTAAAGTTATTTTTCACTTTGTAGTGTTTTTTTTTGAAGGTCGGTTGTTTTTTTTTTGTAAAAAGTTTTTTTAAAGTAAATCATCGCGGATTCACAACGAGACACGAAGTGATGTTACCTTAATTGCGAATTTTCGTAAATGATAAAGACAAAGTTTCATTTTGACAGTTCAACAACATTCATTGCGTTATTTACGTTGTTGAGCAGATTTTGATTCCAACTTATGAAGCAATGGATTAGCAATCTGTTTCAAATCGAAACAGATTGTGATTGATCGTGTATTACGCAATTTGGGTACTGGAGTTGCACTGAATAGAATAGAATAAATGTTTAATGTCTAGTGGTCGCAAGCGCTACCGCTGAGCATGAGGATCCGAACACAGCGCCGGCCCGAGAATTCCTGGCGCCCTAGGGGAAAGGTTGGAACGGCGCCCTTTTAAGAAAATTTGTGACAAAATAATGTTCTTTCTTTTTCGTGTGGTTAGTGACTTACCTGGTGTCAGAGTTTTAAAGCCGCCCATGGGCCTCCTACTTGGCTTCACATGCCGTCGAGAAATATCTCTCAGGCGCGATCGGTACAGCGATTGCGGTCAAACTGGGGAGTCTGTTTATAAGGGATGGGAAAATTGATGGAGATGTGGAAAGGAGAGTAAACTCGGGAAACAAAGTGAATGGTGCTATACATGCGATTGTGACCAACCAGTCGATGTCTAAAAATGCTCGACTGGCTGTTCACAATGGTGTGCTGGTGCCCACGCTTATGTATGGAAGTGAATGTTGGGTGTGGCAAAAACAACATGAAAGTAAAATAAATGCTGTGGAAATGCGTTCCTTGCGAAGCATGTGGGGACTGACTATCAATGATAGGCTGAGGAATGGTGTGATAAGACAGCGGTGTGATTTAAAAGAAGATGTAGTGACAAAAATTGAAACGGGTATGCTGAGATGGTTTGGGCATGTTAAGAGGATGAATGAAAGGCGACTAACAAAAGGTATTTACAAGGCTGATGTAAAGGGAAAGGCCGGGCGGGGACACCCTAGGAGGACATATACTGACCTTATTGGTGATGTTCTTCACAAAGGCCAGGTGCGTTAGTACTCACAACCGGCGTGCGTTTATGACCAGATGTATGAACGTAAACGAGGCAAAAGGAGTATGTAAGGATCGTAGCAGGTGGCGTTTTGTAATTTCAGCCTACCCCCATGGGAAGAAGGCATGAGTTTATGTATGTATGTATGTATTTTTAATTTTGAAGCCGCCGATTGCCGCCCCCCTAATACGAGCGCCCTAGGCCTTCGCCTAGTTCGCCTATATGCACGGGCCGGCCCTGTCCGAACAGTGTTATTGGGTTTTTCTATCAGGAAGTTCTCAGACTCTCAGTAGCAGCCCGAAGTCTGGATTTGAGCCCGGTTGATGGCAATAGGCTCGCCCCTCTTACATGAGAGTTAAACATAACTGGCGAAATGTGGGTGTGCTATAGGTACACCTTTATCTAAACCTTCGGGGATTACCCGAGTCCCCGAGTGATGTTATGTATGTTATGTTATTAAAAATGGAATTTAGTTAATATAGTATAGTTATTAAACTAGTGGAATCTGCCCCACCAAATCGAACTAGTGGGGCAAATTCCACTGAAAACGTTTAGGCATTCCACTTTGCCCCACCAGTGGGGCGGCCTGCTGGGATAAAGTGGAATGATTCGTTTTTTCTACGTTAACTTACTAAAGCAGAAGAGTTGTATATGGGTTAAGGACAGAAGGATGATAGTACACACGGCTACACATCAAGCTAGGTATACATTTCCAGTTTATGCTGTACAATGCGAGGTCAGCTTATATTGGAAATGTATAGCTTGATGTGCAGCCGTGTGTACAAATTCTAAACCGCCACCAGACCTAACAGATACCTAAATTAACAAAAAATCAAAGAAGCCTCACATCAACGGATGCAGTATCAACAAAAAATGGCGCATATTTTTGGCGCGCGAAAGTGTTCAAGGAAAGTCATACCGTGAGAGTTTTGAACGAGTTGTGCTATGCAGGCTGTGGGCATGCGGCCCAGTGAACAGTGATGCCGAGCTGACGATCGACGAGGTGGTCCAGCCCACACAAGGAGTACTGAGGTCAAAGATCGAATGTTCTCGAAGGACTGACGGTTTTTGTAATGAAGTTTGGGAAAAAAGACTTGCAATAAATTATATTATACTGATTTATTGTGTAAACATACAATGTTGGTTGACAAAACTTAAATATAATATACATATACAATCTAACACTAAAATATCCTAATGAGCAATATATATATATTTATATGTGTTCTCGAAAACGGCTGTAACGATTTCGATGAAAGTTGCAAAAATCTAGCTAGGTCTCATATCTGGGAAAATTAATTTCTCTTTTTCACAGCCTCGGGAATGTGATCTTCCGGTTATTCTGACTTAGGTATTCTAATTACAAATCAGAATCAATTTTACTCGCAGTTCTTAGAAGTTCTTAGTAAGTAGAGCTTTCTGTAAAGGAGCTTGTCAGGTGAAATTATATCAACAAACAACTATAAGGCGCGGGCCACACACAAGGGACGTGAGACGAGGACGGGACGCAGACGACGCACGGACGAGATGCGGATGCGACTTACCACGATTTCCCTATCGGCTTTCTTCACACCCCCGGCAGGCATTGGCCCTAGCGGACCCCGTCAATTCTGCTGACATATCTTTGAGGCGCGCGTGAAACACAACGCGCCGTCGATTCAGGCCTGGTCCTTATCGGAGGGCAAGCTACCCATTGCTCACCGTCCGCAAGCCCGCGCCTACGGTGGCTGGAATCTCCTGCGGCGGTTAGGTGCGTGCGGGCGCCAAGTTTGCCTCTCCCTCACACGTTCCGCCTCCTCCTTCGCGAGCGTTACCGCTTCGCAGAAGGAGGTGACGGCTTGCCATTTCCTGCCGACCTTAATCTTTAAAGGAACAAAAATAAAATTACAAACAACACAAGTTGGATTTTTATTTTCCTCCATAGAGTAAGGGATTTGGAGTAAAGTTGGCGTCGTTACGAAGTTCTGCGACCAATAATCAAAATTGTATATTATAAAAGAACTGCTTAAAGCCATCAAAAGTTGTTATTGACAAACTTCTCTAAACTATATCCAAACGGAGATATTCGGGTATATGTGGATCATTAAAAATCGAAAAAGTTATTATGATATATTGCATTGCAGAATTTAAAATAAAATAAACCAAAACGTAATGCTTCGTAACAGTATAAAATCTATACGGAGCGGACCGCGTGCCGCCCCCCCGACCCTTGCTCGAAAACGAGGTGCCAGCAGTTTTTGCAGCTGAGCACGTAGCTTTAAATACCCCGAATAATAATCACGATATTAATATAAATTTGATCCAGCCTGTCCCGTCAGCGATGCCCTAAGCCGAGGTCCGTACCCCACAGGGGGTGCCCTTAGCGAGCATTCGCCTAATTTTAATTTAGAATAGTTTGAAAAGCTCCTGGCTGGAGGCTCTAAGTGTAGAAGCTTATGGCTCCCACAGGAAAAATCCGGTTAAGCAGCCACGACCTTAGTGGTCAATCACTGCGAGAAGCAATATTAAAAAAAAAAAAAAACCACGTGCCGCCACCGCGCCGCGACCGCCGGCGATTCCAACTCAACAGTACCAAGTACACACGGCTAAACATCAAGCTATAGTTTATGCTGATTTCGAATTGAATAGGATTTCCTTACAATGCGAGGTCAGCTTATACTGGAAATGTATAGCTTGATGTGTGTACAACTAGGGCCGGCGCTGGCTTCAGGAGGCTGTAGCAAAGAATTTCGAAGCGCGTATCGACGCAGCCGCACCGCACCGCTCCTTCCCTGACTTGGAACCTGCAAAGAAAATCAATACGCAAGTAAGTTTGTCATTTCATGCGACCATAATTCACAAATCTTGTATCAGTTTTAGTATCGGGTTTTTAGATCGATATCCCGACAAATACAACATGTAAAACCCTGTCCGATCCTCCGATCCGTGAGGGTGTTGTTAGGTATCGTACCTACTGAGAGTTTATTTATGTGGTAAATTTCAGGAAAAAGGGGAATTTTCAATGGGGAATTTTACCAGGTTATTATTACATGGGGCGCGCGTGGCCGTCGTTTAGAGGGACAAGTCATAAGTAATGGCCCCTGTTGAAATTTTTAATTTATTTGTGGGCGAATCGACAACTCCGGAAATAATTAGGCAATTGGCATATTTTGAATTTGATGCAGTAAAGTTAAGGTTGCACTAGTCGACAGCTCGAATTCGTTGGTGGCGTATAGTCACGTCGGGGTCACCAAAATGATCAGTTGATTTCTGGTGGGCCACTCCACTGAATAAAACGATGATGGCGTTTTTCTATCCTGTTTAATGGATGGTTTAAACAATGTGGAACTTAAGACAATTACAATTTTAAAAGGGTTTTTATGTCACCCGTGCAGTGGCTGTCAACGTAATGGCGCGCGACCGCGGTGTTGCCAACTGCGAGGTTTGACACTGACATCATTTGGTCAGTGCGGAAATGGCTTGAACATCTTCCCCCCCCCTCGAACGCTTCAGAGTCTCGAGGTTCTGCCGGTGATGTCGCTTCGGGTAGTGAACAAAGATTGTGAACAGCTCGACGGAAAGTGCCCTTCGACGTGTAAACGTCTGCCACTAGTGCCGTTCCATCAGTCCCGCGATACAGCTTACAGATCCGCGCCATACGCCATTTCAATGGCGGAACGTTTGGTTCCCTGATAATGACTAAGTCGCCTTCTTGGAGTCCTCTTTGCGCGGTCCTCCATTTGTATTTTTGCTGCAACTCGCTTAAGTATTCGTTTCTCCACCTTTCCCAGAAATGTTGCCGCATTTGATCCAGACTTCGGTATCTATCAAGTCTGTTGGTGTTCTGGCTGGTTAAGGCTTCCGATGGGAACGAGGTTAATGGCCTGCCGATCAGGAAGTGCGCGGGTGTCAAAGGGTTCAGGTCATTAGGATCAGATGATAGAGGGCTCAACGGACGGGAATTGAGGATTGCCTCAATCTGCGCAAACAACGTTGATAACTCTTCAAACGTTAAGTGTTTATCACCTAAAATCCTAGTCGTATGGTATTTAGCGGACTTAACGCCTGCCTCCCAAAGCCCACCAAAGTGGGGAGAATAAGCTGGCGAAAATTTAAACGTAATGCCTTCGTCGGCAGCAAAACCGGTAACGCAATTGAAAAATTACAAACACAAACCGGTAACGGTAATTGTTGGATTTTAGAAACTTTGCTAATTCATTGTTTGCACCGACAAAATATATCCCGTTATCGCAATACAATTCTAAGGGCTTTCCTCTGCGGGATATAAAACGTCTTAAGCACAAGATAAAAACGTCGGATGTGAGGTCGCTTGCTACTTCTAAGTGCACAGCCTTTGTGCTGAAGCAGACGAATTGACACATGTAACATTTAGTGATTTTACACCCACGACCCTTGCGATCGGTGATGTAGAACGGCCCGGCAAAATCAACACCGCTTACCTGGAACGGAAGACTAGGAGTAACTCTTGAAGCAGGTAAGTTTCCCATTATAGGATTAATGCTTTTAGCCTTTATGACTCTACACAACTTACAATTGTTCACAGTTCTTCTGGCTAAGATTCTACCTTTCAAGGGCCAATATTTATTTCTTAAATCGTTGAGTAACAATTGAGGTCCGCAATGCAAAAGTTTTTTATGGTAATAAATGAATAGCAATTTCGTTAAGTTGTGATTAGTATCTAATAATATCGGATGTTTTTTATTGCAGGTTTCATTTGAATTTTGGATCCGGCCGCCTACACAGAGTATGCCATCCTCATTGAGGAATGGACTTAGAGATAACAAATTGGATTTCGACGGTAAGTTACGCTTATTTTTTTAAAGTTTAATTTCATTGGGGAAACATTCATTTTGATGTTCCTTTATTATAACATTTAGTGCTGCATCTAGTTCACTGGTTGTGAAAGCACCAGTAGTAACTTTGGCTAGTTTATATCGCTTGTAATTTATGTAACTTTGCAAAGTAGCGAAACTGGAAATTCTTTCAAAATCTATCAGTTTAGGACGAGTTGCTGTAGACTGCAGCGTAATTGTAGTTACCTTTTTATTAGTTTTGATTTCAGGCAACTCGGGAATACTTTTGCTATTAATAGTCTGAGGCCACTTACTCAAGTCCTCAGATAAAAATGGTGGACCTTCCCACCAAAGTTTAGCTAAATGAATTGACTTAGGATTTAATCCTCTAGACGCTAAATCTGCAGGATTTGTATGGCCAGGAACATGTCTCCAAGTGCCTGACTTAGTTAGTTCTTGTATTTCGCTAACAAGGTTCGACACAAAGGGCTTCATATTACAAGCCTGAGCAGACAACCAACCCAGGACCACTGTAGAATCCGTCCAGTGAAAGACTAAGTCAATTTTACAACGTAACGCCTTTAAAACCTTATTACTCAGGCGTGCGGACAGTAAGGCACCACACAGCTCGAGTCTAGGTATGGTTGCAGACTTTACTGGTGCATCCTTAGTTTTAGCGCAAAGTAATCTAACGCAAGTATGCCCGGAACTGTCAACCGAGCGGAGATAAATTGCAGAAGCATAGGCAACTTGGGAAGCATCTGAGAATGAGTGAAGCTCGATCATAATTGGATGGCTAATGAGAACACATCTAGGAATTTCAATTTTAGAGAGAGCTTCCAAATTGTTTAAAAAACTTGTCCATTCCCGTTGTATTTCATTATCTACAGGTTCATCCCAATCTGAATTCGATAGCCATAGCCTTTGTAGTATTATTTTTGGAACAATAGTACATAATCCAAGCAAACCCAATCCGTCTTATTACAAAAAACTGCTTAGGTACTGGTTTAAACCAAGACTTATAGGTCTAGGATTGTTACGGTAATAAAGCTAGTACCATACTCAAAAAGCGTTCTTATTACAAAACGAAGACTTTTCGAGGATCAGTTAGTACCAAAGAAGGTTCATAGTTTAAATAATATCCACAGATAAGCAACAAAAATGGCATTCTTTCATTCGTTCATACAGGCTTTATTTGAAGCTACGTTCTGTTTCTCTAAATGTTGACAATACTAGTATTTCTGCGAACAGTAGACCTCGCGAGCACAAACATTTTTACAACAATTAATATACCACAAAAGTTATTTACAACGGGATATTTACCATGTTTTTTGTTTAAAATAAGATGTTTTGTTTAATATACCTATCCAACTTATATTTTATTATTAACATTGAAATAAGTTCTCCTTGATACATATTTCTTATAACGGAATGCATGGCTGATTAATTGTTAATGTCAACGATAAGATGTCACGTCAATTAAGTCATAATTTTATTGATTGTTTACTTTGGCTATCTACATAAATTAAGTAATTTTACAAAAACAGAATGACTGAAATAACAATGCTGTATTATATGCTATATTATAAGTGAGCTGATGATTATCACAATAACATCAAGGGTTATCAAGATCGAGAAAAGAAGAAGTGTGGTTTTCGTAAAAAGTGCGGCACTGGGTACCTACTGCACCAACGCTGCTGTACTTACATACAAACATCTATCGAAATTCATGAAGACTGGGCGAGAGGTGAAATGGTGATTCCTAAGCTCGCGGATAGCGCGCGATACATGACGTCGACTATTCGTGTGAACTTGTGAATATTGTGTATAATGTATTGTTTACGTGTAGTATTTTTTTTAGTTACATATGATTTACATTGAAAAAATTAAAATAAAAACATTTGAAATCTTTCGTTTTTTTAAATGCTTTTGAAACAATGCATCATGTTGGTGGTACAATAATAATAGGCGAGTAGGGAGGTATATCATTTGTTTATAGTGATAAAAGAACCTTTACATAAATACCTTACAGACTCATAAATAAATTCAGTGTACACCCAAGTATAAACAACAAAAACGTATTCACACCACACATGGGAGTTTAGTTTTGGTCATGCTTCTCTGTAACACTACACACAACTCCAGCTGGCCAAAATTCATGTGCTGACATCCATATAATACAACAAGGAATTACAATATTTACAAGCCCGCCGTACTGCCGTTCTGACCCGTGCCCGACAAACCCGCCTTGTGTGTGTGTTGAGCTTTACTGTGACATAGTTTGTTCGCGAGTTGAATCCTAAAGCAAACTTATCTACGTAAAGAAGGGAACAAACAAAGACACTTGTGGCGAAAAACCACCATCACCTTCTCCTGAGGACTTGGAAATAATGATGATTGCTCCTCACGTCATTGAAGTTGTCTGGATCCTGGATTTGTGCTTGGTTGATGGCAATAGGCTCGCCCTCTATTACATGAGACAAACATAACTGGCAAAATGTGGGTGTACTATTTATATGGTACACCTCTGCCTAACCCTTCGGGGAAAACAGGCGTGATGTTAAATGACTACGATAGCAATGCATTGGTAAATAAAATTACATATACAGTTCATATAACATTTAATTAAAATTGATAAATTTTAGATACTTTACATTATTTATATAGGAAATGTGTCTGTGTGTGAATATGTGTCCATTCTATTGGCCCAATTACTGTAGGAAAATAAGCAATACAGCGGAATTTCCTAATGCTTTCCTCCTGCTTATTTGGAGTAATAGGCATTTTATAAATCTTCGGGACATCCGTGACGAGTTTTTACATGTTTTGCTGAAAACTAGTTGAGACACACCATGTTAATCAGCTGTATCGTCTTGAATCTACGAATAAAACAATAATATTAGTATATTATTTGGATTTTGTCTAATGTTAGGTTAGTATTGACCAAGGTTAGGTACTTACATACTTAATGGCGAGCCCAGTTGCGTAATGCGCAAACCACTTGCACTTCAGGACTCAATGAGCATCCTCGAGGGTCGTGAGATAAATCCTCATGTAAAAAATCCACTAGTTTTTCTCCAAAACGTTTTGTGAACCTACACTTATTCTAAAATCTTCGTCACTCAATTCAAAAGGATTCATACGACGACGATGTCTGTAAAATTGCCGAGACGTCTCCAGGATATCCAAATCTTCAAAATCCATCAAGATAACCATATTAATATCCATTTTTAACGATTTTTGTATTATTTGACACACAACATTATAATCAACGCAAACGTCAAATAAATAAGTACCAAAGATAAACTAGGGGACTCGGCGGACTAACTTTAGTACCATAGATAGTTGAGGAACTATAGATAAACTTCATTTTATAATAACGTTTTATTTAGTCATGGTACTAAAGCTAGTACTAATCCCAGTACCAAATTTAGATCGTGTTTTGGAATAAGACGGAATGGGTCGAATAACTTAGCTGATTTGGACAAAATGGAGCGTTTCGTTGCGACTTGTTCACATTGTATGTCAACTGAAAAGCTGAAGACATCTGGTGCCGGGTCCCACTTCAACCCTAACACACTTGAAGGTTGAGAACTTAAATCTAAGTTTTTTATTGATGAAGAGTTCGAATCATCATGAATTACGGATGGTGAATTGGTACGCCATTTGCGTAGAGGAAGACAAGCTGAATTGAGAGTTGCAGTTACTGACTCAATAATACTCTGTAACTCCCTTTCAGTTTCAGCTCCTGAAAGGAGATCGTCGACATAGAAGTCCTTCATTATGATATTTGATATTTTATCGTCCTTGCATTCTTTGGCGAGCTGTACCAAACACCTCGTGCTTAAAAATGGAGCCGAAGCCGTTCCGTATGTGACGGTATTTAATTGAAAAATATTAATTGGTTCTGACGGATCTTCGCGCCATAAAATCTGTTGCAACATTCGCTGACTTGGATCCACCAGTATCTGGCGGTATATTTTTTCCACATCTGCAGAGACCACAAACCGATATTGTCTGTACCTCAACAGGATTGAAAAGAGGTCATCCTGCACTACTGGTCCGACATGTTGTATGTCGTTGAACGACACTCCGGTAGATGTTTTTGCTGAGGCGTCGAACACAACACGTAGTTTAGTAGTCTCACTAGTTTCTCGTATTACTGCATGATGTGGGAAATAACAACCGAATACAGGTTTCCTGGTTAATTCAGTCATGTGACCTAAACCTTCATACTCGCGAATAAATTCACAATATTGTTGTTTCAAAGTTGGTTTGTTTTTAAATTTCCTCTCAAGTTGAAACAACCTTTTTTTAGCCATGCTGTACGAATCACCTAACACGTCTATAGAATCCTTAAGCGGAATTTTAATACAAAATCTGCCATCGCTGAGGCGAGAAGTAGTATCGTTAAACGACTTCTCGCAATCGTTAACATCATGGTCAATGTTTGAAGGAATCTCTTCGAGTTCCCAGAACTTAGCTAACTGATCTTTAATTCCTTGCGAAAAATGACAATGTAATTTTTTATTGTTTTTATTGTTGAAGCTTCCCGCCCCATGGGACCAGCCACTATTCAAACTAAGTGAGTTTTTTGTAGTATTGGCCCTTGTGACCTCAAGCTAATTCTAGCTGTTTGAATCAGCTCCCAAAATATGTCGGCACCTAGCAATAAGTCTATATCGGCTGGTAAATAAAACTTAGGGTCAGCAAGTTGGATATTACTAGGAATGTTTAATTCTTGTACACAAACTGCAGTATGGGGCAAACTATCAGTAATTTGAGATAAAACAAAACATTTGACAGGCCTGCTGAACGATTTGTACATAGAATGTATTTCTATGTTGCAATGCTCTGTAACGTTTAATACTGTATTGCCCAAACCAAAAACACAATGATAATAGTCTTTTTCTTTACAGATACCAATCATTTTCTGAGCTTTCTCACTAATGAAAGATGTTTGACTGCCACAGTCCAGTAAAGCCCTCAAAGTAAATAATCTGCCATCAACTGTCACCTTGACCAACGCAGTGGACAGAAGAGCTTGATTGGTGGAGACAGCGGACATCGAAATAGAAGTGGAGGGACCAGATGCTGTAGCGGGGCCAACTATAGGTAAGTCAGTTTCATTTTTCTTGGAATGATTATCATCAGTAGATGTAGTACTAGATGTAGAAGTAGATAATGGCTGTGGATTCAGTTGCGTATTCAGTACAGGAGGTTGTTTGTGTAGGAGAGTGTTGTGCCTTCTCCGGCATATTCTACAGCCACTCAGCCCACACTGGAATGCCTTATGACCTGCCTGTAAACAGTTACTGCATACTTTTAACAATGCAATTTGTGAGATTCGTTCCTCAACAGAAAGAGATTTAAGTTTAGTACACTCATACAACTTATGATCTTGTTTGCAGAAAACACACTGTTTTTTACTGGAAGAAGAATCAACAGCAGATGAAATAAATGATTTTGATTTAGGCAAATTGTGACGTTTATCATTTTTAACAATCCTACCAACATTAACTGTCTCCATAATTGTAGCTCGTTTACGAAGAAAATAATAAAATTGTTCTAAAGTTGGCGAGTCCTTATCACTCCTAAATTCCTCCCATTTCCTGGCAGTTATGCAATCTAATTTTGTTGAGGCCAGGTAAATAATAAGTGTATCCCACTTGTCAGTGGGTTCCCCTAGTAAATTCAACGCACTTAGATTTTTAGATAAAGAATCAATCACATTGTGTATTCCGACATCCGATTCCTTATTTAAGGATTCAATTGAGAACAAACACTTTATGTGTTCATTTATTAAAAGACGTTTATTATCATAGCGCTGGCAAAGTAAATCCCAAGCAATTGAATAGTTGTTTGATGATATCGATACAGAGCTTATGACTGAAGAAGCAGCGCCCTCTAGGTAAGATTTAAGATAATGGAACTTATTTACATCATCTATATTTTCATTGTTATGAATTAGCGATAAGTATGTATCCCTAAAGGAAAGCCACTTAGTTGATTCACCATTAAACGTAGCAATCTTAATCGGTGGTAGTTTTAAACCATGTGATGTTTTGGATATTGAGTTGGTCCCATGGGGGGAAGCTTCAACAATCCAAAACATCACATGGTTTAAAACTACCACCGATTAAGATTGCTACGTTTAATGGTGAATCAACTAAGTGGCTTTCCTTTAGGGATACATACTTATCGCTAATTCATAACAATGAAAATATAGATGATGTAAATAAGTTCCATTATCTTAAATCTTACCTAGAGGGCGCTGCTTCTTCAGTCATAAACTCTGTATCAATATAAAAAAACCGCGTGCCGCCACCGCGCCGCGACCGCCGGCGATTCCAACTCAACAGTACCAAGTACACACGGCTAAACATCAAGCTATAAATTTCCAGTTTATGCTGATCTCGAATTGTATAGGATTTCCGTACAATGCGAGGTCAGCTTATACTGGAAATGTATAGCTTGATGTGTAGCCGTGTGTACTACTAGGGCCGGCGGCGGCGCTGGCTTCAGGAGGCTGTAGCAAAGAATCTCGAAGCGCGTATCGACGCAGCCGCACCGCACCGCTCCTTCCCTGACTTGAAACCTACAAAGAAAATCAATACGCAAGTAAGTTTGTCATTTCATGCGACCATAATTCAGAAATCCTGTATCAGTTTTAGTATCGGGTTTTTAGATCGATATCCCGACAAATACAACAAGTAAAACCCTGTCCGATCCTCCGATCCGTGAGGGTGTTGTTAGGTATCGTACCTACTCAGAGTTTATTTATGTGGTAAATTTCAGGAAAAAGGGGAATTTTCAATGGGGAATTTTACCAGGTTATTATTACATGGGGCGCGCGCGGCCGTCGTTTAGAGGGACAAGTCATAAGTAATGGCCCCTGTTGAAATTTTTAATTTATTTGTGGGCGAATCGACAACTCCGGAAATAATTAGGCAATTGGCATATTTTGAATTTTATGCAGTAAAGTTAAGGTTGCACTAGTCGACAGCTCGAATTCGTTGGTGGCGTATAGTAATTTATTTTAGTTTTATTTACCTAGTATTTATTTATTTAGTGAAATAGACGATGATTTATTACGAAAACGAGCGCGTAAACTTTCATGAACTGACCTTTGAGCGTATAGATATTATGAAAAAACTACTAGATGTATCTACTCTCTCTAAAATAAAATTATTTTAACTTTTGAATAAATTTTCTACCCCCGTACGGTTTATTTTTCATACTACATAAGTTATTTATTTACGCCCAAAGATGAGCTAAAATTTGTGTTGACATATGAAAGTTTCGACGCTCACAACTTCCAAAACAATATTTTTTTCCCAATTCTGCTTCCATACAGGGCTACATAATGACAAGACAAATTGATACAATTTTTAGTTGACGTACACGACCGTGGACGTACACCGTCAAACAGACGAATAATTACCATTCTACTTTTGTATGGAAGAATGACCGACTAGTGTACCCTTAAGGAAAAGTACATTTTACTGCACAAGCCTTAAAATTCAAAATGTGCCAATTGCCTAGTGAATAAAGAGCACAGAAGAATAATTAAGAGCGTATACACATAAACCTTCCGGAATAAATTCATAATTAAGTATGTAATTTAGAAGAATAACACGGTCATACAGGGCGACACGAGTACACGACACGAGAAGCGAGTTTAATTTATAAGTACCTGGGCAACCGAGCTTTGGTGAAAATAGAAAATCTTATGTAATAGTATAGGAAAGTTCATACTAATCCATGTATAGCTTATCTACTTATTCCATGCTGCCATGATAGTAGGTACCTACTTACTAATTCCATGCTGCCATGTCATTATTCTAATGTCATTATTCTCATGTCCTTATTTATTATCTTGTTATAAACTTTGGGCGAACGAGCTCTGCTCGGGTGAAAATACAGAGAAAACGAATTGTCCCAGATATGACACCTAGCTAGATCGATTTTTCGCCCCGTAAACCCCTATATTGCAACTTTCATCGAAATCGTTAGAGCCGATTTCGAGAACGTGAGGACAAATATAATTAATATATACACAAACAAATATACAAATATTGCTCGTGTATGGATATGTCCTCGCTGACCTGACAGACTTATGTCCTGTCAAAATCTCATAGAAACATTGACGTTCTGTTTTCCCGTATTTTTTTTTCTTCATCTTAAATTGATTTAATTCTTCTTTTCATTTTTTTCTTTCCGTAAGAACCTGATTTGGACTATTACAAACATTTTAAAACAATAAATAGCTAAATCGGTCCAGCCCTTCTCAAGTTATGCGCTTACGAACGAACATCATTTCATTTTACCTAGATAAAGTGCTGCACCTAAATAAAAATTCAAATCCATCGATCCGGCGATGCTCACCTGTCGGAAAGTCGATCGTTCGGAAACGGGAAGTGTCGGGTGTCGTGTCCGGTCGTCCGGTAACCGGATACCGAGGATGAACTCCCTTTGACATAACGTCACACCGCTGCCGATGACTGGGTCTGTGTGAATATTTTATACCGGATAAAAGTAGACGATTAATTTGATTGGTTGAAAAAATATTGATAAGTAAGCACAGTCAGCCTCAAAAAGATGTATATGTCTTCATAATACTGTACAGCCTGGGTTCCGAACCTGGGGGTAATTACCCCCGCGGGGGTAAATCAGCTATTCTGTGGGGGTAACAAAGAACCTAATCTGGTGGGACCAAAGCTGGTGCCGAATATCCTGTTGATAGCTAACAGAGCTTTAAAAATGCTTATAAGTAAACTTTGCCACCACCTATATATAGATGTGAGAGTGGTTTTTCACCTTTGGTTACACTGAAAACAAAGGCCGCCGTTTCAATGTGGAGATGCGCTTTAAGCGAAACTAAACCTTACATAAAAACTTTTGAATGCAAAACAATATCAACCATAACACTAACTATTTTTACTTAATTCATTATTTATATGTAAGAAAAAGCTTGTAGGTATTGTTTGTTTTGATAACATTTTAAGGTCGGGATTAAATCAGTTTTCCTAATAGGTCACAGGGGTAACAATATTGAAAAGGTTAGGAATCACTGCTGTACAGTATTTTTATCTCACGAAGCGACGCGCTCTTTACTTTACAAACACGCTGTGAATGTGTGCGTGAAAACGAGTAGCGTCAGCACATAACACACACACGCACACTTCCGATTTCGCTGTTGTCTTGGACGGCGGTACCGAGAGCTCCTGCGCTTACATTGTAGATACATTCACAGCGTGTTTGTACACTTGGTAACCACAAGTAAAGCGCGCGTCTCTTCACTCTCTTCGTGAAATAAATACTGTACCAATGGGTGGCTACAATTAAGTACCTTAAGAGTAAATGTTTTGTGGCTATACATCGATCCAACAATAAAAAATTTGGAACTATATTATGTATATATTTTTAGGGTTCCGTACCTCAAAAGGAAAAAACGGAACCCTTATAGGATCACTCGTGTGTCTGTCTGTCTGTCTGTCTGTCCGTCTGTCTGTCTGTCTGTCCGTCTGTCACAGCCAATTTACTCCGAATCTAATGGACCGATTAAGTTGAAATTTGGTACACATATGTATTTTTGTGACCCAAACACGAATGTGTAACGTAAATAAAAAAAAATTGAATATGGGGGTCACTTTTGGGGGGCAAACAAGAAAATTTTAAAAAAAAGTTACGCTAACAGTACCGTGTGACATATCAAATGAAAGTACTTATTGCGAGGATCTTAAATATATTTTTTATAGAATCTTAAAATAAACATTTTTAAAGATATTTAAGAAATTCAATGAAAATTGACCATTCCCCCCCCCTTATCTCCGAAACTACTGGACCAAAAATTTTCAAAAAAATACATAGTATGGCTCTTTACTCATAGATTACAGGAAAACCTATAAGAAGTCTATGGTCTTAAAATAACACGGTAAATCTCTCAATATTGTGCGTACAAACTTACATTTCGTCGCTCGGCATCCAATAGGCCCATCTCTCTAGCTACTATAATATCAATATCAAAAGTGTTTGACAGTCTGCTTAATACACAAATAAATAAAACTGTAAATGTTCATAACAACTAATTCGGGTTTCGGCGTGGTTTCTCAACAGAAAGTGCAGTGTTGTGTCTTAAGCATACTGTCACATACTATACTTATACACAGCGTGGGACGCCGATTTATGCTAGCTTCCTCGACTTATTCAAGACTTGATCTGGTTGCTTATGACGTATTGTGGAGAAAGATGGAGACGGATAGGTTGCCAATGGAGCTTAAAAACATTTTTTTTAAATATTGGTACCTATGGTAACCAGATCAATAGTGTACGATGAGCTGGAACTTTTTCCAGGCCATACAGGTTGGAATGCGGGGTGAGGCAGGATTGGCGAGCTCAGCAGCACCAGAGTGGGTTGCTATACAGTGTGATTCTTCATAATGTGCACATATCAAAATGAGGGAATCTATGCTTAATTTTAACGACAGAAAAAATATTTTAAAAATCTAAATATTTTTTTTATACTTTTATGGAATTTAAAAAAATAATAACAAAACTATGTAACTTTTAAACTGAATCAGCTATCGTGATGAAACAAACTCCATAATGATTGGAAGTAAGTAGGCGTCCACATAAAATTAAAATTGAGAAAAAAACTACCCTCAATTGAAATTAAACATGTTTTTTTTTGTAAAAACCTGTATTTTTTTCATCAATTTTTACAATAATTGTAAAATTTATGAATAAGATGCCCAAGAGAATAAAAAAAAAAACAAAAAAAAAAATTTGACCATTTTTCCGTCGGTAAAATTAAGCATAGATTCCCTCATTTCGATATGTGCACATTATGAAGACTCACACTGTATAGATGGTATTTGTGTAAATAATATTAGCTTTGCAGATGATAGGGTGCTTCTGAGCGCCAGCCAGTATCCCATAGACAAAAACTGTTAGTCGCAAAACTTTCTGAGTGACCTGGTAAAATAAGCTAAAGTTCATATTCATAAGTTTACTAACACAATGAGTCCTTGTTACTTGAATAAAGAAAAATATGGATGACATATATTTATACGGATGACTATTTTTTTTTGAACGACGTTTTCTAAAAATGAAACCTAGCTAGATCGATTTATCGCTCCCGAAACCCCCTGCATACTAAATTTCATAAAAATTCTTGGAGCCGTTTCAGAGATTCAGTTTATATAATATATTCATATATACAAGAATTGCTCGTTTAAAGGTGTTAGATTTTTATTTTTTCTACACGTTCAAATAAGTGATCCTGCAATTTAAAAAAAACGTAAAAAATTACACATTCGCGGTATTGGATGCCGAGCGACGATTTGCAGTTGGAATAAATGTTAAGTTTGTTTTTGGGATAAACAAAATTCATCTCAACTACGGAACCCTTCATTGTGCGTAGTCCGACACGCACTTGGCCGGTTTTTTTTAATAGATTGATATAATAATAAATATAAAAAAAATATTAAAAGAACAAAAATTGTATACAATTAAATGAATTCTTGTCATCTTTTCTTTCCTTACTAGGTACTCAGCCTCAACTGCGGTTGACTGAACTGATACTCCAGTTCAGTCTACCAAGCACCCTCATTTTCGTCTATCTAACAATGCTCTATACTCTATCCTACTCAATTAGTACCTAAAGTAAATGTTTTCGAGGTAGGTAAAAAATAACTGACAAGTTTTATGCAATTTTCAGCCATAAGGAAAAACGCAACACACGCCACATACTGCAAAAATCTCTGATTATGTTGAAATTTCACTAGGGGATAGTAATCAAATTGTTATATAAAGCCTCGTGCAGACTGGCGCGACGCGACTCTAACAAAACAATTTCTAAAACTTCATGGTAAAACAATGCCGACGTCGCGTCGCGCCGCTCGCCGTCGAGTCGCGCCAGTCTGCATGACGCTTTAAGTACCTCCATTGAAAATAATTGTAGGTAAGTACCTCTTTTGTTTCGCTAAAAAATTAAAAACAAAAAAGCCGTCTTTTTAATTTTATCGTCATGTCATTTTTAGGGTTCCGTAGTAAACAAGGAACCCTTATAGTTTCGTCATGTCCGTCTGTCTGTCTGTCCGCGGTCTAGCTCCGAGACCCTTAGTACTAGAAAGCTGTAATTTGGCATAGGTATACATATTAATTACGTCGACAAAGTGGTAAAACAAAATTATGAAAAACATTTTTGGATTCAGGGATTCGTTTGCGAAATTTTAAGCTTTAAAGTGCTAATTTTTGTTAGAGTCAAATGTCCCCCCCTGCCAGCTAAATGGTTGGTTGTGTATATGTGAAAAATATCACAATAGTAGTTTATATAACGAAATTAAAAGGAAAACTATCATAGCTAAGTAGGCTTTACAAGTTAACGAGTAATAATCGACCAACTTAACTTTGCAGTTGCAAAAACATGTTTTCCCATACATTTCGTATGGGAGAACATGTTTATCAACTACAAAGTTAAGTTTGTTTTTGGGATAAATTCGTCCCAACTACGGAACCCTTCATTGTGCGTGGTCCGACATGCACTTGGCCGGTTTTTTTGGTAAAAGTTAGAGGTTCACAATATACATCAAAGAATTTTCCCTAAATGAAACCCTACGAATACTAAATCATAATTTACAGTTCTGAAATAACTTCTCAAAGTCTCATAGAACAATGGTCCCGAGTAAGTTTCCCACGACATCAATCATCAAAAAATTTCCCACAAATTATCTCGATCTAAATACCATCTATCCACCAAAAAAATCACGATAAAAATCTGCAAACGCACCAAGTATCTTCCGTTCCACCCTTAAATTAATTATTCGCTCTATAAAACCAAACAAACGGCGATCATTTATGTAGTAATCACAAATCCCGAACGTGCATCATGTGACTTTTATTAACATTTGTATAAGGTTTAAATTACAATGTGCGTGCGCTCGTGAAGTGCTTCAAAGTTACCATGCATGATTTACTTGTGTATACATGACAATTGAGTATAGTTCACCACCTGTATTTGCCCTTAGGCTCAGTAGCAAGTGTGGCAGCATTGTTACTGTTTGATCTGACAGGTAACGCGTATTTGTTTAGTGGGTAGTTGAGTTTTTTCGGGGAGGGTAGTTTGAATAATGTAGGGAGATGTGTTTGCAATGTGTTTTATTTATTAGGTCTTCTTTTGGTTATTGTGTTTCAATGCGGTAAGAGAGAGTTCCCTTTCTCTTTTTCTTAAACTTAAACATTGCAATTTACTTAATTCGTTTAACCATTTCATTCTTGTTCACCTGAGAAGTGGCTCTCCACAGGTTATCTTATGGCTCTACGCTAAAGCCCCAGTTGACTTATTCTATCATTCTTGCATGAAGAATCTCTCATTATTCTCCTAGATTCTGTCTGTCCACCATTTCCATTTTCAGCCATTGTTCGTTTTCATTCAGCACCACATCTGTAAAAATAAACAATAAAACTTTATAATTATCTTTTATCTGATATATTTCAGCTTCACTGCACCCATAAAAACCCATTTGCAAAATCAACAATCCCACAACCACTAGCAATCAGTCGCTGTAAAATGATACGTCTCAATCGGAAACGTAAATAAAAGATAAAACTTGTAACTCAATATGTTACGGATTCACAACCGATCTTCCATCCATTCTTACGATTGATTTACATTTAATCGGTTGAGGGGAGCAACGCGTGGCGCGCGCGTGCCCTGACAGATAATCGACCATTTTATTTTTTTTGGCGCGCACACAAGAATGGCGGTAAAACCGCTTTGGAATGTAATTATTGTAATTTTCGATCTTATAATCTTTTAGCGAGTGTGTTTATGGATTTGGAAGTGAGAAAATTATATGGTTTTGTGGGAAAGCACTATTTAGCTAAGTACCTAAGTACTTATTTTCGTTTGATCACGATAAAATGCAGAGTGGGTTGGAGGTGGAGTTTGATGAGAGAAGAGAATGGTGAAGGGTCAAGGGTCAACCCTTGCGCAGAGTTTCTACAAACAATTGGAATCGTTTAATTTCCTAAGAATCCTGTTGTTGATTCTATTTACTTACACAATCTTAGACAGCTCTATCAGAATTTTAAGGAAGTCCAAAGAAAGACCATTAAAATGTATGATTATAACCGAATGAAAAACTCGAAGATACTATGAGATATTTTTTGTTCTTTTTCGTTTTAAAAATAGAATGTTTAAATCAAAGCTGTGGATACCTACAATTATACCTAGATCTATCTATCTAGGTAGCTACAGGGCAGCTAGCTGTGAAGTAAACAAAACCGTTTAAAACATCTTAATCTATTAAATAAATTGAAAACTACCTACTAAGATATCTTGAAAGCTCGTTGACAACTAGGACCTATTTCAAACGAAATATCAAGTCCATTAAATATCTTATTTGCCTTCTCTCGCAATCGTTTGGAAAACTCAGCGAAGCTTCGAAAGCTTCTAACAATACCGACAATACATCAGCGATATAGGTTGGAGTCTTTTTAATTTGCCCCGCAACTGCCGAAGCCCCGCAAGCATCCATATAACGGATATCGATTCAGCGACTCCCGCTTTTCCAAACTTTGCCAGTTAGCTTTCTTTTATTCTCTACGCTTTTTGTTTAACTTTTAAAAAGTTTGTACGCTTTGGCAGAGAAATTCTAAAGCATATTGTTTGTGGTTCGCGAAGTTAGGGCCGCGGCTATAGAATATTATTTTTATAATAAAAAACTTATATAAACGTTGAGTTTTTACGAAAAACAAGTGCGTGTCGGACTACGCACAATGAAGGGTTCTGTAATTGAGATGAATTTATTTACCCCAAGAACAAACTTAACACTGTAGTTGAAAAACATGTTCTCCGATATATTACAATTGCAAAATGTAAGTTTGAGAGAATATTGAGAGATTTACCAAGACTTCTTATAGGTTTTCAAGTAATCTATGAGTAAAGAGAAATACTATGTGTTTTTTCAAAATTTTAGCTCCAGTTGTTACGGAGATAAGGGGGGGAATGGTCAATTTTCATTTAATTTCTATCTTTAGAAGTATGTATTTTAAAATTATATAAAAAATAGGTTTAAGATTCTCGCAACAAGCCCTTTCATTTGATATATCACACAGTTACAGTAAGCAATTTCTTTTTTAATTTTCTTGTTTGCCCCAAAAAGTGACCCCTATATTCAAAATTCATTTATTTACGTTACACATCCGTATTTGTATTTGGGTCACAGAAATACATGTATGTGTACCAAATTTCAACTTAATCGGTCCATTAGATTCGGAGCAAATTGGCTGTGACAGACGGACAGACAGACACACGAGTGATCCTATAAGGGTTCCGTTTTTTTCCTTTTGAGGTACGGAACCCTAAAAAACTTACCTTAGGTTTTTCAACACACTTGCTCGAAAAGTCGCTCGTAATGCACCGTTTTTACTTTGCCGCAGTGGTCGGCAAACCGCACCTCGCGAGCCACATGCGGCTCTGTACAAATGTCGATGAGTGCAAGCGTAGATCGCGCGGGGGTCAAGGTTTTGAACTTTTGATAATCACGCAAGATATCAAGCTTTACTTAAAATTCAAACTATATTTAAAAATTTACTTCCGAAGTATTTTCACCAAAAATTAACAGGACATCGAAAATTTATCATTTACTGTACCTACCTTTCAAAGTTTTTCAAGGGTAACTTGTTAAGTAAGATGCATTCATCATATTATTATCAGCCGATATAATGATGATGAAGGCATCTTAAGTACTTTATCAAGCGATGTGGAGTGAAAGAGGATGTGAGTTTTAAGGATTTTTATCAAATTAGATTTATTACAGCTGTAGTGCCCTGCCCAACTTAAGTGGTAATGGGCAGGGCACATTGCTCGCAGAACGGATGGCCGATGGGGTCGAAAGGTTCTGGAGTGGCGACCGCGTACTGGAAGACGTAGCGTTGGAAGGCCTCCCACAAGATGACCGATGACCTTGTGAAGGCCGCAGGAATTCGCTGGATGCTGAAAGCACAGAATCGGTCGAAGTGGCAGTGCTTGGGGGAGGCCTATGTTCAGCAGTGGACGTCTTTCGGCTGAAATGAATGAATGAAACTGCTGTAGTGGCAATCATGTAATTTGGTTTAAATAGGTCCTTATTGTTATTATTTTATTTATCTTTTATATGGATTCTTTTCGTTTAGTTTTTGTGAATGTGAAAATTGTTGTAGGTTGTAGACTTGTGGACCATTTTCTATTTTACTAAGTACCTTGTAGGTACTTGTTCATAGGCCTCACTGTCCTCTCATACCTATTAACACTGAAATTGTAAAAACATTGTAAAAACCATTTATTTTTAAAAGAGTAACCGTGGAGTTTGTTTGTGTTTGAGTTTCATTAATACGTCCACCAATACTGCTGAGCGTGCCCGCCTGCTTGTTTTGGGAGAATGAGTTGGGCCTGTGGCTTCAGGTGCTACCGGCATCCAAAATGGGCACTATGCTGAGTGACACCACATTTCGGCTAGCCACAATTCTGCATCTGGGAGCTCCTTGGGATCCACATCGCTGTCAGTGCGGTGAAGCAGTCAACCGCCTCGGATACCATGGCCTACTTTCCTGCAGCAAGAGCGCTGCTCGGTATCCAAGAATTAATTACATCATCAATCAGGCTCTTCTTACCGTGTCAGCTGTTAGAACCTAATAGCTTCATACGAGACGATGGGAAGAGGCCAGACGGAATGACCATAATGCCTTGAAGTTGAGTAGGCCTTTGGTGTTAGATACAACCTGTGTCAATACCTTCGCGCCATCCCATCTTCTTAGCACGGAGGGCGGTCTGGGGCGGCTGCTGCAGGTCCAGAAAACCTCAAACGGCGCAAATATAACAACCTTATTGGGAGCTTTATGTTTGAACCGTTTGGGGTTGAAAGACTAGGGCCGTGGGGTCCGAGTGCTCATAGAGTTTATTTTTTATTTTTTTTATTCTTTTTAATTTGGGACTTTTATAATCGCAATGCGTATGACAGTCCCATCATACCCTAAACAAATAGTAACAAATCACATTTCTATGGATTACATTTGGGCCATAAACCTGAACAGACTCTTCGCATCATCACCATTTGGTTGAGATAGAATTTTATGAAATGTGCCTAAATCAAGTCGGTTTAACCTCAAGGCCCCAAACACATCATTTCCATCAGACTCATATTGAACACAATCCATCAATAAGTGATATAAGTCTTCCACAACTCCACACTCCACACAATTAGGCGAGTTAATTTTTTCATCACGATCATCGAGTATTTCGGAACATCACTAAGCGGTTGGTCGACTCTGCACGTGACCAGAGGGCTGGCCAATTTTTAGGTCAAAGAATTAGTATTGGATGGATTGGTGGATGTGACGCATGCTTCCCCCAACTTTTTCTCATTTTTGTAATGTAATTTTTTTTTTCTTGCGTAATGTTTACCGCAAATAAACGTTTTTTCTTTCTTCTTTCTTTCTTTCTTTCATTGACATCCAACGTGCTGGGCACTTTTCCCACTGACAGCGATGCGGTCGATTTTTTTGATGCCCAATGAGGTCTTCCCTTTAAGTATTTATTTTTTCCTTAAAGAACACATACACGTACATAAAAGGCTTGGGATTGAGCTGCTCCAATTATTATTTTTATTTTTTAATTTTGAAATTTGTTTTTTTTTGCAAACTTTAAAATTATATACACAATGACATGAATATTTACTTTGTTAAGTATAACATTATTATTATTTTAATTGTTGTGAATGTGAGGACTATGTAGTTCATGTATATTATATTTATTTATTTTTTCTCAGTTAGTTTTTAATGATAATCTGGCAGTTTTGAGTACTTTATGCGGCCTACCTAAGTGTCCTTTCTTTGGTATTGTTCGTCGCATCGTTGAGCTCCTTTTAAGTTCTGAGTTCAGCTGCACGATTACTGACAAATGCGTGCACTGACTGGACAGGTCCACTCAAATCTGTATGGTTCTTTCCTCAAAAGACCATTTCAGACACAAATCTACATGGTCCTCAAATGAAATGCTCTGACCAAGATCATTTCCGGACTTTTTTTTTTTTATATACACATTGACATTAATGATTTTTATATACATATACAATGACGTGAATATTTACTTTTAAAGTATTATATTATTTTAATTATTGTGAATGTGAAGACTATATGGGTCATTCCTTTTGTTTTGTTTTTAATTTTTTCTCAGTTAGTTTTAATCATGGTCTGACAGTTTGAGTAATTTATGTGGCCTACACAAATGTCCTTTTTTTGGTATTGTTCGTCGAATCGTTGAGCTCCTTAAATTCTGAGTTGAGCTACACGATAACTGACAAATGCGTGCACTGACTGGACAGGCCCTCTCAATCTGTGTGGTGCTTTCCTATAAAGACCACTTCAGACACCAAGCCACATGGCCTTCACATGATCTGACCAAGATTATGTCTGGACTTTAAAAGAGACTGTGACCTCTGAGTTTGTTTCGGCCTTTCTTCTCGGAGTAGTCAGATAGGAAACGCCGACCTCATCTAGTTTTTAAAATATGATTGACGTGTAAAAGTGTTTGTACAAACCTACCGGTCAACTGCCCTAATTTTGCCTGGCGTCCTATGTTTGCCTATAATGAAAAAAACTGTAGTTATCTTTTTCATTTTCCTTTATGGCAATCAAAGCTGAGTTTTACTTACAGAAATAAAATCATTTATCATTTATTTATCATTTACCACACACCCACACATACTTTACATTACATACATACTTGTACTTATAATTATTATAGGCTGCATTTTTTAGATGGGGCAGTAAGGACAGTTACATTAACCGTTGTTGCTACAAAAAAAAAACCGGCCAAATGCGACCACGTACTATAAAGGATTCCGTAGTTGGGATGAATTTATCCCAAAAACAAACTTAACTTTGTAGTTGAAAAACATTTTCTTTTTCCCATACGGAATGTATGGGAAATCATGTTTTTGCAACTACAAATATAAGTTGGTCGATTATTATACTCGTTAACTTGTAAAGCCTACTTAGCTGTGATAGTTTTCCTTTTAATTACGTTATATAAACTACTACCCAAAAAGTCTGACAACCAGTCTTACCAAGGGGTATCGTGTTACCTAGTCACTAGGTTGTGGAGGTCAGATAGGCAGTCGCTCCATGTAAAATACTGGTATTCAGCTGCATCCGGTTAGACTGGAAGCCGACCCCAACATAGTTGGGAAAAGGCTAGGCAGATGATGATATAAACTACTGCTGTGATTTCTTTCACACATCCAAAACCAACCATTTAGCTGGTAGGGGGGGACACTTGACTCTAACAAAAATGAGCACTTTAAAGCTTAATATTTCGCAAACGGATCCTTGAATCCAAAAATGGTTTTCACATAGGTACTCTCAATGTTTTTGAAGGACCTTTCCAATGATACCCCACACCACTGGATAGAAAAAAAAGCATTATTACTTTACGAGTAGGGGAGGTACTTACTGGGCACGCCACAATTGCGGCGATAAGACCCCTCTTTGAGGAGTGGCTAGAGAGGCGCCACGGCGTCCTCACCTTCCGCCTGACACAGGTGCTCACCGGACATGGCTGTTTCGGGAGGTACCTGTTCAGGATAAAGCGGGAGGAAACGCCCGGGTGTCATCACTGTGTGGATCGCCCGGAGGACACGGTGGAGCATACGGTGGAGGTCTGCCCGGCTTGGGCAGAGCATCGCCGTGTCCTCGTGGAAGCGATCGGCGGCGGTGATCTCTCGCGTCCGGCCCTGATTCGGGCCATGCTACGGAGCGAGAGGAAATGGGAAGCCGTCACCTCGTTCTGCGAAGCAGTAATGCTCGCGAAGGAGGAGACGGAGCGCGTGAGGGAAAGGCAAATCTCGCGCCCTCGCGCCCCTAACCGCCGCAGCAGGAGACGCCCTGGGCGTCGGGAGTCACGAGAGGATTTCCGGCCACCGTAGGCGCGGGCTTGCGGACGGTGAGCAATGGGTAGCTCGCCGTCCGATAAGGACCAAGCCCGGGTCGACGGCGCGTTGTGTTCCACGCGCGCCTCAAAGAGATGTCAGCAGAATTGACGGGGTCCGCTAGGGCCAATGCCTGCCGGGGGTTCGAAGAAAACCGATAGGGAAATCGTGGCCCCCTGGCAACACGGCAACTGAAGGAACACGGGTGGGTTTTAGTCAGTAAGAGTCTGACACGCCCTTCCGCTCCGCCCAGAGCGGGAGAAGTTATTTGATGATTTCCCACCCAAAAAAAAAAAAAAAAGGGGAGGTACTTACCCTAAAAAAAATTGTATATTTTTTTTTCTTAGTTTTTTTTCCCACTTTGTCGGCGTAACTAATATGTATACCCATGCCAAATTACAACTCTCTAGTACTAAGAGTCTCGGAGCTAGACGGGCGGCGGACGGACAGACAGATAGACGGACATAGCGAAACTATAAGGGTTTTTTTTACTACGGAACCCTAAATAAAAAGGGAAAAAGGTTTTTGTGAAAACTGCCCATTTTCTTGCTGACTGTACATTTTATTCAAAATCTGTGAATGCAGATCTAAATGACTCAAAAAGTTAAGGACTGTCTCCAAGACCGTTTTCCTGTAATAGGTAATACGGGCTGGTATCCGCAACTCCACGTCAAAGCGCGTATTTTGCGTACGGGTGGGAAAATCGGTTATTCGATCCACCCCAGCTCCTCAAAGAAGGCCAGCAACGCCTTGGTGTCACTGACAATCTCACGTAGGGTACTTGGGTTACCGAAGTACTTGGCCCTGTATGTGGCGACCACCGGGCAGTTTAACAGCACATGAGCTGCTGTCTCGTCGTCCTCCATGCAGGCTTTGCACAGCGGACTATCTGTGACTCCTATGACAAAGAGGTGTTTATTAAATGACCCATGGCCAGTTACAACTGCTGTAACTGTGCGCAGCTGCTGTTTTGTTAATCGGAGAACCTGTTTCGTGAGGCGGCCGTCGATTGTAGGGAGTGCCTCCTTGGCCTGCCTGCACACACCGTGATCCACTCATAGTTTGTGATGTTGTTCCCTGGTTCGTTTCCTTACCAGAGTACGTAGGTACCCGAAGGGAAGTGGTAGTGTCATGCTCGACCCCCTTCTGGCAAGTTCGTCGGCTGCGTCATTGCCCCGTGAACCGCTGTGTTCTTTGATCCATTGAATGGTTATATTATTGAGATCAATACAGTCGACTCCATAACACATTTAAATACTTTAATGTTGCAAAGCTACTATATCATCAGTTCTTTATTGTGCATAGCAGGGCCTTTCCTAGATTTACACGCAGAGTTTAGGAATGAATAATTGGATAAATAAATAGATGGCGCGACTGTGAAACCAGCCTAAGAATACAGGGGAGTTCCCCGCAAGTTTCAAACAAAGATGTTCGAGACTTGTTGGAAATCCCCTGTATTTTTTCAAATAATAATAATGGCAACCATTATTAAAGTCGCGTCCCTGGAATCTGGTTTATTTATATTCAGAATGTGGGAGACATTCACTAGTTCAATTTATAGTTTGAAAGTCAGAGTCCGAGGGGCCTCCTGAGCTTGGAGGCCCCGGGGACTGCCCCGCCTAGCCCTCCGGTAGCTACGCCACTGCTGTTACCTCTGAGATAAACTACAGAAAACAAACGAACTAAAATTTGTTCGTAACTTCCTGTCGTACCTACTTGCCTCTGTTTAAAGTGCCAAGAATCACAACGTCCACTGCAAAGCCATTTTCTCCTTTCCAGTGACGACATGGTTTCACTGAGAGACAGATGTCGCTACTGATCTGCATAGTTCCATTGTAAAAAAGCAGATGTCACAACGCTCTTTCTAACAATTTCAATAAAATAATGATTGCTGTGACTTGCTAATGTGTTGTTTGTCGCAATTCGCAAAACGTTCATCAATTTATAGGCAGATATAATGACCTACTAATATGATACAAACTTATACTACGAACATCTTATATCCGAACAGTGAGTTGTGTGACTGATCGAGTAATGAATAAATTGCATCTAACTAATGTGCAATTATATAATAGTTACAAAATTAAAAAAATTCAGCGTTAATTTTTTTTGGTAGAAACGGTTTCCAACATGTATTGGCAATCTTGCTAGTCTGGCAACATCTAGATATGTAATGTCAAATTTTTATTGTCGCAAAAATTTCAGTCATTATTTTCGCATTATTATTGGTGACATCAAATAAGTTTTTAAAGGTACAAAATAAATCAATCAAAAGCATCCCGTGAAAGTTTACAGTGTAAGCCCGTCGTTTCGGCTGTGCGTGCTAAATTATCAGTGTTAACGTGTGCAAAGGTCTTCATAAATGAATAATGTCGTTGAGGTCGAAGGCACTGGCACTAGTGGAGGTGCTGCTGAGGGTGCCGCCTCTGTTTGTGGTGGATGAGTTCCTGAAGATCAGCCTGGGACTGCCGGTGTCGACGGGCGAGGAGGCCGTGCTCGCCAACATCACTGTGGACGGCGGCGCCGTTGACCTGACGGACCCAGATGTCAATTATTACGACGCGAATTTCTACAACGCGTTCTTCTTCACAATCGTCAAATTCTTCGTGTGCTGTTTAGGTGAGTAAAGTTTTTTACAAGCCACTACCATTTCAACATTCAGCCTTTAACAGTTTCGAAACAAGTGGGTACCTTTCGAAATTTTTGTTTACTCTGTCGTGTCATAATGTGTACAGAATATTTTGTTAATTTTGTACTGTTCCACTTGTAACAAGGCTAGACTTGTACTCTCCTAAAGTCCTAACGTTAACTTAGTAAAAAGTCAGCTGTTGAAATTGTTTGGTGTAAGTTCCCAGCCTTGTATTGCATAGTAAATAGCACACAAGTACACGAGTATGAATAGCTGCTACCAGTTTCTACAATGTCTACAGATTTACACAGTTTACTATTTCATATTTATGCAACCGTGTGTATGTACAGAAGTTTGACGGCACTAACTATGAACGTTTAGTGCAATGTTAATTGCAGAAACAAAAATAAACTTTACTTGCAAATAATGAATAACAACAAAATCATGTTCTATTCAATTTTTATTAAATGGCAAGCAAAGCCGATGTCGACTATTCTACCAATGTCTAAAGTGCATTGGAGAAACGAGTGTGTAGTTTTATGAAATAAAATCAAATTCTCTATTGAAATACATAGTAGTATTGCCAGCCTATTATTGTCCCAGTGCCAGGGCAAAGACCTCTCAATTCAAGTTCCCTATTATGTAGGAAAAATCAGGGTTGAGATGATTTGAATCACCCGATTTGAATCAGTGATTATATCGTGATTATAATGATTAAAAATAAAGGCATTGATTTAAAGCAATACCTTTTTGAATGCAACAAAATGCAACCAAAAAATGTCAAGGGACTGACATAAACTACGGCACTGCACATACGTGCAATGCTATGTTTATCTACACAGTTTGGGTATTCCCCAAAATGTAAACCAATAACTTGATGTATTTACGCCTGGTCATTCGTGATTGTGTGGTTATGTAGGTAACCAGTAAGAAGTTAAGTGACTGCGGCAATACCCAAATCGTTAATGTCAATTTTAATCTGTTAATTTTCTTAATTTTTCATTATTGGTTTTTTGTTTGAATGTTATGTGACTAATATTGATAGTTTTAAAAAAACTGCAATGTTGACTCTTTTTTTTATTTAATGATTAAAATAAACAAAGAGATGTTTTTTTTTTTTAAATAATAACCGACTTCCAAATTATAAAAGATTGGAACAAGTAAATAAATTTTAAAAAATCAGATTTAAATATAATAATAAATCTGATAAAAAAAATTTTAGTTTATGATTTTTATCAATCCATGAAAAAATTCAATTGAACATCAACATATGGTAAACTTTTCTGAACCACCTTCGTTACGTAACTACTTCAAGAATAATAAGGCAAGCTTCAAAAAAATTGCTGAAGCACATTAAAAGTAAATGCTGTTATGCATAAACCAAATTATTTTATAACACATAGACTTTTGCCTAACCCTTCGGGGATTGCAGGCGTGATGTTATGTGTTACTACACGTTTCCAATAACGCACTCAACTACGTAATTCAAGACTCAGTTTACAATGTTGAAACAAACAGAATATCTGAAACTATTATCCAATACATTTAAATTCAGTTTGAACCTCTTTTGATTAACATACAATGTATACCGAATGCTTGCGTTGGAATGTTGAAGTATAGAAATGCATAATTATACATTGATTTGAGTACTTAATTACAATTTGTTTTTATCATCACTGCTACATTACACCTTAGTGCAAAATTTTGTTAATAAATACTTCTTAAAAAAGAAATTAAGCACTGTGCGACCTGAATTGCACTTTATTGTGTCGTAGCAAGAGTCGCTTTCATTTTAATGATTTTGCAGAGTGACCCATCTGTACAGTGCCTTAATCTGTATTATGTTCAGATCTTGATCTTATGAAAGTCATAATTGGTATCACTAAACTAAAGCTGTTATAAACTAGTAACTTAACTATTGAACAAAACGGCCTTTAATTACAATAAAAACCGACGAAGTACGAGTCGGACACGAAGGGTTCCGTATCGGGCAAAAATCTCCGAAAAAAACACGTTTCTTGTTTGGCCCTCGACCGTCCAAAGCCGCGCTTATTAAATTTTATTATTTGTTGTTATAGCGGCAATAGAAATACACAATCTGGGAAAATTTCAACTGTCTACCTATTACTGTTCATGAGACAGCTCGCTGTCAGACAGGCGGACGAACAGTGGAGGCATAGTATAAAGAGAGGTAGTAAGCTATCTTCATACAAACGCACCGCGCGCGGCTTGTATGTGTGGGGCCATAGTATCTATGCGTCGCCGCACGCACACTTAACAAGATCTCGACCCGTTTCTCGTGAGAAACTGGTCGAGATTTTGTTTGTATGAAGATAGCTTACTACCTCTCCTTATACTATGGTGGAGGCTTAGTAATAGGGTTCCGTTTGGCACCCTTCGGATACGGAACCCTAAAAAGTTTGGCTCTGTAGAGCATTGTTTCTGTTACACACACTCTTTAAAAAAAAATCTCGATGCGCCATATTAATGTCAAGATACTTGTACTGTTTCTCTGTCACTGTTGTATGGTAGGCCGCACGTCAACGTAACAAAACCTGTAAATACGCTAGACCAGGGCTTCCCAAACTTATTTTTACTGTGACGCCCTTGGGAATTTGCAATTTTTTTGGGACGCCCCCTCTAGCCAAAAAAGTACCTACCAGTTGTAGTTCTAGCGCCTAGTAACAAGTTATCAGAACAACTCCAAATAACAGTTATAATTTTGATTAGAAAATAGAACACAACAAATCATATGACTAAAAATTAAAAGGGATATTTATTTTACTTTGTTGACTAGCTACTAATGAGAAGGATGTGCTTGCTTTTCTGAGCATAGCCTCTCAAAACGGAGCTCAAGTTTAGAAATCGCCACTCTCATCTCTTTCTCTACATTAAGAAACTGAGCTCTAAAATTCAAGCAGTTTGTCTTTGTCGTATTGGAGCTTAAGGCTGGAGACACAGGACAATCTATTTGGTAATTGTTCTTTTTCTTCTGTCGAAAGTGTTGATAGTAGTAAGGTCGACTGGAAAGGGTTTCTAATATTTATGTGGATCGCCTCACGACGCCCCTGTGATAATGCCGTGACGCCTCAGGGCGTCGCGACGCACAGTTTGGGAAACGCTGCGCTAGATCAAGGTCAAAGTGTTACCACTGGCGTGCGGTCTATTGTACCTTCATCAGGTTGAGCAAACTCGACGTTGCCCCCTTGTCTCTTAGCAACTCTTTTGAGCCCTCTTATCTATCTTGCTTTTATTAGATTAGAATTCCGGTTATCATTATTAAAATCTCAAAACACAAAGTCCAAAAAAAAGTAAGTCAAGTTCAAAGTCGTTTCGTGTCTGTCTGTGTGACCGCAAAAATCTTCCAAACTACTTATTTAATATTGATGTGGTTTTCACTAACATTTAGGTTTTAGAGCATTTTGAAGGAGACCGCCAATGGCGTCCGGCTTAAGATCACCGCGACCGGGGCCAGGATGCTGGAGATCCCCGGTGCGAACAGCGGTCCGGCAGCGGACGCTCTGGCCAATAGGCTCAGGGCGACCCTGAATCCGGACGAGGCCCGAGTGTCCAGGCCCACCAAACGCGCTGACTTGCGTTTCCGGGGCCTGGACGACTGCGTGACGGCGGAAAAGGTGGTGGCCGCGGTCGCCAGGACTGGGGGGTGCTCTGCCGAGGAGGTGAGGGCGGGCACCATCCACCCTGACTCCACGGGGATGCGAGCCGTTACGGTGAGCTGCCCCGTGTCCGCGGCCAAGCTGATAGCCGGGGAGGGCCGAAGGCTTCTGGTGGGTTGGGTCTCCGCGCAGGTCAAACTGCTGGAGCCCAGACCTCTGAGGTGCTTCCGCTGCCGGGTGGGCGACCACGTGGGAGCGAAGTGCACCTCGGAGGTAGACTGCAGCGACCACTGCTTCCGCTGTGGTCAGCCTGGTCATAAGGCCGGCTCGTGCAACGCCGCGCCGCACTGCATTGTATGTGCGGCGGCTGGCAAGCCGGCCGATCACCGGGCTGGGAGCAAGGCCTGCGCTCCACCCGCCAAAGCCAGAGACAGGGGCAAGCCCTCCGCCACCGCCGTCACCGCCGCAGCCGCCGCCACTACTGCCGCCGCCGCTGCCGCCTCCACTGTCGTCGTCGCCGCCATTGCCGCCGCGGCGGTGCCCTCAGAGGGGGCTAGGGAGGGGGTTGAAATGGAGTGTCAATAACGGCCCCATTACGCCTCCTCCAGGCGAACATCAACCACTGCGCTGCCGCTCAGGATCTGTTGCTCCAGAGCATGGCGCAGTGGTCGATTAACATCGCCGTGGTCGCTGAGCCGTACTTTGTCCCGCCCAGGGATGACTGGGTGGAGGACCTGAGCGGCTCAGTGACCCTCATTTCGTCGGCCGCCGCTGGTACCCCGTCCCTCGAGTCTGTCAAGAGAGGACGGGGTTGCGTGGCAGCACGGTTCGGGGAGATTGTCGTGGTAGGGGTATACTTCTCCCCGAACCGAACTCTTGCCGAGTTCCACAACTCCCTCGTGGAGTTGAGAGTCGTCGTCGTCGGGTTCGGTTCCCTCCCCGTGTTCGTCCTCGGGGACTTCAATGCCAAAAATCTGGCTTTGGGTTCCCGCTTTACGGACACACGGGGTAGGATGGTGGAGGACTGGGCTCTGGAGACGGGCCTGGTCGTCCTAAACCGGGGTTCTGTCCCCACGTGTGTGCGGATGCGGGGCGAATCAGTGGTGGACATTTCGTTCGCCAGCCCCGCTCTGTCGCCGCGTGTAATCGACTGGCGCGTCATAGAGGAGGTGGAGACCTATTCCGATCACCGGTACATCCGGTTTGACGTCTCCGCCCAGACCTCGAGCGCGCCGGTCCGACAGGCCCCGAGTGGTCCGCGGTGGGCGCTGAAGCAGATGGACCGGGAGCTTCTCCTGGAAGCCTCGATCGTGCAGGCCTGGGTGTCATCACCGGACAGGCCTGCCGACATCAACGACGAGGCGGAGTGGTTCCGGGAGGCCATGTCCAATATATGCGACGTGGCAATGCCCCGGGTCCATCCTGGACGTGCTTCGCGCCGGCTGTACTGGTGGTCGCAAGAGCTGGAAGCTCTGCGCAGGGCGTGCGTAGCAGCGCGACGCCGGTACGCCAGGCACCGCAGGCTCCGTATCCGCCCTCCGGATACGGAAGCCATTGAGGCGGAGCTGTACGAGGGGTACAGAGCGGCGAAGACCGCCCTCCAAGCGGAGATCCTGCGGGCCAGGACACTGGCCCGCGAGGAGTTGCTGGAGTCTCTGAACAGAGACCCGTGGGGACGCCCATATAAGATGGTGCGGGAGAAGCTCCGCCCATGGGCTCCCCCGCTGACGCAGAGTCTCCGGCCCCAGCTTGTGGAGGACGTGGTGAGCGCTCTGTTCCCTTCAAGAGGGGAGCATACGCCCCCGCCCATGGCTCCGCCTATTGCGGTGCCCGATGCGGACCACACCGCCGACGACGACGACGATGCTCCGGAGGTGACCGAGGTAGAGATGAGAGTGGCGGTACGCAAGATGAGTGCGAAGAATACCGCCCCAGGACCCGACGGCATTCCCGGAAAAGCCTGGGTCCTGGCCATGGCGACTCTCGGGCCTCGACTAAGGGGGCTCCTATGCGCATGCATGGAGAGGGGCCAGTTCCCACTTTGTTGGAAGACTGGGAAACTGGTCCTCATTAGGAAGCCGGGGCGCCCGGCGGACTCTCCGTCCGCCTATCGGCCCATTGTGCTGCTCGACGAGGTGGGCAAGCTCTTTGAAAGAGTCATTGCAGACCGCCTCGTCGGGCAGCTGGTGCGAGTGGGGCCGGATCTGGCGGAGAGCCAATTCGGTTTCCGCAGGGGGCGCTCTACGGTGGACGCCATCATGCGCGTGCGAGCCCTCACGACGGGGGATGCTGTGGCCCGGGGTGGGGTCGTCTTGGCGGTGTCTCTAGACATCGCCAATGCCTTTAACACCCTGCCCTGGAGTTGCATCAGGGAGGCACTTCGGTATCACCGGATGCCGACCTACCTCTGTCGTGTGGTTGAGGCCTATTTGACGGACAGGGCTGTCATCTACCCCGGTCACCAAGGAGAGTGGAACCGGCGAGAGATGTCGTGCGGTGTCCCACAGGGATCGGTCCTGGGGCCGCATCTGTGGGACATCGGATACGACTGGGTGCTGCGCGCCGATCTCCCTACTGGCGTCAGCGTCGTCTGTTACGCTGACGACACGCTGGTCCTGGCGCAGGGGAGGTCGTACCAGGCGGCGGCCGACTTAGCGACACGCGGGGTTGCGACAATCGTCGACAGAATCCGGCAGCTGGGACTCGAGGTGGCCCTGCACAAGTCCGAGGCCATGGGTTTCTATGGTCCTCGTAGTGCGCCACCGCCGGGTTCCCAGGTAATGGCGGGAGGGGTTCACATCGGCGTCGAGTCGACGATGAAGTATCTGGGACTCGTCCTCGACAGCCGGTGGAACTTCGTGGAGCATTTCCGACGTTTGGCTCCCAGACTGGACCGGGCCGGGGCTGCCTTGAAGCGGCTCCTGCCCAATCTGGGAGGTCCAAACGCCTCCTGCCGGAGGCTCTACGCGGGGGTCGTGCGGTCCATGGCCCTTTACGGGGCGCCGGTGTGGGCGCCTTCATTGAGGCGGCAGCCAGCCCGCCGGCTTAACGCGTCCCAAAGGGTCATGGCCATCCGGCTGGCCCGAGGATACCGCACGGTCTCCTGCGAGGCGGCGAGCCTCCTTGCCGGAGTACCGCCATGGGATCTGGAGGCAAAGGTCCTCGCGCACATTTGGGAGTGGCGCGAGGAGGCGAAACGCCGGGGCTTAACTCCGATGCCGCAAGAAGTTGCGGCACAGCGGACAGAGCTCCGGCGGGATCTCATGGCGGAATGGAGAGTGCAATTGTCGCAACCCAGCGCTGGGCACGCCGCAATTGCGGCGATAAGACCCCTCTTTGAGGAGTGGCTAGAGAGGCGCCACGGCGTCCTCACCTTCCGCCTGACACAGGTGCTCACCGGACACGGCTGTTTCGGGAGGTACCTGTTCAGGATAAAGCGGGAGGAAACGCCCGGGTGTCATCACTGTGTTGATCGCCCGGAGGACACGGTGGAGCATACGGTGGAGGTCTGCCCGGCTTGGGCGGAGCATCGCCGTGTCCTCGTGGAAGCGATCGGCGGCGGTGATCTCTCGCGTCCGGCCCTGATTCGGGCCATGCTACGGAGCGAGAGGAAATGGCAGGCCGTCACCTCGTTCTGCGAAGCAGTAATGCTCGCGAAGGAGGAGACGGAGCGCGTGAGGGAGAGGCGCCCTCGCGCCCCTAACCGCCGCAGCAGGAGACGCCCTGGGCGTCGGGAGTCACGAGAGGATTTCCGGCCACCGTAGGCGCGGGCTTGCGGACGGTGAGCAATGGGTAGCTCGCCGTCCGATAAGGACCAAGCCCGGGTCGACGGCGCGTTGTGTTCCACGCGCGCCTCAAAGAGATGTCAGCAGAATTGACGGGGTCCGCTAGGGCCAATGCCTGCCGGGGGTTCGAAGAGAACCGATAGGGACATCGTGGCCCCCTGGCAACACGGCAACTGAAGGGACACGGGTGGGTTTTAGTCAGTAAGAGTCTGACACGCCCTCCCGCTCCGCCCAGAGCGGGAGAAGTTATTTGATGATTTCACACCCAAAAAAAAAAAAAAAAATTCCGCAAGGTTTATAAGTATTAATTAACTTAGATTTAGCACAGAAATCTGGATGTTTTGACAGGTTGTCATTGCACCCGTGCGAAGCAAGGGCAAGATACTATTCAGTTCATTAAAAAAAAAACCGGCCAAGTGCGTGTCGGACCACATGAAAATAAAGTTGGCACCCCCACTTTCGAAAAATGAAAATCTAAAAAGGTGATAATTTCGAGCTAATTAAGGACAATTTAGGACTGCAAGAAAAAAATTTCAGACCAACCCCCTCTTCGAGATATTCAAAATTTTCAATGGGGGTGCTAAGTAGTAATTAAGTTAGCACCCCCACACATTTAAATGTTCACTAAAAAAGTTTTATTTATGTCATAATTTCGAGCTCATTAAGGACTACAAATGCCGCATCAAACCATCCCCCATGTACAACCCCCCACCCCCTATCCGTAAAAAACATGAAAAAATCAAATCAAAAAATTAATTCTCACCATTATAATTCCTAGCATAGAATTGTAGACTGCCAAGTACAAAAATAAAACATCCCTTAAACCACCCCTTGACCAAACTTCCCGAAAATAACATCTAATTTATACGAAAATTTCTCTTCTTCATACATAAACTGTAAATCAATTATTAATGTATTATTATAATTACTACTTGCAACATCCCCAAAAAACTACCCCTTGACTGATGCTTAGTTCAAAATGTTAAACGTACTTCAAAAAATTATTAAAACTCCAAACCGTGCAGATGAAAATGTAAAACGGTGAAAATTTCGAGCTAATTAAGGACTATTTTGGACTGCAAGAAAAAAATTTCAGACCAGCCCCCCCTTCGAGATATTCAAAATTTTCAATGGGGTTGCTAACTAGTAATTAAGTTAGCACCCCCACAGCATTTAAATGTACACTAAAAAAGTTTTATGTATGTCATAATTTCGAGCTCATTAAGGACTATTTTGGACTCCAAGAAAAAAAATTCAGACCAGCAAAAATTCAAAATTTTCAATGCTAACTAGTAATTAAGTTATCACCCCCACAGCATTTAAATGTACACTAAAAAAGTTTTATGTATGTCATAATTTCGAGCTCATTAAGGACTATTTTGGACTGCAAGAAAAAAAAATCAGACCAACCCCCCCTTCGAAATATTCAAAACTTTCAATGGGGTTGCTAACTAGCTACAGCATTTATGTAAATGTACACTAAAAAAGTTTTATGTATGTCATAATTTCGAGCTCATTAAGGACTACAAATGCCGCATCAACCCACCCCCCCATGTACAACCCCCCACCCCCCTATCCGTAAAAAACATGAAAAAATCAAATCAAAAAATAAATTCTCACCACTATAATTCCTAGCATAGAATTGTAGACTGCCAAGTACAAAAATAAAGACATCCCTTAAACCACCCCTTGACCAAACTTCCCGAAAATAACATCTAGTTTATACGAAAATTTCTCTTCTTCATACATAAACTGTAAATCAATTATTAATGTATTATTACAACTACTACTTGTAACATCCCCAAAAAACTACCCCTTGACTGATGCTTAGTTTAAAATGTTAAACGTACTTCAAAAAATTATTAAAACTCCAAACCGTGCAGATGAAAATCTAAAACGGTGAAAATTTCGAGCTAATTAAGGACTATTTTGGACTGCAAGAAAAAAATTTCAGACTAACCCCCCCTTCGAGATATTCAAAATTTTCAATGGGGTTGCTAACTAGCCACAGCATTTATGTAAATGTACACTAAAAAAGTTTTATGTGTGTCATAATTTCGAGCTCATTAAGGACTATTTTGGACTGCAAGAAAAAAGTTTCAGACTAACCCTCCCTTCGAGATATTCAAAATTTTCAATGGGGTTGCTAACTAGTCACAGCATTTATGTAAATGTACACTAAAAAAGTTTTATGTATGTCATAATTTCGAGCTCATTAAGGACTATTTTGGACTGTAAGAAAAAAAATTCAGACCAGCCCCCCCTTCGAGATATTCAAAATTTTCAATGCTAACTAGTAATTAAGTTAGCACCCCCACAGCATTTAAATGTACACTAAAAAAGTTTTATGTATGTCATAATTTCGAGCTCATTAAGGACTATTTTGGACTGCAAGAAAAAAATTTCAGATCAACCCCCCCTTCGAAATATTCAAAATTTTCAATGGGGTTGCTAACTATCCACAGCATTTATGTAAATATACACTAAAAAAGTTTTATGTATGTCATAATTTCGAGCTCATTAAGGACTATTTTGGACTGCAAGAAAAAAATTCAGACCAGCCCCGGTCTGAATTTTTTTTCTTGCAGCCCAAAATAGTCCTTAATGAGCTCGAAATTATGACATACATAAAACTTTTTTAGTGTACATTTAAATGCTGTGGGGGTGCTAACTTAATTACTAGTTAGCAACCCCATTGAAAATTTTGAATATCTCGAAGGGGGGTTGGTCTGAAATTTTTTCTTGCAGTCCAAAATAGTCCTTAATGAGCTCGAAATTATGACATACATAAAACTTTTTTAGTGTACATTTAAATGCTGTGGGGGTGCTAACTTAATTACTAGTTAGCATTGAAAATTTTGAATATCTCGAAGGGGGGACTGGTCTGAATTTTTTTTCTTGCAGTCCAAAATAGTCCTTAATGAGCTCGAAATTATGACATACATAAAACTTTTTTAGTGTACATTTACATAAATGCTGTGGCTAGTTAGCAACCCCATTGAAAATTTTGAATATCTCGAAGGGGGGGTTAGTCTGAAATTTTTTTCTTGCAGTCCAAAATAGTCCTTAATTAGCTCGAAATTTTCACCGTTTTAGATTTTCATCTGCACGGTTTGGAGTTTTAATAATTTTTTGAAGTACTTTTAACATTTTAAACTAAGCATCAGTCAAGGGGTAGTTTTTTGGGGATGTTACAAGTAGTAGTTGTAATAATACATTAATAATTGATTTACAGTTTATGTATGAAGAAGAGAAATTTTCGTATAAACTAGATGTTATTTTCGGGAAGTTTGGTCAAGGGGTGGTTTAAGGGATGTTTTTATTTTTGTACTTGGCAGTCTACAATTCTATGCTAGGAATTATAGTGGTGAGAATTTATTTTTTAGATTTGATTTTTTCATGTTTTTTACGGATAGGGGGGTGGGGGGTTATACATGGGGGGGTGGGTTGATGCGGCATTTGTAGTCCTTAATGAGCTCGAAATTATGACATACATAAAACTTTTTTAGTGTACATTTACATAAATGCTGTAGCTTGTTAGCAACCCCATTGAAAGTTTTGAATATTTCGAAGGGGGGGTTGGTCTGATTTTTTTTCTTACAGTCCAAAATAGTACTTAATGAGCTCGAAATTATGACATACATAAAACTTTATAATGTACATTTACATAAATGCTGTGGCTAGTTAGCAACCCCATTGAAAATTTTGAATATCTCGAAGGGGGGTTAGTCTGAAACATTTTTTTTGCAGTCCAAAATAGTCCTTAATGAGCTCGAAATTATGACATACATAAAACTTTTTTAGTGTACATTTAAATGCTGTGGGGGTGCTAACTTAATTACTAGTTAGCATTGAAAATTTTGAATATCTCGAGGGGGGGGCTGGTCTGAATTTTTTTTCTTGCAGTCTAAAATAGTCCTTAATGAGCTCGAAATTATGACATACATAAAACTTTTTTAGTGTACATTTACATAAATGCTGTGGCTAGTTAGCAACCCCATTGAAAATTTTGAATATCTCGAAGGGAGGGTTAGTCTGAAACTTTTTTCTTGCAGTCCAAAATAGTCCTTAATGAGCTCGAAATTATGACATACATAAAACTTTTTAGTGTACATTTAAATGCTGTGGGGGTGCTAACTTAATTACTAGTTAGCATTGAAAATTTTGAATATCTCGAAGGGGGGGCTGGTCTGAATTTTTTTTCTTACAGTCCAAAATAGTCCTTAATGAGCTCGAAATTATGACATACATAAAACTTTTTTAGTGTACATTTACATAAATGCTGTGGCTAGTTAGCAACCCCATTGAAAATTTTGAATATCTCGAAGGGAGGGTTAGTCTGAAACTTTTTTCTTGCAGTCCAAAATAGTCCTTAATGAGCTCGAAATTATGACATACATAAAACTTTTTTAGTGTACATTTAAATGCTGTGGGGGTGCTAACTTAATTACTAGTTAGCATTGAAAATTTTGAATATCTCGAAGGGGGGGCTGGTCTGAATTTTTTTTCTGGTAGTCCAAAATAGTCCTTAATGAGCTCGAAATTATGACACACATAAAACTTTTTTAGTGTACATTTACATAAATGCTGTGGCTAGTTAGCAACCCCATTGAAAATTTTGAATATCTCGAAGGGGGGGTTAGTCTGAAATTTTTTTCTTGCAGTCCAAAATAGTCCTTAATTAGCTCGAAATTTTCACCGTTTTAGATTTTCATCTGCACGGTTTGGAGTTTTAATAATTTTTTGAAGTACGTTTAACATTTTAAACTAAGCATCAGTCAAGGGGTAGTTTTTTGGGGATGTTACAAGTAGTAGTTGTAATAATACATTAATAATTGATTTACAGTTTATGTATGAAGAAGAGAAATTTTCGTATAAACTAGATGTTATTTTCGGGAAGTTTGGTCAAGGGGTGGTTTAAGGGATGTTTTTATTTTTGTACTTGGCAGTCTACAATTCTATGCTAGGAATTATAGTGGTGAGAATTTATTTTTTAGATTTGATTTTTTCATGTTTTTTACGGATAGGGGGGTGGGGGGTTGTACATGGGGGGGTGGGTTGATGCGGCATTTGTAGTCCTTAATGAGCTCGAAATTATGACATACATAAAACTTTTTTAGTGTACATTTACATAAATGCTGTAGCTAGTTAGCAACCCCATTGAAAGTTTTGAATATTTCGAAGGGGGGGTTGGTCTGATTTTTTTTTCTTGCAGTCCAAAATAGTCCTTAATGAGCTCGAAATTATGACATACATAAAACTTTATAATGTACATTTACATAAATGCTGTGGCTAGTTAGCAACCCCATTGAAAATTTTGAATATCTCGAAGGGGGGGTTAGTCTGAAACATTTTTTTTGCAGTCCAAAATAGTCCTTAATGAGCTCGAAATTATGACATACATAAAACTTTTTTAGTGTACATTTACATAAATGCTGTGGCTAGTTAGCAACCCCATTGAAAATTTTGAATATCTCGAAGGGGGGGGGTTAGTCTGATTTTTTTTTCTTGCAGTCCAAAATAGTCCTTAATGAGCTCGAAATTATGACATACATAAAACTTTTTTAGTGTATATTTACATAAATGCTGTGGCTAGTTAGCAACCCCATTGAAAATTTTGAATATCTCGAAGGGGGGGTTGGTCTGAATTTTTTTCTTGCAGTCCAAAATAGTCCTTAATGAGCTCGAAATTATGACATACATAAAACTTTTTTAGTGTACATTTAAATGCTGTGGGGGTGCTAACTTAATTACTAGTTAGCAACCCCATTGAAAATTTTGAATATCTCGAAGGGGGGGGCTGGTCTGAATTTTTTTTCTTGCAGTCCAAAATAGTCCTTAATTAGCTCGAAATTTTCACCGTTTTACATTTTCATCTGCACGGTTTGGAGTTTTAATAATTTTTTGAAGTACGTTTCACATTTTGAACTAAGCATCAGTCAAGGGGTAGTTTTTTGGGGATGTTGCAAGTAGTAGTTGGAATAATACATTAATAATTGATTTACAGTTTATGTATGAAGAAGAGAAATTTTCGTATAAATTAATGTTATTTTCGGGAAGTTTGGTCAAGAGGTGGCTTAAGGGATGTTTTTATTTTTGTACTTGGCAGTCTACAATTCTATGCTAGGAATTATAGTGGTGAGATTTGATTTTTTCATGTTTTTTACGGATAGGGGGGTGGGGGGTTGTTCATGGGGGGTGGGTTGATGCGGCATTTGTAGTCCTTAATGAGCTCGAAATTATGACATATATAAAACTTTCTTAGTGAACATTTAAATGCCGTGGGGGTGCTAACTTAATTACTAGTTAGCACCCCCATTGAAAATTTTGAATATCTCGAAGGGGGGGTTGGTCTGAAATTTTTTTCTTGCAGTCCTAAATTGTCCTTAATTAGCTCGAAATTATCACCGTTTTAGATTTTCATTTTTCGAAAGTGGGGGTGCCAACTTTATTTTCATTCGGACCACGCACAATGAAGGGTTCCGTAGTTGAGATGAATTTATTTACAAACTATTTTTTTTGTTCTCCCATACATTCCAACTGCAAATGTAAGTTATTTTAAGACCAGAGACTTTTTATAGGTTTTCCTGTAATCTATGAGTGAAGAACCATACTATGTATTTTTTCAAAATTTTAGGTCCAGTAGTTTCGGAGATAAGAGGGGAGGGAATGGTAAGTTTTCATCGAATTTCTTAAATATCTTTAAAAGTATTTATTTTAAAATTAAATCATATAAAAAATATCTTTAAGATCCTCGCAACAAGCCCTTTCATTTGATATGTCACACGGTACTGTTAGCAAAACATTTTTTTCTTGTTTGCTCCCCGAAAGTGACCCCTATATTCAAAATTCATTTATTTACGTTACAAATTTGTGGTTAGGTCACAGAAATACATATGTTTACCAAATTTCAACGTAATCGGTTCATTAGATTCGGAGCAAATTGGTTGTGACAGACGGACAGACGGACACACGAGTGATCCTATAAGGGTTCCGTTTTTTTCCTTTTGAGGTACTGAACCCAAATAAAAAACACATTCGTCACCGTCATTTAGGTAATTCAAATGATGACTAAAGACAAGAGTAATAGGAAAAACATAAGTAGTGTATACAGGTAGGTATAGTGAAACCACCGAAACGTGCGACATTCGCGCCATTAGTTCACTGACCCGACCATAGAGACAAACAATAAACTTAAATACGTATTATCTTTTTTTGTATCAATGATAGCCTAGTGGTGACCGTCGCGGCGTTGAACTGCCAAGTTTAATTAAGTTTAATTTTATTTATTGAATAATAATTTACATTGTGTCTGAATGTTTTACTAAGATAATTGAAAAATAATTACTTAAATAATAACAATAAAACACAAATAATTTAAAAAATAACAATAAAACGCAAATAATTAAAATAATAACAATAAAACACAAACAATTTAAATAATAACAACTTACACAGGATTAAATAAACAGATTAAAGTCATAGGTCTCGAGTTCGAACCCAAGGCACGCTCTTGATTTTTCGGATTCATGTGCGTATTGTATAATTATCACTTGATTCAAAAACTGTGAAGGAAATCATCGTGTCTGAGAGATATTTCTCGACGGTATGTGAAGCCAAGTCAGAGGACACTCCATGGACACTCTTTTATTTAATTTATACTGTTACAAAAAATATTTGTAACAATTATAATTATTAATGTTGAATTTATAATTATATTTAGAACGATGTTAAAAAGACGTACACGTTAAAAGCGTCCAGAGTACAGCAAATATAAACAAATAAAAAAATTAAACAAGCTGCGGCAGCTAAGAGATGACCAGTCCCGACTGACGGCGCCTGTTCTCGAACATAATGCATGGATCCGCACTACTTCACCATTTTGAAGGGAGCTAAATGATCTAACACACACGCCACCATCAGCAAGACATTTGATTGAGCATGATAAACTCTCAGCCGCTAGGACACATTCAAGTCAATGAAAGACATCTTAGTACATAGTACTCACACCTGTGATATGCAATTAACACAAAGGAGATTGAATTTATACAATCCAAAGAGGCGGCATAAAAAGTCTGACACAAGTTTAGTCACCAACCACACGAAAAAGAAAAAAAGATTTTATGCCAATCGTGTCGTGCCAGACCTCGTACGCGTAAAGCGGAAACAAAATCTCTTTATCGTCGTTGAATGCTATCCAGGGGAACCCCTGGGAAATAAGGTCTGAGGCAAGTTGTTGTTGAAACTGATTACTTACGTCATTTTTGCTGGACATTGAGAGCTTTGATAGCCTAGTGGTGTGACCGTCAGACTGCCAAGTTCGAACCCAAGGCACGCACCTCTGACTTTTCGGATTCATGTGCGTCTTGTATTATTATCACTTGCTTCAGAAACGGTGAAGGAAAACAAAACATCGTGAGGAAACCGGCATGCCTGAGAGATATTTCTCGACGGCATGTGAAGTCAAGTCAGAGGCCCTTGGGCGGCTTTAAAACTCTGACACCAGGTTTGTCATTCATTAACCACACGAAAAGAAGAAGCTGGACATGCCATGCCATGCAAGAACTCAACTAAAACTGACTGAGAAAATAACGAAGGGTCTTATTTTTTCAGCGTAAGCTCGTTGCCCTGTTCCCTTATCAATACTCTTCTTCAGCATCACTTAAGGAAAGCGAGGTGGCCTTATTTTCCAACTATTTTTAGGGTTCCGTAGTAAACAAGGAACCCTTATGGTTTCGTCATGTCCGTCTGTCTGTCTGTTCGTGGTCTAGCTCCGAGACTCTTAGTACTAGAAAGCTGTAATTTGACATGGATATGAAGCTGCATTAATTACGCCGATAATGTGGTAAAACAAAATTATGAAAAACATTTTTTTTTAGAGTACCTCCCCTACACGTAAAGTGGTGATGTTTATTTTTTTATCCCATGGTGTGGGGTATCATTGGGAAAGGTCCTTCAAAACCTTATGAGTAAGTAAAAATAATTTTTGGATTCAGGGATCCGTTTGCGAAATATTAAGCTTTAAAGTGCTAATTTTTGTTAGAGTCAAGTGTTCCCCCCCCCCCCCTGCCAGATAAATGGTTGGTTTTGGATGTGTGAAAAAATCACAGCAGTAGTTTACATAACGAAATTAAACTATGACAGCTAAGTAGGCTCTACAAGTTAACGAGTAATAATCGACCAACTTATATTTGCAGTTGCAAAAACATTTTTTCCCATACATTCCGTATGGGAAAACATGTTTTTGCCACACGGGAGAATTTTTTTTTCAACTACAAAATTAAGTTTGTTTTTGGGATAAATTCATCCCAACTACGGAACCCTTCATTGTGCGTGGTCCGACACGCACTTGGCCGGTTTTTTTAACAGTTACACAGTTTAATTTTGAAACTTTAATTCAAAGAAACTGCGTCGATTACCGCGTATCCTGAAATATCGCGTTACATACGATTTGACCGACGTTCGTGTTAATTTGGACTTCCCCCCTCGGTTCCGGCCAGTGGTAGCCGCTTGGATGTTAGCTGTATTAAATAATAGGTTTATGAAGTGGACGTAGCAGGTATTATTGAGCTGGAGAACTCAGTAGTACCTGAGCAGAGATGTTAGTAAAAAACCTTGTTCCCTTTACAATGGCTAACGCTATCATTGCCAAAGCTACGGTCCCTGAAGAGCGGTGGCAGCCAAACATCGTCTGTAAATTACCGGCGAATGACGTCACTGAACGTTTAACACCCCTCCCCCCCAGCCCCCCCGAAATATGAGAACGTTTATTTACCTGTCAAATCGGAAAATTATTTCTTAAAAATTGGTAACTCTAACACTCCCGAAGTGAATTCCTGGCTACGACCCTGTAACTGGCTATAGATTTTATGAATTTAATTCAGATTTTTGTCAGAAACCTTCAAATTGTGCAAGTGATCATCATCTACCTAGCCTTTTCCCAACTATGTTGGGGTCGGCTTCCAGTCTAACCGGATGCAGCTGAATACCAGTATTTTACATGGAGCGACTGCCTATCTGACCTCCACAACCCAGTAACTGGGTAATACGATACCGCTTGGTAAGACTGGTTATCAGACTTTCGGGCTTCTGACGACCCGTAACGACTGACAAAGATCCACGAATGACAGCCGGGACCAACGGCTTAACGTGCTTTCCGAGGCACGGAGGAGTCTCGGTATGTAAAGATGGTCACCCATCCACTGACCAACCCCGGCAAGCGTAGCTTAACCTGATGGATCGACCAGTGCGGCTGTTATTACTTAGCCACGAGCTCCAAATTGTGCAGGTGATGATGTCATTAAATAAACTCAATAAAAACATAATAAAGCATCATTAACTGCTTGTATGTTGAGTTGCGAACTTACGATGAGTTGCAGCCATTAGTAACATACTGCTAAGTCGTAAAAAGTTACAAGATGATAACATAAACACCAGTTAAATCAATAGTTTGAAAACCAATCCTTTTAGCGGTGTCTAACCCGACGTCGGATAAAAAACTAATTACTCAGTTTTGTTTGAAGTATTATTTATTTATTTATTATTCATTTATTTCGGACAGAAAAATCCATATAATGTGTTAGTAACAATTTTCTTAAGCAAGCTTAAGAAAAGCAAAGAAAGCTAAGAAGCTTTTCTTTCTTTTCTTTTTTCTTTGTTATTGCTCGTGGCTAAAGTACTAACAGCCGCTCGGGTCGATCTGTCAGGTTAAGCTACGCTTGCTGGGGTTGGTGACCATTTCTACATACCGAGACTCCTCCGTGCCTCGGAAAGCACGTTAAGCCGTTGGTCCCGGCTGTCATTCGTGGATCTTTGACAGTCGTTACGGATCGTCAGAATACCGAAAGTCTGACAACCAGTCTTACCAAGGAGTATCGTATTACCCAGTTACTGGGTTGTGGAGGTCAGATAGGCAGTCGCTCCATGTAAAATACTGGTATTCAGCTGCACCCGGTTAGACTGGAAGCCGACCCCAATATAGTTGGGAAAAGGCTAGGCAGATTGATTGTTTGAAGTATTGCGTAGTTTCAGTACTATGTGTTACTGGGAATAAGTTCCGTAAGAAAATAAGCAGGACTCAGCAGGATGTCTCTTACTTGCTAATAAATATAACTGCGATCGCTTTGCTATGTTGTTATGTTATAGGGTTTGGTTTTCGCACTTAGTCCGTAAGGTGGACCATTGTGCGTGGGCCATGGCGGCCGTTTGGTGGTTATTCCAACCAGCCCACCTCCCTCCAGAAGCTAATTAAATCTCCCGGTCTGTTCAGAACATCTGTGTAGGATCTGGGTGACCCGAGGGTTTCTGTTTTAATCTGGGTGACGCCTGTGCATTCAAAGAGCACGTGCGCGACGGTTTCCTCAGCCTCCATGCACGCTCTGCACAGAGGACTGTCCGTTATGCCTATTGTGTGGAAGTGTTTGTTTAGCGAGCAGTGCCCTGCGATGGTCCCCGTCACCAGGCGCAGGCCGTTCCTGTCCAGGCGTAATGAACGCGCGATCGCTTTGCTTCTACATAGCGTGCTGCGTGGTGATCGGCAAAATCGACTCGGTTTGTAATTGTGTCAGCCCGGAACTTGACTACCAGTATTGCATTATCATCTCTATAAATGTGGTGCTGATCCACAAACTATGGAACAGTTAATACCATGTCCTGCGTATCCTACTGTCTGCACGTTACAAGAATTGATAAACACCACTGAAGGCGCCAAATCGATGTCGGAGTTGCGAAGAAAACCGAAAGGGAGATCGTGGCCCCCGACAACGAAGGAACACGGGTGGGAATTAGTCAGTAAGAGTCTGACACGCCCTACAGCTAATTCCCCACCCAAAAAAAAAAATGCCAATCGTAGTCAAATTCTGGGCAATTCAATTTAGATTCCCGTCGACACGCTCAGAAGAAGTTGTGTCAATAAGTTCCTTTAACATGCTGGAAATGAAGTGTTCTAAAGCATTACAGAACCACATTTACACTATGGTCATTACATCAGCTGTTGGTAACGTAAAAAGCAGACCGTAAACATGCAAACTGATTGCATATCAATAATGACATTGCAAGGCCGTTATCAATACATTAGATTATATGAAAAAACATTGCTAGTCATCGTGAATCTTAAATGACTGAAGTCAATGCTCGTTAAGCGTTGATACAACAATTCGAGTTTTATCACAACTTTTTGTGATATGCACGCGGGAGGAGTCAGTCAATCTTTGCATTAGGAAAGAATTTTCCTGCAACCACTATCAAAGCTTCCTCTTTTCGAGACGATGGTACTTTTTAGATTAATTAATAAATATTTTATTGATATAAAGGTGTCAGTTGAAGCTCTGACTCCTGAGCTAAGTCCCCGTCACGAGAAGCTATAATTTTTGTAAATAAAGAACTTCTACTAAGTTACGTAGCGACAATTTAATCAACAACGAATAATCCCAAATTCAATGAAGTCAAAGTAACGTACGTGTTACACGAAACTAATGAGCAATTTCACTTGATCGGGTTATATTTTAGCGATATAAAGCGCTGTCGTCTAAGGTTTTGTGGTACTGGAACGCATCTGATTCATGGAACGTAAACATTTGAGCCACGATTTTGAAGTAAGTTCACGCTGACGTTGTCTCTGCTGTCTTTCGAGTTTCGAATGCGTCTGTTTGTTTGTGGTGTTTTCGCTGATTAGGTTATATTGTTTGTTTGTAATTAGATGTGTGCGTTAATATAATTATATCCCTGTAAAAAAATATATTTTGTTTTAAGTACCCAAAGATTGCAAACCCCTGAATGTGTGTTTACAAAATTTATAGCTTCTCGTGACGGGGACTTTAGATGGTATCCTGTGTTACAGGTGTCTGTGTCTTCACCCTTCTGTGAAAAATTATTAGTTGCGTCCAATAGAAGGCCACCACCGCAAGGAAACGTCTCGGTGGCCGCTGCAGCCGCCCACCGAATCGCACTTTTAAAAAATTTGTTTTAGTGTGGTTAGTGGAAGTGCTCAAGTACGGTTCGGATAAGTGCTGTTGAAATCAGTGCGTTGAGTTGAATACAGAAAAGAAAGAAAGAAAATAAATTTATTTGACACAGGTTAAGGCATACAGTTTTCAAAAACAAAAAAAAAACAGGAAAAAGCAAAGAAAGCTTAAAACAGTATTGTGTGCCTCACGATTTTGTGCTCTATGGTGGCCACGTTAAAATATAAATAGCATCAGTGGCATTTATTAGATCCTCAATAGTACATACAGATGTATAGACAGTGAAGAGGGTCATATTTTGGATATGGCCACAGCAGTCACATTGGGTAATGGACTCTGCTATCAAAACTCGAAGTTACAGTTTAGACACTCACTACGTACTAATACTATTCAAGACAGTACTTACATAGAATTATTAAAAGAACGAACACAGACAATACGTACTTACTTCTTGATTATAATTATCTCTGATCTGAGTTGTCTTCTTATCAACCGCGTGGTTGATAAATGATATTTATTTCTGTAAATTGGTTAAAAAAAGCACGTCAAAAATTAATTATGTTTTAAAACTAGATGAGTTCGGTGTTTCATATTCCACTTTGGGTTGCCAGGCCCAAAAATAGAAAAGCCGGACACAGATTCATATTTAGCCGGACATTTTGGCCTGAAAGCCTGAAACACTGGTTTTATAAAGAAAAGAGAAAAACATACTTTTATTTTACTCTAATCTATAAAATATGTTATTATGAATCACATTTTTTTTTACTATCGCGAGTCAAGGCTCAGCAAACAGGCGCAAAGCGACACTGGTAATTGAACCGTGAAGTTTTCTTACAAATTGTTTTATTAGAATCGCGTCGCGCCTGTTTGCGGGAGCAAACAGGCGCGTTATGAGTGTCCACGAAAGTCGCTCGCGCGCTTTCGTTCGGAATCTTTTGGTGGGGCGGGGTTGACCAAAAGCCGTACAGGCCGGACTTGTATATATTTGGCCGGACACGATTATAAAAAGCCGCACATGTCCGGCTAAACCCGGACACTTAGCATCCCTAATCCCACTGCTCTGAGAAGAAAGATCGACCCAAACTCAGAGGTCACTGTCTCTTTTAAAGTCTAGACATAATCTTGGTACTATTATTTTAGGACTATGCAGATGGAGATGGTTATTTGATAAATAAATTTATTCTTATTTCCAACCTTCATTTATTAGCCCAAATTCATCAAATCGCCCAAAATCAACAAGGCCATGAAATTCCAAAAATCCATATTAAAACAATTCCAATGGGATTCATCAATCACTGTTTAGCTCAATTTCGAAATACACGTTGGTTAAAAAAAATACCTTTAAATCCATAATAATGATGAATGATTCAGTTATTTTGTTTACCTACATTTTTTCCACAATCTTAACTCTGAATTTATTCACATTTAAATGTGTTGTATTTACTTCTTTGAACTGTGTACCTAACGTAAATATTTACATATTTTAACGTTTAAATCGATCGAGGTTATCATAGTACTCAAAGTCACAGTTTTGAACATGACGGTCTGTAGAGTAAACCAAAGCCTGTGAGTGTGATGTCATTGTTATCTTAAACGATTTGGTATATAGACTACCTATAAGTCGACCGGAGATCATCTTGTCTAGACATCTGGGACAAAAACTTTCGCAGCAAGAATCTTTCTATGATCAAGTTTATGGCTTTGAAATGTTGGCGCTCAGAAAAAGTCTGATAAAGATTCGATATAACATCAAGCCGAAGGACAGTCCCTCCAGCTTGCCATTTTCCATAAAGTTTGTTTTAATTTTATTTGAGTTTCTGAACTAAATCCATGGTACATTCACATAGTGCGTTGCCTAAATCTGGAAATAGTTACGCATCTTTTGCTAAAGTAAGTATCCTTGGAATAAGACGCTCCTATTGTTTCTAACTCGCATTTTATTCTATCATTCTAGTACTGGAAACATGACGGGTGCAAAATTCACTCAGGTACATAATAAAGCATTACCACATTATTATTATGTTATCAACGCTATCCCACGCTAATGTTGCAGGCAGCCGCCAGACAGACTAGACTTGTTAACAGCTAACTGAAATTATTCATGCTTACTCAGCACTATACATTTGTACAGATTTGGGACTTACGTAAGCAATGACAAAAACGCTTTTTATGCTAGACAGAAAATTATCACGCCATTGACACGATACAGGAAGTTAAGGAACATCATCATCATCATTTCAGCCGAAAGACGTCCACTGCTGAACATAGGCCTCCCCCAAGCACCGCCACTTCGACCGATTCTGTGCTTTCCGCATCCAGCGGATTCCTGCGGCCTTCACAAGGTCATCGGTCTATCTTGTTGGAGGCCTTCCAACGCTACGTCTTCCGGTACGCGGTCGCCACTCCAGAACCTTTCGGCGCCATCCGTTCTGAGAGCAATGTGCCCTGCCCATTGCCACTTAAGTTTGGCAATTCTTCGGGCTATGTCGGTTACCTTGGTTCTCCTGCGGATCTCCTCATTTCTGATTCAAGGAACATAATCCTTCCTTATCCTTAATATTATAAATGCGAAAGTAAGTTTGTTTGTTACGCCTTCACGCTAAAACGGCTGAACGGATTTGGATGAAATTTGGCACATATATAGATGATGCCCTGGAAAAGAACATAGGATACTTTTTTTTTTCCCACGGGATCGAGACTAATGCGGGTGAAACCGTGGGGCGCAGCTAATTTGAAATAAAACTGATTTCTGAACCACATTTTGTCGCCAGCCAAGTGTCTCAAGAACTTTTGAACATCAATCTCTGGATGAAGAAATTACTGATTGTAATATAACCACCTTCAAGGTACAGCTGAATCCCATTATGTGATCCCAACTAGCAGCTTCTAAGGATACATTTTTAAATAAAATTAACTATCCCTCGAATACTAATGAGACCGGTCCCTTTAAAGCCAGACCAGACACACATTGCGAATTTGCAATCGATTAATAAATCACCCCTTTTACTGTATACTTAGCAGTGGCGAGGCGTGGTAAAACGACAGAGGCAAGCTGGAGTAACAAAAAGAAAAAAAAATTACTTCGGCCTCCGTCGTGGCCGCGAAAAGTTACTTCTTGTTTACCTATCAAAATAACGGTGTCAATAAATCGTTTTATTAAATTCTGATTTCGGTCTACTTTTCTATTATGAGCTTCATGCAAATTAGTGAAAATAATTCTATAAAACAGCTACGAATATGTTTTTCAGTCTGCATATCTTTTCTGATGAATTGCGTGTAGGCGTTTTGTAATCTTAATTTTATGATAAATGATTTTATTTCTGTAAGTAGGTTTGTACAAACACTTTTACACGTCAATCATATTTTAAAAACTAGATGAGGTCGGCGTTTCCTATCTGACTACTCTGAGAAGAAAGGCCGAAACAAACTCAGAGGTCACAGTCTCTTTTAAAGTCCAGACATAATCTTGGTCAGATCATGTGAAGGCCATGTGGATTGGTGTCTGAAGTGGTCTTTAGAGGAAAGCATCACACAGATTGAGAGGGTCTGTCCAGTCAGTGCACGCATTTGTCATTTATCGTGTAGCTCAACTCAGAATTTAAGGAGCTCAACGATTCGACGAACAATACCAAAAAAAAGGACATTTGTGTAGGCCACATATATTACTCAAACTGTCAGACCATGATTAAAACTAACTGAGAAAAAATTAAAAACAAAACAAAAAGGAATGACCCATATAGTCTTCACATTCACAATAATTAAAATAATATAATACTTTAAAAGTAAATATTCATGTCATTTTATATATAAAAATCATTAATGTCAATGTGTATATAATAAAATAAAAAAAACCCAGAAATAATCTTGGTCAGAGCATTTCATATGAGGACCATGTAGATTTGTGTCTGAAATGATCTTTTGAGGAAAGAACCATACAGATTTGAGTGGACCTGTCCAGTCAGTGCACGCATTTGTCAGTAATTGTGCAGCTCAACTCAGAACTTAAAAGGAGCTCAACGATTCGACGAACAATACCAAAGAAAGGACATTTGGGTAGGCCGCATAAAGTACTCAACACTGCCAGATTATCATTAGTAGTAACTGAGAAAAATTAAATAAATATATATACATGAGCTACATAGTCCTCACATTCACATCAATTAAAATAATAATAATGTTATACTTAACAAAGTAAATATGCATGTCATTGTGTATATAATTTTGAAGTTTGCAAAATAAACAAAGTTCCAAAAATAAGCCTTTTTGTCCTCAATGTAATCTTTAACAGTATAAAAAGCTTTCTGGCACAACTTACGTTTAATGAATGATTTAAATTTATTAAGGCTTAGATCTTGTACGTGGCTTGGAACTTTATTATAAAAGCGTATACATTGACATCTGAACGAGCCACCTATTTTCTTGAGCCTTGTTGTAGGTACAACAAATTTGTGTTTGTTTCTAGTATTTATGTTATGCATATCACTGTATTTTTTAAACAATTTTATATTTTTATGGGCATATAAAAGATTATCAAAAATATACTGATATATGGTGTATCAAATTCTTATAGTTTGATTATTCATTGACGATAGAGTGGTTGTGTTACGAATTTCCGAAGAGAAGCCGGTAGGAATCGAGTTGTTCAGAGCCGTCGCCCCTGATACACTTACAGGCAAAGTGCACTTTATGAAACGGTCTGTTTCTATGCGACAGCATGTGAAAGGATTTTTTATCTGGTATTTTTGTAGTTAGACTTTGGCTAAACACAATTTAGTCAACGTTCTAAAATGACATGATATTAAAAAAAAGTGATCAAGAAATCACACCCGCAGTATTAAGAATAACGATGACATGGAGGGCATATCGAACACCTTGGGATTTACCATCTGTGTAAACCTACCCGGCAAAAGGACCCTGCACAAAATGTGAGGGTAAAGCCGTTCGGCCAATTTGGCTGAAATTTTGGGACAAGATAGCCTGCTGTTAGCTAGCATGCTGATTGAAAGTCTGTAAGGGCACAAAGAGAAATAATGGCCAGTTTTAGATATATAGCTACTTTTATGTTGAAATCAGCAAGCGAAACATTCATTTACTTTAAGAATGCGGCGACTCGTGAATTGTCCATACAAACGTAGTACATGAATCATTTGCAATTTGAGCATATTTCCACCATATTATGTTGATATTCGGATTGAGTCAGTATTTATCTAGGCTCCTACGTCTTTTTATTTCCAAAAATTTACCTTTAAATGAAGTGTAAGCTAATTGCATTTCGTACATTTTTACAGCGTAAATGACATGTTTTCATATTGTTTTTTCTGTATTATAAACAACAATATTTGCAATATTGTTTCCGCAGAAGCATAGTTTATGTTATCAAGTTACAAATTATCGAAAATAAAAATGGAAATACATTTTCATTCATCATTTTTTGTATTACGGAACACATCCAAATTTATCATAAATTTTCGAAAGCTAGTAGTACTATCGCGTCAAGCAATAATTGTCAATGTGTGCGTGGTAGAATTGCTCACTGTAAGTGTATATCGCTCCGACAGGCACTCACACTAGCGCAACGTGCTTGGAATTGAATTTTGCAAACATCTCGATTTGTAGTTGCGAGCCGTGTCGCCAGCCTCTAAGTGTCCGACCGAAAGTTCGGTTTCGGTTGAGTTTCGGCAAAAAAACGAGTTTCGGTTTCGGTGACAAACCTGCCGAAACTACGACCGAAACCGAAACTGCATTCGGGAGTTCTCGCGCTGTAATTGGTTATGTTCGGCGCGTTAAATTCTATCCAAGCGAGTAAGCGACGAAGACATTTTGCTGCATCCACATACCTAATCATGTCGTGACTGGCTTGTGTTTGCAGTTCGTTTTGTTTGTTGTGAGTTTTCGTGTGATTTTAGTGATTTATTTTGAATTCGGCAAGTTTTATTACGTGATAAAGCATAAGAGTAGCTAGTAAACATCAAAAAATAATTCATTAGGTATAACAAACTAATATATAGATTATCGTTTTCTTTATTTTCCCCTCAAAACATGATCCGGTTTAAGGAAGTTTCGGTTTCAGTTTCGGCCGAAACTGAAACTGTTGCCGAAATTCGGTTTCAGTTTCGGTCGTATAAACCAGTTTCGGTCGGACACTAATTTACTTTTCCATACCAGCTTATAAAATGCGTCCTAGCCCGTGAAAGTACACCTTTACTAGTTTCTGCAACGTCCGCTCCGTGTGACGTGTCCTACACAGTCTACATTGTAGTATTCGCGGTATAGACGTGTAGTTTCTAGATTGGCGATTGCGTTCACAAACTTATCGATCGGAAATCGCCTTGAATTGCTAGACAATGAGTTTGACGTCATCTAATTACTACCCGCGTAATCGATCTAGTTTCGACTGTAATACCCCATTTTGGTAAATAATAAACTGTCGAATTGGATAAATTTAAGAGCGTTTATTCTGAAAGTTGGCAACGACGCAAATAGATGTCAAATATTTCGCTGTTTTGATCAATTTGGCAATATTGCTGTATGGAAATATGAAATGTGGCTGCTAGCGAACTAGAATATTAATAATGAATTGCAAATATAACACTGAATTTGATGTTGTAATCGTTTTAGGTGTAAAAAAGACATTTGAAAAGTTTCAAAATGCATTTTTTTTATCTAAAACTAAATACCTATTCGGTGTTACGATATTAATTATTGCATTTCATAATCAATATTTTTGTTCGCTAGTTAGCCACATTTCATATTTCCATACAGTAATATTGCCAAATTAATCAAAACAGCGAAATATTTGACAGCTATAGAGCAGCTCGTAATGATTTTGGGCGTGAATACTCAATAAATGCAAAAAGAACATTGTAGGACAAAGGTAATATTAATATCAAAACACATAATTTGACTCTTATTTACATTTTTTTCCAGACTGCCGCCATGAATGGCTGAAATAAATCGACCACGCTGTAAATTCTCTTGCCAAATAGAACGCCGTTACATTGATCTATTGTTCTTGGTACAAGATAACTCTTAGATAAAAGAAATAAAGAAACTACAGTTGGCCCATTATGGCTCTGTTTATTATTATTTGGATGAAACACTCTCTCTTTTCGGTATTGATCGGAGTAACTGCGACACTTTAACTTGCAAATTTGCTACACTTTATACAGTGTGAGTCTTTATAATGTGCACATATCGAAATGAGGGAATCTATGCTTAATTTTATCGACGGAAAAAATATTTTATTTTATTAATGACACTGATTTTTACTCATCTTTGGGCGTAAATATAAAACTTATGTAGTATGAAAATGGCAAAATAAAAATTGTACATTGATAAACAATTTATTGAAAAGTTCAAATAATTCTATTTTGAGTAGATACATACAGTAATTTTTCCGTACAATCTATACGCCCAAAGGTCTGTTCATGAAATTTTACGCGCTCGTTTTCGTTATAAACCATCGTCTATTTCACTAAATAAATAAATAAAACCTAGATAAATAAATACATTACATTACATAACTTCACGCCTTGTTTCCCCGAAGGGTTTGGCAGAGGTGTACCTGTAGTAGGTACACCCACATTTCGCCAGTTATGTTTTAAGTCTTATTGCCATCAACCGGGCACAAATCCAGAGCATAATAAATGAATACAAAATAAATAAAACTGAATAAATAAATAACTTTACTAATAGCATGCTTATTAGCCACGCCACCGAGTTCGAACCGTCCGCGTCGCGTCGACTACTTGGTACTTATTGAAAGACCTACACTGTCCTCCCATACCTAGAAACACTGTTATATGAAAGTATTGTAAAAGCCAATTATTTTTAAAAGAGTAACCGTGGAGTTTCTTGCCGGCTCTTCTCCATAGGAAACGACCAATTGGAACCGTGCACCTAGCTTCTGACGTTTCATAAGTGCCCTTGTAGGTTTATGTTAAATAAAATATTTTGATTTTGATTTTTGACTACTGGAAACTTAATGGCGCCCAGACTGGGACACTCGGCTCTGCTCTTAGATTTAAAGCTAAACTGTTGCTAAGGCCGACAGCGGTCTGTATCTAGTTTTATTTTAGTTATAAGATGGAAGGAAAGACGGAGGGAAGTCTTGTCCTTCCTTCCTACCGGTTTCCAAAGAATAATAATCAACCTCTTAATTAAACCTCGAGGTTATGAGCGAAAAATTAAATAACTTTGTTTATCAGATACTAGCGACCCGCCCCTGTTCCACAAGGTTTTTATGACTTTACAAAACATCGAGATTTCTTAATTATCTATCAGTTTAATATTCATGTATTATACAAATAAAACTTCCGGAATACATTCTCTAAATTATGTTGAAATCGTCATCAAAATCCTTTGCGTATTTTAGAAGAATAACGTGGACATACAGACAAACGCGAAAAGCGACTTTGTTTTAAAATATGTGTCAAAAATTTTAAAGAGTGTACTTAGATGGTTGGTCATGTTGATAGGATGAATGAAAGGCAGACTAACAAGAAGTATTTGCAGATGTGGGTGGATACACCGGCGGGGGACGCCCTAGAAGGACATTGGTGACTTTATTGACGATGTTCTTCAGAAAAGTCAGGTGCGTAGTACTCGCAACCGGCGGGCGTGTTTGAACGTAAACGAAGCAAAAGGAGTATGTAAGGATCGTAGCAGGTGGCGTTCTGTACTTTCTGCCTACTCCTATGGGCAAAAGGCGTGAGATAATGTATGATAATTGTTGACTGTCCAGAGTCAAAAGGCGGGTACCTTATTCATACTACATTAATGCCCGTTTTCACCTCCACTAAGTGAAAATGAGCATATCGCTGACTGAATTCAATAGTGGCACAAGACAAAATTCAACAATTTGAGAAAACGCATAAATAAGTAATCGAAGGCAAGTGCGCGCGCACAAATTAGCTCTTACTGACTGTACTTTATGGAATATATAGTTCATGTTTTGTTTTTATACATCTACGTTATAGTTTCAGTTGCCGGCAATAATAATTTTGAATTAGTTTTTGTTATTTTGATTAATATGAGGCTCAGAAGATGGCGACTCCGAGTTGTGCCAGTACTGCATTGTTTTTTTTCACTTTTTTGATTAATGCCAGAAATTATCATATAAAAGTAAGAAAATAACAATACATTTTCACGTAAAACTAGCTAAATAGAATAGGTATTCAAAAAAACTGGAAGTGCTCATCAATGAAATTGTTAAATCATAATAAAACTACCATAAATGTTAAGTAACTTAATATTTATTAGCATACTTTTGAGTCTGTGATTTCCTAGAAAACGTATTAAGAATCATCATCATCATTTCAGCCGAAAGACGTCCACTGCTGGACATAGGCCTCCCCCAAGCATCGCCACTTCATCGGTTCTGTGCTTCCCACACCCAGCGGATTCCTGCGGCCTTCACCAGATCATCAGTCCACTTTGTGCGAGGCCTTCCGACGCTACGTCTTCCGGTACGCGGTCGCCACTCCAGAACTTTTTGGCCCCATAAGCCATCTGTTCTGCGAGCAATGCCATTTAAGTTTGGCAATTCTTCGGGCTATGTCAGTTACCTTGGTTCTCCCGCGGATCTCTTCATTTCTGATTCGATCACGTAGAGAAACTCCAAGCACAGCCCTCTCCATTACTCTTTGGGTGACTTTTAGTCTTTTAATAAGGCCCATTGTGAGCGACTACATTTTAGTGCCATAGGTCATCACTGGCAACACGCACTGGTCAAAGACTTTCCGTCTTGAGACACTGCGGTATGTGATGACAAAATATTGCGTAGTTTCCCAAACGCGGGTAGCGTTTGGGAAACTACGCAATATTTTCTCGCTATTTTCTAGCTGAGTTGGATTCGACGATTGACCTCTTTCTCGAACTTGGACCTTCCTAACTGGACAGTTTGTCCTAGGTAAACATACTTGTCCACCACTTCGAGTGAAGACGTATCTCCAATCTTCATGAGAATCAGTATTACCTACATGGGCATTTGACATGAGCTTTGTCTTGTCCATGTTTATTTTAAGACCCACTCTTTCGGAAGCTCTACTGAAGTCATCAAGCATTGTACTAAGCTCCCCCACAGTCTTAGCCATGACAACTTTGCTGTCGGCAAAGCGAAAGTTAGTGATGTACTCGCCATTGATGTTGATGCCTAGATTGCCTAGCCCTTTCCAATCCAGAACCTTGAAGACATCCTCCAGTGCAGCGGTGAACAGTTTCGGAGAGATAATGTCTCCCTGTCTCACACCTCGCTGCAGAAGGATAGATTTCGAGCTCTGGTCCTAGAGTCGGACTGACATAGTGGCGTTTTCTTACAGACATTTCAGCACCTCGATGTACCGGTAGTTGAACTGGCACCGTTGAAGAGACTGCATTACAGCAGCCCATGACTTGATCGAATCGAAGGATTTCTCGCAGTCCACAAACGCTAAGCAGAGAGGCAGGTTATACTATTCGGTCTTCTGTATAACCCGCGGCAGCTTATGTATGTGGTCTACGGTACTAAAGCCTTACGGAATCCGGCTTGTTCAGGAGGCCGGAATTCGTTAAACCTGCGCGCTAAACGGTTCGTGATGACTCTTGAAAACAGCTTGTAGACATGGCTCAGAAGTGAGATGTGCCTATAAATTTTAAGGAGGGCACTGTCGCCCTTCTTAAGAAAAGTATCACCTCTGTTCCATGGCTGTGGCGTTTTTCCCTTGAGTATTACAAAATCAAACAGCTTCTGGAGTTTGTTTCAGAGCGGGTTTTCCGGCCGACCTTTAGGAGTTTGGCTGTAATTCCATCATCTCCCGGCGTCTTTTTGTTTTTGAGGTGCTTCTAAGCCATCCTAATCTTTTACAAGCTGACGTCCAGGATGTCTTCGGTGTAGTGTCGGGTCAATCCAGCTCTTGGGTCGTTTACCAAATTAGCTCAGGTTTGGTTTTCAGTTTCGCAAGCTGGCTCTGCCCAATAGACATATCTCTTACAAAGATCTTATAGCCTTTATTCCGCTCTATCGCGTCCTTAATGCGGTCTGCACCAAAGCGGTGAAGGTCGCTTTTCAAGAACTTAGAAATCCGTCTATTGAGCTGCCAGTACTTGAGTTCATCGTCTGAAGACTGCAGGATTATCTCGCGCCTCTCCTCCATGAGCTGTATAGTAGGATCAAAGAGCTTTTTGTTTCTATTGGTATGATGGGTAAGCGCAATATGTCTCTCTATGGCTCGGTTAAGAACGTTGGTCTATCGTTTTGCAAAGAAATTACACTTTTAGATTGTTTGTCCAAGCTTTCAGGTTGATATTGCGAATACTCAAAATCTGATGCAGTCAATAGTGAGTCACATAAAATCTGAGCTACATTTGAGACACAAAAATTGTCTTCTTGCCTTCATTTAATCATAATTAAGTCCGGAGAAACATTTGTTTTTATTAATTGTGTTTCTAGCACCATAATTTTTTTACACTTGTACCCTAATTGCGTAATACAACACAATCACAATATGTTTCGATTTGAAACAGATTGCTAATACATTGCTTCATAAGTTGGAAAAGAAAATCTGCTCAACAACGTAAATAATGCAATGAATGTTGTTGAACTGTCAAAATTAAATAAATTAGGCAAAATTGTTTACGAAAATAAGTTACGCAATTAGGGTACAGGATCAGGTTTGTTCTTGAGGTCTGTAAAAAACAGTTATTGTATATTAATGGTGATTATTTTTATTTAAAACAAAATAAAAGACTACTTACCGTGGAATACTTATCAGCACAACTAAGAAAACTCCGCGATATTTGTGCAAAACTGCCACAACTCAAAAGTGACATTATTGCATAACATTAAGCGGGCGATAGCCGCGAGCGCATGCGGCCGATTAACGATGAGCCGGTGTTGCATGAAAGAGACGCAACGTTATCGTTTATTCACTAATGACACTTATGCCTCCAATCGGGTAGTTTATGAACTAACGAGTCGGGTATTTAATGCATAAAATAAAGTACCTAATTTAGAACAAGAATTCATTACTAACTCAAATTGCCACAATTTCGACTTGTGCCACTAATGAATTCAGCCAGCGATATGATCCTATATTTAAAGTAACATAACATTACCCCACGCTTGTATTCCCCGAAGGGTTAGGCACAGTGGCGGATTTGCCATAAAGCCCAGCTAACAACTTAAAACCACTTAACCCTAAAACCTCGGAAAATATAAACCAGCAGCTTATTATAGTTAGAAAAATTTCTGAACCGATTTTGATAAAAGTTGGCAATAAAGTAAATTCATTATGTAGTCTATATGATGGGTGCTGAGTATGAGGCGGTTGATACTTACTACATGGCCTGGGGCCTAGGGCGGCCTAGACTGCAAATGCGCCACTGGTTAGGCAGTAGTACACCTCCAGTACACCCACATTCCGCCAGTTATGTTTAAGTCCCATGTAATAGGGGCGAGCCTATTGCCATCAACCGGGCACAAATCCAGACTCCGGGCTGCTACTGAGAAATTCCAGTTGGAAAACTCAATAACATTTCGGGAATCGAACCCAGGATCTCATGCTCAGCAGTAGCGCTTGCCAACACTAGACCAACGAGGCAGTATATTTATAGTTATTTATGCAACTCTTGTATAATAAGGGGTATTAAAACAAGAATGAGAGTTTTAATATCTAATTATGTACAGATGTACAGCTGTTGCATACAAGACTTTATCTACACCCATGATATGAATCCTCTATCAAAGATTCTGAAACCATAGGGTGTTACACAATATTGTTTTCTCGACTTTTCTGTAAATAATTGGTTAGAAATATCCTTTGCTGCATTAGAAATATCTGGTGGTGTGTTATCAAAGCTTGTATCACTCATTTTTGTAAACAACAAAGTAACAAATTGCAATACGAATATCGAACAAAAATGGCAGGATACGACGTGAATTCGAATAACCTACATATATATTTTTTTAATTACCGCGCTTTGGTAGTGAAACGCGCGTGCATGACAATGTTGTCTTTTTGAAATTCGAGTTGCATAATGAAATTTAGTACAACATTATAACACTCGTTTGGATGACATCATGGTTAATATGACACTGACTGTTTTAATGTTGGCAATAACCTGTTTCAAAAACTTTTATAGAGAATTTATAGCATAGGTGTAGATAAAATTAATTACGTAATAGTAGTACTATAAAAGGTTACCTTTGAAAACAAATAATATCGATATTTTCCTGATTACACGTGTAGATAATGTCTTGTCAGTTGTTATGTTACTGTCACGAATCACTTAATATTATTAAAGCACGTGGGCATCGTGACTAAATAATAACAGTCGCACGGGTCGATCCATCAGGTTAAGCTATGCTTGTCGGGGTTAGTCTGTGGATGGGTGACCATCTTTACATACCGAGACCCCTCCGTGACTCGCCTTTTAAGCCGTTGGTCCCGGCTGTCATTCGTAGATCTTTAACAGTCGTTACGGGTCGTCAGATGCCCGAAAGTCTGACAACCAGTCTTACCAGGGGTATCGTGTTAGTCAGTAACTGGGTTGTGGAGGTCAGATAGGCAGTCGCTCCATGTAAAATACTGGTATTCAGCTGCATCCGGCAAGACTGGAAGCTGAACCGAAAATAGTTAAAAAAAGGCTAAGCAGATGATACGGTCATTAATATGGTACATTGGAATTAGTAAACGTTTGGTTTAAGGCGAAAGCGTCAGGGTAGCTCGCGAAATTATTTTTTTTTTAAGTCAATTTGCAAGTCAGTATGAGGTTGTATGTTGATCTAAATATGATTCGCGGCCGTATCAAATGTTTATTTATAGAATTATAATCATAAAAATTATCAATACAACTCTACGTTCATAATATTATAATCCTATTGAATGACATTCAATCATGACATTTTAGGATTATTCTATTTCTAACATAAGGAGTTGTATTGCTGATTCTAATGATTATAATTCTGTGAAGCCATACTTGTTACGGTCGCGAATCATATTATAATCAAGATACACCTGACACTGACCTGCAAATTGCAAAAAACGTTAGAAAATTTGGATTTCGCGGGCTACCTTAGCGGATCCCCCTTAATAGAGCATTTTCTCTACCTGTCAACCCAGTGTACAATCAGGAACGTTAAATTCAAAAACGATTTTATCGTGAAATAGTACAACTATGAGAAAAGACCTATTTCATAATATGTAGTACGGTTTTGAAAATACTATGTTCGTAACACCATGAAATTTCTATCAATACTTTAGGAGATAATCGGGTTTGAATCTTGCGTAAGAGTCAGGCCGTTTGTCCACCGGCACCGTCTACAGGACGTCAACGAGAACGAGGTGACGGCGGCGCCGAACAGTGATCAAAAGTCATTTATTCAAACTAGACTGAGAATCAGCACTTTTCGAACGTCAAAATTACATAAGACAGTCCCCCAAAACGCCCACCCTTCACCACTTTCTAGTGCCTTTAGCTGGGAAGAAGAAGTGGCGCAACAAACTCCCCAGCAGCACAGCTGTCTTTTCAAGTTAGAAAAAAAAATATTCTATACAATAGTATGCAAAATAATTTACATTACGAAAAACAAAACATAACTTAAAAGATAAATTATTGGCCATATGTCAGCTAGCACACGCCAATATACCAACCAAAAACATCGAGAACTATACTCAAGCAGAAATAAAAAAAATAAAAACTAAACGTAAACAGTACTAAATATCTAAATAAAAGCCTCCAGTCATAAAGGGCGTGTCCGCTTACATAAAGCTATTACATAAAGCGAAGTAAACGATACATTTAAGCATCGTGCAGACAAGCGCGACGCGACTCAACAAAACAATTTCTAAGAAAACTTCACGGTACAACAATCACCGGTGGCGCGTCGCTCTACAAGTCGCACCAGTCTGCACGAGCCTTTACTCAGTATTCGGTCTGGCGAGTCATACTAGAGCACACGCTAGGAAAAAAACAGTGGCACTCCGGGAGTGCAAACAAAAGTGAAAACTTGAAAAAAATTGGCACCGCGGTAATCAACGCGTTGATGTCTTTTACTCCACGCACCACGGTAATCAACGCGTTGATAATGTCGCGACATCAATGGTTTAGTCCCATCTCAAAAATGTCCAACGCGCCTATAGAATCACTTCAATAATAAATTCAAAGGGTCGCCATTATTGAAATTAATATAAAGGACTAAATGGCCGCGTGTCCACCGTACACCACCACGTGGACGTCACGTTTGGTACGAATAATCTCGCTCGTTGACGTCCCGTTGGCCGTTGACGGTGTCGGTGGACAGTGTTTGGAATTTGCTCGTGACATTATTGTGTAGGATTTTCTTTCTGAAACTAGATGTGCCATGTGAACGCCTGGATACTTAAATAATCCTGAGCAGATATTCTTTAACAAGTCGTAAAGTTTTTTATTACCGTCATCATAAGCGGTTCCTATTTTAAATCGAAAAATTTATTTACTCAAAAATGCATGTAATGTGGTCATTATTTTGACAACCTTGTTTGAGCAAAGTCGACCTAGCCGTTCTGTTTCAAGGAGCGGCCGGCAAAGTTTTGCTGGTCGCTCTAACAGGCCAGCAAAACATTGCCGGCCGCTATTTTGACGTTTCAACGTTTTAAAAAATCAAATGCAAAAAGATTTTATTTAAAACACAGCTGTTTGTATTTATAGAGATAGGTACAAAAAGTTTTTATTCCATATTTGGCTGTATAGTTCCAACTACCATAGTAAAAAAAAAAACAAAGAAGTAACAAAGGCGCGGTTCAGCGAAAATTTTATTTTTATTTAGTGACTTTTTTGCTAAAAATGAGCTATCAAAGCGAAAATTCTTCCGATTCAATGTGTTTAACACCGCCAGACATTAAAGATGAAGCTAAATTAGTGGTTGAAAATTTAATACCGCAAAACTCAAAGGAAAAATATAAGCTTGCATATTAAAAATTTGTGCAGTGGAAAATCAGTAGGAAATCTAAATCTTTACTTGCTGATTTTATTTAGATTAGGTACTTGCATTTTTGAGTAAAGCACTATACAAGCCTTGGCCCACTATGACTGCTTCGCTGGTCACGCTATGATTGCCTCGAGCTAGCCTAGCTACGCTCTGGGCCTTCCAGCTTGGCCATCATTGCAGCCCTTGCTGTCCTCGCTGTAATGGCCTCGACCTACGGCCTCGGCCTTTATCTCAGCTCGTCCATCAAGTGCTGCACGCCGACCGCGCTGTGTCGGCCTGGAGCTGCGCTACGCTGCGCTGTCGGCCATCATCAGCGCGACCAGCAAAGTAGTCATTATAGACCGCGGCAGTAATGTACTATTATTACTAGCTGACCCAAGCAAACTTCGTTCCGCCTAACAGTCAATGGATGTGTATGTTTAGGATTTTAACATTTCTACCCTACCTACCCTACTTACCCTACCTACCTAACGAGATGTCAAAAAAGCCAATCCACAAAATGTATGAGAACGTGAATTTTCTTCATATTTTTTTTTTCATGAGTTTTTCCTTATTTTCTCACCGTTTAAACCTTCCCTGGACTACGACAAACATTTCAAAACCAAAATCAGCTAAATCGGCCCAACTGTCCTCGAGTTTTAGTGAGACTAACTCAGCAATTGATTTTTATATATATAGATGATCAATACGGGTATTTTTCAGTTATAACATTAATTTATATTATCATTTATGTACACACAGTAAAATACATTTAGATACAACATAATTCTGCCGGGGCTGCGAAGAAGTCCGAAAGGGAGATCGTAGCCCCCGGCAACATGGCAACTGAAGGAACACGGGTGGAATTTAGTCAGTTGAAGTCTGACACGCTCTCCCGCTCCGCCCAGAGCGGGAGAAGTTATTTGAAAATTTCCCACCCAAAAAAAAAAAGATCAACATAATTATACTTTATTTATATTTGTGCCTGGTTTATAGCAATTTGCGAAATATGGGTGTGCTAAGGTACACCTCTGCCTAAACCTTTTTTTTTTTTTTTTGGGTGGGAAATTATCAAATAACTTCTCCCGCGCTGGGCGGAACGGGAGGGCGTGTCAAACACTTACTGACTAAAACCCACCCGTGTTCCTTCGGTTGCCCTGTTGCCGGGGGCCACGATGTCCCTATCGGTTTTCTTCGAACCCCCGGCAGGCATTGGCCCTAGCGGACCCCGTCAATTCTGCGTGGAACACGTTGCGCCGTCGATCCGGGCTTGGTCTTTATCGGACGGTGAGCTACCCATTGCTCACCGTCCGCAAGCCCGCGCCTACCCTTAGGGGATTACAGGCGTATTGTTCTTTCGTCGGACTTCCTTTAGGCCCGGACTCCACCAAAGCGGAGATGTACGGAGATGAGACGAAAAGAGATTTTTTACAGCTAGGGTGTATCCACCGAAGCTGTGCGGAGATGCGTACCTACCTAATGGCTAGACTGGAGTGGAGATGTGTGCTGGCTAGTGCAGAACTGAGTTGCATGCGGCGAGCGTTGGATGTTGACCACTCACTGCACGTCGCTCACATCTCTTCTTGTCTCCGCTGCGTGCCGTCGCCAGCTTGCGAGACACAGCTCACATCTCCGCATTGTACCGCCGCCCAGCTCAATCTCGACGAGGCACAGCTCTCATCTCCGCTTCGATCGCGCCATACAAACATGATACATCTGCACTCCATGGTATCCACTGAAGCGGAGTGGACACAAGATGGTGAATAACGAAATTAAATTGGTTAAAAAAAATAAACTCCTCTCGTCTGGAGAGTGGTGGAGTTCGGGCCTTATAAAAATAAAACAGTGGCACTCCGGGAGTGCCGACAGAAGTGAAAACTTGAAAAATACTTGCATAGAACATTGATCCGTAACGTAATATAAATAAAGAGCACAAGCGCGTTTACAAAAATGAGGTGTCGGTAACGGTGTCGCGATTTCAATTGTTTTTTTTACCTCTCAAAAATGCCCAACGCACCTAAATAAGTTTTCACTTCAATAATAATCGTCTCGTCTGCCCATCCCAAGGTTGTCTGGTATATATCGTAGTATCGATAAAGACCTCCATTGTGCTCTTAATTAAAACAATGCATTATCTGTTCTACTCTTTTGGTGCACAATCAAGCACAATATATTATATACTATATTCTATCTACAGACAGTTCCTTTTTTGTGACAGCCCTGTTTTACACCGGTGTATTATTTATAAGGTTCCGTACCTCGAAAGGAAAAAACGGCGTTGTCCGTCCGATAGTCTGTCAAGACCTATTTACTCAAGAACGCGTGGTGGTATCAAGTTGAAATTTAATCAAATACGTAGGTTTATGTTCCCTTGGAGCTCTAAAAAACTGGAGGACTAGGTTTTTTTTAAGCTATTGCATAGCTTTTATCGCGAGCTTTGAACGCGGCGACCGAATCAAGAAATTCCGTAACGAAAATAAAACCTAACACCCCCCACTCCGCCTACCATGTAATGACGGTTCCCATGACAACGTGATGTTGTCATGGGAACGTAATTTTTGTTTTATGTCATCACGTCATCATCCCAAGTGTAGCGTTGACAAATAAGAAGTATGGAGGTTACAAATGCTATACAATAGCTTTACCGTGGCAGACCCCGAGTGTCACACTTTTTTTTTTTCTATATTTCAGTAAACGGCTTCTTTAGCACTAGTTCACATGTGAATTGTCGTATGGGCTTTTTTTTTTACAAGCGGTATTGCAATACTATTGTTTTGCGGTATACAATGCTTATTGTATTTTGAAGTGTACAGAAATAATACTATGAAATGAACAATATTTTTATAAATAGATATTGTATAATAGAATATATATATTTGTAATGACGTTCTCGAAAACGGCTCTAACGATTTCGATGAAAGTTGCAAAATAGGGGTTTACGGGGTCTCATTTCTGGGAAAATTAGTTTTCTCTATTTTCACAGCCCCGGGAATGTGATACAACGTTGGTATTTCTGAACGATATGTTTATCTATTTTCACCCGAGCAGAGCTCGGTCGACCAGATACTAATCATTTTTAACTAACTGCAAGGCCCGTTTTCTGGAACGAAAATTACCAAAACCCGGATACCGGTTAAATTTTCAAACCGTTATTATGCACTTGACGCAAAAACCTTTACATTCGGTTTCGTTCGTATAAACCTGCTTTTATACACCGGTTTTGGTGGAGTCTTTACATAAAGGTTTTTTTTCGGATTAAACGGTTTAGAGCAATATTAACCGGTTTTTTGTTTAGTTTTTATTCAGCGTGGCATCCTCACAAGTAATTACAAGTTGTAACGCGTTTACGAACATGCCGCTCGTCGAATAAACCGGTTAATTTAGGTTAAAATAAAGTTCTTAAAACGTTCATGTTCTTAAGAAAAGTTCGGAGTAAAACCCAAATAAACTGGTTTTAACCGGTATTTATTAAACCGGTTCCGAGCCTTGAAAATTACTACCAAATCGTAAAGCTGCTGTAATTGGTTGCATGAATTATCAACAGCCAATCACATTTGAATTCCGTTTAATTATGACGCGTCGTGAATTTTCATTCCGGAAACCGGTAGTTCAGCTCCATTTTTCGGCACCTCACTGTTTTGCCCCGGTCTTGTCTAGTATTTTCAGACAAATGCAACTGTGTCTAGCGTAATTTCCAGACTTCCAAACGTGTTACTCCTATTTAAGACCAAAACCGCAGTTTTGTGGTAAAACCTAATAGAATTAGGCACGCCTAAAAACACCGTTTACTTAGCTAATTTTACTACGTGACATTAAAACCGTAAAGAGTAACAAACTGCCAAGATTTATGTTTGAGGACAATATTTCACACTGCACTTGTCTGAACAGCTACAGATCGATGACCTCAATGTGCGCAAGAGTACATTGACGAATTAATTTTAGCTGGAGGGTATCAAGTCCTTAATGCGTGTTTGAGTTACATCAAGTTCAAGTTTAAAAAATTATAGAGTGCTGTCTTTACCTCTTGATAGTCCGGTGCTCTCCTGGAGATCGACAACAATTAAAATTCTATTGTTTTTTTTTTTGGACTGTTGAAGGTTTATAAAAGACTAGCTGTTGCCTGCGACTTCGTCTGCGATCTAGGATGAAAGGTAGCCTATGTCCTTCTCCAGGTCATGGTCTACCTATGTGTCAAATTTTATCCAAATCCGTTCAGCCGTTTTGTGAAAGCATAACAAATAAACAAACTCACTTTAGCCTTTTATGTTTGTCATGATCGTGAACGGGCGCTGTCAGTAGAGACTGGTCATCTCTTGTCTGCCACGGCTTATTTTAATTTAATTTTTGAATTGTTTTATTTTTTATTACGGACGCTTTTAACGTTCTGCATCGTTCTCACATGTATAACTTCAACATGAATGATGTTACCAATATTTTGTAACCATATTTTGATTAAGAGTGTCCGTGGAGTTTCTTGCCCGTTCTTCTCCATAGGTACCTACTACGCTTTGGAATGGGCAACTAGCTTCATCTTTCTGATTAACCGACCCCTTGACAATTCAAAAGTGCCTGTAATTGGTTTATTTGAAATAAATGCTTTGAGTTTGAGTTTAATATTAGTGAGGATTTCCTGTCATGGAAACCGGCATATCCTAAAACCAAAAATTCGAAGATGTGACATCTACCAACCCGCACTGGGCCCGCGTGGTAAATTACAGCCTACTCCCTCTCGAAGAGAGGAAGCCTGTGATAAGTTGATTATGCATGATGACTAATATTATTGTTTTGACACCAAATTATATTTGTCCAGAAACATCCCAAAAAATCTTTTAAAGAATTAAATCACAATACTGATAATTATTTACCTATTCATTATTTTCGGGTTGTAGGTAAAATCACAGTTGAAATTCGTCCTCTACTTGGCAATCGAAAGTCAATGTGACCGTTACAATTATTAACATATTTGATGCCAATCCTGAATTACTTTGTTTTACTTCAAATTTACAGGTTTGGTTGGTGGCAGGGCTTGTTCTAAGTCTGCCTGGCAAGCTACCACCATCTTATCTTAGTCTATCGCCGTAACAACAATGTTAACAGCATTATTGTGTTTCGGCAGTTAGAGGTAAGATAACCAGTTCCTCTGTGGTTGAGGATTCCGGGTAAAGCTCGCTTCCACCTTCGGCCTGATCATCACTTACCATTAGACGAGATGCAGGCCAAGAGGTTGTTCCCCGTTGTGGTTAAAAAATAAAGAAAAAGTCTAAAATCAAATTTTAAAATTTTCTACGAATCAGGACTGTTGACACAATCTTGTAAAAACTAACCACAAAAACGTTGAACAATCAAGTAGATATACAAGCACAAAACAGTAAAGTACAGAAGACTCAAATATTTATATACCTCGCGATAATACATTTACTGTGATAAAATGAAACACTGGAAGTACTGCAGCCGTATCAATATCGTATAATCTTGATTAGCAGCATAAAGGTATGAGGAACAGGGTGGAAAGTTCTTCATCCTCCATAAAAAAGGGAAAATCCTCCGATCAAGATGGGTGTTGTATCTGGTGAGCTACTGCCCGACGGTTCATACCGGGATTATTGTATAAATGCTAGGCGCCCAGATAACTTTGCTTGCGTGATGCAGGATTTGTGTCCTGCGCATGTAGCGTTGTGGTTTCCGCCAAGGCAGTATTGGCACACGCTTAGAGGCGGCCCTGCGTAAGTGAGTTCTATGACTAGCAGTGAACTGCTATAGGCTAATGATCATGTAGAATTACGGCAGGTTATAGAATCTAGATTAAAATCTACGTAATTAGTATCTGGGACGTAGAAGGACAAAGTGACTTTATTGGTGATGTTCTTCAGAAAGGTCAGGTGCGTAGTACTCGCAACCGGCGCGGCGTGGGGAAAAGAAGAATATGTAAGAATCGTAGCAGATGGCGTTCTTTAGTTTCTGCCTACCTCCAAGAAGGCGTGTGTTTATGTATGTTATTAACCTACCATGCAGATCATGTAGTGGTCTTTCTGTAATTATATTTGTTGGATATCATGAGCTCAAAGTAACGGTTCATCTTACAACATACGTTACGGTACTTAGTCTTTAACATCTAACTGTTCAAGACTTCGAGCTGCCTTCGACTTATTATTAGACCTCAGACATTTACCCTTTAAAAAAACCATTAATTTGTTTATAACTTTGTTGACTGTAAAAATCCAGAATTCTCTTTAATTAATTATGACAAGATGGACCGATGACCTTGTGAAGGCCGCAGGAATCCGCTGGATGTGGAAAGCACAGAATCGGTCGAAGTGGAGGTGCTTGGGGGAGGCCTATGTTCATCAGTGGACGTCTTTCGGCTGAAATGATGATGATGATGAATTATGATAATATAACCGACGAAAAATTTCAACGCAGGGGGTTCAGAATCATGTACTGAATTCGTGGTTTCAGTTTTTGCATCGATGTCCCTGCCACCCCGTATTTTTTGTGTTTATAATAGAGCTTGAATAGAATTCTCGTTCTTTAGAGTTATTACTACTATTGATGGGTATGGTTTTCCAGTACTTATCAAAAGAGTACAAAAATATGCATTCATTATCTTACAAACGAATTCGCTAAGGTCAACGGACTATCCGTTTATCACTTACCACATTCGTAAGAGTTAACCTGTTTTTAAAGTCGAACCTTGATTCAGTAAACAATAAAAGATATTTCTGTATCGAAACGCTTTCACTTTCATGTTTTTGGTAATAATAAATTATTTATTTTTAGCTTGTGTTGTCCTTGCCCTACAGCAAGGCAAAGGCTTTGCTTGCTTTTTTCCACTCCTTTACTTCTTGTGGTAGATGTGTTACCCTTTCCTATTTGAAAGATCAAACGTCCCACCGTCTTCACCTTGATCTTCCATGCCTCCGCGATGCTATTGAATGATTCCCGTATCATTTCATGTTCGACTACCTTGCTCTGTCTGCTGTACCTATGCGGTTTTGTTGTATACGGTTTCTCTGCACAATTTAGGTACCACTCCTCCATTTTACAGCCTTTCTGACTTAGAGGTGCTACACATATGTTCGGGTTGGCATGATTGAGCATAGCCAGACGGCAAAATCGTATTACCTATATATCTCGTGCGGCCGAACCAGAATATGTGCTGCCCCATAAACTTCTGTAGCAATAGGTACTATACTGATAAATAATGAGTAAGCAATCTATTTCGGGCTCGAAAAATGAGCAATCGGAACTGGATTTACCTGTATTAATTTGTACAAAACAATGAAGATAAAAATAGTAGACGAAGATTACGGCTACCTGCTCGATAAAGAAGCGTTATTTGTGTAGATCTGAATCATGCAAGTATGAGAGCAGTGGTGGCCCAGTGGTAACGGCCGCGACTTACGAATTGTAGGTCGTAGGTTCAAAACCAGACAGGCGCTTTACTTTGTGTAAATTATTTCATCACCACTGCTCTCAAAACGGTGAAGGAAAACATCGTGAGGAAACTGGCATGTCCTAGAACCGAAAATTTGAAGACATGTGACATCTACCAACCCGCACTGGGCCCGCGTGGTGGATTACGGCCCACTCCCTCTTCACAGAGAGGTGGCCTGTGTCCCAGCAGTGGGAACATTTATAGGCTGATGATGATGATGATGAATCATGCAAACAGCAGGCTAGTCTACAATAGGGTCATGTATTTTATATCACCTTGCTTCCGCCGAACTAGTAACTGTTTTAACTCTTAACAACCAACTAACAGAGTTATTAAGATTAGATTCCTTAGAACGTTTTTTTTCAACAGTACAGATAGTTACTTTTTTAAGATTCGTAAATATTTTTGGCAATCAACCCTTGAACTAGTTGGCAATTCAAAGCAATTTTAGTAACAAAAAGTATTACTGATAACTTTTTAGAACTGGTTTCAGACAATACTCTTAAAACTTAACGTTCCATTACTTACCTTGACCTCGAAGTTTATAATGCAGTCATTAACACATCAAATTATGAAACACCAAACTGTGTCACTGCCAGCGATAAGACAAAAATTATAACATTCTGCATTTATAATACAACAGACACGACTCATGAATTATCCTTTTTTCAAGTTAAGGTCCTATCTTCACTTGAGGCACATCACATAGGGAGATTGGAGTCTTCCAATCTTCTAGATATGCCTTATTATTTGTTCTATTGATAAGGTTTGCAAATTCTATCGCTTTGTCCTATTTGACATGGACGGATTGGGAGCTGCCTTCAGCTACCTAGTTACTATAGAAACCTGATATGCTCAGGTCATCATCCCATTGCCATTGGTTTAGATATTTCATTGGCGAAATTCCCCCAAAGAGACCCACTTCATGGCTAGGGAGATAATGTCCAGAAAAATATATAAAAACATTTATAACTGCTACTTATACCTTGGTAGTAAAAGTATCTGCCTACATGGAATTTGTAGAATTTACAACTGTTAAGTAGATTTATAAGGTCACGACCTCAAAAGTAGTAGTAGTGACGCGAAGCATAATCTTAATAGACTTAACTTAATCATGGCCAAAATCTAATGCCTTTGTTACGTAATCATCATGATAATGTAATTTATTGTTGTTATTGTTAACATATTATGATAAATTCTACGTGTCGTGAATAGTCACCATGACAAGATAATTACTTGACAATAATTAGGGTCTTAAGATTCTTGAAGTCTGAACTTGTCCTCAATAAGGAAATATTAATCTTCTCCACTTCACAAAGTTCTAGTTTTCCAAGTATTAACATTGGTCTTTTCTTCTTTTCCAGGATGTATGTCAGCACTCTGCATATTCGTACTGTACACGAAGCACCTAATCATCGTGTACCTCTACCTGACGTCTGTCGGCCTAGTCTTTGTGTCCTATTGGACCAATGTTTCGGCCATCAAACAGGTGCAGGCCTTAACGCTAGTCGAACACTCACCTCACCATTCCACCAGCATCCTAGAAGACATATTAAATTTAAACGTTAAAAACCTCATCGACGTCGATGGACCAGGTATTTTGGTCATACAAAATTACGCTATACAGTTCTTGCTGGCTGTTATATTCAAGTATGTCCACCTCGGGCCCCGACATTCGACCATACAGAAGCTTTTACCGATCAGCTTCATGGCACCCTCGTTCTTAGCGATGTTGCCGGTTCCGCCGAATCTGCTACTGCACTCGCCGGTGTTCTCCACGCTGTTACCTCTCTTGTTGGTGAAGTACGTGCTGTGGTCATCAGCGTACAATGTGATACAGGTGGTGTACGCGGGCTACCAGCACGGCCGGTTGTTCGTCAGTAACTACGGACTGTCAGCGCTCGTGGAAACAGAATGGATGCGGTTAAATGTTCCGTGCGTGTTACGAGTGTTCTGGGTGTTGCGTGTCGCTGAACACGCCCTGATGCTCCTCGTGGACAATTATGACGAGGAGGCCGAAGAGGGCCTGAAAGTTTCTACTTTACTTGCTGTTCAATCGCTAGCTTCGATGACCAAATCGCTGCTAGTAACTGGATGCGAGACAATAACTGCCGTGCTCGGCATGACTTCTGTGATCTCATTCTTTTGCCACTATATTGGTAATTTCTTCCAATGGATACTGTTAACGGACGAAGAAGAAGACAAAAGTATAGGAACGGTGTCTGCCATCCTGTTCTATATACTTGCTTTGCAGACAGGATTAACATCATTGAATCCTGAGAAGAGGTTCATACGACTGTGTAGGAACTTCTGCTTGCTGTTCACAGCTCTCTTGCACTTTTTGCACAACATTGTGAACCCTATGCTGATGTCTTTGAGTGCATCGCACAATCCAAGTACACACAGACACGTCAGAGCTCTGGGCGTGTGTGCATTCCTAATAATGTTCCCGATCTCTTTACTTATTTATCTGTGGTCGCAGCACACAATTTCCACGTGGCTTTTAGCTGTGAGCGCATTTAGCATAGAGGTTATAGTCAAAGTGATCGTCAGCCTTATGATCTATTCCCTATTTTTAATTGACGCGTATCGAAGTACATTTTGGGAGCAGCTCGACGACTATGTGTATTACATCCGTGCTTTCGGGAACACTATAGAGTTTTGTTTCGGTATATTCTTGTTCTTCAACGGTGCGTGGATCTTGTTGTTCGAGTCCGGGGGAGCTATCCGCGCAGTCATGATGTGCATACACGCCTACTTCAATATCTGGTGCGAAGCGCGAGCCGGCTGGTCCGTGTTCATGAAGCGCCGAACTGCCGTCAATAAGATCAACTCGTTACGAGAGGCTTCAGCGGACCAGTTGAATAGATTAGATGACGTTTGCGCGATATGTTATCAAGAAATGCACTCAGCGAAGATTACTCGCTGCAACCACTACTTCCACGGTGTCTGTTTGCGGAAGTGGTTGTACGTTCAAGACAGGTGTCCTCTGTGTCACGACATACTATACAAAATAGAAACGGATGGTAACAAAGAGAATGAGGGCAACGAGGAAAATACTAACAACCAGAACCTGCTGCTCGAGGAAGATCCAGAGCTGCTACTGGGCGAGGGCGTCAGATGACTCGCTCGAGACTAAGCGACCATAGCGCGTACCACTTAGATTAAACTCAGTATCAATTTGGAAACCGACTAATTTGAGTGGTAACTTTTTCGATTTGTATAGTAAGTTATTGTTTTTTTTTATTTTTATTTTAAATCAGATCGATACACCTGTGATTTAAGGTTTAAATTTTGTCTTGTGATGCATGGTTTTTTTCTCAATAATGCTGTGTGAGGTTACTTAGTATAAGCTTAGTGGTTACTCGATGCTTACATTTGTTGATGTCTCCTGTCTTGTACACGTTCCAGACTTTAAAATTACAAGTACTCGATAAAAATCCTAATATTTGAACTGTTTTTGAAAATATTAGACGAAAAACATGAAGCTATTTGTAAATAGTTAAGGTATTTAGAAATAGCTTATAATATTTGGAGGTAATATGTAATGAAAAAATATAAAAATAGTAATTTTTTCCCATAATGAACTGTAAATAAACTATTATTTTAGTAGTAAGTGTGTTTTTTCTATTTGTACAAGGTACGACACGATGATGATATTATGGACAACTGTTGGTTTGAATGACTACACATTTAAGTATGTTATTTGTTTCTCTATAATATAGTTTTAACGAAGTCTCGGTTATTGCATTAAATGTCGATGAGTGTGTGAAATCGCTTTTGTTTCACGGCATCCTGCTGGCACTGTCGCCAGTTCCCTCTCTGAATCCATCTTATTTATCCTATTCCCGCCATCCATACGATACATTTTTTCATGTGTACCGTTGCTTTCTCCATTGTAACGTTCTCCTACTTCTCACTGTCATCATTCTTCCGTGGGAGCTAATACAGAACACTGTTCAGTTTTTCCCTATGATTTTGAAACTACTTTATATTTTGCAGTTTGCCGGGGTAAAAACTTTTGATCGCCAGACCTCACCACAATGTGTTTAGCTAAGAAATGCCGGTGTCATCTAGTTGAAAATTTTGACCAAATTGTTTTAAATAAACATTTCATTTTATTTCAAAAGGCTGCCAGTATAAAAAATCGACCCACCAAAGTAAATAAAATACCTACCTTTTATTCTTGGTCCTGTTAACGCAGCTGTCAGATTATTAAATAAAATGAGTACAAAAACGTCAAAAGTTTGAATGATAAAAAATCAAAACACAGGCGTCAACGGTTGACCTCTAGCAGAAGTCGTTGACCTTGCCGATTGAACTTTATCACTTAACACAGCTAAGTTGTTATACATATACATATTGAATTTACATTATGGAATATTAATTTATCTTCAGCCTAATTTTTAACCGACTTCAAAAAAAAGGAGGAGGTTCTCAATTCGTCGGATTTTTTTTTTTTTTAATGTATGTTCCCCGATTACTCGAAGACGGCTGGACCGACTTGAAAAATTATTTTTTTGTTTGAAAGGGTATACTTTCAAGTTGGTCCCATTGTCATTTGGTCACGATCTGATGATGGGATCTTGGAGAAATCTAGGGAACTCTTCAAATATTAAAGGCACATCTATAGCGATTTGGGTATTTCAGTTGACATAAGGCTATTGTAACTTGAATTTTTTACAAACCAACCCACTAAAAAGTGAAAAAAAAAACTTTTTTACAAAAAACACAACCGACTTCCAAACTACAAAGTGAAAAATAACTTTAATTTCGGAAGTCGGTGTCAAAAAACTAAAATACTGTACCCTAATTGCGTAACTCATTTTCGTAAACAATTTCGCGAAATTTGTTTCATTTTGACATTTCAACAACATTCATTGCGTTATTTACGTTGTTGAACAGATTTTTTTTCCAACTTATGAAGCAATGGATTAGAAATCTGTTTCAAATCGAAACAAATTGTGATTGTGTTGTATTACGCAATTAGGGTGCTTATCTGATCCAAAGACACCGACTTCCGAAATTAAAGTTATTTTTCACTTTGTAGTTTGGAAGTCGGTTGTGTTTTTTGTAAAAAAGTTTTTTAAACCCTGCGATTGTTTAATTGCCGGTAGCGGTAGTGGTAAATAATAAATTCTGAGTTCAGACGGTGAAACACTTATTGTGGGCTTCAATTTATGGTTAAATGGAAGCCCACAATAAGTGTTTCACCGTCTGAACTCAGAATTTATTATTTATTAGACGATGCAAGTCATTTGTTTGTCACAAGAAACTTGCATCGAGTAAATGGGGCTATTTTATTCTTTTCGCCGCAACCAGCTGTCAAAACCGTAAAAGCTGTCCCGTTGTCATCGTCACCGCATCCCTACTGGTGGGTACAATGCAACACCTGAGTCAAGATCTACAATGGTAAGCATCGATAAACCTGCCGAAACATGTCGCTGGTTTGCGAGAATGTCGACGTAATTCAAAATTCTGTCAAATTGAACATTGTATGCCAAACGATCGTAAATCTTTGATATTTTATCGTGAACAGAGACGTAACGCCGATTTTGCGCCAACGCTCGTTAGCAAGAGACAGCGTCATTATTTTTGAGACAAAACACTAGCGTAAATCACAAATAAAGGCTCATCACAGTTGAGCCGATGAGAACAAAGTTTTGTTTTGACAGTAAAAGTACAATCACAAGGAGTGCTAGATTTAGTTAAAGTGATCTATTTATCTATCTATTTACTTTTTCTACTATCAAACTCTCATTCATTGGGATTGAACCTACCTACCTACTAAATAAAAGATCAAAGTTAAAAGAGTAAGAAAAATTTACAAAACGAATGAATGGCGCCAAAACCCAGCACATCACCGCGCATGCACTAAAGCAAGCGCTGCCACAATCAAGTAAAAATTAAATTCGGAACTCGGTGTCTTTGGTTTAGTTTTTTCGTTATTTGCCACCGAATTTCGAAAATGTGAGTTTTTTGAAAGTTTTTTTTTTTTGTAAAAAGGTTTTTATTTCTCGCTTTTTAGAAGGTCAGTTTGTAATTTATCTAAGTTACAATAGCCTAATGTCAACTGCTCATCACCTATTACAAAATATTGCTTTTCTCGATGCAGGGACGTTAATCGTTGAGGAGTTCTCCTGGTACTTCACCATCAGCTTCACTTCTCCGTATGCATTGTGACGAGCATAAATTGCAATGCAACCATATTACAGTAATCAAATCGCAACACGTGCAATACTTATTATTGAGTAGTTCCGGTGGCCATCTGTGGTCTTCATCATCAGTTCCACTTCACCAAATGGTGCTTTCCGAGAGCAACTACACGAGTTACTATAAAAAAATACCGAAATCGCTATGGGTGTGCCTATGATATTTGAAGAGTTCCCTCGATTTCTCCAGGATCCCATCATCAGATCCTGACTTGATGACAAAGTGGTCACACTCATCTGACTTGATGACAAAGTGGTCAAACTCCTTTAAAAAAAAAGAAGAATTTTACAAATTCGTCTACATAAATACAAATATGACGGAGTTATGCCCGAACACATAAAAAATAATAATATAAACAAAAACATTGAACTCCATGGTACGTCAATAGTCAACATAATAATAACGTTGAGAAAACCCACTAAGTAGGTATTTAATTAATGACGAAGCCCTGTATCACCCAATATTTTTATACCTGCCATTATTTACCAACACAAGGCCCGAATACCTAAGTTGATTCAAAGTAAGTAGGACTTAGTCAATTCAGTGTGAGTGAGTCTTTATAATGTTCACATATTGAAATGAGGGAATCTGTGCTTAATTTTATCGACGGAAAAAATGTTTAAAAACAACTAAATATAATTTATGGAATTAAAAAAAAATTGTAACAAAACGGTGGAACTTTAAACTAAATGATCTATCGCAATGAAACAAACTCCATAATGATTGGAAGTAATTAGGCGTCCTCGTAAAATGAAAATTGTAGAAAAGAAACTACCCTCAATTGAAAATAAACTTGTATTTTTTTTAGCAAAAATCTGTTTCTTTTTTATAAAATTTTACAATAATCGTAAAATTTCTCTATAAGACGCCAAACAGGACAAAAGAAAAGTTTTTTTAAATATTTTTTCCGTCGATAAAATTAAGCTTATATGGTCATTTCGATATATGCACATTTTAAAGACTCGCACTGTATACCTACCTCATAGGTTCAGCAGTCAATAGTAGGTACATTGATCTATGTGCTAACAATTTCACACCTAACGAAATACAAATAGCTTTTAACTACATAGGTACGGTACCTACTTAGAATTTTTAACCTCAAGTCTCGAGAAAATGTATAATCGACACTGGACAGTAATTGCCACTTCTACCTAGCTTTTCCTAACTATATTTGGGTGGGCTTCCATTCTTACCAGGTGCAGCAGAATACCAGTATTTTACATGGACCGACAGCCTATCTGACCTCCACAACAATTACTCGGTTCCATGATACCCCTTGGTAAGACTGAAAATTATTTGTAGTGTTTGGTAGGTAAGAGTTCAAACAGCATCAGCTTGTCTGAAAATGAAAAACTGCTATGGAATTTTGATTTCGTGTCTGTAGCAAGAGCATTAAATCTAGTTTCGAAGGTCGCTATGGCTATTTGGATATTCTATTTTTATAGCATACCAAGAAGTTATTTAAGAAATCTAACAATGCATTGTATATTTGACTTTCCTGTTCAACCCTTCGAATGAGGATAAATATAGATTCATAGAATTCACAAATAAAGTTGTGCATAATTTTAAAACAAGCCTCTTGTTTGGCTTTATCGATTAATTGGTTTCGTGTAACTAGTTTCGTAACGTGAATTCTTCCTTATCCCTATCATCAGAAAGCTACAGCACCTACCTTTTATAATACCTGTGCTTTCGTAAAATGGTAATACATATTCCATATTACATGCATTTAACTAATAATTACCTACTTGAATTAGCAAGGGGCCCAGACATTCTCCTAGCGGAACGCCTAATGAAAAGACAATAGCACGTAGCATGTAGAAGTAAGTTTTCACTATCACCATCTTATAAACTACCTAAGAAATAATTTCACACGAATACTATGTAAAGAGACATTTATTTAAAAACAATAACAATATAAATACATGATGTACAAATACGAACGCTTTAGTTGAATACAAGATCCTTGTAGTTGCACAGTAGATGGTAGTTGGAAACGTGGCAGTTGGTCGAAGTGCGAACTACGGTCGTACGATCAGCGCGCTCGAAGTTAGCTTTCACGATCTCGTAGTAGCGACCGTCACTGAGGAAAAAGAAAATATCTCTTTTATTCAGACATATTTTAAATTGACACGATACATATCCGAGGATGCTGTAGCAGGCATGATTAGCTGTAGCAAGTCCAACCAAAAGAACTAAGGTAGTCTTTAAGTTCTACTATTGCTCGCATCTAAAACTCCTACTCTTGTCTATATTGCATCCTGGTTCTATTAAGGTTTAGGATATTTATCAAAAAGATGATCTTTGCAGCCTTCTGCAAAGATCGTCCATTTGATAAAACTGCACAAGAAGTTTCTAATAATACTCGAAAAAACTTGTCTCTTAGTTGGAACGATTTTCTTAGTTTTCACGTAGGTATGTACCTGACGACTAAAACTCATCAGGTTGTATGTAGATCTCACTTAAAGACAACAATGAACGTATGTTAGCAAGCAGATCCTGCATGCTCCATTCACAAGCTAAAAAGTGCTGCATTTATTTATTAAACTAATGCAACGTTACTCACCTGAGCACCAAACACTTCAGTTTCAGGCATTTGACGCGCAGGATATCAATAGCCTTCTGACTCTTGTCGCTAAAACGCAAGTTCTCTGGATCCCAGCGCAGTTCCAGACGTTCCAGGTTGGGACAGCTGTTTGCTATGCCATCCATCAACTGAAAAGACAGATTTATGATATTATAATCAGCCATTTGAATCTCTTGTGTAATTACTAATTCAAAAGGCTATAAAAGAGATGGGTAATTGATTCCGAAGGACGAAGAACAATGCAGTTTGATAACATTTACAATGCATTCAAAAATATCTTCAAAGATTGCATGAATGAAAAAATTTCATTTCCTTGTGAAATTATAACAGCAATATCTCGCAACCGTAAATCTGCTAGATTAGAAAACTTACTTGATCAACGTGGATATTAATGCCAAGACGTTCCTGTGTGCCCATGATAAGAATTCTGAAACAATGTACATTTTTAAAGATCTAATTTTGTATAACGTCACTCCTCTCAAGCGTTTGCTTCACATTACATTGCAACAGTAACATATTCGCGCAGGTTAGCGTTTAAATGCTAACACCTTTACGCAATCTTACCGTGATAATATAGCATGTAAATAACGCTAATTGTTGCAGGTGACTGAACATAGCAAGATAGAAAATACAAAATAGGTAAAACTGACTAAAATATTATTCTACAATGGGCTTCTTCAAGGGACTGTGCTCGGCCCTATACTAACAAACGCAAACCATGATACGTATCTTTAAGTTTAATTATATAATTTTTTTCGTTATTGTTGACCTAAATGAAGAAGTATCATGGTTCGAAAACGTGGTTAAAATATTGCCAATGAATTGCGAGCCTGTATCTCAGACCAAATAATAAACTAAGACAGCACAATCACATGTGACGTGAAGCCGGTTTTGTAAACATGTGTGCAGTTAGTGAGGTGTAGATTGATTATAGTGTTATTGTAAATGTATGCGTGTGAGCGTGTATGCACAGGGCGGAGGTGTAGATTTAGCATGCTTCACTGTATTGTTCGCAGCGCTCTGTCTTGGTTTTTATTTTGGTCTGAGGCGTGTATATAGTGTAGGTATAAGACTAATTCCTTTATATTATTTTCTTCTGCTACAAGACCACACTCATTAGAATTCAGTTATTGGGTTGGGACAGAAACATTACAAAGTTGACTATATCAGTTGACGTTGAGTTGTTTTCTGTTTTTATAGTTTTAAGGTGTATTTTTCTGTTGTTAATGTCTATAAACGCATTTTTCTTTCAGAAAAGATTCCCCATCTTGTTTCGAGCTTGATCGAGTTCTTTAGTAAAGACCTGGTCAAGGGAAGTCATGGAATCCTTTATCACTTACTTGGCATTAACAAGTAGCTGCAGCACACTTTGCCACAGCTGGTCAGTGATGTGCGGCATCCCGCTGAGCACGAGGCCGTGCAGCTGACTGCCGTGACGCGACAGGAAGCGGTGCAGCGCCTCGTCTGTCAAGTTGTCTGACGAGTCCACATCAAGGCCTACCAGGTTCCTGAAGAAGAAAGATAGTTGATCCATAGTGAGAATATGGTTTCAGAAGAAAAAGACGCATTTCTTCTGAAATTCGCGCAACAATAAGACAAAATAGTATACTGTAATGCCCTAAAACAGTGGTTCCTAACCTTTTCAATATTGTTACCCCTTTTTTTTTTTTTTTTGGGTGGGAAATCATCAAATAACTTCTCCCGCTCTGGGCGGAGCGGGAGGGCGTGTCAGACTCTTACTGACTAAAACCCACCCGTGTTCCTTCAGTTGCCGTGTTGCCAGGGGGCCACGATTTCCCTATCGGTTTTCTTCGAACCCCCGGCAGGCATTGGCCCTAGCGGACCCCGTCAATTCTGCTGACATCTCTTTGAGGCGCGCGTGGAACACAACGCGCCGTCGACCCGGGCTTGGTCCTTATCGGACGGCGAGCTACCCATTGCTCACCGTCCGCAAGCCCGCGCCTACGGTGGCCGGAAATCCTCTCGTGACTCCCGACGCCCAGGGCGTCTCCTGCTGCGGCGGTTAGGGGCGCGAGGGCGCGAAATTTGCCTTTCCCTCACGCGCTCCGTCTCCTCCTTCGCGAGCATTACTGCTTCGCAGAACGAGGTGACGGCCTGCCATTTCCTCTCGCTCCGTAGCATGGCCCGAATCAGGGCCGGACGCGAGAGATCACCGCCGCCGATCGCTTCCTCGAGGACACGGCGATGCTCTGCCCAAGCCTGGCAGACCTCCACCGTATGCTCCACCGTGTCCTCCGGGCGATCCACACAGTGATGACACCCGGGCGTTTCCTCCCGCTTTATCCTGAACAGGTACCTCCCGAAACAGCCATGTCCGGTGAGCACCTGTGTCAGGCGGAAGGTGAGGACGCCGTGGCGCCTCTCTAGCCACTCCTCAAAGAGGGGTCTTATCGCCGCAATTGCGGCGTGCCCAGCGCTGGGTTGCGACAATCGCACTCTCCATTCCGCCATGAGATCCCGCCGGAGCTCCGTCCGCTGCGCCGCAACTTCTTGCGGCATCGGTGTTAAGCCCCGGCGTTTCGCCTCCTCGCGCCACTCCCAAATGTGCGCGAGGACCTTTGCCTCCAGATCCCATGGCGGTACTCCGGCAAGGAGGCTCGCCGCCTCGCAGGAGACCGTGCGGTATCCTCGGGCCAGCCGGATGGCCATGACCCTTTGGGACGCGTTAAGCCGGCGGGCTGGCTGCCGCCTCAATGAAGGCGCCCACACCGGCGCCCCGTAAAGGGCCATGGACCGCACGACCCCCGCGTAGAGCCTCCGGCAGGAGGCGTTTGGACCTCCCAGATTGGGCAGGAGCCGCCTCAAGGCAGCCCCGGCCCGGTCCAGTCTGGGAGCCAAACGTCGGAAATGCTCCACGAAGTTCCACCGGCTGTCGAGGACGAGTCCCAGGTACTTCATCGTCGACTCGACGCCGATGTGAACCCCTCCCGCCATTACCTGGGAACCCGGCGGTGGCGCACTACGAGGACCATAGAAACCCATGGCCTCGGACTTGTGCAGGGCCACCTCGAGTCCCAGCTGCCGGATTCTGTCGACGATTGTCGCAACCCCGCGTGTCGCTAAGTCGGCCGCCGCCTGGTACGACCTCCCCTGCGCCAGGACCAGCGTGTCGTCAGCGTAACAGACGACGCTGACGCCAGTAGGGAGATCGGCGCGCAGCACCCAGTCGTATCCGATGTCCCACAGATGCGGCCCCAGGACCGATCCCTGTGGGACACCGCACGACATCTCTCGCCGGTTCCACTCTCCTTGGTGACCGGGGTAGATGACAGCCCTATCTGTCAAATAGGCCTCGACCACACGACAGAGGTAGGTCGGCATCCGGTGATACCGAAGTGCCTCCCTGATGCAACTCCAGGGCAGGGTGTTAAAGGCATTGGCGATGTCTAGAGACACCGCCAAGACGACCCCACCCCGGGCCACAGCATCCCCCGTCGTGAGGGCCCGCACGCGCATGATGGCGTCCACCGTAGAGCGCCCCCTGCGGAAACCGAACTGGCTCTCCGCCAGATCCGGCCCCACCCGCACCAGCTGCCCGACGAGGCGGTCTGCAATGACTCTTTCAAAGAGCTTGCCCACCTCGTCGAGCAGCACAATGGGCCGATAGGCGGACGGAGAGTCCGCCGGGCGCCCCGGCTTCCTGATGAGGACCAGTTTCCCAGTCTTCCAACAAAGTGGGAACTGGCCCCTCTCCATGCATGCGCATAGGAGCCCCCTTAGTCGAGGCCCGAGAGTCCCCATGGCCAGGACCCAGGCTTTCCCGGGAATGCCGTCGGGTCCTGGGGCGGTATTCTTCGCACTCATCTTGCGTACCGCCACTCTCATCTCTACCTCGGTCACCTCCGGAGCATCGTCGTCGTCGTCGGCGGTGTGGTCCGCATCGGGCACCGCAATAGGCGGAGCCATGGGCGGGGGCGTATGTTCCCCTCTTGAAGGGAACAGAGCGCTCACCACGTCCTCCACAAGCTGGGGCCGGAGACTCTGCGTCAGCGGGGGAGCCCATGGGCGGAGCTTCTCCCGCACCATCTTATATGGGCGTCCCCACGGGTCTCTGTTCAGAGACTCCAGCAACTCCTCGCGGGCCAGTGTCCTGGCCCGCAGGATCTCCGCTTGGAGGGCGGTCTTCGCCGCTCTGTACCCCTCGTACAGCTCCGCCTCAATGGCTTCCGTATCCGGAGGGTGGATACGGAGCCTGCGGTGCCTGGCGTACCGGCGTCGCGCAGCTACGCACGCCCTGCGCAGAGCTTCCAGCTCTTGCGACCACCAGTACAGCTGGCGCGAAGCACGTCCAGGATGGACCCGGGGCATTGCCACGTCGCATATATTGGACATGGCCTCCCGGAACCACTCCGCCTCGTCGTTGATGTCGGCAGGCCTGTCCGGTGATGACACCCAGGCCTGCACGATCGAGGCTTCCAGGAGAAGCTCCCGGTCCATCTGCTTCAGCGCCCACCGCGGACCACTCGGGGCCTGTCGGACCGGCGCGCTCGAGGTCTGGGCGGAGACGTCAAACCGGATGTACCGGTGATCGGAATAGGTCTCCACCTCCTCTATGACGCGCCAGTCGATTACACGCGGCGACAGAGCGGGGCTGGCGAACGAAATGTCCACCACTGATTCGCCCCGCATCCGCACACACGTGGGGACAGAACCCCGGTTTAGGACGACCAGGCCCGTCTCCAGAGCCCAGTCCTCCACCATCCTACCCCGTGTGTCCGTAAAGCGGGAACCCCAAGCCAGATTTTTGGCATTGAAGTCCCCGAGGACGAACACGGGGAGGGAACCGAACCCGACGACGACGACTCTCAACTCCACGAGGGAGTTGTGGAACTCAGCAAGAGTTCGGTTCGGGGAGAAGTATACCCCTACCACGACAATCTCCCCGAACCGTGCTGCCACGCAACCCCGTCCTCTCTTGACAGACTCGAGGGACGGGGTACCAGCGGCGGCCGACGAAATGAGGGTCACTGAGCCGCTCAGGTCCTCCACCCAGTCATCCCTGGGCGGGACAAAGTACGGCTCAGCGACCACGGCGATGTTAATCGACCACTGCGCCATGCTCTGGAGCAACAGATCCTGAGCGGCAGCGCAGTGGTTGATGTTCGCCTGGAGGAGGCGTAATGGGGCCGTTATTGACACTCCATTTCAACCCCCTCCCTAGCCCCCTCTGAGGGCACCGCCGCGGCGGCAATGGCGGCGACGACGACAGTGGAGGCGGCAGCGGCGGCGGCAGTAGTGGCGGCGGCTGCGGCGGTGACGGCGGTGGCGGAGGGCTTGCCCCTGCCTCTGGCTTTGGCGGGTGGAGCGCAGGCCTTGCTCCCAGCCCGGTGATCGGCCGGCTTGCCAGCCGCCGCACATACATTGCAGTGCGGCGCGGCGTTGCACGAGCCGGCCTTATGACCAGGCTGACCACAGCGGAAGCAGTGGTCGCTGCAGTCTACCTCCGAGGTGCACTTCGCTCCCACGTGGTCGCCCACCCGGCAGCGGAAGCACCTCAGAGGTCTGGGCTCCAGCAGTTTGACCTGCGCAGAGACCCAACCCACCAGAAGCCTTCGGCCCTCCCCGGCTATCAGCTTGGCCGCGGACACGGGGCAGCTCACCGTAACGGCTCGCATCCCCGTGGAGTCAGGGTGGATGGTGCCCGCCCTCACCTCCTCGGCAGAGCACCCCCCAGTCCTGGCGACCGCGGCCACCACCTTTTCTGCCGTCACGCAGTCGTCCAGGCCCCGGATGCGCAAGTCAGCGCGTTTTGTGGGCCTGGACACTCGGGCCTCATCCGGATCCAGGGTCGCCCTGAGCCTATTGGCCAGAGCGTCCGCTGCCGGACCGCTGTTCGCACCAATATTGTTACCCCTGTGACCTATTAGGAAAACTGATTTTACCCCAACCTTAAAATGTTATCAATACAAACAAGACAAGCTTAAATGCAAATTATGTAAGAATTATATTCTTACGTAATTTATATTAAATATAAACAATGAATTGATTTAAAAAAATACATAGTGTGATGGTTGGTATTGTTTTGCATTCAAAAGTTTTTTATGTAAGGTTTAGTTTCGCTTAAAGCGCATCTTAAGTCATGTTCCACATTGAAACGGCGCCAGCCTTTGTTTTCAGTGTAACCAAAGTTGAAAAACCACTCTCACATCTATACGTGGTGGCAAAGGGTACTTATAAGCATTTTTATTAAAGCTCTTAGCTATTAACAGTATATTCGGCACCAGCTTTGGTCCCACCAGATTAGGTCTTAAAATTCACTCAGGGGAAAAACTCTGAAATTAGTAGATTCAATACTGCTAAAGTCATTAATAAAACCTTACCTAGCAGTACCAGCCTCCACCCAAGCCTTCAGCACAGAGTCATTGAACCCGTTGATCTGTCCGGCGCTCAAGAACCTGAGGTTCTGTGTCCTGGTCAGCATGTCAATGAGGCACTCCGTCGACAAGTCCGTGGCCGTCACGTCCAACTCCTGGATCGAAGACTTCTCCCATTCCACTTGCATTACGTGCTCGGATTGGAGACCTGGCGGAAATGAGGTTGGAGTTTTAGCAAGCTTCACCGAATATGACTCTTTGATCACTGATGTTGACATGTTGTTGTAAAACTAGTGGCAGAGCAGCCTAGCCCAGCGTTATTAGATAGGTACATGTTTATATTTTGTATTAAAGCTATTAGTTTATCTCAGAAAATATCTACATCATTATTAAAATAAAGTAGTTTTTAACCGACTTCCAAAAAGGAGGAGGTTATATGTTCGTCGCGTATGTTTGTTTTTTTTTTTTTTTATGTATGTCCACCGATTTCTCCGTCAATTGTGGACCGATTTTGAAAATTCTTTTTTTGTTTGAAAGGGTGTGCTCTCGAATTGGTCCCATATAAATTTTATTAACTTTGCTTGGATAGTTTTTGAGTTAGCTACAAAATACGTATTTTTTCCCCACTTGCTATGTAGATGATATGATAAGTTTCTGTCACTGGTAGCAGGTAGTGGTATTCGAATGTGTGTGGGGTAGGTACCACAACTAAAAAGTGAAAAATAAAAACTTTTTTCAAAAAAAAAACAACCGACCTCCAAAAAAAAACACTACAAAGTGAAAAATAACTTTAATTTCGGAAATCGGTGGCAAAAAACGAAAATACAAAACCCAAGACACCGACTTCCGAAATTAAAGTTATTTTTCACTTTGTAATGTTTTTTTTTGGAGGTCGGTTGTTTTTTTTTGAAAAAAGTTTTTCTAAGTAATGTCAATTACAAATGCTTCCTCTCTCCTAACTCACTTATTTTGCTGTGCCCGACAGAGTGCATATGTTCTCGAGTTTACCACCCAAAAATATCGACATGTAGCTTGCAATAAAAGTATTGAGTATTTACGTCGGTCCAAATCACCATTATGCAGCCTATAGCAGTTCACTGCTGGTCTGCTGGACCTAAGTCGCTGAAATCGCGGTCCGGACTGGGCACAGGAGCGTGGGAGATTAAAGCCTATAACCCAGCAAAGGGTAACGTACTGAAGTTGGGTTGCAGACGATGAGGCTTTCATAAAATATTGAGGTTCGCTTAAATAAGCAAATTGAGTCAAACTTAAATTTTTGGACTTATTTTGTTAAGAAAGTTTATCCTAAAATTTGGCAACGTCGCAAATAGCTGTCAAATATTTACCTGTTTTGATTAATTTGGCAATATTTGTATGGAAAGAAGAAATATGGCTAACTAGTGAACTAAAAAAAACCGGCCAAGTGCGTGTCGGACCACGCACAATGAAGGGTTCCGTAGTTGGGATGAATTTATCCCAAAAACAAACTTAACTTTGTAGTTGAAAAATATGTTCTCCCTTACGGAATGTATAGGAAAACATGTTTTTGCAACTGCAAAGTTAAGTTGGTCGATTATTACTCGATAACTTGTAGAGCCTACTTAGCTGTGATAGTTTTCCTTTTAATTTCGTTATATAAACTACTGTTGTGATTTTTTTCACATATCCAAAACTAACCATTTAGCCGGCAGGGGGGGGACACACACTTGACTCTAACAAAAATCAGCACTTTAAAGCTTAATATTTCGCAAACGAATCCCTGAATCCAAAAATGGTCTTCACAAACTCATAATGTTTTTAAAGGACCTTTCCAATGATACCCCTCACTATGGGTTAAAAAAAGAAAAAAAATAATATCAGCACTTTACGTGTATGAGAGGTACCCTAAAAAAAATGTTTTTCATAATTTTATTTTACCACTTTGTCGGCGTAACGAAAATATATACCTATGCCAAATTACAGTTTTCTAGTACTAAGGGTCTCGGAGCTAGACCCCGGACAGACAGACAGACAGACGGACATGACGAAACTATAAGGGTTCCTTGTTTACTACGGAACCCTAAAAACGATTACAACATCAAAATCAGTGTTATAATTGCAATTCATCTGAACTATTATTATAAAAAGAAAAGATTTGATTTTTTGTATGTTTGTTTGTTACGCTTTAACAGCTCAACGGCTGAACCGCTTTGATGAAATTTGGTATGGGGGTACTTTGAACCTTGGGGAAGGACATAGGATTTTTATCGACATACCACGCGGGCGGAAGCTAGTTATTAATATTTCAGGTCACTAGTTAGCCATATTTCTTATTTCCATGCAGAACATTGCCAAATTAATAAAAACAGGTAAATATTTGACAGCTTTTTGCGACGTTTTTTTTAGGTAGTGCATCTCGTAGTTGACCTCTGAGATCATGACTACTTAACCGGGCTTTCCTGTGGGTGCCTTAAGCTACTACACTTAAAACCTCCAGCCAGAGGTTATTCAACTATGCTAATTTGTTAAAACTAGGTGAACGCTCGCTAAGGGCACCCCCTGTGGGGTACGAACCTCGGCTTAGGGCGTCAACCGGAGGGAGGACATCAAGGATGGGACGGGCTGGATCGAAGTTTTGATCATGATTATTAGTCGGGAAATTAAAAGCTACGTGCTCAGCTGCAACAACTGCTGGCACCTCGTTATCGAGCAAGGGTCGGGGGGAGTATCATTTACTCGGGGACGCGGTCGCGATCGCAAAGGACCTCGGCGGCGAGGTCGGAATGACGGGAGGCGTCTGTTTTTGTACACTGTGCTGGTTTCCCTACTGCTCTCCTGAAGGAGGGTAATGGGGTCGTCAGGGTCGGTAAGGATTCGCTTAGGGCGGCGAGTTCGATGGACAGAGGGAGTGTAACTAACGGCCTCGACAACCAGAGGGTTGCGTTGTTTGGCGGCAGAATCGAAGTATTTTTTTTTGCGACGTTGCCAACTTTTTGCATGGTAACTTTATCGTCGAAAATCGTAATCTTAGGACATTTCAAATCGACTCCGAAGGTTCTATACTGATTTTGTCTACAAAATAAATGAGTAAAACTTACTGCATCCATTCATGAGGAGGCAGGTGAGCCTTCTAGAGCGTTGGAACAGTGTCTTCATGGTGGAGCCCGTCACTTTGTTGCAGAAGTTCACCGCCAGGCACTCCAGCTGTAAAAAGAAGTGCAATATTTATAGGATTAACAAAGTAAATACCTATACAGGGTGAAATCAAATTAGCTAGTCAAACTCCGTAGACGAGACGAAATGAAATGAAATTGTTTATTCTGTAAATAGGATATCGAAATCACTTTTACACGTCATGTAAAAAAAAAAAAAACTGGATGAGTTCGGCGTTTCCTATCTGACTACTCTGAGAAGAAAGGCCGAAACAAACTCAGAGGTCGCAGTCTCTTTTAAAGTCCAGACATAATCTTGGTCAGGCCATATGAGGACCATGTAGATAAGTGTCTGAAAAGGTCTTTTGAGGAAAGAACCACACAGATTTGAGTGGACCTGTCCAGTCAGTGCAAGCATTTGTCAGTAATCGTGGAGCTCAACTCGACGAACATTACCAAAGAAAGGACATTTGGGTAGGCCGCATAAACTACTCAAACTGCTAGACCATCACTAAGACTAGCAGAGAAATAAAAATAATATCCACATAGTCCTCACATTCACAATAGTCAAAATAATATAATACTTCACAAAGTAATCATGTCATTTTGAGTCGATTGATATCGATTCGATATCAAACACAATGAAACAAAAAAAACTGGCCAAGTGCGTGTCGGACTAGGCACAATGAAGGGTTCCGTTGCAGAGATGAATTTATCCCAAAAACAAACTTAACATTGTAGTTGAAAAACATGTTCTCCCATACATCGATATACGTCACGGTCAATTCTCCAACTGCATATGTAAGATTGTAATTTTTTTGCGCGATATAACTACAAATGAACTATTTTCGGACTTTTTCCTTTACTGGTGCTGTGAGACCTTGCTTCCAGCCAAATTTCATGATTCTAGGTCAACGGGGAGTACCCTGTAGGTTTTGATTTATTTGCGTGTACCTATCAAAATATGTCACATAAATAACCGTATTTTTTATTGCGTTGACTTAGAAGCTTGATTTTGTTAGAGTTCCAAGGGCCCAACGTATTTGAAATTAATTTCAACTGGATACCTCCACGCGTTCCTGAGAAAACGGATCTTGACAGACTGATGGACAGATAACGAAGTGATCCTAAAAGGGTTCCGTAGTCAACAAGGACAAGGCCATGTTTGTATTCAGGGATCCGTTTGAGAAATATTAAGCAAATTTTTGTTAGAGTCATGTATCTCCCCTGCCAGCTAAATGGTTGGTTTTGGATATGTGAAAAAAATCACGGCAGTAGTATATATAACGAAATTAAAAGGAAAGCTATCACAGCTAAATAGGCTCTACAAGTTAACGAGTAATAATCGACCAACTTATATTTGCAGTTGCAAAAATATGTTCTCACATACATTCCTTATGGGAGAACATGTTTTTCAACTACAAAGTTAAGTTTGTTTTTGGGATAAATTTATCCCAACTACGAAACCCTTCCTTGTGCGTGGTCCGACACGCACTCTGTCCCGGGACATGGTTTACCTGTATGTCAAATTTCATTAAAATCCGTTAAGGCGTAAAAAGTAACAGAACAGATAGACAGAATTCCTTTCGCGTTTTTGTAATATTAGTGTGGATTAAGGCTCCCGCAAACAGGGCCGACGCGATGGCGCGACGTGACACCGATAGAACAATTTCCGTGAAGTTTTTATAGAAATTGTTTTACCAGAGACGCGTCGCGCCCGTCTGCGCGAGCCTTTATGATCGGGGGCCTACCACCAGCTCAAAAGCAGTATTATTTTAATATTACTTCAGTGGGAGAAAGAGATGGAGCTATACGTCCTGTAGAGCTTCATCTCTTTCCCACACTGAAGTAATATTAAAATAATACTGCTTTATGAGCTGTTGGTAGGCCCCCTGATCATCATCATCATCAGCCTATAAATGTCCCCACTGCTGGGACACAGGCCTCCTCTCTGTGAGAGGGAGTGGGCCGTAATCCACCACGCGGGCCCAGTGCGGGTTGGTAGATGTCACATGTCTTCGAATTTTCGATTCTAGGACATGCTGCTTTCCTCAAGATGTTTTCCTTCGCCGTTTTGAGAGCAGGGGTGATGAAATAATTTACACAAAGTAAAGCGCCACTGCTCCACTACCACCACTCACCACTGCCACCGCTCTCACTAGGCCAGCACTGCTCTCACATGATCAAAATATATTGATTAATTAACATTACCTGAATACAATTAGAGCTGAACGCATCAATATGGGAGTCATCCACGAAGTTTATGCCATACAGGTTGATCACGCGAAGGTTGGGGGTGGCAGACTTGAGTTTGTGGACGTTGATGACTTCGTATATCTCCTCCTCTTCCTCTTCAACCTTCTCGTATGTGCCTGAGAGAGATGGAGAGAATTCGGTTAGCGTGATCTATGCAATAGGGAGGAATTTACTAGCCTCTTGTCGAAATATAACTTGGATATCACCAGACGCCAGTGAAGTCATGAGATTTTACGTACTTCAACCTGTTGGTAGAAGTGTGTGGCTTTTGCTTTATGCTTTGACCTATTACTGGTTCATTCCGCATTTTAGGTGTGAAACTACAAGTACGAGGCGGGCCCGACTTGTCGGGCCAATTCAGTGAGTGTAACGTAGTCAGAAGATATAAGAGTTACGTGATAGAAAGAGAGGCAACTTCTATGTGAATATAGCTGTAGGTAATTAGCGCTGCGCGACGTGAATTGCACTTTATTGTGTCGTAGCAAGAATAGATTTTTATTTCAATGATTTTGCGAAGAGAATTATCTGTGCTATTACAGATGATAATTATGTATAGGAAGGATGAGATGTGAATAGGGCCATCATACCATCCGTCCGGATTTGTCCGGATATGTCCGGCTTTTTGGCCCTCCGTCCGGACTATGTCCGGCCTTATCATTTTGTCTGGACTTTTCGATTTAAGGGGATTTTCTAAAAGTAATATAAATTATTACCAAGAAGAAGAAAAAAATTAGATTAAAAAGTTAAATATCCGGACTTTTTTGCAAATGTCAGGCTTTTTCAAAAATGGGAATGGTAACCCTAGATGTGAAGGAGCTCGTGGCTAAGTAATAACGGCCGCACGGATCGATCCATCAGTTAAGCTACGCTTGCCGGGGTTAGTCCGTGGATCTTTACAAATCGAGACTCCTCCGTGCCTCTGAAAGCACGTTAAGCCTTTGGTTTCGGCTGTCATTAGATGAGTATCGATAATTTTAACTTCGATGATCCTAGATTATCACTTGTGACTTCGAGTTACAGCTGTGAAACGGGCACGACTTTTATACCTGGAGACTATCATTCAGGTATTATGTTTTGCTATTTTTTTAGTTTTATTTTTGCTTGAGTATAGATTTCGATGTTTTTGTTAGTATATTGGCGTGTGCTAGCTGACATATAGCAAATAATTTAATTTTCACTCCTCTTGCTCAAAAAGGCCGTCATTGTAGAGTAGGTACCAGAGCGGGGAAAAAATTGCATTTCTTGCTCTAGGGGAAAAAGTAATTTCTTTTTAATTTTTGTCTGTTCCAACGAGCCTTGAAAAACGAAAAAGTCTTTTTATTATGTAGAATAATCATGAATATGGACTCGACTTATTACTGGTTCATAAAAAAGAAGAACATTTTATTTTTGATAATGGAACTAAATGCGGCTATCTCTTCGGTAGAATGCGTGCATTGCGTTGCAGCTACAGAAGAAATAAAAAAGGCATTGGCGCGAAATCTTTAGAATTTTTCTCTAATTACGAATTGAATTGGTGACCGTAATATACAACAACAGTGAAAATGTCATCATCTAGTGAGAACATCTTCACAGAGGACTGAAATTAAGTTACCAGAAAAAACATCTCGTAAAATATCCAGAATTGTCCAAATTGTACATTTAAATAAAATGAACTATTTAATATTGTATTGGATTATTTCATTTTCTCGCAATCGTAGTGAATAGTAGAGTGTAACACACGGCGCTAAAACCCATTATAAATCGGTTTCTATTTACTCCCTCGCTAAAGCTCGGGAGTAAAACTACCTCGTTACAATGGGTTATTTTAGCCCCTCGTATAACAATCTACTATTAATGTTTTGTGTTGCGTAATGTTAATTATTTTACTGAAGTAGGTATTATTGTATAGAATGAAGTTTTTCTAACTGAACAGTGCTGCTGGACAGTTTGTTGCGCCACTTCTTCTTCCCAGCTAAAGGCACTAGGAAGTGGTGAAGGGTGGGCGTTTTGGGGGACTGTCTTATGTAATTTTGATGTTTGAAAAGTGTTGATTCTCATTCTAGTTTGAATTACTTTTGAATTTTTATATCTAAACATGATAAAATAAAAAATAACTCTGCATGTCGTCGGAAAAGGCTACAGTCGCACAGTAAGCTCACCAATAAGATGCAGAATCTCCAGGCCGTTGATAAAGTTGTAGATCTTCCTCATGAAGCCCTCCATGAAGATGACCTCAGACAGACAGATGCAGAGGTACCGCAGCTTTGTGGGAAACGCTTGCATCTCTGAGAAGTCGTGCAGCTGCATGGCTGGAAGATGAGAGAAGAATGAGGTTTCAATCTCCATTATGTTAGTCTATGGTGTAAATACGGTTCTATATTCAAAAAGTTTCGATATTCAAAAAAAGTTTCTATACAGTGTGATTCTTCATAATGTGCACATATCGAAATGAGGGATCTATGCTTAATTTTAACAACAGATTTTTTTTTAATCTAATTTTTTTTATGCCTACCTACTTTTTATGGAATAAAAAAAAATTGTAACAAAACTGTGTAACTTTTAAACTAAATCATATATCGCGATGAAACAAACTCCATAATGATTGGAAGTAATTAGGCGTCCTCATGAAATGAAAATTGAGAAAAACAACTACCCTTAATTGAAAATAAACATGTTTTTTTTTTAGCAAAAATCTGTATTTTTTTCATCAATTTTTACAATAATTGTAAAATTTATAAATAAGATGCCATAGAGATTTACTTTTTTTATTCTCTTAAAGTCTTAATGTTGTTCTCCTCATCGCTGTCACTGTGGCGAAGTTGTCAACAGTCTCGGCCATCACGGCCTGTCTTGCAGCTTAAGTGCGGGCCACTTAGCGCGGCACGCGAACATCAACGACATCATCCGACGAGCTCTTGTCACCGCCGGCGTTCCAGCTGTATTAGAACCCAATGGCTTGGCACGCGACGATGGCAAGAGACCGGACGGCATGTCCTTATTTCCATGGAAGGTGGGTAGGCCTTTAGTGTGGGACGCAACCCGTGTCGACACTCTTGCGCTATCCCATCTTCCTGGCTCGGCGTGCTGTGCTGGTGCTGCTGCTGCTGCGGCTGCAGAAAACCTCAAGCAGCGTAAGTATAATAACTTCATTGGTAACTATACTTTCGAGCCGTTTGGGGTTGAAACCCTCGGGCCGTGGGGTCCGAGTGCCCATGGCCTTTTCCGTGACATCTCAAAACGGCTATTTGACACTTCCCGTGACCCAAGGGCTGGTTTTTACCTCGGCCAGAGGCTAAGCATTGCCATACAACGTGCCAATGCGGCCAGTCTCTTGGGTACATTACCAGTCGACAGCGATGCGGATGAATTTTTCGACGCTATATTTTAGTTTGTAAATAGTTCTAGTTAAGTTAGTATATAATTTTGTTTTCTATCGAATTAGTTATATGTTATTTACACACTTGTACATAATATGTGTAATGTTTAATAAAATGACAAATCTGTCTGCCTCATTATCTATACATATAAAAAGTATATGGTCAAAATGGACCAATTTCTTAGAAATTTCTTCTCAAATAAACAATACTAGAACCTTTTTTATACAAATTTTTTTTTTTAACAATTTTTCCGTCGATGAAATTAAGCATAGATTGGAATCATCCCTCATTTCGATATGTGCGCACATTATGAAGAATCACACTGTATTCAAAAAAGGTTCTATATTCAAAAAAAGGTTCTATATTAAAAAAAGGTTCTATATTCAAAAAAAGGTTCTATATTCAAAAAAAGTTCTTTATTCGACTTACGACAAAATACAAAAGTTGGTCTCGATTGCTTAATTTCTTAGATCTTCTACTTAATGAAAATCGTAAATTCACTGACGGACAACGCACAGCCATAAACTATATCTAACGAAAATGAGTAAGAACTAAGAAATTATTTTTGAAAATTCATTTCCCAGTCCTATACTAATTTGTATACCTATTTGTACTCACGTTCTCGAAATCGGCTCTATCGATTTCAATGATAGTTGCAAAATAGGGGTTTTTACGGGGCGAAAAATCGATCTAGCTAAGTCTCATATCTGGGAATATTAGTTTTCTCCGTATTTTCATCTGAGCAGAGCTCGGAAATTTTGATACAGCGCCCAAGATTTAGAACGAGCTACGCTACTGAAAAATTGCCTATGTCCTTGCCCTACCCTAATTGCGTAACTTATTTTTCGTAAACGATTATTAAATTAGTTTCATTTTGACAGTTCGACAACATTCATTGCGTTATTTACGTTGTTGAGCAGATTTTTTTTCCAACTTATGAAGCAATGGATTAGCAATCTGTTTCAAATCGAAACAAATTGTGATTGATCGTGCATTACGCAATTAGGGTACTGGTCCCATAGACTGTCTGTCTAACGATCGATTCGTTTAGGCGTGAGAAGGTAATAGTGAGATAAAGTTATTTCCGAATTCATAATATTAGTATGGATCTATGTATAAATACCGACTTACCAGTACTAAAATCGAGCAGCATATGCGTCAAATTAGGACACTTCGCAGCAAGCTCGTGAAGAACGGTGTGCGTGATCAGTTCTATAGGCAGCTCAATGTACCGCAAAGAAGGGCCAAACCTGATCGATATTAGTGCTAGAAGGGACTCCAGTGATCCTGAAAATCGAAAGAGATTTCAGTGATTAATTAATCATGAAGTAATTTATGCCTAAAAAATTAGAGCTAAAAAGTAGATAAATATAGATTTGGGGTATTTCATTTCATATATATTGTATTTAATACCATCTTTAGACTAGTGGACGAACTATTTTTAAAATGATAACTTCTCTGCTTAACCCTTTGTTGATTTTGGCGCGATAAAAGTTATTTCAGCATTTGTCGCCATGCTACTAACGCCATCTATTTGTAACTTTTGAAAGTATTATGGTATTATGTCAACATCACAGATAATAAAAAATAAAATAAAACCTTATTCGATGGGGTTGCAACGTAACAAAACATGTCTTATATGGTAGAAAATTATTAATTCTAAGTGGTTCTAATTTTAGACTCGTCTAACTACTAATTTTAGGGGTTCTATTTATAGATTGTGAACCTACCAACATGTAATCCTGAGATTTCTGGTCGTAAACTGACGTGGGTCCATAGTTTTGTATCGTAGGCGATCATGCGCCATCTTTTGCATACCGTCGCCATTCGACATATTTCTCGATGTGTTAGATACGAAAATATATTCAGTAATACTTTGTCAGGTAACTTCTCTATAGTCTGAAACAAAATAGGAAGCACGTTAGGTTATTTAATACTTCTAATCATTTGTCATTCGTTGGTGGCTAGCGTTGTGACTGCATATTGGCACCTTACCGTTAGAAATTAATGATTATCTCTCACATCTGCAGATATAAGTAGAGTGGAGTAGTTTAAAGTGTAATATCTAATTAAATCAATGTCATTAAATGTCATTTCTAATATTATAATAATATATCCTAATGCATTCTTATTCCGCCCTATTTGAAAAAGTATTGATATCTCTAGTGTTAAATTTACGCACGGACTGTCCTTAAAAATATGTAAACATAATCTAAACAATAACAAGAACACATTTACATAAAATTACCGTGTTAGCGAATGGGCTCCTGACTTGCCCGCCTTCAGTCAAGTAAACTTGACTGGCTTCCAAAGCCAACTGCCCCCAAACATCAGTCGGGATATCCATAACGAATTTTTATACTACACACTAAATAAATCACGAAAAATACATTAAAATATACGATTTTCTAGCCGAAATCTTTCCGGATTTACTTGATACGCACGTAAACTTCGACTCGAGCGCATAAATGGAACGCTCAGGTTAATTTTGGAACCATCCGGGATTGGGCGAAAGTGAGCGTGTACGATTTATATTTCAGCAATTCGTTGATTATTTACTCTTTAAAATAAAATGACACGATATGACTGGAGAAATGCGTACAGCTGCTAATGACGATGTAAGTTTTAAAATTAATGGTGACGGCTTTTGATATTTTATATCATTTAATAAAAATTTGGAAAGCGGGAAATTTGAAAGCTCTGCGTAGCACGAAGTTGGAATTCAGATCTTTGTACTCATGTACTTTGAAGGTATAATAAAAAAAATCGGCAGGAGTTTTTGTATTTTAGATTAGTTAAACGGACTTCTATGTCTTTCTCTTAGGAATATAAATAGAAATAGCTATAGTTAATGGAGATACCGATTTGGATTTCTTCTGCTGTAATATGTAGCCAAGTGCGTCAACACCATAGACCAAGTTTTCTATATACATAGATGCATTATATGTCACTACGCGCCCTTTGGTCGAGCAACATTGTATGCACCAGTGAGATAATTTAAATCGCTAAGGAATAATTTAATTTCATAAATCTTTTATAGAATTTGCATTTAATTTGTGCAGAATTTACCAATTTCTATTTTTCTCTCTAGCTGTAGTTCTAGTGGGTAAAGTCCAAATTGACTGTTGGATGGGTCATATTAGAGACGACAGATACCCAACTCATAATCATCATCGTAAGAAATTGGACTCTCCAAAGGCAATTCTATTGTCTTAGGGGAAGCAAAAAATAATGCTAATCGCAGCTGCCTTATTCATAGACCCTCGCTTTCAAATTAATCAACACAACACATCTGAGATGTCTCAAAATCATCTTTTAATCTTGTTGTCAAACAATCAATCGTCTTTCAGTCTTTGTCCTCGATCAACGCAACTGTATAACCGTGCCACATATAATATAATACCCGTGCCGAGGTGATAGCTATGTACAGACGCCAGCACATCAAGCTACCACAATCTGTCAAATTTATTTAATAGATTTTCAACTTTATCGGTAGTTAGTATAAGGTTTAAAGTTGATTGGGAAAATTTGACAGTTTCGGGTAGCTTGATGTGCTGTCGTCTGTACAATGCAATGTATTGTCTGAATGTCTGTGCAGACTTGGCAAGCATGGCGGTATTTCCTGGATTGTGACTCAGTTGCCGATCTGTTTGTGTATAATTCCTGTTAATATATTGTTTTTCGGCTCGTGTAAGTGAGCATTGTATTAATTTCAGTCATTCATGAGCAAAAGATCGCGCGTTGTGTGGATAGATCGTTTTATTCCATTATTCGTTCTGTTACATTATTATTATTAGATAGAATCAAGTCGTATAGTTGATTTTATTACTGCCACAATTTGTTTGGATTCCTGTGACAAAAATAAATCATCTGTTTGTACAACTTTCACTTGTATTAATTAGCTGTTAAGAGCGAAAGTTGATTAAAACAGTTTGGCGGTAAATTGTCGGCAACACGATTACATGCCATTCCTAATTTGAAATCACGTTGTAACATCATGTCTATCAGATCAATTTCTACAGTAATAACATTTTAATTATAATGCCAGACTTATAACTAATCTGAAACAGATGTAAAACGAGTTTTCGACGAAAATGTATGTCTTGTCTCATTCGCGAAGCTTCCACAACTCTACCAAAGGAATAGATTTCAAATTGCCTTCGAAAGATTTCCAAAGAAGGAATGCGTCCAAAAATGTTTGAACTTTAAAAATGAAGCTTTTATAAATAAACAATACAAAACCTTGATTATTTTTAACGTGGCAGCAAATAGGACATCTGCTAATAATTGTGTGATATAAACTGCAGTTCTGACACAAAATTCACCAAATGTAACGATGATTGCATATCTCGATCTAAATATGATTTCGCGATACAAATCTGAACATGGTACGTCAATATTGTGACGTCGAAAAGCCAAAGGTGTAATGGAAGTGGCGCCAATCTAATCCGTTTGGAAATAAACAGATGTATTTCTACGAATTTAGAATTAGTCTCCACATTTACTAATAGACTAAGATGAAGATGACGCAAGTAAGTGAATGGAAGAAAAACAAAACAACTCTATTGCAATCTTGTGCTATTCAAGAGATTGATACTGAATGGCTAATGAAACTCAGGAATGATTTGAAAACAAAAGCCTTCCATATTCAAATTTCTGCACTTGTCAAAAGATTCACAATCACTGCACATCCTTAACTTGTTTATGGTCCAAGCATTACCTTCCTCCTCGGTGGAGTAGGTGGAGGTTTCGGCACGTAGGAACCTAGCGTTTGTGATTCCTCATCCTGCATTATCGAATATTAATTATTGTTTATGCACTTTTCTTAATAGCTTGCACACGACTGATAGCCTGCTTATAATCACAACAAGTAATTGTTTGGCACAAATCAATCTAACGTCATTGTTACTCAGATTATTTTTAGGGTGTCAACCTGTCTATAGCTTATGCTATATATGCTGATATAATGAAATGGGGCATTCCCCTATATGTACTACAGAATAGACTTATGATACGATGTGTTTTTGTTTCTATGCTGATAGCCCGATAGTATTTTTTTTTAATCTTATTGTTATCATGGGTTTCATCGATGAACCATAATTATAATCTTTATATCTAATCTTTTGAACTATTTTCTAATGTTTTCTTTCGTAGAACAGCCTGAGATATAGATAGAATACTTTTTATTATTTACACCTTTCTAGATTTGTTGAACATTTTCTATTTTGTTTCGTACCCTTGTGAAAGGCCTACACTGTCCTCCCATACTTATTAACACTGTTATTTGAAAATATTGTAAAAGCCAATTATTTTTAAAAGAGTATCTAACCGTGGTGTTTCTTGCTAGCTCATCTCTATAGGAAACGACCAATTGGAACCGTGCACCTAGCTTCTGACGTTTCATAAGTGCATAGATAGGTTTATGTGAAATAATAGTAGATTGTTATACGAGGGGCTAAAATAACCCATTGTAACGAGGTAGTTTTACTCCCGAGCTTTAGCGAGGGAGTAAATAGAAATCGAGTTATAACGGGTTTTAGCGCCGTGTGTTACACTCTACTTTTCACTACGATTGCGTGAAAATAAAATAATCCAATACAATATTAAACAGTTTATTTTATTTTAAATGTACAATTTTGGATATTTAACGAGATGTTTTTTTCTAGCAACTTAATTTCAGTCCACTGTGAAGATGTTCTCACCAGATGATGACATTTTCAATGTTGTAAACTATATTACGGTCACCAATTCAATTCGTAATTACTTACTGAAAAATCCTAAAGATTTCGCGCCAATGCCTTTTTTATTTCTTCTGTAGCCGCAACGCAATGCACGCATTCTATCGAAGAGATAGCCGCATTTAGTTCCATTTTCAAAAATAAAATATTCTTCTTTTTTTTGTGAACCAGTAATGAGTCGAATCCATAATCATGATTATCCTACATAAGAATATAGACTTTTTCGTTTTTCAAGGCTCGTTGGAACAGACAAAAATTAAAAAGAAATTACTTTTTCCCCTAGAGCAAAAAATGCAATTTTTTCCCCGCTCTGGTACTCTACAATGACGGCCTTTTTGAGCAAGAGGAGTGAAAAATAATTTTATTTGACACCATCTCGATCTTTTTAAGACAACCTTTGTAAAGCTAGTTGTCATCGAAGGAAGAGCTTGATTGTCTATTAATAAATTATTTTTGATGTAGGGATAGCTTATCATCCTTTCCCATAGGGTTTTCAGCTCTCAACGCCAAACGATCAATCATTCAAACAATGTCTTCCTAACTCAAAGTGGTACTGACTTGCTGCAGCCGGTAAACGAACTAACAGACAGTATCTGTATTGGACGTTGTTTATTATATATTCTTGCAGATGTATAATTTCAAAGTCATAACAATTAGTCAATGCCTTACTAAAGATTTATGAAGACGATTTAGAAAAGATACACTATGGAGCCATCTGGTAAAACGCGCAGGTATGTTCCTTAGCTCATTTCGCATTTAAGATTAAAGTTATCTTGTTAGATCGAGCGAAAGACTCGCTCAATTATCTGCCTAGCCTACCCTTTTGTGAAATTCAAGAGTGGTGTTATGTATGTTATACATGAAAACTAAACCTTAACTGAAAGCGTTTGCATGGATGATATTGTTATTACTAAGCTTCTAAGTATTTTTATCAGGGTATTCTAAATAATGAGTGGTATGGTGTATATAATGAGATGGAACGCGTATGGTAATTAAAAATTTGGTACTCTGTGATACAGAGCTAATAATAGACTGTCACTTCCGTCGAACATCCGAGGTGATTAAGGGGTTCTTTTAGGAGCACTAAATCATCAACATAGTAACTTTAATTAACGACGAAATAATCTGTCAAGAACGTACTTTTAAAAACGGAGACTCTTATTGCGATGGACATTCTTAATGTTTAAACTAGAAATTGAAGTAGAATCATTGATCTTATAAAACAGAAAATCTCCTATTCATCATAATCATCATTTCAGCCGAAAGAGTCTTATTTGCGTGCAATAATTACAGCCATTCAAATAGATCAAAGTAAGGAACACATACATACTCGTAGGAACTACCTATCTAATGCATTGCATCTGCTGATTATGACAACTAATACAGCGTAGTCTAATCTAATGTGTAAACTAGATTTATTTCACTGTATCTGTTGGTATTATATTGGCTACATTTTCAGCAACAAATAGGATATTTCAAGTGATTGTGTTTATGTTTTTTCTGAAAACATGCTGTCGTCATAATCAAAACACCACGGTTTAATGTCTTTTTTCTTATTTTCAACAATATCAAACATCTGCTCTGTTTGAGTTCTGCTTTAAAATCTCTAGTTATGAGATTAATTATGAGGAAATTTAAAAAAATTAAGGATTAAGTGCGCGGCGTGTATTGAAATATGTACCTATTTAGGATAGGTTCATCGAAATATTTGTTAAGTCAAAATGGTGGCCTTCTGCTTGTTTGTAAAGATAAGAAGACAAGAAAAAAAGCAGCAGCAACATCCTATGGCATGGACTGATGATGAAAAGGTACATGATTAGATTCGATTTAGAAGTTTGCAAACTAGTGGAATGAAGATGGTTAATCGAAATGATGATTCACGATATTTAAAACTTAAAACACGAGTCAATCTAATTACACCCTAATGAATCAGTGACCGTCACCCAGTCAGAGATTATTTAAAACTCTGTTCCTCACTGTCGTCTTTAATTACAGGCTTAACTAAATAGGGAATGACTAATACCTATAGCTTTTTATTTTACCACAATTTGGTTTCATTTATTTAGATGACTTTCTATTTGTTACTGGTATTCAACAGTAATTAATTTATTACTGTTATATTATTACAATAATTACCATTATCTGTTTCCTGCGAAAACTGGACCCAAAGTCATCTCTGGTGATCGCCATCGCAGCGGTGTCCACATTCAAGATCCCCCACGAATCCATGGTTGTTGCTCAAAGTAACTCTCCACAAACAAAAAAGTCCTTCGTATCACTGTATCCTTCAAAACACTCACAAATCCAGTTGGCGCGAAAATTCCATATAACAAAGTTTGAACTAGTTAACTCCACAAGTTTCCCGTCATGTCGCCTGTCTGTCCTTCTTAACCGTCTGGTACAAATGCGAACCGCTGTGTAAAGTTATAATGTAGCAGATGTACGTATAGGCTGTCAGATATTTCAATTGGCAGGCCAAAATAAGTACGGCATTTTGCTTCAACTGGGCGCAGTCAGACGGTGCGGTTGCCAAGAAGATTCGTATTGCAATCGTGTCACAGTAACTACGGTAGATGTACGAGACCGTCAAACATCAGCTGCCGACTGATTCAATGCTATGTCAACGCTATTTAGTTAAGAAAATTTTGCAGGAAATCGTGAATCTGCGTTAACACAAGAATGCTGATAATTATCAATTTGCTGTGCAATTTTAAATAAAACCGTAATTAGATTGAATTTTTCATTGAGTTTTTATGTTGCTGTTGGGTGATATCCAAATAATCAGGAGTTATGTTAGTATTGAACTATTGATTCATTTATGTAAGTGTTTGTAGAATGGTATTTGGACCTAGTTACATGTAAGTAGGTGTAGGCATAATAGTGTGAGTCTTTAAAAATGTGCAAATATCGAAATGAGGGAATCTGTGCTTAATATAAACAACGGAAAAAATATTTCTTTAAGTCTAAAATTTTTGAATTGAAAACTTCTTCAAATCAAATCAAATCAAACTTTATTTGTGTTTCTTTTTTTTTCACGTTGCACATTTTTGAGATGAGAAAATTGAACTCGCGACACCATTACCGACACCTCATTTTTGTAAACGCGATTGTGCTCTTTATTTAGATAAGGTTACGGACCAATGTTCTATATAAGTATTTTTCTTCCACCAAGGCGATATTGTTCAAGTTTTCACTTCTGTTGGCATTCCCGGAGTGCAACTGTTTATTTTATTTTTTAAGGAATTTTTAAAAAAATTGTAACAATACAGTGTAACTTTTAAACTAAACGATCTAATGCGATGAAACAAACTCCATAATGATTGAAAGTAATTAGGCGTCCTCATGAAAATTGTGGAAATATACTACCTTCATTTGAAAATAAACATGTTTTTTTTAGCAAAAATCTGTTTTTATTTCATCAGTTATTACAGTAATCTTAAAAATTTTCATTATGAAGCTAAAAAGAACAATTTTTTTTTTATATATATAAATTTTTCCCTACAATGTGCACATATTGAAAAAATGAGGGACATTTCGATATGTATACTATTTCCTACATCGATTCCCTGAACGTACCTACATCTATAACTATAGTTAAAAAAACATTGAGATAAAAGTTCTAAACCAAAGTTACTAAACGTAAATACAATTGTCTTGCTAAAAAATCATTAGAAGATAAGTCTTGAAACCTAGTTAGTTTTAGCGCGATTGTGGTAGAAAACAACGAACGGTATGTGGAACTTGGATATAAAACATTTTTATACAGCTGGTAACATTAAAACTCCTTAGAAATCATTCAATCACTCTACTGTTCTATGTTCACTCCAGTCTCGGCTGTTTCTGTCAAACTGACAGCTGATTGGTTTGATTGATGACCGGTCCGTCCGTTCGTTTAGTCCAGTCATTCGTCGTTCATCATAAAATCTCGTCGCAAAATCGCATTGTTTTGCAAGCAATGTTCTTTGGCGGGGTGTCAATGATATTCGTAAAATATTTCTAGTGCGCATAATACAGAAATATTATTTGTGAAACTTTGGCGACCTACAAGCCTTTGTTTAAGAAATATCTGAGACAGATAAGGACAATATCGGTCAGACGTGCTCAGTCTCAATGTAGATTAGTTCGTCTGCTCTCGGGCATCTTGCTTTATCTCAGAACTCGGAAATGCGAACATCTCCAGTGTGCTGATTATATTCAGTTCATCGCGTGAAATTGTATCCGCCGGTTGTTTTGACGATGCATCGGTAGTACTGGCAGGTTGATAGAGCATTGAAAAAAAAGTTGCACCGGGTTTGTGGACTTTTGAAAACGGAACTATTTTTATTCAGAAAAAAATTTACCGCGGAAAGTTGCAATGGCGGGCTATTTACCAGAATACATGTACACTCTTGTGGATCAGCTCGACGAGCATCCATGGCTTTTTGCTGGCCTAGCATCTATCCTGGTCGGTCTCAGCGGTGTTTTACCGCTGCTCATCATTCCACTGGACGCGACAGACAGCTTCACCGATGGCCGTGAGTATTTTTGTTTACTTGCGTTATTTTTTCGACCATGTGTTTGCTATTTTTAGATGTTTCAAGTCATTATGCATGGTAGTGTGATACCAGCGCATGCGCTGTCTGGCATATGAAATAACTATGTTTCGTAAACAAAAGAATTAGAATATATATTTTATAGACCTAACAAGTTAGCAGAAAGTGATATCATTCCTACAAAACAGATTTGTTGAAGAAACTCTTATTAGTAAAACAAAAGGCACTATTTTTGCAGTTGTTAATAAAACCAGCCAGCATCAACAAGAATCTGAATATCCTAAAAATATTAAGAAAAAATATTTGATAAAGAAACTTCTGTACCTTCTGTAACTTCTTCTTCTTCTGTCTGTAATTTTTATGGTGTACATAATAAAGAATATTCTATCTATCTATCTTGATATTCTTATAGTTATCTAATCTTAATTGTGGACTATGCGGTAAAAGCTTCAAATATAACTGCTAAGTCCTGTTTTTTTTTTAAATCCAAAATCAGAAACAAAACTGTCTGTTATGATCAAACCATTAACATAAAATTGCTAAAATAAGTTTAATGATGTCTGATAATTTTATGCTTAAATTACAAACTGGTTTTTTAAAATCTATTATTAATTCTTACATAACTTACAATATTTTATTTATCTTCCATAGCTACCTATTAGCCTAGAATATTTTTATGTGAAATTGACTTGCAAGTTCTGTTATTAATTTATTTTTATTGTTACAAATCTTTCTAGTTAAGTTAACAAATCTCCGCCTTAATTTTGACACTTTTAAGATCAAACTATTTGGTTATAATATTCATTTTAAACGTCCCACCCGTCTGCTAGTATTCAATTACCTGTCCAGCTAAATCAGGAAATCATGCCTTTATTTTATCTATGTACCTACCCAAATGTAATACTAGCTGACCCGACAAACATTCCCCTGCTAAGATTTCAATAGTTCATAGAAAAATCCCATAGAAAAAACGACATTCAGTTATACCTGAATTCAGGGGCGGATTTTGAATTTGTGGGGCCCTGGGCTAATACTGCTTAGGTGCCCTACCTAATTACCCAACTAATTGCCATTTTGACAAGAAACTGTTTTCTGTAGTGATATAGGTATATGTAATGTAATATATGTTAAGTACAGGAAGAAAGTAGGAAAACAAAACATTTTATTCATTTATTAAAACATTATTTATTGCAAAATAAATTGACAGGTTATAAATGGTTATGTTATATAAATTATAAAGCAACCTTTCTGCATTTTTGTGCTGCAAATTCTTTTATTTGGTCATCGCTCTGTAGGTCCTTTGTTAAATCGCAATTTATCGAAAGAACTGATATATGATTTGGTCGATAGTTCAATATTGTTGTCCTGTATTTGTTTTCTATATACGACATCCTGGAGAAAGAATGCTCCGCTTCACAGCTAGTGATCGGTATCGTTAAAAAATCTTTAAGATGGTATAGCAGTTTGGGAAAACATCAACAAGTTTCTTTTCATAAATTAGCCAAAAAAATTCACTGCAAGAGATAGTTTTTATTATTGACAATATCGTCTATTGGTTTCAGTTCGGTTGGGGGCCCTCTGTATTCGCAGGGCCCTGGGCTGCAGCCCAAAAAGCCTTTAAGTAGATCCGCCCCTGCCTGAATTTGAAAATTTACTGGAAAGCTTTTCCAATTTTTATTTCCATAAAAACCTAATTTAAATAACAAACATAAAAAAGTAGCAATACCAAGATAAAGATCATTTATTTGTCCAAAACATTACACACACATTGCATGCGAGATGTTACAATTAAATTATATCACAGTCATGTTTTGCCTTAACAGCGTACAAACATAAGTAGGTAGGTTATTATATTTAATCAATTCATTATAAACTTATCTATTATTATTAACAGTCCAAATTAAAATATACTACAGAATAATGTCAATAACTCTTAATATTATAATAAAATTAGTCAATTTAATGTCAAAGTAATTAGAAATACACAATTACAAGAATTAGATTAATTGGACCCTGTTAAGCAGAATAGATCCAACCAATATTTTGTTAGTTTTGAGTAAATGCGATTTGAAGTTTAGAAGTGTGAACAAAATAACAGGCCAAGCTATAATCATCTGGTCGTTTTTGTTAGGGCAATGTCATCAGACCGCCAGGATCTTTTGTGCAAATATAAAACTCGATGTGTAGATTCTCGTCATGTACGTAACTCAATTTTATAAAAAATGTTGGTTGGATCTATTCTGCTTAACAGGGTCCAATTCATCATTCAGAAATTCATCAGTACGTCAAAGAACAGAATTTAATTTTTAGGGTTCCGTTAAAAAACGGAACCCTTATAGATTCGTCATGTCTGTCTGTCTGTCTGTCTGTCTGTCTGTCTGTCTATCTGTCTGTCTGTCTGTCTGTCTGTCCGTCCGTATGTCACAGCCACTTTTTTCCGAAACTATAAGAGCTATGCTGTTGAAATTTGGTAAGTAGATGTATTCTGTGAACCGCATTAAGATTTTCACACAAAAATAGAAAAAAAACAAATTATTTTGGAGTTCCCCATACTTAGAACTGAAACTCAAAAATTTTTTTTTCATCAATCCCATACGTGTGGGGTATCTATGGATAGGTCTTCAAAAATGATATTGAGGTTTCTAATATCATTTTTTTCTAAACTGAATAGTTTGTGCGAGAGACACTTCCAAAGTGGTAAAATGTGTGTCCCCCCCCCTGTAACTTCTAAAATAAGAGAATGATAAAACTAAAAAAAATATATAATGTACATTACTATGTAAACTTCCACCGAAAATTAGTTTGAACGAGATCTAGCAAGTAGTTTTTTTTTAATACGTCATAAATCGTAAACTTATCGTTACTTGCTGCTACGGAACCCTTCATGGGCGAGTACGACTCGCACTTGGCCGCTTTTTTATATAAATACCTCGATTACTGGCACACCATGTAACATACAACTCTACATACATCAAAAGCATAAACATATCTGCATAAACTCAAGGTAAAAGTTGAAGTTGATAAAAATAGCTTCCTGTACCCATACAGAATAATAATAATAGTCAGACTTTTATAAAAAAAACTCGAGTCAATGAGTCAACAAACTTATTGTTTTTATTACTTTACTTTACTGTTTAATTAAATATTTTTGTAGATATTTTTAGGCTTATTATGAAATTGTAATGATTATATTTATTTAAAATTAAAAATAAAATAAATTATTAAAACACAAATATAAAATATATAATTTGAAAATATTTAGTTTATTTATAGTTCTATGAAATTTTCCTGTTATTTAATATGCAGCTAGTATCAGTAATTATATAATAATATCAAACATCTTTCAAACTGCATCCAAAATCCACATTCACCCAATCACATAACAATAAAATCGCCCACATAACCCTCTACCATAAACAATACACTATATATATTGTAACCTGCAATACACACACAAACTAGTAAGCCAGTCTATGTTTACAACACAGCACTCACTGTACAGGGGCTATTGACTTATTTTGTTTACACCGCTGCGTGAGAACCATTGTTTTGTCTGTCTGATAGCTACTATGCTTTCTTGTTTGTTGATAATAGTTGATTCAACTTCCTTTTGAGTATGTTGATGAGTTTCTTCTCTTATGTTGGTTGTTGCAACAACATCTCTGCTTCACACCAACATCTTTGCCGCCCCCCGCCAATATTTTATGGGGATGCGCTAAGTTAGCCCGCGAAATTAAATTTTTATCAAAATTAAAATTTTGACAGCAACATATTAATCAAATTGTATCGATCGATAATGCGCCAATTCAACAGGGGCGCCAAAACTGTTGTAAAAAAGAAAAAATAGAAAATTATAAATGTGCTGCGCGTCTCATTAATTGCAAAGTTGCGGTGTGCTGGGTGGTGCACTTGTCTGCTACGCTTGAATTTGTCGCCCCCTGAAGTTGGCGCCCGGGGCACGTGCCCCGGTTTGCCTCCCCTAGATCCGGTACCCTAATTGCGTAATTCATTTTCGTAAACAATTTCGCGAAATTTGTTTCATTTTGACATTTCAACAACATTCATTGCGTTATTTACTTTGTTGAACAGATTTTTTTTTTCTAACTTATGAAGCAATGGATTAGCAATCTGTTTCAAATCGAAACAAATTGTGATTGTGTTGTATTACGCAATTAGGGTACGGGTAGTAACAGGTTTATTTGCAAAGTCTAAATAGATTTTTGCTCTTACTGGAGAGCACTCTGTGAAGCAGGTGTAAAGGTGCTCTCATTATCATTCTACAAAAATAGAATATTATGTTTCTTTGCTATTATTAGGTACTGCCTCAGACCAGATCCCGATAATAATAACAGTATCAGATGTGGTTACGCAGGTTGTACAACCTCTAAACTGGTTGTTTTGTAGGTCAAATAGAATATGGCTATTTGACGAAGCCACATAATAAGGTTCGAAATAGTTTTGTTTATTAAATAGAATAATTGTTTGAATGTTGTTAGTATCTGAAAAAAAAAGAACCTGGCAGTGGGCAAAGCTAATTAACTTAGCCATAATCTTAAAGTAATGACTGCTTATACTTAAGCTTGGCGTGTTTCACACGCTTTTTTCTATTCTATTCTAAATATAAAATGCTGCTACTGTCTAAAAACAGGTCCATGGACCTCTAATTATCTAGGAGTTGATTGACCCGATCGCGTCATCTTTTTCAGTAATTGCACACTCCATTGGCTCTGATTCAATTTGAGAATCTTTCAACCGTTTTCCCGTGTTAAATTGTATTTTCAATTCATTTCAAAGTTAAATTGTTCATTGTAACAAGTGCTATTTCTTTGGTAACAATTACAGCACCTAGTCGCGACTCCAATTTTGCATCATTCCTTTGCTTTCGATTTCAAAACATAATGCTCCCATTTTGTAATCAAAAACTGCAAGTGCAAGCAGAGTAACACTTCACGCCACTCTACATTACCACCCCGCCTGCCAATGTGATCGACCTCTTCCTGTGCAATGGTAATAGGTATACGCAGTAAAATACTATCGGTTAGTCAATGACAGAGAGGTGCTATGTCTGCAAGGATAAAAAACACAATCTCGTCCGTAGAAGGTGCACATTCGAAAATTCTATCTCCAATACCTGACGATTTTTCGTTAAGTCCTCCCAAGCATTACAAAAGCTTAGAAGTCCAGTTTCAACTCAATACTTGAATCGCTGCGGATCTCCCAAGAGCCTCTTTGTTTCTACTCTTTTTTTATGTGCTCTTCGGAGTTCATTTTTATGAAAAGAGAGAACTCCGAAGTAAAACTATAAGCGTTTAATAATAGCTTCCTTTAATAATATTTAAATGAGAAAAGAAGTAGTAGCGTAGCACTCAAAATACACGAAAGCGTCTGTCAACGCATCATTGTTATCCAAGCGTGCACAATAAAAGCTGACGGCAGAGGCAACTGCAGCCGTCGACACGCGTCGACAGCTGCAATTGCCTCTGTCGTCAGCAGTTATTATGCCGTTGACGCGTGCCACTCGTGTGTATGAGAACGTTTATTTGCACTCGAGGTGACCGATTGAAATGTGTATGTCAAGCCCTTGACTTTGCAAGAACAAAATATGGCGATTTTATTAGCGCGGCGATGGCAATCTAAATGGACTCGACCCAGATCTCGGCTACGTGTTTGGCGCCATCACTAGCGTCCATCAGTTCCTGCAACGTGCAGACGACAGGACACGGAGGACACGATATAAAGTGTCCTATCGTTTGTAACTGCACCACATTTACACTCCCAAGGCGGAGTCGTCTCCGAATCTCCACCTGAACAGGTTTTCCTTGCTTCCTTGCTTCGGCCAACCAGGGTTTGGAGTCTGTTTAAAGTCTTGACTTGACAAGACCAGGTTAGCCAAGGTAACTCGTGTCCAGGTGGGACAAGCGCTTTCTCGCCACAGCTTCAGTCTTTCTTTTGATCGTTCGCCAGTGAGTAGGACGCTGTTTCGGCTTTTCAGCCTTTGTGGCACAAAGATGTTGTCGTGCAAAGGTTGTCGTGTGTCGGAGACTATTTCGGCTCTTTCGCTGGAGCTATCACCGCTCTGCGAACTTCTGGTGGCGCTATTCCTGCTAGTGGATATAGCATTTGTACAGGGGTCGGTTTTAGACATTCAGTGATGATCGATGACGTTTCATTCAAAGCTGTATCCACTTTTGTTTCGTCGAATAGTACTATGATTCTATAGCAACTCTTCGTTTCGCGGTAACTGATATGTACATTACTGATGTATCATCAAAATCTACCTATTAATTAGCCCAGGTCGGCCAGGTTGGCGTATGAACCTGATAAAACCACATTCAAGACCCACACGTCCTCCGGTTTTCTTGGATTTACTTAGCATAATTTTTCCTTAGTGCAACAGTCCTCATCTGCCTAGCCTTTTCCCAACTATGTTGGGGTCGACATCCAGTCTAACCGGACGCAGCTGAATACCAGTATTTTACATGGAGCGACTGCCTATCTGACCTCCACAACCCAGTTACTGAGTATCACGACACTGTGGAAAGATTGGTTGTCAAACTTTTGGACTTCTGACTACCTGTAACGACTGTCAAAGATTTACGAATGGCGAATGACAGCCGCGACCAACGGCTTAGCGTCCTTTCCGAGGCACGGGGGGTCCACGAATCGACCGGGGCAAGCGTATCTAGCTTCGATCGACCCATGCGATTGTTATCATTTAGCCAAAAATGATCTCCGGTTTTTCACACTCGTTCTCTAGAGATAAAGGTTCATTTCGATGCTCAGATACCCTCATATCTGAGTCGTGGTTATCACGCGAAGATAACACGATTTATTTTAGAATTTTAGATCACAAGCATCCAATCTTGCAACGTTCGTCAATATGTTACGAAATAAGTAACTTCAAACGGTTTAGCAATATTTGACAGTCGACTGGTTAGCAAAAAACACTCGAGATTAAAATGTTTGACGAAATCGGAGCGTTCACTTTCCTGAAAAAAAGAAAACAACTATTAATGAAGTATTGCTCCTTGAGAGGAGGACAAGAGGGATTTTTAATTTAGCACAAGCCATAAATCAATTCTGCAAATGGAACAAAATCGTAAAAAATTGGTTAACCCAAAAACGCAGTTCTTATTATCTATATCAGGCGAAAGAAAGCATGGCTAAAATTAAAATATACGTCCTATGATATGCACTATTTAAGACCGGTGGTGGCCAGTGTCTATTTGCATTTCCTCTTAGAAGACTGGTTGGCATTGAAACCAGTTGTTTCATATATATCTAAATAAGGTAATACTGTTAGTAAAAACTGGCATCTACTCCTCACCTTTACATAATCTTCACCGCAACCACCTCGATGTATCTGGCCCATAAATCACCCTTGCAAATCATACAAATGTGTAAAATACATCTTAGATTGTATGCACCCGGAATCGAGAGATATGGGTCAATTTATAGCGGGCACGCGAGTTGAATAACCTGCTAGTGTTGATGCACAATACTGCAATCCTTCTTGGACATGTAGCATTATAGTGCCAACTAAAATATGCGATAACAATGCAACTGGAATTGTGGTTACACACAGGACAGGTGATAGATATGAAGAAGGGAACTTGGGGGATAAAAATTAAAATATTGTTTCCGGATCAGAAATGAGTAACTACATAAGTACCGCCGGTGATCGAGAAGATAAGCAAATCGATTGTCTTGGAATTAGCGTTGTCATCTCTAAAAATCAGAAAATCGGACTTACCTGCTAAAAAAGCCGGACTTTTGAGTCCCACGGCCGGACGGACGCCAAAAAATAAAGGATTTTGGCAAAAAGTTCAATAAAACACATATTTTTTATAAGAAAGTTTTAATCGGTATTGTCATTTTCATTTGCATATTTTTCTTTGGTAGAAACGTGCTTTAAAAGCTCAACCTCCTTAATAATTTTATCATAAAAGATTTTGCAAAATTACATGTCATAAATTAAATTCCACAATTAAAATTTTTGCAATAGTTTCCGATTTAAATCTGTTTCTTTGTTTCGTCCATTGCTGGCCTATTAAAGAGAATAAAAAGCCGGACGCAGTCAAATTGGCCCGGATAAGATGTCAAAAAGCCTAACACTGTCCAGCTTTATCCGGACGGATGGCAACTCTACTTGGAATAGGCATGTGATGCGGAAGAATGTCTTAGCAGTCGAGCAGGGGAGACCAAAGAAAAGATGGATGGACTGTGGGAGGATGATATGGCCAGGGCTTGATGTCGACTGGAAGAGATGCTTCGAAGGAGAAGACGATGTTGTGACAACTCCGAATAAATCGATATAAGGGTAGAATGATGATGAAGATGATGACGTCATTGCATAACATGTTAAAACCATTAGGCCTGATGAACTTGAATTTGGGCTTTGGGCGTATCAATCAACTGAGCCTATCACATTCCACTGCTGGACATAGGCCTCTCCCAAGCTTCGCCACAACACCTTGTGCTATGTGCGACGTTAACTTATTAATTTTAAGGTCGAACCTGAATAAGTTAGAACTGGGTAAGCGAGAAAACTATATCATCATCATCATCATCATTTTAGCCGAAAGACGTCCACTGCTGGACATAGGCCTCCCCCAAACACCGCCACTTCGACCGATTCTGTGCTTTCCGCATCCAGCGGATTCCTGCGGCCTTCACAAGGTCATCGGTCCATCTTGTGGGAGGCCTTCCAACGCTACGTCTTCCGGTACGTGGTCGCCACTCCAGAACCTTTCGACCCCATCGGCCATCCGTTCTGCGAGCAATGTGCCCTGCCCATTGCCACTTAAGTTTGGCAATTCTTCGGACTATGTCGGCTACCTTGGTTCTCCTGCGGATCTCTTTATTTCTGATTCGATCACGTAGGGAAACAGAAAACTAAATTAATGAGAGTAATTGCCAGGTCCCATCATTTTAACCCTCTAGTGAAAGACAGAAACCTCTATAAGAGAAAGTAGATTATCACGCGTGGACCTCTATAACTGAGACTGCTAATTGTCTATACCTCTATAAGCGATAGTCGAGCGTAATTAAACATCTATTATTTATGACTCATTCTTAAATTTCGGGAACTAACATTGTTTTTGTTCTTCTCAACCTTTCCCAACCAGAAACCAGAACCCAGCCAATCCAAATATGGCGAGGGGGGTAATGGCTGATCTTTGCGTTATGCTCGTGAACGGGTGCTGCTTGTGGTGACTGGTCGTCTTGCTGATCATGGTTTTGTTATTGTAACTAGTAACTAACTGTTTATTTATTTTACCTCGATGGTCCTAGTTTATCATTTATAATAACTTCCAATTATAGCTTTAAATAGCTTTATGTAAGCGGGCACGCCCTTTATACCTGGAGGCTTTTATTTAGATACGAGCATTTAGTTCTGTTTACGTTTATTTTTTATTTCTGCTTGAGTATAGTTCTCGATGTTTTTGGTTGGTATATTGGCGTGTGCTAGCTGACATATGGCGAATAATTTATCATTTAAATTATGTTTTGTGTTGCATAATGAACTTACATTATGCATTTTGCATACTATTGTATAGAATCATTTTTTCTAACTTGAACAGACAGCTGTGCTGCTGGGGAGTTTGTTGCGCCACTTCTTCTTCCCAGCTAAAGGCACTAGGAAGTGGTGAAGGGTGGGCGTTTTGGGGGACTGTCTTATGTAATTTTGACGTTCGAAAAGTGCTGATTCTCAGCCTAGTTTGAATAAATGACTTTATTCAATTCAACCAGAACCTCTATAAGTGAGAAAGACCGCTCCTGTACCTCTATAAGCTAGAAACTCGAGAAAGTGAGAAACTTCTATATGCGAAAAAGTGATCGCGATCCCTTGACCTCTCGCTTATCCAGGTTCGACTGTAATAACAATGTTATTTTTTAGCATACTCGTAAATCCCTTGTGGGGTTGTAGCTAGTAGGTCAGTGTTTATCAATTTCACAGCTCAATACGTTTATTTATGTCTCAGCTGCGTCCGCGAGATAAGCGGTAATTTACCCTATACTGTTGAGTACCCTGTGGATGATTCAGTGTCGTTATAGTGCCTTTAATGCAATACACTTATGATCATTTATGTTATGGTTATCGATGCTAATTGATTACACCTCTTGATTCTTCTTCAGACTCCTATCCTAGGTCCAGCAAAACTTTCATTTGTTTTAACGCACTAATCTCTGTAACTACCAGTCGGATTTGGTAGCCCAACTCTTGAGGAAAATTATAGGCTATTTTTAACCGACTTCTAAAACGAGGAGGTTATCAATTCGGATGTTATATGTATTTTTTTTAAATGTATGTTCGGTCATAACTCCGTCATATATCGGGTGATTTTTTTTACCGTCTCGAAATTTTTACAGGCTGTTCTACCCATGAATATAAACAACTTTCACCATGGGAGCAACTCTGAAATCACGAAAAACAAATCTAATGTTTATACAAAAGTTCAATACCTACTTGACCAAAATGTATGAAACAGCAGATTTTTATTTCGTGATTTAAGATAACCAAAGGTAAACAAAAAAAACCACGTGACGAGACAGCTGTCAAGTAACCGACTAAATGTAATACCTGTACTTCAGTTATCATGCTACGTCACTGTTGTACTCTTCAATTTAGCAACGTTATATTTCGTTGACGTTTAGAAATTGGGCTCTTTACAATAGACAGATTACAAAATATTATAAACCAGACAAAAAAATTGTGCTCAAGCAGATACATCTACGAAAAGTAATTTAAGAATAAACGATAAAGTTTAACATACATTTATAAAAGAGGAAACTATAGTAAAACACTAAAATAAATTTAATTTGGTTTTATCGTTTTTAAACAAGAAAGTGTCATCTATAAAAACCCTTTTTACGATTTGTTTACCTTTTTTTTAACTACCTAAACCTATGGAGTATAGGAACTAAGCAAAAAGAAAAAAAAGTCAGAAAGAACTAAGCGAAAACGAACGACGAAGTCGCGGGTAGAAGCTAGTAGTTTTCATATTCCTGAATTCCAAGATAGTTGTCGGATATATACTCGTTGGCATGATATAAAAATACGAAGCCGGATGATTGAGGTGACCTCAAGTCGCACTTTTCTAACTATAAAATTCACAATACACTTTACACGTAAATTGATAATAATATCGATACTGGAAATTTCAATTGTCGTAAAGGACATTGGTGCCGATTCCCTTGATCACAAACTAAACTAAATTTAAGCTCAGTGCATCTTTTTCTTTCTATTTCATTAAGAAAAGGACAGAAGATAAATTTTAGTTTAGTCCTGTCATATTAATCAGCGCCTGTCACTACTCCATACAAGTTTAGACGTGATTAAAAACTTGCCGACTAAAATTACGTCAATTTACGTCAAGCGCTGATTAATTTGACAGGACTAAACTAAAATTTATCTTCTGTCCTTTTCTTAATGAAATAGAAAGAAAAAGATGCACTGAACTTAAATTTAGTTTAGTTTGTGAACAAGGGAATCGGCACCATTGTATTCCCTGTTCTTTACGACATTTGAAATTTCCAGTGTCGATATGTTAGCTCGTCAGTTGATTATTGTTCGCACGTAAGAAGATAATACTTGATAAAATTGCACTCTACACGCAAATAGATAAATTAGATAACAGTGCTCTTTACACGTAAAATGATAATATTTCACAGAAAGCATCTCGGAAGATGAAAGTTAGTTTGATACTGATACCTTTCCATTACGATTATGTCCGATCGTTATGATTTTTAACCGACTTAAAAAAAGGAGGAGGCTCTATGTTCGTCTGTATGTATGTTGATCGATATTTTCATCAATTGTGAAACGATTTTGAAAAATGTTTTTCATCATAAATTAATGCAAAACTAAATCTGAACAAAGTATTCAGCTGGACACGTGAAATCTGACTCCAGCTGCAGTTTTATTTATTGAAGTGAAAACTTCTTTAGGCGCGTTGGGCATTTTTGAGATGGGAAAAAACAATTGAACTCGCGACACTGTTACCGACACCAGTTTTTGACCATTAAAAAGGCGTGATACATTTTCTTTGGGATTAATGACATTCAAAACATTGAGGCATGACAACGACATGATTGATATTTCCCTTTTTTTTTACCGACTTCAAAAAAGAAAACTATTTCCTGCTCGATAAAAATTTTCAAGTTTTCACTTCTGTCGGTACTCCCGGAGTGCCACTGTTTTTTTTTGCAAGTAAACATTATCGGGTCTATCTGTCATATTTATCGGGCTTTAAACCTAGGTTATTCGTTTATTGATCTCTGAATAAAATAAACATAACCTACTTGCATTGTTTGGTCGAATATTTATCACTAAACATGACAAAAAGTGACTAAGCTCCTCCATAAGATATGCACTTTTGTAGCGATCATTTTTAATTGGCAGTCGACAGTCGTTCAATAGCATCTTCTTGTATGTTCTCTCGCCGATATTTTTTAGTTATGCTTCCAGGTAAGTATATCATAATAATACCAGCCTATTATCGTCCCACTTCAGGGCAAAGGCCTCTTCTCATACAGAGAAGGCACGAGCATTGATCACCATGCTTGCTCAAGATGGGTTGGCGATTTCAGATTTATATTAACTATAAGTCCAGCGTTCCTCTCGATGTTTTTCCTTTACCGATTTCAGTAATGTTCAAGATAAACTCTTTTCGTGTTCCAGGTAGTTGGGCAAAAGTAAACGTTTTGCCAAGAACTGCCAAAAAGGGTTATTGTTTTGGTATTCAATGAATATTATTGTCTTGTTACGTTAGTGTCTCGGAACGGTTGTCATTGGTAGATCGGGGAAAGTCGTTACGGGTAGTCAGAAGTAGTGATGTTCAAATCCGCTAGAAACTATAGACGTGTTATAGACTATAAAATATATTTTTCTAGCGCGTTATTTTATACGCTATCATTATAACACGTTGTTACAAAACTCGGCCGCAGTCGGAACGCGGAGACGTTATCATTTTATTTGCCAACACGCTAGATGGACTTAATGTTACGCGGTGAATGTTATCTCACAACACGCTGTACACGAAAGAATATGATATTATTCTCATAAAGCGTTAGAAATCAATGAACTTTTAGGTGAAAAGTGTTAAAATTTTGACTGTCTAACTAAATCTATTTCTAATCGCGATTAAAAATGTGTGGAATAAAATTGGTTTTCATGAACTTTAAATTCACACCAACACCTCAGACTATAAAACTTTATTGCTATCCCGTTCTGGCTCCGCTGTGCACGTTTAGACTTTTAGACATTTAGTTTGTTGAAGTAATATATTTCTAGCGCGAAGTCGTAGTCGATCTAGCAAACGCTAGATGCTTTGTACACATATCGTGCTATGTTTTGGCGCTATACGTTTTATTAACCACCACTAGTCAGAAGCCCAAAGTCTGACAACCACTCTTACCAAGAGGTATCGTGTTACCCAGTAACTGGGTTGTGAAGGTCAGATAGGCAGTCTCTCCATGTAAAATACGGGTATTCGACCCCGACACAGTAGGGAAAAGGTCCTGCAAATTAATTGACTTTAGGTTGTACTAGCATACTTAGTAGAATATAAAAAAACAGGAATAGATTTCGTTAGTAAATACTAGGTTACTAAGTCAACACAAATCCAGTTTTTCCAGTAAATCATAAAATCATAACACACTTGGCTTGGCAGTAAGCCAGGAATTTCTATGACGAAGCGGATAGTACATAAATGTATGACAGATTCCTTTAAAAATATTTGTTCCCATTTTCACAATCGATCGCTTTCCGTAAGCGGCCTTCGGTTGAACGTGAAATTTTAACGTTACGCAAACATTGCCGACCGCTCGGAAACGCGACTTAAGTTATTTCAGGAACAATAAACAATTTTTCCGATATTTAAATTAAAATTCAGTGTAATTTATCGACTAACTAGCGACCCGCCCCGGCTTCGCACGGGTATAAACCGGGTTATTATACATATAAACCTTCCTCTTCAATCACTCTATCTATTAAAAAAAACCGCATCAAAATCCGTTGCGTAGTTTTAAAGATTTAAGCATACATAGGGATATAGGGACAGAGAAAGCGACTTCGTTTTATACTATGTAGTGACGACAAAGATGTCAAAAAAGAACATGCTTAACACAAAACATTTTAAGCATAAGAAAAAAACTCCTTGACATTAAATTAAATTGTATTTACGATAGAAATCGCTACTGACGTTAAATATAATTTCTCGAGGTTTTTATCTGCTTGCAGAACCGAAAATCTAATATTAAAGTAAATCTGATAGTAGTCGCCAGTAAGTAATCGAGACGATGCAAAAAATAAAAAAATTGCCAGTCTGTAGCAATCTAAAAAAACTGCTCAAGACTCGTGGAGCAGTTTTTTAGTTTTGCGCTGAATACTTGGCAACAAATAGTTTGAAACTTACCATAAACAATTGAATGTATTGTACCTATGTGTCCACTAGACAATTGTTCTTAATAATTGATTTGCATTCATTCGTATCAGTAAGCCAGACGCGGTTCAGAAAAATTATAATGTTTTTATTGTTAGTGCTATGTTATCGGACTAATGTGGTTTTCCATGACCACATATCATGCATGACTATGGTCTTATATGGATTGCTGACGTCTTCAACTCTTGTAGATGGTAATACAGTCATTAACCGACACTTACTGCGACATATAAATATGAATATGAACCATGTTTGTTACTTTGTTCCCTCGGAACAGTAATGATTGTTCTTGTTCCATACTATCTTTCTCTATTGTATCGTCAAGGACCAGGCCTGGGTCGACGGCGCGTTGTGCTCCACGCGCGCCTCAAAGAGATGTCAGCACAACTGAAGGGGTCCGCTAGGGCCGATGTCAGGGTTGCGGAAAAGTCAGAAAGGGTTACCGTGGTCCCTGGCAATATACAGGCAACTGAAGGAACACGGGTGGGGACAAAAAAAAGGCTTATGGCCCACTACCATGGCATTCAACTCTAACTATGTCTGCCGCATGCCCAATGAGCTGACCTCCAAAATAGTCACTATGTGGAGCCCTGAGACAGCTAGAAGATCAGTGCTCTATATTAGCCCTGGATCGCAAGCACTGGAAGTCATGGGGAGAGGCCTCTGCTCACCAGTGGGATGATAAAGGCTGACAGTAACCTATATGTATAAACTACATACATACATAAACTCACCTTCCGCCTTCTTCCCATGGGGGTAGGCAGAAACTACAGAACGCCACCTGCTACGATCCTGACATACTCCTTTTGCTTCTTTTACGTTCATACATCTGGTCATATACTCACGCCGGTTGCGAGTACTATGCACCTGGCCTTTCTGAAGAACATCACCAATGGGGATATACTGAATATGTACCTATAAACTAATTCCTTACAAATTGGATAGTTGATTACGGAAGCTGCACGGAAAATTATGTATTGGTGACAAGAGGTGATTGGCCCTACAAAGTAGCAGGTTGTCTTTACAGCGTACTTGTGTATCCGCCTTATCGCTACGTGATGAGCTGCTTGTACTGATAACAGATAATTGGAGATACACTCTGAAGTCGTAGGTCAGCGCCTCAGCAGGCACGTGGACAAAAAAATGTTTTATTGACTTTTGTGCTGGAGGAGGTCGTGGCTAAGTAATAACAGCCGTACGCGTCGATCGTTGGTCCGTGGATGGTTGAACTTGATACATACCGACACCTTCGTGCCTCGGAAAGCACGTGAAGCCGTTGGTCCCGGCTGTCATTCGTGGATCTTTGACAGTCGTTATGGGTCGTCAGAAGCCCCAAAGTCTGACAACTAGTCTTTCCAAGGGCTATTGTATTACCCAGTTACTGGGTTGTGGAGGTCAGATAGGCAGTCGCTCCATGTAAAATACTGGAATCCAGCTGCATCCGGTTATACAGGAAACTGACCCCAACATAGTTGGGAAAAGTCTAGGTATGTTTTTTGACTTTTGTGCTGAGAAAAGATCGGATAACAAATGCAAATTATTATACCCGATCAAATGCCATAAAGTACCCTATTATTTACGTGACATATATTGGTGTTGAACGACGTCGTCCCATAGTTTACTGCAGCCAGAAATAAACTAAGTTGGTGTCAACACAGATCCGAACCAGGTCAGGTCAGGTCTGAACCAGACTTGATTTCCGTTCGTCTTTTTCGGGTGACCACTGAAAATCAGCGCTGTGCTGTGGGTCCCCCATAGCACAGCATTATGCTGAGTGGAAGCCTTCTTGTCACAGTCATGATGTGCAGCTGCCGACTGTTTTATACTCATGTTTGCATATTATGTACTGTTATATCTATTTTGTTTTCTACTTACCTACTCTTGTCTTTATATGCACGTGTTTCGGAGACAAATAAATCTATTTTTCTTTCTTTCTTTTCTTTTATTAGATCATTTGCTGGGCGATGTAAGTCTTGTATGCCCAATAGCAGTTTATGGATAATGATTTCAGCTTGGCAGTATCACCATCTATGTAAGTTAGGCCATAATGAAACTAATATAGCCTATTATCATCGCCCCTCCCTGTCACTGATATGTCGACTATTTTAAAATCATCCGATAAAGACAATGCGGCACGTAAACCATAAACCATATAACAATATTGCATTTTATTCGCCATGCCTTTTAAAACCTCTTCAGAATTCCCCTTAATCCATCTCGCGATATCTCCGACGACGGGTGATTGTTTTATAACACTTATCAGGTACATATCGCTGAGATGGCCGATAACGAGAATTTATGGTAGTATCGGTTACCTATCTAGACGCTGACAGTTGCCCGATTGTGTCTCATAAATATTTTTATCGTCTTATCAAAAGGGAATGTTGTAAGAAGTTATCTCAAAGGCTGCAGCTTCTAAACCGTAAAATTACTGCTATTTGTGTTTTTTTCCAAATCCATACCTTTAAACGAGCAATTCTTGTATATATATAATCTGAATCTCGGAAACGGATCCAACGACTTTCATTAAACTTTGTATGCAGGGGGTTTCGGAGGCGATAAATCGATCTAGCTAGGTTTCATTTTTAGAAAACGTCGTTCAAAAAAGAAAAAACGGTTAAAGCTCGGTCATCCAGATATTTAGAATTAAGCATCTCTTCAAAAAACCCGTCCTTTAGTGCTTAAATATATACAGGCTTTTGTTTTATGTTATATAGCATATGTATACAGGGTTATTGGTTATAATATATGTCGGCAATCCGTTAAGGGGATGTAGGAGAGGTCATTTGCAACCAAATAACCTCTGATGACCCCTGTGCCAATGTCAACCATTTTCGAGTAATTTTTATATTTTAAAATGTATGAAATATAAAATGTCAAATGACTCGATTTTTTTTGACATTTGCATAGGAGTCAAAAAGGGTCATTTGGTTGTAAATGACCTCTCCTATATTCCCCTTAATGATTGACATATAACCAATAACCCTGTATATCTGTGTTATATATTATAGTATAGGTCACTAATTACCAGTCACCATACTCACCATATTTTATATACTTATTATTTGCACCAACGTCAACCCTATTTTATGTCCAAGTAATCACTGTCCATTTGAAGATTGCCTGGAAGAAATCGCAGAAAGCGATAAGACAGTCCATTGTATGTTTTTTAATGTTTAATAAAAAAAAGTATTTTTCTCGTGTACAATAAAGTATATAAATAAATTAATAAAGTCCAAATCACGTTATGAACACTAACCCGATTAACTTCAGCTCGAATCTCCCTTGCTAATGAACCTTCGCTCGAAGCTTTGAATTCAGGGCACCCCCGACATGGCTGGGTTAAATTCGAAGGACATGACGGGCGCATGTGAACTAAGAGGGATGAGAAATAGGGATAAAGTGAATCGTGATACAATTTTTGGCTGGGTTAATCCAGAATAGAGTGATATTTTGACTTTTAATGGAAAAAGCTTTAAAATTTCACCCAAAGTTCCAAAATGATAAAAAACTTACACGTGTTAACACTAGTAAAATTAAACTTGATTTAATGATAAAAGCAATCCTCTTTATCGCGGCAATCACAGCGGTAATCGACAAGCAATTAACTAATAATACTTTGATAACGTATCTATATCTTTTTTAATGTCTCGATTGCCTTAGTAAACGCGCGTGTTATGTGCTATCTGATCTTTCCTTTCTCCTCCTCCTTCCTTCTTCCTCCTTCGATCCTTTTAATATTGCTGAAGTTATCGAATCATATTTTCGTCAAACATGGGTTTTCTGGCACAGTGAACTTAATTGGTGGTTGGCTGATTGTATGTAGGTGTCATAAACGTACAGACCCTAGCCATTCAGCCCGCTAAGTGAGACCGCACACCGTCGCAGGTCGCCATTCATTTACTTCGCCGCGACTTCACAATTACTGCGCTACATTTTAGCTCGGAGCACATGTATCGTGTACACGCACATCGGACGCACAGCTTTGTGGCGCAGCTTCCAGAATTTCGATGTCATCGTCCGACGATACAGATTTCTTGATGTGGCAATTAATCTATCTATATAAATAAAAAGAAAAGTCTTGACTGACTGACTCATCAACAGCCAGCCCAAACCCTTGAACCTAGAAAGCTGTTTAAAACAATAGACGTAGATATATTTAGTAACCTATTCCGCTTAACTATTCTTAAAGAGTCGTAAAAAACCCTGTAGAAATCGACACGTGTTTCACCTCTCAACGAGGCATCCTCAGGATGACGATTGACTGGTCGCGAACCCAAACATGGCGTGTGGCCACACCGAGCGCCAGACGCATGTTCGATGACGGATGAGACGGATGTTCGGGTGTAGTTAGTAGGAATAGGTTACTAAATATATCTACGTCTATTATTTTATAATGGATTTTCGCAAGGCTAAGCTGAAATTTTGCACAGAGGTTCTCTTTATAATGTAGAGAAGGAATAAGGAGCTACCGAGTCTTTTCATACTTCGTTTCACACTTCGAACTATGAAAAAACGCGGTAACTACATGAGCGTAGCTAACTTCGTTTTGCTTCGTGCTCAGAGTAGCCTGCGCTTTGCCACTTTGCTGACGTGCTTATAATTTTATCCATGGGATGCTCAATTTTCTTATAGTTCGAATCGATATGTTAGAAGAAGCTATATCCTTGTATATCTTTTAAGACTATTTTGTCATCATTCCTTAGTCCTTAGTATTCCTTTTGTGATCAAATATACAGAATGTTTCATCCCCATAGTACTTAAAATAGATTTGTATAGCCGTGCAATATATCTTGCTTTGCAATATTCCGAGACGCTGCAATGAATAAAACGGTCCTTCTTACCATATCCTTTATTGAAATTATGCATACATTTATCAGCAACTGGCGTCATTATCTCGAGCCAGTTATTCCGGTAGACGAGCGGTGAAAAGTAGTCTAGTAATTATCACTTATTATTATGCACTTCGTAATCTCTGAACTCAATGCACCTTTCCCACATCTTGAAATAGACTTACTATCTGCCATTTAATTAAATACAATTAAGATAATAGTGCAAGTTTGGAACTGCGCGTTTGTGTCTTTAAGAAACGGATGGATTGTGTGAAAGACCAAAGATGATTAATGGTAAGAAAGGAAGGGATTGAAGATCTGATAGAGTTGTGTGGAAGACAAAGACGGACTGCGCTGATCGCAAAAAAAATAGAATAAAGACAGGAGGATGAAGACAGCTTTCAATCATACCATACTTTCAAATTCAAACTCACTTTATTTAGCACTCATTGCATCTAGCTGGCAACATGCAACGAATGATAAAGCTTTTTTTTTGGGTTGGAAATGATCAAATAACTTCTCCCGCTCTAGGCGGAGCTGGGTGTCAGACTCTTACTGACTAAAACCCAACCGTGTTCCCAGTTATCATGTTGCTGACTGCTGAAGGCTGATGATGATACTGTTAATAACTGAGTAACGGTTACGGCAACATGTACCATGCACCGAATCATAAAGCCTGCTTCAATGGTGTATTTATTCCTAGATCTACTAATCACATAGGTGGCCAGGCCACGATCGAAGCTAATGCAAATCATATAATCAATGACCCTAGCGTATCAGTCCAACTGATTAGATACCGCAACGATCTCGTGATATTGACAGCGTATTGTTACTTAGGAGCACTACAGTTTATCAGTTAACCTTCAAAGAGTTCATTTACTGTTTTGCAGTAAAGATGAATGCCATTATATCAGCTTAGCCCAGTGATAAGTACCGAAGAATTTCGAGAAAAAGCATGACGGCGTGTCTAAAGGTTTTACGACGCCAAACTTACGGAGTTGATTTTAGAACGATTATGACAGCTGTCAACTTGACGCAACCCCGATTACTGAGAAGGCCGCAAAATGTCAAAAAGAATAGATCGCGAATATCGGATCGAATCCGAGATTGATTAAACGGCGACTGAGATATTGGTAATCATTGTGACTACCCTTACAGGGCAGTGAGTTGATTGATGTGCGCACGCGCCTCTCGTACTCGGGAGAACGTCGTTTACATTAATGTTAATTCCATAGTATGATCAGAGATTTGCGATTATTCAGAATATTGTTGACCTTCATTTCCTTACATCTCCCTGATCTCCTCGCCCGCATAGCCACGCATAAGAGACAATAAGACCTCTTATCATAAAGCCCACATACCTAATGCCTTTAAGCATTATTCAACATGAAAAATTTGTATGTACAAGAAAGGGACATTGTACCCCGGTTTGATGATTACTGCTTTCAAATACTTGTTTTAGTGAATATGACATCAAATATGTAGGCACTGAAGACCAACAGCTAAATACTCCAAATGAAAGAGGGCAAGTACCGTCACCTATTAGACAGGATAACTTTGCCTAATATCTCTAGCTATGATAATAATATAATCAGTCTGATATAGTAGTCCACTGCTGGACATGTAAAGTTCTCTCCAAATACACAATTTAAATTGATCCTCGAATTAATCCGTATCATCATCATCTGTCTAGCCTTTTCCCAACTATGTTGGGGTCGGCTTCTAGTCTAACCGGATGCAGCTGAATACCAGTATTTTACATGGAGCAACTGTCTATCTGACCTCCACAACCTAGTAACCAGGTAACACGATACCCCTTGTTAAGACTGGTTGTCAGACTTGAATTTCTAACTACCCGTAACGACTGTCAAAGATCTACAAATGACAGCCGGGACCAACGGCTTAACGTGCTTTCCGAGGCACGGAGGAGTCTTGTTATGTAAAGGTGGTCACCCATCCACGGACCTACCGCCGAATAAATCCGTATCATGGTGATTGGAAATTTTCCCTTTTGTGAAAAGGAATTGCCAACAACCTAAATTAACAGACACGTGTGCTGCTGGGGAGTTTGTTGGGCCACTTCTTTTTCCTTAGCTAAAGCACTAGGAAGTGTTGATGGGCGAGCGTTTTGAGGGCCGATTCTCAACCTAATTTGAATAAATGATTTTTAATAGATTTTGAAACCCTCTAATCTCTGTTTTAGGCATTCAATTAAATTGTAAATATTTCTTGTTACAGCTGGAGCGTCTATGCTAAGGATACTGCTGAGCTTTGCAGTAGGTGGTCTACTGGGCGACGTGTTCCTACATCTGCTGCCAGAAGCGTGGCAGAATGATCTCAATAATACTAAAGGTAAGTCCAAAACAAAATATATTAATTTTCGCCGAATTTTTGAGCTTGATGCAGATAAGGCAACAGCTGTTTATAGACGGCAGATTTAGTAACAATGAGTTGGGCCACGTTATTAATTATATGTCGGCAATCCGTTTAGGGGTGTAGGAGAGGTCATTTACCACCAAATGACCCCTGATGACCCCTATGCAAATGACAAATTTTTTCGAGTCATTTGACATTTTATATTTTTATTTCATACAATTTAAAATATAAAATGTCAAATTACTCGAAAATTGTTGACATTGGCATAGGGGTCATCGGGGTCATTTGGTTGCAAATGACTCTCCTACATCCCCTTAATGGATTGCTGATATATAAGCCTGTATAACCTTCTGTTTTGTCGATTAAATTAACGGGTTTGGAACTGTAGACGTAAAATTATTTACCTACTACATACTTGCTCTGAATCCCATTGTTCTGTCATATAAAATCAGTAACACATTGTTTATTAAAGCAGTAATGCTGTAAATAATGTTCGTTTTACTCAATTCTTTGAAAATACAATCATAATTATAATTTCACATAAAAACTTCACTTAATTCATAATTGAAAATCTTGGAAACTTAATTTGTTCCATAAGACCGTAGATGTATGTTATAATTAAATATCATATGAAACATTTGCATATAAATGAGTAGCAGACCGTTATTTTGGTTATGTTAAAGACCTACTGTGTGGTAATTAGTTTCATTCAAAACTAAACTTAATCAGGGGCTTGTTAATATTATAAACTTCCTGTTTTATTCTGGCTTTGTTTAGGAATATCAATAAAATCGAGAAATGAGTCAGTCTTGTCTTGTGATTCACATAGGCTTCTTTAAAGTTGTGCCTTTTTTTTTTTGGGTGGGTAGTTATGAAATAACTTCTCCCGCTCTGGGCGGAGCGAGAGGGCGTGTCAGACTCTTACTGACTAAAACCCACCCGTGTTCCTTCGGTTGCCCTGTTGCCGGGGGCCACGATTTCCCTATCGGTTTTTTTCGAACCACCGGCAGGCATTGGCCCTAACGGACCCCGTCAATTCTGTTGACATCTCTGTGAGGCGCGCGTAGAACACAACGCGCCGTCGACCCAGGCTTGGTCCTTATCGGACGGCGAGCTGCCCATTGCTCACCGTCCGCAAGCCCGCGCCTACGGTGGCCGGAAATCTGCCTGTGATTCCCGACGCCCAGGGCGTCTCCTCCTGCGGCGGTTAGGGGCGCGAGGTCGCGAAATTTGCCTCTCCCTCACGCGCTCCGTCTCCTCCTTCGCGAAAATTACTGCTTCGCAGAAGGAGGTGACGGCCTCCCATTTCCTCTCGCTCCGTAACATGGCCCGAATCAGGGCCGGACGCGAGAGATCACCGCCGCCGATCGCTTCCACGAGGACACTCCATTTAAAGTTGTGCCTGCCAACCCCACTTGAATTCTTCTACCTTCTCGTTATGAGCTTGTTTTATAACAGTATCCACTGGCATATAAAAATTTCAACAATATTTAAAAATAATTATGTCTAATAAGCTTTTAAGGCGCTAAGCAGACGATGGACAATTTGTCCGCGGACAATTTAGAATCGTACGGAAATCGCGGCATTTTATTTATTTTATTATTTATGTACACACAGTAAAATACTACTGTTTACTTCTTAAGAAATTTCTTCCAGCAGACCTGCGAAACCTGCATTTTGTCTAGTTCGCGTGACAATTCCATACGATTCCAAATTGTCCGCGGACAAATTGTCCATTATTAACCTGCTCAGCGCCTCAAAACCGCTAAGTGACTAAAAGGTCACTTCATCACCTTGTCTGAACCTAATCTGGCGCGTGTTTTAGGCGCTATTGATTTATTCTACACAATTTTTTTTTATTAATCCTTGGATGCTTAAAAAACTTTTCTACTCCTTATTTACTGTTTTTACAACAGCCGAATCAAGAAGCAAACAGGTAACGACTTCCTGGTCTATACAACAAAACAGCCAAACTTTGATGCTCTTCAAACAAACAATAGATTTTGTAACGACGACATGGCCACATGGTAACTTCCTTCCTAGTTTCCAAACAATGCTGAGTTTCAGTATTGTCAATGTTGCTATTATAAACTCTACTTCTAGTTGCTATGTTCTATGTTTACACAGTAGTGGATTTCATACTTGTCTCAGATTACGGCATAGTGAGTAATTCTACGCGTAATCGTAGTGCAATGTCAAGATCATACTTCGACGCAACGATTATCTCATATTCTTCCGCGATTGATGAAAATGTGTGTAGCTTCCATTAGTTAGTAGGATAGAGATTAGAGGGACAGATTTTCTGAAAAGCTATTTAGAAGAGGACCCATGGATCAAAACAATATCGATGAGGATATCCCTATAGTCTAAAACTAAATTATAATGTCAGCCTAATAAAAGACTTGTTCCCGAAAAAGGACCCTGAAATTTAAAATAGCTCGAAAGGTTAAGGACCACATAAGTATTTTCATTAACAAACTATCAATACGAACTATGTTTAAAATGCTAAAATGAATAAATTGTTGTCATAGTTATGTAGACAGTAGGTAGTTGTGTATGCAAATAGATAACGCGTGTTAAGCCCATTGTCAATGCTGTCGAACAGCCACATACGTATGTTATGTACATATTAATTTAAAGGAGCTGAAGGCTTTTCCTTTTGATAACCAAAATATATGACAGCCGAAAACGGGGCCATCTATAAATTACGTCACACGTGGGAAGGGAGAGGGTTAACAAAGTGTAACATCGTTTGACAAAGGTGGAGGGACGAGATATGCAAGCTGCGTAACGTCACATGTATTTTAAAGTACACTCGTGACAATCTAAGAAGTCCGATTTGACGTTTCCTACTCGTACGTGTAATAAAAAGCCTCGAGAATCAGTTTTTAAGCAATGTAGATAAATCATCGATTACAAAATCTCTCAGTATGTTATATCGACATGTTTCGAGAATCGGTTTTTAAAGCAATCCGATTTTTTTTTCCATCACTACACAAAGGATTTTTATAGCTGTCAAATCGGACTTCTTAGATTGTTGCGAGTTTAGTCTAAACTTCATCTTTAAAATATTATCAATTCTATAAATACATGAAATTTTATTTAAATTAATTCGTGTGACGCAATTTCTGAGGCCAATATCAATGAACAAAGAAACTATGGAGAAGTTACAGATTTGAACAAACAAGCATCGGAAGTTGATTCGTAGTGACACCCACGATCTGGCTTTGAGACGGATATCTGAATTGGAACTGGAATTAAGTAGGGCCCACAACACAATAACCCGTTTGGAATCTCTCAAAGCCTGTGAAGAGTCTGCGTTCACCTGCAGTCTTTATGATGAGTTGGTTGGTAGCGAGTCTGGACCCACATGTGTTGAGCCAGTGGTAACAATAGACTTAACTGATGAAACTATCACTAAATGCAAGTTATTTACTAGCCATAATAAGTTAAAAAAATACATTAAAATTAATAAATTAATTAGAAAAATTCAAAAATCACTACAGCGCCAAAAAGTTAACAAATTAAATACAAAACTTAGGCAAAAAAATGTAAATTTAATTCAAAAATTAAAGAAGTGTAATAATGAATTACAATTGTGTAATACTATGTATGATAACGACACTCAGCACCTACAGGATGAATTGTTTGTTAAGGAATATGCTCTAAAGGATATCTTTAGTAAATATGAGGCTTCTCAACAAGATCTGAGTAAGCGCTTGCAGGAAGCCAATGAGTTGGCTGACCTGGTCAAGTACAATGCAGAGAGGTATGAGTCATTGACAAATAACCTCTCTTTTAGCTGTGCTTGTACCCATAAGCCCCAGCCTCAACTGGTTACACCTATACCCTCAGTGGTTCAGCCAGTAGGTAGCTGTATGGATGTCAATAAAATGAATAATTTTACTAACACAACTTATGTATTTTCTGACAAATTTGGTCAAGGTTTTGGTAGTCTATTTAATCAGTGTTCGCAACAATATGTAATTAATAATTGTTTACCCGGTGCCAGTATTAGCCAATTAATTAATTATATTAAATTGACAAAAATAAACCCCAGTTCTACTGTTATATTATTATATGGGGATAGTTTAACTGTAAGAAAAAAGGACATAATGGAATGTGTCCATTTGATGTTGCATCTCAATGAGACCAATAGTTGTAAATTTATTTTCTGTGCCTTGCCTTATTCAAAATATTTGTCTGATGAGCAAAATAGGCACATTTATAATTTAAATATGTTAATTTATAATAGGACATGTCGTCACAGTGACGCTATTTTATATTTTGATTGTAATCAATTTATTACTGATTACAAACTGACAAATAATACAATGTATTTGCCACCTAGTTGTAGGAGACATATTGCTAATCTTTTAGCATACAATATACACAGCGACACTGGTACTTGTAGTGTACCTTTGATTACTGTTAGTAGTGGTACTAACACTACTTTTGATACCCCTTGTAGTTTAAACTATTAGGAGCGACAACAGATAAGCCGCATATGTTGAATGTTGTACATCAAAATATGCAGGGTCTGTCTGGCAAAGAGCTAGAGTTAAGTTTATTTATGGAGAACTATGATGTTCAGGTGTTATGTTTGACTGAACACTGGTTGAAAGAACATGAAGTAGTTTTTATCAATGATGATTTTTTTACTGTACAAAGCGCATTTGTAAGAAAAAGTGCTATCCGCGGTGGGTCTTTAGTTCTTGTTTCAAACAAGTTGAAATGTAAACAACGTTTAGATTTAGTTAATCTTTCCATTGAGCGCACTATTGAGTTGTCTTGTGTTGAACTAGAGCGATATGTTATAATTTGTGTTTATCGACCCCCCTCTGGGGATTTTATTCGTTTCGAATCGGTAATGGAGGATTCACTCAATAGGTTAAAATCTAGTAATAAAAGTATAATTTTATGTGGAGATTTCAATATTAATATTTTAGATGATACTCCATTAAGTATTAGACTTCTCAATTTGTTCAAATCTTATAATTTAATTAACTTGTTTTTTGAACCTACTAGGATCACGGCATCTACGTCGACTTGTCTCGATAATATATTTAGTGATTGTGATGCCAAAAATAAATTAGTTTTAAGTGACTTAACATCTGACCACTGTGGTTTACTAGCTAGCTTCCCTATGCAATTACAAAAAAAACCACATAAAATAGAATGCAGGCCTTATACAGCTAGTCGTTGCAGCAAGTTTAAAAATAATATAGCTCATAGAATTACACCATCTATAGTAGAACACGAAAATCCCAATGAAATCTATGGAGCCCTTTTTGATGTTGTGCAAAAAGAGTACCAATCTACTTTCAAGACCAAAACTATTAACATTAATAGCACCTCTGTTGGCTTTAACCAATGGGCTACTCCAGGTATTTATAAAAGTAGAGCGACACTATACGAGTTATATGGTTTGAAAAAATATAGGTTTGATACTCCTTTCTTAGAGTATGTCAAAAATTATTCAAAATTATTTAAAAATATTTGTGTTTTTGCAAAATCAAAATTTTTAGGCGATACAATTAAAAATTCAAATAATAAAGTAAAAACCACTTGGAAAATTATTAACAATGAAACCGGTAAGTCGGTTAAACAAGAAAAACAACTCGAGATTATGGTCGACAATAAATTAGTTAATATAGCAGCCGACGTAGCTGAGGCATTTAATGAATTTTTTGCCAACATACCTATAACTACGACTCGCTCCTTAAATTCGTCCCCGTCTAAAGCTGAAAACCTTTTGCATAGCAGTGTGCCTAAATGTAGTAGCTTATTTAGCTTCGAGCATGTAACACCTCGTGATGTAGTTAATGTTTTTAACACACTTAAGTCTAAAAACACTGGTGATTACTGGGGTATCTCCATTAAACTATTAAGTAATATAATAGACATAGTAGCTCCATATTTAGCTGTAACTTTTAATAAATGTGTTGATTTAGGAACTTTTCCTGACCTCATGAAGAGTAGTAAAGTCATTCCATTATTTAAATCGGGTAACAAAAATGACGTTGGCAATTTCAGGCCTATTTCTATCTTACCTGCATTCAGTAAAATATTTGAAAAGTTAATACTCAAGCAGTTGCTAAGACATTTTAATTTAAACAGACTTCTTCATGATGAACAATATGGTTTCACAAAAGGTCGTTCGACTACAGATGCAGGTGTTGCTCTGATGAAACACATATTTAACGCATGGGAGAACTCGCAAAATGCTATTGGAGTTTTCTGTGATCTCTCCAAAGCCTTTGATTGCGTGCACCATGACACACTTTTGCGTAAACTACGTCATTACGGTGTCCAAAACGAAGCTCTTAAAGTAATAAATTCTTATTTGCATAATAGGGTCCAATGTGTAGATGTTAATGGTGTGAAATCTTCCGGGCTACCAGTTCAGTTAGGTGTACCTCAAGGCTCAATACTGGGTCCATTCTTATTCTTAGTGTATATAAATGACTTACCTTTTTATTTAAAGGATATCTGTAACGTTGTACTGTTTGCAGATGATACCTCTCTTATTTTTAAAGTAGACAGGAATAGACAAGATTTTGACGACGTAAACAGTGCACTCTCAATGGTTACGGATTGGTTTACGACAAATAACCTAGTTCTCAATGCCAAGAAAACGAAATGTGTAAAGTTCGCTCTACCAAATGTTAGAAATCTAGGACCCAACATCGTCTTAGATAAAGAGGTGCTTGAAACTGTGAACTCGGCAGTTTTTCTGGGCATAACAGTAGATGCCAAACTTCAGTGGGGCCCACATATATCAAGCCTAGCGGGAAGGCTCAGTTCGGCCGCCTACGCTGTCAGGAAAGTAAGACAATACACTGACATTGATACAGCTCGGTTAGTCTATTTTAGTTATTTCCATAGCGTTATGTCCTATGGTATTCTGCTGTGGGGCAAAGCCGCTGACATTCAAAATATATTTGTTCTTCAAAAACGAGCTGTTCGAGCAATTTACCAGCTACGTGCCAGAGTTTCTCTAAGAGATTTTTTTAAAGATGTTGGTATTCTCACGGTGGCATCACAATTCATTTTCGCCAACATCTTATATATTAGGCAAAATATACACTTATACACTAAAAACAGTGATATTCACAATGTTAACACTAGAAATAAGGACAAACTACGAGCTCCCTTTCACCGGCTTCATAAGGTTCATAACTCATTTGTTGGGCTTGGTATAACCTTTTATAACAAGCTACCCTCTTCTATGCTAGATTTGCCTTTTAATGCGTTTAAAAATAAAGTAAAATCCAACCTTTGTTCAAAGGCATACTATTGTATCAACGACTACTTAAATGATAAGAATAGTTGGTCGCTGTGATTAACTCAAGACAATGTTTATGTTCTTTCTCCAGATTTAACTTACCTACTGACAGTTTATATAAGTTTATATAATTTTTTTATTTTATTTGACTTTATGAGTCAATTTTTTAATTATTTTTTTTACGAGTCTATTTATTTTTATTTTATTGATGACATAATCTACTCATTACAATGTGTTTGTTATGAGTTTGTATTGCAATTTGTGGTTGGCTAGTGACCTCGACAATTGATTATATTATTTTTTACCTGAGCAACCGGCAGCAAGTTCGTCATGCTCCCTTAGATGTCAATGCTTGCGGTAGCGTCGGGAGTCGGGTTGCCTCCTTCCCTCAAATATGGCGAGGGGGGTAATGGCTGATCTTTGCGTTATGCTCGTGAACGGGTGCTGCTTGTGGTTACTGGTCGTCTTGCTGATCATGGTTTTGTTATTGTTACTAGTAATTAACTGTACATTTATTTTACCTCGATGGTCCTAGTTTATCATTTATAACTTCCAATTTACAGCTTTATGTAAGCGGGCACGCCCTTTATGCCTGGAGGCTTTTATTTAGATATTTAGTTCTTTTTACGTTTAGTTTTTATTTTTTTAATTCTGCTTGAGTATAGTTCTCGATGTTTTTTGGTTGGTATATCGGCGTGTGCTAGCTAACATATGGCCAATAATTTATACTTAATTAAAATAATGTTTTGTGTTGCATAATAATTTTGCATACTATTGTATAGAGTCATTTTTATTTTTTTTCTAACTTGAACAGACAGCTGTGCTGCTGGGGAGTTTGTTGCGCCACTTCTTCTTCCCAGCTAAAGGCACTAGGAAGTGGTGAAGGGTGGGCGTTTTTGGGGGACTGTCTTATGTAATTTTGACGTTCGAAAAGTGCTGGTTCTCAGCCTAATTTGAATAAATGACTTTTGATTTTGATTTTGATTTTGATTTTGATTAAGAAAGACAAATGCGAAATTTCATTACATATCTTATCTCTCTTGAAGGGTGGGTGTTTTTGGGGGACTGTCTTAGGTACGTTCGTACGTTCGAAAAGTGCTGATTCTCAGCCTAGTTTGAATAAATGACATTTTATTTTTTGAATTTTTACCATAGGCCTGGTAAAGATTACTAGAGACTTATGGAGAAAAGAAAAGAATCTAATGTAAAAAGTAGTTTATAAATGACAAACAGAGGAGCAGGAAATGAGAAAAATGATCGAAAACAAGTTATCAGTCTAAACAACCGCTAGATTTTGTTCAACGAACACAAGTAAGCACTCCATTTAATTATTCCTCAGTCTTATAGACAGAAAAACCTACAAAGGCATTGTTCAAAACAAAGCCGCGACACTTCTTAGAAAGCCTAGAAACTCACAATAGAACTGACACCAGAAGATCCGATTTCCGTTACCACACATTTCCTACTGTTTTGCCGGCTCGTTAAAACACTTTCCTTGAAGACGACCGTCATTCAATATCACCGTATAGCGACGATAACCTACTATTACACAATAGTGCATTACACTAAGCGCCTCATTACAACGTTAAAAACGGCGAAATGGGGAACTAAAGACAAATTCGTACGGAATTATGACTTTCGACGTAGATTGTGGCGCCACCCAGAAAGATCAAGATATATTGGATACTAAGAAAATGGTGTCATTTTCCTCATGATACGGATGCACATTTATAGTAATAAACATTGCTGTCCTATTTTTAATTGTTTGTTTACAATGTTGAGGTTTCGTGTCGATAAATGTTGGCATTTGCTTTGCGGTTACGCGTTGCGGTCAGGCGAACACTATTATGAATTACAAATTAATTTGTCTGTTGGTATTTTAAATACATAAACTTTGTTGTGGGTCAAATGAGGACAAATTTATTTCAGGATAATTATGACACCGTTTCGGTTATCGAAAACGGCTTCAGTTTTCAGGTTTGAAAATGTGTTTTTTTTTTTTTTTTCTTAGCCGTTATTGTACCACTGCTGGGCAAAGGCCTCCCTACTCTCTTTCCACCTCTCTCTGTCCAGAGCTTCCAAGGACCAATCTTTCTTAAAGGAGTCCAGCTCATCCCGCCATCTCCGTCTGGGCCTGCCGCGATGTCGTTTGCCATTAAGCGGGACCCACTGGGTCGTAAGTTTGGCCCATTGATCGTTTGACATGCGGCAGATGTGTCCAGCCCAATTCCATTTAAGCGTGGCAGCTTTCCGAGTGACATCAGTTATTTTAGTGATGGAGCGGATTGTTGTATTCTTAACCCGGTCCACAAGTTTAATACCAAGAATACTCCGTTCCATAGCTCTCTGGCAAACCTCGAGCGTGGACCTCTGCTGAATTGTCAAAGACCATGTTTGAGAACCATACGTGAGGATGGGAAGAATACACACGTCGATGAGTCTTCTTTTGAGGGATAGAGGAAGATCGCCCTTCATTAGATCTGTGTGTTAAATGTGTATTGCCTAGATGTAATTCAGAAACAAGAGACATTAACGCTAATGCACTTGGAAATCAAACCATGAAAAAAAAAATCCTTTTAAAAAACTACATCGATTGGCATCATAAAAAAAGAACGTGAGAATTAACGTTTTTCTATCTGCTGTACCATTATTTCCCAAAATCTGTGAATGCAGTTATCAATTACTGCAAAAGTTAAGGACTGTCTACTAAGAACATTTTCCTATAGCTACAACAACGGTTAAGATACCTGCCCTTACTTGTCCCCTCTTAAGAATCCACCCTTTATTATTAACCGTTTTCTAAAAAGGAAGAGGCTATATGTTCGTCTGTATGGTTTTTAAGCTATTGTACAGCTTTTATCGCGGGCTTTGAGCGCGGCGACCGAATCAAGAAATACCGTAACGAAAAAAACCTAACACCCCCCACTCCGCCTACCATGTAATGACGGTTCCCATGACAACTTGATGAATCCCATGACAACGTGATGTTGTCATGTCACGTTTTTTTTTTTTCATCGATATTTTCGTCAATTGTGCACCGGTCTCATTTGAACCTTGCGCGGTAATCCCTTATAATATAAATTAACTTTGTTTAAATAACTTTGCTTGAGTAGTTTTTGATTTACCTTCGATAAAACGTATTTTATCCACTTTGTGTATCTTGATGATGTTATAATACTTCCTATCACTGTTGTTTACATAGCAAGTAGTGGTATACGAATTGGTGTGTGGTAGGTACCACAACAAAAAAGAGAAAAAAAAAATGGCTTCCAAAAAAAAAAACAATAAGTACAGAGTGAAAAAATTACTTCAATTTCGGAAGTTGAATCTGTATATACATATTCGTCTTTTGCCACCTGTTTTTTGAGTCCTCTTCAAATAAACATATCACTGCACGTTAGCTGCTTCAATGTTTGTAAACGATACTAAATACCAACCAACAATTTCTAGAGGGACTGCATAGCCAATCCAACAGCCTGCGACCACGAGGTCGACAGCTTGTTAGTCAGTCTTCATTAGCACAGCAAGGATTGCCAAATGCGCCTTGCATTAGAATACACGCAAATGCTAGCTAAATAGCCTGCCTAGCTTCAGATCTTATGTACTTAGTAAAATCAAATGATCAAAAATTACCGAAATTGGCGCGCAGAAAGTTCAATTTTACTATCCAGATAATTCGGATACTTCCAGAACACTGTCCGGATAGTAAAACAAATTATATCCGGATAATATATATATTCGTCTGCCTCGTTGGTCTATAAGTGGTCGCAAACGCTACTGCTAAGTATGCGGTCATGGATTCGATTACCGGATCGGGCAAAATTGTTAATGGGTTTTCCATTAGGAATTTCTCAGTAGCAGCCCGGAGTCTGGATTGGTGGCAATACGCTCGCCCCCTATTATAATGAGTGTACTATGGATACACCTCTACCTAACCCTTCGGAGATTACAGGCTGTTATGTATGTTAATATGTCGAGGGATATCCGGATAATTTGGATATTCTGATAGCATGCTCTACCTGTGATGTAAGTTCAAACGGTTTTTAATGGTTAAGATTATAATACTTTTAAATAACAAATAAAAAGTTTTCTAGTTTTTACAGTGGGTTGATAAATAAATCGGACTCGATAATGTCAATTAAGGAATGGGCCGTATTCTGACAGATTTCTTTATATATTTTTTCTACTTGTGATTTAATTTTACGCTTGATTGTCGTTCCAGAAAATTACATTCAAAATGACATGATAACTTTGTAAAGAATTATATTATTTTAATTATTATTGTGAATGTGAGGACTATGTGGATATTATTATTTTTATTTCTCTGCTACTTTTAATGATGGTCTGGCAGTTTGAGTAGTATATGCGACCTACCCAAATGTCCTTTTTTTTGTATTGTTCGTCGAGTTGAGCTCCACGATTACTGACAAATGCTTGCACTGAGTGGACAGGTCCACTCAAATCTGTGTGGTTCTTTCCTCAAAAGTCCATTTCAGACACTACTCTACATGGCCCTCATATCTGCGAACTCTGAGTTTGTTTCGGCCGTTCTTCTCAGCTTATTTCTTTGTTTTGTATGACGTGTAAAAGTGATTCCGATATCCTATTTATAAAATAAACAATTTCATTTCATAGAATATGGGAGCTTATTTTTTTGTCCGACTGCCCCAGAAGGAGGGTAATGTTTTTTTAAGCCCCTGATACATAACTACCTATACAAAAATTTGGTACTCATAATATGAACAGTTGTAAAATTAATGAATATTATCAAAATGTTTATTAAACACACATTAATTGTGGCCAATTTATTACACAATGTTTTGAAATAAAGATTACAACATATGTATTACAATGGTTTTCGATATGGCTATTTTTATTGCAAGAGGTTCATAAACCCGTAAATTATATCAGCCTCTCATAGACTTCACAATTATCAGTCTCGGATAACGAATAATAAGACTAAGATTGTTTGCTACAGAAATTGCATTTCATGTTCTCAATTAAAATTTTAAAAGTAATATCATTGCAGAAAGTAACACCTTCAAATCTTAACAATTGAGTTATAAAGAGATTTTTTTTGAGTTTTGAGTTTTTTTTTGAGTTTTATTAATTAAAAAGAGCAAAAGCTGATTGATACAAGAAAACACAAAGGAGGCTTTTATTACTGCAAATGCGTCATTATAAAACCCTGATTGCTAATCCATTTGCTTCATAAGTTGGGAAAAAAATCAACAACGTAAATAACGCAATTAATGTTGTTGAATTGTCAAAATGAAACAAATTTGTCATAAAAGTTTACGAAAATAAGTTACGCAATTAGGGTACTGGGTTCCGCACCGTATTAAGATCAAACGAAAAACACGTTTCTTGTATGGTTATTACAATCAGTATAATTATTAACTTTATTTAAGATTTATTATTTGTTGATATAGCAGTAATAGAAAGAAATACACAACCTGTGAAAATTTCAACTGTCATCTACATATTCATGAGATACAGCCCGGTGACAGACACGGACGCACAGCGGAGGCTCAGTAATAGGGTTCCATCTGGCATCCTTCGGGTACGGAACCCTAAAAATCAGTAGCCCATACAAGTACCATCAATGTGCATAAAATTGAAGATGACTCGTTATAATCAGATTATAAAGTGGACATTCCACTAATTTGTGATATAATAAATAATGACAAACGCCGCACGAGCACTCATTTTCTACAGAAGGTTGAGGTTTTGTGTCAACACTCACAAATGCCTAAACAAAAACCCACCCTACCCCATGGTTATAAAGTTTAAAATCGCTTGATTGTGTTAGGCTAAGGAAGTTTTGTGTTCCAACTGATAGTAACGCTTTATAGTTGGTAGTAAAAAGTAAACATAACATTGTGACTCACTGGTCAGACTGCTCGATCAATCACGTCATGGTAACTATGCGTTACGATTGTAATTATTACTTGTGTGTTTGTATTGCATGACTTGTATGCGACTTCGAGATTGTTAGGTGTCTAAAAATACTGGGTCAAATTAAATTAGTACTTAATTAATTCTTTGTAATGGGGTAGTTGCCTGGATAAAAAAAAAGAAAATTCTATTTAGTCCGTCTTTCAGATAATAAAAAAATAATAGACACGTATTTTTTGCTTTATCATATTAATCAAAAATAACTTAGAAAACACGCATTAAAGTTGGGGAGTGGGGGCTTGCTACGTCACAACGCAGTATTAAATCTAGCAAGGCGTGACGTCATGCTACATTTTAACTCAATGTATCGCCGTAATCTTTTGATTACGTCAAAAAAGAAAAAATATGTGTTCAATATTTTTTAATAATCTAAAAGATGGAAAAAAATTTTTTTTTGGACTGAGGCCTATTCTGATTTACTAGAAACTTCGCTGAAGTGATGGGTATCGTCTCAAAGCGGTACAACAAAAAAGAGGGTGATATTTTATTTGGGGTCAACGATCGCTAGTATTGTAGTTACTTGAAGTGTGAGAGCGGTTTCGCCCACGTTCGATCCGAATCCGAAAAATGTCGGTTCGAAGTTAGCCATAGTTACCATTTGTATGAGGGGTTGTGCACTAGATGCGATCTTTGTCCTTTCGAATTTAGAACATTCCCAATTCGGATTGAATTCGGAACTTGAATTTGGATTCGGATCGGATCTAGTGCGCAACCCCTCATACAAATAGTACACACGGCTACACATCAAGGTTTATGCTGATCTCGCATTGTATAGGATTTCCGTACAATGTGAGGTCAGCTTATACTGAAATTGTATAGCTTGATGTGTAGCCGTGTGTACTATGGCTACTTTGGACCGACATTTCTCGGATTCGGATCGAGCGTAGTGCGTAACCTCTCTAACCGCTCTACGTTGAGAAAATCTTTTTTTTTGTTTTAACGTGTTTAGATATCGATACCCTTTAAAAAACCGGCCAAGTGCGTGTCGGTCGGACTACGCACAATGAAGGATTCCGTAATTGGCATGAATTTATCCCAAGAACAAACTTAACATTGTAGTTTATTCTCCCATACATTCCAACTGCAAAAAAGCACAATCTTACATTGCACAACCTAACCAAAACCTAACAAAATGGTCAACAGATCTACAGTCCACTAAGCGTAGGCTTAGTGGACTGTAGATCTGACCATTTTCTATTTTGTTAAGTGCCTGGTACTTATTGAAAGACCTACACTGTCCTCCCATACCTAGTAACACTGTTATTTGAAAGTATTGTAAAATTCAATGATTTTTAAAAGAGTAACCGTGGAGTTTCTTGCCGACTCTTCTTCATAGGAAACGACCAATTGGAACCGTGCACCAAGCTTCTGACGTTTCATAAGTGCCCTTGTAGGTTTATGTGAAATATTTTGAATATGAAATTTTCAACAATTTTTGAGTAATTTGACTTTTTTTTCATTAATTATAAAATATAAAATCACTCGAAAATGATTGACATTTACATGCGGGTCATAAGGGGTTATTTGGTTGCAAATGACCTCTCCTACATCCTCTTAATGGAATGTCTAACAGTAACCCTTTACACTATGTTCCTTAACGGATATGCTTGTGTTGTGTGTGACGCTAATAGAGCACGTACAAGAAATAAATGCCAAGTTTAAGCTAATCTCTCGAGGAAAAACATTGGTAGATGTTGATACAGAAAGCAGGAAAATTACGAGAACAATGTCTAACAATGTGGATAAAAATGCTGCATGGCACATAAGTCATAGATGAATACTTCACGGTACACTCCGCAAAATCATTTAAATAAAAAGCGACTCTTGCTACGACACAATAAAGTGCAATTCAGGTCGCGCAGCGCTAATTACCTACAGTTGTATTCACCTAGAAGTTACCTCTCTTTCTATCGCGTAAATCTTAGATCTTTTGACTACGTGACACTCACTTAATTGGCCCGACAAGTCGGGCCCGCCACGTACTTGTAGCTTCATAACTAAAATGCAGAATGAACCAGTTTTATTCATCAGTGCTTAAGTTAATTCACTATTATAATCAACCACAACGTACATCATCTTTATCATTTTACAATAACAATAACGTAGTGAAATTAATTGGTAATTTAAAAACAATTATTCACTATCAATAAATAACCAGCTGACAACAATGTGTAAATTAATACAATAGTAATTATAAATTAATCTATGTTTGCTCGTGCATTTAATAAGCTTGAAGTAGTCCTTCATTAACACACAATTTCACAATGTTTACTCACGACTCTTCATCATTTATTAAAATGTCAATAGATGTTATAATTTGCCCAAAATACAATTAAAAATCATCGACAACAGAAACACTGAATTAATCTATTTGCTTTCAAAATACTGCTGTTCCATAAGATTTTTTCCATAAGAGATTTGTTCTTATGGAACAAATATAACTTGAGAGATGTATTCATAATTCTAATTCTATAAATCCATATTGTTATAGTCGCGAGTCATATTTTGATCAAGATACAACCTGACACTGACCTGCAATTTGCAAAAAACGTATGAAAATTTTAATTTCACTGGATCTTCCTATAAGAGCAAATAGCAAAGCAAACACCACATTCTTATTCTTAGAGTTCCCTGGGGCATGTCCAGAGAACTTTTCATTATAATTATCTTCCAGGGAATGGCTGTCATCACCGGACACGGTTGTTTCGGGAGGTTCCTGTTCAGGATAAGGCGGGAGGAAACGCCCGGGTGTAACCATTGTGTGGATCGCCCGGAGGACACGGTGGAGGTCTGTCCGACTTGGGCGGAGTATCGCCGTGTCCTCGTGGAGACGATCGGCGGCAGTGATCTCTCGCATCCGGCCCTGGTCCAGGCCATGGTACGGAGCGAGAGGGCATAGGAGGCCGTCACCTCCTTCTGCGAAGTAATGCTCGCGAAGGAGGAGGCGGAACGCGTGAGGGAGAGAGGTAAATTTCGCCCCCTCACGCCCCTAACCGCTGTAGGAGACGCCCTGGGCGTCGGGAGTCGCAGGCCGATTCCCGGCCACCGTAGACGCGGGCTTGCGGACGGTGAGCAATGGGTAGCTCGCCGTCCGATAAGGACCAGGCCTGGGTCGACGGCGCGTTGTGTTCCACGCGCGCCTCAAACTGACGGGGTCCGCTAGGGCCGATGCCTGCTAGGGTTGCGGAAAAGTCCGAAAGGGATACCGTAGCCCTTGGCAACATGGCAGCTGAAGGAACGCGGGTGGGGTTTAGTCAGTAAGAGTCTGACACGTCCTCCTGCTGCACCCAGAGCGGGAGAAGTTATTTAACAATTTCCAACCAAAAAAAAAAGAAATGGAATGGAAATGAAGGAATGGCTGTCATAGAACCATAGGCTAAATAGGTGGGACAGACACGGATTAAAGACTCCTCTTCATTATACTCCCGCTCTAATAGAAATTTATGTAAGGATAGTCTTCGCAGCTTTTATTTTCCTACCATCTCTATCAGTCTCTCAGTTTTTACCCCCTTTCTGGCCAAGTCATCTTTCTCAGTGAGCAGTAATGAGTTGTAGGTTCGACCCAGGCAGGCACTTTACTTTATGTTAATTATTTCATCACCACTGCTCTCAAAACGGTGAAGGAAAACATCGTGAGGCAACCGGCATGTCCTAGAACTAAACATTTCGAAGACATTTGATATCCACCGATTCACACTGGGCCCGCGTGGTGGATTACGGCCCGCTCCCTCTCACAGAGAGGAAGCCTGTGTCCCAGCAGTGGGAACATTATAGGCTGATTATGCTTATGCGTCTTTAAGTCCATCCATTGATTCTCTGGTCTTTCCCTTAAATTTTCTCGATTATAAGTTATGGTTCCAAAATGATAAACTTTATTTTCTCTCTCCACAGCTGGCGAGCACGTCTCCTTAAAAAGCGGCCTGTGGTGTCTCACCGGAATGCTAGTATTCATCGTCGTAGAAAAACTATTCGCCGCCTCAGACCACGAGGAAAGCGAGGAGGAAACTCAGGAGGAACCTGAAGTTGTCAAACAGAATGGCTCACCTAAAATAAAGCAGATAGAAATCGAAGAAATTGAGAAGTTTCTCGCAGTTGAGAGGAGACAGAGGGGGAAGAGTATTGGCGACGGAATCTGTGACGAGAATGGAACGGTCACGGCGAAGCAACTGTATGATACGTGTGTCTTCAATAATAATACTAAAGGTAAGAAATAATATAACATTATGCCTGTAGAATAGAATAATATTTCTTTATACACCATTAGCTTTCGCCCGCGGCTTCGCTCGCGTGGATGTCGGAAAATATCCCATGGGAACGTACTACCGAGATTTCATACATATTAACAAAAGAAAACGTCATTGACTCCTACCGCTGCGCCCGCGTTGCTCCGCGTAATTTTGAAACTGTGATATCTTTTAAACAATTTATTTAAATTATATGATGTTGTGTGGTGTGTGTGTTATTGTGTGATGGTGTGAATTGTGTGTTGGTTGATTATGTGATGTCATATTTTAATCTCAATTAAATGCCCAATTTAAATAACATATTTTATTGGATAAGGATTCATATGATACCGGTCAATATAGCTTCGAAAAATAATAATTGTTACTGTGGGTTATCCTTAGAAGATAGACATTATGCCATCGCGGACTTTTTTTGTTGAACTTTTTAAGATGAATAATACTGTAGAACATAAATTTTATGTAACTTTTACGATTTCTGCGGCGCACGCCAATAAAGCTCCCAGTCGGCAAGATTTTTTCCGACATCTTCAAAGCCAATTTATACTATATAATATTTATATTTTTATACTATATTATAATAAAACGTTAATGAATTATACACCAAAACCTTCCGCAAGAATCCCTCTGTTCATTGGTGAAAACCGTGTGAAAATCCGTTCGGTAGTTTTTGAGTTCATCGCGTTCAGACAGACAGACAGACGCGGCGAGAATAATCTTTCTCAAATCTGTACACCATATGAATTACATATATAAATGTAGAAAATGTTACACAGGGTAACACAATGCGCGGTCTTATCGCTAAAAGCGATCTTTTAAAGGCAACTTTTGGATGGATTAAAGGGAGAAGAAAAGACAAATGAATACAAATATATAAAGCATTTAATTATCTTTATAAATGCCTGTAATTCCTGTACGGTTAGGCAGAAGACAGAGTCCTAGTACACCCACATTTCGTTAGTTATTTAAGAAATCTTGTAGCCGATTTATCAAACTTGGCTCAATTTAAGTCGCCGTTAACCTAGTTATTGATTTTTTGCCTACGGTCAAGGTCTTTTCCTTACGCGTGGCTTAAAAAGCGTTGTTAGAATCGATGCTGGTATTTATAGAACAGACATCGATTTAATGTCGAATGGACTATAAATAGTTCGGGTTGACGTCATACAACTTAGAAATCGGTCAAAGTTAAAAGCGTCAAGAACTCCAAAAAAGAGTAAAGAAATGGTTGCATGTCGACTTTAAATCAGTTTTTTTTTTCATCTATACTTCTCTACTAATATTATAACGAGGTATTTGTGAATTTGTATTTATGGGGGGTAATAAGAAGCTACAGTATTTTCATAAGATATACAAGAAATTTCACGCAGACGAAGTTGCGGGCAGAACCTAGTTAAAATTAAAGACGAGTTCAATTAGGGCTTCTTCACACGTCCCACAACCACACCACGTGGCCGGGCGTATATTTCGTATTGAAAATGAATAGGACTATTCACACGTACCACATTTTGCAGTCGTTATCGACCGTGTGTGTGTAATACCGACCACATCGCAACCACATCGCAGCCACAACGCAACCACCAGTGACACTGCGAACTAGTGGCCGACCACATCGCAAACACAACGTTGCGTCGACGCAACGACAGTGCGCGCACGCCGCTCGCACTCTTCCCCTCCCCCGGTTCATTCAATATGCGTTCGACTGAGGGACACTGACAAAGTTTCCTCTTCGAATTCCATGAGTTTGGTCAGTCAACACTGTTTCCGCTATGAAAACCGGAGTCGAACTGTGTCTGTACACCACGTAACTGCATCGCAACTACTGGCGACAACGCAACCACATCGACATTTTGTCGGTACCACAACGCAACTACAAAAAGCTGCAGCGACACTATTCACACGTAACCACTGCTTGACAGCATTTTGTCGTTGCGACGTGGTGTGGTTGTGGTACGTGTGCAGAAGCCCTTACAATTTTAGGCTCGCTTGCACCACAAATATGTCAATACGTTTAGCGCTAAACGCATTTCAAACATCGTTGTGTTTCTGCCAATCGTTTAAAGATGGCAGAGACAGAATAATGTTTTTTAAATGTGATTAGCGTTAAAAGTATTGAGAGATTTAAAACTTTGGGTTTTCAATTAATCGAGTCTGATCAAACCACGCTGGGGTCGGTGTATTTCATTCATGAATGAGTTTCTTTCTTTCTCTTTTCAAGCTAACTTCACCAAATTTTTCTCAGTGAGATTTTTGGTATAGACTGGCTGTTCTATTATTTCCATATGGGGCCGTTCAAGTATTATGCTAATTTCCTACTTACAATTCCAGGTGTATGCTGCAATACGGTAGCTAGTCAGAACGGAACAGTCCGAGCCTGCAACAGCAAGGGCAACAGGTGGATGGGCCGCTGTCTGCTGCGGGAGGCGCGGGAGCAGGCGCTCAAGGCCACCAAGGAGAAGACCAACAAGAAAGACGTGAGTATTTTTATGGGCAACACAGTGACTGGTTAGAAAGTGCAACAATAAAAATAAAAAAAGATTTTCACAATGGGTAATCTCTTGGCCTTCATCTCACCTGATGATAAGTGATGATCAGGCCGAAGGTGGAAGCGAGCTTCACCCGGAATCCTCAACCACAGAGGAACTGGCTATCCTTACCTCTAACTGCCGAAACACAACAATGCTGTTAACATTGTTGTTATGGCGACAGACTTAGATAAGATGGTGGTAGCTAGCCAGGCGGACTTAGAACAAGCCCTACCTCCAACCAAACCGAGCAGAAAACTTTGCCTCCGCTGGGAATTGAACCAGGGACCTCTGGTTCTGAGACAGGTGGTCTTACCACTAGACCACAGAAGTAGAGAGTATTTCACATATCTATTTTTATTTTATTTTATATTTATTTCTGTATCTATCTATCCGTGACATCACTGCGGGCCCTATCAGAATACCAGCGCTGCGAGATTTATATTTTTTTAATGTCGCAGCATATGCTGAGATAGGAGCCTTTTGGCCTCGTACAGGACTCTCTGCTTTTATTTTTAATTTTACTTTTTTTATTTTTATTAATGTTTTTAATGAAGGTGTTTAGTTTAATTTGTGATTTCCTGTGCGAGTCTCAATAAATACCTTTTCTTTCTTTCTTTCTTAAGTGGTTAAAACATGAAACAGTGTAATCAGTCCAAGTGAGTCCAAAAAATTAAAAATAGGTCCTAAAGACGTAATAACACTTGGTCGTTAGCCAGTATTAGGGTCTTCTAAAGACTTTACTCGAACTCGGGCACTCAATGCAATAATTACTCTGGTCATTACTCGAACTCGGGCACTCAATGCAATAATTACTCTGGTCATTACTCGAACTCGGGCACTCAATGCAATAATTACTCTTGTCATCGCAATGGAAGGTGAAGCTGGACTAGATTGTCTGAAGACGGGCGTACTCGACCCCGTTCATTTACACTTGGTCGTTTGTCCGAATTCCATAGGCAATTGAATTCGAGAGAACGTAAATGTAATTGCGCTTTAATACAAGGTGTAATTGAAATAACTGAAAACATCTGTACTCATAATTTTTATTAGAAATTGTTTTTGCTTCATTTCCCGATTTTTTGAAGTTATGGTATTGACTTTTAAGGAAAAGTGGCAGTGACACACCAAAGTGCGTTATCTCAGGAGCGTACAAAAAAAAATGGCAGCGACACGTCAAAAATTGTGGTGTAGGCAGATTTTAGAACAAAAAAAAAACCATTTTTTTCCACTGTGCGGCGTCCTGAAGCCATTGTTGTATTGAATGCACAGGGCATTGTCTGCTTTTAGGGTATGGTTATCCCAAAGGCTGCTGGTGTAAAATGTTTGGCAGTAGGCCTTAAGTTTCACGGGAACTGAACAACCATGAAACATCTGCATCTCATCATATCATATTTCCCTGCATATCATATTTCCCTTCACAGCCATTGCCCTGCGCTCCCTTTCCATATCCATACTCTATAATCTAGTCCTTTCCACGTGTGTGCAGAAATATCATACATATGCATCTCTCCTTTTTAACATTCCAGGTGGCAGGCTACTTGAACCTGATGGCGAACTCCATCGACAACTTCACCCACGGCCTGGCAGTGGGAGGCTCTTTCCTCGTCGGGTTCCGAGTGGGCGTGCTCACCACGTTCGCTATATTAGGTTAGTATAACAAAATGTAACGGACACACAATGTATTTGGACACACATCAATAACAAAAAAAAATTGTGTGTGTCAGCTCCGATGCACGACTGGAGTTTACTCCTAAGAATTTTTACGTCTAATTAGATTTCAGTAAGAAATTGTTATAATATCGGCGCTTGAAAGGCAACATTGACTAAGCGACATGGGAACAATGTTGCCTTTCAAGCATCGTCGATATGTTATGATCGCAATGGGCAGCTCGCCGTCCGATAAGGACCAAGCCCTGGTCGACGGCGCGTTGTATTCCACGCGCAGCTTCAAAGACATGTCAGCAGAATTGACGGGGTCCGCTAGGGCCAATGCCTGCCGGGGGTTCGAAGAAAACCAATAGGGACATCGTGGCCCCCGGCAACATGGCAACTGAAGGAACACGGGTGGGTTTTAGTCAGTAAGAGTCTGACACGCCCTCCTGCTCCGCCCAGAGCGGGAGAAGTTATTTGATAAAATCCCACCCAAAAAAAAAAGTTAGGTTCATATTAGATTCTTATTAGGTTCGTGTTAAAATACTTATTTTGATCCATTAACAGTGTTAAAAGTTAATTTAGAAGGAAATTTTAGCAAATTGAAATTGTCATAATTACGTAAATTGAAAACTCACTTTTTTGTTTGTAAAGATATTTCTTTAATTTTAAAACCATTTGTCACGTTTAGTTCAAAAAAATCGGCCCGCGGAACAAAAAGATACGGTCATTTTTATGTGTGGAAATTTTGTTTAGTATTTGTAAATGTTTGTTTTAAAAAGGTGTAAAGTAAATAACTTATATTTGTGTTTTATATACATATTAGTAAGCTGAGTATACTTTGTATATACATATACATAATCTCGAAGTGAAATGTGCGCAAAGTACGTTGCGCAAAGGAACGTAACGCCTCACTTTTAGTTAACGCTCAATTTTACTCCTCATAAAATTTTCATACCGCGGGCTAAATATGAAAATCGTTAGGCTCAACTAGCAATCAATCTGCCTAGCTTTTTTCCAACTATGTTGGGGTCGGTTTCCAGTCTAACTGGATACAGCTGAATACCAGTATTTTCCATGGAGCGACTGCCTATCTGACCTCCACAACCCAGTTATTGGGGAACACGATACCCTGTAAGACTGGTTGTCAGACTTTTGAGCTTCTGACTACAAAACAAAATGGTATTAATTTAAAAACGATTCTCATTTTCATTTACAGTGCATGAAATTCCTCACGAGGTTGGAGATTTCGCGATCCTGCTCAAGAGCGGATTCTCACGGTGGGAGGCAGCTAAGGCACAAATGGTAAGTTTAAGCATTCCTGATAAATTATACTGTATTTTTCCCCATAGTCATAGAGTAGTAAAAATGGCTATATCTCTAAAACAGGCCATTTTTTGCGCCCCTATAGACTTTTAATCAGCATGTTACAAGCTATTCTACATTGTTCCAAAATTTCAGCCGAATTGGCCGAACGACTTTTTCCTAACATTTTGTGCTGAGTCCAAAATTCAAAAAGTTCTTAATCTTTTGTTTCACATTAACCTACAAGGGCACTTATGAAACGTCAGAAGCTAAGTGCACGGTTCCAATTGGTCGTTTCCTATGGAGAAGAGCCGGCAAAAAACTCCACGGTTACTCTTTCAAACATAATTGGCTTTTACAATATTTTCAAATAGGTATGGGAGGACAGTGTAGGTCTTTCAACAAGTACATCGGATTGGACCCCAATTTGCTTAGTAAAAGCCTAGCCAGGGTGCATCTGCAGAAACAAATCTAACATTTATGTATGTTTACTTACAGGCAACGGCAGCAGCTGGTCTGATCGGCGCCATGACAGCTGTTATTTTCAGCGGAGCCAGGAACTCTATTGGTGAGCTACCTAAATCTTTCAATTTCAATGTCAATTTAGGCTAGCCTATGATATCTGTCCGTAACCTTTATACATCTTGATAAGAAAGTTAGTAAGGGAATCAATCAACTTTGAGCGACTGCCTATCTGACCTCCACAACCCAGTTAGTAACACGACATCCCTTGGTAAGACTGGTTGTCAGATTTGGGCTTCCGACTACCCGTAACGACTGTCAAAGATCTACGAATGACAGCCGGGACCAACGGCTTAACATGCTTTCCGAGGCACGGAGGGGTCTTGATATGTAATGGATGGTCACCCATGCACGCACCAACCGCAGCAAGCGTAGCTTAACCTTCGATCGACCCTTGTTAGTAAGGAAATATTAGCAAAAATATCTAAAATTCCTATTTTTCTTATGGGTGAGAGTCTAAATTGAATCTCCTCAAAATTTATCTACGAAAATGGCGCCTTCAGCAGCATCCATGCTTCTATCTTACTTCTTATCTTCGAATTACCAAAATGTTAAAACCAACAATACCAACATAAATATACAGTTCCCTCAATGACTATTAATAATTTTGGTCAAAAGATTGTCTTCATAATTTTGTATTATTTGTATGCCACTATTGTGGCAAGACACAGTGATACCATATAACATAACATAATCAGCCTATAATGTCCCCACAGCTGGGACTGCGGCCTCCTCTCTGTGAGAGGGAGTGGGCCGTAATCCACCACGCGGGCCCAGTGCGGGTTGGTAGATGATGTCTTCGAATTTTTGGTTCAAGGAAATGCCAGTTTCCTCACGATGTTTTGCTTCACCGTTTTGAGAGCAGTGGTGATGAAATAATTTGCAAAGTAAAGCGCCTGACTAGGTTCGAACCTACGACCTACTACTCGTAAGTCGCGGCCGAAACCACTGGGCCACCACCCTGGCCCTAGTGATACTTACTTTATAATATTTCTCCAGCCTATAAGCTGTGTGCACAAATAAATGGATTTTATTTCATAACTAACAACACTTATTTTACCCTTTTCAGAGGCGAAAACTTCCTGGATAGTCCCGTTCACTGCAGGCGGTTTCCTCCACATCGCCTTGGTCACAGTCCTGCCGGACCTGCTGCGCGAGCCTGACAAGCTGCAGTCGTTGAAGCACCTCGGGGCACTCGTGTCCGGTATCGTTATCATGGCCTTTATGACATATTACTTCGGCTAGAAACGGAGACAGAATGTAGTTGGTATTTTTAGTGTGAATGTACTAATGTATACTCTGTTCGAAAATTATTAGATGAAAATGTAAACAAATCACTATATATTATAAAACAAAGTCAGGGGCCGCGTCTGTCTGTCTGTCTGAACGCGATAAACTCAAAAACTACCGAAAGGATTTTCATACGTTTTTCACCAATGGACGAAGTGATTCAAGAGGAAGGTTTAGGTGTATAATTCATTAAGGTTTTGTGTAAATTGGCTGAAATATGACGATTATTGTTGAAGATGTCGGAAAAAACTTTTTACAAAAAAAAACAACCGACCTCCAAAAAAACACTACAAAGTGAAAAATAACTTTAATATTTTTCACTTTGTAGTGTTTTTTTGGAGGTCGGTTGTTTTTTTTTTGTAAAAAGTGTTTATTTTTCACTTTTTAGTTGTGGTACCTACCCCACACACATTCGAATACCACTACCTGCTACCAGTGACAGAAACTTATCATATCATCTACATACTAAGTGGGAAAAAAATACGTATTTTGTAGCTAACTCAAAAACTATCCAAGCAAAGTTAATAAAATTTATATGGGACCAATTCGAGAGCATACCCTTTCAAACAAAAAAGAATTTTCAAAATCGGTCCACAATTGACGGAGAAATCGGTGGACATACATAAAAAAAAAACTAACATACGCGACGAACATATAACCTCCTCCTTTTTGGAAGTCGGTTAAAAATCATGCCGACTTCCGGGAGCTTTATTGGCGTGCGCCGCGTAAACATTGAATGAAAGGCACACAGATAGTTTATAACTTGGATTAACACATAGAAAGTTAAAAAGAAAAATGTTTATTTGCGGTAAACATAACGCAAAAAAGAGTTTAAAACACAAAAATGAGAAAAGGTTGGGGGAAGCATGCGTCACATCCACGCAAATCGGCTATCGCTTAGCATTATGCTACGACCCTGTGCAAGACAGAGCCCCAGCGCTGGTTTTCAGCGACAGCCGGCGCTGACGTAATGACGTCGACCGGTGCAGCAAACAAATATTAAGACGCTGTACCAGTACAACGTAATTAAAGAAAAAAATATTTATTATAAATAAAATATTATACAATATATTATACAGATATAAAAAAAGAAATAGACATACTTTATTCTATGTTACGAGAATACCATCCTCAAAAAACGTTTTACGTTTTCATATGGTTCTTAAAATCTCGGTGGTACGTTTCCGTGGGATATTTTCCAACATCCACGCGGGCGAAGCCGCGGGTTATGGACGTCAATTTGTAGTGCCACTTACAAATTGAATTCTTTGCATTATTTCAATTCTTAAACCCGAAATTCACCTTAAAGATAAAAGTATAAAATAAAATTGTGATTAACATTAGTTACAATCTAGGAAAATTTAATTCTAACTTTATGTAGACCAGCCTAATCTAGGTTTATGAAAACCTGTATTTCAGGCCATCAATTCACATAAAACATTTAAAAAGAAGACAACATTACATTTATTAGAAGCCAAATTAAAAAGAAGACATAATATTTTCAATGACTTAAACAGTAACTATTTGGGTAGAAAAGATGATCGTCAGTTTTTAATTAATTTATTTTTACACATTAATTTATGACCACAATTTTTGTCGATAGTTTTACATTTACATTTTAATAAAGTAACTCAAACAATAATTGTTTGAAAAAGTGGTGAGTTATAAAGTTGAAACCTGCTAAATACAAATGAATGTGTTGCTTCCTTCAGTGAGATTGCGTAATAATTCAACATGAATAGGATTTATTTACATTTTCATTTAATACTTTTAGAACATTTCATAGGGGCTTTTGGTTTGAGACAAAGAGAAGATTATAATAGCAATAGTGTTATATTAAAAAAAATTGAGTTTCATAGATGACTAAGTTTTGAAGAAGTTGAGCACCCAACAAACTAATATACTGTCCCGTCGCGTTTGCGCAAGTTCTACGCTGCATATACGTTCGGTGAATACTGAACTAATGGCAGATGCAAAGGAATGGTTTGACATAACATATAAGGTCCCATTAAAATAGATGGACAAACTTTTAGAAATCATTCAGACTACCAAAATAAGGACAATGGTGACAAAATAAATAAGAAAAACGCTTTAGATACTTAGTAGAAACAAAATCAGCCAACGAAAATACACTAAAAATTTTTGCTATCATAACATCACGCCTTGTTTCCCCGAAGGGTTGGGCAGAGGTGTCCCTGTAGCAGGTACACCCACATTTCGCCAGTTATGTTTAAGTCCCATGTAATAGGGGGCGAGCCTATTGCCATCAACCGGGCACAAATCCAGACTCCGGGCTGCTACTGAGAAATTTCAGATAGAAAAACCCAATATCACTTTACCCGACCTAGGAATCGAACCCAGGACCTCATGCTCATGTTTTAGCTATCAATGTTGGTTAATTATTTTAGGTCAAAATAAAATCACTTTGATCTGTGTTTTTTTTTTGCTTGGGTATCTTTGGTTAGACGTTCTGAACGCTGTGTTAAAATTTGTCTTTAATGGGACCTTATATATTTAAATAAAATTGAAATGCCGTCCATTGTTAAGCGCATCACTTGAAAACGGCTTGACTGATTTGGCAATTTTTTATTTTAAAGAAAATTGTATGGCAGTTTTTTTTTAAGTTTCCCTATTTTTTTTTTTAATTCCTGAAATAAAGTGCATTTTCTATGGGAATTGTGCATGACTTATTGAAATTTGGACAAGACAAAGCCTGTCGAAAAAAAAAAACACTAGTGCTGTGGCTTATGTCTATCTCTGAATTATCGATAAATTAAATCGTTACGAAATGGTAACACTTTACGAATACTTTCTAAGTAGGCGTCTTATCCAAAAGCCCTCGTTATACTGTAAATAATTTCATCAGTGGCTATAACTTAGGAATCATATATTTTTATATTCTTAAGATGAAATCAAGGTCCGCAAAGGACATTAAATGAGTATTAATATTTTTGAATTAAACTTAGACTGTGAACTGTAGAAACTTGTCGAAATTAAGTTAAAATAGGTCGTTAAGTAAATAATACTCCGAAAACGTATACTAATTGATACGTAAAGTTTTAAAAATAATATTTTTATTATTGTAACCCTCCCAGTGTTGCTCGCTTTTGTCGAGTTAATTATATTTGCAATAAATATTTCTGGTATATTATTGAGCGGTAATCATGTAAACCCATTTACATGGGACTTATTTTATTTATATTCCAATGTGTAAGAAAAATATATGTTTTATTCGAATATAACCCCGCGTCCTATTTTACACGATCGTTCGAACTTTTTGTTCGGTGAACCTGAACGTGTGTTCACGCCGACAGAGGGCGCTGTCCGGTTTTTCGAACAAAAAGTTACATTGCACGCGGGCGATCGCTTTTAAATAGGACGCGGTCGTAAGGATGCTATAACCCGATTTTTATAACTGGCGCTTGTCAAAGTCAATATATTACAGTTTAAGTGGTTTAAATATTAACAATGAGGTCGGTATTTTCATTATTTTTGCTATAGGACACACCATTTTCGAGATATAAGCAAAAGAAAAAGGAGATACAGTACTGTTTTTGCACCTGAAGTCGAGGTGTTGGTGTGAATTTTAAGTTCATAACAACCAATTTTATTCCACTCGTTTTTAATCGGGATTAAAAATAGTCAAATTTAGTTAGACAAAACAAATTTTAGGTGAAAAACGTGAAATTCAGAATAGCAAAATTGCCATTTTCACTAAATTAATATCTCAGTGCCATCTTAGTGCTGTCAAACTAAAATATAGTTAAGTTGTCACTTTAGTCTATTTCAGAATGGGAAATCGTCGTTTGACAGGAATAAACTAAATTTTGGTGATTTTTTTGTCTAGTTTAGAGGCATTTGTGACAAGAGAATCGGCACCAATAACAAATTATCGAATAAAATGTGACAGAACTGTGCAGACGCCACGAGTTGTGTAGACCGTATTAAGAGGCGTCGGGGCACTGAGGAGGTAACCGGGCGGGTGAATTCAATACTAACCTACGATTTTGACAGCTCCAAGCGGTCAGTTATAAAAATCGAGTTATATATTGACATAGCAGGCTAATATCAAATGTACTCCACTAAATAAATGTACAAACATTGTTTATAGTAATCACTTATTAAACCAAATCACACATGTTATGTAGTTCTAAGCTGTACTTCTTTTATATTATCACAAATTTTGTTTACAATTAAAATATGTACTATACGGCCGATATAACTTGACAGTTTCGAACTTCGCGCAGAAGGCTGCGCAATAACATTTTTTTTGGAACCAAATGCTGACATGAGTAGGGATGTAAAATGGTAAAATTACCCTGGTATAATACGGTAAAAAACGTTATTTTACGTATTTTACGGTAAAATATGATAATTTTCGGTAAAAAACGAATTAAACGTACTCATACAGTCATACTCACTAAAACACTATAAATACGGAAGTTGGTATGTTTGTGTGCATATGTGTATGTCACTTCTTCACTATTAATAACGGATAAATGGATTTGAATGTTTACCAGAAATATAGGCAGTATTGGGACTTTAAAAAAAATTAGAAAACTGGGCTCGTGCGACTCATGCGTACTAAAAATCCCTAAAACTTAATTCTCAAGTCAAGAATTCAACCCATGTCATGGATTATAATAATATCATCTATGTGCAGAGAACAGCACAAATTAAAATTTATATAAAGACCGTAAAATACCCGTATTTTACCTGCGTTTTTAGTAAAATTACGTAATGTTGCGACCCTAGACATGAGGCGAGTGTGAGTGAGAACACGCGCGAATGTTCGGAGAGTGTTCAGACCTGCCAAAATATATCGGTCGTATTGTTTGTTTAGGTTAAGGAGGATCCACCATAGTATGGTTTCATGAAAGAAAGAAAGAAAGAAAAAACGTTTATTTGCGGTAAACATGACGCAAGAAAAAAAAATTTATTATATTACAAAAATGAGAAAAATGAAATGTCTCAAATGTCATGATTTCATGTAAAAGTCATTTAATAGACCAATCTAACTTGAGAGATGTATTAATGATTATAATTTTGTAAATACATATTTGTTATAGTCGCGAATCATATTTTGATCAAGATATAACTTGACACTGACCTGCAAATTGCAAAAAACGTAAGAAAATTTGAATTTCGCAGGCTACCTTTGCGGATCCTCTTTAAGGTATAATCGGATAATTAATCTATGGGCCTGTGTCGTCTGAAAATAAATAGATGAATTTTGGAGATTCTAGGTTTAGGAGACACACAATATCCTCTTGCGATCTCCACTGATATTTCCATAAAAACGTAAAAATATAAGCCGACGTTCGCACGGACGTAATTAAATCGCGGCGATTTTTTTTCGTGCACTTGATTTTCAACGCTCTGCTTAGCGCCGAGAGTTGAAAATCCAACAATGCGATTTTATTACGTCCGTGCGTACGTCGGCTTACTGTGAAAAAGTCGAATTTGTACAAAAAAAAATATACTGTAAAAAAAATCAGACCCTTTTACTTTGAAATTAGATTTAATGGTAACTATATCACGTAAACGTTTAAAGATTGTAAATTATTGTAAATATTATGAAGTTAAGAACTTGTAAATGTCGGAGATTTTGAAAATGCATTTTGTGCCAATTTTAATCAGCTGTGTCAAACAGGAACCATTTGAAATGCCCTCTTGAATTTATAATGCTGGTTTACAATTCTGGCATTACAAACTTGAAATCAATCCATATTTATCGCGTATAGGTATAAAAAAAACTTTGTGATAGGTGCTCAAACAAGTAACATTGAATTTATAACACAAATGCATTCAAGTCTCCAGTGACACAATTAAATTTGATAAGATATAATATTAGTTCCCCTAGCGAATAGTACAAACTCCACTTTTATTATTGTGATAGTTTTCTAGTTAACAAATATTTTTGTTATTATCAACTTGTACTGGTCTTGTTATTCTGTTTCAGTTTCTAATATAAAATGTTAATATAAACGTAATCTTGTGTTTCTTACAAAGCATTTTAGCTAGTATGTAATGTGTTTGTAGCGAGTGCATTTAGAAATGGTGAATTTTTATGAAAAAAACTTTTGTCAATTCTGCTATTTTTTTACCAAGATTATTATTTTTGTCTTTTGTACGTACGCTATACGTAAGAAAGATTTATTTTACTTTTGGTCGCTAACTGCACTTGTTATAATATAACAAATAATTATGTATCTACAATGAGTAGCCATTAAAATATAATGTGATAAATAATGCCATTTACGAGTATTTTAGTCGTGTACAACGACGTTATTATTAAGAAAAAAGTGTTAAAAGTCAATAAAAAGTATCAGAATCAATGTATTGTTTATTTTAGCAGTCAGTACAAGCAATTCCTTTACCTTACAACAGCTGAGCACTGACCACTTATTATGTTAAACTAATATACAGACAATAAACATAAATTTAAAATACTCTCGACACAAACATTTTCTCATTTCTCTTTCCTACTCCCATCACCAGACCCTGTTCACCATCTATCTATAACCTATTCATTGAGACCATTACAATGAGCCCAAACACGATACCTGTGCTGTAAGTTGGTAAGGGAGTTGGGAATCCTGCAAATCCCAGTTGATGCTGCAGATCGAGGTTACTATGTTCTAATATCATTGAAGTAACAGCATACCAAATTTCAAATTGATCAAACCTGTGAAAGATGCTCACAACCATTCATCAACTAGAAAAGAGCTGATAATCTTCAAACGGCTGAACCGATGTTTTTGAATCATATCTAAAAACACTCGATCAAGTTACTTTTCAAACAAAGAAAAGACAAAAACAATCGGTTCAGCCGTTTGGGAGCTACGATGGCGCAGATAGATACACACGTTAAACATATAACACCCCTCTTTTTCAGTCGGGGTTTAAGAAGAACTGTCACGAAACAGTCAACTACGCATTCTGTACATAAACCTGAGTAACTTTCTGCAAAAATACTCCAGCCCGTCCCATCTTTGATGTCCTCCCCCGGTAAACGCCCTAAGCCGAGGTTCGTACCCCACAGGGGGTGCCCTTAGCGAGCGTTAACCTAGCTTTTTAGCTTAGTTTGTACACACATCAACACCGTCTAGGGATATTTTGTATAAAGTTCTTTAACTCAAAAAATACTGGTCGGTTTTAAAATCTTTTGAAGAAAGCTTATTTTGTAGGCCTTTTTGGATGATTCCAAATTTAAACGTGATATCAAGGTTATGGTCACGTTATCGTGCTACTGGTGAAGTGGCTGAAAGACACCCAGGCGGGAAGCGCGTGACCACCCAACGACAAGACCGATTTTTGCAAGTTAACGCGAGAAGACAACCAAATGTTACGGCCATGCAGTTGGTTCAAAGGCTCCAGTCAGAGCACTAGTTGCTTGTGAGTGACCAAACTGTGAGGAGAAGACTGCATGAAGCTAACCTTCATGCCCGTAGACCGCTTCGTACTCCAGCACTACGGCGAGGAAATCGTGGACGAAGATTACAGTAGGCTCGTGAACATTTGCTCTGGGAAGATAACCAGTGGTCTGTAGTGCTGTTTACCGATGAGTCCCGATTCGGTTACCAACCCGATTCGCGAAGAGTACACGTATGGCGAGTTCCTGGTCGTGAGAGTCGTCTGCAACACCCTCAGGAAGTCCATCCATACCACGGCGGGACAATTATGGTTTGGACGGGAATTCGTGTTGGTGGAAGAACAGACCTCGTTTGGATCAAAAACACCATGACCGCTGAAAAATACCGTAACCAGGTGCTAGTACCAATAGTCGACCCCCATCGACTACAAACGAGCCAAGAATTTACGCTCATGCACGACAACGCCCGCCCGTATACAGTGCGAGTGGTGACCAGCTGGCTGCAGGAACACGTCGTATCGGTCTTAGACTGGCCCGCGCACTCACCAGACCTAAACCCCATAGAGCACGCGTGGGACATGCTCCAAAGAAGGGCTTTGAAGAATTTTCCTGCAAACATTGCGACTGAAGAACAACTTTTTTGGCATCTTAGCAGGAACTGGGACAATATCCCGCAGCAAGACTGATAACTTGATCCAAAGCATGAAAAACCGTTGCAGGACCGTTGTTAACATTATGGGTGGTTCTACCGGCTAGGTACTGATTTTTCGCATAATTGCAAAAAATCGTATAATTAAGCTTTATTTTTCACTTTCTTTTTTTTTCTTGAAAAACACATTCATCGCTAGTTTTACAATTTTTTAATTTTTCGTCTTTATATAAATAAAAATTTATTTACGCAATTTTTTTATTTTTTTATTATTCTGAAGTCTAGTCTGATAAATGGGCTTTATAAAAATATATCCATGTTGTATGTTATTTGTAACAAATTTTGAGTTAATTGAGAAAATCTGAAATATCCCTAGACGGTGTTGATGTGTGTATAATATGCCCCTGGCTGGAGGCTTTGAGTTTAGCAGTTTAAGGCAACCACAGGATTGACCGGTTAAATAGTCATGACCTCGGAGGTCAGCTATGAGATAACCTGTCGAAAAAATTATTGCTGGGAAAATACTTTTATTTTTGGTGTTAATATTCGCTGTTTACAGTGCGCAACACAACGCATGCAAAACCTTGTGCATTCAATGGTACAGGCTGTAGTACATGGATCGTGGGATTAATAACATTTAAACTTGTTTTCGTGAAAATAAGTTGAAACTGTGACCTACAATATTTCCGCAACCAGGTTCTCGGGTATGGTCCAGTACAAGAAAATGATCACAATGACCGGGGGAGTTTAAGAGTACAAGTACTCTCGTGTTTGTTAGGTCGCGTGCTTCTTCGCGCGAATACTAGAACATCGCGTTCATTATGTCACTTTTTGTTCTGAGAACCTTAACGCGTAGTCACGCCGACAGAGGGCGCTTTCCGGTGTTCCGAATAAAAAGTTACATATGAACGCGAAAATCGCGTGACGAACGCTTTTATGTAGGACGCGGGGTTAAGGGTATTTTTTTAAGTGATCCGGGCGGTTGATAATTCAGTCACCCAATCACACCAGTTGACAGGCGTTTGAACAATTGTCAACGAATTTGGTTCCAGAGACCAGGGGGCCTACCACCAGCTCAAAAGCAGTATTATTTTAATATTACTTCAGTGGGAGAAAGAGATGGGGTTATACGTCCTGTAGCTTCAACTCTTTCCCACACTGAAGTAATATTAAAATAATACTGCTTTATGAGCTTGTGGTAGGCTCCCTGGTGTTATTTTATACAGCTTCGCGCTCACAAATAAACTCCTGTGCTAGATAGTGGGGGTGTAGCGTTATTCCGCAAAAAAAGGTGGCCCGTTCAAATCTCTTCAAATGAAAACAACATCATTTTGATTTGCATTTATTTCTCAATGTAACAAAGTAAGCATATTTATGATACAATGAGGTATTAATATAATTTTATACATGCTACGAAAAACTTAAATAACACAGTCCGCTATAATATTAGAAGTATCGCTCGAACGTCGTGTAGAGAGAATCACATACAATACGGCCGGTTTATTTTATGGGCGGTCAGAACATAGGCTCACACTCGCCTCATGTCACCATTTGGTTCCTAAAAAATGTTATTGCGAACTCTTCTGCGCGAAGTTCGGACCGGCCGGTTTAATAGACAAAATAATTATACATGTGCTGACGATTTTAAACAGTTACTTAATATTACAAGATAATAATATCTACAGAAGTTTGTATTACAAAATGGACAGATTCTGTATTTGTTTTTGGTAATTGATAAGCAAAATGCAACGCAAACTGTCTTTTTTTGCAAAAGTTAGTAAAAATGTGCTTGGATATTATTGAGATGAAGTGCGCCGGGTTATTCGAGAAAATGGCACAAAAATGATGGCGTTATTATATTATCACCGCACAAATAATATATTTTTAAAGTTTTACAAAATCGATATTTACAATATCATATTTTTGACATATGTAATATAGAAGGATATGGTTTTCTGATTTATTAACACACTTTTTATCGGACTGACAGTAATTGAGGGACCGAAAACCTTTATAAATTACAGTACAGGTATCGAAGAATTTTGGTTACTTCTACGACTGAGGTTAACGCTATCTGAGTAATCAAGAAGAATAAACATGTTACCTCTATTTAGGTTACCGTTTTAATACCGGTTACACACAGGCGATGCGCGCCCTTTGACAAATGCCGACGACAAGTGTAAGGTAGAGGTAATTTTTATTTCGGTAACCAGTATTTATACTGGTTGTATTCAATTTAAGGTAACCTTTAAAAATATCTGTAACAAATAGAAATGTTGTAACCGAAAATACCCGTATTGATCATACGGGTTTCGGTCCCTGCAATAAATGTATAACTATATTAATAATTCTTCATCTCAACAAATAATAATTATTGTGATTTAAATCTTTTATATAAAACACATAGATATGGATTGAAGTAATGGACTATCTCTTAACAATAAAAGTTGGATACTCAAGTATCCATATTGCATGCATACAAACCGATAGAGATTCCAAAGACTTCCGATATACAGGATGTTTGGTAAACAAAATATCACTTTACCGAGTCTGTATTCGTATTTTCAAGATATTCTTGGCAAGTTAAAAACACGGTAGAATATGTCGAGAAGTTTCTGACAAGTTTTATAACTTGTCAAAAAGTTATTTATGACTTGGTATAGAGTTATTTTACCATGGCAAAAACACCTTATATGATTTAAATAAGTATATTTTAACCACACAATATATTTTCCCTTCAAAGAAAGCAATGAATTAATACTAAAATAATAATATAGGGGGCGTAGCTAGGTGACTTGCGTAAATTGAATTTTGTAAAAAAAAAATTAATCATTTCATTAAAAAAACAAAGACTTTTTATTATGTTTAGTACTAACTAAATTCAGTAAGTCAACTCTACTCAAAGCATTTATTTTGAATTGTCAAGGGGTCGGTCAGTCTGAAAGATGAAGCTAGTTGCCCATTCCAAAGCGTAGTACGTTCCTATTAGTAATGTGCCAGATCGTTAAAAAATTAGATCCGCGGATACGGATACGGATCATAAGGGTTCAGATCCGCGAATACGGATGCGGATCTCAACTTTCTTTAGGTTCAGCAGGAATTATTTATGATCCTCATCGTAACTGACTTTTGGGGGACAAAGCTGCCAAGTTACTCTTTTTGAAATACAATTTACCATTACTCAATATTAATTATGACGTATATTTTTTTTTAAATTCTTGAAAACAACATAGGTAGTTTTAATTGATGTGTTAACTCACATAATTATTTCAATTAGCATAGCACAAATATTAGAGGTTTGATCTCACCTTTACTTTTATTATAATAAATATGTTTTTTTTATTTTACTAATTTGTATTGAAGTTGTGTTTCATTGTTACATAATCTTTAAAATTTCATATACGTAATGAAATGTATTAATATAAAAGATCCGTACAAGATCCGCCTGAAAAGTAACGGATACGGATACAGATCTTTTTTCTCGGATATCCGCGGATACGGATATCCGACACATCACTAGTTCCTATGGAGAAGAACGGGCAACAAAATCCACGGACACTTTTTTAAATTAAAATATTGATTACATCATTCATGTAAATCGTAAATAGAGTGTCGTAAGAACTACCGATTGTTCATAAGAAAAATACACTCAAAACTACAATAAATATAATCTGGAAAACCGTTGAGTATTCACATACAAACAGCTTCTAGTATACGTTTGATTGAAGGGTCTCACGCGACTGCGGCGAAGCCCAAAAGAAAGGTAATGTTTTATAGATACAAATATTTCAAAAGACCTTTTCTTACATTATGTTACTTTACCTAGCTACGCCAAAAATCACAAGTTAATTTATAATCATTTATTTTATAAGACAAGTATCCGAGCGTGATAAATGCTGGTAGGTATATATAGGCGAGCGTATGTACAGTGTGACACATGTCGTATACAAGTGACAAGTGTCGCGTTACATGACATACACTTTCTCGACGCGTTTCATACAGAACACCTCCTTGGTCTTCGGGCAGATGATGGAGCCGTGTTCCTTCATCATTTCTTTTAGAGCCTGGGGAATGAGAAATGGGTTTTGTTAATACAGATTTATTATGTAAATAGAATATACAGTGTTTTTATCTCACGAAGCGACGCGCGCTTTACTTGTGGTAACCAAATGTACAAACACGCTGTGAATGTGTGCGTGAAGACGAGAAGCGTCAGCATATAAAACACACACACTTCTGACTTCGCCATTGTCTCGTACGGTACCGAGAGCTCTTGCGCACACACATTCACAGCGTGTTTGTACACTAGGTAACCACAAGTAAAGCGCGCGTCGCTTCGTGAGATGAAATAATAGATTTTAGCATTTTTTCTATGACAATATCTGAAAGCCTAATCAAGTTTCAGATTAGAAAATCTGTAAGTATTCAAAGGAAAAACAATATCACAATAGTCCACCACGTAATTACTTTAACACTTTTGACAACAATTCAGTGCATCTTTTTCTTTCTATTTCATTAAGAAAAGGACAGAAGATAAATTTTAGTTTAGTCCTGTCAAATCAATCAGCGCTTGACGTAAATTGACGTAATTTTAGTCGGCAAGTTTTTAATCACGTCTAAACTTGTATGGAGAGTGACAGGCGATGATTAATTTGATAGGCTAAACTAAAATTTATCTTCTGTCCTTTTCTTAAAGAAATAGAAAGAAAAAGATGCACTGAACTTAAATTTAGTTTAGTTTGTGAACAAGGGAATCGGCACCACTATCTGTCACTTTGGTCTTGAAAATTTACCTTAATGCCTAGACAATATGACTTTTTTTAGCGATAACGATGATGGAAAGGTAAAAAAATATTGGATTTGACATCACGTATCCTTTTCAGAGCAGTGGTGGCCCAGTGGTAACGGCCGCGACTTACGAGTTGTGTAGGTCGTAGGTTCGCACCCAGACAGGCGCTTTACTTTGTGTAAATTATTTCATCGCCACTGCTCTCAAAACGGTGAAGGATCATCGTGAGGAAACCGGCATGTCCTAGAACCGAAAATTCGAAGACATGTGACATCTACCAACCCGCACTGGGCCCGCGTGGTGGATTACGGCCCACTCCGTCTCATAGAGAGGAGGCCTGTGTCTCAGTAGTGGGAACATTTATAGGCTGATGATGATGATGATCCTTTTCAAAAGTGTTTAAGTGATTCTTTGTCATAAATGACCTACAATAAGCAACTCTAGAGAGTGGTAATAATATTGTTTTTCTTCGTTTGATCACTTCTTGTAAATATTGTAAGAAATTTTGATTATATTTTTCTTTATATTGGCTGCATGTTGTATTTCATAGACCCAGGAATGAGCAGCGTTGAACGAACAACTTCTGTCACAGACCACCTTCAAAGCCGTCACTTTCCGTGACATGCTTGCTTTGTATAGAAAGGGTTGACAACACCACCTCTAGCGAGACGGCTGGTGGTGATGGTAGGTAATACTGGCTGATGGTTTCACCTTCTCCCCGTAGACCTGTCCGTTGGGCAGCACCATGGGGTGGTTGTGCTCGTTGAGCGGCGCGCGCGAGATGCGACACAGCAGGCGCGAGTGCGACACGTGCGCGTGCGGCAGGGTCGCGGCTAGCGCGTTGTTGATTGTGTTACCTTCTCCCCGTAGACCTGTCCGTTGGGCAGCACCATGGGGTGGTTGTGCTCGTTGAGCGGCGCGCGCGAGATGCGACACAGCAGGCGCGAGTGCGACACGTGCGCGTGCGGCAGGGTCGCGGCCAGCGCGTTGAGCGGCGGCTGGCACGCGGGGCACGTGGACACGCGCGTGCTCTCCGAGTAGCACTGAGTGTGGCTGAGTTAAGGATGTATTGTTGATGATACCAGTATATCATCGTTTAAATTATTTCTCAATAGCAGCCCGGACTCGCGCCCGGTTGATGGCAATAGGCTCGCCCCCTGTTACATGGGACTTGGAAGAAACTGGCGAAATGTGAGTGCTGCCAAACCCTTCGGGGCATACAGTTCTGATATTATGTTATGTTTCAGTATAGCAAGTGAGTGAATTCATCACTAGAATGACATTGGACGTCGGTTGATTGTCGTTTACATGATTTCAATTATACTGGAATGTGAGTGATGATAAAATTGTTCAGTTGACTAAATTGCAGATCTCATTAGATCCAGTGTATTTCTAAATCGGTATAGATTACTTGAATTGCTATTCAGCGGTAAATTATAATGCTACTGGCATAATGTAAATTTTTTCAAATTTTTTTTCAACAATCTTTGAAAATACTTTTTAATTCGAAAAGCACGAACATTAGATTATGTAGGTGGGATTATTGTTTACTTTAATCCGCCTTCTTAGTTTTTAAGTCTGGTAATAAAGGCTTTGTTCGTTCATGTAGTGACCACTAGAAGAGTAAAAATTTAATTTAATGTTTATTAGCACGATGTTGGATGCCAATCTAATTAATTTTAACATTTCATTTCTATAACAAGCCATGAGGTACACACTTTTTATCAAAGCATCCCACTTTCTTTTTTGTATTTCGTTTTATAAGAACTCAAACTCAAAGCATTTATTTCAGGTATTTTTGAATTGTCAAGGGATCGGTCAGTCAGAAATATGAAGCTAGTTGTTCATTCCAAAGCGTAGTAGGTACCTATGGAGAAGAACGGGCAAGAAATTCCACGGACACTCTTTTAAATCAAAATATTGTTATATCTTTTAAGGTGAAATTATACATGTGAGAACAATGTAGAAAGACGTTAAAAGCGTCCGTAATAAAAAATAAAATAAAAAACAAATGATAAGTCATGGCAGCTAAGAGATGACCAGTCTCAACTGAGGGCGCCCGTTCACGAACATGACGCATGGATCAGCACTGCCACCGTCAGTGAGACATTTTAGTGAGCAAGACATGCTCTCAGCCGCCTTCAAGTCATGAAGTGGTGCCTTTTTTTTTTGTTTGTAACTGGAGTTCTAAATCCAAATGTCCCACTGGCACCGGTCACCCAGCATCCCAAGTGTAGCGTTGAAAAGGATATGGCGTGTTGAGCGCGGCGAGCCCCAGCTGCAGCGCGACGGGCAGCGCGGGCAGGCGCGCGGGGTGCAGCAGGCGCGCGTGCTCCCAGCGGAACTGCTGCACCAGCGCGCGCCAGCGCGTCGCCTGCAGCAGCGAGCGGTACGGCTCCACCTCTGGGGGCATGTATGTCGTCAGCAGTCATCGGAGTAGGTAGAGTGATTTGGGATCAATGAACTGGCACGTATATATTAGTATGGATATGCCTCCGGGATTATTTTGAAATTATATTTTTTTAAGGAATTTCAAATATTGTAATTTGTAGAATAAAGAATACATCAATATGAATAAGAAATGTTTAACCCTTTTGCTGTCTTTTTATTAGTATATAGGTGATCGGACTCCAAGAAACAAATAGGTATACTATAAAAACAATATAATAGTATATTTTAAATGTTTATCTATCGCATTCTATAAATTTCTAATGTAGTAATTTAAAAATCCTTACTTTAACAATATTTGATTCAATCCCGTAAGTACCAAAATGAAATCTCAGAAAAAAGGCTTATCCATGTCATGATTTCTATGACTATTCATGATGCGAGTACGTAAAATCAATCTACCTACTCCGATCACTGGTCATCATACACATGTGTATGTAAATAACAACATTAGGTAATAAAACATTCTCGCTATGTACATATCGAGTATGTTATATTAAATAACTGACTTAATAACCCAGTTAATATCAACACAAAAAAAAAAACATTTTACAAAAAAAAAACCGACTTCCAAAAAAAACACTACAAAGTGAAAAACAACTTTAATTAACCGACTTCCAAAAAGGAGGAGGTTATATGTTCGTCGCGAATGTTTGTTTTTTTTTTTTATGTATGTCCACCGTTTTCTCCGTCAATTGTGGACCGATTTTGAAAATTCTTTTTTTGTTTGAAAAGGTGTGCTCTGGAATTGGTCCCATATAAATTTTATTAACTTTGCTTGGATAGTTTTTGAGTTAGCTATAAAATACGTTTTTTTTCCCACTTAGTATGTAGATGATATGATAAGTTTCTGTCACTGGTAGCAGGTAGTGGTATTCGAATGTGTGTGGGGTAGGTACCACAACTAAAAAGTGAAAAATAAAAACTTTTTACAAAAAAAAAAATAACAACCGACCTTCAAAAAAAAACACTACAAAGTGAGAAATAACTTTAATTTCGGAAGTCGGTGGCAAAAAACGAAAATTCTAAACTAAAGACACCGACTTCCGAAATTAAAGTTATTTTTCACTTTGTAGTGTTTTTTTTGGAATTCGGTTTTTTTTTTTTCACATTTTAGATGTGGTATTTACCCCACACAAATTCGAATACCACTACCTGCTATGTAAATAACAGTGAGAGGAACTTAACATATCATCCACATACTAAATGGGAAAAAATACGTATTATTGAAGCTAACTCAAAAACTAACAAGCAAAGTTATTAAAATTTATATGGGACCATCTCTGAAGTATTATCTACCAAACAAAAAATCATTAAAATCAATTCATAATTAGCCGAGTTATCGCGTAACAAACATACAAAAAAAAAACACAGTTGAATTGAGAACCTCCTCCTTTTGGAAGTCGGTTAAAAATGCAAACGTCGCAAACGCACATGTATAGTACGACACAACTTAGATATAGCATCGGCAAAATTCGTAAAACCGATCACATCCGAACTGAATGCGCCTTCAAAATCAACAATCTTTATTACTACTTTAGGTGAAAATGATCTTTACGCAAACGCAATAACTTGTAAAATCATATAACGAAATACGTTGTAAAATTGAAATGAAGGAATGCAAATTTTCAAATTCATGCTACATCTAAGTTGTGTCGTACACACGGCTACACATCAAGCTATACATTTCCAGTATAAGCTGACCTCGCATTGTACGGAAATCCTATACAATGCGAGATCAACATAAACTGGTTTTGTTTAGCTTTATGTGTAGCCGTGTGTACTATAACTACGATTTTTTTTAAATATGTTTTTAGGTACCCTGGGAGTAGTTTATACCCAAGTTTGCAACCCTGAAAACCTTGTGTTACTCCCATGGTGCTCGAAACTGCGAAATTCTGGCACTTGTTTCAGTTTTTTTTTAGACCTTAAGGGTACACTAGTCAGTCATTGATCCATACAAACATAGTGTGGTGATTACTCTTCTTTTTGACGGTGTACGTTCAAAACTAAAAATTATATCGATTTGTCTTGTCATTATGAAGCAGAATTGAGAAAAAGGTATTGCTTTGGAAGTTATGAGCGTCGAAACTTCCACATTTCAACACTAATTTTACCTCATCTTTGGGCGTAAATAAATAGCCTATGTAGTATGAAAACGGCAAAGTAGAAACCGTACAGGGGTAGATAATTTATTTAAAAGTTCAAATAATTTTATTTAGAGTAAATACATCTAGTAGTTTTTCCATAATATCTATACGCTCAAAGATCTGTTCATGAAATTTTACGCGCTTGTTTTCGTTATAAATTATTGTCTATTTCAGGGTTTCCCTAACTGTGCGTCACGACGCCCTGGGGCATCGTGAAGCGATCCACATAGATAAAAAACGGAAGAACTATAGAAAATATGACTACCAACATTTTTTTTGTGAGATTGATTTCTAAACTTGAGCGCCGCTCAGAATAACAATCACATCTTTCTCAATTGTAACCAGCCTACAAAGTAAATAAATACCTCTTTTCGTTTTTATTCCTGTTTTAATTTTGTTCTTATTTAAAAAAAAAATATAAATGTTATTTGGAGTTTTTCTGATAACTTGTTACTAGGCTAGAACTACAACAGGTAGGTACTTTTTGGCGTCGCAAAAAAATTGCAAATTCCCAAGGGTGTCACAGTAAAATTAAGTTTGGGAAGCCCTGGTCTATTTCATTAAATAAATAAATAAAAATTAGATAACTAACTAACTAGTCTGTATTGTTCCACTGCAGGGCAAAGGCCTCCCTCAAGGCGAGGCGATAAATATATACTAAATAAATAAATAACTATACTAAATAGCATGTATATTAGCCGCCCCATCAACGATTTCGAACCGTCGACAAGTGCAACCTTAAGGACGCGTTTTTAGGTAATTTTATTCGATATTTTTGGGAAGCAAGCTAAATTTGATACAATTTGAGCACAACCCAAGCACTCTAGGTCTATTGGTTGCGAAGATACAACTAGTCAAAGATGAGCATCTTTTTCCAAAATTATCGCGAGCCGATTTCCGGCCACCGTAGGCGCGGGCTTGCGGACGGTGAGCAATGGGTAGCTCGCCGTCCGATAAGGACCAAGCCCGGGTCGACGGCGCAACGTGTTCCACGCGCGCCTCAAAGAGATGTCAGCAGAATTGACGGGGTCCGCTAGGGCCGATGCCTGCCGGGGGTTCGAAGAAAACCGATAGGGACATCGTGGCCCCCCGCAACAGGGCAACCGAAGGAACACGGGTGGGTTTTAGTCAGTAAAAGTCTGAGACGCCGTCCCCACCAAAAAAAAAAAAGGGTCATTTGCCCAGACCTATATTTTGGAAGCACGGAGTCTCTTAACACAAGCAATTCCTTGCTTAAAAGGTGATCTCCAATATTATTGTGTCTAAATGCCTTTGTAATTGAAATAAACAATTTTATTTATTTATTTATATTGCCCTGCTAAGCCCAAAGGCCGTATCTCAACCGAAGTAAGTTTTGAGAAAATTTACTTTTTGTAAATTGTAAATTAAGGAAAAATGGAAATATAAACTTTTGTACTATAAAGAAAAGTTTAATGTGAGAGACAGAGCAAGGGAGAGATATATCTTTTTTCTCTCTCATGTAAAGAAATGTGCCTAAACGTGGCGTGTTCTTGAAATTCAACTCTCAATTTTCGTCCAATTATCGAATCGCCGCCTGAGAAGTTTCGTTTGAAAAAAACCGGCCGAGTGCATGTCGGACTACGCAAAATGAAGGGTTCCGTAGTTGGGATGAATTTATCCCAAATACAAACTTAACATTGTAGTTGAAATACATGTCCCCATACATTCCAACTGCAAATGTAAGTTTGTACGCACAATATTGAGAGACTTACCATGTTATTTTAAAAACATAGACTTTTGATAGGTTTTCCTGTAATCTATGAGTAAAGAGCCATACTATGTATTTTTTTTTCAAAATTTTAGGTTCAGTAGTTTCGGAAATAACCCCCCTTATCTCCGAATGGTCCGTTTTTTTCTTTTGAGGTACGGAACCCTAAAAACAGCGACATTACCTGTATCCTTGGGGAAGGCCAGCATGCCCATGCAGTGCTGTATGTCCTTCAGTTGATCCTCTTCGTAGGTCGAGAAGTGCTTCTTGGCGTAGCGCACTGCCTCCAAGCGTTTGTCTTCGCGAACTAGCTCTATAAACTCCTGGAATCAAGAATATTGCTGGGTAAGATTTGTTAAGGGGGAAGCAGAGAAATTAAATTTTTCTGACGTATTTTGTCATTTATAATTCTATAAATAAATATTTGTTACGGCCGCAAATCATATTTAGATCAACATACAACATGATACTGACCTGCAAATTGCAAAAAACGTAAGAAAATTTGAATTTCGCGGGCTACCCTGACGCTGTCGCCTATTTGCCTTTGTCTCTGTCTTTTTCTTTACGTGTAAAGAGTAAAGAAAATAACCACATTTTTGCACTTTTTCAATGTTTTTCGTTGTTATTCATCATATTGCTCTTAAATAAAAAACGAACGCGGAAAAACGCTGGAGTTATCTATGAACTTTATTTTAGTAAATGAATCAAAATATAAATTTATTTATTTATATAAAAAGTAGCAAAATAAAGGAAAAAATTACTCAATAAAAGGTAACTTTGTGAATTTATTCTATCGAGCCAACTTTATCAAATCGTGTTTCCATCGTGGATGATGTTTATTATATATCCCCAATAATACCAATTTATTTTCCTACATTTTAATTTAACTGTTTACTACTTCAAATAAGCTTAATAGAAACATGTTTGTGTGCATAAAAAGCTCGGTACCCTCTTAACGGGTTGAATCAGAATCAAAAATGATTCATTTGCAATGAATGTAGGCGTCAAAATAAAGTTGTTGGCATTTACTAATTAAAACCTGTTTCTTGAAGTCATTATCCACCTAGCCTTTTCCCAGCTATGTTGTGGTCAGCTTCCAGTCTAACCAGATGCAGGTGAATACCAGTATTTTTCATGGAGCGACTGCCTATCTGACCTCCACAACCTAGTTACTGGGTAATACGATAAGCCTTAGTAAGACTGGTTGTCAGCAAAGATTGTCAAAAATCTACAAATGACAACCGGGACCAACAGTTTAACGAGCTTTCCGTGGCACGGAGGGATCTCGATACTGAACAAACTGGTTTACTTTTGAAGTCTACTGTACAAAGACAGGATGCTCTTATATAGACCCTCAACATTTTGACCATGTTGAAACTAAATATCTGGTAACCCATTTGTGAGTCCTCAACACCTTTAGAGAAAATATTATCAAATGTAACATACTTTCACTTAAAACGATGTTATACACACACGGCTAAATATCAAGCCTCGTGCAGACCGGCGCAACGCGACTCTAACACAATTTCTAAGAAAACTTCACGGTAGAACAATTACCGGTGTCGCGCCACGCTAGTCTGCACGAGGCTTCAAGCTATAAAGGAGATGTTTCATTTTCGGCCATAAAGTGTACGTTAATGTAAAAAAAGGAAAAACTTCCACGAATTGAGGAAAAATATTCTTTCCTGTTTATTCCCCTGATTACTTCGGCACAAAAAATTATAGTTTAACAAATTATTGCCATATTCTATTCATCATGGCGTCGTTTTACTTGCATACTGCTTTCGTCCAGAAATCATGTTACATTTTAACATAATAATATCATGTGGACGTCATTTAAATAAATATGAAAGGCATGTATTTCTGTACTATATTAAGATAGCTATCTTATACAACTTTTTTGATTAATTAGAAACTGTGATTCATCATAAAAATAAAAAAACTGCTTTAGTGGATTGTAGATTTGTAGGTACTTCTGGACGAAAATGGCTAGCTGTCGATGGTCGTATTTCTCCTGACAAAGGTCAAACATTTTCTGTTTTTATTTTGTGCCCAATATATATAAGATATTATGGAAAAAAACAGTCTTTATTGTATTTAGGGGTTCGTTTCCCAGGTTTTCTAAAGTGTACATGTTATGGCCGGAGTCCCATACAAAAATGTAACGTCTCCTTTCCAGTATAAGCTGACCTCTCAGTGTACAGAAATCCTATACAATGCGAGATCAGCTTAAACTGGAAATGTACAGCTTGATGTGTAGCCGTGTGTGTACGGATACAAATAGAACCTGCAGACAGACTGACATAGATTAAACATAAGATTCGAATACCTATACTAATAATAAATTGAAGTGACTGCAGAACTGAGTTTGTTTGTTTGAACGCGCTAATCTCTGAAATTACTAGTCAGATTTGAAAAATATTTTTTGTTTTTGATAGCCCAATTCTTGAGGAAGGTTATAGGCTATTTAACATCACGCTAGGAGCCTTAGGAGCCGAGCAAAAATAATGAGAATGTGAGATAGAACGCTTAGCGAAAACGAAGTAATAGCGCGAGCGGGCGATGCAATGTTGGCACGCAGATTTGCGAGGTGTAGTTTAGGAGTAAAGATCACTTTATTTAAAGCATTCTGCCAAACTCTCTACACCTGCAATCTGTGGGTCAACTGCACGCAGCGGGCCATCAACGCTCTCCGAATACAATATAATAACGCGTTCAGAGTGCTGGTAGGGCTCCCGCGCTGGTGTAGTGCGTCTGCGATGTTTGCGCACGCGCACACAGACGGCTTTCACACTGTGCTGCGGCGCCGCATCGCTTTGCTGATGTTCCTCACGCGTGGGAGTGCCAACACCATTCTGAACGTGCTGTCACAAGCTGGACAGCCCCCTTCTGGGGCACTGGGTTCAAGCACAAGTGCGTGTGCCCGGGGCCCCAGTGGGCGGCAAATACATGAATTAAATTTTAATAATTTTTTACTAATAATAGTTTGTAAGTCGTTTCTACTAACAACATTATGGGCCAAATGTGTCTGAAATAAAAAGATTTTATTTTATTTTATTTATTTATTAATGCAACGCGGAGTTCATGATAATTTGACGGTATTTTTTTTTTTATAATCCTAATATTGTGTTCATCTAGCCAAAAACCTCCCCATCTCCTTCCAAATCTATAACTAGTGCATACCTGGCTGGTATTAAGATGTATTATATTCAGTAGGGTAGTAATAAACTCCCCCTAAAAAAATTAAAGTATGTGCATACACAAAATATGAAATTTACTGCTATAAATACTAATTTTTCGACAACTTTTATGCGAATACAAACAAAGAAGCGACCGAATAAAATACAGAAAATTCCGAAAAATCAATACAGAATTTGCTGACGTAATATTTTTCGAACAAGCATACACCATGCATGCAGCATGCAATATGCAGAAGGCATGGTTTCTGACACGGCTCCGGCGCTGCGAGGCTCCAGCGGTCCCACGCGAGCTTATCGTCGCAGATGGTTTTAACACTCACCACCATAAGACCACCTGCTCCTCAGCTCGCGGGCCGCATCGCCGCTCCGCGCCTACGCGGGCTTAAATTACACTCTAGGGGTAGGGCAGACAAGACTACGTGGAGTCGGTTTTACAGCGATTCGTTTCTGTCACTAACTTTTGTACTTTTCGGAAACTTAGTATTTTTATTCGGAAGTTTAGTGTATTTTTATTCGGAAGTTTAGTGTATTTTTATTCGTAAGTTTTGTGTTTTTTTGAAAATTTAGTATTACAGTCAACCACCGATTTTTGGAAGTAAATATTTTCTTCGGAAGCTTTTTTATTATCCTATTCAGTATACCTGTATCCGTATCTTGAACTCCATGTTGGAGTTAAGTTTCCTCAACTTGGACTTGTTGTCGGCACACCACTGCAGACAGCGGCCGGTACGTTGAGAGTACAACTCAGCTTCCACCTCTGCAGCCGCGCCGTATATGTCTGGAATACAATAACAATAAATATTTATTCATCATATTTAAAATTGGTAAAATATTAACTAAATCTTAGAAATAATTTACTTAGGTATTGCAATGTTTCATAGGAATAATAGGCCTGTGTTCAAATTTTTTTTTTTTAATAGATTATTAGAAAATATTGAACACGTATTTTTTCTTTTTTAACGTAATCAAAAGATTACGGCGATACATTGAGTTAAAATGTGGCATGACGTCACGCCTTGCTAGATTTAATACTGCGTTGTGACGTAGCGAGCCACGCCCCAACTTTAATGCTTGTTTTCTAAGTTATTTTTGATTAATATGGTAAAGCAAAAAATACGTGTCTAATATTTTTTTATTATCTGAAAGACGAACTAAATAGAATTTCTTTTTTTTACCTAGGCAACTACCCTATTTGCCCTGTTTTCCGAAATGTAGAAAGGCCATTGGTTAACCATAGTATGCAGACACCGTTGGTGCAGCGGAGCTCAGTCACCGCCCCGCCTTACAAGTCGTAGGTTCGAACCCAATTAGGTGTTTTACATTGTGTAAATAATTTCATCACCACTGCTCTCAAAACGGTGAAGGAAAACATAGTGAGGAAACCGGCATGTCCTAGAACTAAAATTCGAAGACGTAACATCTACAAACCCGCGCTGGGCCCGCGTGGTAGATTACAGAACCCTCCCTCTCGAAGAGAGGAGGCCTGTCCCAGCAGTGGGAACATTATAGGCTGATTTATGGTTGTGCTATACTGACACCTTCATACGCAAGTTGTACTTACTCAACGACAAGACGATACAGTATGGAACTAGGAATTAGCGCTGTTTAGGGCCATCGCTCTACCATCGAAACGGTCATTAAACAATAAAAGTTAATCGCCTCTGTGGTCCAGTGATAAGATCACCTGTATCAGACCCACAGGGTTCCCGGGTTCGATTCCCAGCGGGGGCAAAGTTTTTTGCTCAGTTTGGCTGGTGGTAGGGCTTGTTCTAAGTCCGCCTGGCTAGCTACCACCATCTTATCTAAGTGTGACGCCATGACAACAATATTAGCAGCATTTTTATGTTTCGGCAGTTAGAGGTAAAACAGCCAGTTCCTCTGTGGTTGAGGATTCCGCGTGAAGCTCGCTTCCACCTTCGGCCTGATCATCACTTACCATCAGGTGAGATGGAGGCCAAGAGCTTCAAAGTTGTGGATAAAAAATCTCAATCATCTTACGCAGTAAGTGTCTAAGCACACTATGCCGAAGGTACGCGACCGAAGTTCCGCGGCTGATTTTACGTTCCGACGTATTCGGCCATTCGGCTGATATGACACCATAACCGTGGAAATTACGCGATAGAAATTGGCAATTTCCGTGCGTTCAAAAAAAAAAAAAAACAAAATATTTTATTTCACATAACCTACATGGGCACTTATGAAACGTCAGAAGCTAGGTGCACGGTTCCAATTGGTCGTTTCCTATGGAGAAGAGCCGGCAAGAAACTCCACGGTTACTCTTTTAAAAATAATTGGCATTTACAATATTTTCAAATAACAGTGTTACTAGGTATGGGAGGTCAGTGTAGGTCTTTCAATAAGTACCAGTTACTTAATAAAATAGAAAATGGTCAACAGGTCTACAATCCACTAAGCCCACAGCGTTCTCACATTCACAAAATAGAAAAGAATAAGAAAGAAGAAGAAAATAGAAAATACAAAAGATAAATAAATTAATAAAAGTAAAAATCTATTTTAATAAAACGCAATTACATGATTGCTATTACAAACGCTTGCTTATTACGTTCAATGCGATATCACCGGAACACTACCTATTTGACGGAGAAAAAGGTATTCAGTGTGTCACTCAATTCGAACGACCACGATCATATGTTTACGAACGATATAAATTCGTGTCGAAAGTGCGCGCGGTCTAACCGCAAAGTGCGTAGTTACTAGTTTTACATATTCACACGTATCGTGGTCAAATCAAATTAATAAATTAACGATGAAAAAATCGGTATCTCTGTGGCTTTGAAAGTTGACGTACGATCAAACTGAAAATATACTTACCATCTTAAAGTAGTGATACAACTAATTATCGGCTTTATATACTATGGACACTATAAAAGAATCTACTAGCTAAATCTATTTAATTCTCTACACACCCATCTCGCACACATACACTCACCTCCTTCACCTTACACACTCAGAGGACAGCAACCCTTTCATTCCTTTTAAAGTAAATTAAGTTCATATTGTAAAATAAACTGTTTCCTTTTGTTCGTAAGCTCATACTCGCATACCCAGTCCAAGGGCTTGAGGCGCTGCATGCTGAAACACAGGCTATAAACCTAGTTTGGCAGCAGATACTAATAATTGGACACAATTGTTACTAAATTACTTTTAAGCATAATAATTTTAAGTAGCTAAAACAAATCGTGTTACATGTTTACTATTTCTGGTCTAATAAATAAATAAATATCTGTAATATCTCTGTATACCTTTAAATTACTTACCGACATTAGTGAGTTCCCGTAGCCCCCTAGCATCAGCCAACTTGTTAGCCGAATCATAGTAGCCGTTACGCAGGAAGTAGTCGACTAGCATGCGGTCCAGGCGCACCTTACGCCACTGGTTCAGGGTGGTTTGCGATGTGTAAGACATTGCCTTTAGTGGGAAAATAAAAACAGTTAAATAACTACAGTAAGATAGAAGAAAAAAAGAAAGAAAGAGAACTTTTTTATTCTGCACAAAATAAAGGCACATTACAAAAAAAAATTACATAAATCATAAAATACACATTCACCAAAAGCCTCGTATTCAATATTCGAAAACTAATAAGTTCGACAAATTTTGTCTATTGCTTATGTCAAGGCCAAAGACAATTTACAATTTTGTTTGCATAACTGTGCGTTCGCACTGGCGAAACATTTACAACGCAACATGTTGGAATCTCTATTTTCTGTCAATTTTTCATACTTTGTTTGACAGGCACTAGAGATTTCAACATGTTTTGTTGTGATGTTTCGCCAGTGCGAACGCATAGTTAGCAAATCAAAACGACAAATAATCAAAACATAAACAAAATGCCGATTGCTGAGTGGAATAGTTTTTTTTTTTTTGTAACAAGCAAACAAGAACAATTAATCTGTGCGTCGCATCTGTGCAATATAGGTCATTGCTCAGCGAAATGCCGCAACTTCGGACGAACCTACGGTTACGGCGCTGATTTTCAGCAAAAACCTCGCGAATGACGTAATAATGACGTCCCCCTGTGTGACAATAAATATCAGGTCAATTGTTCTCTGCGTTCAGCGCTCGGTGTGGCAACACGCCGTGTTCGGGTTCGTGACAAGTCAATCGTCATCCTGAGGATGCCTTGTTGAGAGGTGAAACACGTGTCGATTTCTTTCAGGGTTTTTTATAGCTCTTTAGAAATAGCTAAGCAGCACAGGTTACTAAATATATCCACGTCTATTGCATCTTTTTTTTTAACTACAATAATAAAATGAGAATCAAACTTCCAACCAATAAAAAACTCAAACTCAAAGCGTTTATTTCAATTAATCCATTTATAGGCTCTTTTGAATTGACATATCTCGTAAATTATAAAACTTTAACTAGGGAAAGTAAGATCTAATAATTAGCAAATGACCTCCTGTAAATATGAATTTGCTATGGCGGGTCTAGTAGTGCTATTCTGTAAAAATCTCACCGTGGTAACTTAGATGAAGTGAGCTGCCAATAGTGTCAATCCTTAGCAACTGACAGCTCACTCCACGCTCACTTCACCTAAGATAACACGGTGAGATGGTTACAGAATAGCACTACAGATCCAGTCCTGTATATACAACGGCCTGACATCAATCGTCGGGCAGTTACCCACCAGACACAACACCCATCTGGTCGGAGGATCCTCCCTTTTTTATAGAGGTCTAGCGACCCGCCCCGGCTTCGCACGGGTATAAACCGGGTTATTATACATATAAACCTTCCTCTTCAATCACTCTATCTATTAAAAAAAACCGCATCAAAATCCGTTGCGTAGTTTTAAAGATTTAAGCATACATAGGGACAGAAAAAGCGACTTTGTTTTATACTTGTAGTGATGAGTGAACTTTACACCCTGTTCCTCATTCCTCTATAGAACAATCCAGGGTTATCTGGACTACCATTTTACCCGTAATCTACAAGTTTTTATCAAAACGAACATTTAATAACTGTCACCTTAACCTGTGGAGTGCTGGGTTCAGCCAGGGCAGCAGCCTGTTCCTTAAGGTGCTCCAGTCTCTTCTTGCACACGTAAGCAGCCTGCACCTCCTCTGTGATCGCTTCAGAGGCCTTGCGCTTCATTGTTGTCAGCTTTTCTACCTGTATCCATAATTGAAAACTTGGTTGATTTATGAGGTTCTTTTTTGAAGGAGGGAAAGGTGGCCTATGCCCTGCAGTGGGACACAAATGGTTGATAAATAAAAAACAGTGGCACTCCAGGACTGCAGACAGAAGTGAAAACTTGAACAAGATCGCCTTGGTGGAAGAAAATACTTGTATAGAATGGGTTTGTAACGTTATCTAAATAAAAAGCACAATCGCGTTTAAAAAAATAATACTTCCAAAACCTTTAAAGTAAAAACACTTGTATCGAACATTGATCCATATTGAAATATAAATAAAGAGCACAATCGCGTGCATAAAAATGAGGTGTCGGTAACGGTGTCGCGAATTCAATTGTTTTTTCCCTGCTCAAAAATGCCCAACGCGCCTAAAGAAGTTTTCACTTAAAAAAAATATTAAGGGAAGCAGTAGTCGGTCCTAGTTTAAGTCTACCTTGAATTTGATCAAGAAAATGAAAGATAGGCAGATTGAATAACACTGACCTACACTTAGTACTTTACTAACAAGTAATGTAGTACAGACATAGATTTTTATAATTAAATTATGTAAACATAAAAATTTTTTTCTCCATTTTCCTAAATTACAAAAAATAAAAGTATTGTTTATTCTGTAAAAATTAAACGCACATTACAAAAACAAAAATACTTTTAGTACAGTCACGAGCAATAATATGTAAACACTTAGCAACTTTAAAAACTGATTTTCTCCTACTGTGTTTATTCTTATTTTAAATTGTTACGAATATAGTATTTTGGAACCCATACTAATATGTAATATGTGTTATCTCAAAGTTGCAATCAATATTCCACGAGAAAATGGCTTTTGAATTTTGGTAAGTGGATACATATTAGTGCTCGTGACTGTACACATTTACAAATAAGCCAAAAGCCTCGTATTCAATGTTCGAATCTATTAAAGTTTGTCAAATTTTGTACTGGTTCTTTAGGACTGTTCAATTCCGAACCATTGCAACATGCCATTTCTTAGGGTTCTGTACCACAAACCCTCAAAGGATGCCTATTACTAACAGCCAAGACAGTCTGTCTTTTAAAGGTTTTATCTTTTTAACCAAGCCCAAATAAATTGGGATAAATGCAGAAGAATAATAATTATTTTTAAACTATAATAGATAGCGAGTTATTTTCACAGAGCACCTTTGTATAACTGTGGCCTCTGTCATCACAAATAATTAATAAAAGGTAAACTTTAAACCCTTCTTACTAAACTTCTTATTCCTTACCACAGAATATGCCAATTTAGTGAGCGTGACGTAGTCAGAAGATATAAGAGTAACGCAATAGAAAGAGAGGCAACTTCTAGGTGAATAGGTATAACTGTAGGTAATTAGTGGTGTGCAAGTTGAATTGCACTTTATTGTGTCATGGCAAGAGTCGCTTTTTATTTCAATGCTTTTGCTGACTGAACCATCTGTGTCCTTACCTAATATTGCTGTTTACAGCTGTACTTGTATGTTACCCGTATGAAGTTCTATTACAAATTAATGAGTATCTCACCATTCCTCCAAGCAGAGAATCAATCTCCCCAGTAGTGACTGGTTGCTTCCTTGTGGCCGTGTCGAGTTCGCTGGCTCCACTGCCCACTTGACGGGCTTCAACATCCAGTACACGCTGAGCGTTGCGGTAGCGTTTGTTAAAAACCTCATATGGTACCTAGAATTTGTACAATAATTTTGAACGGGTTTATAGGTCAATCTTGAAACAATGTAAAATAATAAGTATTTAATTTTGTTACTGATTTTTGGTGGAAGAATAATTTAATGTACAAAGCAAGGCAAGACTACCGGGAGTCTTCGCAACAATAGATAATTAATTGTGTCATTGTCTCATTGATTCATTCGTTATTCTGGTAACCTACATAATTATAAGGCTTATCTTAAACATGTGATGGTAAGTCAAAAAACAGTTTCGAGATACAGAGTAATGAACTGAATAATACTTTGTTTGTAATGTGCTTTATGCACAGGTGATATCTATGCAATTTGCAAGTTTATGTTGGATAATTATTGTGGAATAACTTTAAGTTACTAAGAATATTTCGAAAGAAATCTGCAATGTAAATAACAAGCTACACAAATAAAATAGAATTTTTATTAATTATGTATCTACTTCGTCATTAAAAAATATGGCCATTTTTTTATGATCTTGTAGAACATGTTAAAAGTAACATGGCTAACTTTACCTTCAATGTTGCGTGCTCCAAAGACTTTAATTCATTCATCTTGTTGTTCGATTAGTTAAATAAACTTGTATTTTATCCGCAAATACACGTTAACTCTTTCAGGGTAGTCACAAGAACTCTTGTGGAGACCTTAGAAATGAAAACAAAACTCAGCTGATTGATCAATGGATTACTAGGCAAAACATACGTAGCTATACAAATCAACCAAAATTTCAGTTTGAGCCATAACTTCTCGTAAATTTAATTTAATCTGTAAGAAGTGACAATAGGATTATCGAATCATGGTATCAGCAACAATAATTTCAAGATACAAGAGCAAAAAAATGCAAACCTTTCTGTGACGAACACGTATTTTCGATACAAGCAAGATTCGAGGCAGAACAAATTCAAGAAACATTGTTTTGTCTCTCTCTGTTTCTTTGTGTAAAAAAAGAGCGAGATATAAATATTTTAAAAGTTCGTTCAGAATCTTCTTTATTAAATTATGTTATAATAAATAAAAATACATCGGACCAGTCCGATATAATAAGCTATTTTACTGTAAGGATTAGATTACTCTATTGAATTTTATTACAAATTATTAGAAAACGATTTTGCTGTCTTTTGAACAGAGTTTTTGAACAGATGCTGCCATAGATAGTAAAATGTATTTTTACTGTCTATGCCTTCGAGGTGTCTTCGATTCGAGTAAATAGTCTGTTCGTTTGTGTATTGGTTTTCATTTATAACGATTATTATTTTGAATTTTTTTATTTTTTATAATTTACAAAGATGCCATCATTTTTTTTTAAATCGTATTCCTTGCCTTATCTTCTACTTAATCCAATACAATTATGTTATACTATGATATGTTTATACATAGAATTTATCATCAGCCAATGAAACGATAAATAAAATAAAATAAAACCATATCACTTCACATGACATGTATTCGATTAATCGTTTCTCATTGACAATTTTCTACGTTGAGCATAGACAACAATTTAGTCCATGCGTTTTCGGCGCGTCAGCGCGTCACTTTCATTACGCAAATCCGCCATTTTGTATGTAGCTGGCGGTGCTTCACGGTATACTTTCTCGGTTCAGTGATTATATCCACGAAAAACTGGGAAACTTTGTTCAATTTGACTTTGTAAACTGACTGTGAATATAACTAACAATTTTGTGAAGTAACATAGCTTCAACTTCTTGTGCTTTCGTGATTTGTGTGTGCCCTATAATTGGAGCGCGTGGCTGGTGACTCTTTGTTGTTGGAATCAGCTTATTTACGGTGAGTTTCTTTATATTTACTAATAACAAAGTAGTATCAGTGAGTTATAAGTATCTCGGATAAGTTTTAGTGATGTAAAATGTATTGTGAGAGAGTTATTAGCAAGAATGTGTTGGCGTCATTGATGCGGTTCTAGCGGCGCGGTGATTGCTTTGCTGTGGCGGTGGCTGGCGGCCGACGACATTATTCTTGCGGCGACGCCGACGCGTCACCTCTTGATCGCGTGAGAAAACGTGTTACTGGTGAATTGGTTTTTCTAGAAATCTCTATGGACTAATCCTAAATTAGGCAAAAATAATTTCGACCGTAAGTTTCAGAGTTTTTGAAAAGTTACCAACATGTGCTCGTAACGGTTATGACCCTAATTCTGTAAAATTGTGGGAGGTGCGTTTCAATGAGTTTCTATAAGCCGAATAAAATGGATTTCTGTTAACTTTACAATCGATTCAGGTAAGAACAATACTATTTTGCCTATCATAAAAAACAAAATGTAGTCTGAAAAAAAATCAATATGCTAAATGTAACTGGCCACCTGTTTCTTTGAAGGTGTAAAAATGATGAAAAAAGGTCTTAATGCAACTAGATTGTATAATTATGTGTAATTTCCTTTTTATTGGCTTCTCAGTAACTGAAAGGACAAATAATTGTGTGATATTGATGACCTTTTCAATAGATAAAAGCTGAACCGTGATAAGGAATACACTTGTCTAAGTCTTTTTACTTATTGAAGATTCAATGACTATAATTTATTAATTATTTACACTTCTGATTAGTTAAATTATTTTGTGATCAATTTCAGTTGCATGGAAAAGTTTTTTACATTCTGCTAATATAAATCTAATGCATCACTAATCTCAAGAAAGCAAGTTTTAATTTAGAAATTAGACATCTTTAGAAAACAGTCGCAGTTTCTTTGAAATTATTAAAACTCATTAATACAAAAGTCTAACAGCACTTGCATTATTGAGAAATATTATAATATAAACTCTGGATTTTGATATTTAAAAAAAAAGGATCTTCACTAAAGATCCAAGAAATGTTACATAAACCTGATGTTATGTTTTATTGATACAATAGGCAGTTTGATAAGTCAAATGTTAGTTAACCAACAATGAATGGACATTGTAAACCCTCTCTTAAAGTTATTAGAAATCCTACCTGAATATTCTTTCTAAAAAGTTTGTTAGCTAAAAAGTTTTAATGGATTTCATTTGAAACCTTTCATTATTTTACCTATTTAGCTTTTTCATTTGTTCCGTTTTGCTCTTGTTTGAATTCTTTACAAGTTTTATTAATTTGTTTGTCAAAGTTTTTTTTTAATAAAAGTATGCCGAAATGCTTTCATATCGTTTTTTATAAGCTCCCGTTTTGATAATTTTGATGAAATAAGTTTTTTCGTCGATTTATTGCTTCTTCGTTTTCATCTAGAAAGTTTTATTGCTGTTTCCAATAAAAATATTTGGTTGTGGGTAGCAGACTTACCGCATTCGTCAGTAACAGTAATCCTTAAAGTTATCTTTATGTCGTAGTATTTGTTATACCAATCTAAAATACTACCTTCACATTCTAAAACTTTGATAAAAGAAAACATGGTTTTCTCACAGTTATCGCTTTAAAAATCAGCAATCATCGTTCTCAAGTTTCATCAACCAATCACGGCATATAGGAATCAACGCGTCATATTCAATAATACGCGAAACGTTTTTGCGACGATGCAATGCAATCAAAAATAACCTTATCGCTCCCAGCGACGAATCCCAAAAATGACACATCTATATTCGACCCGACCACTCGACATACCTAAATGAATAATGTGCGCTGTCTAGAACGTTGGCTCTTGTTGCCCATACATACATATTCACGTATATAACGCTCTTAGCAACAAAATTTATGTACTTGACACGCAATACAAAATAAAACAGCGTTTCTTAAAACCTTCGAATACATTATAATCTTCTGGTAAACATAGGCCTCCTTACTAACAAAGACAGTGCAAAAGAATGACACGCAAATTAAGACTTCGAATTCTCAAGTCATGTGCGGTTCTTAAACCACATGTAAGCATAATATCGTTTGTTCGGAACGACGCGTGTAGCTGCATAGATGTCGCATAGCAACATGTAGCTATACTTAAATAGTGTGGCGTAAACAAAGAGGACGTGTGGTGTAGCGCATCGGTTCGCCTCGACCCTATCTTTACACGCTATGTCAAGAAGTATCTAGGTATAGTCGAGTCTAGTCTATATCTAACGAGCTAGTGCAGATAACGCTAGAGTAACACCGCTCGGCTTGCCTTCGACTCTAGGGTTGTCGATTACACATTATTTCTTTAGAAATGTCTTATCGAGAAATAAATTTGACCTGACAAGTTATGACTAATGATTAATAAAAACTGCATCATAAAAATTTCCTTAATTACTCGTAACATTCCATTTTAGATAACACCGTAATGACGCCTACAGTCTATAAGTTGTAACGCTAACATCACACGCTCTTTTGCGCGTGCCCATCCTACCGTTACACTAGACTTTTCCCATTCATTTTTCAACGTCCGTATATTATAAATCGTTTATATGACATCCATGGAACTCGCTTAGATACTTCTCGGTAAATAGACGAACGGACAGACCACATCCGTTAGTGGCGATGTGACTGTGCACGTGTGTGAACGGCTCGCACACATACACGCCATCTCGACTGGCCAGGCGGGTTGTCGATCGGCAATCGATTGCGCGTTCCTTTTAAATACTCGCCTACAATCATCGCCACGATTTTATTTAGCTTTGTTTTTTGTTCGAGGCCGTGGAAAGGTGTATTCGCGGTTTAATGTGTTTTTTTTTCTCTCTCTCGATGTTCGTCTTTATATTGCGGCTGGTTTGATAGCGTTGGACGGTTTTAGTCATTGGTTGTTTAATTGTAATCGTAAAAATCTTTAATTACTGTTGATTTAGTTAAGTTCTAGTCAAACATAAACTGGTAAGAACCAGCTAAACTTTTCTGATTACCTAATTGGTTTAAAATGTACCTTAGTAACATTAAATTGTATTACAATAGGAAATAATTGTAGGTACTGTATGTAAATTGACGTGTCTACACATGCTGCTTATCTACTTAATAATGTATCCATTTAGTTTTTTGTAGGATTCGAGTTTAAATGTATGTCTGTCTGTCTACGTACCTCAGTTTCTCTTAATTATTCCTTGCATTTTCAAGTTCCTCTTTAATATGTTAATCAGTATTAATTATGTATGGTAATGTTGTTTCTCAATAGAGCATCGTTCTTCGTTTACTTATAAATTTTATTTATCAGACTACGCGCCCTCTACTAAACATGCACCTTCCTAAAATGTATTTCAATGTATCCCGAGGGTAGATAAATAAAAATAAATCCTTAAAATGTGCTAGCGGGTGACCAAACTGCCGCACTTCTACATCGCACTGCGTTATCCCCTCTATCAAACAATTTATTGAGGGGTTTCTATACAATGTATCGTATTTCGTATATCACTTGAACTAAAACCACATAACCCACTTTCCTTGTCACGTAATACATTTTCTTCTATCTAGTAGTATTAAACTTGCACAGAAGAGAATAAAAAAGGCATAAAAAAAATTAGACAAAAAATTGTAGTTGCTTTTCCCGTAATGAAATATTGGAACAAGTCGCGGTATAGTTGTCATTTTAATGACTTTCACATCTTGCAAAACAGGTCTAAATACTATATCCAGCACGAGACAGCTTTAACCTGGATTGATTGATTTATATCGTAAATTCAAACGGCCTAACCTGTTATTCTAAGTACCTACAAAAACAGATATAACGGTACTGCAATATTCATCAAATTCAGCCAATTTATCACCATTCTTCGCCATCGTATCCCTAACAAAGCTGACTTGTCACCTAAGTAATAAATGCGCATAATTATACACTTCAAGCTTGCAGTTTTTTACTTACCGATTGTAGACTTACATTTCCTGTGAAGATGACATCTGGGTTTTTCCAGACGCGTCTAATGTACTTATTTTTTATAGTAATGTGTGAAGTAATCTCAGCGTGCGATTCATGAAATGAAGCCAAATTACACTTGATAGTTGAAGAAATAAGTTTAACTGACACCTTTAAAAACGGGTATTTTTCTTCCCACTTCGTGTAGTGCAAGTTTTATTTTATTCCATTATTTGTAAGAACTCGATTGAATATATAGGTCTTTCCGGCGATCTAATCGAGGTCATCTGGTCGCTCGCCTTTCAGCACGATTTTCGGCTTTCCATTACTTCTTTTTACTACTAAAGTGGATAGGATACGTGTCTATTTACCATTTGATGAGGCAAATAGGTCACGGTGCTCATAATCCAACGATGCGTCACTGTTTATGCAGGATTGCGAATGCAGCAGTATCGCGTTGGGTTTCAAGATCACAATTACGAGTAAATAAAGTCTTGATACTAGGCTATTGTTTTTACAACTTGCAGTTTTATTGCTGAATGCATGTAATGCCAGTGGGAATAGCAAACAGGTCTGTCTGCTGTGATATACCATACGATTGTATCATACTCGAATCATGATACCTTTTCCTGATTTCAAAGTCAGATTAATTTGTATTAAAACATTCTGTTTGAGAAACATAAAACATTCAAAGATAAAATCAATTAAATCTTCCTTTTATTACTTCCGTTCTTGTTATTTTTACGTAATAATCCCGATGTTTTTCCAAATAACATTAATACGCGGAGCACTCGATAATTCGATGGCTCTTCAACATCTTATTGTCCAATTACTTTTGTTAGAGGGGTCGTCAGTTACTTCAGTCTTTGAACTCTCCTTATGCGTTAAAGGAATAAGTAATTTTCGCCTCCTATTTATTACATGGGACTTAAACATAACTGACGAAATGTGGCTTTTCTATACGTACACCTCTGCCTAAGACTTTAAGGAACACAGGCGTGGTATTATGTTTAAGTAATTTTCCTTATGACACAATCGTAAGCACGTGATGTTTCTTGAATAATAAGCGCCTGTGTTAGGCATTATTGCAGATAATGCTAGACTACTTATAATGAAAATGTGCCTATTAGCTGGCTATGCAATCTATTGTGAGTGAGGAATGAGTGGGATAAATCAGATTATTGTAAAATGCAGTAATGTGTTAGTATAAAATTGCTTGCTAAGGATCTCTCGTTCTGTTCCATATTACTACTAGTGATGTGCCGGATCGTTAAAAAATATGATCCGCGGATTCGGATACGGATCATAAGGGTCTAGATCCGCGGATACGGATATGGATCTTAACTTTCTTCAGGTTTAGCAGGAATTATGTATGATCCTCATCGTAACTAACTTTTGGGGGACAAAGCTGCCAAGTTTCTCGTTTTGAAATACAATTTACCATTACTCAATATTAATTATGACGTATATTTTTTAAGTTCTTGAAAACAATATAGTTTTAAGTGATGATACAAAGATAGTTTAATTACTTCCTTATAACTTAATTTACTGGTACTTACTCTACTTGAATTATACTAATTTGGATTGAAGTAAACAGTATTTCATTGCTACATATCTTTAAAATTTCATATACGTAATGAAATGTAAAAAAGATCCGTTCAAGATCCCCCAAAAAGTAACGGATACGGATACATCTTTTTTTTTCCCTCGGATATCCGCGGATACGGATATCCGGCACATCACTAATGACTACTATAGCAAATTACACTAAAAACGTCGGTACCAATTACCAATGATGTGAATTTCAAGTTCCGGTGCATATTGAAAAAATGCAAGCCAGCAACTCAGGCTAAATAAAATCCAAGACATAGCGCTGTGAACAATACAGGGAAGCATGCCAAAACTACACCTCACTAAGTGCAAACATGTTTACGAAACCGGCCTCACGTCACTGTTGTTTTTTATTTGGTCTGAGGTCAGCAAAAGGGGAAAGGCTAGGCACTATCGAAGTTAAACCTAATGTAAAACACAACAAAGTTAATTAACTTAGCTGTATTTAAAATATCATTTAACTTACCACACACGATGTCATATTTTTTAATGCATTCACATTGTCCTATTAATTTCTTATCTGCCTTGAACTGGAAACTAGGATATTTCCATGACATGATCACGCTACGCTTATATTATCTACACTGCTTGTTAATCAACACTTATTAATAATACTAAACCGTTAGAGTGGTTACGCACTACGTCCGATCCGAATCCGAATTCAAGATCAGAGTTCAATCCGAATTGGTAATGTTCTAAATTCGGACGGACAGAGTTCGGATCTAGTGCGCAACCTCTCATACAAATAGTACTACGACTACTCCGGACCGACAGTTCTCGAATTCGGATCGGACGTAGTGCGTAACCGCTCTTATGGACGAATATGAGATTGCTTTTAGACGTTTGGAAAAAATACAGTAATTGGATGATGTCTGTATGGAGCAGTAGAGGCTTTAGTCCATATGGTTTTAGAATAAGACCTCAGTGTATTGAAGTAGATGGCATGAATGACAAGACATTTAATTTATATTAAGAATAGGAGAAAAATTTAGACGGTCGGCCCCCGGCTTTTCAGAGCGGGCGATCAGAATAAAAAAAATGTATGATTGAATTCTTAAACACAATATAACTATCGGTTTTACTGCAAGAAGCCTTTTATTTGATATAGAACGGGTACCGTAGGCTCCCAAAGAGTACAGTACCAAATTATCGATATTATAGCAGTAAAAGTCCTAACTGTTAGTCTATATGGGTTCAATTAGTATAATTATCCACAAAAAGTTAGCTACTACGACCAAACTAAACTCCCCACAAGATAAATTGAAACATTCGCTCAGTAGCATTGTCAAAAACTGTATAATTTAACTTACGTACAGTTCTATTGTACAACGGGTCGTTAATTCTACCTCCCTCGTCCCCCCGGGCGAGGCGGGGTGTGGACCCCCCCCATTCGTTGACCGACCCATTAAAATTTGTAATTACCGACCGGCTTTGTGTGTTATTGCCGAAAAGACGTCATATTGATTCCATGAAACGTGGGTCCTTATGCGGTAACGATGATAATATTAATGAAGCAAGCGATTTTATCAAGATGATAATTCGAATTTCATTATTTGAGGAAATGGTTGGTCAGAAAAACTTTGTATTTAAATTCTGTACTTCCGTTTGATTTGTGGCAACTACAACGCCATATTATGCGAATTACGCATAAAAAATCAAAGACCTGACATCGCGCAAGCAAAGTTTTCCGACGAGTATATATACAACGTCCTGACATCAATCGTTGGGCAGTAGCCCACGACACCCGTCTAGTCGGAGATTGCTTCTTTTTCTATGGAGGATGAGTGAACTTTACACCCTGTTCCTCATACCTCTATAGACTTATCAATATAAAAGCCTAACGCTAGACAGCCTTTGTTTCAACGGCCATTTGCTTTCCAAAAGTGTTTTTGCAGCCTTACAAAAAACCGATCCAGATCCAGCGATGTGCCAAATGAACAAAACGTATGCCTGAAGTAGTTTTGGCTTATCTTCAAAAACATAGCAAATAAGAACTTCATTCATACTTGAAAACTTTACAAAAGGACTCGAGCAGATAAAAAAGTTTTAATGTACACAGGAAACGGCTATAGCTTTTCAAACTAGTTAGTCGAGTAATATCAAGCTGAGATAACTTACGTGGTTATACTCGCATTTGTCGTTCGAGACGAAGCCAGCATATAGCCAAGAATTACATAAAAACAAGGAGGCTTATGCTGTGGTATGATGATGAAGAAATAGGGAAGGATGCCTTGTCAAAAATGACATGAGTGATCGACGATAGCGTGTTTGAAAACTATCTGATTCCTTCAGTTACTGTTTTCGAGACCCACATAAAGGATAAGTGTATCTCCTTATAGTAAACCACAAATTTATAAACGTGCCAAACGTGATACCTTAACAGAACATAATAATTCACTTAATATCAGAGTACAGTACAGTTAATTTCGCATACAACGTCGACAAAGCTTTGTCGAACAATAGTTAATGTGATTTTGACACAAAGGCGAGGGAGCTCGTCCGAGGGACGCTTCCCTCCGACTCTGTGGCACATCCCAAGATTTGAGATATGACCTTGTCGTGTCCCCTCCGATAGTAACTCACTTATCAAGGCCTCTTTATTCTTTGTGGCGTCGCTTTGATGTTATTGCGAGTACACGAGTGCCCCAAATTGAAGTCGCAAATATGATATCACAGAATTTTAACTGAGTTTGATTGCGTTCTCGAGCAAAAATATGTTTATTCGTGGAAGTTTGATGCGAGTGTTCGAGAAAATTGAGGCGCTGTCATTCATTTCGTTGTTGGGTTTCCGTCTTGGAGCATGTTTGACGAAGGTTTGATGTGTTCTACGAAATATTGACTACCTTTCTAATGTATTGTGGCGTATGTTATGTAGTATTGGAGAATTTCGTGTTTGAAACCCTTGATATTACATATTAATACCGCTTTACCTATTCAAATACATGGAAATACATGCGTATTATGAGAACCACGCACGCATTAATTTCGTATTTCTAATACCTATCTGGCAAACAAATTCATATCAAGTCTTGAATAAATAAATTCCGACTCTCCGTGATCGATTTCATCATCTTTCAAATACAAGTTCTTACAATCTTTACACATGACGTCTACGAAAGTGAAAAAAAAACAAGTCTTTACCAACAGAATATTTATATTAGTTGCTCAGTAAAGTATAGTATAAAAATGTATTTACAGCATGTTCTATTCGCCGCTTCGCTGGTCGTGGGCGCGAGTGGTAGATTTAAACACATCTAAAAATATATTATTGCGTGAATATACGTATGAACAGATTTTTGCACGACACCAGAATTACTTGGTTTGGTATAAAATGTAACTGGAGCTGATGAAAACATCTTGGTTTTAATTCTGCCACGTCGTAATGACATTTGTGTACCTATGTTCAGGATCTTGAAAAGTAAAGTGGATTCTTTCGAGTTCATAAGAAAATAATTGGTAATATCTTTGCTAAGTGGGTAACGTCTTACGAGAACGTCTTAGCCCGCCAATCTGCTCAAATATGCAAAGAAAATTTGATTGTCAGTTGCCTTTCTATTCGCAAATTAGCGCTTTGAATGATTGGCTCTTACAAGCGCTATCAAATTCTGACGCATTACGTCTGCACCAAAAAAATGCCGTGGGCGTTGAGCAGTCTACACGAACAATATGATAGGTGTTCCCAGAGCGATATAAACATTGAGTATTATCCATTTGGACGCGATCATACCGTTGTTTATTGCAACTGAACGCGCTCCCATAATGCTGGATTTATAGCTCAATTTACTGTTCCCATACCTCGCAGTTTTATGTTCAATGTACTGTGGCTTTCTTTATCAATTCCTTTTGTAACATTCCTAACGAAGCCGGATTAAGAGCGTTTTCCCACTGCATCCGATCCGAATTGGGAATGTTCTAAATTCGGACGGACCAGTTAATTCTTGTTACCTATTGTGGTATAGCAATTTTATTCTAGGTGCATCGTCTTCACATATAATTATTGAACTAATGTATACGTACCTATACAAACTATTGTAAAACATTTTAAAAGAGTAACGGTGGAGTTTCTTGCCCATTCTTCTCCATACGAAAACTACTTTTTGGAAGGGGCGACAAGAATCAATTCTATTATTTTGTAAATTTGGCGTTCAAAAGTGCCATACATGGGCCTATTTGAAATAAATGATTTGACTTTGGATCTAGTTCACAACCCCTCTTTAAATAGTACTATGGCTACTTCGGACCGACTCGGACTCGGATCGGATACGAATCGGACGTAGTGTGAAACCGCTCTAACGAGTATTCACAAATTCATTTAAAAAGCGTATCTACGCGGATGAAAAGCTTAAATTCTCCGCTAACACGTAAAGCCATTATGTAATCGACAAATAAAAATGTTACACGTGCGAAACTGAAGGTTACAGTACTTTATATTGTTACGATATTGCGAATTCTATACATAGATAGCTGTTGCTATACATTCACGGCTGGGCAAATATTTAACTGGGATGACGCCGCGCCGCCGCTTATTATGACAGAATGTACAACCGCGGATATTTGCGATGGACCACTTTTCACACTTATTACTAAAGGCAATCTAAACTAATCGTTTTTTTTACTTTCGTGGGTAACATTAACACTCTTCCTAAGCTTAGAAGTAAACGTTTAATTACAAGAAAGCCATTAAAAATAAGAATTAAACGTCAAAGCCGACCCGAGCACTAAAATTCCTACCCCGTCCGTTCGCCACTTTTCTCACAGTTGGATACAACCATTTTCAGCTTGGCTTTATACGTGTTTTATCGTACACTTTACGTAATTAAACACACGGTTTACACCGCATGGTGATCATTAAAATGTATTTAATGGCGTCTTGTGTAAGCTGTTTTCGCAAAGCACATTCCCCGGGTGTTTTTTTCGCAGTGCCCGGTTATTCGGCCGGTTAATGAAAGCCGACGAGATGGGATGGCTAATTGGATTCCGTTTTGTATCGGAAGCCAGTGGCGCGGCTGCGTTTCCGTTCAGAGCGGTGTTATTCACCTTTCGTGTTCTTTGTCATGGTAATTTTTTAGAAACAAAATGACACGCTTTAGCGGCAATCGAATGGATGGACTCCGCCGCAGTTTTACCATTTTATTTCTTTATCAAGTTTTATTTTGACAGGCAAACCTTACCTTCCTTTTAACTTTTAGCAATCCACCGTTTTTATACACCTACTTTGCGAAACAATTCTCGGATGGATACGTTCGGACGAAACCTCAGGAAAGTTTCCCGTGAATTCCGAGAGCATTCCTCGGAGTCTTTCCCTAACTTTTATTAAAACAATAAAATAACTTTCCCCAGCTACTCGTCTATAATTTATTCTCAAGCGCCTCTCACCTTTATCTTCGCCGGTATCGCAGTTACCGATGCTTTATCGACAAAAAAACGGGTATTTACTGCGAAAAACATGCCACTAGAATCGTGCGACGTCGAATTTGATCTAAGGCTTGCTGCTGAGTCATATAAGTGGCGACTGTCGGGGGTAGGGCGGTGTTTGGGAGGGGGAGAGGAAACCGCTCAGCTCAGCCACCTATTGTAGTATTGTGGAGGCACGTTGTTTTTGTGGAGAGTGGTGTGTCAGCGGCAGGACGTAAGCCGACGTGGCCGTGGCGAACTAGGCTTGAACGAGAACGCAACTCGTTTCAAAAGGTCTTCTAGCTAGACAATTTATGCGGTCGCTTTGTTGATGACATTCTGCAAGTGAACGATGTTCGCTTTTGTCTAACAGAACTATAAGGTTTCAAAACGACCCCAAGCCCCGAGCTAAGAAATAACGGCACATAGAAAACAACACGCCGCAGCTAGCGAAATAGATTTCATAATTAATATGACTCCGTTTACAAAGACTGTCTTTTGAGAGCTCTCGTCCTCTCAAAAAGAAAAAAGGAAGGAAAAATGTTGGAACACTTCTAACAACGAGCGTGGAGATGTTTTTTTTTATAAACTCAGGATCCGTTCAATGCAATGTAGAAATGAAAAAAGCAGACGTTAGTTAATTAAACAACATCGGGCGTAAATTTTATTATTAGTAAGGTGGAGAAGAGTCGTTTTGAAAGATGCGAAATGAGTCAGTTGGTAAGTTTTCTCGCGACGAACTGTAAATGGCAATTACTTAGTCCGCAAGTTGCCACGACTCGACTGGGGGTTGTTGCCGACTGTTTGGACAATTTTTATTTCCATCGTTCTCGCTAACATTTGTTTCTTTTATATTTTGCTACTGTTTGTTGTGCTGAATTACATTTTGTTTTATTTGTTTGCACTTTCCTTTTAAGTCGCTACTTTGTGCTTATCGACGTCTTCCTTTACTTTGCGTTTCTTTTAATGAATTTTTGTGCAAATATTTAACTTAGCCATTTTTTTTTGTAGTTCTACACTTTTGTATTCAATTTTCCTACGTCTTCGTTTGAAATCATGATTCAGCAAATAATTATTATGTTTACATTACGTTGTTAGCTGGAAAATCCTTTCGATGTTTATTTATAATGTTTGAACGTCAACTATTTAAACAAGTCTGCAATAAATACGTATTTCGCCAATTCACTAATGACTATTATTTGCAATTCTGAAACCGCCTACTCCCAACGGGGTAACATTTGTGATTCTAACTAACATTAAATTAGTCAGCAACATAATTTGTGTATTTAATTAGTTAGCACAAGCACAGAGTACCGCAATTGTGTTTATATTACTATTCACATTTTCACAGAATGCAGATAAAATTACAAGACCAGTATGTACTGGCAATTGATGTCACCGGGTTATCATTGTTCAAATGGAATTGCTGAGAGAAAAATAAAATTAAAGCCGATGTTGATAACATACGCCGTTATAAAACTTATCATATAATTATTAGAGATGGGCCGAATGTGGTTTGAACCGAATCCGAACATTCGGTTGAAATGAAAAGTTCGGCCGAACTTCGGTTCAATTCCGCGCGCTTTCTCGAGAGCGACACGTCATGACTTGTTTACGCATTTACTTCAATTATTGCTAGATGTACCCCGCCCGCACACCGCGCTTCCACCGCGTGGCCTAATAAGAAGAACAGATTTTCAAGACTAATAAGAAGAACTGATTTAATTTAAGGTTTACATTTACAATGTTCCTAACTAAAATAAATGACCATGAGTGAGTAAAAGACATAATTTTATTTTACAGTAATGCTATTCTAATTCTATTAAATTTCAGTCAAAATAGTGCAAGTAGGTATTATTTTTCTTGTGCCGCATGTTCGGCATCTGAACCGAATTTCGGCCGAATGCCGAAGTTCGGTTCAAGCTGCCGAAATTCGGTTGAACCGAATTTCCGCCCATCCCTGATAATTATAATAGGTACTTTGATACACACATTGTACACAATTAATTAGTTTTGAAATATTACGTCGTTATAAAAATCCATGCTTTAATGGCATAATTTTCTTACGTAAACGCGAGAGTTTTTATGCAGAGATATGAATATGTAAATCATTTTTATTGCGTTGTGTATAAATTGAACTTGATTAGAGTTAAATGTCACAACTCTGACTGTTCTCACGCCTTCAGTCTTGAATATTTATAACATTGTATTTGTCAGATGAAAATTAAATTAATCATGTACTTTTGCCGGACGTCGACGGACGTTTTTTTTTCGGCGACCGATTTTATAGACTGATAGATCTTATATATGTCACGGCTACAACCCGAAGTGTGGCTATACCTAGTTTTAGCCGGCTACACCTATGTGCGGCAGGTAGCAGTTGGTTAAATTTAGTTGTAGCAAATGAAAATGGCTGGGAGGTAGGTTAGAACTGTGACCTCATAAGACACCGCACGAGTCGAGCGGTGCCGCGGCAGCGGCCGGCGAGTGCAAGGGTCCATTTAGCACAAGAGTTATATACTTACACCCTGACACTAAAGAATGTAACTCTTGTGCCTAAACCGTTGCGTGGTCACAGTTCTAACCTAACCTACCTTTCATCCATTGGCTACATCTAGTTTTAGCACAATGCAACCGGTTACACCTAGTTCCAGCCGTGAATTAATAGGCTGCACTTGTTTTAACCAACTGCTACCGGCCGCACCTAGTTTTAGCCGGCTAACCGCACTTCGGATTTGAGCTGTAACATATACACGTACAAATCTGTCTTCTTGTAGTTACATCAAAATCACCAAAGTTTTCAATCATGAATCACTCACTCACTCCGGTAGGCTGTAAGTCAGCCATCACTCACTCTCAAATGCCTCTGTCTACCGAAGATCATCCGACGTAGGCAATTGGCGACTTTGACAAGGCAATTTAAAAATTCGAGTCCTCAAACAAGATTCTCTTTGTATTCGTGTAGTCGTTTACAAAACGACGGCCCCTTTGATTAGACTGTTATCATAACCACTTTATCGGGCAATTAAAATATGTATCAGACATTTTAATGTTAGCTAGTAATAATACTAACTAAATGTGACATACTCACGATTCTAACTCCGATAACCTAAAGTTTAATGTCAGATTGCTCGAACACAAATTTTATTAATTGCCTACAATCGTGACTTCGTCGTATAACTAGTTTCTTCCGAAGATTCATAATAATTAATATTCTATTCTCGCTGTCACGTGTATTTATGGCCCAGATAAATAAGTCATGTTTTATTCTGCTTACGTGTTCGAGGGGCCCAGTAGCTTCCCCATCGCTTGCTGACGTAAACTAAATGACACGGTTTCTCCACCGGAGATTGTTTTCCAAAGTGGCCCCCTCCTCGAATTGTTCTAGCGAAAATCACATTTTTGGTCTTTCAATTCATTAAGGGTCTTCCTTTCTGCGGATGGAGTTCGATTTCTTATTTTAATTGGGTCTTATGTAAATTTGTAATAAACTTGTGCTGTATTATAAATAAAATAAATTGAGTAGCAACAGGAAACAGGCGAAGTTGTCAGAAATAACACGTTCAATTTCCGGGTGACCTTTGGCGTGGTTTTGTACGCAAATGGCGTTTTCTCACGTTCGATCCTAATCTTTTTTATGTTACGGTAGCTAAGTATTGTTAAGCGAATTTCTGATTAAACTGAGCTAAGAATATAACTAATTAATTATTCGCATAATTAGGTAAATGCATTACGTGTGCTAAACTTGCTTGGTTAATTAAAAATAACACCACAAAACATATTTCATAATTTTTATGTTTCATGGTTTATGTCTTATGTATGTATGTATTCATTGTATTGTCTATCTTTTTCCCTTAATCGATCCAAAAGGTTGTCTTTAAAAGATCGATTTTTTAAGCTACAAGGCCGCCCATTGTCATCCCTTGTAAAATTTCTACATTTATATCTGTAATTATCATGGTGTAGATCTGTACATAATAAAGAGTATTCTATCTATCTATATCCTGGGTTCCGAACCTGGGGGTAAATCAGCTTTTCTGTGAGGGTAATAAAGAAAACCTAATCTGGTGGGACCAAAGCTGGTGCCGAATATACTGTTAATAGCTAACAGAACTTTAAAAATGCTTATAAGTACCCTTTGCAACCACCTATAGATGTGATTGTGGTTTTTCAACATCGGTTACATTGAAAACAAAGGCCAGAAACTGTTTCAATGTGGAACATGACTTAAGATGCGCTTTAAACGAAACTAAACCTTACATAAAAAAACTCTCACTATGTATTTTTAATTAATTCATTGTTTATATTTAATATAAATTACGTAAGAATTATAAGCTTGTCTTGTTTGTATTGATAACATTTTAAGGTCGGGGTAAAATCAGTTTTCCTATTAGGTCACAGGGGTAACAATATTGAAAAGGTTAGGAACCACTGATCTATAGCAACCTAGTTCTTCTATTTTTCCAGACACGTTAAACTGACACTAATTTCTTCTTCCAGTTCACGTCGACAAAAATATCCGTTGCTAATATTGGAAAATTAAAACGTCTGAAAGCCGATAAAACAGAGTTGCGGAGTCATCTGAAATCTCGCTAAGATGGCGTTTCTTTTATGTGGAACTGTGGAAGATCGTGCCTCGGCACGACAGTAAAAAAGTAGCTGACTGAACCGATCTGGTTTACTAGCGTCGACAAAAAATTCGCATGTGTAACTGTGTATATAGATTGGCTATGTGAGACGTCTGTAATTAATGATTCCGTTTTAGAACCATACTTATGTTAATCGAGCATAAGAAACGCGTGTTGGCAATTTTTCATTCGAATACGTGGCCATTTGGATTTACCTATTTTAAAGTTAGATAAAAAACTTGTTTTTTCGTATTCATAAATTATGTCGTCAAGCTCACAATTGGGATGATTCATCGATTTTTTAATGTAAGTATAGAATAGATAACTCTGAATGTTGTATTAACATGATGTATAATTTAAAGCAATTTACATCCTAATTAATTTGCGATACAAACAAATTCAAAGTTTTATTTAAAACACCAAAATGAATATATCAAGTTACGAAAAACCGTTGAAACAGAAAAGCAAAAACATACAATTTGGTTTACCGTACATGAGCTTCAAAAAACATTTTCAGCATTCCTAGTTGTACAGTTTTATCTCAAAGTATAAAGCCGTATAAATTATATTAACTATGCTAATTAATTCTCAGTGCTAGACTTTTTCTCGCGACTGACATTGACGAGAGCCACGGACGGTAATTATAAAACCACCTGGCTGGAAACCAGTCATGAGACTCGCGAATGAAGCAGTCGCATCCTCTGTTAGTTGAAGAATTTTACTCGTTTTATAGTCGTTGTAAAAAACTGGTATCCCACGAATTGTTGCGTTAGTTTTGTATTTAATTAGGCATAGAATCATCGGTTGCGTTTACTCTAGATTAGCGGAGGATATTAGTAATTTACTAGATGAAATTGTGTTATTGTCTTAGTTAAAGTGTGACATTTATGTTCTCCGAATGAAATTGCTATTTGGTTACAATTTCTGTTGCCAAAGAGTATTTGAATGAGTATTTGAAAATTGTATGTTGGAACTGTTTATTTTAACTGTATTGACGAAATGTAAGTTATGTGCATTAGCAACAAAATTCAAACAAGTGTTTATTTAGACTAACTCAAACTATCATTGAATGTAAGTAAAATTGATTTATCTTCGAAGTTTGAAAACAGGTGGCGACTTCGCAGAGGTCAGACAGCTCGACGCAATAATTATGAAATACTTTCAACTTTGATGAAATATCGATATTCAATATTCAGTTGGCAATTTGGTCCAAATTGACTTGTTTGATTTAATTAATCTACTATGCCTACTTACATCTCCTGGCTAAGTAATAACGCTAAGCTACGCTTGCCGGGGTTGGTTCGTGGATGGGTGACCATCTTTACATACCGAGACTCCTCCGTGCCTCGGAAAGCACGTTAAGCCGTTGGTCCCGGCTGTCATTCGTGGCTCTTTGACATTCATTACAGGTCGTCAGAAGCCCGAAATTCTTACAACCAGTATTACCAAGGGGTATCGTACTACCAAGTTACTGGGTTGTAGAGGTCAGATAGGCAGTCGCTCCATGTAAAATACTGATCCGGTTAGGTTGGGAAAAGGCTGGGCAGATTGATTGTCTACTTACATCTTATCTAATTAATCTAAAGTTTACTACTGGCCTAAGATCCGATCTAGAGACTTTTTATATCAAATTTAGTATGTAAATATATCGCAAGTGGGTTGGCAAAAAAATTGGCCAGACAATGATTAATAAAAAGTTAAAAAAAAAAATGCGCTCATTCGTTTAACTAAACGAATTAATTCGTTTTAGTAACAATTGTTTCTCTTAAAAAGCACTATCCATTGATATACCACTAATGGCTATTGGGCGCCAAGAACATTCCTAAACTTAGATGTCCAAGTAGGTCACCTATTTAGGTCATTAACTCCAAATAGACTAACAATTGGCAAAAGTCGGGTTAGTAGCAAAGGTTCTCCTTGAAAATATCTTTCAATTGGAGCATAAAACTGCCAACAGAAGTGAAAACTTGAAAAAAAAAAATCGACATCGCGGTAATCACGCATTGATGTCTTTTACTCCACGGTGTCGGTAAATTGCGTTACAGTGTCGCGAAATCAATGGTTTAGTGAATAGTCCTATCTCAAAAATGCCCGACGCGCCTAAAGAAGTTTTCACTTCAAAAATCATTAAAATTAATATTCTACTTCACTCTAGTGAGCCATATTTCTTATTTCCATATAGTAATTAATCAAAACAGGGGCTTGTGGCTAAGTAATAACAGCTGCACGGGTCGATCGATCAGGTTAAGCTACGCTTGCCGCGGTTGGTCCGTGGATGGGTGACCATCTTTACATACCAAGTCCCCTCCGTGCCTCGGAAAGCACGTTAAGCCGTTGGTCCCGGCTGTCATTTGTAGATCTTTGACAGTCGTTCCGGGTAAGTTAGAAGCCCAAAAAGTCTGACAATCAGTCTTACCAAGGGGTATCGTGTTACCTAGTCATTAGGTTGTGGAGGTCAGATAGGCAGTCGCTCCATGTAAAATACTGGTATTCAGCTGCATCCGGTTAGACTGGAAGCCGACCCCAACATAGTTGGGAAAAGGCTAGGCAGATGATAAATTAATCAAAACAGTGAAATATTTGACAACTATTTGCGACGTTGCCTACTTTCTGTAAACGCTGTTAACACGTCAAAATGAAAGTACCATTGTGGGTTGTTGCCTACCCGACAATCGTCATTCGGTTTATATTTTATACACGCATATAATACAAGTTTGATAACGTTTACGATAAGGATTATTACGTAGATATTGTTATTTCATTTGAATTTTTAACCCGTGTTGATTAGATTCGGTTAGAAGTTACCTATAATACTAGTTTATAGTATTGTTGAGGAAATGAGTCATTATTTATTCACACACGTGTATATTTGAACGTGTTTTGATACGCTTTGGTGGCAGCGGCAAGTTTCTTTAGTGATGCGTCGATTCGATTTTCCGCACGCCTTTGCAGTGCATTCGTTGGTCCAATGGTCAATTCTATACGTATTTCTAAAAGATCAATCATCATTATCATTTCAGCCGACAGACTTCCACTGCTGGACATAGGCCTCCCCCAAGCACCGCCACTTCGACCGATTCTGTGTTTTCCGCATCCAGCGGATTCCTGCGGCCTTCACAAGGTCATCGGTCCATCTTGTGGGAGGCCTTCCAACGCTACGTCTTTCGGTACGTGGTCGCCACTCCAGAACCTTGCGACCCCATCGGCCATCCGTTCTGCGAGCAATGTGCCCTGCCCATTGCCACTTAAATTTGGCAATTCTTAATTAAAAGATCAATGGAGCAAGGGATCCCCTCAGTGACCTGTTAAGTGCTTTTGTTACTTCCCTCATTCAAATACCAATTATAAAATTTACAATAACCAATAGATTGGAAATACTCTTGTATTTCATCCGCCCCTGTGCGGGTTTCTCATTAACCTGCACTTGTCTTTAGGAACAATCATTATATGGGCTGAATACATCTGTATATTTAAATCGTCATAATGTAAAGAAGTATGTCATCAATGCATTACGTGAACACACGTGTAAGAACGGAATTAGCTTCGCTTAGCTGGCAGATTTCTATGCGGTACGTAGTGTGTATTCTTTGCATTACATGTACGTCTGCGTATGTCCATATACTGTGTCTTGGCGCCGTTTTCACTATATCTATTTTATGTACCGTTATTTCATTTTACATAATAGCAAAACATCTTCGACAACTTTGTTTGCTAGTTGTTATTCTTCACAAGCCCGACATTTTTCAAAACTTTCTGGCTTGTTTTGTGTATGAAATGCTATTAAAATTCCTGTCATATATTCTATTTGTATAGTTCAGTTGATCACGGACCGTGAAACGTTCATGTAGTACAATTCTTGTTCGCGTTCACACTGAATTGAAACGTTTATAAAACTATTTCCATTCACACCCACTCGTATACACTCAAACTAAATCACCAATAAACATTTCTAAGCTGCGTATAAAATTATTTCATTCATATAGAATCTTTTTTCGTTCGAACAAAGAACTCTGGAATCATTCAATATTAATCGTTAGAGCGAATTGAGACCGGGCGACACAGCTAGGTCACAGTTAGGTTACGTAGACAAGGGCGCCGACCTTGGAATCACCCCCGCCCCTTCCCTGCGTGCCTTCCCTCCCCCTCCTACAACCCTCGTGCACCCTCCCGGGACGAGATGTGAGCTGACTTTTGAGAACCTACTCCTTTGACTGTTACCAAGTACCTATCATCTATACATGTATTGGTTCTAGAAGAATCGATGAGATTTCGGTTCGCTTTTCAACTTACATAGTACCAACGCTGACTTTGTTATGATGTGAAATGTTTTTCTTGATTCTAATGGCTCGTTTTCCTTTGTTTACAGGTAAGGGGAATTTCTCTATCAGTTGGTGCCAGTTATTGAGTTGACGTAAGTACATAAAGTTTAGAAGAGAGGTCGTCTAAACGCCTGAATATTTCCACCACGTATTCAGCAAAGAAAATTCTCTACTAACATTCCTCAAAAATAGGAATTCCGTGGAGATTCTACTCTGTCTTCCGAAACTGCTCACGAATGAAGATGAACTGACCTAGTATTATCCAAGGACCATATAAACAGCATAAATTAATTAAAACTCATCGCACAAGAGCAGAATGCTAATACTGTAAGTGATTCACTTATTTACATGGCTCGGATTACGTATTTTTCAAAGTAGGTGGACTGAGTTAAGAGCTTAGGTATTTACTCCCCTTTTTTTCCCATCTATGCAAATGTTATGTCTAGATACACTTACTAGAGTGAATGGTAGGTATGATTTTTTCTTGATGATGCGTGTTTGCGTCATTGTTTTTTGTGCTGACGGTTGCATTTTCAATGAACACAAAATTAATACAGTGCGAGTCTTAATAATATGCACATATCGAAATGAGGTAATCTATGATTAATTTTATCGATGGATAAAATATTAAAAAAAAATATACATAAATACTTTTTTAAAAGAAAGGTACGTAATGGTACGTAAAGGTCTTATTGAAAAAAAAAAAAGATTTTTGTTAAAAAAACTTTTATTTTATTTTTTTCAAAAAATAAAAAAAAAATTTGAGAGTAGTTTTTTTTTTTCGCCAACATTTATTTTATGAGGACTCCTAATTACTTCCAATCATTATGGAGTTTTTTTCATCGCGATAAATCATTTAGTTTACAAGTTACACCGTTTTGTTTAAAAATATTTAGATATTTTTAAATATTTTTTCCGTCGATAAAATTAAACATAGATTACCTCATTTCGATATGTGCACATTATTAAGACTCGCACTGTATTATTTATGGTCACATAAGAAACTCCTTTAGATAATAAATATATGTATGAATTTTATACTGTATGTCAGAACATAAGTGTTTTGATGTAACGGCTCCGCCTATTCGGGGAATCCTTTTGTAAGAGCTTTGAGCAATCATTACCGTCTGTCTACGCAATACATATAATGCCAAGAGCAAGCCTGTTGTTGAATTATTCAAGTTTTTAGAACCATTTTAATTCAAAAATACCTTTTGTTTTTATAGAGTTTGTGCTCTCGTTAGACTTATCACAAGACATCAAAAATGATACTTGGAATGGTTAGGCAGTAAAGAAATCGTGCAAACCGACTCGCTTACCAATTCAAATATACTTCGCCTCAAACCGCAGACTCATTTTGACGTATGAAAGTAATGAAACAGTTTTTTTAGGGTTCCGTATCTCAAAAGAAAAAAAAAACGGAACCCTTATAGGATCACTCTGTCTGCCTGTCTGTCTCTCACAGCCAATTTGCTCCGAATCGAATGGACCGATTAAGTTGAGATTTGGTACACACAACTATGATTTCTGTGACCCAAACACGAACGTGTAACGTAAATAAATGAATTTTGAATATGGGGGTCACTTTTTGGGGGGAAAACAAGAATTTAAAAAAAGTTTTGCAAACAGTACTTACTTTACAATCATCAAAACAAGCAAATTCATTTGATATGTCACACGACATATCAAATGAATTTGCTTGTTTTGATGATTTAAAATATATTTTTTATAAATTTAAAATAAATGTACTTTTAAAGCTATTTAAGAAAATCGATGAAAATTTACCATTCCCCCAATTTATCTCCGAAACTACTTGGACTAAAATTTTGAAAAAATTACATAGAATGGTTCTTTACTCATAGATTACAGGAAAACCTATAAGAAGTCTATGGACTTAAAATAACCTGGTAAATCTCTCAATATTGTGCGTACAAAACTTACATTTGCAGTTGTAATGAACGGGGCAACATGTTTTTCAACTACAATGTTAAGTTTTTTCTTGGAATAAATTCTTCCCAACTGCAGAACCCTTCATTGTGCATGTTGCGACACGCAGTTGGCCGGTTTTTTAATGGTATAGTTAAGTCTTGTTAGTACGCCCCAACGGTCAATCAATTCAATGACAATGACAATGCAGTGACTTGACATTTTGATCTTATTTTTATTGAAGTTATTTCAAAGGCTCTGGGGAATCATGTCAATGATATGGGCAGTTGCAGCTTCGTTAAGGCCAATAGAGAAATGTAAAGCAATCATCAATCCATTTGTCGGTGACAAGTGATAAAAAAAAACTCGATAAAGAAGCCCACGTTCAGCAAAAAGCCTCATTTCATTTTTAAAAGATCTTAATTAACTGTATTGTTCAAACTTCGTCGACTAATCTTACCAAATAAGATTATCTGATAGAGTCTACATTAATAATGGTCCATTAGATTCAAACCCACGAATTTTAAATGTATTATTCCATGAGATTGATATCATGTTTTACTTTGAAATCTAATACAATAGGGTTAAAGTTCATTTTGTATTGAAATCTGTAAACATTTGATTTGTACTTTTCGTATAACGTTTTAGTAAATTGATCTTCGTTTTATTTGTACACAATATACTCTTCTTTTGTGATTTTAATGCATCAGATAGCTACAATTTATTACAGCCTTTTTTTTCATGTAGCAAATAAAACTGCTGTCTAGATTTCCAGAATATTTCTCACACTCATGCACTGCATCATCATCATGTTTTAATGAGATAAAATACGTACAAACGTATGTTGTCTCATTAAAATATCCAATTCACACAGAGACATCGAGTTTACAATAGAAAACAATGCTTAATTACAATTTTCGGTTAATTTTCACACAATCCCATTCAATCCGTTGCAATTTGTATGATTGCGCTGCATGTAGGTCCTAGCTCGCTACTGTAATTGTGTAATATTCCGCAAAGCCGCGTTACCAACAGCCGTACACGTAACTAAACTTATAGATTTCATTGCACTTAGTTTAATCATTTGTGAATATCACGAAATGTTAACCAAGTTTTGCTGATACGTGGTCACATCATATTAAGACACGAATTCTGCGTAAGAATTGCTGGGTCCGAATTCGAATAGATGTTTATCCTACACCCATGCTATAAAACCTCTATAAAAGTTTCTGAAACAGTTAGCTTATCGACAACATTATAACAGCCAGTGTCATAGTAACCATTACTTCATCCTAATGAGTGTTACAATGTTGTACTTAATTTCATTACGCAACTCGTTTCAACGTTCAAGCGGGGGACAGCAGCACCCGCTGCACGCATGTGTTGTGATGTGCTGCTGCAGGCGACGTACATACGTGCAGTTGTACTGAATTTCGTGGGAATTTCTTTATTCTTGATCTTGAATTACAAACATCCAATGGTTTCAGAAACTTTTATAGAGGATTCATATCATGGGTGTAAATAAAGTATTGTATGCAACTGTTATAATTAGGTATTAAAACACTCATGTGATACTTATAAATGATAAACCCAAATTCGTGTTTTAATACCCCTTATTATACAACAGTTGCATAAATAACTATTAATATACTCTTACTTACCGAGTCTCAAGGTTTCATGAATAGAGATATGAGTACAGTTTTTTCTTACAAATATAGCGTAGAAAACTATAAAAGTGATACATCTCATTTATATCTTTGTATGCTCATCCTTCCTGTAGCTCGTTCGTATTCACTATAGGTACAGGTTATCTAAAGTCGGTACATAAATTCTTAAAAAGTATTTAACTGCCAACGATTAATTTTCTAAGAGGCTAATTTCGATATAAAAAGTTCCCGGATTAATACAAGTTTCATGGCTAGTCCCGCACAGTTGTTAGTTGCATCTCTGTTCTTCCCGTTTCAACTTACTTTGAACTATATTTTAGTGCACACTCGGGCGAATTGCTCCCGGAAAGTTGACGCACAACTTGAGCCCCCTCTCCCAGCCACTCTAGTTTAGAACAGTTCTCATAACAGCGTATATCAAACAGTATGCATGTGTGCACATAAAACACAAGTTCGCGTTAACTCGCGTTCCGAAGTCTGGTGTATTATGTAATCTTCCGCGCTTTCGCAACTCTCTAAGTTGGACCATCGAGTCGCTCACATTGTCGCGTGCGGTAATAACAGAAACTCCTTTAATGTCACTTGGAGTTGTCGCTAATGCCGCTCTAATTTGCGTTACACCCTCGCCTTTTGTGTGTTTCCATATTTCGCTGCGAGCTTTTTGTTTGCTAGTCCCCCATATTAGCAAGGCGAGTCGTTCACCTTGCGCGCCGGAGGTGCCACGTGTCGCCTCTTCAATAAATTTTATCTCAGAGATCGCGCTTGTTTGGATCTAGAGCCGTTTTTTGCAGAGCAATCATTATTATGTAGTTGTTTGTACAGGACGGTCGGTTCGCATTATTATTAATAACCGTAGGTATTATTGCTAAGAGGAAAACATCTCGAAATAGCGCAATTGTGCGACTCTCGACTAGCTCGCCGACGTTCGCCATTATTCACTTTTTGCACCGAGTGCTAGCGTTCGACAGTTGGCTTGTTCTGTTGACGTTGACGTTTTTGTGCCTCTCTCTGTTTGATACAGCCAGACGCTTTGTCATTTTTGAGCGGCCACTAAAATTTCCGCGCTAATTACAGCCCGCTGCCCAAACTATAAAAAAAAAATCAAGCCAATCAAATGTTGAACGGTCCTGTTTGCGCGTTTACTACGTAAATGGAAGCGTTATTTTTCCCTTATCAAGTGAAATTGCTAATTTCCCAGTCTGTTTCGAGCTCTAAACTGTATATTGTGTCGTAAAGGCGCCGCGCTGTTCCGCGCTAGGTGGGATACTCGTCGCGACTCTCAATCACGTTGTTTCCTCACGTTACAGTTTAATGGTTTGCCTATTCATGTTGCGTACGAGATGACAGCCGCTCTCGGCGTCCACAGACGAGAGCCAATTTAGACAAGTCGTTCAATTTTCGCTTCTACAACGAGAACTAGTGAGAAGTTTCCGGTCGTTTGAGTTTGTAAATCGTTTGTTGCTGTTTTCTTGCGTAAGCCGAGTCATGAGTCATTTGCTTTTGGTCAATTATGTTGAAGTGGTGTGATTATCTTGTCGTTTAATTGTTTATGTTTTACAACTATGCGTGGGTTGGCAAAACAAGTGACGATAGCGGTAATTGGAGCTGGGGCGTTCCCCAATTAGGGCGATTAGAAATGGCGCGGTCGACGCCAAATTGGATTATGTGCCCGTGAAACGCTATGATGGTCCCTCGACATGCGACCTCATGTCACCTCCGCTAAGGTATAACGGACACGAGGTTAGGCGTTGCGCTTTATCACTATACAATTTTGTTGCGCAATTCGCGCCATTAATAAATACACGTGTTATCTGTGTTCGAGAATGTTCATGCGTCCGCGTGGCATTGCGCCCGCGCCCGATAGTACTAGCGACTCTGGCGAACTGAGCTCGACACGTTTCGTATATTGGCGGTCGAGAGCCGAGACTCACAGCGGCGTGCACCGATCGTAAATTGCGTTTTCGCCGGCGCACACTGGTCCCGAATGATAAAAAAGTGGACATTAAGAAATTTTTGACAGAAGGTCAACGGATTCGGCTTATTTTTTTTTTGTAGACAGCTGATGCAATTACAAATCACTTTTGTACATTGAGTTTTTGCCAAAAAAGCCGTATTTTCAGAGAAAAAAAATATTCAAATATTTTTTGTATGAAAGAAATCCTAATTTTGTCTTTATCTTCCAAGATTCAAACGTATTCAAAATAAAACTTAAAGCAGCTTGTAGAGATGCTAATTGCTCACTACTTTGTCATAGACACTCTTCTGCGATTTTGTGCTCCTTTTGAGTTACAGGCACTTTAAATATTTTTTGTATGAAAAAATCCTAATTTTCTCTTTATCTTCCAAGATTCAAACGTATTCAAAATAAAACTTAAAGCAGCTTGTAGAGATGCTAATTGCTCACTACTTTGTCATAGACACTCTTCTGCGATTTTGTGCTCCTTTTGAGTTACATGCACTTTAAATATTTTTTGTATGAAAAAATCCTAATTTTGTCTTTATCTTCCAAGATTCAAACGTATTCAAAATAAAACTTAGCGCAGCTTGTAGAGGGGCTAATTTCTCACTACTTTGTCATAGACACTCAACTGCGATTTTGTGCTCCTTTTGAGTTACATGCACTTTAAATATTTTTTGTATGAAAAAATCCTAATTTTGTCTTTATCTTCCAAGATTCAAACGTATTCAAAATAAAACTTAGCGCAGCTTGTAGAGGGGTTAATTGTTCATCACTTTGCCATAGACACTCAATTGCGATTTTGTGCTCCTTTTCAGTTACAGGCACTTTAAATTTTTCGTTGTCGGATGAGCTTTACTAGTTTTTTGTAGACAGCTGATACAATTACAAGTAACTTTTAAAGATGTATTTTTTGTTAAATAAGCCGTATTTTCAGAGTTAAAAAATTAATTCAGGCGGATTAGAAATAATCTTGTTAAAGATAGACTAAGATGTAATAACATTTTCTTCATTAATAAGTAACTCTTATAAATGTCTTTCTATTAAAAAAAGTCTTATTTTAAATATATCAAATAAACAACTTGGATATCTCAAAACGTGTACAGACATGTTCAGGTACAGGTAATTTATTGTGTGACTCATATTCAGATTATAAGCATTTTTTGGTAATGAGTCATTGCTTAATTAGCCGATTACTTACAATTTGGGCTATATTTGGTCATCTAACGCTAGTGAATGCGTCGGAAACGCTGAATGATAAAAAGGTATAAATTGCAATTAAAACTTTTCCTTCGTACTTTAACGGGCTTAGGACCGTCAAAATACAAACCTATATAATAATATAGGTATTGTATTAAGGCGTACTTAAAAAATTTGAACTACCTGTAACCCTAACGCTTAATTTATCTTTACATGCATGTTTTGTTTATTTATTTATTTTATACTTTATCACTTAACATGTATTTGATTTAGGGCAGGGATCTTGGCGTGCTTATCTGTTTTGGTCACTTTCTTCAATAATAAACGGCACTTGCACTATTAACAGTCTTTTAATTATAGTTCCACAACAAAACACACGCTTTTACAATTATTTTCACAGGTTAATTCACAGAGCAATGTTCGTGCGATCAAGATTCAATGTCAAGTCATTGTCACAATAAAATATCAGGGTATAATAAAAATAAACAATATTGTTCTACCCTACTTTGTCCTAATAAGTCATATGAAATGTAAAATACAACTTTTTATTTGACTACCCCAACAGTGGGTAGTCTTTGTTTACAAATGTAATACTTTGCTAGGGCTGTCGTCAACATAATATGAATAAATAAATAAATAAAACAAACACAAAAAATAAAACAAAGCGCATTTTTTTTCAGTACCTGTAAACTTAATAACTAAAGTAAACTATTATTTTACAAATTTAAATAAACTAGAACATAAATTAATTTTAAGCGCATTTTTTCTCAGTACCTATAAACTTAATAACTTAAATAAACTAGATTACAAACTTACAAACTTAAATAAACTAACATGAACGTGCGTATGTTACAATGTGAATTATGCTAGCGGATCTTGTGGGGGATTATTCTCAATGTCGACGTATACTTCTTCCTCATCAGCAACTTCTAAATCGAGTTCATTGGGTGAAACGTCATCCTTTAGAAGATTTTCGGCTTCTTCAAACCTCTGCTGCTTTTGAATTTTGGTGAACTTCGGTCTTATGTTCGTAATGTACGGATCGGAGCTGATAAGTAACTGGTGTAAAATATCTTCATTTGTTTGCATTCTGCCTATCTTTCTAGTATGCTTTTCTCTGATTGAACGAAAATCTTTGTTTCTTGCTTCTGAGGCTTCTTCGGACATCATACCAATTGGAATAAAAGAAAAATGCTGGCAAATATCTGCACCATGCACTAAAAGTTTATGTACACTCGAAGGCATGTAATACCACGAGTACTCGCTGACATAAAGTTCTGCTGTTTCTCTGCAATAAATTCTAAATTTTTCAATATCTACATTTCTCCCAGAAGATATTGCCTGCAAAATTACAGCAAATCTCTTAATCAAATTAGCATTAACTCCTGTTATCTCAGCTGACCTTTCGTAATCATTGAAAAACCGTCGAGCTGTATTGCCATCGTTTGTTGTCCCAAAGCCTTGTTTGACGATATCAATCATTAAGCCAGTTACAACAAAAAACTCATGCTGCGTTAACTCTTTTCTTGATTTTCGGAGCAGTTTGTCCTCACCCTGAGCCGCCCATTTTTTGAAATCTAAGTTGTAAGATATGTGCAAAATACATTCCATGCATCGCAACCACATGTGAAATGAAGATAAACCATATTTGTACATATCATGGTTTTCTGGTTTGTTAAAAACGAGGTTCAAGTTGTTCATATCTTTCGGATTTGTTAAGCAAATGTTGCAATTGGCTGCAGACTGTGTCTGTGAAAGTGCCGTGCATACTTTGCCGTCGATCATCGTCATATGCAATTCATGAAATACTTCAAATTCGCCATCAAATAACTTTGTTGGTAGAAGGTTCTGAATTTCTTCTTGTAATGTTGCTTCTACTTGCTGAATATATTCTTTTGTTTCTTGTTTGAATTCGAACATAATTGGTCTGCAATAGTTTGTTGAAGAAGGGCGCGGATTTTCCCATACTATCACATCGTTGTCACTCATAAGGCGAAGTGGCACAAAACTAACCATAAATACAGAAGATTCTGAAAATATGTCACCAGTTGGTTTTTGTTTGTAACAACTTTGTGAAGAAGCTCCGTCACAGCCCCATTTACTAACTAGCTTCAAAACACCACCATTAATATTTGAACCAGTCACTTTCAAAATCTTCTCGGCAGTTAAATCTAGAACTGCCTGTAACTTAATTTTAGCTCCTGACTCCGATATCACAATATCTTCTTTTGCTGGATAGCATTCTTTCTTCTTCAACAGTAACTTCTGGTAAGATGGAAAAGCCGCTGTGCCATTTGTACTTAAAATGGACCTCAAAGTTAGATATTGCCATTTTGATAAACTCAATGCTGTGGCAAGAGCTAAGGTGTCTTCCTCGGAAATCGATTTATCAGAAGCTTTATATAAAAAGTCACTTACTTCTTGCACCTTTTCTGGCTTATTTGAGAGGCACTTAATAACTTTAGAACAAACAGTGCGCCCGTTTTCATTAAGTTTAGCAATAAGAGCATAGAACAGCTCTTCTTCGGAATGCTCCAAAAGAGACAAAGAACGTCTTTTCTTCTGCTTATTTGTTAAATCTTCAAATGGTCGTTTATTTCTAGTTCTGGGAGTATTTGTGGTAGCTTCTGATGTAGATGCACCCGCTTCCTCTTCGTACGATAAATTATGCTCTTCTACGTCTACTGAAATGTCCTCTATGGTATATTCTGGATCAAACAACATAGGAAAATTCACAGAAGTTAAAGTTGGCCACAAAATTTTAGACTCCAACCACTCCTTGTTTTTAACACCAAATCTTTCGTTTCTACCTGAATTGTCCCATCTTCTAGCTAGGTTTGACGTATAATTTTGGCAAAACTTTTTGATAATACTGAGCTCTTCGTTTGGAATTTCACTTGAAATACGATTTATAATGGTTTGACACAGTAAATCACTATTTTTAAGGCACCCACTATTACTCAAAAAAGAAAAAATGTCTAAATTAGTCACAAATGTAGTCATTTTGATACAAAAATGTTACAGGCAAATAAATAAAAGTTACAATGTGGTGATAGTTGATAAAAAATTGTGTTGTTTTTACGAGCACAAGACGCGTAATGAACAAAAACGGGTTCCGCTTGCCCTTATACTATTGATATATGACTCATTACCCAACTATCCCGTTACTTAATGGGGTAGTTAGATAATGGCTCATTACCTAACTACCTCATTACTTAATGGGGTAGTTAGATAATGAGCCAAATATTCTTGCAATTTGGATGAGTCACGAGAAAATAAAACATACTAAGATGTGCTCCTACATAAATACCGCAAAACTACAAAGGGAATTTTTAATTGCAATTTATATACCTATTCATCATTCAGCGTTTTCGACGCGTTCGACTAGATGACCAAATAGAGCCGAAATCGTCACTTATAGGGTAATTAAGCAATGACTCTATACAAAAAAAATTTTACATACGAGTCACACAATAACTTACCTGTACATAAACATGTCTGAACACGTTTTGAGATTTCCTTGTTTGTTTATTTGATACTGATAATTTCATATATTTGTAAGAGTTACTCTACAAGCTGCGCTAAGTTTTATTTTGAATACGTTTGAATCTTGGAAGATAAAGAGAAAATTAGGATTTTTTCATACAAAAAATATTTAAAGTGCCTGTAACTCAAAAGGAGCACAAAATCGCAGAAGAGTGTCTATGACAAAGTGGTGAGCAATTAGCACCTCTACAAGCTGCGCTAAGTTTTATTTTGAATACGTTTGAATCTTGGAAGATAAAGACAAAATTAGGATTTCTTTCATACAAAAAATATTTCAATATTTTTTTTCTCTGAAAATACGGCTTATTTGGCAAAAACTCAATCTATAAAAGTGATTTGTAATTGCATCAGCTGTCTACAAAAAAAAAATCAGCCGAATCCGTTGACCTTCTGTCAAAAATTTCTTAATGTCCACTTTTTTATCATTCGGGACCAGTGTGCGGCGTGAAAGGCGACCGCCGCCGTTGCCAGCCGGCCGGTGCATTCACCGCTCACCGTATCGAATTTATCGCGAGATCGATACGCGCGCATACCCGCCAACGCGCTCTGTATACAAGACCTGCGCCTAGCCGACGACGTCACCACACGTGGCGCGGCGGGGACGTGCGCCTGTGTGTGTGCGCCACACGATTATATGGAATTCAGCGATTACGCCAGCTACCTACGTACAGGCAGCGAGCGCGAGTGCGTCCGCTCAGCGGTAATAATAATAATTAGCCGCCTCATTATTGTTATTGGAGGCGACGGCGCTCGCTGTCACCGACAGATAACCGCTGCGCGCGACCAGACGCCGCGTTCGATTCTCGCGCCGTGTTCGTACCCATTGTTGCCATTGTCGCCGGACAAGGAGAAGTAGTCCCCTTTGTGTTGTTCTGTGTACCTACTACCTGGCTACCGGATTGTTTGACTCGACACCACCGGACCGTTCTATCAGGTACGTTTGCAGTGTAAACTTCACTTGTATCGTAAACAATGGACGCGATTTCTGTTCACCGTGTATACAAAGCCGGCTGCTCGGAGCGGAGTGGCCGTCTCCAGAGGGTTTGTAGGGCGAAGCGTTCGTTCAGTGACCTTGTGACGGAGGACGCTACACGCGACTTGATGTTTATGTTACATTTGGCCGCTCAGTAGGAGGTTATTGAAAGTAAACGGAACACTAATAAATAGCGTGTTGTTACTAGCCAATCTTGTTTCGAAAACATGTTGAGTGACATCGGAACGTGGCAATTTCTATTTAACTTTTCATTTAGAAGCCACCATTATTTTTGTCATGGATGGCAAGTTTGTTGTTTTTATGATTATTTATGACATTATGACACATTAATTTCGGGAAGTTGGTGATATTTATGTAGGTTTAATTTTGGTTTTAAGATTCTCTAATAACCTCATTCTACATTGTTTTCTAATCATTTTGTAACTTAGTGTGTTGACAATAATATTTCGTGTTTCAATGAAATGTTATGTTTACCCCCCCTGTGTTGTGGCCCAGTATGGGTTCAGTTTCGTTCTAAATATATTATGCTAATGTTCAACGTCGAAGTCAAACACAATTATTTACCGACAAATTATAGCCTTTGCTTACGTTAGTCAGATAAGTTTTGACACAACAAAGCCGTTTATCAGCTGAATAAAATATTTTGGTGGCGTTATCTAATCGGTCGCCATTTTCTATTCATATTAACATTAATTCCGGATTGTTTCGTTGGTTTGTTTAACATTTTGGTTCATAACAGTACCCGCTTTAATTAGTAGTCTGTGAGACAGATTATACGCGCAGACGTGGAAGACAAACATAGATTCTTATCAGATGGAGAGAATGAAAGGGTAACTGTTGCTGTACGAAAGGTTGCCAACCTCTGCATAGGTTGGGCTGTATTATTAAACATGTTTATGTCTATGGCTTTTGAATTGTACTGTCTCCTTTGAAAGACAATCTTATTAATAGTTGCTGTGAGTCTTTGGTTCATCATTCATGCATGACACATGCAGCATGAGCCACAGTGCGACTGTGGAGCCACATCACAAACGATCCCTCGCCTTTTGTCGTGCTCTTCTGTATACCTGCACTAAGCAAGAACTTTGACCTGAATTCTCAAACTCGAAGCATTTATTTCAATTAAACCGATTACAGGCACTTTTGAATTGTCAAAGTGTCCGTCAGTTAGTCAGAAAGTTGAAGCTAGTTGCCCATTCCAAAACGTAGATCTCTATGGAGAAGAACGGGCAAGCATCTCGCAAGGACACTCTTGAGAACAATGTACGAAAAATAATCAAAAGCAATTGAAAATATAAGATTAAAAATCAGCCCCCGGCAGATAAGAGATGACCTGACTTCTGGTCGAAGCTTATTTAAAATACGGAAATGGAATCATCGATACGACAACGAAGAACTCCGCCTCCGCCATCTTTTTGCAAGCATTTTTATTTCACATTAGAATCACGAAGCAGTTCACGAAGTATGCGGCCGCATTGTTGGTTTACTTTATCAAATGGCAAGTTTAAAATGTGCTCCCGAACGGATATCGAATGCGATGCACGTGCGGAGCTCCGTGATCGATGCGGTGCATCCAGATACGCGACTAACGTAAATCTAGGAACGGATCAGGGCTGTCAGGAATGCAGATTATTTTTATTATATTGAGAACAAAATTTAAAAATTGCGAAACCTTCTGTAAATACATAAACTGACGCCTTCTCATAGGGATAGGCAGAAACTAAAGAACGCCACCTGCTTCGGGCTGCTCATATTAGGTAATATTCTTATAGGAAATCATCAAAATCCATCGTGTATAAATGCAAAAGTTGAGAAGGAAATCGAAACATCTGATGCTATTGCTGTGTGTCCCCAAAATTAGGGACTTGCAGATAGTTTGAATTCCAGAGTTATTGATAAATGTACCTTCAAAGCAACAAATTCAACTTGTGGACAGTCTCCACCTTTGAGCGTCTAGCTACAAAATAACTATAAATTCAATTTCAAATTCTCTCCCTCACCAACCTGACTTCTTAAGTGCAAGTGTACATTAATATAAATACCGTCACGCCTAACGTGCGGCTCACGTCCACGATTGATGTGGCTGATCGCTCCGGGGAATCCTGACGGATGTAACCCTAGCCACCGCGCGGAATAAAAACGTCCGTCTGAACTAGGGTTACCAAGCGTCCGGATTTGTCTTGAGTTTTTGGCCTCCTGTCCAATCTTTGTGCGACCTTGCTCTAATTGCGTACCGCACTTTCAGTCACAATCAGAAGGAATAAAGATTTTGAAGGAAATTGCTAACCCATTACTTCATAATTTTGAATCATTTGTTTGCTCAACAACGTAAATAACGCAATGATTGATGTTGAACTGTCAAAACGAAAAGCATTGCCATTTTAAGTGTTCCCGCAGGATCTAGCCCATAAGGTTTTATTTAGAAACTAAAAAAGCTAAAATTGTTTACTGAAAAGAAATCCTAACTAATAATATTATGAATGCGAAAGTGTGTTTGTTTTGCAATTTGGTACATATATAGACCATGACCTGTACCCTAATTGCGTAACTTATTTTCGTAAACAATTTCGCGAAATTTGTTTCTTTTTGACATTTCAACAATATTTATTGCGTTATTTACGTTGTTGAACAGATTTTTTTTCCAACTTATGAAGCAATGGATTAGAAATCTGTTTCAAATCGAAACAAATTGTGATCGTGTTGTATTACGCAATTAGGGTACTGGAGAAGGACATAGGATACCTTTTATCCTGATATTCCCACGGGATCGAGACTTATGCGGGTGAAAATAAAAAGTTAAAGGTCCGGACTTTTTATGTCCGGCTTTTTATCAGGACTTTTAAAATTTTGAAATGGTAACCCTAACCGCGCGGAATAAAAACGTCCGTCTGCTGAACTGAACGCAATTTATGAAACCGTTCTTTGTGATAGTGCTTTTGAACCTAGCTGTGTGTAGTTCAGGATGTATGGCTGTTTCTATTCTATTGGTTCGTTTGTTCACTATATATCGTATCTATTGAGTCACATTTGCTTAATTAAATCGTTGCTATCAAACCGAATAACAATTACAATCATAGACATTTCCTCACGTTCGTAAACGGTCTTATCTGCATGATGGATGCAGCTTTGTAATTATGTTAATAAAATTTTGCAGTAAAATATTTTTTTATCTAGTATGACTATTCCTTTATGCATCGTTGAAGGAAGAACATGTGAGGAAACCTGGACTTTTAGTTAATAAAGTCTGAAATCGCCAACCCGTCTTGAACAAGCGTGGTGATCATTGCTCGTGCCTTCTCTGTATGAGAAGAGGCCTTTGCCCTGCACGCTTAGGATGACCACAATAGAAACGGGTTTTGTCGACGGAAGAATAGACAAAATGACAGATAAACAGGGTTGACACGATTAAATCATTTTGATTGAAGTCAAATGATTAATTTTACTTTCTTTCACAGAAATCAACATAAAATCAGATTTCGGAATTATATATTAAGACTACTCTTTTACATCTGAAAAATCAATGTAATTAACATTATTATAATGCTTGAACAAAAAGACTAGTTTCCCAGCCTTTTCAATTCCCAGTCGGTTTCATAATTTACTATGGTAATTTGCATGCGAAGTTTGCGCGGGAATTCCCCCTTTTCTCTGACACCCAAGGGCGCATTCCGTTTTACGCAGAAATATAGTTACCTACTGTTTGAAAAATGAAAAAAAAAAAAATCGTGATTAATTAGGATTTTTTTTAAAATTGTGTATTATTAGTAGATTTTTTCCAACCCTGCAGATAAACAATAATAAACTGTCATTTTGTCTATTCTTCCGTCGACAAAACCCGTTTCTATGGTTGTCATATTACGCGTGCAGCAGAGGGCCAATAATTGGCTGGTATTATATTATTACAGCATACCTATCTATTCTATCTACTCACATAATCCACACTGCTGCCATCTCAGAAATAAAATCCCGTTTCAATGTCACATTACATTTAATTCAAAACAGGTAGTCTGTACTGACCTCGTTAGCAAAAACGTAATCGTAACACGAATAACTTTCACAGCGAAGCACATAGCAACAGCAGAACCGAAAATTGCAACGTTATAATTCGAAGAAAGTTAAGTAAAACAGCGGTATGCGGAAAAGCAATGGTTGGAATAATGCTTACACTGTGTGAAAATGACTATTTCGAAACGTGATTCTTATTACAATTAATCTGCGGACGTGCTCATAATGTAATCGTGCATATTTCAACGCTGATGTCATAGCATGTCGTGTGCGGTTTTATTTGCGAAAGCAGTCAGTTTTTTTTTTCACAAATATTTTATCACAGAATGGCAACTAATAAATATAATTTTGCAGCGGCATTATTTTGATGTTTGCTGCACACTTTAAGTCTTCCGCAGACAGGCTCGTTTCCATGAAAAGTTTACAGAAATTGTTTTACCGGTGTCTCGTCGCGTCGCGCATGTCTGCGTGAGACTTTAACTGTGTGCTATAAATATGTCTGTATGTCGGCAAGCACTTCCTAGTGTATTTTTGGATTCGTTAATTAAGAGACTTGACTCGGAAATAAATAATAGTTCTAAAGGTAATTTATCTTTTCGCTTATATTATCTAATCACGAGATAATCCTAAAACACATTGGTATTTAATAATAATAATAAAAAATATTTATTTCATAAAACATTTTTTTTTTTTTTATTATATTTGGTCCGGAGTTTACAATGGATGAAAGCCTAAGAATGACAAATAGAATGAATTATGAGCTAATAACAGTAATATTAATCAATAACTCACGTGTACTATAAAATAATGTTTCAATTTCCAAACGAGTTCCTAATGATATACAGAGCACACATTTGTACTTTATTTATTATAATTACATATTCCACACGCTCAAATTCCGTAATTTATTATTCGCATAATGTCAACATACGGCCGATTGGCTAATCAGTGCGGCCGCAATCGGCTTAATGAGTGAAAATGTCAGAGCACTGTAGCGACAGAGGCATTAATCGCTATGTATGTAAGCCTAATGTTAAAGGCTGTCACAGATAGGCGCGACGCACTGACGCGACACGACTCTGGTGGAACAATTTGTTGGAGTTTTCTCTTTCTAACTCATAAATATTACTTTTTATTATCCGAGCCCGCCCTTAACCACTTGATGAAATCCTTAGTTACTCATAGTGACTGTACTATACTTTTAGCCCTGTGCAGGATCACACGTCTCACATAATACTAGTAAAACACAGCTTCCAATATATAAAGAAAAGGATAATAAACATATTATTAAAATCCTCAGAACGGTTTTTCTTTTAGTGTCCAACCTTAAACCCTAACACAATTTACATGAAAACTTCACGGAAATTATTCTACCGGTGTCGCGTCGCGCCTGTCTGCGGGAACAGGATTATTTTACAATTATTCTTTATTTATTTATTATTACTTAATGAGACCTCGTTGTGCTTTGGAAAGCACTTGCCGTTGGTTCGGGTGTCATTTGCAGATCTTTGGCGGTCGTTTCGGACAGTCAGAAGCCCGAACGTCTGACAACCAGTCTTCAGTATAGTGGTACCCATGTCGCTCCATGTCAAATACTGGTATTCAGCTGCATCTGGTTAGACTGAAAGCTGAACACAACATAGTTGGGAAAAGGTTAGGCAGAGGAAGCTTGGATTGCAGGCTAACCAGGCGTTTATTACGCCTGGACAGGAATGGCCTGCGCCTGGTGACGGGGACCATCACGGGACACTGCTCGCTAAACAAACACTTCCACACAATAGGCATAACGGACAGTCCTCTGTGCAGGGCGTGCATGGAGGCTGAGGAAACCGTAGCGAACGTGCTCTTTGAATGCACAGGCGTCACCCAGATTAGAACAGAAACCCTCGGGTCACCCAGATCTTTCACAGATGTTCTGAACAGACCGGGAGATTTAATTAGCTTCTGAAGGGAGGTGGGCTGGGTAGAATAACCACCAAACGGCCGCCATGGCCCACGCACAATAGTCCACCTGACGGACTAAGTGCGGAAACCAAACCCTATAACATAGAAGGCTAGGTAGCTGATGATGACCTTATTTGTTTACTGAGGAAAAGGTGGAAGCTGAAAAGGAAATTTTATCGTGAAAACTCGTACTGTCTAAGAGTAATGTTATGCGAAGATGGGAGTCAATCTGTTGCGTTGATTGATATTATGAATAAAGGATTCCACAAACGGGCGTGACGCGTTTCTAATAAAAGTCGCGCCAGTCTTTAAGAGCCTTAACTTTCGACAATCGTTGAGTTACTGTATACAACATTGTAAGTCTACTGTTTATTTATTAATTTAGTATATAATCAAGAACATTGAATACAAAGTTACAAACAGAATAACAGGGGAAGTTAATATCCGAAAGCGTCACTTATGTCTCAAGTTGTACGTACACAATAGAAACGAACTCTGTTGCGAAAGTTGATCACATCTATAAATAACTTTTCTCACAGAACGTCTAAACGAATCAAACTTAAAAAATGTGCAAATTTATTCGCGACAACTCTGCGTTCGTTTACTAAACTATTTCATTATTTTGTAACTGCCTGGCGCTCATCTCGACCTACACCACTGCAACTTTCTTTATACTCCGACCGTACATATTCCTATCTATGTTCTATAGCAGTTTCTAGACTTGTTTGGGTAGGCTGCGGGCAGGCCAACCGGTTTCCATTCCAAGTCGGCCCAAAAAAAAAAAATACGGATCACTTTCCTACAAGTCGTTTGTAGCGAAATATTTTATAGTCCTGTTACTTTAGGTCTCGTGTCAGAAATAAGTTTATTGTTGTTTGGATTACATGCCTTATTTTTATAGCAGACTTGTCGCTGTTGGTTTTATTGCCGAAATTGTTTTGTCACGGAATCGTGATTACGAAATACAATAATGTACTCTCTCCACATAACAAGTCTTCCAACATGTAAAGCTTGGTCCTTCATCTCCCAAAGCACCACATCCCATTTATGGTTGTGGTCCTGTAGTAAAATCAAGTCATTTATTTCAAATAGGACCATATATGGCACTTTAAAACGTCAAAATAATAAAATTGATTCTTGTCTCCCCTTCCAAAAGATAGTTTTCGTATGGAGAAGAATGGGCAAGAAACTCCACCGTTACTCTTAAAATATTTTACAATAGTTTGTGTAGGTACCTATAAATTGTGAAGACGATGCATCTAGAATAAAATTACTATACCACAATAGGCAAAAAAATTAAAAATGAAGTAACGACAGATAATTTAATTATGTGATAGATACATGGTGCACACATATTAACAAACATTTTAAAAGTCAGTGTGTAAGGAAGTAATTACAGAATGTAAAATCAATGTCGTATAACAAAAAATAATACATTTTAGAATTAAATTAGCAACCAGTTTGATTTTGTCTTGATTCTAAATTGTCTAATGGAGCAGGACCAGCATGTTTCCAAGCACTTCTATCTTGGATGTAATCTTCTAATTTGTAATATTTAATAGTAGTGTTAATTGTAGTAAGGCGAGTCTTCAAAATTAATTACAGTCGTGCTCTATTTACAGAGTACAAGTCAGTTTGCTGTCGTATGATATTATATGTGTGATCGTCTACGGAAATGGATAAAATTAGATCGCATGCAGTAACGTTTGCTTCCGCACTGCATCGCAACACGTCGCTCTCAATACACTCCGTATTATGTTATGAGTTTATTACTACAAATATTGCGTAGTAGTAAAACTGTGAACTGTGGTACAACGTTAAGCTATGTATTTATACACATGTAAAAAAAATACTCTGTCTGATCCGTGAGGGTGTTGTTAGGTATCGTACTGAGAATCTATTTATGTAGTAATTCTCAGGAAAATAGAAAATAATAAAATCGTCAAAAAAAATTTCAGTGGGGAATTTTACCGGATTATTACATGGGGCGCGGGCGGCCGTCATTTAGCGGGTGTCTACAAGTCATAACTTATGGTATGACCCCTGTTGAAAATTGTTTTTTTTTTTTAAATGAATCTGTGGTATTTTTGGTACTAAAAATTTGATTTTTAAATAGCAATAACTTTTTTATTTACTTACAATTTTTTTTTTCACTTTTGGGTAATGTTATTAAGGTTTTTTACATTTTGTATAAGAAAACTGCCTTCTAAAATAGGCCTCTCAAATATTAGGGATGTAGTCTCTGTTGATGCTGCATAACTTATATTTTTCTTATACATTGGTTACCAAAAATAATGATAGTTTCATATTATTCGCATTATTGCTAGGATAGGATATGATTTCATGGGCTTGGGCAGACTACGAAAAAAGCCGTATATTTGGATTATTGCATACTTGATAACAATGAATCATAGTCATTCAACACTTCTAAATTATCATTGATATAAGTCATGCAAATTCAGAACCCTGAACGTTTTCTTAAAGCTAAGCTGTCTGTAGGTAGCATTTTCTAGATGATGAACAGACGACACACATAAAACTTAGTCAGATCCAAAGTATACTAAAAATCTGCCTAGCCTTTTCCCAACTATATTGGGGTCGGCTTCCAGTTTAACCGGATGCAGCTGAATACCAGTATTTTACATGGAGCGACTGCCTATCTGACCTCCACAACTTAACTAGGTAATACGATACCTCTTGGTGAGACTGGTTGTCAGACTTTCGGGCTTCTGACGGCCCGTAACGACTGTCAAAGATCCACGAATGACAGCCGGGACCAACGGCTTAACGTACTTTCCGAGGCACGAAGGAGTCTCGGTATGTAGAAATGGTCACCCATCCACGAAACAACCCTGCCAAGCGTAGCTTAACCTGATGGGTCGATCTGTGCGGCTGTTAGTACTTAGCCACGAGCTCCACGAGATCCGAAGTACACTACTTGAACATTAATTCCTACATACTTCCTAGACTTGCGCAAGGTAAACACTAGACGCAGTTAACCTATGCCCTGTGACATTTCGACGTACTGAATCTAGTCTGGCTTTTACTCTGAGAAGATTCTGCGTGGGAAAGTGATTGTAGCTTAGTAACTTAGTACTTACATTATAATGTTGTTTTGTTCAACCATTTGTACTGGCGAAGTTTCTCTAGGCGACTGCATCACTGCAGTAATCACTGCGTTTTTTATTATTTCTTTTATTGCATTTTTATACATATCAATTACATTTTTAAATATTTTGATATAATTACATTAATATAATAATAATTAGCCCGTATTGTCCCACTGCAGGCTTTTTCCACTCTCGATCCTGAGCCAATATGGACCAATCCCTCCTATAAGCGTCAAGTTCGTCCCACCATCTACGCCTGGGTCTTCCACGATGCCGCTGGACGTTTTTAGGAACCCATGTTGTAGTGGTCTAGCCCACAATGCATCCGACATGCAGCAAACGTGTCCAGCTCAGTCCCACTTGAGCTTGGCTGCTTTTTGGGTGACGTCAGCGGTTTGCGTGTTATAATTACAAAAAAATGAAAAAAAGCATTGCTATTATTTAGTAGTAGGTAATAAAGTTATTAGGGCAGTTTGGTATACTCGTAAGGGCAGATTTTTATCTTAACACTTGTGTCTGTTCAATTCGTAGACTGACTCTCGCCCTGTGAATTTTAAAGCATAAGTAAGTAGTGAATGGGCCCACCCCAAACGTTACTATTAAAATATATTATTGCAAAATATTCATCAATAATACAAAAACAATCCATCCACATTAACTCCCACAAACACACATGAAATATTACGACTTGCCTCAAAACAATAATCCCATCACAAATATATTTTTCTGTCCATGGGAAAAGGTCCGGGAATGATTAATAGTGACACGGGCCTACGGTCCACGTCGACTATGGTTACGCGTGGTTGAACTGTTGGTAATCTTACCACCGAACATATACTAATGGGAAAGGGACGTTTGTATAGAGCCGAAAATATTGCAATAAAAGAAACAACACAGTCAGAGATATTAATCAGTAACTTTCGCCCGCGGCTTTGTCCGCATGGTTGTTGGAAATAATCCTACGGGAACGTACTACCGGGATAAAAGATATCCTATATAATCCAGGTTATAAACTGTGTGCCAAATTTCATCCAAATCCATTCAGCCGTTTTTGCGTGATTGAGTTAACAAACACAAACTTTCACATTTAAAATATTTGTAAGATTTAGCAGATTTGCACACTACGTAAATTATTCGTGTTATCCCACACGGCTGATAAAGAAAAACAGTGTTTTGAATACACGGACAATTTTAGTTGATTGTCAGTTTGCGAAGCAATCTGTTTTCCTGATTGTACATCACTTTTATTGTTCTATTTATTTATTTGGGGAAGATCGGCAATCGATCATTATGTTAATGACTGGAATCTGTTGATACATTTGTCAATCTTTATGTGAATAAATGTCCCATAAATTAGTCGCTTAAAGATAAATGGTTGTAATATTAATCGGACATGTTTGTAGACATATTTTAGAATAAAAATATGACGTTTATAAATACACTAGCGAACCCGACAGACGTTGTCCTGTCCGAACAGCGCCCCATACCGGGTCCAATTGTATTTTTAAACCGTCCAGAGACACACTCAAATATACACACAAAATTTCATCCAAATCGTTCCAGCCGTTTAGGAGGAGTTAGGTGACAAACACATTTACAGAAGAATTATATATAAAGATACTAATTAATCAGTCGATATCTAGTAATCTGAAAGCAGCTACTTCGCATAATTAATGACCCAGAGAACTTTCCAAATGAGACTCTTAACAGTATCCATGTCTACAATACATACAAAGGTTGTACGTTTCCGCAAACGGTTATTGTGAACCGTTCAATACTCCAACCCACTTAGTTACACGTCAGTTGTCAGAATAACAAATGGCCAAAGTTGTCTCTCTTTTGACGAAACGCAAGCCGTTGTGGCCGACTTCCAAATAAATGATTTGACGCTTTCATGCGTTCACGAGAAATGTCGCGAGGACGTGGCCCTAAACTGCTGTTAGCCAATCGTTTTCACACGTTTAATGAGACGATGAAAGTGCTCTATTTTTGGCACTCCGTAATACGACAAAAGGCCGGGACTGAGTGTGTTTCCACAGTGTATTTTAGGCGGAATTGTAAAGCAAATAACAAAGACGTAGGCTAGTGGGAGTAACCAGGCTTGCTATCGAGGTGACAATTCCTCAGCGTTGCCAATTAACGAGGCGTAATAACTAACTGATGCATCATTATGAACAGTTTCTAAATAACCTCTAGGCCTCCTGCATAGGCCACGTCATAATCTTGAACAAAGCATGCCAAATCGTTGACGCAATCAAATGTCAATGCGATAATTTAATAGTTTTTGTTTATTCTGAAAGCATTTACATTTGAGCCGGATTTCAGTGATTACGCGTTTCAAAACTCACCCTGTCACTCGCCATCTAAAAATATTGTACTTGGCTCTGAAATGAACGGCGTTTAACTCTTTGAACTATGGCCAACCTGTAATACTTTTAGTTGTAATTGTACAGCGTTATCAGAGGGCGATACGGTGTATTTACTTAGATAACGTATCGTTGATAGCGAGTGTTTTGCAGTTTTTGATAGTCGGTCGCTAACAGCGCGTTAATTTTCCCTACTTTTTCTTGTTTCTAAGCCACAGAAATTAATTAAATTATTCCACTTTTTTTTGTCCCAACATGTTTGTTCTCAAAATTTTTAGAACTCGATTAAATGGTCTGGGGCGTTAGCTGTACGTAGGTAAAATTGACGGTCCACTGCTTCGGTTGTCGAAGCATGATTGAATAGCAGGCCAACCAATCTTCCATTTTGTTTGTGAACCAGATCTTTCTTTGACATTTATTTTATTTTGCGTCCACTTTCAAGAACAAATTACTTGGAAAGTTCAATTCTTGAATTGTCCAAAACGTAATCGTGTCTGTCCTTTGACAAAAGTTTGAAGGAGCAAACTACCGCGTACCGCTTCTCACTCCCCTAAAATCCCCTTAAAATTAAACGAGGACTTGAAAAATCCTCTTTGGAGAAGTTTTGGAAGTGGAGTCGAGTTGGTAAGTTAGTTACATCTCGCCGTTCAATATTTTATAATGTGGCGAGAGGCCGGCCGGTGATCCGTGAGCGTCACTCGACCTCCACGAAGGCCGTGCCCGGCTTTTATTGATTTTTTATGCGCATTGTCCATTTCGTTCGTACCTACGCCCCCGCCTGGCGCCCGCTCGCTCTGGGCCACAACAGCGACGAATTGCGAGCGCTTTATTTGTCACTCTAATTACAATGCCGGTTACATATCTTATGATTGGACCGTTAGTAGAACATGCTATGAACTCTTTATATCAAGCTTTGCTTTCACAAACATACGCGATTATGAAATGCTTTGTTCACAATACGCGTATAACATTACCCATTTATGTGCTAAGGGGAAACAAAAACGACAAAGTTTTATAGTTGTTGTGTTATCATTAAACTGTCTGCGTTAACCTACTTATGTTTTCTCATATTGGCGTCGTCGGGGGCGTACCTAAACCGTGGCGTAGTGTATGCGTTGCGTAGTTATATTACTTCTACTAGAACTGGGGAAATCGTTTACGACTTCGGTTCCAATCGTAAAAACTTTAGACGAAAAGTCAAAAGGAGACCTTCAGATTATGCTGTTTCTTTATCTTCAGTCTTCAGATATTTTATTACTATGATAAAACAGTTATTTTCACGGTTACTGATTGACGAACCTTCGAAAGTATCTATTAATTAAACCCGTATAATACCCGATTCATAATGTGTGGAATTAATTAACTTGTTTTCACTCTAAGAATTGGTAATCGTCGAATCGTGATTATTATTTATACAGAAGACCTCAATAATGATTACTAGAATTGATGAACTTGCTAAACTAACAATGTAGCACAAGTTTGTCCTACTTTACTTTAATAAACTTGGAAGTTTTGCACCGTCACGTCAGTGTCGACAAAAGTACGAATGTTTTTTACTTCCTTCAATATCTATGTCATGCTAATGTCATGTTTTTTTGTTTCAGATAGTAAACTGTGTGGACTGCCAGATCACCTAGCCAACTACTTTATACAATAAAAGTAAGTTTGTTTTAGCAATTTGTAAGGTTTATGGATAGGATAATGTAGGAACAGCTAAGCCAAGTTGTTGTTATTGAAAGTGCTTCATTTTATCGCAAGTTCTAGACTTCTAGAGAGTCTAGCATGTGTTTTCTTTTAATTTTGCGTTAAAAATAATAATTATATATATATTTTTAATATTATTATGTAATATTATTTTGCGATATAAATTGTTAAACAGGTTGACATACTACTCAGACTTTTGTTCTAATGTGACACGTGGTCTCGTCATAAAAATGTAAATGGACATTGTGTAGAAATTCAAGTAATCTACTTATTAAACATAACTAATTATTTGTCTGAATTTCTTTGATATCAGCTACACCAAATTTAACTTTGTGGAGTTTGAACCTTGTCATTCTAATTCACAAACTTGTCATTCTAATTTACAAAGTGCACGTACACGTTCAGTGTACATATTTTATTAAATCAAGAGTGGCGTGCAAAGTAATGAACACCTGTTGTATTATTCTTTGAGTTTTGCAGTTATGCAATGGCTCGTTTTCGTATTCTGTACGAGTTTGCGAAATTCAAATATTGACTAGTAATAATTTTAATGCTCAAAAGCAGTCAGCGCCCACGTCATTTGTTCTGTCTTCGACGTCAAACTAGAATTTTTGCGAATTACTAATAATAATTCGTCGCGCTAAGGAAACCGTGAATTTTACGATAACACGTACTTAATAACGTAATGAGCTTGTCAAAATCTCTGACGTTTGTTTCATTTCGCTTTCCCGCTTTAGATTCCAATTCGATATCGAATATTCTTCGCGCTATCGCAAATGCCGGGAAGGCCAAACTGTGCAGATCCAAAAATTCTCCGTATTTCTAATTTTATCCTCGTTTGAGCCTGTTTGCGGAATTTCAACTCGAGAATTCCTGCGTCCGTTGACTCTTGCGCGGGTGGCGCGCGCGTCAAGCCGGGTCGTAAAATGCAAACGCTTCGTGTCACACGCGGAGTGACACATAACTTTCATATCGCATGACATGCCGATCTGTCTTTGTTCCGATGAATTATGCCCTGTGTCCCGCCGGTCCGCCGCGCCGCCCGGTTCGCTAGATGAACGCTAACCGCACCACAAATCATCGGCTCTGCTAACTCACTCCGCAAGAACGTCGCCCCGGCCCCCGCGACGCCCGCCGACCTCGGCGACGTCTTCCCACAAATTCTCACCCCGAAACGATACATTCACCGCCGCGCACCGGACGAATATCACACGAATTCCGCAATGACGTAAACTCCATAGTCGCGTGCGCCAGCCGCCAGCCGATGTTCAACTTCATTGGGCCGTTGTGCGCGGCACACACGATCATTAAACGTATATCTGTTAATAATAATTGCGATTGTCTGGTTGTACGTGCGCACCGAGTTATGGCGCAGTTGCCAGGCGGTTTGCGAGTCGTCCCCCCTTCCCCCCGCCACCACAGTCACCCACCGCCGACCCCTCAGATCTGCGGCGAGCGGCGCATCTTGAGATGAAATGGCATTCAGTTTCGTTTTGTGACGGTTGAATGGGCGCCCGGTTTCGCGAATACGTGTGTGTATTGAATGTATGAATACATTGCATTAAACTATACATGATGAATTTTCGCATGACTATAAAAACGTCGTTAGACGTTTGTAGTCTGAATGTGATATTCTATATTCAATGTAAACTTATCTATCTGTTGGGGGCATAGACGAAAATCTCACAAATTCTCAATATACCGTGTAACATGCCCGAAGTATGGCCGTGACCGCGCCATAAAAAAAAAAAAACATGTTATCGTAAAAAAAAACAGATTATTGCCATTTGCCATACAGCTATACAAAATCGCAAATGATTTAATTGAGCATTATGTTAAAATGCTTATCGTTTATTTTTTTATTCTCATAACATACTGAATTGGCATTAGATAACCCTTGACATGAGGACGCCAATTTTAAACATCTTTGTCATGTTAAAAAGTTTTATTGACATAAACCCTCGTGCAGACTGGAGCGACGCGGCACTGGTAATTGTTCTACCGTAAAGTTTTCTTAGAAATTGTTTTGTTTCTTGATTCAGTTTTTGACTCCACAAAAAAAAACTTTTTATAAATTTACGTTTTTTTATGTTAACTTGTGCCTGATTGTATCCAGGTACCATTAAATTAAATGCCCAAAAACAATGGGTATCTATATCAAATCATGATAAAACAAAAAAGAAGCAATTTTTTTTTTCCTATTGTTTTTTGTTTTCTTTTCCATAAACCGAATTAAAAGATACATGAAATCCTAAGCCGCTAAGTAAAACCGCCAATGTTTATCTTTTGCTACGAGAGTAAGCTTAGAATAATTCTATCATAACCATGTGGTTCCAAGTAGTTGTTTTGCAAAACCGCAATTCTGCTTAACACCGCCAGGAAAATAGAATAAGATTTTTTGTTTAAAGGCACTAAAAGGAAAACACGAACGATCATTCGCAGACCATTTGGACACTAGCCTACAATTTCCACCTTTTATACCCAATAATTCAGATGCCAGCACTTTACGAGGCATTATAAAGCACATGTTACAGTTTTTCCGTTAGCTTGCACATTTTTACGATCTCGATGCGGCTCGGGCGGTAGTTTAACACAGCGGAGCCCGAAGCCCGTCGGGCTCTCACGACCGGTCCCTACGTGATCTCCTGCGACGCTCCCCGACTCGCTAATAACTGCTGTAGGTACATACGTGTATGTGTAGGTACATGCTGTACATGACTGTGTGAGAAGAAAAATGTTCTTCGTTACTTTGATAACGTATTGTGTGGGACGTGAGAGAAATGCAGCCTTGCTTGGCGGTTTTTGAAGGGTTTTTAGTCGGTTTTTTGTATGAAAAGTTACTTTGGTCGAATTAAATTAGTTAGCGAAACATAAAAAACCGGTATCGGCATTAAATCATGATGAAACAAAAATAAGTAAATTTTCTCAAACATGCTTGGAAATTTGAACATTATTATCTCTTTTTATCCTCTGTCCTATCGCAGGTATGCTGGAAGAGATTTCATTAGAAACAAGCATCACCTTTGTACGTATTTTTCTGTTCCTTTTGTTTTGTCTGTGTATTGTTTGTGTGTACATAAATGGTTAAATTAAAAAAAAAAAACCTTTTAGATTAATGGAAACTGCTGTACTGGTAAAAAACAAGCGAGTAGGCGGCCGGCAATGTTACTATGAAAATCCATAACCGTCGTGTTTAGCGGCCCAATAAATTACTATGAAAACTCTATAACCGTCGTGTTATTTAAAAATGGAACGAACTTTTTACTTCGACCCATGGCAACCAAGGAGGTAACTTATCGAAAGATTTTGTTTAAATTTCGAACTGGCTTAGCAAATAGAGCTGTTTAAATTAAAGAAGAAACAAAAACGTATGTGTGTCGTCCATCAATGCCCTAATTGTTGGCCGCGACAGTAATGTACTATTTCCAAACTTATTTGTCATAAAAATCTTGAGTTTACATCAACTTTTTTTTATAGTTTGATACCTGCGTTTCTAGAAAATTTGGCCAGTTAATTTAACCCTGTATACGCATAAAGCCTCGTGCAGACTAGCGCGAAAAAGAAGACTGCACGGTAGTACAATTACCGGTGTCGCATCACGCCGGTCTGCACGAGGCTTTAAACAGATTTGCAACCAATTAATTTTTTAAGATACGGGAAACAATTCTCCACAGTGAATTAGCAGCTTTTTATTGATTACATTACGCATTGACTTCCAAACATAATCGATTACCAGTACTTTTAATTAAATACCCACGTTTATTCATTTAAAATTCCCTCAGAAACACGTAACTGTAGATTTTATGCCATGTTATATTTTGACAAAGCGAGAAGATATTTAAATACGATAAGTATTAATGCCTTAGGGAATGATAGCCCACACAGGCTTAACCAAACGAGTTTCAACATGGGTATTCACAATAGGTTAACTATTTGTCATTACTCATGCACCGTTGCGACTTTCGAAGCTTAGTACTTCGGTGTCAATGCACTTCGCGTTCACGATACTTCCCGACGAACCCGGTAAAGGAAGTATGACTATGTCCTATACTATTAAACGAGCAATATTTGTTTATACGGAGCTCGTGGCTAAGTAATAACAGCCGCACTGGTTAAGCTACGCTTGCTGGGGTTGGTTAGTGGATGGGTGACCATCTTTACATACCGAGACTCGTCCGTGCCTCGGAAAGCACGTTAAAAGCTGTTGGTCCCGGCTGTTATTCGTGGATCTTTGACAGTCGTTACGGGTCATCAGAAGCCCGAAAGTCTCGAGTTCTGACAACCAGTCTCACCAAGGGGTATCGTATTACCTAGTTACTGGGTTGTGGAGGTCAGATAGGCAGTCGCTCCATGTAAAAAAAATACTGGTATTCAGCTGCATCCGGTTAGACTGGAAGCCGACCCCAACATAGTTGGGAAAAGGCTAGGAAGATTAATTGATATATTTGTTTGTTTATAGATTTCTACTCACGTTCTCGAAATCGGCTCTAACGATTTCGATGAAAGTTGCAATAGGGGTTTATGGGGGCGAAAAATCGATCTAGCTAGGTCTCATATCTGGGAAAATTAGTTTTCTCCGTATTTTCACCCGAGCGGTTGCCCAAAGTTTAGAACAAGTTAATGAATAATAATGACATGACATTATTGACATTAGAATAATGATCATGGCAGCATGGAATTAGTAAGTACGTATCATTGCAGTATGGAATTAGTAGGTACTATCCTATACTATTAAATGAGCGTTCCCTATTTTCACCAGAGCAGAGTTCGGGTCGCCCAGGTACTATATAATAATATGATCACACACGGCCGTATCATATATTATATGTGTCTAGTGTTTGCAAGACTCGCAAGCGCTACTGCTGAGCATGAGGTCCTAGTTTCGATTCCCAGGTCGGACAAAGCGTTATTGGGTTTTTTTATCTGAAATTTCTCAGTAGCAGCCCGGATTCATGCCAGGTTGGTGGTATTAACCTCGCCTCCTATTACATGGGACTTAACATTACTGGCGAAATATGCATGTACTATAAGTACCATTGCGGTAATGCATATCTACGACCCTTTTTTTTCGTAGGTACGAGTTACTATATCGGTCGAGCGCTGCAAGCTAGAATAGTCCTTACAGTGTAAAGATCTGCGTGTCTACGATAGTACACCTCTGCCCAATCCTTTGGGGAAACAAGGCGTGATGTTATGATTTTGTCAAGGAAAGAAAATGATTAGCACAGTTAATTTTTAATATTGTGCACTTGTGCAGATAAAACAGTAACAAAGCATTCTTAATTCGCCACAAGTATTTGTTCAAAATTCGCAATTTCTTTGTACAATACGAAAATTTTCCATCCAGTTCGTTCTGTTGTGAATGCAGTTACGTCATCGCCTGTCTGGGTGACCCGTCTGCTGTTTCCTTGTATCAATATTTTCGACAAACATCTCAGCGCGAAATTGCACTAGTGAAGATGTACTTATAAAAATATTGTTCGAGTTGTAGACGATGCAAAATGTAACAAGATATCGCTTTGACTTTGTAACCTCGTGTTATGTAATATTTGTTGACTGCAAAGTGCACGGTCACAGGACTGCCATGTTGTTGTCAAATGTATTAAGTGCATCGATTGCATAACACCTCCCCGCATAAAATCACAAGCGACTGTTTTTATGTCTATTATAGCTAGAGGCAGTTAGCAACAAGAAAATACCTTGATGTTACGTTTGCCTGCGGGTGGGTAGTCGGCAATTCAAAAATACTTAACACACTTTATTTTCAGTGCTTTATAGTATATACGTCCTTAGATTCTGAAGGCGATAAACTCAAAAACTACCAAACGGATTTTCAAACGGTATTCACCAATGGACGGAGTGATTCTTGCGGAAGTTTTTGGTGTATAATTCATTAAAGTTTTGTGTAAATTGGCTGAAATTTGACGATTACTGTCGAAAATGTCGGAAAAAATCATGGCGACTGGGTGCTTTACTGGCGTGCGCTGCGTAAACCGTTACAGATACATAAAATGTATGTTCAACAGGATTGAAGACCTTAAAAAGTTCAACAAAAAAGTTTATGATGGCATATTATGTCTATTTTCTAAGGATGACCCACAGTAACCATTATTATCTTTCAGAATTTGATAAAAATACCATTGTTATTTCCGAAGCTATATTGACCGGTATCATATTAATCCTTATCCAATAAAATATTATATTATTTAAATTGGGCATTTAAAGATTAAAATATGCCTTGACATCATATCATTTAAATGAATGGTTTAAAAGATATCACAAATTACGCGTAACAAAATAATTATGGTTGGAGCGCAGCGGTGGGAGCCAATAACCGTTTTCTGGACTATTCGGTATGTAATCCCGGTACTGCCCAGTAGTACGTTCCCGTGGGATATTTTCCGACATCCACGCTGGCAAAGGCTAGTAGTATAAATGACCAAAGGTGATCAAACATCTAAAGCCGAAACTCACTGATTACATTTCAACTATGCAGACGTTCTTTGAAACACTTGAAACCGATTCCTCTAAATTCCGATGCACCCTGAGCTTTATGTCCAAGTGTCGTCTGCCGACTAAATGGGCTCTAATATCGTTATGCGCAAGTCGATAACGCTTAGCAAGGCTAAAGGAATTCGAGTCTTTATTGTTATCGAGTCAGACTATCGATATGACACGACGTGTCACTTGTTTTATCGATTTATCTAATGGTCGTTCGCAAGACTGGGTTAGTTTTTGTTGATAGCTTATCAGCTCGTTGATTGCTTGTAATCGTTTGATGCTATTAGTTCTATTGACGTGAAAAGTTTTGGGAGCGGCTTTCGTTCAGTTTTATATCTTTCAAAACATGTCATTTGAGGGTCAAAACGCTTGTTATTTCAGTTTTATTTAATTAAAAGTAAACGGGTTTTTTTTTGTTTTAACGCCCTGAACACGTATTCTTTCTAAGTTTACGAACTCAACTGTTGTTTTTATTCAAAAGTCTCCTAAGTTTCTAACACACAAATTCCCCATAAAATTATTTCTTTATCAAAAGCCACGTCAAACTTCGCCTTTCAACAAAATCTAATCCAATCCAATTTAGTTTGAATAGAATTAAATTACGAACACTAAAACCATTAATCGGACGTTGGATTTTGTATGTAAAAGGCTTCATATCGGCTCTCGTCTAATTCTAATGACGCACTATGTGTAAATGACCAGGGAAATAGGTCGTTCACGGAGAATCGGTTTTCCTCGCGTAATTACGAACATTGCCGATTTGAGTTTTGTGTAAATTATTCAGTGTTCAGGACGTAGCGTTAATTTCACAATTACGTGCGATGATAATGAATAGGAACCTTATTTACCTTATAATCCTTCGTTATGTTATGTTATGTGTGTACACATAACACAATAAGTGAATGATTTAAAATAAAAAAGCGGCCAAGTGCGAGTCGTACTCGCCCATGAAGGGTTCCGTAGCAGCAAGTAACGATAAGTTTACGATTTATGACGTATTAAAAAAAAACTACTTGCTAGATCTCGTTCAAACCAATTTTCGGTGGAAGTTTACATAGTAATGTACATCATATATTTTTTTTAGTTTTATCATTCTCTTATTTTAGAAGTTACAGGGGGGGGGACACACATTTTACCACTTTGGAAGTGTCTCTCGCACAAACTATTCAGTTTAGGAAAAAATGATATTAGAAACCTCAATATCATTTTTGAAGACCTATCCATAGATACCCCACACGTATGGGATTGAGGAAAAAAAAAATTTTGAATTTCAGTTCTAAGTATGGGGAACTCCAAAATTATTATTTTTTTTCTATTTTTGTGTGAAAATCTTAATGCGGTTCACAGAATACATCTACTTACCAAGTTTCAACAGCATAGCTCTTATAGTTTCGGAAAAAAATGGCTGTGACATACGGACAGACAGACAGACAGACAGACAGACATGACGAATCTATAAGGGTTCCGTTTTTTAACGGAACCCTAAAAAGTGTACTCCGGGAGTGCCGACAGAAGTGAAAACTTGAACAAGATCGCCTTGGTGGAAGAAAAATACTTGTATAGAACATTGGTCCGTAACCTTATCTAAATGAATAGCACAATCGCGTTTACAAAAAAAAACTTCCGAAACCTTTAAAGTAAAAATACTTGCACAGAAAATTGATCCGTAACGTAATATAAATAAAGAGCACAATCGCGTTTACAAAACCTTTAAAGTAAAAATACTTGCATAGAACATTGATCCGTAACGTAATATAAATAAAGAGCACAATCGCGTTAAGAAAAATCAGGTGTCGTCATGGTGTCGCGAAATCAATGGTTTAGTCCCATCTCAAAAATGCCCAACGCGCCTCAAGGAGTTTTCACTTCAAAAAACATGTTTTGTCTAACTTATAGAATGTTATTAGAATGTCACTTTTCAATGCACGTGCTACCTCGTTGACTCACTCCAGTACACTTCAGTTATTTGACTTCCATTTCAAGTGTGCTACTAACTATCATTCAATTAAAATATGTATTGAAGCCAACTCAAGTGTCCTATTGACACAGAGAAACACTCAACCACGTCTGTCTATCAAACACCTCAAGTTTCTACAGCTTCAAACTTCTAAATCTTCTGTGTCAAAACAACGAACTAAGCCACTTGGAATCATTTACGAGCCCATAAAAAATAACCACGCTTTCCTTCTGAGCAAACCTCCAATATTCACGGCAGTTTTATTGGAGCGTAGTCCCTTATAGTATTATATAGTAACACGTAGGGTGCTGGGTGGGATGTCTCACGCCCTTACGCCTCGATTCACGCGGTGTCGTGTTACCAAGGGCCCTTTGTGAGACAGAAATGTGATAAACAGGAAAATGCTCAGGGCTACCTCTACCGTCATACCCACGATAACACTCAATATTGGAATTTAAACTTTATGTCGACGGAATTAATTTCTATTACGAACGCAGATGACGCGTCCAGTCATATAAATTACCGTTTGATACCTACTCTGCACGAAATTGTGAGAAATAATTCGGGGGCGTTTGCGGAATCGTTTGATTTTTGACGTCTAAGCAAGAAGCTTTCGACGCCGGTTTCAAAGCGGAATTACATTTAACAGAATAGAGAACTTGGGCTTTCCTTATTTCGAGAATTAATTTGTTTTCCTGCGGCGTTCTTATTGTAAATGTTTCCGCATTTCCAATTTCTTCCTTATCTACATTTTTGATTAGTTCATATTTATTAGATGGTTTCTTAAGTACTTGGGAAACAAAGACGGAATTGCTTCGATTCGGAGTTTCAGCATATCGTTAAGACACAATCGAATTGAAATGTATTCGGTTACCAAAATACATTTAAAACGATAAAGCTAACAAGGAAGTACCTACACAGTGTAGTTACAAGTAAGTTTGATAGCAGTTTCCGCAAATGGCAAAAGTTCACAGTTTTTAACTAACCAAAACCAATTTATCGCAACAATTCTGTATGAATGGGATTCGGAACAAATAACCAAATCACGAAACATAAACTCCATCGAATAAATAATATCAAGCCGTACAAACTCAAGGCGACGCCGCACTGTGGGCCAACTCCCAGTTTCAAACTGGATGTAATAACAGCGAATCAATTAAAAACTCTCCAAGTAAAGTTTTGCCCGGTCCCCGTCTACAGGCTGTGTGATTTACGCGCGTAGAGGTGTTACAAAATTGCGTTGTTTTGCGGCACTGCCTGTATAAACTTTTTGTACATTTTGTCTTTCGCATACCAAATGTACGTAGGACAGTTCGGATTCTGTTAAATGTAGCCGACCTACATTTTTCGTAATTAAAAAAATATAGCTCCGAGTTGTTTTCTTTCAAGCCTGGAGCTGAAAATGTAGACTCGTTTTCTAAAGAAAATTGTAATGACAAGCGAGATTTAATGGGCGCTATTTTTTCGGACATAATTTCAATCTGTCGTTAATGTTTGCCAAAGTAATCATGAGAAGTTTGGATTCGTTATCTCTTCCCCACAATCTGCGGGTGGTCTCTAGTTTCTAATAAAATATTACTCGTATCTGATATCATATATGTAAAAAGTATTTTACCAAATCCCTGCCGAGTTTCTCAAGTGATTTATATCCGAAGGACGATCGGCCTATGTATCACGACGCGAATATACAAGATATTTCAAACGTCTTGTATTCCCAAATCACATAATCGGATTTCAAATGCTGAAAAGCCGTTCATCTAATATGTGAGTTGTAAATTACAGAGTAAAATATCGCGAAAGCGTCTATTTATGACAAGTATGTGTACACTGTTTGTGTTAGTGTGAGAGTTGTCAGGTAAATTGCTGTTCACGTCCTTCAGTGACGTATTATTGATGTTACACGTGCTTCGGCGTACCTTGAAGATAACATCTCCATTTATTTTCTACTTTTATAGTATACTCGACGAAAAATACTGATATTTCTACTGTAGGGATGATTTGAATAAGAATCCAAAATGGCGTGTTTTCGATGTCTTTTGAAACTGTTCATGTATTCCAGTTCATACGTTTTATCGATGTTTTATTTCTTTTAGTATTTGTGTGTAGGTTTCTAGACTCTGTCCAACCTATCTTTAAACTGATGCATATAGTTTCCATATCGAAAAGTTATATTAGTGATCTCGAACCACGATATCGGAATCCGTTCTATTAAACTCTGCAGAAGTTGGTCTGCAAATACCGCCACACGTAGAAAATTACGTTCATTGACTCCTTGGTATACAAGAGATCCATCTTAGTAATCAAGTTAGTGTTTGAACATTCAATAGTAAGCTGTGTTTCATCTCAGACCGATTACCTTGACATAAAAATATTTATGCATACACGACTGGTACGATCATATATCTACAGTGCATTCATTATAACTTGTCCCGTTTCGCTATTGGTAGCACTGGTTTTGTCAGTCGCCATTTTGAATTCTAACAAAGCTTGACAAGCAATGGTGCCAACATGACGGCAAGGGACAAGTTATAGTAAACGGTCTGTATGTATGTCTTCAAGTCATACGCGTATAACATTACTGCACTGAATAATAATTCCTTCAATTAAAAGGTAATTATAAACATAATTAAAATATTATAATAGCCACATGTCAGTAATGTTTATTACACATATCTCTAATCAGGCTGAATCCCCAAGGGTTACAAGCTCCGATAATAATTACTTAATGAGTGCGCTGCATATTACGTTAACTATTAATTTGAGGAGATCATTAAAATCTTTCATCATCTTGTTGTTACATAAATTATACAAACCGTGCCTGCGGCTTCTGTAAAATACGTTTCCTGTATAAAAAGTATTTTACTCAGTATGATAAACACAAAATGAATATTCTATACAATTATTTGTGAGTATGACGTTGTGTGAGCGTTGATCACTTGTTTAACGATGTATGAAGTGAAGACCGACCTTTTGTGGTCCTATTGATTTTTATTGATATGACCTGCGTCAGCACTCCATTGTAATGTTTAAAGGTCGTGTAGAGTTTTAATTTTGCATATGTGTAGATCTAAATGTTTTCTTCGAAAGTAAAAAAAAAACAAACTACACTTAAACCCACTGTGCAGTAATTTTTTCTTTCAACGGTTTTTTAGGTCTTCACTTCGTGATTCAGATGAAAGTTTTAGTTAAGAGAATGTTCCTCAAACATGATCATTATTTTACTAAATAAAAAAGAAGTATAAAATCTAAATTAAATAACAAAATATACACCACAATTTATGTTCTTGTTATAAAGAATTTACAACTTTTAATTAGCTTTCACTTTGTTTTAATACTTTTACAACGACTTGTTTCCATAATAATGAGATGTCCAAATTGTTTTTGTTATTAAACCTTCTCTTTGACGCGGGTTTTCCCGTTCTTTGGCACTTTGGCAATAAATAGTTTTGAAGCAAATGGCTACTACACACATACATGTGTATTTGAAACGAGGTCATACCGATTGATATACGAACTAGCTCTAGCGAAATAGTATAGCTGTGGTTCACTGACACAGCACAAAGAGAACACGGTAGTGCGAGTCGGAACAAAAAGTCTAGACCAACGGTACTTTCGCTATGCGTCGTCAAGCAAATCGATTGATACGCCTGCGATGCGTTAAACAGTGAAGTGTTGACCTTTATGATGTTTTAGTAAAAGTCAATTAACGTCGCTGTGATTGTAAATTTTTGCATAGTAACCATTCGTCAGACTGTAGCTAATAGGCATATTTTTTTGTACCAACCGTTATCCGCGCAAATTTAAATAGATATCCAATTTTTGGAAAGCATCTGTTATTATAATCGAGTCAAACTTTAATTATAGGCAAAATATTAATCTTGTTTTCAAATAAATCAGTTTTGTTGCCATATTTTATTTAAACGGTGTATTAGCAAAGCTATTTATTAACTTCTTTAAATAATGGCTGACATCAAATTAGCAGTAAGTTTGACTATTTTATTGAATCTGGAAATTAAATTGAGAGGCATAAGCTGCTGATACATCAGGATAATAAATAAATGCTTACGTAGCACTTAAACATATTTAAATATAAAATCGCCATTTTATATTGCACTACTGGTTAATATTTTATTAATTACACTGCGGCGCTTGGAGCGTTGCAGAGTGAATGACCGTGTCCCGGCGACGGGCGGGAACGCATGTAAATGTGTTCTCTTGATGATACCATCGTGCTTGTGACGTACCTACATTTATATTGTAAAAACATTTTCTACCACTTAGTGAAGCATTTATGCTTTTTGAAGTAGATGCAATTCATCTTGTGAGGGCGGACGTTTTGCTGACGAGGCAAATGTTTGCAGTAATTTTACATGATGCACTGAATGCAGACTTTGATTTATTTCACCACCTCTGGTGGCTAACTTATTTATTTATGTACACATTAAAACAGAGAGAGGAGTGGAAAGGAGAAAGGGAGAACTTTTGTCCTGCAGTGCGACAACATAGGCTAAAATTAATAAATAAAACAAGAGATTTATTATTATTATTACTGTACCATTATTGAATTTATCTGGTAGAAAATGCATATCCGGGTATTTGTGAAACGGTATCCTTTATCTAAGTTCTAGATTAATAGAATTCAATGTTTATAATTCTAGCTTAATTAAAACTGAGTCAGTAACTAAAACTGCGCCCAATAGGTACTCAACATTAGGTACAGTCAACATCAAAAGTATTGTTTTCTAAATCTTAATTATTTAATAAAATATTTAATTGAAATCGGTACAGAAATAAAATTTGAAGGAAGGAGCATGTGGCTAAGTAATAACAGCTGCACGGATCAATCCATCAGGTTAAGCTACGCTTGCCGGGGTTGGTCCGTGGATGGGTGACCATCTTTACATATCGAAACTCCTCTGTGCCTCGGAAAGCATGTTAAACCGTTGGTCCCGGCTGTCATTCGTGAATATTTGACAGTCGTTATGGGTAGTCAGAAGCCCGACAGTCTAACAACCAGTCTTACCAAGGGGTATCGTATTACCCAGTTACTGGGTTGTGGAGGTCAGAGAGGTAGTCGATTCATGTAAACTACTGGTATTCAGCTGCATCCGGTTAGACTGGAAGCCAACCTCTACATAGTTGGGAAAAGGCTAGGCAGATTGATTGGTACAGAAATAAAATTTGAATAATATTAACTATTGTAATTATCTTCTATATATATAAAAATCAATTGCTGTTCGTTAGTCTCGCTAAAACTCGAGAACGGCTGGACCGATTTAGCTGATTTTGGTTTTGAAATGTTTGTCGTAGTCCAGGGAAGGTTTAAACGGTGAGAAAATACGGAAAAATAGTCATATGAAGAAAATTCACGTTCTCATACATTTTGTGTGGATCGGCTTTTTTGATATCTAGGTAGGGTAGGGTTATGCACATTCATTGACTGTTAGGCGGAACGAAGTTTGCCAGGTCAGCTAGTAAAATTATAAAAAGCAGGTTTTCGTATCATTGTTTCTGTCAATTTGGGTGTTTTGTAGCCGTGCTAATCGACTTTTATTGCTGGCCGTAATAGAGAAACTAAGTATGTATCAGCTCAGAAGTACATTCAATCTTAGAGATAAGTTCAAGTAACAACAAAAGTGGTTGTGTACAAATGAATCACAATAAACTACTTTCTCTGCATTGACTCACGGCTTGTTCAGGAAAAAACACCTGATTCATTGCAGTTTTTCCTTAAGTTTTTCTTTTAACTACAGTTGCTAAGCATAGTAAATTACTGACAATACTAACGCATTAATAACCTTATTGTAGTAGTTGGAGAGTCTATTTTTGAAAGCTTTTATTTATTTAATTTTACGTGTTGTTCACATCACACACAACAGCCGGTCATCATCATCATCTTCCTGCCCTTGTCCCACGTTACTTGGGGTCGGCGCAACACGTTTTCTTTTCTCACTCTCCCCTGTCAACCGTCACGCTATCATTCACTCCCTTCTCTTTCATATCATTCCTCACACAATCCTTCCATCTTTTCTTTGGTCTTCCTCTCCCGCTCCATCCATCAACATTTATGTGCATCACTCTTTTAGTCACATGCGTTTCTTCTCTCCTCATCACATGCCCATACCAGGCCAAACGATTTCCTTCACACACAGCCGGTCCATTCTGCAAAAACCTCGCCGTGAAAACTTTGGTGAAGTGACCTGTCATTACACCTGAGGGGTTAGACACATTGGCAGCACACTTCATCAAAATGTACATAGTGAGATTTTTGCAGAATTGCTCGGCACCTCAAAAAGTAAAACGTTTTACTAACTTTCACACGTCTTACCATTCATTGTTTGTAGCCCGTCGACATAATTCAATAAACCTTTGTTTAAACAACGCGATTTACTATCGCATGTCGATCAAAACGTGTCAGACCGGACTTTCTAAACGGTGTCCATGTCATACTTGGACGTCACTGGCCGATTGTGCGAAATGTAATTACCTGTCGCTTGTTGGTAACAGAAGAAAGGTGTGAATAATTGTTTAGATAACGAATGGTGAACATTATCATCATAACATCACGCCTGTAAGGTTAGGCATAAGTGCACCTATAGTACATCCACATTTCGCCTAGCAGCGAGCCTATTGCCATCAACTGGGCACTAATCCAGCACGACAACCATAGAAACGGGTTTTGTCGACGGAAGAATAGACAACATGACAGATTGTGATTGTTTATCTGTATTTTTGTCTATTCTTCCGTCGACAAAACCCGTTTCTGTTATGGTCATTTTAAGCGTGCAGACTCCGTGCTGCTACTGAGGAATTCCAGATGGAAATACCCAATAACACTTTGCCCGACCACGAACTCGAAGCCAGAACCTCATGCTCAGTAGTAGCGCTTACGACCACTAGAACAACGAGGCAGAATGATGAAGGAGAAATGTTTACAGAAAGTCAAAAAAACATTCGAAATCTTTTCTCAATCTCATCTCAGCGACAAATAATGTCAAAAATGTGGAGAAATTCCTTAAAAATACGGGAATTGCTCTTCCGGTATACCTAGTAATAAAACATACTAGCGACAGGCAATAGAAAATTAGAAATATTAAATCGTTATGTTCCCGAAGCCAATAAATAAATGCCACAGGCAATGTGTTAATAATTTAATTAATACTGAAAGAAGGTATTTATGCAACAATTACTATTATTAAGTTCGTATACGTTCCTCATGTACATATTGAATGTATTATAAACTCATTCTCGGAAAATAAATTAGCGTTTCTAATTTAAATTTCCTAATCTAAGAGGTAAAGTGTAAAGCTGTTTATTTGCCATGTTAATACCTACTTGTTGTTGCTGTGTAAAAACATTGAATAAATTATTATTATTTGCCAGTATAGTTACAAGAAATAAGCTTTACCTTTGTATTGTACGTATTTTTTTTATTCCTTTTTTCATGTCTGTTTCAATGTGTAAATGGTTTAATAAAAATGAGAGTGTTTATTTATTGATTTTCAAGATAATATTTACATATTTTTTTATTAATATAATATATTTTAAATTATTAAAAAGAGAGGGGAAAGAATCATAGGGCATCAAAATTTCGTCGGCATCACTGTCAACAGGAAAAATGCTCAAAAGGCTGGCAACATTGCCACGTTGTTTGGCAATGCTGATTCTTTGGTAAAAAAATAAGGTAAAAAAATGGTTAAATAAAATAAATAAAACTTATAACACATTATGTAATGTTCAAGCACGTGTATTTCTTATTCTTAAGCTTCTTTCTAAATTGTATTTCTTAGAAATCATTCTTTAGGGAACTTTTTCTAAAGAGAGAGCATTTTCTTTAGATTGCTGTAAAAACTACGGCTGAATCTTCTCAGACAATCTTTTTACGTCGTTTAGCAGACAAGCGCTTTAAATATACAGACACTAGAGGTAATAACTGGCGTTACTATTTGCATTATAATAAGAGAATTTTCTTGAAAAAGATCTGCGACACGTGGATGGATCAAAACGGAAAAAGGTACTCTTGGATTCGAGGACCTTCAAGGCTTTTGGATGTCAAAACATTACCATTCAGCAAGGATGAGCACTTCCAAGGTTCCGACCATGTTTTTATATACCTACCTATCATGTTTTTGTATATTAAGTTTTCTACACACGTAGCATGACAGCCATAGAAACGGGTTTTCTACGGGTTTTGTCGACGGAAGAATAGACAAAATGACAGATTGTGATTGTTTATCTGTCATTTCGTCTATTCTTCCGTCGATAAAACCCGTTTTGGTCATGCTAAGCGTGCAGGTGTTTACCACCTACTTGTAAGGTCGTTATCCGAACGATAATAATATGTAACTCATAATCATAATATTCTCTGACGGATGTTGGCAAACTGACTAGTACTGGAGGAAGTTTTACCAGCGTATGTTGATGTTTTCCTGTCCGCTCGCCGGTTCGTTTCAAGGAAAAACTCAATGAATATTTATGCAACGTATGTCGTATAATTGGATTTCGTTTTTAATAAAATCTGTCACAATGGATATGAATGAACAATATTTAAACTCCATTTTGTAACTACGACCAATATTTTTATATCGAACGCAAAATGGAAGCGTGCCCATTAAAATATTTGCCCAGCTATCGTCGTGAACACGTGATTTCTCAGAAATTGACGTGGTATGTACGGATGTATCTATCTGTTATCGTAGCAGCCTGATTAGACGATTTTTGATTAAACACACCCGCCAAAACCAGTTTTCACAAAGAGATTCGGGCTACTTATCATTTAATGTCATGGCTTCTTTCACGAATACTCGCCGGGGTGACTGTACGTAGGAACACGCTTGGACAGAGCTTCCAACACCGTTTGAACATTCGTCATCCTAATTTACAAGCCAGAAACTAATAAATTCAGCGGTTCACAGCTTGAGGTCTTGTGTGCGTTAATAAATTCCATAAATTATACACATTTGTCAATCTCTCCAACGACAAAAAAAAAAGTGGTGGCACTCCGGGAGTGCCGACAGAAGTGAAAACTTGAACAAGATCGCCTTGATGGAAGAAAAATACTCGTATAGAACATTGGTCCGTAACTTTATCGAAATGAAGAGCACAATCGCGTTTACAAGACCTTTAAAGTAAAAATACTTGCATAGAACATAGATCCATAACGTAATATAAATAAAGAGCACAATAGTGTTTACAAAAATGAAGTGTCGTCATGGTGTCGCGAAATCTATGGTTTAGTCCTATCTCAAAAATGCCCAGAAGTTTTCACTTCAAAAACTTAAAGGGAGCCACCAAAGCGATCATAAATTATACAAATGTTGAGCCAGGTCTTACAAATCACCTCTATTAACTGATTGGACGAACATTTTGTATTCACAAGGATCAAAGGGTTTTCCTCGACGCACGCCGTTCGTTTTCCTAACTGGTCCTTAATTGCGACGTCTGTCCATTGATACATCCCTAATTATCAATTCAAGTCGCCAATGTTGAGTCACCTTGTAACAGAACGGTGCTAACTTAATTATCTAGAGTTCACGCTAAACGCGTGCTTATATTCTCTTTACATATTGACCATTACGCAAGCAGATGTTTCTCTGAACGATTTCTGGCCACGAGGTGTGTCCGCATTGTATATTCCGACGGTCGCCTTGGATAAACCCAGTTTACGAGCTCAGCAACATCGGTTACGTCTTGCCGTTGGAAATGTACGCTGGCGACAACCAGTCTGAGAATTTATCATTGCATAAAATGTTACTCTGAAATTGAAACAATCCGTGACTTTTCCATCGACTCAACTACAAAATTGTTACGTTCAGTCATAAATTCACCCGATTTTTATGGTACGGGCAAAGAAATTGGCAATTACAGTGTCGGCACACTCGTATCACAATTCACGTGCCCCTGCACAAAATTCGTTGTAATGCTTTTCAGTAGTTGGAGTGATGCTTGAATCGCGGAAAAGGCCCTCACTAATGGGGTTTAAATTTTGACATAACCCTAAAACGCGAACGAGTCCAATTGCCGGTCGTTTGCGCCGGCTTTCCTTGCGATTGAACACGGCTACGCGTCGCCTGCGCCCGGGACACGTCGGATTGGAATATGTAAAATAATTCGCCTTGTCGAGAGCTCGCTGGGGCCGTTTACCTTTGCGATGAGATTATGCTGAAACTGACCCAGCTTACAGAGGTAGCACGTTGAATGGAATATTTCGGGTTTATTTGAAGTGGCTTTTGTTGAAGACGCGAATATTTGAACGGAAAACCATGTTACTCGAGCGTCTTTGTTACATTTTACTTGCATTAAAAGCTTCCGCATTTCCGGGTTTCGTGAACTCGGAATGACTTTATCAAATTAATACTTACCTATTCCATTCCGCTTTTTAGTATAATTGTAGTGTAATGGGTCGTTACCAAGTAACTGGCGAGAAGCTAACAGTTTTTAGTCGAGATATCATGGACAAACAGCATAAATAATACTTGATTTCTAAGTAAAAGAAACAAAACATGAATAAATTAATATTCTACTATGCAATCGATCGTTTAATGAATTATGCATAACGTTAGAATTAAATATTTGTTCTGGTAGGTAAAATATTAGTTTTTAAAATGTATCACAATGTATATTGTTCTTTGTACGCTTGTACTTGGACCATTGACGTCAATCGAAAACTCAAATTGGGCTTTAATTTTTCGGACACCATTTATAAACGTAGGATTATTGTGAGTAATGCCATCGGTAAATAAAGGCTTAGCATATTTTAACACATTTTTTGTAATGCAAAAGAGACTTTGTTATAACTAAGATGAATTAATGATCTTTGTTACTGATCGTATTTTTATAATGAGTATTAGGTAAATCCCAAGCGGCGTCGACGCCTTTGGTAGTCTTAGCCACGTGTGCTTGTAAGCCATTAAACATTAACACCGTATACAGAATAGTAATGACTTGTTAGTCCGTAGCGTGAGGGGGGTTATAATGTTTGTTTTCCTTATTCCGAATGTAGTTTTCGAAGAAAGATTACGTCATTGTTGCCAGGTGTTTAATAAGTCCTGTTAGGTTAAACGTAAAGGTAAAATAAAATATGAATAGATCATAAATCATAACAGAAATGCTTGTCGTCAACTAATTGATCAAATCGGCTTATCGCATTTCAATGTCGTGTATAAATAAATAGTGTCATACCTACTTCGTGTTGCTCAGCACAAATAAGTGTTGAGTACACTTTGCTACCTTTTACAACGGACCACCAACAACCTAATGCCGCTATATCACAAACAAACGCAGCTGGAAAGCGATCCGCTTTCATTTGCTTTCTCATATGAGTGAACAGACTCGCCTAGCAACCGCTAGCGACATTCGACGACCGTGGACGCACACCATTGGTCGAATTCCGACAGTACCGCAAGACGGCAGGCAAGTTGTTGCGACAAAGTTATTAGTCATTTCCTGTACATCAGACGGTTTTAAAATGCGATTACGAAGTTTTTTGTAAAATGGTAAATTTTGTGGAGGTTTTGCTTTTGCTTCAGAGTTTTATCAGGTGATAACGACAATACAATTAGTTTCTTCGCTTGCACAAAATTTGCGTTTATGTTTTGATGATCAAGTAAACGAAAAATATCAAGTTATAAAGGTTATTTTTAAACTCCAAAAATTCAAAAGTTCTATATGTATGTGTTTTTTGTATTAATAAAATAAAATTCAGTTTAAAAAAAACTCCACTTGAAATCCACAATAGTAGTAAAAAGTAACGAGCGTACATTCTCAGCGTGTTACAGTACTTTCATCTTATTTCCTCGTAGCACTAGATGGTGTTTGCGTGACCTGTGCGTTGACCCGTAGTCGCGCCCTCTGCCGGCGCCGGTGCCTCCAATGCGATCTTTGCACTCAGCACTTGTGTTATACTGTAATACTAGGAGTGTATGGAAGTATGAGGGTGCATTATTGGGTGTAGAACTAGGTTAATTCTGCAGTGAAATTGATGTTAAAAGAACAAGAGCGCAAGTACTTTATAGGTACATAGTTGTTGTGTTGTTTAATTTGGTGGTGTGTCTATTGTGTTGCGATTTTTGTCCTTGTTACTGTATGGTACTAGGAGAGATGGAAGTGTCCGTGTGTTTTATTGGGGGTGGAACTGGTTAGATTTAAAAGGTAAATAGCGTTGGTGGTGTTTCTGTGTTTTAACTTGTAATAATGCGACTTTTGCACTTGTTTATCTTATGATTATGAGTATGACACTAGCATTGAATGGGTAATTTTCACGCAAAACTGGGTTAACTTTCATGTTTTGAGAGGAGAACATAAATAAGTGTTTGAGTCGGTTCTCAGAGTTATCTTACGTGTGTAACAAATAGGGAAAATATTTAGAGAATTGTGCAGAGGGAAGTGTTATAGTGTTTATCATTGAAGCATCTAGTGTGCCTGTTATTCACACTTTGCACTTCAATAAAATCCCACATCACAACCTGCAAGTACGTTAACTAGCCTCCTTTGATCTTCCACACAAGTTCACTCACTCACACACTCCCAGTGATAAATGCGCCTTGTATAATAATTCACGCCACTTATCCACGTGATTTACCGAGTGTGTGTGTGTCATAATCACAACAACATTATGCATGGGTGTGTGTGTATGAAATGAGATCACGGACTATGAACCCCTGATACAATGTTGATACATGCGAGTGATGAATGGAAGGAGCGCAGACGCCGGCCGTCTACAAAACCTACGTGTTGTAGTAATTGAATTGTTGCGAAATTAAAGTGCAAAATAACTTATTTGCAAATAGTTCATAGCATTTAGAATAAATACACATAAGTCTGTTGGTTTAATAAATTAATAAACAAATACCTCAGTCAATTTGCCTAGCCTTTTCCCAACTATGTTAGTCTAACCGGATCAGTATTTTACATGGAGCGACTGCCTATCTGACCTCCACAACCCAGTAACTGGGTAGTACGATCCCCTTGGTAAGACTGGTTGTCAGACTTTCCGGGCTTCTGACGACCCGTAACGATTGTCAAAAATCCACGAATGACAACCGGTATCAACGGCTTAATGTGCTTTACCAGGCACGGAGGAGTTTCGGTATGTAGAAAAGGTCACCTATCCACGGACCAACTAAACTTGATGGATCGACCAAATACCTCGGTTATACATCAAAATTGCGTCTAAAGAACTTCATAGCCAGAAAAAAAAGATGAAATAATTGCTTCTACACGATAGTCCTACCTACCTACGCTATTTCGTGGGCCGTGGTGCCCCTGATCATGACCTTTGCACGGAAACTCAGACGCTTCATCGGATCGGGGTCGACGAAGTTTTTCCGACAGGAAAAAGATATTCTTGTTAGCTTTAGCAACGAATGACGTAGTTACTATCAGTCTTAATGTTTTTACAGTTTTAATAACTAAAAATAAGCAGGTCAAGAGGTAGATGACCGGAGACAAGTCGCCTATAACACATTTACTCGCGGCTCTTAAAGGTAATTCACGATAAGTGTTCATACAGTATTTACGTCTAAACCGTTTACTGATACTGTAATCTTAAACGGCAATTTACGAAAGTGTGATACTAACTTGTGTAACTCAAAAACGTTGTCAACTAGAAAGTGATTATTTCGTACTTTCAAAGAGAAAGCGTGTTTGATCGAACGCCTTTAGAAGGCTTCCCGTGTCGCCCACTTGTATTTATTATCATGAAAAACACTCCTATACCTACTTACGCAACACTTTACAAATTACTGACGTTGAAAAAGAAAACCTTCCTCCTTTCACGCGAAAAGGTTAGAAATATGCTTCGCTGTAACAAGACATTGTTATGTTAAACGAAAAGAACATTTCTTCCAGCTCGGACGTACATTATTGCAAACTATCAATAAAAACGCGCAGTCCGCATAACGGCGGTACATTTTACCCATATTTCAGTTGCGTTGCAAATCGTTCAGCTATTCATAGTGCGGCTCGAATGCAGTCAGTTTCCAAGCAATAATAATATTGAAAGACAGCCCGCCTGCTTCCGCTTAGCTCGGTCGGGAGGAATGCTGATATAGCCCGCGGGCATAAAACTCTCCTTAGGACACTTACACACGCTCATTTTACACTGATGCCAGTAAAGTTGGACGAAATAGGTGAATAGCTGCCTTCCGCAATAAAACTTACTTTGTAGTTAAGAGAAGAGGATTCAGAAATACTGAAATAGGTACGAAATTGCATATAACTGGAAATGCGTAATATTGATGTAGCAATTAATCTCTGTAATAGGTTACAGGTTCTGATTACTCTTGACCCAATGCAATCTAAATCCATTTACGTTGACATTTTCTCTGCAGCTCGGTCGGTTAAAATTTAATCGGCTGCAGTTATTGATTATTCGGAAATGTGAAGCATAATATTTCGTCACAATATTAATGTATCAGTGTTGACTCGTTCTAGCTATTTCCAAACTGCTACAACACGCAGTTTGTCTAAAACTTTCCATTCGCCTGCATGGAAACAAAGACAGTTACAGTTTTTACGAGCAGCGCAGCGTCCAAACTAGATCGCACCCACGGGTGCAATAACATAATATTGATGTGACGCCACGGCCATAAGATTGAACGTGTACGTGAGCCCTAAAACCGGCCTTGCAACCGATAGGGCCATAACTGTTTACTTTACACCCGCCATAAGCTGAGCCAGCATCCATGTCCACGTAGCCATTTAAAAATACGTTTCCAACAAATTCTGCTTACACACACGCTTTCGTACCGCTGAAAATTAATTATCATCCAATTTGGAACCTTACACCGAACAAAACAAGATTAACTTTTATATGGAACTGTAACTATATCAGTACACTTTAATTTTCTGCACGCTGCGATCAATAGCAAACGTGAGAATTATACATGGAGACAAAAGATTCTCAGGCATGTCATTACAACGCCTTTTATGTAGTAAACATTGGCAATTAGTGCAAAAAGCTAGTATAACTAGCAAAACAGGACCACTTCGAAGGTATTGTGTCGTTTATGGCGAATATTCTGTACAAATAGACTTAGGAATGGACTTTAATGCAACGTACATTATAGAACTATCACGGCCATTTAAGAGAAGTAGTCCACTTAGAGCACCCGTCCGAATAGCACCTGCGACTCAGCAGCCTACTGCTGGGATGTATTTGTTGTACAGGACGTTATTAAATGAAAGATATCGATAAAAATCACTAGAATGTTTATTAATTACACATACGTACGTACGTACATACGAAATTTGTTTTATCGATATCTTTCATTTAATAACGTCCTGTACAACAAATACATCCCAGCAGTAGGCTGCTGAGTCGCAGGTGCTATTCGGACGGGTGCTTTAGGTGGACTACTTCATTTAAGAGCGCACCGAGCGTATTGCGAAATAATTTCGTTCGTTTGATCCCCTGCTGCATCGTTATTTGTTATTATTATTACTTAACCTTTAGTTCTGCAATTAAAATGTAAAATATTTAAGAATTTATTCTATACATCATACGCTTTAGAAACACGATTACTTGTAGTTTCATCGATAGAAAAAAAAAAAACAAAATAAACCCTTAGTACGCCGTAAATACATCACGGAAGGTCATTAGTTCTTTTTATAATAACGAAACATTTTAGAAACACGATTACTTGTAGTTTCCTCGATAGAAAAAACGCTTTTCGCATGCTGAAAAGCTCGAGGTCTAAAATCATGCATGTAACAGAATAAATAACAATAAAAAAGTGATAAACTCAATAATACAACAATCTATCCAACAAATATACTGATCGAAAGATATCCATTTTATTGTTTAGAAAGCATCGGAGCTATTATCATAATTATCACCTTGCTTAGATGTTACGGCCTGCTGAAAATTATTTCATTTACTAAATTCAAAGTTTTCAGTATATGTTAGGTAGGATTTCCCACAATAACCGTTTGATATTAACTTGCGTATCGCTCCTTTTACGGAATGAACAAAGGGACGCCTCTATCACACAGCACCACAATATACAACGCAATTGTTAGCCACGAATTTATTGTGCCATTAGATAGAACACAGAAGCACAGAATTTATCTCTAATCGACGATACAAAAAATTGGTCAATTTCAAACAATGGTGGAGCGTTGCCTAGTGCCTCCTTTGTGCGGTCCAACGTGCGGACGGAATCACCGGATTCACTGGCTTCGTTTTGTTTGGCCGCAACACGGCACGGCAGAAAAAAAAACGCACGAGACCGTGTCAGCTCGCGCTGTACGTATAGAGATACGGCAGCGGTTTAAAAATGTTATTTTTTGGTATGTTTTTGAGTTCCGTTTTGCATATTATTTTGATGTTTAATGTTTATTTTAGTTTAGAGGGGCTTGTGGCTAAGTAATAACAGCTGCACGGGTCGATCGATCAGGTTAAGCTACGCTTGCCGCGGTTGGTCCGTGGATGGGTGACCATCTTTACATACCAAGTCCCCTCCGTGCCTCGAAAAGCACGTTAAGCCGTTGGTCCCGGCTGTCATTTGTAGATCTTTGACAGTCGTTACGGGTAGTCAGAAGCCCAAAAAGCCTGACAACCAGTCTTACCAAGGGGTATCGTGTTACCTAGTCACTAGGTTGTGGAGGTCAGATAGGTAGTCGCTCCATGTAAAATACTGGTATTCAGCTGCATCCGGTTAGACTGGAAGCCGACCCCAACATAGTTGGGAAAATGATAAATGATAAATGATTTTATTTCTGTAAGTAGGTTTGTACAAACACTTTTACACGTCAATCATATTTTAAAAACTAGATGAAGTCGGCGTTTCCTATCTGACTACTCCGAGAAGAAAGGCCGAAACAAACTCAGAGGTCACAGTCTCTTTTAAAGTCCAGACATAATCTTGGTCAGATCATGTGAAGGCCATGTGGATTGGTGTCTGAAGTGGTCTTTATAGGAAAGCACCACACAGATTGAGAGGGCCTGTCCAGTCAGTGCACGCATTTGTCAGTTATCGTGTAGCTCAACTCAGAATTTAAGGAGCTCAACGATTCGACGAACAATACCAAAAAAAGGACATTTGTGTAGGCCACATAAATTACTCAAACTGTCAGACCATGATTAAAACTAACTGAGAAAAAATTAAAAACAAAACAAAAGGAATGACCCATATAGTCTTCACATTCACAATAATTAAAATAATATAATACTTTAAAAGTAAATATTCACGTCATTGTATATGTATATAAAAATCATTAATGTCAATGTGTATATAAAAAAAAAAAAAAATCCGGAAATGATCTTGGTCAGAGCATTTCATTTGAGGACCATGTAGATTTGTGTCTGAAATGGTCTTTTGAGGAAAGAACCATACAGATTTGAGTGGACCTGTCCAGTCAGTGCACGCATTTGTCAGTAATCGTGCAGCTCAACTCAGAACTTAAAAGGAGCTCAACGATGCGACGAACAATACCAAAGAAAGGACATATAGGTAGGCCGCATAAAGTACTCAAAACTGCCAGATTATCATTAAAAACTAACTGAGAAAAAATAAATAAATATATATACATGAACTACATAGTCCTCACATTCACAACAATTAAAATAATAATAATGTTATACTTAACAAAGTAAATATTCATGTCATTGTGTATATAATTTTAAAGTTTGCAAAAAAAAAAACAAATTTCAAAAGTAAAAAATAAAAAATAATAATTGGAGCAGCTCAATCCCAAGCCTTTTTGTCCTCAATGTAATCTTTAACGGTATAAAAAGCTTTCTGGCACAACTTACGTTTAATGAATGATTTGAATTTATTAAGGCTTAGATCTTGTACGTGGCTTGGAAGTTTATTATAAAAGCGTATACATTGACATCTGAACGATCCACCTATTTTTTTGAGCCTTGTTGTGGGTACAACAAATTTGTGTTTGTTCCTAGTATTTATGTTATGGATATCACTGTATTTTTTAAACAATTTTATATTTTTATGGGCATATAAAAGATTATCAAAAATATACTGAGAAGGCACAGTCATTATATTAATCTCCTTAAATTTATCTCTGAGAGAGTGTCTCGGACTTAATTTATAAATTGATCGAACAGCTCTTTTCTGCAAAACAAAGGAACAAAACAAAAAAAGGCTAGGCAGATGATGAATGTTAATTTTAGTTTAGTTGGTATTTCGAACAGTAGATGTTAATTTTTCTTCGTTAAGTTGTTTTGGTGGTAGCTAAATGTTTTTCTTTTAACGCTATCGGTCATAAATCATTTAGTTGATATTAATGTCAAACCTACTGATTACGACAGTTACCAAAGAACGTCTCAAAAAACGCATAGCAAGCCAAGCGAAAAAGTGTCGGCGGTTTAAAATCTATTAACCGTTTCTATTGGTAGATTTTTTGCACGTCCCCCTTCCGGTCCATTCATCTCTGCGTTAGTGGACCCTTAATAACAGGTCGGCTGCTTTCACGCGCCGATCTGAAAAGTAAAAAAGTTTTACGCCATCACGAAGCCTTTTGAACGGGGCCAGCAGCTATCGATAGGCACGAACGAACGAACGTATTTCCAATTGACTCATTGATTGCGTTAAATTGAACACGTTATTTAACTAGCAAGGTATACAATATTGGCAGGTGTTGTTAGCCAAAAACTCATTTCTGTTTTTAACCGACTTCCAAAAAGGAGGAGGTTATTTATGTTCGTCGCGTATGTTTTTTTTTTATAATGTATTTCCACCGATTTCTCCGTCAATTGTGGACCGATTTTGAAAATTCTTTTTTTGTTTGAAAGGGTGTGCTGTCGAATTGGTCCCATATAAATTTTATTAACTTTGCTTGGATAGTTTTTGAGTTAGCTACAAAATACGTATTTTTGTCCCACTTAGTATGTAGATGATATGATAAGTTTCTGTCACTGGTAGCAGGTAGTGGTATTCGAATGTGTGTGGGGTAGGTACCACAACTAAAAAGTGAAAAATAAAAACTTTTTACGAAAAAAAAAAACAACCGACCTCCAAAAAAAACACTACAAAGTGAAAAATAACTTTAATTTCGGAAGTCGGTGGCAAAAAACGAAAATACAAAACCCAAGACACCGACTTCCGAAATTAAAGTTATTTTTCACTTTGTAGTGTTTTTTTTTGGAGGTCGGTTGTTTTTTTTTTGCGCTGTTGACTCAGATAAAATATGTTTTACGCATGATGAGTACTTGTTGCTGTAAATTGAATGCAAAGCCGCTATGACCAAGAGCATGTCCAGAATGTCAAGAAGACCTATGACAATAATAAGTGCGTAGGTTGGTGTGTTGAGCATAGAGCAACTTGTACATTGAATAATAAGAAATTACCATTGAAAAGCATTGAACCAAACACAATTTTATTTAAAAAAAAAAGCAAATCATGATTGTAAAACATACAAAGCATATACGTCACTTAAATACTTATAAAATCTATCTGTTCATTCAAGTTATCGGGAGTTGAAATAGGGCGAAGGGTACACGTGCGTTCTTCGGGGATCGATGGGGAAGAGATCACCCCCTCGCCCACCTGTCTGACTCTGACCCGCTTTTCATTATTGCCTATTGTTTACAGAATCAATGGGTTTGTGGAGCCTTTATGTATTAAATGTTCTGTTTCTGTGCTCGATAATATAAAGGGTGGGGAATTGATCGAATTTCTTCACAGTGGCGGTTATTAGGATCGTTTCGAAATCAAATCATTTATTTTCTTAATACAGGTAGGTATAAACAGATGTTACAAATAAATACAAAATACTCTGTATCATTACCAAATAAGATATGCAAATATTTATATTATTGTTAATATAATTATTCAAAAAATTAAAAAAAGATCAGAATACTACAAATGTCAAAGATTTAAAAATAAAGACTGTTAGATGAATTAATACATGTCGTAGACTTAACAATCAAATAAATAAAAATATTGGTCCAAATTAAAAGAAAATAAAATAATTCAGCTATTCGCTTTGTATTTTTATAAGTAAAAATGGTCTGTGATTTCAGAATGTTCACGCATCTTAATTTGTAAGACGCTACAGAAGTTATCCATCTTATCGCATCAACTTTCAAGAGTCATCCACGTGAATATTGAGCCGAGTCTCCACTCTCCCTCCCCTCAACGTTGGGGGGACGTATTTACGCAAACATTAATTTTCATATCACCGTAACGCTTCTACTCGCCTGCCTTACAATTAAATCCTCAACAATAATTGGCTCCACGTGCAAACAGACCATGAGGAAAAATCGTTAGCGAACGGTTTTTATCACAGCTTATTATGTGAATGTGACCCTTGTGACATGGCACGCGCAAAACGTATTTGTAGTTTTGTACAGATGAAAGTTACGCTTGAATAGTTTATCAAAGTCACTCGTGTGCACGTACCTTTTGCCCTTTTTAATTTTATCAAGAGTTTTCAGTTTTCCACACGTTCGTTTTTTTCAAGCTAAAAATATAATATGATATTTTGCGCACATTTTAAAATAGATGGCTATTTTAATCATACTTTATACGTGCTATTTCTGCTGGCTACGCGGTAAAATATAGGTGGAATAACCGACTACAAAGGTCGTTAATATGATAATTCGCTCGTAACATGCCTTACACAAGCGCTTTATCAAACACATACCTACAATAGTGGGTGGCGAGTCGAGGTGATAATGATAACAATACTAGCTTACTTAAACAAGTGCTAGTTGATCAATAGTGGTTCGTTCGGCCGTACAGATCGGAAAGTAATGAAGCGCGTTTAAAATGCAGTGCAACCGGCAACGTGGCCGTCGGGTCCGAGCGTGCGGGGTGAACGACCTCAGCGCGTCCCCGCGATCGAACGCTCACCGCTCGCCACGCCACCGCTCGAATCGCCCAGCGCCCTGTCCCACTTTACACGACAAATTACTGTACCCGACTCGACTCGCGCAAATACAACGATTGTTACACCACTTTTTACCGTAATTACATTTTTTTCGTCAACTTTCAAAAAATTACCGAGAACCATTGTTGTCAAAGTTGACGCGAAAACAACCGTTTAGGAACTTGAATGGCAATAAAACTTTGCACAGCGAACTGGCAACACTTCCTCGAAATAAATCTTAATAAAAGGAAACACAACTAGATCGCAATTTTGACTCGCATCCAAGCTAAAAAAGTAAAATTACCAGGAAACTGCACCGCATAAATTCGTGCGAAATATTTCGAATTCATTAATCAAAACTGCGCTGTAAAGTTTGTGTAAACTATTTATTCGTGGTGTCAGTGCAGTTTTGTCGCGTGTTAAATGTTAGGTAAATGTTTTAAAAGTGTGGTGTGATTTTGGTAGCGTTGTCTTGAGTGACTTGTAATTTGTAATGCAAAACCTTGGAAGGCAAGATGTACGGTGGGTGAAACTATCAATTATGTGCCAATTTGTTCCAATATATTTTCTCAGGTTCTTCCGAGATTCAAGTTGCACGATACAAAATGGTTTTTTGTCCTGCATGTCGTCTTGCATATCTGAACTAAACGTTGGCCTTTTCTCCCAAAAAATAAGGTCTTCATCCAAGTAAAATAGGTCTGCTCTAACGGTAGACCTTAAGAGCGTTTATTCTGAAAGTGGGCAACGTTGCAAATAGATGTCAAATATTAACTAGGGAACTAGAATACTAATAATGAATTGCAATTGATGACACTGAATTTGATGTTGTAATCGTTTGAGGTGTAAAAAAGGCATTTGGAAAGTTTCAAAATACTGTACTTTAGTAACGATATTAGATATTTTAGTTCCCTAGTTAGCCACATTTCTTAATTCCATACAGTAATATTGCCAAATTAATCAAAACAGGTAAATATTTGACAGCTATTTACGACGTTGCCAACTTTTAGGGTAAACCCTCTTATTGCAAAGCTAGACCTTAATCCTTTTTGACAAACACAGAGAGAATAATTCTCTCCATCTCGTAACATACGGTATGATAACCGAGCCAGACAGTTGGTCGGTATCTGAAGAGTACTGGTTCGCTAGAACAAACGACGTAATAAATAGATATGCTATACTTCTCATTCGGAACGTATTCACAGAGTATTGAACTCGTTTCGACGATTTGTTGTGTATTGTTCAAGTAATTGTGTAGCAGTAAATGGTTGTTCTCCTTTTATGAAAAGCTTTTGTGCACATTTCATGAACCATTTGTGAGTCTATGCTGGGCTATATGATGGAAGTGACAGTGTAATGAAATTATTTGAAACAAGCATACCTAGGACTTTTTTTTACGGAATATGTAGGTGACCGTGAATTTTTCAATCGTTCACCGGTCAGGGTCGGAACCAGTTGGCCTTAAGCAGCAATGAAACGTAAAAGATGGAACGCCAAATTCAGTGCATTTTGTAGTGAGATATTTCTATGTAGCCACGGTAGGGGAAAAGCTCTTCCTCCCTATTCCACACACTTCTGTTCTTAGCCAGTCATTTACCTTTAAGATGCAGATATATGACCGTGACCTTGAATGGTTAGCTTGCGTGTTCTGTACTGAGCTCAAGCAATGCGTCGTACGTCCAGCCAGTAATAGGACTCGCCCATCAAGGAGCGCTGTCCCAAATTAGACGCATTATTAATTTATTACACGTAAAACAAAAGGTATTTTAATAAAACACGTATACTAAAAGATCAATAATTTAATTATCTTTAAAATGGTGAAGTTTTCAGAACAATACGCTCGATAGATTTTTCGTCATTCTCAGTTTTTAATCCGCGTTAGACATAACTTTACAAATTAATTTCACTATGTAATATAAACATAATCAAAAATATGCCTATATTAAAATATTAGGAAAATGCTCTAATTTAACATATATTTTTTTCCAAATCACTAACACTACTCGTTTAGACGTCATCTTCAGTATAAAATCATTAAAAGTCGGTTATCGTCCCCTTAATCAAACACGATCAACACCAAACCACAAAGAATGCACGTACACAGTTTTACTACACCGTCAAACCCAACTTCGCCGGCTCAAAGTCGACTTTATGAAACTCCAGCGAACAAGTAATCCGTCAAAAACATGGTACACGTATCCAACAGTTTTAACTAACTTAAACTACTTTAGTTTTGGCCAAATTTCAACCCCGGACTACCCCCGCCCGTTCCTGCTACGGCTAAGTCTTCGCACTGAATTTGTATGCAAAGTTTACTACATACATACGGGTTTTGGTAATGCTGTTTCTCTGTTTGTAAAGTGAAATATTCATGAAGTTTACGGATCAAGTATTGGAAGTGTAGTAGTTATTAATTGACTTCCTATAAACTAAAAGGAATCGTTTATATACCAACGGTAGCATGTTTTTATAGCCAAGCTGTGAGAGCTACTTTCATATGGGAGGGTCCACTATGCAAAGATAGTTAATTGATTCAGGCGTGACCTTGCGGAAATCACTACATAGTATAAAACAAAGTCGCTTTCTCTGTCCCTATATCCCTATGTATGCTTAAATCTTTAAAACTACGCAACGGATTTTGATGCGGTTTTTTTTAATAGATAGAGTGATTGAAGAGGAAGGTTTATATGTATAATAACCCGGTTTATACCCGTGCGAAGCCGGGGCGGGTCGCTAGTCCATTATAAAATACAATAGACGTGGATATATTTAGTAACCTGTTCCGCTTAGCTATTTCTAAAGAGTCATAAAAAGCCTATGAAAGAAATCGACATGTGTTTCGCCTCTCAACGTGGTATCCTCAGGATGAGGATGGACTTGTTGCGAACCCGAAGACGGCGTATTGCCACACCGAGCGCTGAACGCTCTGCGTTGCGGGGTTGAAATTTGGCAACATGTTTATTGTATTTTTTACTATGCAATGTTTGGTCTTTGCTTCATTATTTGTAAAGACATAAGAGTCTTAATTTTAATCAATCACGGTCCGTAAATTATAGGAATCGGCCTTAGCACTGTCCACTAGCCAGCTTATTTTGGATGCGAGCTTATTTTTTTTTTTTATAAATATTGCTTGAGTATAGTTCTCGATGTTTTTGGTTGGTATATTGGCGTGTGCTAACTGGCATATGGCGAATAATTTATCATTTGAATTATGTTTTGTGTTGCATAATGTAAGTTATTTTGCATACTATTGTATAGAATCCTTTTTCTAACTTGAACAGACAGCTGTGCTGCTGGGGAGTTTGTTGCGCCACTTCTTCTTCCCAGCTAAAGGCACTAGGAAGTGGTGAAGGGTGGGCGTTTTTGGGGGACTGTCTTATGTAATTTTGACGTTCGAAAAGTGCTGATTCTCAGCCTAGTTTGAATAAATGACTTTTGAATTTTGATGCATTTGTCCATCTATGAGGACATGTCAAATGTCTTCAATAAAATCACTCAAACGGACATAGTAACGTATCATATTACATTTGTATACTCAACAAATCAACCCACTTGAATAGTACTTTTCCACTTACTATAAACGATTTCTGAAGCATTCAATTGCAGTGTACAATAAATTCGCCTTGGCATTTAATTCATGTGTGTACATTTGCCTAAGCACATGCAAAATCAATATTTTAATAACGCTTATTGACTACCTACAATTGTACGTGACTGCTAATATTGAAGGGGCTCCCCCTATTTTCCTTATTGTTTTATGTACGTCATAAATATAAATAAATAAACACTTTATATTGAAGCGTTTGCTAAAGGTTGACAGTTACCCAATCATCCGCTTTATCGCACTTTATCAGCAGCTTATAAATTGAATTACATTATTAATTCTCGTATATTATACTATAGACGTTTTGTAACATATAATTATCGATTCATTGTTTTATGGTACGAAGTATTTAGTAATTATCATCTTTCTTAACCATTTGAATGGATACAAGAATCTATGAAAAAGATAACTACTCCCCGTGGATGGCGATAAGTTGATATTACCATTTTAGTATGTTTAAAAAAACTTTCGTCAACAGTTACTGGCCTTAATTTATATTATTATTAACCTCATAATTTCACGCCTGTAATCCCCGAAGGGTTAGGCAGAGGTGTACGCATAGAACACCCACATTTCGCCAGTTATGTTTAAGTTCCCATGTAATAGCGGGCAACCCTATTGACATCAACCGGGCACAAATCCAGACTCCGGGCTGCTACTGAGAAATTCCTGATGGAAAAACCCAATAACACTTTGCTCAACCTGAGAATCGAACCACTAGACGAACGAGGAAGTCTACCATTATTAATTTCAGTCAACTAAATAATTGGTCACTAAAATTTGGAGCCCGAGACGACCTAGACGCGTACCGCAAGGGTTGGATGGAAAAGGCCTGGAAATGGGCCCTGGAAAAGGATGCATGGAAGGATTTGGGGGAGGCCTTTGCTCAGCAGTGGGACAGTGTAGGATAACACCACATACTTTCCACGAATTCCGGGTTAACCATACCTATCAATTACTTATCAACAGTACCAATGATTCAGGATGCGGCATAAATGGCCGCTGAAATATGCAAATGTTAAACCATTTAACCCTTTACTGTTCCAATTTAGATATCGTTATTGGCAATAATATAACCTTTCGTGACAGCATAATACCTAATAATGTTCAAAAGGGTTACTTTCCAGTTATCCTCACATTTCAACTATTAAATAATACATATGAAAACACACAAAGTTTGTTAGAAACCTTATGAGAAACTTGTTCTTAACTACTGGAAAGTTCATGAAATTTCTGTATTATATGTTATTATTAGTTAGTACATAGATAAGGTAGGGTACATACAGGAGTCAGCGGGGACGGTAAACTTTGTTGCAAAAGATTTAATGGAAGTTAGTCTGTCTTTGTCTAAGTTTGGCACTCGTCTGGTAGCCCCGCTCTCGTTTCATAACTCGACGCGGATTCAGGGTTGCTGGACAAGACAATACATAATACTTCTCTTTTGTAAGATTTGTTTTTGTTCACTGCAATGTTTTATGTTGGATGTGCAAATTTACGAGTTTTGGCTGCTGTTTGGTTTGCGTTATGCAATGTCTTTTGTGTATTTTTTTTATAATGTGGATAAGGTCGATTTCGTCTTTATTTAGGTATGTCTTGTTACAATTTCATTTTTTCAACAGTAAAATTAATTGTGTTAAAGTAAATTAGCGATATCTTTTATCAAGCGACAACCCTGCTCTCAAATGTATATCTAGGGGTTAGTCAAAAGGGAAGTTTTATTGCTCGTGAATTTCATTATAACTTTGCGAAGCTCTCTCTTCTCTTAATGCCTTTAAACGAGGATTGTTGTCTAATTTGTACGAATTATGTCGAATTTTCCTCACGGGACTCAAACTTGGATGTTTTGAGAACACGTACATGTGTGTGTACTATGCTTATGGTTGAGATATAATTTGATTGTCTATAGGTGTGGTATGTATGGAGATAGAAAATCAAGCAAGGTTGTCGTCCCATACTTCAAAATTTAAAATGTTAGATAGAAGTGTTTGAATTGAACGCTCGCTGGTTTGAGCATCTCGTAAAAGCCATCGGGGCTTCAGGATTCTGTTTTTCTTTTTCAAAACTCGTCGAGAAAAATGTCACCTTACTTACACGTGAATAAACAACCGTTGGAGCGAGTAAAATGTGAATGATAAGTTCCATTCATTATGTCCAATGTTCACGATTCTGTTATTTGAATCAGTGGTTCGGAAAACTTGCTGTCAATGAGTATCATAACGATGCATAATACTCAGTCCTAATACAATATTGTGTTCAAGTTTCTCAAAATCACCCCATTCTTCACATGAACTTCACAGACATAAAAGACCCATTGAGGCCATTTGAGAGTAGAATTAGCATAATCGCACCATGAATCATACAGTATTTGGAATGACTTGGCTTTTTATTCAGTCGCATTATCGAGCGGCACATGCACATATTATGAACGTGTGACACGACTGATGTCACCATTCATACGGCTAACAAGAATATAGAAAATTTATTGCCCGCTTCCTTCCTTGTAAGAAACACTTGAAAGTTAAACCGTCTTGGAGTTGCGAACTACAATTTGTTACAAATGTGAAATGTATTTGCGATTCTCCAATAGTTCCTCCGAACAGTTACAGAATAAAAGCTGAGCATTTAAAAAGTTTCTTGGATGTTGACTATGCACCTTTGAATTTTACAGAATGTAGCGAGTGGGTATAAAATAAAATCCGACCATCCCTTCAACGACGAAACCGAGCTAAAATCAATACCCGTACCCGTACGAAAATATATCTTTAGCTTCATATCAATATTGTATTTCCAATATGGCCTTTGATTCCACTCAACTGTACATTTGACAGTTCTATCAAGAGAATCGTCGAGGCGCATCAGCGTATAGCGATAACAAGGACAAAGGTAATTAAAGAGGATCTCTACAAAGCCAATCAACCAAGTTATATGTCCCTGAGTTGTCGTGGACTTAATCTTCTAGTTTTATCCATGGTCTCACTTCCATCTAGGGTTTAAGTGTTTCTGGATCGGGTCCAAATCTAAGAGCTCTTCCCGATGCGATTGGACCATCTTCTCAATCGGTTCTTGATAAAAAAGTGTCTTCAATGTCCTTGTTGAGGGTCGATTGAGAGTAACACTGCGATCAGCAGTACACACGATTGGTTTTTACTCAGGTTCCTATTATGCCGCGTTAGCTTCTTTTACGAAGTTGTTCGTTCTTTTATAATGTTAGTTCCCAAGTTCTCCTCCATTTAGATCCTTCCTAAGTTCGTATTTATCATTTACGTGTTCTGTAGTCAACCGTAAATCAGTGGTAATATAATACAAGTTAAAATTCAATGGAGTTTCTTGTTCTTTCTTATCCATAGGAACCTACTACGCTTTGGAATGGGCAACTAGCTTCATCTTTCTGACTGATCGACTCCTATGACAATGCAAAAGTGCCTGTAAATGGTTTAATTAATTACTGAAATAAATGCTTTGAGAACAACTTGCACTATGAAAGTCGCCCTTACTGCGACGTCATAAAGGCGCTGTCAATGTCAAATTGTAACCACCTATGTTCGGCTGATTGTATACGAAACGACTGTTCAGAAAGTCAAACTTTAAACTAACAAAAATGCAACAGCAAAATACAAAGCTGAAAGACTTAATAACAACATCACAGCATTCAGAGATGGAAATGCCCAGTTTTTCCACTATCTCCGAGCGACGGACGCGGTATGGAAGTAGCAGTAAGATTATAACACGTCACAAGTTACCCGTTGGCCTCGAGGAGAAAGTTTACTCGGGCGAGTTTGTTCTCTCTCGCCTCCCCCACCGCCCTACAGTCTGCGCAGTTTGCAAGTTCGCCCGCCCCGTACTCGGCAAACTAGATTCTGTGATGTTGTGTTGCTGGATGAGATACATGGTTCATTGCTTTGTTGGTATTGAGGGGTTGTTCGTGGTAAACTGTTTAGAAAGGAACTGCTTTTTGAATGGAAATTGTTTCAGATAATTTATCATTATGAGTTCAACTGTCACCGAGGACTCATTGAGATCGATAACAATTAAAATTCTATTGTGTCTCATTAATGACAGTTGAAAGGATCAGCCTTGCAACTGTTTCTTAGACCATTTTCACTTTTCCGAAAGAGAGGAGTTGGCAGATTCTATGGCAGGAAACATACGGCCTCCGCAAATTAGAAATCCCAACAAAATGGTGTTACAACTCGAATTATTTTTAGATGTTATGAACTTTAATTTCTATTTTTTCCTTGTTTCTTGATCATATAAACGAATTAGTGTTTAGTTGATACGATCTTGAGCACAAAAAATAAGAGATCTATCGGGTTTTATGCCAGGAAAAAAATTCACAAAAAACGCTCGTGTATTGACGCTTCTAGCATATTTTTTTATTCATAGTCTCGTTCAAGTTAGTCGGTCGCTGTGTAACTATCGAACTCCCGTTTCAACTCGTGGAGGCGAATGGTAAATGTAAAGGGGAAATAATGTTATCGCCCCGCGTGTCGACTTTTGGTCCGACTACCCTCAAGTTTCGAGACTTTCGGACCTACACAAACAAGAGAGTAAACAACTTTTTTCTTGTTACGTCTCGGTAAACGAAAAGTTGGCGGTACTTTAGTTTTGTTCCGAGGTTTTTGTTCATTATGAATGATTATTGTAATTAATTCGTATTGTTCTAACTTTTTCTTGTTCAGATCGTCAAAAGGAAAAGTTTTTTTTTTTTTTTCATTTCGATTTGATACTTTTTAAACATTTTTCGGGCTTCTCTCTTTAGAAATGTTGTTTACTTTGATACAATACAATCACTCAAAAGACTTAACCAACATCAATCGACGTAACTTTCCACTGTTCTTTCAACTTCAAGTATTTAACTTGTTGTTTCTATTTAACGTAACTGAATTCCGTTCCTTACAAGACACCACCCCTGGGCCGAAATCAAAAGAATCACATAACAGGAATCGACGTGTAGGGAACACAAAACTATTCCAACTTTCCAAAATCAAGCTCAATGCATCAATATCTAACTTCATTAATCTCAAGAATGCACGCCGCGAACTGCCAAACTGTAAAATTACCTCGTCTGCACCCACTAACAAGCCAAGTCGAAAGTTCGCCTGTATCTTTGCTTGGTCTAAAGCAGAAAGCTTCCAGACTATCAAACTCTTGTTCAGCAACCGTTGAATATTCAAATTGATCCGTCTTGTATCCTCCTACCGTGATGGAGTGAAATTTGGATGGGAGTTCGGAAATAGGTCGCAGACTCGCAGTCTAATCTTCTGTCGTGAGAAATTATGTTCCATTCATCAAAGGAGGTGTGTTACATGAAACTGTATTAGTAATCAAAGTATTTTGTGTGTGTTCAGTTTGTGAACTTGATGCTGTGCGGAATACTGATGTGATGTACTAGGAAGTGGTGAAGGGTGGGCGTTTGTTTTTGAGGGACTGTCTTATGTAATTTTGACGTTCGAAAAGTGCTGATTCTTAGCTCAGTTTGAATAAATTACTTTTGAATTTTGATGGAGTTAGAGATGAGATCTCGTTCGTGCATTCCGAATCTTACTCACTAACACACACGGGTTTCTGCACCAAGTAAAAAAGTATTACTTAATCATGTCGTGTAGATTAGAAATTACAAATCTAAGGAAGAATAGCAAAACGTTTTGGAAGCTGCCACTCTTGATTCCTTACAAGACAAACTTATTTCTGTTTTGGGCGATAGAGTTTGTCCTACTTTTGGGCTGTCATGTTTTTGTGTCAATGGAAACCATGTGCTGATTCCGAGAATTTTATTGAACCAGATTTGTCCAAGTGATCGTTCAAAGAGAGACCTATATAGCGAACAATTTTGGAATATTGTGAAGCGTATAAGTAATTCGTTTAGTTGTAAACTGTCTGTGGCCAAAGTGGAGTATGATTGTACTCATTAAACCGTGTAAATCAGAACGAACATTCGCTCTACGATATTTTGTAATGTAATTAAGGATTTCCATGAAATCGTTTCATTTGGTTACCATTCCACTAACGTACATAATTACTACGATGTTTGTACATTAAAATTATGCGCGAATTTCCAAGAAAAAGCGTACATTTTCATGAGTACAGTCAATCACTTCTTGTGTAGAGAATCAATAAAACCCCAGCACGTAGGCTTGTCTAGCGTAATTAATCAAATGGTAATTGCTCATTGTCTTATCCGCAGACATTACTCCTGGGAGCAAAGCAATCAATATCGCCTCAAAGGGATAGCTTGTCAAAGATTATCGTGTGCCAGTAAATTATCATGTTTGTGCAACTACCCTCGGAAGGACGAACATAGATATCTGTAATTAAACATCGCTTTCCAATTAACGAACTGAGGCGTACGGTGTACCCTCGAAATGCTATCAGTTTTGTACACGGTGAATCAGTGTGTCTACTTCGGAAACGGGTCTGTGTCTCTCTCATCTGATAATATCAGCGACTAGTTCTGCGGTCGGACAAAGCGGTCCTATATCTCTTGTGTTGGCGGTGAAAGGGGTTCTATTTGACGTGTATGGGGAACTGGGTTCGTTTGAAATGATCGATTTTGAAAGCGTTGTGAATTTGAGCTTTGGTGCTGCTCAGTGAACCATTTGTTTCGGGTTTTGTCTTATTTAATTTACTTCTAGTTTGGGTTTCGAGTTTAATAGTAACAATTTTAATCAAGTTCTTTATTATTTGCCATCTAATCTACAGAATCCCGTATTGTTTTCTAGTAATTTTATTTTTAATGTGAAGACTCCAACGCCAGAGATAATTTGAGCTTGATACCGTAAAACAACCAGTAAATGGCAGAGAAAGCCTTGCCAAAACCAGTCTCCGTTGTCTCCTTGGAACAGTAAGTTCACAGAGCCAACCTCGGCAATCGATAGTCCAACGACCCGAGGTGCAATAACAATTTATCGGTTTCAAGTAACCATCGCCATTCGTCGATAAGAAAACGTTTCCCGAACGTTAATTAAACAGATAGCGATGTGGATTGCACACACATCTATCTGTCGGAACGGCAATTCGGCCGAACTGGATACTGGATTCCACAGTTTGAGATATACTCAGTGTTCTTTATGCGACCGCCCCACTCTGAACCGGCAGGCACGCCGCCGTAAGGAATTAAAAGTGGCCGCTTTGAGTTCACTTTAAATTCGAACTACATTCCCGATTTCTTTTGCATTGGAATAAGTCGGTTAACATTTAGAACTCTCACGATGCGGTTTTTACAAAGACACGTGAAAGCTTGTAAATGGATTCAAAGTAAACGTAAATTGAAGCAAAAAGCGGCGAGCTGAAATAAAACCACTCGCAATCTTACTCCAGTTATATCGTAACAAAGAAGCATTATTTTTATTTTATACTTTATACACCCATTCGGACAAGAAAGTAACTTCAAACGCAACAATTATTGCGATAATTTGAAAGTACGATTACAATACGGAAATTGAGAAAACCAGTCTCTTACGACCGACACACGGAAGTAACATTATCTTCGCATCTAACAAAGAAGTGGCCACTCAAACTGATTCATTGTAAAATTGGAAAATAACCGCGCCACCATTACTCAACCAGCTGGCTTTACTGTCAGCTCAATATCATTATCAATAGCACTTATCTTTATAATTGAACGAAATGTTTTTACAGTTAACAGACTTGTAACTGTTGAAATCTTGGGAACGGAACGTACAATTACACCGCAATACTCCGCATATGGCCCAGGGTTGTCCATATGGAACGATTTCTGATTGATCAACTTCGTAGCCCGCGGAGACTTGTCATGTTCGACTAATGACTACAGCTAACATGAGTTGCTATAAAAGTAGGATTAATTGTTTCCATGGAACTGACGCTGTCAGTTTTTATATCGATTTCTTTTAGAAAACGATTTTTGAGATGGGCGTTCAAAATTACTTTTTTATATACCTACTCCAGTTTTTTTCAAATGAGAGTACCACCTACGATGCTTGTGTGCCTGTATGTTAATAAACTGAAGATGCTGAAATACTCCTATTGTTTGCGAAACTACAAATGGCGTTTGTTAAGTGCTACTAAAGCAGTTTTCATTGAAGATAACATCAAACTGAATAAAAAGGCCATAAAACTCTCAACTTTTACACTAGATTCCATTTCATTTTCATCTGGAACCGATACGCGTTTAGACAACGCTGAATTCGGAATTTTAAATGAGCCAATTCTATGAATCCTATATACGTAGTGATCTAGGTGTGCGTGTGACCTGAGACAAAGTTTATTTGTAATACGATGAATCAATTAAATGACTTTCTGTGCTCACGACGTAGTAATACCACGTTTGTTTAGTCTATAATTCAGCTCTTATCATCCCAATTCTTACTAATTAAACGTTATGATTTGTCGCAGCTGTCTTGTCTTACCGGACACGATCAATGCTCCTTTCAATTAAAAGTTTCTCGTATAGTTGTGCCTGCAGTGTTCGGCCGAGTTGTTCCCCGTCTCGACAGATGCTTTTTACGGAAATTACTACGGCACACTTGGCGCGGATCTGCACGCCTCTGTAGCTGTACACTTGCGCTCACAACTTTTAGTTGCGACGAAGTTGATGCGAACTTCACAAGGGATTATATGAATCGGTGATCTGTTTGCAGCTTGCTTACTTTGCTTGCTCATCTGACCTGCTTAGTCTAGTAGTTTTTACTTGTTTGCATATGGTAGACTACACACGGATGCAGTTTAAGCATATTACTTCAGCTTACAAAGTTACAACGGCTCTGTAAGTTTGTGCAGTCGCGCTCACAACTTTTAGTTCCACAGCAAAGTTGGTACGAAGTTTAAAAGGGATTATAGAGGAAGTGATCTCTTTGATTGGTTTTCTGACCTGATTAATTTAGTAGTTTGTGGTTGGTTTATGTTTGCATATGGCACTGGTATTTTATCAATAATTTTGTTTATGTTTATGTTACTCTTCAAATAGACACTCAATTTCGAAATTGACGAAGTGTAGGTTTTTAATTTTGTAAGTGAACGATGTTCGTAAACCCAAATATCAATTGAAATAACTGTCAAAGATTCAGATACCAATCTTCAACGAGTGACACCTTATTTGGAAAGTTTAAACGATGTCTGTGTGTCATTTTACTGCCACATATTAATATTTATGACTTTCTAGAGAATGTAGGAGGTAAAATAATGCATTGTATAGTGGTGACAAGACTCAAGAATAACTGACATGTATCCTATAACCTGTTAATACTTTATGAGTAACTGCTACAGTCGAAGTATCAACATAAACTTTGAAGACGGCACATCTGAAAGGACTTATTTTAATGACAAAGCGTTTCCTCTAGCCCGTTTGCCGGCGAACCATCAATAAGCACACAAAATCGCTTACCATGTTTACATACTTGCATTCATACCGTAGTATCGTACGTGTTAGTTTGTAAGAAAACAATGCAGGTAATGCCCCACGGCTCTAAAGCAACAATGTTGTTCCGCCCGTTTATAGCCCGTAAAATATTACGTCGACGCTACGACCAGACGTAGTCACGTTAAACTAAATAACGACTTTAGACCACCGAGATGTAAGCTAATGTTATATTATGTATCATTGTATACCTTACGACGAGATATATCTGTACTTCCTATTACAAGATGGAATTTTTAACCACTTGCTACCACATCTCAGTTTTGTAAACAGTTTTGCAGGTGATGTATTGTGCTATACCCATCCATAGAAACAGGTTTGTCCAGATTGGCACATACTTCTTTCAGAGGGGTCGAAGAACTTTGACCCTTTGCAACCTGTTGTAATCTAGGGAGATAAAGCGACGCATGAAAACTCCTTTTATAAGCACCGACGGTTATGGTGTTCTTTTATAAAAGCGTTTTGACTTTATTATAGAGGGAGTTTGCTAAAGCGAAGGGTTGTAGAACCATCTGCAACAACTTTAGTGATGCAATTTGATTAAAACTTTACCAAATCTGAGGCTGCATTGCGGGAACAGTCTGACAGATTGTTTTATTCAATCTTACGAGAGTTTATAAATGTCACCCACTACCTTTATAATGTCCTCCAATGACATCCACAGCAGGACTGTCTTCTTCATTGTGCCCAAAATAATTAGTTCCAATTTAAACCTGATAATATGATGTAATTTTCAGCTGTCCCAAATCATTTGCCAGAATATAATCTAACATCAGCTCATCACTTGTTACAGGTGCAGTGAAAGCATTCGGACGCAGTGATCAGTGAAGTTTCGGACGGCAACGCCGCCGTACGTCGTGTCGTGTGTCCATACAGTGTGGTGCGCGAGTGCCAGTGTTGGCTGCATAGTGCCAGTGACAGTGCCAGTGTGTGTGTGTGCGTGTGTGCGTCCGCAGTGGCGCCGACGCCGGCGTCAAGTCAATGCCGGTGTGCCGATGGAGCGGTGATCGCGGACTGACTACATCACAAGAGCAGCGCTGGTTAGTTGACACTTTGTAAACATATGATGGTTGACTCTACAGCCTCGTTAGCCAGGCATCCGGCAGCCTGAGGGTTTGAAAACAGCGTCAGACACCTCCAAAAATAGTCAAAAAACAAATGAGTTTCCTGGTTAGGGTGATATCGTTACATACACCGCGAATCACAACTAGATGGGATGCAGAAGGCAAAAATTACTAGTTAGAAATCCATCTTTGCCTTGTCCATGCCCAATTTTGAAACAGGCATAGCTTACATAGGGAATTGATAGTACTAGTGAACAAACTTTTTAAAGACTGAAGATTTGAGTAGTTCATGGGTTAACTGAATAGCCCAGTTTCATGATCAAACGTCTTGATCCGTTTTGACGCCATCGAGAGAAACAAAACATATTATCTAATTAGGTCACGACGGTATTAAAGTCTGCAATCAATTAATAACTTTCTGTTAATAATGCTTTGGCACGTGTATTTTCTTGTACTATGATTTTATCAAAACCCTTCACGTAATTTTAATCTGATTATACATTAGGCAATCTGTCAATTAAAAAAGTAGATACACCAACACGTCTTGATACTTTTATCATAGGTGGTTCTCTCCTGAATAATAAATAGTTTCAACTAAAAAGTTAAGAGGCTCTTATTATCCTCGATTATACCTATTGCAAATCGTTCTACAACTTAATAACTTAACAAAAAACAAAACTCGTATTTGAGACAGATTAGGGATGTAGGCGTTCAATCACTGGTAATTGACACATTACGCCGTGATAACGGAAGGCGCCTGTATCGATCATATATAAATGTCTATAAAAAAAAACTGCTAAAAGATTAGTTACGCTATTAACGAAAACAAGTTCCTTCTATGTTACTCCGTAAACATGGTCAGCTTTTTTAACTTCAGACCCGTCTGACCTCATTAAACCTCCGCACCATGTGTGGCTGTTACGGCCTCAAGATTTACGCATTTACGATGATTACCGGAGTGACCACTCCTTAGAACAGAAATAATTGATTACATTTTACTTGATTGTATATAACAATTGCTTATTTCTTGAAGAAATTGTTTTGTACCGTCATCTGCCTAACCTTTTCTCAACTATGTTGGGGTCGTCTTCCAGTCTAACTGGGTGCAGCTGAATATCAGTTTTTGAAGTGAAAACTTCTTAAGGCGCGTCGAGCGATTTTTGGTAAGGGGTAAACTTATGGATTCGCGTTACCGACATGCTCGCGCCGTAGTGCTCTACTATAGAATATAGATGGCGCTAATACCAGTCTTAAGTTTTTTTACATGGAGCGACTGTGTTTAGATTGATTCGTGTATGTTCACGCATCCTGTCGGACCAATGTGACGTAGGTTCGTCTGTTCAGATTCATCTCACCATTATGGTGGCCTTTAGATACAAGTAATAAATTACTAATCCCAGAAAAAAATTATTACGTTCTTGTTTATCAACCAACACGAGTTGTGACAGTCCATTGAGATAAATAGGATGTTAAGACGCAGATATATGCCAGTGACCTTGAGTGGTTAGCTTGCTTGTTCTGTACTGAGCACACGCAACGCGTCGTACGTCCAGCCAGTAATAGGACTCGCCCATCAAGGAGCGCTGTCCCGAATTAAAAGCATTATTAATCTGTTATACATGAAATAAAAGGTATTTTAATAAAACACGTATACTTAAACATCAATAATTAAATTATCTTTAAAATGGTGAAGGTTTCAGAAAAATACGCTTGATAGATTTTGCGTGAATATCAGTTTTTATCCGCGTTAGACATAACTTTACAAATTAATTTCTCTATGTAATATAAACATAATCTTAAATATTCCTATAGTAAGTTCTTAAGAAAATGCTCTAATTTAACATATATTTTCATTAACACTACTCGTTTAGACGTGATCTTCAGTATAAAATCATTAAAAGTCGGCTATCGTCGCCTTTAAGTGCTAGCTTTTTAGGCCATGTAGAACAGTTTGCGTTCGACAGGCAGTATTTTAGATAGGCGAGCTTTCTAGTCTGTCCCACGGTCTAATGCTAGGGTTCGACCGCTTTAGTTTAGATTGGACCGGTCTTCTTTAGCTGGCAATGGGGCCTGGGGGACTTTAGTTCAACCTAGGTTTCTTAGCAGTTAGCGAGCCTACATTTCTTTAGTATTTGTTGGTTAGTTGTTTGTTCGTTGGTCTAGTGGTCGCAAACACTACTGTTGAGTATAAGGTCCTGGGTTCGATTCTCAGGTCGGGCAAATCAAATGATAACAGTTTAACTATCACTAACGAATCACATGGAATTTTTGTTTTCGACTTCTAAAGGCAAATCGAGAGTTGGGTTTTTCAATCAGGAATTTCTCAGTAGCAGCCCGGAGTCTGGATTTGTGCCCGGTTGATGACAATAGGCTCGCCCCTATTACATGGGACTTAACCTGGCTAAATGTGGGTGTACTATTAGGCTACCTCTGCCTAACCCTTCGCGGAAAACAGGCGTGGTGTTATGTTGCTCAAGATAATAATGTTTGTAGTTACGTCAACACTTTGAATAATAATTTTAGCATGGTATTAAGTTCTTCGAAATAAACCGCAGTGACAAGTCTTATAATAATAACTTGGCAATACTTTGTCAGTAATCTGTTTTATTTAATAACATGATTAGTATGCAATATTAAAGAAGCTTTAACGATATTCAGTACATCATAAATTCCTCAATGTGTTTAACGACATACGCTTAGAAATAATACAATTTCCATAATCCCCACATTCTTTACACGGACACACGTCCTGTGAAACAGGCCTGTCCAGTGATGGATCTGCCACCTGGCAAACTCGGTGAGCTCCTCGTTCACAAGCTCAATAATAAAGATAAACTTATAGGTACAAGGTACGAACTCGAAGATAATAAATATTGAATGAAGCAATTGCTCACCACAGACGATAAAAAAACGTGTTATTATTCATTATGTATTTTTCATTATAAACCTTTTTTATATTCCGTCAATGCTGCTATGAGCTTGTTATCTATTTTCTGTGTAAATGTAGAATACATTGTATCCGTCTTATCTTTGAAGTTCTATAAGTGATAATTGTATTAATTAGTACGGATTTACGTGCTATGTTCGTCGTAGTCACTGCTTAGATGCAGGTCTATTACAACTCACATGAGAATAGAGTACTTACACAAGCTGATCTAATCCTCAAGTAACGAATACCAGATGTTTCATGTAGATGATCGCTAACACTAGCTAAACTAATATATGTTGAACTAGTCGCGGGCTCGAACTCATTGGTGGGCTTGGTCAAAAAGCACGCTATCTCACCTGGCATCGTGTCCGACAGAGATAGTATCAGTAATGAGCAGTTAGACGCTGGTCTACATGCACAAACTCTAGTTCGCACGCACACAAACACCGTTCAGAACGATTTTAGTAAAAAATTACGAAAAGTCCTTTGGAAGGTGGAGTTTTATGAAAAAACTACTGCATAAATCAATTACAAATAAAGTTTATTATAATCTTCGACAATTGAGCTTTGTCGGAACGAGCTTTGTTTTGGAGATTTCATACTTCTTTTATTACTTATTTACTCCCAAAGTTGCGTTAAAATTAGCAGGAAAAACGAATCTTTGTTGGCTCATAACTTTTTAATTGCTTTTTTTTACTATTCTGCTTCTGTACAGAACAAAATTAATAATAAGACAAAACGATTTCATGTTTTACTTTGGATGTACAATGTGTAACAGTGGAGTAAAACCCCCCGAAATTTGTATGGAAAAAGTATCGGCTAGTTGCGCCTTAATTAAACCTTGTGCCAAGCCCTCAGCTCTGTTCGCCTTATGAATGCCCAAAGGTAGCCCGCGATATTCAAATTTTTTTAACGATTTCTGCAACTTTTAGGTCAGTGTCAGGTTGTATGTTGATTAAAATATGATTCGCGACCGTAACAAATATCGCATTACAGAATTTATTAGAATTAGCAATACCTACAACTCCCAAGTTAGAATTGGCCTTAGATGGTATGATCTAATGAAATAGTCATAGAGTAGTATGAACTAAGAGAGTTATATTGATGATTTTTATGATTGATTTTTATGATTATAATCAATATTTGATTCGACCGCGAATCATATTTATATCAACATACAACCTGATACTGACCTACAAATTGCAAAAAACGTAAAAAAAAAATGAATTTCGCGGCCTCACCTGACGCTTTCGCCTTAACTAATACAAAGTCATATAAAAAAAACATGTTTATGGCATCTTGTATTTCTCTCATATAATCACGCCTCTATTCTCCGTGGGTTTAGGCAGAGGTCTACCTATTGTACACCCACATTTCTCCAGTTATGTTTGTTATTATATTACTCATGTTTTATTAAAAATAAATTGGCGTACCAACGGTCTGACGTAGCGCTTTATGACATAAGGAAAATGAGTTTCCAAGTTTCCATAACAATATTAAACGTGTTATTTTGTTACAGAGACACCTCACTATTACTAGACCTTTCCACAATACATATTAAATGGCTTGTTTGTAGAGACACAGGTGCAATTGAACGAGCGTTGGCGCGCTCTATAAATATGGGGTCAAGATAGCTACAATTATTATTCGTCTATAATTTACTGTACCTACAGTAGTCTCCTATTACGTCTGAACGGTGAACTTAAAACGCAGACATATGACAGTGACCTTGAATGGTTAGCTTGCGTGTTCTGTACTGAGCTCACGCAACGCGTCGTACGTCCAGCCAGTAATAGGACTCGCCCATCAAGGAGCGTTGTCCCAAATTAGACGCATTATTAATTTATTACACGTAAAACAAAGGTATTTTAATAAAACACGTATACTAAAAGATCAGTAATTTAATTATCTTTAAAATGGTGAAGTTTTCAGAAAAATACGCTTGATTGATTTTGCGCCATTCTCAGTTTTTTATCCGCGTTAGACATAACTTTACAAATTAATTTCACTTTGTAATATAAACATAATCAAAAATATGCCTATATTAAAACATTAAGAAAATGCTCTAATTTAACATATATTTTTTCCAAATCACTAACACTACTCGTTTAGATGTCATCTTCAGTTTAAAAATCATTAAAAGTCAGCTATCGTCCCCTTAAGATAGTACACTTACTTTTATTTTTGATCCATTCTGTCACAATATTATTAGGAAAAGTCGCCTTGGAAAATACTGCATTTATTCCATTTCAATTGGAAAATACCTTTAACTTGCAATAACATTTCTAGCAGGGATGTTACGGAAGTCGTTTTACCGGAACCGGAATCGGAGGTTTTAAATCTGTTCGATCGGAACCGGAACCGGAGTCGAAGGTGAAAGTAGAAGAAAGATGTGTTATGGGAAGGCTTAATGAAACAATTGAAATATAATTCAGTCTCTTTAAGCAGTCAAATATTAGCGATAACATCTACAAACAAAAGGCAATAAACTGAGAATTCGAGCGCGAGAGTGTATAAAACAAAACTAAAATTACACTGGCGACGAGTTAAAACTTGTTTGTACGCGCTCTAGTCACGTGCATCGCTGAGTTTCGAACTTACTCCGATTCTATATTATCGGAACCGAAGGTGTAAAATTAATCAGAAGTTCCGACCTTTCGGAACCGGAACCGAAGCTCCGTAAAATCCCTGATTTCGAGGATTAATCTTTACTTTTAGGTCGACCTCGTAATCGCTTTTCACACTTTTGTTAAAATCACTAAAGTTGAGCCATCTAACTGTCACATGGGTCTTGAAAAAGTGTCATTCAACCCTAGCATGGCTAAGTAATTAAAAGATGAACTATATTTAAAAAATTATGAAGAAATTATTTCTGATTTCATAAAAATAACTAATAATAAGGTGCGGTGACAAAGCTATGCATGGCTGCATTATAGTACTTATTATAATACACACCCCCAAATAGTGCTGCGTTATTATGTTCATTAAATACCAATTACCGTTACTATATACAGCACGTGCCAAATACGACTTGGCAGCTCTCATTCAAATCGTTGAAGCGCATGCAGCTGATAGACACGTTTTCACTTTCATCTCGGATTATTATGATTGTATTCCTTGTAAATCGTCATACCCCCCCTTAGGCGCGGCGTCCACTATCGGTGGGCATCGGTGCGGCTCGGTACACCTCGGGTGACTTCGGGTGGTTTCGGGTGGCTTCGGGCGGCTTCGGGCGCCTGAGGGCTGCTTCGGGCGGCTTCGGGTGGCTTCGGGCGCCTGAGGGCTGCGTCGGGCGGCTTCGGGCGCCTGAGAGTTGCCTCGGCAGTCGTAAACCTACCTAAGGACGGCTGGTTTCGGGTAGCTTCGGCAAAACTAAGAATAGTTCGGGTGACAGACACGTCGCAGATCAGTCGTAACGTTACGTGAAAACAGTTGTGCATGCAGTTGTCCAAAACAATCACGGAACAGAAAAAACAGTGGAAGTGCAATGCAGCAAAATTACTATGAGAACCGTTGTCGCCAAACCCTCACAAATAAACTGATAATCATATAATGCACTACAAATAAGCCGATCGTTTGATTTGTCGTTTAAATTTTAGTCAAAACTAGCATAAGTCACAGATTCTACATTTGGAAAGAAACCTTCAATCTCTTAAAATAGGATTTATTTTGCGTTCGTGCAGAAAGTATCAACGACGTTTTGTAATCTAAAGTTAAACTAGATTCGATTGCCAAGTAAATTCTGCTACCCAACCATAGATGGCGGTATTCTCAGTTGTCGCAATTATAAACTTAATTGCGTTAGTCGCAAGGTTGACATTCGCGTCATAGGTCGTGTCTTCTGCTACTCGATCAAGGCAGCAACACATTGAATTTTCAATAACATTATCGATATCGATAGATACCCGATTTCATAATTCGAGAAAATAAGACTTGTTTGGAGTTGAGTAAAACTGTAAGATGAATGACGTAGTATTATTTAAAAATAGAATCTTACATAATATATAAGATTTTAGTTTTAAATAATATCTTCTATATAATAAAAATCAATTGCTATTCGTTGTTCTCGCTAAAACTCAAAAACGGCTTGACCGATTTGAATAACCCCTATGTCAACGTTTTTTAAAAATGTTTCCGCCGTCTGACATATTTTGACAACATCTGGCGAAGGATACAACAATCCACCTTGATCTCTCGCAATTATTTACTATTACCATAACTTATTATAAATAAAAAATTTGAAATTATGTACTAATTTAATTATGTATTATCCTTGAGGCGGGCGCCGGCAACCCGGTGTGGAAGCTTTTTTCACTGATCTTACACACCGAAATGACTTTAAATTACCGGCTGAACAATGTAACGCGTCTCAAACATTATGTAAAAGTTTGATTACAATTTCGCTATATAGCATCTATGCAACCTTATATTTCGTGTATGAATGTTAGGCGACATTATATCTGTATTGTAATGTTATACAACAAATATTAAATTAGGTACTTATTTTCTTTTATCGATAACTATCTATAACATCAATACCCGACCTGACTACATCCCTAATTGAGTAGCGAAGAACTTTCGAGAACGAAATAGTGAATACATTCAATCCAATATAAACTTTATTTTAATCGCGTAAAGTTGATTTTAACTAAACGTTCTATTAAATTATTAGTAAATTGACAAAAACTAAGATTTTATTAGAAAATAAACAAAATCATATTTACTGAAGGTACGAAACACCTCCATTTTTAATATTATTTCTTCTACTATCATTTTTGCACTCCAAAACCGAACAATACGGCATATTTACGGAAAAATAAATTTGTCGCGAGACTAGCAGCTCGACGCGTTGTTAGAACACGACTGAAGTAAAGTTGCGTAACAGCGCTTAATTGTGACACGCGTGCCACGCCTACTTTGCACTTCCACTGTTTTTTCTGTTCCGTGAAAACAATGGTGGATTGGGACTTACTTCATATTGCTAAAGAAGAAGAGAAATTTGGAGCCTTAAGGCAAAAAAGAAGATTTTGGGTGAATAAGCTTTGAAAGCAAAGATGTAGGTACTTTCGATGAATTTCATAACTTGTTTAATGATATACGATAAATAAATAAAACGAACCTATACGTGTAATTAATGAGCCTGTTGCCAAGCTAATAGAGGCGCGCGCGGTGAACGTTATGACTGTTCTGCGACGTGTCTGCCACCAAAATGCCACTCGAGCTACCCGAAACCAGCCTCGGCGTCCTTAGGTATGCTTAGACTGCTGCTGGCAGCTCTCAGGCGCCCGAAGCAGCCCTCAGGCGCCCGAAGACGCCGTAAGGCACCCGAGCTGTACCGAGCCGCACGCCGCACCTTTTTGACAAAACAGTCGGACCTGGATAAGCCAAAGTTCAAGGGACTGCCATCTCTTTTTCGCTTATAGAAGTTTCTCAATAACTCGAGTTTCTAGCTTATAGAGATACAGGAGTGACCTTTCTCACTTATAGAGAGGTTGAGGCTGGTTGGAAAAGGTTGAGCTGAACAAAAACAATGTTACTTCCACGAAGTTTAAGAATGAGTCATAAATAGCAGATGTTAAATTACGCTCGACTGTTGCTTCTTAGAGGTATAAGCAAGTAGCAGTTTCAGTTATAAAGGTCCACGAGTAAAACCTACTTACAGAGGTTTCTATTTCTTATAGAGGCCTTAGAAAGTTAAAATGACGGGACCTTGGAATTACTCTCATTTATCATGAGTTTTCTTGTTTCACCAGTTCTCACTTATCCAGGTTTGACTGTATATAGTAACATAACATCACGACTGTAATTCTAGAAGGGGACAGAGGTGTACCCTTAATAACACCCACATTTCACCTGTTATATTTAAGTCCCATGTAATAGGGCGCGAGCCTATTGCCATCAACCGGGCACAAATCCAGGCTCTGTGAAATTTCAGAAAATCCAATAACACTGCCCGACCTTGGAATCGAACACAGTAGCTCATGCTCAGCGTTTACGATCAGTAGACCAATGAGGCAGTAACAACTACACACTGACAATATAATATTTATTATTAACACCTTTTGCACCTGTGCTGTGGCCGGTCTTGCAGTTCTATGATGACTTTATATATAAAATTAACTGACCCGGCAAACGTTGTTTTGCCATATAAATGTTTGGGGTGGACCTCCCTTATCACTTAGGGGTATGAAAAATACCCTGACCGATTCTCAGACCTACCGAATATACATATAAAATTTCATAAAAATCGATCAAGCCGTTTCGGAGGAGTATGGCAACTAATACTGTGACACGAGATTTTTTTACATATAGTTATGTAATGTCTATATATTTACATTAAGTACGACTTTATCTATGTCAGTCAATCTAGTTTGGCAAATAATTAAGCTGCTGGTTAATTAATACTCGTATAAATATCGTAATTAATAAAGTAACATTCATTTAATTCATGACACGTCTTATCAACTAGTGTACTATAGGTAATTGATAAGCACAATCTAAAACCGCATTTGGTAAATAAAGTAGGTTAAGGGGGAAGCGTTAGGGTAGCCCGCAAAATTTAAATTTTCTTACGTTTTTTGCATTTTTCAGATCAGTGTCAGGTATATAACCTGATATATGTTGGTTAAAATATGATTCGCGGTTGTAACAAATATGGCTTTACTCAATTATAATCATTACAATCAGCAATTCAACTCCTTATGTTAGCAAAGGTGTCAAATGATATCATGATTTCATGAAGTAATGACATTTGACACCTTTATCTTCTTCTTAATCGCTATTGCTGATTGTAACGATTATAATTGAGTAAAGCCATATTTGTTACGCCCGCGAATCATATTTTATTCAACATAAAACCTGACACTGACCAGCAAAATGCAAAAAACGTAAGAAAATTTAAAATTCGCGGGCTACCCTGACGCTTCTCCCTTAAAGTTGAAAGCAAATCGTCGTTTTTTATGCTACAACTGCAAATCAGCGGCGTGCTGTGTGTGGCTTCCAGCACAGCACAGCATCATGCTGCTGCCGGCTACTTTTGTTTCGTACTTTTAATTAAAATTTTAAGTACTTATTAGGTATTCAAGTTCCCTTTTAAATATGCACCATGTTCCTGTGATAAAATAAACACTTTTTCTTTCTTCGTTCAAATAAAATATCCAACCAACTTATATCGTGTATCAACAGGACACATTTCGCCGTCCCTATTCCCTTCTCCAGAATTTATTCGAGTTCCACGCTCTCTAAATATTTCACATACAAGGACAGCGTTCTTTACGAGATACAAGAGAAAAATCTCTGCGATACGGCGTTCTTGACCGCGGGGAATAAAACATCGCCAGTATAAACCATCAAAGAGCCTTTGGCAGGTCTTTTATATAAAAATACTTTACGTTCAAAGAGTACTTTATATTTTTGATAGTGAAGCACCAAAGAATTCCTGTTACGTTTATGTATGACAGAATATTGAGCACCATTCGCGGGGCAATTGTTTTAAAAGTAGGTCGATATGATTGAGCTTGGTCAAATAAAGATACACTGGAGAAAAGGCCACTTCTATAACATTTAAAACGATTGATCCCGAAAATATGTCAATTCATTTCACTATTTCCATTTCGCCCCAACAAACAAACCAAAAATAAATAAACCTAAATCAGTTATTCCATTTGTCCCAACTTTGGGTCGGAATTCAGACATTCTGACTAAAAATGGTACGAATATAAAGTTCGTTTGACTACTTGAACTAGTTTTAAAACGTCCGCATTCTATTCCGTTTCGTCCGCCCGCCATCGGGACAAATATTTGTTGACCTACATATTCATTTAGAGCTTGGACTGATTAATAGGGATGTTAAAAAATAATCGATTTTTATTAAAATCGATTATTATTTTCTAATAATCGATTTTTTATTGTCGATTTTTATTTTAATATTAATCGATTTTTAGTAAATCGATTATATAAATTACGTGTTTAAATCGATTTTCAGAAACAGCTTGTATCTATGAGACGGATGAAAAAATCTAGTAGTAAGTTTCAATTTTATAAACAGCGCCGTCTATGCGTTGGATGAAAAATCTCGAATTAAGTTCATACGTATAAGTTGATTAAATAAAAACGGCGCCATCTGTAGGCATTTATTTTTTATTTGATTTATATTTTAGTTTTTGAGACAATAAGTTTGTCATTTTGTTGGGATGCTCATCATTTAATTTTTATTATAATAAATAAAACGATTAATAGAACTAAAATTTGTTTCAATAATGCTATTTGGTTTCCTAATTCCTTACCTTGAAATTTTAAAGGAACCTTTGATTTTTAGTTTTGAATTGGTTATTTTTTTATTCATATAATTTTATTTGATTTTTTATCTGAAAAATTGTTAATATGAATCTCTTAGGTTTATTATTGGAATTTGAAAAGCATGTTTTTTTAAATAATACAAAAAACATCGATTTTTTCGCAGAAATCGATTATTTATTTTTAATAAAATCGATTTTTGACAAATCGATTAATTTTGAATAAAGAAAAATCGATTTTTATTTAATCGATTATTTTCCATTAATCTCACATCCCTACTGATTAATCGAAACGTGAGTAAAAGCCACGAGAAATTCGAAGAAACACTTGCGTGGGGAATTGCTAATTTTGTTAATTGTAGAACGATTCGATCAGTTGGCTCAACTGTTAAGGTCGAGTTCACGGTGACTATAAAAACGTCAAATTGCTATGTTTCATATATTTTTTGTGAGGTGGTATTTATAGTTTTAGTATTTCCCAAGGTCGAAGCTACCCAGTAATGAAAAAGCTGTTAATCACGATTTTGGTGCTTTGAAAATGTTGTGGGATTTAAATGTCGCGTAATAAATGTAATCTCAATTTGTATTTTTTCATTAATATCGCGTTGTATGTTACTTTTATGAAATCGATTCTTATAGCGAAATAATATAATTATGCACCACGTTGATAACGTAGACATTTTACACGTAGTCTTTTAAGATAGCGTGTGTAAAAGAGAATGGTAAGACAGATGTTTTTATACCGAGGGGAGTGAAAGCAGTTTTTTTCAATGCATCTAGTTCGCCTTGACCCCTTAACAACACGCGCAGTGGAGAAAGCATTATTATTACTACACAGGTAATGTTGCTGTTCATACCTTTTTAAAAATGCATTCGTTTGACCTTGACCCACTTAAGTACTACCTAGTACCTACCCCAGATGAAACAGGTAGTCAAAGGGCTGAATTATTTAAAAATGCAACTTAGTGACCTTGACCTATATACATACATAACTTGAAGTAAAGATTGCATTGTTTATTAAGAGGAGGCTCCCTAAATTATATGTTAATTTGCATTAATATTCTGGAAAAGTCACGCATACAGTCAAAATGGAACTTTAGTATATGATTAATTGGATCTTTTTCTTTCCATAATATAGAAAATTTTCGCTCGATTCGTTTTTTATTCGAAAATCATGTCTTTTGTAAAGATTATTTGAAACAAAAATAAGATTACTCGGCTTTTATGTCTAAAATAATTATTGACAGTAAGAAAATGTAGTTTATTATCCAAATGTAAGATATTTTTCTCTAGATCAATAATTGATTATTACTTTAGTTTTAAACTAAAGAAGAATTGAGACTTATGACATTTAGTTCCGTGCTCGAACACGACCAAAGAGCGCACGCGACATTCAACTTTATTACTGATGTGTTAGTCGTTTAGCACATAGTGGAGTGGTGGGGGGGTGCATGGGGGCGGAGTTTGCGTAGAAATTGTCTTTGCTGGTTTTAAGTAGCAAGAGAATTTACTAGTTTTCTTGCAATCAATTACGTCTTCTAAGAGCATAGTTTACCGCTACACGGAAACACTACACGTTGAACTTTGCTTACTGAAATGATCCAGCGACGATGTTATTTTCAATCACAATTTGTTGAACCTTTCATATCCAACTTCTGAAATTCTGAACTGTAGAAAGAAATATTACAAATTCCTACAATAATATTACCGCATAACATCATACATTGAACAAACAAAGTATCTAATCCAATCTATTTCCTTTCTTGACTCGCCATCGCATCGCAACTCGGGAGGAAAAAGCAGCTGACACAATTTCTATCTTTCCCATGGCAATAGGGAAGCGCTTCCAACACTTCCTTATTGACATGAAAATGTGCCGCCGTGTGTTACCGTGCACTGGCATTGTTTACACATAATGCTGATACTGTTCCGATAAGAATACGTTGTCGGTTTGAGAACTGTAGTATATCTAACGTAACCATTTATTTTTTGACTCAAAACGGGATATCAGTTTATTTATCTCCGATTTTGTAGGGCAGATTAATAAAGGAAAACCACCGTAGGCGTGGGCTTGCGGACGGTGAGCAATGGGTAGCTTGCCGTCCGATAAAGACCAAGCCCGGGTCGACGACGCGTTGTGTTCCACGCGCGCCTCAAAGAGATGTCGGCAGAATTGACGGGGTCCGCTAGGGCCAATGCCTGTTGGGGGTTCGAAGAAAACCGATAGGGAAATCGTGGCCTCCGGCAACAGGGCAACTGAAGGAACACGGGTGGGTTTTAGTCAGTAAGACCCTGACACGCCCTCCCGCTCCGCCCAGAGCGGGAGAAGTTATTTGATAATTTCCCACCCAAAAAAAAAGGCTCCCAATGAAAAAAAAAAAAAACACATTTTGGTTTTTGTATCCTAATTATTTATTACTGAAAGGTGGTGATGGTAAGAATAAAATTCTTGCCACGTTTTTTTTTAATATTCACCTTCGTTATCAACATCTCCTTATGGGCCGGAACCTGTAACTTGAGTTTTTTAGACGACCACAATTAATTAAAGACTCTTTTGGTGCATTGGCGTACATAAAATATATCAATTAAAATACAAAAGTTTTTATGGTTAAGTTGTTGGTGTGGAAAGTGTTTCAACGCTTTCACCCATCGACGGTTTCTGAAAACGGGATAATTTTGCGTCTCCAGGTTTTTTTCGAGGACACCGGGACGAAGAACCAAAAAGGGACGGTCCCGCTTAAAACGACGAATGGGCACGTTAAGTATACCTAGTGAGTTGTAGAGCGTTACAATTCTTGGCATTAGATAGATTTATTGTGAGTTTATGTTTGTAAAAGGTGATCTCTAGGCATGAAATACTGTTCGGATTACAAAATATCTTTCTCTGATAGAAAGCTACACTATTCTCGATTATTTAAACATGGTCTGTCTGTGTGATCGCGTTGTTCTCCTAAACTGCGCAACGGATTTTGATATAGTTTTCACCATCATTTAGAGAATTTATTTGAGTGTTTGTGTGTATAATACATTAATATGTAAAGAAGAAATATTGTGTTTTGTAAAGTTGTAAAAACCGTCCAAAGTAAGACGATTCCTGAGGGAATCTCTATGCGGGCGCAGCTTAGTCATAAATAAAAAATGTGCCTATTCAGATTCATATTATGATATTCTCTTTATGTAAGTAAAATAAAAAAGTACCACATACTAGACTAATCTACGTAGTATATCCAACACTAGCTTTCACCAGCGGCTTCGCCCGCGTTATATATATATAAAAAAATATAGCCTTGATGTTAGTCAGTGATGAAGAATTATAGCATTTTACTGGTATAAAAAATTATAAAATCGATCCAGTAGTTTTTGAGTTTATTCCTTACAAACATACAAATCTTTTCTCTTTATAATATCAGTGTAGACAACTCAAGCTCATTTCAATCCTTCATTTTTACATCGAAACCACGTCATGCCGGTTTCTCCGAAGATTCGATTATCAATTGAGTCTGACTCATCGTCGTTTATTCGTTCATGATAATGCACTGTACAATGGCATGATAGTCTCGCTTTATCTTCACTTGAAATAAAAAGCTTGTCAGCACCTCAGCCACGTGGAACAATAATGGTGGGATAAAAGATAACGTTCACGCATAAGTAACTGCTTAAGTGATAGCTCCTAAGTCCCATAATTCCAGCATTTCCAGGACTATTAGGGTAAGATACAGAGACGAACCAGAGCGTAAACTTACCCTTCGATCTGTTAAAATTACATACATCACGCCTTGTTTCTCAGAAGAGTTAGGCAGAGGTTTAGATATACTATAGTAACAACTACATTTCGTTCATGTCCCATGTAAGGACGAGCTTATTGCCACCATCGGGCACAAATAATATCAATAATAATACCCACCGTCGTGTCTACGTTGACGTCGTGGTGTGTCCTGCGCGCTCCTGAACTCTGGGTCTGTGTCGGTAGATTTTACTTTTCCGAAACAGGTCAGGAGCCCAGACCAAGAGAGATACATAAACCCGCAAGGCAGCATGTGGCGAGCTGTTGGACAGTAGCGACCCCACGGACCCTATCTTCCGGGAGAAGTCTTGTTCCTCACCTCTGGCTTGCCTTTATTGGCCGGCTGGTGTGAACACTGACGAGGAACAGAGATCCCACCTCATTCTTGCCTTTATTGGCTGGCTTGAGTGGAGATTCGCAAGAGCAAACGTGCTCGGAGGTAGGAAGTATTCCAGTAAGATGCTGGTAGTGATCTTTGACCGTACTTCCGTTATTGTCCTGATAGCCGTGGAATACCTCTCCACTCCTTATAAGCACCTCAGGACATGTTGCCCCCTTGTCCCTACGTCACTATGTGCTAGCGACAGTTTTTGGGAGCCCATTATTGAGTGTGCAAGTCACCAATGTCATATTCTATACAAGGATGAAATCCTACCATTTCATCCTTGTATAGTATAGGACATAGTTGTTTCATAGTTCCAAGTTCCTTAGCTCAATATGTTTTGTTTTCATGTTCTGCAATAGTCCTGCACCAACCGGGGGTTGTCCTTTGGTGCACTTGCATAGTGCGTACAGGGATAATCGTCGGTTGGTACTTCATTCCATATAAAATTGTCTAAGGAGCCTCTGCGAGTTGGCTTCGGCCCCTCGTACGCCTTCCAAAAGAGCGGGACCCTAAGATCCCGAGATATTCAAACATATTTAAAAAAAAATCTCTCAAAATAGATAGATAATATTCTTAGCACGGACAATCAGTTGCATTGTGACAAATCGAAGCATCAGTTTGCCCTAAGTTTCGTCTCTGCATCTTCGCCAAAACCTCTACTGACTTTTAAAAGTTGCAGCACCTTATTTTCCTTGTCTTCTCATAGTTCTCATTAATTGTCCTTAGCTTAGTAAGAGATTTCTTATAACTCCAAATCACATTCAAAAGTCGTGTCGTTCAGTGCATTAGCCACGCATCGATTTACGCAATAACGTCGAAGGTCGAACCACACACGACATGAGAGAGCACTACGGGTTACAAATCCATCTACACTAGACGAATACTTACAATAATAAAGTAAAAGAAAGAAAAATGCGTTTATTGGCATTACAGCAGAAAAAATACACCTTATAACTATAAAAACAAAAAACAATGATTATAATGCCAAAAGGGCCTCAGCTCAGCATATTGTCAGATGACAACACAAAGTGTACCACCTGACGCTGATTTTCAGCTGCAACCCACGAGTGCCATACGCTAGAATAAAAAAAATAGCTCACAAAATCAAATATACATGTGTGTGTGTTGTGTTGTGAATAAATACCCAATATCTGTGTCATAATAACTATAGGTAGTAGTTGCTGTATGTCTTGTGATAAGTTTCTAAGATATTTTGAGACTTGAATTTTGTCTACGGCGCTTTTAGGGTGTTTGCGTTAGATGGGTCTTAGAGAGGACCAGGACCAGATGTTGAAACCTGTGGGAAGACTGTCATTTCAATAATAGCGTTGGAGATATTAATAATATCTTATAGCTCTATCTTCGTCGTATCGATGATTCCACATAATTATTTAAATATAAGTTTCGACCGAAGCTCAACGACGTCGATAGCGGTAGCATTGGACCCGCAAAGGCATGTAAATACTAGATAGATTTAAAACACTAACATGTAGAGGACTTCTAGTTAATCAATTGAGCTCAAACCCTGTAATCAAACTTCCAACTAGCTATTATTAGTTCGTGCGACGTTCTAGACTAGACTTGTCAGATAACCAGCTAATTAGTGTCTGAGTCGACTAATATTTGCGTATCATACGACTGAGCTTGCATACTCATCATAAATTATTTACAATTAATCTTATTGTGACCTTAAAGGTCGGCCAAGTGAAGATTAATGGTTATTTATGTTTACATAACAGACTTGACTACGCAGCTACTTATGTTGCTATTAATAAACCATAGATTAAGTCTTACTTGTTACTGTCATGTTGTTTCCATTTTAAGAAGACAGATTACACATAATAAAGTATAATATATAAGTTATATGTTACCATCTGCATATCTTGTTTGTTAAGGAAAATATGAGTGTTGTTTATGCAGCGACTACTAATTTTTATTTAATGAATGAAGATGCAGATCGTAAGATGCCGTAATATTTATGTCAAGGACGAGACAAGGCAAGTAATTTGATGCTCTGTTAGAGAGTTCTCATATTAGGCTTGGGAGTAGAATTTCCATTCACATGAAAATTCTCGAAATACTGGGTGTTTGAAAAGCCTTTTTTTTTTTGGTGGGTAACTTCTCCCGCTTTGGACGGAGCGGGAGGGCGTGTCAGACTCCTACTGACTAAAACCCACAAAACCCAGTCGTGTTCCTTCAGTTGCCTGTATGTTGCCAGGGGCACGGTATCCCTGGGATAACAGCCTGTTATGCTATAGTATTTATTAAATCTGGCCATCAATGATTATCATTAAAAAAAAAAATGCAAATCTCAAAGCATTCCAATTACAGGCACTTTTGAATTGTCAAGGGTTCGGTCAGTTAGAAAGATGAAGTTAGTTGCCCTTTCCAAAGCGTAGTAGGTTCCTATGGAGAAGAACGGGCAAGAAACTCCACGGACACTCTTTTAAAACAAAATAGTATTACAAAATATTGGTTACATCATCCATGTTGCAATAATACATAAAATTAAACATATCAAACTAAAGTTTCCGCAAGCACCCTGCAAGGAATTATCTCGACCAACTCATTCGTGTAATAAAATCAATCCAGGCAACCTAGCTACAGTGCTTGCTCTCAGTACATAGCCAGGCTATCCAGCTGTTATATGTACATATGTGGTATAGCGATCGTTAAATGTAACTTATTGCTATATGTGGCGTGGCCTCAAGCCCCCGAGCCCCCGACTCCCCGAGCGGCTGGGAGCACTTAGCGGGCGGCTTGGAGATCAACTAACCTTGTGCCAGGATATACGATAGTTTTCCTTTAGTTTATGTTACATTATTGTTGTTACGCAGGCCGGGAACGTGCCGAAACGCGTGAGGTTGGGAGTAGATCGTTTGTGATGGATTGAAATGAGATTTGCACTAGAATAATGGGCCTAGATTTAAGTAAAGAATACATTAATGAGTAAGGTATCTCGCGCTCGTGGTCGTAGTGCGGGAGGACCCTAAATCCGTTTGTGCTACCGGAATACTGGGCAAATAGGTTGTCATAGTAAACAGTGTAAATAATCAACTGTGTAACCTTTTTTTTTTGGGGTGGGAAATTATCAAATAACTTGTCCTGCTCTGCACGCGTAGCATGACCACCGTAGAAACGAGTTTTGTCGACGGAAGAATAGACAAAATGACAGATGGTGTTTGTGTATTGTTGTTGTTTATCTGTCATTTTCCGTCGACAAAACTCGTTTCTACGGTGGTCATGCTACGCGTGCTGGGTGGAGCGGGAGGGCGTATCAAGACTTACTGACTAAAACCCACCCGTGTTCCTTCGATTGCCATGTTGCCGGGGGCCACGATATCCCTTTCGGTCTTCTTTGCAACCCTGGCAACTGTGTAACTTGAGAAAGGGTAACGGTACCAATCCGTAGCCGACTGCAAGCGGCAACTGCAGGCGACGTATTGCCGCAACACGACGGGTTTCTATGAAATACCTTCCGTAGCTAGCGACACGTCTTAAATACATTGAAACCAGTCGTGTCGCGGCGACACATTGCCGCGTCGCCTGCAGTTGCCGCCTGCGGTCGGCTACGGAATTGTATCTCAAGAAGTGTACATAATGTGGCTAATGTTGATTAGATTATGCCATTTCCACGATGATCAACACAGAAGTCACTAATTAGTACAATTCATACATTTTCCGCACCTACCCAGGTGCTGAAAATGTACCAATTAGTGGCTTCTTCTGTTGTGTTGATCATCTCACGATCATCCACCGAGGTCACGACCGCTACACCAATGGGTCGACATTAAACAATCGTTTATTCAATGCAGTAACAACGGTTATGTAATGCCAACAACATAATATATTTATCAGCAACAACGATGCTGTATAGATACAAAACGTAAACAGCTGTTTTGTATACTAAACAAACTCGTTCCATTCCTTTGGCATTCAGATCACCTTCCGCATTTTGATGGGGTACTATCCGTTGAATGTTTTGTTTTGTAGTTATACTGCATGTTAACATCACGCCTTTCCGTCGTGGGGGGGATTGCCAGACACGTATTATTGATTATATACGCGTTTTGTCAGATATAGTCAAGTTTTAAAATATGATCAGCCTATCTATTGCCAATTTACGGGTTACGCAGTTTCGAACTTAAGATTTTTACTGAGAAATTCAATATTACTGCCTATCCTGGGACTCCAACCCAGGACCTCGTGATCACAGTCAGCAGTTAAAGGAACGAGGGAGGTTGATAGTAGTAATATTGTTTATCTTTAGATATTTACGACAGATTTTTCTTGTCTTCTATTCTTCAGTCGAAACTCTAGAACTCTGGCCATTTTAGTATAAGTAGGTCAATCGATTTCAGTCAAAAATCTTGCGACGTTGTAATTTTTTGTATCTTACTGAATTAAAAGCGTATGTCATCGGGGTTAAGAGGGTATTTATACCGCAACCGTTAGTGCAGACAGCGAAGCACTTAGCCACTGTGCTAATCGGGTATTTAATTTTTAATGTTGTGCTTAATTATTCACATCACACTTTCACACAGTACTATTGGGGCGTCCTCAAAAGAACTCGCACCTGCGTTAACAGAATTCAGTAGGTACCATCGCGGAAGCCCATAACTAACCACTTTGAAAACAAAATCCCGTGCACACGATGACCACATCTGTTACCGCTACAGCGGCCGAATGCTGCAAGCAAGAATAGTCCATACGGTGGTTAGTTATGGCTTTCTGCGATGGTACATTTGAACTTGTAGTATGAAATGGAAAATTAATGTATTGGGATGAGAGCGACCAAGGATTGAGCTAAATGGTAATTTGCAATTTGGGGACTAATGTCCAGTGGACTATTACAGACTTATAATAAAGATGTTGATGAAGATAAATCGTACTATCGAAGAAGCGCATATCTAAGTAGTTTGAAAACAAAATACCGTGAACATGTTAACCACATTTGTCACGGCTGAGCGCTGCAAGCAGAAATAGTCCTTATGGTGTATAGATATGCATTTCTTCGATAGTACAAGGCAATCAAATAGCTGCTATCACCACATCTACGATAGAAAATATTCAACGACTTTACAGTTCACACATAAAACATTGAGAAACATGTCATAATGTTCTCATTATACTGGTTTTTAACGCAGTACATAGTATCTTTATATTCTAATGTCAGGCATTCATGATAAAACAAAACGCATACGCCAAACGGCTGCCAATAATGTATTGTATTCACAATACAAACGAGCCATTCAACGTGGTTAAGATGCTTTTGTTGCTATTGAAGATATTATGCAAGTTATTACAACTATTTGGAATGTATGTCAGTCAGTAATTCAGTATTATCACAGAACAGTTTTTGAAGTGAAAACTTCTTTAGGCGCGTTGGGCATTTTTGAGATGGAACTAAACAATTGAACTCGCGACACTGTTACCGACACCAGCTTTTGACCATTAAAAAGACATCAACGCGCGATACATTTTCTTTGGGATTAATGACATTCCAAACATTGGAGACATGACAACGACATGATTGACATTTCCTTTTTTTTACCGACTGTATTTCCAACAGTGGCACTCCCAGAGTGCCACTGTTTTTTTTTGTGCTGTTAGGTTCAACATTGTTTGTTTATCAGCCCACACAAAAATTTGGATCAACTTTTTTAATTTGTAAAAGGATTCCGTGTACATTTAACCGTATATTTAAATTTTACGTAATTTTCAAAGACTACCGCTGTCAATTCCACATGCAAACGAAAGGAACGATGAACTTTATTTTAGCCCACCTTGCTACGATTCAGGAGCTATCAAGCTCCTAAAAATAGATACACTGTTATTAATAAATAACATATGATTAAATACACTCCGAACAGCACTTAACAATCACGTAACGCACGAGCACTATGATTCTATTCGTTAAACCTATCATTAGATACGTTTATCACTCAAAATCATGGTAGTTATCTGAAAGGTTGTCTATTTATTATTAATTTACTACTCAAAAAGTTTCATAGATGTATTACACGTATGCTAGTAATACGTGTTATCATTGTACTTTTTCTTATCCAAGAATTGCTTGCGCCCTGGTAAAAATGTTGCCAAAAAGCTTTTGCCCACGACATCGTCCGGGTGGAGGTCGGAAATTATCCCACGGGAACGTACTAACGGAATAAAAATCCTCCTCCCTATGTCTTAACCCAGGTCATGGTCTACTTGTGTGCCGAATTTCTTCGAAATCAGCCGTCACGGCGTGAAAAGGTAACAGATAGGCAGACTCATTTACTTTCGCCTTGATAAGTATACAGTGTGAGTTTTATAATGTGCACATATCTAAATGAGGGATCTATGCTTAATTTTATCGACGGAAAAAATATTTAAAAAATTTAAACATTTTGTTATATTTTTTAAGGAATTTTTAAACAAAACGGTGTAACTTTTAAACTAAGTGATCTATCGCGATGAAACAAACTCCATGATGATTGGAAGTAATTAGGCGTCCTCATAAAATGAAAATTGTGGAAAAAAGGACTACTCTCAATTAATAAAATATAAACATGTTTTTTTACCAAAAATAAGTTTTTTTTTTCATCAATTTTTAAAATAAAAAAAATCCTTTTGATTTATTTAAATATTTTTTCCGTCGATAAAATTAAGCATCCCTCATTTCGATATGTGCACATTGTAAAGACTCGCACTGTAGTATGGATTAGGTATCTCTCCGTGGTTGAATTCAAGATCGTGTTAGTAAAAGTTACTCGTGGAATCTCTTCATTCACTCCAATTAATAATGTTATCTAAAGCAGTTTGATGTTTAGCCAAGTTATTTACCGAAACCAAAGTGTTTTTGTTAAAGATTAATTTATTAGTCTAGGCTTGAACTAAGACTTTCAGACTGTTTACATAATTTGGTTCAGACTATATAGTAGTGGTGAGAAATAGCGCTAAATTGTTTACTATGGGTTTATTTTACATAAAATCTACTTAACAAAAATTACACTAAGGATGATGTTTGAAAATTCATCCCCTATTAACGGGGTTAAGTAGGGGATGAAAGTTTGTATGGAAATCATTTTTGCCGTTGGGGAATCATTTGAAAGTCAAAGTCAAATCATTTATTTCAAATAGGCCCATGTATGGCACTTTTGAACGTCAAAAATTACAAAATAATAAAATTGGTTCTAGTCGCCCCTTCCAAAAGGTAGTTTTCGTATGGAGAAGAATGGGCAAGAAACTCCACCGTTACTCTTTTAAAATGTTTTACAATATTGTTTGTATATGTACGTACATTTGTTAAATAATTATTATATGTGAAGACGATGCACCTATAATAAAATTACCATACCACAATAGGTAAAAAAATTTAAAATGAAGCAACGATAGATAATTTAATTTGTGACAGATACATGGTTCTCACATATTTACAAACATTGTAAAAGTAGACGATTTTCCTAAAATGTTACAATTAATAAGTCAGTGTGTAAGGAAGTAATCACAGAATGTAAAATCAATGTCATACTTAAAACACAAAGTAATAAATTTTACAATTAAATTAGCAACCAGTTTGATTTTGTCTTGATTCTAAATTGTTCTATGGAGCAGGACCAGCATGTTTCCAAGCACTCTTATCTTGGATATAATCCTCTAATTTGTAATATGCTTGTTTACAAAGTGTACTTTTTATATGAGTTTTAAATTTTCGTTCATTTAATTGCAATATGTCACAAGGTATTTTGTTGTAACATTTAACACAGTACCCCATAAAAGATGTATCATCATCAGCCTATAATGTTCCCACTGCTGGGACACAGGCCTCCTCTCTGTGAGAGGGATGGAGGAAAAGATGTATGTACTTTAGATAACCTGAAAAATGGTTGATCTAGTTTATCTTTATTTCTAGTATTAAAATTATGTCTATCACTTATTTTATTAAAGAGATGTGGATTTTTCCTTACATACATAATATTTTCATAAATGAATTGGCAAGGTACCGTCATAATATTAATCCTTTTGAAATTTCATCCCCTAATAACGGGGTTAAATAAAGGATGAAAGTTTGTATGGAAGTCATTTTAGCCGTTAGGGAATATCATCGTGCACATGGCTTGAAATAGCATAAACATTTAAACCAAGTGTATAAGGAAACACAGTTGAGGAGCTCGTGGCTAAGTAATAACAGCCGCACGGGTCGATCCATCAGGTTAAGCTACGCTTGCCGGGGTTGGTCCGTGGATGGGTGTCCATCTTTACATACCGAGACTCATCCGAGCCTCGGAAAGCACGTTAAGCCGTTGGTCCCGGCTGTCATTCGTGAATCTTTGACAGTCGTTACGGGTCGTCAGAAGCCCGAAAGTCTGACAACCAGTCTTACCAAGTAGGTATCGTATTACCCAGTTACTGGGTTGTGTAGGTCAGATAAGCAGTCGCTCCATGTAAAATACTGATATTCAGCTGCATCCGGTTAGACTGGAAGCCGACCCCAACATAGTTGGGAAAAGGCTAGGCAGATTGTGATTGTATAAGGAAACACAGTTATGGTCCAGAATATGTTTCTACACAGCAAAAAATTACTAGGTATATAAAAAAACAAGTAAAATCCCAATATAAACAAGCAATACGAAGCCAAAAATGGACCCCATCTCAGCGCAAGCTTGAACAGTAAAAATATTACACAGCGTTACATAACTTGAATATAAATAAACACAATGCCAATGTCAAGAGGTAGACAGACACAATGGAACGCCATGTGCTTACGATCTATAAAAACCCTTCTTGCTTCTTTCGCATGTTACCCCTGCCTGGAGGTTTTAAGTGTAGCAGCTTAAGGCACCCACAGGATTGACCGGTTAAATAGTCATGGCCTCAAAAGTTAGCTATGAGATGCCCTACAGAAAAAAAAAGTCCGCCTGTATGTACAGGGTTATTAGACTTACTAGTTATATCTCGGCAATCCATTAAGGGGTCATGTGGGAGAGGTCATTTGCAACCAAATGACTGCTTTTGACTCCTATGCAAATGTCAACAATTTTCGAGTCATTTTCATACATTTTATTTAAAATACATAAAATGTCAAATTATTCGAAAATGGTTGACATTGGTATGGGGATATTTGGTTGCAAATGACCTCTCCTACATCCCCTAAAGATTGCCGACGTATATCCAATAACCTTGTATCCTTTATACGTCTTTTCATACAGAGTACCTGCTACGTTACCCCCTGATCTTGTACATTGTTGAGTTGATAACATTTTCTTTAAGATAGAGAGACAGGTCTATCGCTCATCTTGTTGTTATTGAAATCATGTTTACCCCTTTGAAATATTCTGCTTGGAAGGGGAGAAGTTTCGCTCGCTCCCCTGAAGTAACATTACGTTGCGAGCTTGTATTTACTTCGTGTTTATAAACAGCTGATAGGTTCCTTTAATTTTACTGTTGTTTTGACTTGATTATCGTGTAAATTAACTTTAGTTGATTTCGTTACTTTATTAGTTAAATAATACTGATGATGTAGAATGTCAGTAAGATAAAATTTATTTCAATAAAATTATTTGCCAACTGAGAGCAGTGTATCCTCAATCAGGGTTGTAACGGATGTCGAATAACGGATGAGGATGCGGATGAGGATATCGAGATAATCGAGTTTGAGGATGCGGATGAGGATACGGATATTGGAAAATCCCTTATCGAGGATGCGGATGAGGGTGCGGATGCAGATGTCGTATGAAAAAAAGCCCTTGTTTTGACACCTGACACCACAATCATGCCACCACTGACACGAGCGGCTGATGGTCTGTCATAGGACAGGGACACTGCAAATTCAGGCGATAGGAATGCGTCACTCACACTCTGACCACTCCGACTCTTAAAAAAGTTCACTATTTGAGCGAACAACGTAGGTAGGGTCACATCCCCATAGAAATTATGAGGATGCGGATGAGGATGCGGAGCTTTTAAAATCGAAACTTGAGGAAGCGGATGTTTTGCGGATATCAAAATTTATGCGGATGCTCCGCAGTTGCGGATGCGGATACGGATATCCGTTACATCCCTGTCCTCAATCAGTTCAGATTTTTTCGGAATAAGTCCATGAATTCTTAAGTTCTGCTGAGATTAGGGCTTTTACTATGCTAGACGAATTAATAAGTGAACCTTGGCAATTTTTTTACCGGATACGGTGTTTTTTTTTTTTCAAATGACATTTGTTTGGAGAACAAGGTTATTGCCAAATGCCAATGTAAATAATTAATTGACTGAAAGCCTTGACTCAGTTACGCGTCGTTTATTGGAACTTAATTTATCCACAGTCAAATAAATTTATAGTTATAGACTACTTATTAATTGTAAAAAAGCGTATTTTTCAAACAGACAACTGTCCAAGTATATTATTGAACTTCCAAAATGAAAGCTAATGCGATTAGATTCGTAGTTTACGAATTTTACGATACAAGTGGCAATTTAATGTGTGCTAGTCAAACTTATTCGTAATTTATTCAAACTGCGCTAAAATTGATTTTTCAATCGTCGTGGTAACAAAAGACGGCACTCCAATCCTCAACACTAGTGTTAATGCTGGAGAGAAAAAGCATTCGCAAGTTCAAATACAATTTTTGAAGTGATAAAGTTCTTTAGGCGCGTTGGGCATTTTTGAAATGGGAAAAAACAATTGAATTCGTGACACCGTTACCGACACCTCATTTTTGTTAACGCGATTGTGCTCTTTTTTTTTTTCTTTGGGGCATTGATGGGCGATCCTGAAAATGTGGGCCGAGGCGAAACTGAGGCACACATACGTGAGTCCGTCAATGCCTGGGTGCGGCCAAGGGTTGTATAATACTTTTCTCAAATAATGCGCGGAAATTCAAATTGAGTAAATATAAATTCCAGAATCAATGACGAACAACGATAATTTAAACAGCTCTATTTGTAAGCCAAATCGTAATTTAAATAAAATTTTGATAAGTTATCTCCGTGGTTGCCATGTGTCGAAGTAAAAAGTTCATTCCATTTTTGAATAACACGACAGATATGAGTTTGCATTGTAATTTATTTGGCCGCTAAACACGACAGATAAGGATTTTCATACAAACGTTGCCGGCCGGGCGCTCGCCTGTATTTGGCCAGTGCAAAAATTTCGATTTATCTCGAAGAAGGTTGTCAAAATAATGCTCGAATTACCAAGCATGTATGAGAAAAAGTATTTAACAGAAAATGTTGCTGCAGGTGCGGAAAACTTCAAACGGCGCAAATACTCCAATCTTATTGGGACTTATTTATATGTTTGAGCCGTTTGGGGTTGAAACACTAGTGCCTACCTTGTTTTTCAAGACATCGCCAAGCGGCTGGTCGACTCTTCACGTGACCAGAGGGCTGGCCTATTCTTTGGTCAAAGAATCAGCATTGCCATACAACGCGGCAATGCTGCCAGCCTTTTGAGCTCAGCGATGCGGACGAATTTTTTGATGCCCTATGATTATCCCCCCCCCTTTTATATACTTGTACATATTATTATTTTAAGTCTGATAGTTTTTAAATAATGTAAATAATAAACTTCTTGGATTAAAGAAAGCTGTGATGTAAAATGCCATTAAGAGAGTTGAATAAAAAACAGAAAATGTAAAGAATAATAACAACATCCTAGTTGACGTTATGCACTTTCAGAATGGCGCGCATAAGCCATAAACGCGTTTATATGTATATGTTAGTTTATTTATTTACATATTCTTTGCACGTGCTGTGGTAATATCGATTTTCATATTCATAACAGTTCAATGACTGGAACGTGGCTAGTTTAGTTAAATGCTATTGAAGTATAATTTAATCTGATTAAAATAGAAGAATAAATTATGACACTTAACATGATAGCTGAAAGTTTCTTTTAGGTTAATATATAGGTTGCCATGTTATAACAAGTTGATATTATATTTATAACTCAAACTTTGGCGGTATATCTATTTTTATCCAGCCTACGCGCGTGTTATGATGATTCATTGTTTTTTGGGGCTTTTCCTTCTACATATTGAAGTTTAATGATGATAACTCATAACATAACATAACATCACGCCTTGTTTCCCCGAAGGGTTGGGCAGAGGTGTCCCTGTAGCAGGTACACCTACATTTCGCCAGTTATGTTTGAAGTCCCATGTAATAGGGGTGAGCCTATTGCTATCAACCGGCCACAAATCCAGACTCCGGGCTGCTACTGAGAAATGATAACTCATGAATATAATTTCCATAGAAATATAAAAAACAGGAGAAGTGGCATGGGGGCGTGTCTGTGTCCGCGAGCCATGATCAAAATGCTCATGGTATAGACAAATGGCCGTATCCGCGAACTAGTGCGCTTTCGACCGCGATCGTGACAACATTTAAGAATACCGTATTGTTCAGTGGTTTCTTGTAAAAATCGAAGCCAAACTAAAATCTTTATAAATCATGGAACAATTTATCATTTAACAGGACAAGTATTTTACTATATTTGTCTTGAAAATCATGAAAAACAACAAATCGTAAAATATTTCTTGCCTTTACTACGTTATTTTTGTTTTCATATATCACAGAGACTGTACTATTTTTGCAGCAAATACATTGCTTCTTAACCACTACCTAAGTATGTCACTTACTGACTCGACAAGCGATGTAAAAATCACAAAACGATACTTTAGTTACGCGGTTGCATCGCGTAGTACGGCCGCTGTATCTTGCGTCGAGCTAGTGATGTGCTTGTGCAGATCCACTAACGTAGGATATCGACAACAATGTCGATTGTCGTACGAATTTATATTACTTTGAAAGTTTATTCTTCAATTTGTCACCAGTTATAGCCTGGTTGGAAGACTGATGTGAAATCTTGTTTTATACTCATTTAGATTTTCTCATAATGTTGAAATTAATTGATTTACTTATTTTTTTTGTAGTTTACTCCTTAAGAAACGATTTGATATTTAGCCCGCGGTATGAAAATTTTATGAGGAGTAAAATCGAGCATTAACTAAAAGTCAGGCGTTACGTTCCTTTGCGCACCTTTCACTTCCAAATTATGTATGTGTGTATAAAGTATACTCAGCTTCCTAAAATGCATATAAAACACAAAAATAAGGTATTTACTTAAGTAATTACACCTTTTTAAAACAAACTTTACAAATTATTAACTAAACAAAATTTCCACATATAAAATGACCGTATCTTTTTGTTCCGCGAGCCGATTTTCATAAACTAAACGTGACAAATGGTTTTAAGTTTAGACCTTTCATTTAAGACCAAAATTAAAGAAATATCTTTACAAACAAAAAAGTGAGTTTTCAAGATACGTAATTATGACAATTTCAATTTGTTAAAATTTCCTTCTAAATTAACTTTTAACACTGTTATTGGATCAAAATAAATATTTTAACACGAACCTAATAAGAATCTAATATGTATCTACCTAGATCACAACATAATAACAATTTCTTACTGAAATCCAGTCGTGCGTCGGAGCTGCCACGCACACTTTTTGTGCCGTTTCCTTTATTCAGTTTATTCATATCATCTTATTACATTTAAATAGTTTTTATTTATAATTTTTTCAGGAACTTCCAAAATGTTTATACAATAATTATAATTAATGGGAGAATCGATAAGTTTCCGATTTAGTCAATCACTAGCGTATATGTAAAATAAATTGCTTGTGCATAGCACAACGATAACTTTCGTGTGAGTGAGTTGTACGGTGCATTGTAAATGCACGCTGTACGTGAAAGCATAAGGTTTATAATTGACTGTGTAGTACGTTATGATTTATGAATTGCAAGTGTGAGCGCGACTTCGTATCTATTAGGTTTACTGATTGCATGTGTAGTTGTGGCGACGTGGTGGGGAGAAATTGGAGACATTGGGTTTCGATACATTTTCAACTACCGGGCATATCTCCTTCTTTCTTATATCTATGATAATTTCCGTATAAATAATGTAATCAATAATGCACCTAATATAATTTTGACTAGTATTAAAACTCGTCTTTTTTAAACCATTTGATGTAGGTAAAGTACTTAAAGTAATTACTTAAATGAAAAACAATTTTCTTTGAAAAGATTTTCTTGGCGTTATTTCGAAGCAACGTCCCTTTTTTAAGTCCTCATCAACTTTGCTTATTTTGATTAGAGTTAAGATGGGTTTCTCTCATCGATATGAAAGCCAAAGTTTTCATAACACCCGGCTTTTCCTATTTGAGCCCACCGCAAAGACGTCGGTGAATCCACTAACAAAATAAACATGATATTGTTTGTACCTTAGGGGTTTTCCATTTACAAAGAAACGCTCCAGGGTCAGATTTTCATGCAGTAGTCCTAAACTTGTGAAAGAACTCCACCATTACTAAAGTCGCAAAGCAGCTTTGCGGGATCTCTGTTTGAAAGGTATGGTGTAGTTCCAGATGGTCTGCTAAGTCTCGAAGGCCCGTCCGAAAGTAGCTGATCCGTCGAAACAAGTGTCAAATTCTGTTTTTCGGACAGGTAAATACATATCGGGAGTAGGGACTACTGTCAAATCCTAATGTCAATGCATTCTTAGTTCGGCCACCGATATTATCATATGTGCGTAATGCTGGGGTCGCATCTGCGTCTATCGTGACAAAGCAATGCGTGCCGAAGCTTCGTATGTTTTGCTCGCAAAGTTATCGCACTAATGCGGTGGTCACATAAGCGGCTTCACAATTTTTACGAATTATCGTGCAATAATCTAAGATGGCTCTCCATAATTTTGATAGAGCGTCTACGCAGTCCGGCAATAACAGTCTTAATGACCAACGCTGGTCCGACCACGCGCCACGGTTATTATGTACCGCCACCCGGGCGATAAATGCTACGCAGCCCGAACTATCACGACGATAACCGATAAAGGTTGGTCACATCTGCGTGTATCGTATCATAGTGCGAAGCTTCGTCACAATAGACGCAGATGCGGCCCCAGCATAAGAGATACGAAGTAGTAAACGCCCGTAACTTCAACCGAAACTATGGATTTCGTGCTTAGGGTGTGACACATAAGACATTTCGGCTTTGTCTATGGCATGGCAAGGCAACGCATCTGAGATGCCTATGGTATTGCAGATGTTTATAGGCAGCGATGCATCTGATGGACCGTCTTTGTTTGCCATTTATAAATATTGGTATTTCTGCAGCTTTTCTCATTGTGTTCTTGTGTGTTTCCAGGTGACGCGCTGCGTAGCGGTGGTTAAAGCGGCTCTGCCGCTTTAAATGGACAAACGCAAGATGCTGCCAAAGAGAGCGCGTATGGATAGCATGCGGGGTCCCATCGCCAACGGACCCTTGCAGTCGAGGTGATTATTATGAACATTTATAAAATTATGACAAGATTTCTCCGTCAAACCGAGCCCTAAGCTTAGAAGACACTATATATTGACACCTACAAAACATGTTTAGACAACAAATTATCGATCAAATCGAGGCTTTGTTTGTTTACATGGTAGAATGATTACTAAACAATTAGTATGCGAACTAACTCCTTGTAATTAAATCACATAATTATACAAGCCGCCACTGATTTAATTCAATCACAATCCACAATCAGGAACTCCAACAGTTTAGCAAAGATCGAATCTTAGCGGAGTCGTTCGTCTAATTCGTAAGCTGGTCGCGAGTGAGCGCGGGCGCGGGTGGCAAGGTAACAAAGCGTCGTCCGCCGTCTATTGGGCTCACTCCACTTATTCTTTTCTCGCGCTAATCCTATTTGGTTTCCATCAAAACTTGCCCGAAGGGTTGCCCTCCCCGCGTCCCACACCATTGCCCCCGGCCTCTTTGTTTGCCACCAAAATCTGTTTTCGTCTGCCCCCGGAAAAGTTTGTTGGAATTCTGAAAACTCCCTCCTTACCCGCCCGGAATTACTTTCCCGTTTCGCCGCCCGAAACTTTCCCCGGCAATAATAATAATTCCGCTCCGCTATGACGAAAGTTTAAATTATTAGTTTAATCGTACTGGTGTGCTTTAATTATTCGCGGCGGGGATGTTCGGGGCACGTCCTCTCTTCGTGATTAGCTAACTTGTCCCCGAACTGCTATCCCCCAATCTCTCCTAGTTTCCAATATTTGTCGGTTTGCTTAGAAATTTAATTTGTCCATTAATTTTGGTTTGTCTATTACCAAAGCTAATTGGCAGTTACAAACTTGTAATTTTGCTGTTCGGCGTATCTCTTAATCTAAATTGGAGTACCCAAGTTATTTAGTACTAAACTTGAATGCCTTTAGTGTTGCAGCGATTCTCGCAAGCTACTTAACGATTTATTGTGTTGTGTCTAACTTAATTATTAATTTATGGGTTAAAAGCATTTTCTTTGTATAGAAATTATAACGTCCTGTCATGTTACAGCCTCAGATCAAATTAAAAACCAAGACAGAGCGGTGTCAACATTGTAGTGAAACCGGTTTCGTAAACATGTGTGCACTTAGTGAGGTGTAGTTTTGGCATACTACACTTTATTGTTCGCAGTGCTGTCTTGCTTTTTTATTTGGTCTGAGGTTACAGCATCGAAAATTGTAAAATTTTATTGCAAGTTTAGAATTTGCTCCATCCGAAAATAGTCTACTACGATTCAAATCAAACTATGTGATAGATAGCAAGAGAGAAAGTGACCTCATCAGTCGACGTGCGTCAGTCAAACGTCGCAGTTATTAGACAAACGATATCAGAATATCAATTACGTATAAAAAGCAGTTTGCAATTTGCATTCTTATGTGCCAGATAATAGCGAAGCTATTTACATGCAAATGTTTTTTATTGACAACTTTTGATACCAGCTCCAGATTTGGACATAATTGGCATTCAAGATTTGCATTGATCAAAGTCTAAAGATATTGGAAATATTGGACCAGAATTTATCCTACTCTCATTATTTTATACATGGTGGCAGGGACATCGACGCGAAAACTGAAACTATGGATTCAGTACATGATTCTAAACCCCCTGTGTTGAAATTTTTAGTCGGTTATTTAAAAAATAAATCTGCTGTTTCATAGAAAAGTACAATACATACGCGGTCAAAATGTATGGAACAGCAGATTTTTTTTAAATAACCGACGAGAAATTTCAACACCATGTTAGAATCATGTACTGAATCCATTGTTTCAGTTTTCGCGTCGATGTCCCTGCCACCCTGTATTATAAATGTGAAAGTTTGTATGTTTCATACTCAATCACGCAAAAACGGCTGAACAGATTTGTATGAAATTTGGCACTCATATACTTTATTACCTAAATTAACACGTAGTTTATCTTTTATCTTCAAATAAATAAATAAAATTCTTTATTGGCATAAAAATGTGTACAAAGTGAAGCCCTGACTCCTGCGCTAGGTAAAAGAACCAGGAGCCAGTGTCTTCTCCCAATCAGTAAGTTCTGGATTTATGCAATATCATTGTTTGAATTTACTAGACAAACAAAAAATTATAATTTAAATAGCAAAATAGTTTACGTTCCCGTGAGATAATTTCCGACCACTGCGCGGGCGAAGTCGCTGGCAAAAGCTAGTAATAAATAATGCAATGACAATGTCAAGCTGCAGACGTTTCGTTTTGTAACAATTTTTATTTTATTTAAAATAGTGTCCGTGGAGTTCCTTGCCCGTTCTTCTCCATAGGAACCTACTACGCTTTGGAATGGGCAACTAGCTTCATATTTCTGACTGACCGACCCCTTGACATTGAAAAACAAGCGACTAATACACGATGTCCTTTCATTAAACTGTCTTAAAAAAAAAAACTGTGTTTTTTGGACTATTTGATATCATTCGCAAATATTAACACAAAACGAACGGCAAATGTGTTTTTTTAAAGGAAAAGAAACAGTTACTGGTTTTAACAATGTTAAACAATTATGAATCATAACCAAGTTTCTTAATTTTACTTTACCGAGTAATGAATGACTGTAATTAACTAATTATGTACAAATAAAATAGCTGTATCGTTCCATATCGCTTCATTTATTGTGTAATTAGTCTTATGCGCATTTAAATCTACGTCCCATATTGTGTCCATACATGGTAAACAAACTAGCATATTAATATTGTAATCGGACGTATTTCGGATATCCAAATATGGCGGCTAACCCATATCCAGCGGCATGGAAAATAAATAACTAATATTTTGGATACAAAGCATAAAATCTTTTGTGTATTATTGATTTAGTGCTTTTCAGTTCGGTTGTACTTACTTGCAAGGTCTTGGAATATTACATTCGAAATTAGAATAGGTTAAGGCGAAAGCGTCAGGGTAGCTCACGAAAATCAAATTTTCTAAAGTTTTTCGCACTTTTATGTCGGTAGTTGTATGTTCATCTAAATATGATTTGTGGCGGTATCAAATATTTATTTATAGAATTATAATCATAAAAATGATCAATACAGCTCCCTAAGTTCATAATGATATAGTTAGTTAATTATGTTGTGTTGTGTGCCTTTTTTTTCTGTGCTAAATAAATGTATTTTTTTCTTTATATGTATAAGCCTATAGAATGACTATGTCACGTAATCATGACATTTTAGGATGATTAAGGAATTTATTTGAAACAAAGAAGGAAAGAAAAATAAGTTTGTCTCAGAAACACGTGTATTAAAAAAAAGAAGATAATTACTCGAGTAGAACAATAAAACACAATAAGATTTAAATATAATCACGAGCACAAAACAACAATAGTCGGCATCTGCACGTCATGACTGACAAGAAGGCTTCCACTCAGCATGATGCTGTGCTATGGGGATCCAAAGCACGGCGCTGATTTACATGCAAATGTTTTGAATTGCTGATTCTAATGATTGTAATTCTGTAAAGCCATATTTGTAACGGTCGTGAATCATATTTTAATCAAGATAGTGACCTGCAAATTGCTTAGCGTATCCCCCTTAACGGCGAATATGTTCCAGCCCGTCCCATCCTTGATGTCCTCCCTCCGGTGGACGCCCTAAGCCGAGGTTCGTACCCCACAGGGGGTGCCCTTAGCGAGCGTTCACCTAGTTTTAATTAGCATTGTTGAATAACCCCTGGCTGGAGGTTTTAAGTGTAGTAGCTTAGAGCACCCGCAGGAAAGCCCGTTTAAGTAGTCATGATCTCAGAGGTCAACTAAGAGAGGCAATAGAAAAAAAAAAGGCGAATATGTTCGTGTATCAAGAAAGCATGCATTAGATTAGCAGTTTTAAATAATCAATTGATCAGTTAGAATGTTATCTTTTTTTGATGGATTGAAGATATCTATGTCAAAAGAAAAGATGTACCTGTTGGAGGGCGTCGATACACGTACGCAATAGCAAAAATTTGACTTAATTAGTCCATTTCATCATCCAAATATTCATACGAACTTTTCATCGGAAGTTATTTAACCTATTCACCTAATACCAAACACAACATCACATAATCTGGGGTGTTTAAAACCGTCGTGTCGTGTGTAAAGAGTCAGCTGCGTTTGTTTTTGCGAACGACCGGCAAAAGTTGGTGAAATTGACGGCCAAGAGGGAGAGATGAAAATAGAAAAGTACTACCCTTACACGTGCTTGTAAACCCGTTTTCGTGTGGGATGATTGATGTGTTCTAATAATAGATATATTTTCATGAACTCGGGTATTATCTTAATTATAATAGTCGATTGTCTGTGTTTACTTTGAGTATTTCTTACCTGCGGTTTTCTTTATATATAGAAGTTCTTGGAGAAGATTTAGTAGTGTATAAAAAGCTGGGGGGGATTTGGCTCAAAATTGCTGATAAGATCTGGGATTTTTTTATTAATATTTACGGGACTTATGTAATAACGCCACACTCGTGAACGCTTTATTATGGAATTATTATTTAGGGCAAGATAAAACCCATCAAAAGTGACTAAACAATGATTTGGAATTAGGAAAGTTTTTCTATATAGATTTTTTCTTTTATTTTAATTTGCAATCGGTCGTCAGATCATAAGCGAATTCGTTGCATGACAAGTGGCGTTGTGGTGGAGCAGCCAGTGCTGCGCCTCCCACTTATACAACGTGTAACGTTAAATGCGTAAAGCCTGTGAATAGTTTGATCAGAATAACGAGCAGAATCAATTGAACCACTTTTTAATAGGTCACATTTTTCAAAAAATCTTCATTTAAAACGTTGCCGTGTCTATTTATTAATAGGTCAAGCCATTACATGCGCAAACCCGCCAAAATAGGTAAACAAACACAAATTGTTGTCGACTAATTTAAATTTTCTCATACGCGGGATAATAATAGCTTTTATTTCAATGCAAATACGAATCTTACGAACTAAAACAGCACATAAAACCTTTACAATTTTTTTAATGATTTTTTCCTCAGAAATAGGTCAATTGAATTAAAAATCAGTTGGGGTGTCTGAGGTTTTGCGCATTTAATGTTAGACGTTGTAGAAGGTGGTTCCTCTTCAGCCTTTTTACCACCGCTGTCGGGTTTAACAGTTTAGCAACTAGTGGGTTTGGATGCAAGGTTAGGCGTGCTTTGTGTTGTCTTTTGTACCGCTCGATTTCAGAGTTTACTGATGGCATTTGTAGATAGTCGTGGATTTCTATATAGATGGCGGGGTAATAAATAGCCATATTATTATTTGGCGACGCTAGACACCTGTTTTCTAGTTTATTAATAAATAATAAAATATACAACTCTTTCTGACAACATGAACAGACGTTATGTTATGTTGCTGACACGCATCGTCGCATTGCGTTGCGTCGCCTGTTCCATTTATTTCAGCGAGTTCCTGAAATTGACGGCCAACCAATATAGAGGAAATTAAAAACATTTTGTTTGCGTCTGTCTGGTCGTTTAAAGTAAAAAAAAAAAAGCGGCCAAGTGCGAGTCGTACTCGCCCATGAAGGGTTCCGTAGCAGCAAGTAACGATAAGTTTACGATTTATGACGTATTAAAAAAAAACTACTTGCTAGATCTCGTTCAAACTAATTTTCGGTGGAAGTTTACATAGTAATGTACATTATATATTTTTTTTAGTTTTATCGTTCTCTTATTTTAGAAGTTACAGGGGGGGGGACACACATTTTACCACTTTGGAAGTGTCTCTCGCACAAACTATTCAGTTTAAAAAAAAATGATATTAGAAACCTCAATATCATTTTTGAAGACCTATCCATAGATACCCCACACGTATGGGATTGATGAAAAAAAAATTTTGAGTTTCAGTTCTAAGTATGGGGAACTCCAAAATTATTTGTTTTTTTTCTATTTTTGTGTGAAAATCTTAATGCGGTTTACAGAATACATCTACTTACCAAATTTCAACAGCATAGCTCTTATAGTTTCGGAAAAAAGTGGCTGTGACATACGGACGGACAGACAGACAGACAGACATGACGAATCTATAAGGGTTCCGTTTTTTAACGGAACCCTAAAAAAACTATTATTCTATGAATGTCGTGACTTGATGGTTCAGGTCTCGCCTGTCATGTGAGGTTGTAGATAAAATTCGGGGACCTACCAATGTGAATTCTTCAATTCATTATGTACTTTCTGAGTTTAACTAGGACGTGATTGACATTGGTGAAGGAAAACATCGTGAGGTTGTACCCTAATTGCATAACTTATTTTTGTAAATGATTATGACAAATTTGTTTCATTTTGACAGTTCAACAACATTCATTGTGTTATTTACGTTGTTGAGCAGATTTTTTTCCCAACTTATGAAGCAATGGATTAGAAAACTGTTTCAAATCGAAACAGATTGTGATTGATCGTGCATTACGCAATTAGGGTACTGGACCTACACTGATCGTCCACCGCCAGCTAAACTAAGGCCCTTTTGCGCGTTAACAGGTAACTCAGGATTAATCCAATAATTCTCTTTGGATTAACCCTGAGTTAGCTGTTAACTCCCGAGTTATTTAGCTAGCCCATGGACGCGCAAGTGGGCCTAAGTTAGTTTTGTTTAGGTCGCCAGTTTTTCACACATGTGGGTGGACGCACATTTATGAAAAACTGGCAAGCTAATCTAACTGCAAACTAACTTAGTTTAGATCGCGGTGCACGATCGCTCGGTGTGGCAAGTTTGTTCGGGTTCGCGACAAGTCAGTCGTCATCCTGAGGATGCCTCGTTGAGAGGTGAAACACTTGTCGATTTCTTACAGGGTTTTTATGGCTCTATAGGAATAGTTAAGTGGAACAGTACCCTAATTGCGTAATACAACACAATCACAATTTGTTTCGATTTGAAACAGATTGCTAATCCATTGCTTCATAAGTTGGAAAAAAAATCTGTTCAACGTAAATAACGCAATGAATGTTATTGAACTGTCAAAATGAAACAAATTAGGCAAAATTGTTTTCGAAAATAACTTACGCAATTAGGTACAGGTTACTAAATATAACAACGTCTATTGTTTTTTTTTAAAAATATTAATCGCCTATACGGTGGTGATCAATGATCATGCCTTCGATATGACAAGAGGCTTTTGCTTCAGTGGGATATATAGAAGGCTAGTATTATTGTTATTATGAATGGTCGGTCTATATCGCGTTGTTCCAGTAGTATGCCAGTTGTGTCGCCAATATTATCGTCGTTTGATAACTCGCTGTTACGCATTCTTTATCACTTACGTTTTATGTAACGTTTTGCGTCATTATATTGCTTTACGATGTTATTTATTACCACTTAATGTTAATGTCTGAGTTGATATGAAAGTGCTCTCTCTTTGCGGGGCCGTCTTTAGACCTATTGGAGGCCCTGGGCACATAAGGATCACGGGGCCCCTGTGTAGATAAGCAAAATTCTAAAATTATTTTAAAGGATAATGGTACCGATTCCCTTGTTCACAAACTAAACTAAATTTAAGTTCAGTGCTGCAAATTTTTCATTCTAATTCATTAAGAAAAGGGCAGAAGATAAATTTTAGTTTAGTCCTGTCAAATTAATCAGCGCTTGACGTAAATTGACGTAATTTTAGTGGGCATGATTTTAATCACGTCTAAACTTGTATGAGAGTGACAGGCGCTGATTAATTTGACAGGACTAAACAAAAATTTATCTTCTGTCCTTTTCTTAATGAAATAGAAAGAAAAAGATGCACTGAACTTAAATTTAGTTTAGTTTGTGAACAAGGGAATTGGCACCAATGTCCATCAGGCTCACTCTTTGTGTATGTGTGTAGGTAGGTATAGAAAAAATTATGTGCTAAAAATGATTCAATTTTCTGTCACGAAATATTAGCATTTGGTTTACCCTAGAAAAGTTTTTAGACTTAAATTCGATATTTATTCAATGTCATTGCCGCATTTGGTCCCATTTTACGTATTTTGATAGTTGGCAAATTAAATTTTTTCAATGTTCAAATTGAATGTAATTAAATTATATTAAACCAACAAAAGAAACTTATTACTAATATTTCATAAGTTTGGGGCTAGATACTTATTGTAAATCGCACTGCAACTCAATTATTTTGTCATTGAATCGAGTACTAATAATTCGTAGAATGGAATGGTAGCTGTTTAGTACCTATAGAATGATTTTTTTGAGGGTAGGCCGGGGCCCCCGTCGTCCGCGGGGCCCTGAGTCCCTACTACTTGAGTCAAAATGTGATACAGTGTAATTTGAGCATGTTTGCCTGTTCAAAGTTTGGACACATCTTCAAATCTTTGAAGCTAAAGAAAGAATGAAAAAAATGCGTTTATTGACATTACCACAGAAAAATACACCTTAAAACTATAAAAAACAGAAAACAATGATTATAATGCCAAAAGGGCCTCAGCTCAGCATAATGTCAGATGACAACACAAAGTGTCATACGCTAGAATAATAAACACAAATAGGGAATTGTCTGTCCGTTTTAATAAATAAATTAAAGGTAATATGAGATAGGATAATATAAAAAAGCTTATACTAAATCAAATTAAATGTTGTGACATACATTTGTGTGTGCGTTGTGTTGTAATTAATGAGAAACTAAAATAATTACCTAAAATCTGTGTATTACCTACATTAAAATAATGTCTGACCCTTGGGCCACTTGCAGCACAAATCACTAAATGCATTTAAGAGCGTTTATTCTGAAAGTGGGCAACGTCGCAAATAGATGTCAAATATTTCGCTGTTTTGATTAATTTGGCAATATTACTGTATGGAAATAAGAAATGCGGCTAACTAGTTCCCTAGAATATTAATAATGAATTGCAATTTTATTATAACCCTGAATTTGATGTTGTAACAATTTTAGGTGTAAAAAAAGTCTTTTGGAAAGTTTCCAAATACTTTTTTTACATCTAAAACTAAATATTCCGTATTACGATATTAATTATTGTATTTCATAATCAATATTTTAGTTTCCTAGTTAGCCACATTTCTTAAATTCCATACAGTAATATTGCTAAATTAATCAAAAGAGGTAAATATTTGACAGCTATTTACGACGTTGCCAACTTTTAGGATAAACCCTCTTGAACGCTTAACGTATTTAAGACATTACTCCGTTTCTGTCAATCGTTTGGAGATGACAGAGACAGAATGATGTCTTAAAAACGTTTAGCGTTAACTGCATTTATGGCCGATTCCTATAAATAATTTACGAACAATTAATGGTTAAAATTAAGACCTTGTATCTTTACCAATTGTGAAGTAAAGACCTCATAGCTTTGCATAGTAGACCCTCCCAAATGGAAGTAGCTGTCACAGGTAAAATTAGATTACGAATCTATTTATATGCTCAGTTTGGCAATCAAAATGCTACAATTGGTAAAAAAAAGGATTCGTTTCGTTTATAGGAACTGAGCATTAGTGTTTTGTGGTGCAAGTGCTCCTAGATATAAGGATAGCCCATTTAGTTTTGTGAATCTTTTTGGTTCGCATAATAAATGTATTTAGTTTTCCCATATTTTTAAACTTTTATAACTAAAACCTTTCGAAGTTGAGCAAACTTTGAAACTTTATACAACTAAAAACGATCCAAGAATGTTATGTTATCTTTGAACATGCTTCAAGACTAAACTAAGTTTGTATAATGTTCAAATTGTTAACTAGTTTTGAATTTAAGATGGGGTCTGTCTGATATGGCTTGATGTTAAAATGTAATGATTGAAATCATAATTAACAAAAAAAAAAAGTCAATAGACAATCAAATATAATAATCTTAAAATGGACCAACACTTTTTTAAATACAGAATTTAGTATCTGGAAACTCTAGGAAAAAGATAAATGAATATCGCTTACTTAATTAAGTTGACTTCCAGTCTAACCGGATATGACTGAATCTGAATATATGTGTTGCCGCGACATAACGCGGGAACATGTCACGGAATTGTACCTTAAAGGTACAAGTCGGTGGCCAATTTCAGGCAGCGGCAGCAGGCGACTTCTTAGAAATTCGATTCGATTTCATAGAAATACCATAGAAACTAGAGTGCCGCGGCGAGATGCCTGCTACTGCTTGCAGTCGGCTACGGACTTGTACATTTAGGTACAATTCCGTAGCCGACTGCAGACAGCAGCCAGCAGGCGATGTGTTTTCCTCAAGGCGCGACTACCGTTGCCATTCAATTATTATACAGTACATACTGATATTTTTCTACCGGACCTTTTTAGGCGACGCTTGGGTACGCCTATGGTCAGCAGTGGATGTCTTTCGGCTTTTTTTTTTGGGTGGGAAATTATTAAATATCTTCTCCCGCTCTGGGTGGAGCGGGAGGGCGTGTCAGACTCTTACTGACTAAAATCCACCCGTGTTCCTTCAGTTGCCATGTTGCCGGGGGTCACGATGTCCCTTTCGGCCTTATTCGCAACCCCGGCAGGCATCGGCCCTAGCGGACCCCGTCAATTCTGCCGACATCTCTTTGAGGCGCGCGTGGAACACAACGCGCCGTCGACCCGGGCCTGGTCCTTATCGGACGGCGAGCTACCCATTGCTCACCGTCCGCAAGCCCGCGCCTACGGTGGCCGGAAATCTGCCTGTAGGATGTCTTTCTGCTGAAATGATGATTATGATGATGACCTGTTGTTTATTCAATCAGTTGTCTAAATTTAGGATTAAACATAAGATTGTGAACGTCTTTTATTAATGATGAGTATTTATATGATTCCAGGCCCCTGGTGGCGTTATTAGACGGACGCGACTGTACGGTCGAGATGCCGATACTGAAGGACGTCGCGACAGTCGCGTTCTGCGACGCACAGTCCACCTCAGAGATTCACGAGAAGGTGCTGAACGAGGCCGTGGGCGCGCTCATGTGGCACACCATTATACTGACCAAGGAAGACCTTGAAAAGTTCAAGGCGTTAAGGATTATAGTCCGTATCGGCTCCGGCGTTGATAATATTGATGTTAAAGCGGCTGGGGAACTAGGTGAGTGTCATTTATCTTTTAAAGTAGAATTAATTATTAAAACAGGTGGAAAAACACACTCCGGCAGATCATCTGTCTGAAAGCTGGGCACGAAATACAGTGGCCAATCTAAAAATCTGTTCAATTATCAATCTCTCAATCTGGCCAATTGACTGTTGGCCCTTCCTAGACAGTGCCAGTGTGAAGACAAAATTTGAGTTAGATTGATAGGGGCCGATTTGCATTCCCAGCGTAGCGACTCGTTTTTTTAAAGAGGTTATCGAACAGGACTGCCATTTTGGACTTGAATACACAGAACAGTCTCGTCTTGGCGTGGATGCTGTAAGTGACAGCATAATTCCATATAGGTTAACATCATCATCTGCCTAGCCTTTTCCCAACTATGTTGGGGTCGGCTTCCAGTCTAACCGGATGCAGCTGAATACCAGTATTCTACATGGAGCGACTGCCTATCTGACCTCCACAACCCAGTAACTGGGTAATACGATACCCCTTGGTAAGACTGGTTGTCAGACTTTCGGGCTTCTGACGACCCGTAACGACTGTCGAAAATCCACGAATGACAGCCGGGACCAACGGCTTAGCGTGCTTTCCGAGGCACGGAGGAGTCTCGGTATGTAAAGATGGTCACCCATCCACTAACCAACCCCGGCAAGTGTAGCTTAACCTGATGGATCGACCAGTGCAGCTGTTATTACTTAGCCACGAGCTCCTCATAGGTTAACAAGTTAAAATCTGGTGGTTATTGATCAAATCTGATGACGCTGCTGGTTGCATATATTAATATAAATGTGGTGATCTGAGCAATCATAAGATTAATTTGTATTCGTTCTTGACCTATCAAACTTCAGCTAATGAGACTCGAATTTAAAAACCCTTAATAATTTTTAATGTATGACTTGTAAATGTTCCAGGCATAGCGGTATGTAATGTGCCAGGCTACGGCGTGGAAGAGGTAGCGGACACCACGATGTGTCTCATACTGAACCTGTACCGGCGGACGTACTGGCTCGCCAACATGGTGCGGGAAGGGAAAAAATTCACAGGTATACCGTCACCAATACTTGTTAAATTTTGATTGAAACCCCCAAAAAAACAGGTGTCTATAACACTACCTATTGCCAATAAACTCATTTTTCTTTATTTGTTTCCTGGGGTTTGACTCTCATCCCAGGTAATTACTTCGTGTAGGTACATTATTTACAGTCGATCAGGCTTGTTGGTATACAGGTAAAAATATTCATCTTTATACTACACTGCCAATATTAGCCTAGTGGTGTGACCGTCAGACTGCCAAGTCATAGGCCTCTGACTTTTCGGATTCATGTGCGTATCGTATAATTATCATTCTCTTCAAAAACGGTGAAGGAAAACATCGTGAGGAAACCAGCATGCCTGAGAGATATTTCTCGACGGCATGGGAAGTCAAGTTAGAGGCCCTTGGGCGGCTTTAAAACTCTGACACCAGGTTAGTCACTAACCACACCAAAAGAAGAAGAATATTAATTTTTATTGTGTGCATAATACTGCCGTCCTTACGAAAAGTGCAATAACTCGAGTTTTGCGCCGAATTGAGATAAGTACATATTCGGAATTTGCAGAACGAGATCTATTTTATTCTTTTAGACACTACGTATCTATGACGAAGCCGGTTTACCTTGTATACCATGTATAGTGTTGGAGATACAAACAAAACAAAAATAAAATCTTTACCCGCGTTTTTCTCGAAATCAGGTTTAACCTAGTTATTGCACTTTTCGTAAGGAAAAGAATAGCTTAAGGAAAGGAATAGCTTAAGGTTGATGTAAAAGAATTCAATATTTAGCACACACAACGTTGAGTAGTTGCAAGTTACCTGTCTATCTTCTATGTCTTAATCCAGGACATGAAAACAAAATTTCAGGCATTCTGAGCGCCAAAATTTAAAACCCAAATCAGTTCAGTCATTCGAGTAGCGAAAATTCAAAACTCTAAACAAAGATGGCATTGCGCTTGGCTCAGTTCTAAGTGTTATAAATAGACTTGATTGTATTTTCCCACATCCACATTTGCTGTAACTCAGTCAATCACAGATTGTTCAATTTGAAGGGTTTTGCTACCTCTCATACTAAAAACCGCTTTGTCAACAATAATGCACCAGCCCGTCCCATCCTTGATGTCCTCCCTCCGGTTGACGCCCTAAGCCGAGGTTCGTACCCCACAGGGGGTGCCCTTAGCGAGCGTTCACCTAGTTTTAATTAGCATAGTTGAATAACCCCTGGCTGGAGGTTTTTAGTAGCTTAAGGCACCCACAAGAAAGCCCGGTTAAGTAGTCATGATCTCAGAGATCAACTACAAAAAGAAACCACAAAATGCACAAGTACGCCGATTGGAATATTATTTCAAAAGCCCTCACTTTTTATTGGTAGATTGCGATGTTTTATTGCCAAATTTTTTATAAATTATATCATATCTTACTCTGAAATGAAATTCTATCTCCCATAATTTTAACTCGTGTAGTTTTTAATAGCAACACCCAAAAAAATTTGCTGTCGTTATTCATATTCACAAAATTGATGTTAACGTAATAATATGACGAGAAGTTCGCCCTTGAGATGTACTAAAACTCAGCGGTATTGTAATTAATTACTTTACTACGCTCACGACACGTGCAGGCGATAAATATAGCCATTCTTGAAGCTATTTTTAATCGTATTTACGTATTAATGGACACTGATAATGTTGTTACAATGTTTTACGCTTAACAACAGAGTTATAGTTGTTTTTAACTGCATAAAGCCTCAGACTGGCGCGGCGCGACTCTAACAAAACGATTTTCTAAGAAAACTACACGGTAGAACAATTAGGAGTCGTTCATTAATTACGTGAGGCGTTTTGGGGGGGGGGTCGAGCCGAATCTCACCCAATCTCACGTGGGGAAAGGAGGGGGGTTCTCGGCAAATATCACGTAATATTTTTCTCCGCAAGAAACAGTGTAATATTGTGAAATATGGCTAAATCCTACACAAAAACGAGAGGTGTCATGAGGACACCCGGTTGGGAACCAAGTTCCTAATTCACTGTATATTGTGTAACAGGCACAAATAAATTAACATCGTTTGAGAGTAACTAAATGAAAAAAATATGAAGGAATGGTAATAAAATACTCGCACGCACACACACGTGTGTAATACAAAGAGACAGAGAGAAAGAGATATACTAGTCTTAAATTAATAAAATAATTAATCAAATAATGATGTTAGATTTTTTAAATAAATCCAACGCAATCAAGCACAGACTAAAGTATTTACACAAAAAAATACGCTTATTGAAAAATCTCACGTGATATTAGGGTGGGGGGAAGGGGTTCGAACCAAATCTCACGACATCTTACCAAGGGGGAGTCCAAAAATCGCCTCACGTAATTAATGAACGACCCCTTCCCGGTGTTGCGCCAGTCTGCACGAAGCTTATCTCAAAAAGTTGCACTAGAAATAAAATATACATCCTGTTGCTTGAGCCCACAAGTCCTCGACCTGCTTTTTTTTTCTTTGAATTGTTTCTCACAGTTGAACCTAGGAGGTTGTCGGCTGTTTAACAGGGCCATCTTGTTGATGCCTGAATAAATTAAGGCCTCCAGTCAGGGCCATAAACTTATAATCTAATCACCTGTGGGGTACGGACCTCGGCTTAGGGCGTTGCTGGGGGAGGGCAGCAAGGGACAGGCTGGATCAGATCAATCTCATCCCCCTGCATTTATTCCCGATTTATTTGTAGTCTGCTGCACCTTACTTATAATCGTTGTGTGAAGTTACGGTGCTAGACAAGCGTGGCAAAATAGTGGTGCGGGTCCAGCGACTTCCGCACTGCATTACACATAATGCAGTGGGGAAGTCGCTGGACCCAAAAAAGAAGATGAAACTGCAACATATATTGTCCATATTGTGGTATCATCAAATCTCAATTAGAGAGTAGTCTCTAATAGAAATGAAAACTAATGGTAATAATAATATCTGTGTACATATAAAAATTGATCAGGCAGGGGCCATAGTCCTTCCATAGTTCCAGGTTACCAGTCAACTTTAGCCACCCAAACTCATAAACCAATATCTTTGTTTCTACATCCTGCAATAGTCCTACATCAACCGGGGGTTGTCCTTGGGTGCCCGTGCATAGTGCGAACGGGGATAATCGTCGGTTGGTGCCTCAACACTTAAAAATGTCTAAGGGGCCTCTGCGAGTTGGCTTCGGTCCCTCGTACGCCTTCCAAAGGTCCGGGACCCCAGGGTCCCGAGATATGTTAAAGACATTTTAAAATAATAATAATTTATTGAATCAAATAAAATGGTAGCATTTGTTTTCATTTTTGTGGCAGGCAATAAATCGTACATAGCATAGATCCTCTTATTATATTTGGGGGGGTGCTTGCTGTTCAATGATGATCCTCTAATCTCGGTAGAGCATCTGTCCTGATTTACTAGATAACTCCGACCGTCAGACCTTTGTCAAATGCTGATGTTGACGTGTTTACACTTCAGGTCCGGAGCAGGTGCGCGAGGCGGCGACCGGCTGCGCGCGCATCCGCGGCGACACGCTGGGCATCGTGGGGCTGGGCCGCATCGGCTCGGCCGTCGCGTTGCGCGCCAAGGCCTTCGGCTTCAACGTCATCTTCTACGACCCCTACCTGCCCGACGGCATCGAGAAGTCGCTCGGGCTCACCAGGGTCTACACGCTTCAGGTGAATACATACTACGTAATAGATGAAATCTACAGTAGACCAAGAATTACGTTTCTTTTCGGGTACCTGCCGTCAACTATCCAGCGGCAGCCGCATTGTTTTAAGAGGCTGAAACGTAGACTGGCAACGAAGGAATCGTCTTCAGCCTATAGCAGTCCACTGCTGGACATAGCCTTTCCAATTGCACGCCATTCAGCTCGATTCTCGACAACTCTCATCCAACTGCTACCAGCCACCCTGCGAAGATCGTCGCTCCACCTAGCTTGAGGGCGTCCTACCTTACGTTTGCCAATTCGCGGTTTCCACTCAAGAACACGTGTACCCCAACGGTCATCGGTTCTACGGCTGACATGGAATAGTGGCGCGATTTTGACCACTATTGCACTCGTGACGTGGAATTTCTAGCACAAGCACTATACAGAACAGAGGCCACTACTTCTCTTATTAAACTTTTAAAAGCACACTAGTGTTTGTAGAAGATATCCATGTAACTTTTGCGAGCTATCGTCAGCCGTAAACTCTAATAATATTGTGTATTAATGCAATGTATGTTTGTCATTTCCAGGACCTCCTATTCCAGAGTGATTGTGTATCATTGCACTGCAGCTTAAACGAACACAATCACCACCTCATCAACGAGTTCACTATCAAACAGATGCGCCCAGGTGAACACCGTTCATTTATTTATTATACCTTTGTTATTATTGAGCAGCCCAGGGGTATCCACCCCGACTAACGAGTTGACTCTTGCTCTCAAAACGGTGAAGGAAAACATCGTGAGGAAACTGGCATGTCTTGCAAAATGGCATCTACCAACCCGTACTGGGCCTGCATGGTGGATTTCAGCCCATTCCCTCTCACAGAGAGGAGGCCTGTATCCCAGCAGTGGGAACATAGGCTGATTATGCTATAATAGAACAGTTACGAAATCTAATAGATAAGTATGGAAAAAAGACCCAAAATAAGTTGGGATATGGACAAGATAATGATGAATGATGCTGATTATAGAAAAGTTAGTAATTGACAATTAAAGTAAGAAAAATTATTTATTGAGACTCGGATCACAAACTAAATATACTCATAAAAACATTTAAAAAAAACAAAGTAAAATTAAAATAAAAACAGAAAGGAAGAAGCAAGTAAGGATTCTGATTTCTGAAAAGATATCTGCTGTAAAAGTTCGAAAATGCCTTATTCCGCAATATAAATGTAATGCAGCCCATTCATATGGCCTGACCAAGATTATGTCTGGACTTTAAGAGACTGCGACCTCTGAGTTTGTTTCGGCCTTTCTTCTCAGAGTAGTCAGATAGGAAACGCCGAAGTCATGTAGCTTATTTTTAATATTTTTTTATATGACGTGTAAAAGTGATTCCGATATCCTATTTACAGAATAAACAATTTCATTTCCCATCAAAATCTAATAAAAAAGTATAAAACTAATTACTTTAGTGCTTTTTAATCATATTATAACACATCTTTCAAGAAAATGTCTAATTACATGTGTTAATCATGTTAGGCAACTTGTAGCTGTCATTTTTGAATGTTGTACACGAAAATGTTGATACTTAATTATATCTGCGTGACTGCGTGTTCAACTGTTTTGAGCGTAATTGTTGTAAAGAATGTTCAATTCAATCTTCACTCTCAGTTAGTGTGATAATAAACTTTCTTACTGTCAATAATTATTTTAGACATAAAAGCCGAGTAATCTTGTTTTTGTTGCAAAATCTTAAAAAAAGACATGATTTTCGAATAAAAAATGAATGAAGCGAAAATGTTCCAATTACGTGACTTTCTTATATTTGGAAAGAAAAAGATCCAATAAATCATATACTAAAGTTCCATTTTGATTGTATGCGTGACTTTTTCATAATATTAATGCTTATTAACATTTCAACAAACTTTTGGAGGTCACTGTATTTTCTCGATCAAAAAAAAAATCATTGATCTGTTGCGCGTTGCGATCGTTTTACGTGAAAGACGTCCAAAGGAGGTCAAAGAAAGCCAAAGCAACAAACACGCTCGTTTAAGAATAAGAGAGAGAATAAGGTCGTGTGTTCCGTTGCAGGCGCGTTCCTGGTGAACACGGCGCGCGGCGGCCTCGTGGACGACGAGGGGCTCGCGGCCGCGCTCAAGCAGGGCCGCATCCGCGCCGCCGCACTCGACGTGCACGAGAACGAGCCCTTCAACGTGTTCCAGGTACGTCACACCGTGCCTATTCAACTGCTTCAATCAATCTGCCCAGCCTTTTCTCAAATATGTTGAGTTCTGCTTCCAGCTTAACTAGATTTAGCTGAATACCAGTATTATTTGAAGCTTACTTCACCAATTTTTCACGATGCGATTTTTTAAGAATAGTCCTACAGGTTTATTTGCGTCATAAGTTCGACACATACAGGATGGGGTGAAATTGTTTAATATTAATGTAAATTTGTAAAATATGGTGTACATTTTTCATAACATAACACAACATCACGCCTTGTTTCCCTGAAGCGTTGGGCAAAGATGTCTCTGTAGCAGGTACACCCACATTTCGTCAGTTATATTTAAGTTCCATATAATAGGGGGCGAGCCTATTGCCATTAACTGGGCACAAATTCAGACCCCGGGCTGCTACTGAGAAATTTCAGATAGAAAAACCCAATATATATATGTCACGGCTAAAACCCGAAGTGCGGCTACAACTAGGTGCGGCCGGTAGCAGTTGGTTAAATTTAGTTGTAGCAAATGAAAATGGTTGAAGGTTAGGTTAGGTTAGAACTGTGACCACATAACACACCGCACGAGCCGAGCGAGCGAAGCGAGCGGTGCCGCGGCAGCGGCCGGCGAGTGCCAGGGTCCATTTAGGCAAGTTTAACTAACTGCTACCGACCGCACCTAGTTTTAGCCGGCTAAATCTAGGTGTAGCCGCACTTCGGGTTTTAGCCGTAACATATATATTTCGTAATAAAAAAATAAATCTACCAGAGATGTTATGGGAGATTCTTTTACTTTTACACATTTGGCGAACGAGACATATATCTATGTTAAAAAATTGTGGTATGTGATAGCTAAATATGCGGTGTTTCGAATCCTTAATGTTGGACTATTTACGCCATAAGCTGTATATACCTTGTGTTAGTGTTAGTTAGTGGATATTTTATATTAAGAGACATTCATTGGCATGTTCGTGGCAGGGCCCGCTGAAGGACGCGCCGAACGTGCTGTGCACGCCCCACGCGGCGTTCTACTCGGACGCGTCGGCGCAGGAGCTGCGCGAGATGGCCGCGTCCGAGATCCGGCGCGCCATCGTGGGCCGCATCCCCGACTGCCTGCGCAACTGCGTCAACAAGGACTACTTCCTGGGCGGCGCCGGCGTCATGCAGGGCGCGCCGCTGGCCGCGCCGGCCGCGCCGCCCGCGCCCTACCCCGAGGGCATCAACGGCGGGTACTACGCCGCCGCGCAGGCCGCGCACTCCACCACGGCCGTGCACGACGCGCCCGCGCCCGCGCCCGCGCCCGCCTCGCACGCGCCCGCGCCGCACGCGCCGCACACGCCGCACACGCCGCACGCGCCGCAGCCGCCCATCTCCCTGGTCAGTGCCAGCGGTAATGCGAGCTGATACTATCTGCCTGACACCCACCCCTACCTGTCCCACACCGCCCAATACAACCACGCATGCATCCGACAACTAAACGACGCCGTCACACGCTCATCCTCGCGTCGTATTCCTCAATACTGAGGGTCGTGATTCCCACGACACATGCTAAATGATCACAAAAACGTGACCTAAGTAGCTCAATATTATCAACTCCTACATTATCCAATCCTATAGCTAGTGCATGCTTTATTTTAATATTTTTTTACTGTATAATATAATCATCTGTTAGTAACTATACACAACGACACAAGATCGTTGACAAATTTTTTGATTGACATTAAATACCGTCACCTGCGTCTGCCAAATAATTCAAAAAGCCCCTTTATTTTAGTTTATACTTTCATTGAAATTGCTTGGTATTTAAGATCATCGAGTAACGGGTATCTCCCCTGTGTTGCAGCCAATCAACACGTCGGATCCGGCCAACCATCAGTTGAACAAGCAGGAGAGCTCCGACGTCCATTAGGCGACGAGGATGCGCTACGTTACAGTACCGTCATCACGCCGAGCGACTAAACAAACATACAAACAAACAATAGTTTTATTGATTCCATCGCAATTATGTCATAAGTACCTATGTCGTAAGCCAACGAGTGATATAATATGTAGTCGCGGCGTTTGCATAGAGGCGACACAACGCTTTATATTATAAAATAGTAAATTAGTGAGTCTTAGTGCGTCGGCGTCGGTACGATCCGCGGCGAGTGAGCCTGTCTGTCCTCTTCCATTTTGTTTTATAGTGTAATACGTTCCTATCGCGGGGTCAAGGACAAATGGAGTGTGTACGTAACGACAAGACTTCTTTCCTCCTGGCACCTCACTAAATAGCCGAATTTGATAATAGGGAAAACCATCAGGATTGGCACTCCATTTGTTTTCTGCTCCTTGATTTTCATAGTCGATTTCATGTTAACTGACAATAAAAATTACGATGGAAAAGATTTCGACACTATCAGAGTGTCTGAATATGAAAGCACCGGTGATAAAACGAAACTTTTGAAGTATACAGTGAGTCGGGACACCTCCATTCTCGAAAATGTTTTATATACGTCTGATAAATGAGACAAATAATATAATTAGTGCATACGGCTTGTGTGTGAATGTACACAGTTTTATTTCAGTGTGATTATGAGATTCCTTGTGAAACGCACGCCCGTCTCGATGCAAACGTCGCGCGATATGAGCGAATAGTTGATTCTGTGTTTGTATTTGGTAAGTTGGGACAGCTATATATAGATACTGTTATGGTAAAATGCGTGTTTTGATCGCGGGCCGAAGCGTGTATGTTCAGAGTGTACTTGTACGTGTAAATAATGCGATAACATGTCAGAACTCTACTCCACACAGTCGAGCATCGCGGCGTTCGTGCGGGGAGGTGAGGCAGAGTATTAACTGTCTTAAATCTGCCAATGACAAAGGCGATGACCCACTGTTTGGAGTAGATATTTTCACCGTGTCAATAGTTAATGGTTCCATATTCGAATTGCGAAACCATAGCGAACGAAAATAAATAAAATATAGATGGTTTACGTGTCTATGAACATGCTTTGCCCTCGTCATATTTTTAGCACGGAGTTCGAGGCAGAATTTGGAACCAGCTTTTTATAATGGAAAGTTTTTGCTCAAGCGTGATTAAATACGTCGTGTGTATTCAATGGTCAGTCAGTCGATTGATAAGTTATATTTGCATATTAAACTTGTAAAGTAGAATCAGAGGTTTACAGGAACATTTACTACGGTAGAGCAAATAGTAAGTTGTGAAAACTTATGGAATATACAGCTACTTGAATAAGGCTCGCTTCTTCGCTTGTCCTGATCTTGTCAATGACAGAATAGCTTGTAATGCTGAGCTAAAATGTACAAATCGAAGAAACGCTAATGTTGTATGCAAATTAAATTGTCAGTCTCAACCGTAGCCTCGGAAGAGTGGCCGCACAGTTAGATATTATCGCGTTATTCAGACGTACGTACGTACGTGTGTGTGTTGTATCAAAGCGCTGGAGTATACTGTGTACTAACATACTTTCGATGCATGGTCCCAGCTGGTCTGTAAGCATTTGATCGCATTTGTTTGTACCCACACCGGCCCGGCCCGGCCCGAGCGCATGCATGCGAACTGTTATTTTTAAGTAATCAACAAAAGGACTGTAGAATTCTATCATCACACTTTATTAACGAGAAAAACGGATGTCTTCGTGTTTCTTTTTTTTTTTTACTTTGAAAATGTACAAAATCATCCTTCATTTGAATATTTTTTTTAAATAGAGTTTAAGTGACGAATTTGTACATGAAAGAACACCATGATATAAAATTTAGAACCGAAACGCAATAGAGGGGCTTCGCCCTGCCGAGCACCCGTTTGACAATCGTGAGAATTGGTATTTAAAAATTAGTATTTACTTACAGTTTAGTTTAATGACAAAAACAATGTGTATATTTTATGAGAAAGTGAAAAGTTCTTAAATAAAACTATTGTTTTCGGATTAATTACCTGAGTGTTTTATTTATTATCAAACAAATGTCAACCTCGTCCATCTTCAGTTCTGATTGACCACTACATTACAACAAATTACTAATACATAATAAAACTATTGAGATATATCTCGACCACTGCTTTCTATACTTATCTAGCACATTTTTTAGTTAGAAAAAGGTCTACTATATTAAAATATAATTGCATTATATTTCACATTTGCAACTTTCAAAACATAAGTTTTACAAATATAACATTTCATGCAGTAATGAGATCATTAGTACAAATTGGCACGTATATTATTCCTAATAAATAAATCAACACTTCAGGGTTATAGTAATTATTATTACTAATGCAAAAACGTTAGTAATGGTAGATAGTAAAACTCTTTAGAAAATTTAAAGGACATTTTTTTTGCTGCCCTTTCAGTTATTTTTACCTCCTTACCTTTAAGTAGCCATAGTACTATTTGTATGAGGGGTTGTGCACTAGATCCGATCTTTGTCCGTCCGAATTTAGAACATTCCCAATTCGGATTTGGATCGGACGTAGTGCGAAACCGCTCTAAAACGAGAATAAAATTAACTGATTTTGGCAGTGATGCAAAATCAGAAATACAAAATTAAGAAAGGACTACAGTGCGTTCATTAAAACTTGACCCTTGACGCGATTAGTAGTACTGTTCTGTCAGTCGCCATTTTGAAAGCTTGACAAGCAATGGTGCCAACATGACGGCAAGGGACGAGTTATAGTGAACGGTCTGTATAAAAAACTGAAGAAATATTTGATTTGTCAGTTTGTAGGTCCAAAAGCTACAAGGTTATTTTGGCGCCTGATCAAAATCGGAAGTAACGTCGCCATCTTGTTTCAATACAATTTCTGTGACACAATTTCACAAATGTTTACCAACAACCCTGTCAACATCATTCAAACACCAACATATCCTTGCAGCATTCTATTCTATTTTTATTAAATTGCAAGCAAAGCCGATGTCGACTAAACGCAAATGTCTAAAGTGCATTGGGAAAACCCTTGCAGCATAGACAGTGCGTTCATTTTAACTTTACCCGTGACGCGATTGGTAGCACTGTTCTGTCAGTCGCCATTTTGAACTCAGTGTTGAAACTAAGTTTGACAAGCAATGGTGCCAACATGATGGCAAGGGACAAGTTATAATGAACGGTCTAGTTTACCCCCAAGTTGCTAATCAGTCTGCTGTTAAATCATATTGTGAGCTATTGTGATTGGTTGACAAAAACAACCACACTTCTGCAACCTGGGGTAACTATGATCAAAAACGTAGCTAAAAGACTAAGAGCAAGATTCACAGACACACACTATTTTGCTCAATAAGCGTTTTATACAGATAATTATGAACTTTCTTATTCAAATAATGTTTCTATTCGTTTAAACGAACGTGAGCGTTTCATAAGAATATGAATATACATTAAAATGTTGCAAATAACGTTATTGTGACTTAGTAAATGCAAAGTGTCTTTGATTCTTGCCCTTACAGCTAACAGCTCACCCTCGATTACAAATCATGTGAACTAGATTCACAATCTTCAACAAATAACAATAAAATCCACATAATCTTAGTCGTTACTGTATTTTCTGCGAGCATGGTGTGCATGGCGTGACCACCTTGAGTCTTCTCGTTTCCTCCGCGTCCAACGCTCGCTTCATTTCATAGTATCTCTGTTTGAACGAATGCAGGTCATTGGTGACTCGGTCCAGTTCCATGCGCTGGTCGTTCACTTGGTTTTCACGCATGTTTAGTTCTGAAAGACAGAAGTACCTTGTAATCATGGTTATCGGTAATTTCATCACCATTATTTGCCTGGCCTTTTCCAACTATATTGTGGTCAGCTTCCAGTCTAATTAAATACCAGTATTTTATAATTTCATGGAGCGACTGCCTATCTGACCTCTACAAACCAGTAACTGGGTAACACAATACTCCTTGGTTATACTGGTCAGGCGGTGTCTTGGGTCGGGCTTGAGACTACCCGTAACGATATCGGTGATTGATTTATTCTTTAGTGTCCTGTTGGCAATTGGATAGCTGGCTTGCAAATATTTGTGTCGATTATTATGGAAGTTACGACATTATTTCTTTTATATTAATGAAGCTAACTAATTCTAGAAGGGGTAAAACAAGTAAACAATACCTTTATCGTATCATATCAATTGAATAGGTTTTGACCTGTCTTTTTTTTTTATTCCAAAAACCAAACCAAACGTTTATTTTCCGCTCAACATTTAGACCTTGGAAATTTTGACGATGTGTCGCGCTGGTACGCTAGTTCCTTAGATTGTTAGATTTTTTTATTAATTTGGCAACTATAAATTGGATATAAAATCACATACCGGCAATTAAACACTTCATCTTGGTGGTCCTTTGTGTCAATGCACGTTGCGTACGAGTTAGCGTGGTCTGCAGAACAAAACGTACGAAAAAAAATTAGTAGAGTATACAGGGCTATTTGTTATATTTTAAAATGCATGAAATAAAAATATAAAATGTCAAATGTCTCAAAAATGTTGACATTGCACTTAAAAAAAAACAACGACCTCCAAAAAAAACACTACAAAGTGAAAAATAACTTTTTTCGGAAGTCGGTGTCTTGGGTTTTGTATTTTCGTTTTTTGCCACCGACTTCCGAAATTAATTTTTCACTTTGTAGTGTTTTTTTTGGAGGTCGGTTTTTTTTTTGTAAAATGTTTTTATTTTTCACTTTTTAGTTGTGGTACCTACCCCGCACACATTCGAATACCACTATCTGCTACCAATGACAGAAACTTAACATATCATCTACATACTAAGTGGGAAAAAAATACGTATTTTGTAGCTAACTCAAAAACTATCCAAGCAAAGTTAATAAAATTTATATGGGACCAATTCGAGAGCACACCCTTTCAAACAAAAAAAGAATTTTCAAAATCGGTCCACAATTGACGGAGAAATCGGTGGACATACATAAAAAAAAAAAACATACGCGACGAACATTTAACCTCCTCCTTTTTGGAAGTCGGTTAAAAAGGGGACATTTGGTTGTAAATGAGCTCTCCTACATCCATGGGTCGCCTATAACCCTGTATAAAAAGCCAGTATTGGCAAGTTCTCATAATCATTCATAAATTACTCTTCTGAAATTTTGGGTAGTGTCATGTGGTTTTGAAACTTACTGACTGTGCAATCGACAACAAAAGTCGATTAACAATTTAGTTTTATTATTGAAGAAAAAACGAGCGAACCTTACAGAAGTCGCATAACTATGATACATCTGATATTTTGGCTGACAATATCAACCTCTCGGAAAATTGGTTGGTTGGTGCCATCTGACGGCCAACTCTAGCACCACGCGCGCTCATTGGTCAAATCAAATAGCGCGCGCTTCCCCGGCTTCCTGTTACACACTTCCGTCCCTTTTCACGAAATCACACCCACAGATTGCAAGAAAGCGAGAGGATGTGAGATGTTACACATCTAAAGATTAAAAGAAACAGAACCGAAACACACTTATGAAATGCTAGACTTTCATTGGTGACCATTGAAAATATCCTATAAAATAATATACCTATACTCCGTTTGAAATAAGATTAGACATTTAACTAAACCCTTTTTACAGTCCGTTCAACCGATTTTGACTTTTATTGCGTTGGTGGCATGACAAATAGCAGCTGCAGTAAACAGTTGGTTTGTAACCATTTTTTTTGCTTTTAATGCCGTCCTTATGCCTACGCAATAGAAGTCAAAATCGGTTGAACGGACTGTAAAAAAGGTTTGTTTAAATGTCTAATCTTATTTCAAACGGAGTATAGAAAATATGTAGCTACATGTACTGTTACATCATAATAAATTGAAAATCACCTGTATCTCAGGACTGGGCTGCAACGCCAGCATGTCTTTGACGGCGGTGTACAGGTTACGAGTTTCTTTCAACTGGCGATCCTTTAGGACAATCATCTCGCTCTGAGCCAGCACTTTTCTGTAAAAGTAAGTGTATAGATTTTCTATTTTTTTAATGTCCCTCGGTAAAATTCGTGTTTCGTCAGTTGTCCGATTTCTATCAGTTGCCCTTTGCACTTGGTGCAGACCGGACGCTCTCAATTGATTTGGAAGTATACAGTGTGAGTCTTCATAATGTGCACATATCGAAATGAGGGAGTCTATGCTTAATTTTATCGACGGAAAAAATGGTAATTTTTTTTTTAGTTTAAAAAAAAAAAAAAATTTTACAAAAAAATTTTTTTAAAAAAAATTTTTTTTTGCTCTCTTTTTATTATTATCTTATTTATAAATTTTACAATTAAAAATTGAAGAAAAAAATACAGATTTTTACTAAAAAAACATGTTTATTTTCAATTGAGGGTAGTTTTTTCTCAATTTTAATTTTATGTGGACGGCTACTTACTTTCAATCATTATGGAGTTTGTTTCATCGCGATAGCTGATTCAGTTTAAAAGTTACACAGTTTTGTTACAATTTTTTTTTTAATTTCATAAAAAGTATAAAAAACAATATTTAGATTTTTTAAATATTTTTTCTGTCGTTAAAATTAAGCATAGATTTCCTCATTTCGATATGTGCACATTATGAAGACTCACACTGTAGAGTTGTTAATACTCTGTAATTTATTTTAAAAATGGGAGGAAAGCTGCTAAAGTCGCAGGATAGGAAAATAGTTTTATTTAAATCTCTATATAGCGCCGGCCAGCCTCAGCCGCGGGCGGCGAGCGTTAAAACCATCTGCGACGATAAGGTCGCGTGGGAACGCCGGAGCCGTGACAGAAACCATGCCTGCTGCATATTGCATGCTCGCTTGAATGCTGCATGCATGGTGTACGCTTGTTTGCATGTTTGAAAAATATAACGTCAGTAAATTCTGTATTGATTTTTCGGAATTTTCAGTATTTTATTTGGTCGTTTCTTTATTTGTATTCGCATATAAGTTGTCGGAAAACTAGTATTTATAGCAGTGAATTTCATATTTTGAGTATGCACATATTTTAATTTTTTTCCGGGGCGTTTATTACCCATTATTTATTACTAGCTTTTGCCAGCGGCTTCGCCCGCGTGATAAGTTTATAAATTATACCCTATGTTGTAAGAATTTTTTAAATCGGTTTAGTAGTAGTTTTTGAGTTTATTCATGACAAACAACCATACACAACATTAAATCTTTTCTCTTTATAATATTAGTTTAGATTTTACAACAGCCTCCTGAACACTATTACACAATTGAAAAACCTTAGCAGAAGATCAAAGGTGAAACAATGCGGTCCATGTGTGTCCTGACCACAGAGAACGGAGACGCCTCGGCGGACGCTACTAGAGGCGGCATTGTCCAGACTTACAATACAAACCTAGCGTGTCACTCATAGAAATATTATATCCACGGTGTCACCGGTTACTCACACTATGCGAGACTTATTATTTATAGGAATTGACGCCTTTGAATGGCGGTTCGTGACATAAGTTGTGCGCTCAACTCACTTTCGGGGTGCCAAGAATTTTATTAGTAAAAATCGCAAAAACCGTTTATTCAAACTAGTCTGAGAATCAGCACTTTTTGAACATCTAAATTATATAATGCGAGTCTTTATAATGTGCACATATCGAAATGATCCCAATCTATGCTTAATTTTATCGACAAAAAAATATTTAAAAAAATATTTTTATATTTTTTTATGTTATTTTAAAAAAAAATAGCAGAACGGTGTACTTAACTTTTAAACTAAATGATCTATCGCGATGAAACAAATTCCATAATGATTGGAAGTAATTAGGCGTCCTCATACAATGAAAATTGTGGAAAAAAAGCAACCCTAAATTGAAAATAAACACGTATTTTTAGCAAGAATCTGTTAATATATTTATTTTTCCATCGATAAAATTAAGCATAGATTCCCTCATTTCGATATGTGTACATTATAAAGACTTACTCTGTATATAAGTCAGACCCCTAAAACGCCCACTCTTCACCACTTCCTAGTGCTTTAGCTGAGCAGAAGAAGTGGCGCAACAAACTGTCCAGCAGCACAGCTGTCTGTTCAGTTAGAACAGCAGCACGATTAGCTTGACCACAACAGAAACGGGTTTTGTCGACGGAAGAATAAGACAAAATGACCGATAAACAATCACAATCTGTATTTTTGTCTATTCTTCCGTCGACAACACTCATTTAAATGTTTGTCATGCTATGCATGCTGGTAGGTCAGTATTGCCTATCTCTAGAGATCGGCTATTCCGTGCTCTGTGGTCTGTTCGGAGTCCTGCACTTTTTGTAACATTACGACATTCTTAAACAAAACTTAAGATAGGTATTACATTGATCGATTGTTGCAATTACTCTTAATTATACTTCATTCTTTGGTAAACCAACCTAATCTGTTTACCTTTTTGGACTTCATTCAATGACTTTATTAAATTACTTTTATTCGTGTCAATGATTGTTTATGGTTGTCTAACAGATAATAAATGTCGTCACGCTATTGTTTTAAATTAATTTAACCGTGGTTTTTAAACCAAGGGCATGTGCGATCGATCGATCATTTAGTTTTAATAATTGTCTTGCCAAGTTTGGGGGTAGTGCTAATTTTATACTTTTTACGAGTCTGTACCTATTATTATTATTATTTAACGGACAATGAACAGCAGTGTATAACTCATAAACTGCTGTTATTGGTGTGAAATGCAATTAATTTTATTGTTTTTGAACCATTGTTGGATGACAATAATATATTTATACACCGTGAAATTTTAACCACAGTTTTGCTAGAACAAACTTTATTCAGAACATGGTCTACTACCATTTTACAGCATCCAATAAATAAAAAAAAACATAAATTGGTTTTTGAAAAAACACAAAAAGACAACGTTTAAAATGTCAAGATTATCTACTGCTTTCTAAATTTCGTTTATGAAGGTACATTTCCCTGTAGACAATGCTGTGTCCCGTGCGTGGTGTCTGTGTTGTAGGGAGTAACGATAATCTTGACATTTTAAACTTTGTCTTTTTGTGTTTTTTCAAAAACCAATTTATGTTTTTTTTTATTGGATGCTGTAGAATGGTAGTAGACCATGGTCTGAACAACGTTTGTTCTAGCAAAACTGTGATTCAAATTTCACGGTGTATAATATGCAGTCATTTAGAGTGACCTAATCACAGGAGATCTTTATACTTATTCTAATGAAATTTAATCGAAAGCAGATATCGACTAAATTGACTGATCACTGCGATATTGATTGTTAAGACTCGTCAGGACGCGTGACAAGTCTCCATCAATCCGATGTGGCGTTCTAGCATCTGCTCATTAATAAAAATTGTCCTCAAATTAATTTGTTTTTGAATTGCGTTGAAACATGAATGTTTTTTTTAAAAACAATTACAAATATAATTGTCTAATGACGTAAGACCGCTGAAGATCAAATGGTGTGAAGGGCAATTTTTTTACTCAGTACCCCTTGATGATCCCTTTGTGCCTACCTTTTCTTTACAAAGTCATGTCTCTAAAGTCTAATCAAATCCTTGATGACTTATATGACAAATATTATTTATTATAATTATAATTTATATAAGTGATTGATGTTAGTTATCGAATTTATGTTAATTAGGTCGATAAATTTGGTTACAAAAGTCATTAAAATGTTTGAAATAGTAGCGCAAACTGAACTTAGTCGTTTTTTAAAAAAGATATTAATCGCTGTCCCCGGCGAATAAAATAGTAATCGTAAAAACAAAATTTTACAGGAAAAATAAAAAACAGTTTTTGTGAAAATCTTATTAACTACATACTGAAAAAAATCATATATACTACAAATCTTATTAATATACATAGCGGAATTGTTCAACTGTCAAAAGAAAAGTGATTTTTTACATTAATTACAATACACCTTAAGGCTCCGTGCTGCCGCACCGCAAGAAATCACAGATTTTGATCAATTTTGTTTATTCGTTGTGAGAAAGGGGACGAGAATTTAAACAAAATTATTTGTGATTTGAAAAGTCCAATTTTTCGTCTTGTACATAGGGGAAAGGGATTTTTGAAATAAATTAAGGATTCGTGGGAAATCACTAAAATTCGCAACATGTTTTCCAAAAAATGACGCGAGACTGACGTTTGATCGTTTCGTTAGAAGAAACTGCTTTTGATGTTGAAAATTAAAAAATATCATCAACATCATTATATGGTCTACTTGTACATAGGGGAACCACTTTTTTCAACTTTCATACAAAATATAGCAGAAAAAAAATGTTGAAATAACGTAACTTTCTCAAAACTTCAAGCCAAATAAATATTTTTTTCTAATACTTAGAAACACTTTTAAGAAATTTTAAAAATTATATATTAATTTTAAGTTAATTGTTTAATAGAATCTAAATTTTATTTTATAAATAAACAATTACTTCATTACGTAAATAAATGGCAAAGTGAACTATATAAACGATCGCGGAAAATCTATTCCGTCAGTAGCGAACGGGCCTTCCCAGCGTGAGGACGAATCACTTTGCGTCGCAGCACGCACCCACGCACGTACGTGTCCGATGTTAACATATTCCAGAAATTGTACGTCGACTACCACATTTTGATCCGCATTTTATTTTAAAGTACTTTGCTTGTTTTTGAAGAACATTAAAATTTTGCATGCCTGGCAATAAATAAAATACCGGTGTACGTGTGTTCGTAATTCTTCTTATCCTAAACGGCTTGACTGATTTAGATGTTTTTTTTTTAATTCTTTTTGTGTAACTTGGATGGTTCATAACTATAGTTGGACTCGCGTGGCGCTGTTGTCGCAGGACAACATCTGCCTGCTGGGTTCACTAGTTATATTTTGACTTTAGATTTCATAGTTTTTGAGTGATTTTTGGTAGGGGAAAAAGTTATGGGTTCGCGTCACCGATATGCCCGCGCCCATATGCTGTTGTAGCAATAAGTGAAGTATTTTTGGAACGAAGTTTCTTTAACGCTACTGAAGACTACTTTAAGTCAAAATAAAGATCCAAGATGGCGGCTGCGAACATTTAAAAATATTTCGTCATGGGTATCGTTTTCATAGTTTTCGAGGATGCTAAAGCTGATAGTGAGGTCAAAATATAAATCCAAGATGGCGGCTGTGACAATATTCAGATTTTTCGTCATGGGTGTCTTTTTCATAGTTTTTGAGGATTCTAAAGCAGATTTTGATGTCAAAACGTAAATATAAGATGGCGGATGCGAAAATTTTCACATTTCTTCATAACATCACGCCATCAATTTCAAAGTGTTGGGCCCTTTGAAATTGATGGCGTGATGTTATGAAGAAATCTCATTTCCGCAACTTTTTCGCGCAAGTGGGTTCGCGCAAGTGTCTTTCGCGAAAATGTCTTTCGCGCAAGTGTCTCAGATCCCTTTATGGATACTGGTGCCAATTCTCTTGTCACAAATTAATGCCTCAAAACTAGACTAAAAATCACCAAAGTTTCGTTCATTCCTGTCAAACGATGATTTCCCATCGTGAAATAATTATAGAATATATTTTATTTTGACAGCACTAAGATGGTAATATGGTGCCGATTCTCTTGTATACCGAACTAAACTTACTAAACTATCACTAAAATTCCTTACTTTTGGCTATGAAAATCTTGAAGCTATTCTGCAACAAAATTTTTCTAAATTTAAATATATTTTGACACACTAAAATTATATTTGACAATCGCTAGTCCACGTGGTACTTGTTTGCCCTACCCCGTGAATTTTTTTTAGAGCTGGAGGCGCACAGGGGGCAGCCTTGACGTTTTATATAGAATTTTTACTTTTTGTAAGGAAAATAAGAAAAAATATTACCTACATGTAGAGTGTCAGGGGTTTAAAGGTTTTATAAAGGGGATCGAAATTCTCATTATTTTTGCGATTGGACGCACCATTTTCGAGATATATGCAAAAGAAAAAAAAAAAGATACAGTACTGTTTTTTGCACCTGAAGCGAGGTGTTGGTGTGAATTTTAGTTCAAGATAACTAATTTTATTCCGCACCTTTTTAATCGCGATTAAAAATAGTCAGATTTAGTTAGACATGGTGCCGATTCTCTTGTCACAAATGCCTCTAAACTACACTAAAAATCACCAAAATTTTGTTTTATTCCTGTCAAACGACGATTTCCCATTCTGAAATAGACTAAAGTGACACAACTTAACTAGATTTTAGTTTGACAGCACTAAGATGGAACTGAGATTTTCATTTAGTGAAAATAGCAATTTTGCTATTCTGAATTTGACGTTTTTCACTTAAAATTTAGATTTTCTAACCGAATCTGACTATTTTTCGCGATTAAAAACGTGTGGAATAAAATTGATTGTCACGAACTTTAAATTCACACCAACACCTCGATTTCATATGCAAAAACAGTACTGAATCTTTTTTTTTCTTTTGCTTATATCTCGAAAACGGTGTGTCCAATCGCAAAAATAATGAAAATTTCGACTCCCTTTATAAAACTCTTAAACCCCTTTTACTCTACATGTAAGTAATATTTTTTCTTATTTTCCATACAAAAAGTGAAAAGTTCCATATAAAACACGTCGAGCGTGCGCGCCTCCGGCTCTAAAAAGATTCACATGGTTAGGTATCACGTGTGGAATCGCGATTGTCAAATTTGATTTAGATGTGTCAAAAATTTTCTTAAACTTAGAGAATTTATTTTGCATAATTGTGCCGATTCCCTTGTTCACAAATTAAACTAAATTGAAGTGCATCTTTTTCTTTCTATTTCATTAAGAAAAGGACAGAAGATAAATTTTAGTTTAGTCCTGTCAAATTAATCAGCGCTTGACGTTAATTGACGTAATTTTAGTCGGCAAGTTTTTAATCACGTCTAAACTTGTATGGAGAGTGATAGGCGGTGATTAATTTGACAGGACTAAACTAAAATTTATCTTCTGTCCTTTTCTTAATGAAATTGTAAGAAAAAGATGCACTGAACTTAAATTTAGTTTAGTTTGTGATCAAGGGAATCGGCACCAATAGCTTTGAGATTCTCATAGTCAAAAGTAAGAAATTTGAGTGATAGTTTAGTTAGTTTAGTTTGATGTATAAGAGAATCGGCACCAATCAAAATTTTAGGTGAAAAAAGTCAAATTCAGAATAGTGAATTTTTCATTTTCACTAAATTAATAACTCATTCAGTTGCAAAAACTGTACTTTATCTTTTTTCTGATCTTTTGCTTATATCTCGAAAATTGTGTCTTATCGCAAAAATAATGAAAATTTCGACCCCCTTTATGAAAGCCATAAACCCATAAAACTCAACATGTAGGTAATAATTTTTCATGTTTTCCATACAAAAAGTATAAAATTCCATATAAAACAGAATTGTTATAAATATACTAAACGAATATATTAGGTGTGTGAATATGACTCCGCCCCTTTTTGTCAAAATAAAACACATTTGTTCGCTTACAAAATTAAAAATCGCTTCAAACGCATTAGTTGTCGTCGGTAAACTTCTCCATTAATAGTTTCAGAGGGTTTGAGCATCTTCAAATTTTTTTGGTGGTTTTCCATGTTCTTTATCCTCAGTACTAAAATCGTTATTTTGAAATCGTCGAAACCATTCCTTGCAAGTTGTATTAGACGGAGCATGCTCACCATAAATCTCCACAAGCAAACGATAAGTTTCCGCTGCAGTTTTCTTCGCAATAAAATAATGTAATAACACTTCCCGCAAATGACGTTTATTTGGAATAAAAACCGACATTTTCGAAAAGGTGAAAACAATTGTTGCTTACACTTCAACCAAATATCATAAAATGCGTTAGATAGCTGACATTCAGTACTATCGAATACAAGTATGGTCATTTATTAGTACACGTAAACAATACTAAAAACGACATCTGTTGAGAAAGGGCGGAGTCATATTCACACACCTAATACACAAACATTCCAGACTTATTTCATAAGCGTACCTACGTAACTTAACAAAATACCGTCTATAGGATCAAAACTGTTTAAGCGATCACTACGCTCGATGTTTAGGCGTGTGTGCGTGAACGGTGCACACAAACATAGCATCGCAAGAATTTACCTAAACTCTGTCGAGTGAATTCACAGCCAGGAGCCTTAAAATCTCGTAACTTCTGAAATAACCGTAGGAAATGAATGAAAAAAATTGACAGAGTGTAATCGGACCTCTAAATATCGAATATGCAATAACCTTAAAACTATCGTAATAGCACATTACCGTTTTATTCGCTGGGGACAGCGATATTTGTTTACTTGTTTGGAAATTGAATCACGAACGCAGTACCTATACATAAAATTTACGAAATTGCTAGAGTGGCAAATTGATAAAGCATTGACGTCACTGTTGGGAGTGGCCTACTACCGATAAATGATTGTTAAAGGGTCAGGCTGCTTATGTGTGTCAAGCCAACGAAATTAATAGTCAAGTCAGGAAAATCGACTTATCCGTATATTATTTATAGATTTATCCGTATATTCAAATTACAAACTCATTCTTTGATCGTTTTATAAAATGGATAGCCATTTCATCCTTACTAATATTATAGATGTGAAAGTGAGTTTGTTTGTTTGTGCCAAATTTGGATGAAATTTGGCACATGGGTAGACCATGACCTGGAGAAGGACATAGGATACTTTTTATCCCGACATTCCAACTAAATCAAGACTTATGCGGGTGAAACCGCGGGGCGCAGCTAGTGAAACTATAAACATATTCTGTAATAAAATGTGAACACAGAAAATTTACGAAGGGTGTAAATTACACCCACGAATGCTTACGATACAGGAGGAAGTCATAGTGTGGGAGGCAACGTTTAAAGAAAATGCAACGACTAATTTTAAAATTAATAACACAAAAATATCCGTTCGGAATTCCCACAAAACATTTACTAATGACAATTACGTATGCGTTATTAATAGAACAGTTTTCCTTAATAAAGTTTGTTAACTTATTTGCTTGTGGTTGCTTACTGAGTAATCTGATTAATTACTGTTTGACATTAGCACGACGTACAGAAGATTTCGGTAAAAAATCAAGGTAATGGCACAGATAAATACAGATAGTTCACTCCGCAAAATCGTTTAAATAAAAAGAGACTTGCTACGACAAAATAAAGTACAATTCAGGTGGCACAGCGCTAATTACCTACAGATAAATTCACCTAGAAGTTGCCTCTCTTTCTATCGCGTATCTCTTTATTTTATTTCATCATTTCAGCCGAAAGCCGTCCACTGCTGAACATAGCCCTCCCCCAAGCACCTCCACTTCGACCGATTCTGTGCTTTCCGCATCCAGCGGATTCCTGCAGCCTTCACAAGGTTGTCGGTCCATCTTGTGGGAAGCCTTCCAACGCTACGTCTTCCGGTACGCGGTCGCCACTCCAGAACCTTTCGGCCCCATCGGGCATCCGTTCTGCGAGCAATGTGCCCTGCCCATTGCCACTTAAGTTTGGCAATTCTTCGGGCTATGTCGGTTACCTTGGTTCTCCTGCGGATCTCCTCATTTCTGATTCGATCACGTAGGAAAACTCCAAGCATAGCCCTCTCCATTGCCCTTATTTTATTTGTTTATAGTTAATTAAAACGATACAACACCAATTACATAAAAAATTAACATGGAAACAATTATAACGTTGACAATAATTTAATTTTAAACTAACACGGAACAGTGCACTCCCTAGCATACTTTCTCTCACAGAACAGCAGACATATCTGCATAATTTTACTCCATTCATCCGCAAACACATCACATTCAGGGTTAGCAGTCAGAAGGGCATTTAGCATCTTTAGGGTACGACAGACTGGGGATTCGGCTTTGGCTACAGTTTTGCATGACAGTTGCGCAAACAGTTTGTGTCGGCGGCTCTGACGGTGTCCAATGTATTTGTCGGGCACAAATAATCGGCAGAAAAGGCCATGGAGCTCTGGACAGTCGATACGTCTCCGTAAGATCTTACAGGCTACCGTGAGCTGATCAAGACCTCTTCTCACCTCATCAAGTTAAAGCTTAACGTCCCTAAAAGATAGTTGGTAGGGTACATGTACGGAAAGAAATGGTATATCCTTTGGAAGAGGCATCTTAGGAATGTTTTCTGAACCTTTTCTAGCATCAGTGTTTGGGTCGCGGTATAGGGGTGCCAAACACAGGCACTGGACTCAAGTTTGCTTCAAACCAGAGCAGTGTACAACAGCTTAATAACATTTGAATTGTGAAAGTCACGAGCATTTCTTAAAATAAATCCCAAGCGCCTGAAAGATTCCCTCGCGAGGGCAGAAACGTGATCTCTAAAAGGTAAATCTCTAATACGTTACGCTCACTGAATTAGCCCGACAAGACGGGCCTGCCGCGAACTTGTAACTTCATAGGTACCTAAAATGCGGAGTGCACCTTCTGAATTATTCATCTGTGGTTATGGTGTGGTTACGTATTACTGGTGACGTACAACGTGGTCAATAGATTGTGCCAAATTCCTACGGATATTCCAATATTTTGTTGATCTTCTATTATAAACATAACTAGGTAAGTATAACAGTTCCGTGTCTGACTAACCGTTTGTATAATTAACAGACAACATAAGTACAGAACCCGTACGATATGAGTGGGTAATTTTCACGAAATCGCGAAATTCGGCTATCTTAAAATGACAATTTTTTTTAAAATTATTTGATATTAATTTTATGTGAATTTGATAGTAATCATGTTACTAGAATTTAATTATGTGGTGGTCCCAAAAATTATCGCATTTTATAAAAGTTATGAGGACATGAAAAAAGATCAAAGTGAGGGAATGACAATTAAGGTGAGGGAATGATTATTACAGAGAAGTCATGAAGCTTTTAAATAAAATTAGTCTTCTTTCAATTAAATCTTTTATTAAATGACATTTTGTTCTTAAACAATAAGTAAGATCAATGAGTAATATCAGCAAATCACAAAATTATTGCAGCACTTTGGCATAACTCTAATTTAAACTTATTTTTATTTATTATTTTTAACAACAGAAAAACTTCTTATTTCAAAATTTTGTCTCATAGATAACATGAATGTTTAGTATCAAAATCAACAAAACAAAATCTCTAACTTAACTGGCTTTCTTCCAAACAAAAAATACTTCTTATTTAGTAGACTACTATTTAAGAGTGAAATTACCTACTTTAAATTTTTTAATCTTAAACGATTCAGTCTCGAAGTTACAATTAAAGTCTTAGGCTGGACTCACACATTCTGAATATTCAGAGTCGGAATTGATATTATTAATTAAGAAAGCCCGGAATTGCATACAATTTAATTATGCTCCACACACATTCTGATTTTTTCAGATTATGATTTTTTCTAAATTGTATGTAATTCCGATTAATAATATCAATTCAGACTCTGAATTCAGAGAGGAATTCAAAATGTTTGAGTCCAGCCTTATTCAGATATTTTAGACTAGTTTATGTCTTTTATAAAATAACAACTCTTACTGATTAATTTTGGAGGCTCAATCTTCTTCAGAATGTCATGCCAGGCATATAACTGTTCATCTCTGATTTTAGGCCATCTCCAAAATTTTGTTCTTTTCATACACTTTACTAACGCGCCTTCCTCAGAAACTGATATTATTTCCCCTGGGTAAACATTTTCGTCCCATTTGATAAGTACATAATCACCAATATTATAAGTGATATTACTGTCCGTACAAATAACATCATTTGACGATGGTCCATCATCATAAGATTTGTTTCGTGTTTTTATTTTAAAGGACTTTGGTTTTTCAATGCAACGTTTTGAAGATTTGTAATATCCCATGTGAAAATGTTTACACTTTTCTGCGCATTCACAACATGAAAGACTTCTAAATTCCAAGACATCATTACTGAAGACAAATTGACGAATTTTCTGGGTTCCACGAAATGCAGCAATGATGGTTGACTGTTTGACTAAGTCTTCTATTTTCTATTTGACTTGACCTTTTTCTTTTTTTTAGATATTTAATTCTTTCTTTTTCGCGAAGTATTTCAAGTGTTATAGGATCAGCTTTCATTTTTTCCCTGCGCTTTCGGTCATATTCTTGCTTTTTTGATTTAGCTTCTTCTTTGTTTATCTTCTTTTTTCTTGTCATTTTTTAACCTACAACAATATTGCAGCAATAAATTCAAGAGCTCCTAAAAGTAAAAAATAAAAAAAGCCAATTAGCCCAGCCAAAAATCATTCCCTCATATATCATCATTCCCTCACCATACATTTTTATGAGGGAATGATGGTGAGGGAATGACGAAATAAAGAATAACCGTAAAGGACTCGTGACATAACCTTACTTTAAAAACGATTTTTCTACTTAAGGGAATTACTCCCAAAAGCCATCTTATCTGTGCAACTTATAATCAGTTAAAGTACTTACCTTTGTTTTTTTTTAATGTGAGGAAATGACGATCAAAAATTTAATTTAACCATAAAATTAATAAAAAAAATTTGCAGCGCACACCCGAACACAGTCACAGAAAATTCGCCATTTTGATAAATTGACGTTAGTGCCAACTTTCAAAAACTAATGATAGCGTTCGTATTTTATTTAAAATGCGTTCATAATTCAACTGCCAGTAATAATGTGAGGGAATGATTTATTTTTGTGAGACACATATAAATATACAAATTTTTAACGAGTTTTTTACTTTATAACGCTAATTTTGGTTTTTCCCATAAATTTATTATATTTTTAAACAATCCAACCTACTTAAATATGATCCGAATGATTCTTGTACTTTTTTGATAAATAAAAGTAAGCAAAATTGGTACTTGGGACACAGTGAGGGAATGATGTTAGGAACATTATGGTTATGCATTTTTATTTATTTATTTATACGGCTCTAAAATTTTATGTGAAACTTTTAGGTATAGTTATGTGGATTATATAGAAATATTAGTAACATCCATTTCTTTGTTGGATTTTTATATAAACTCCAAGGACAAGAATTTCGGCATTTCGTGAAAATTACCCGAGTATACCTATGAATCATCGAGCATTAGAAATATAATGTCACACAATGTCACACACATACTTGTGTGATTTGTGTGTCCTTATACACAAATCACACAAAGTCGATTTTTTCCTAAACGATTACCGCCCAGCATCCTAATTGCGTAACACACTTTCAATCACAATCTGAATGATTTTGAAGGATATTGCTAATCCATTGCTATTCAAAGTCAAATAATTTATTTCAATTAGGCACAAAAAGGAACTTTTGAACTCCAAAATTTACAAAAACTAGAATTGATTCTAGTCGCACCTTCGAAAAGGTAGTTTTCGTATGGAGAAGAATGGGCAAGAAACTCCACCGTTACTCTTTTAAAATGTTTTACAATAGTTTGTATACATTAATTATATAATTATATGTGAAGACGATGCACCTGGAATAAGATTACTATACCACAATAGGTAAAAATAATTAACAATGAAGCAACGACAGAAAAAAATATTATGTAACGGATACATGGTGTTCACATATTTACAAGTATTGTAAAAGTAGGTACCTATACGATATTCCTAAAAAAAATACCAGTAATACTAATAAGTCAGTGTGTGAGTTTAAGTAATCACAGAATGTAAAATAAATGTTATAATAATTAATTATACAATTAAATTAGCAACCAGTTTGATTTTGTCTAGAATCTAAATTGTCCTATGGAGCTAGACCAGCATGCTTCCAAGCATTCTTATCTAGGATATAATCCTCTAATTTGTAATAATTATGCTTGTTTACAAAGAGTACTTTTTTAATCTGAGTTTTAAATTTTCTTTCTGTTAATTTTAATATTTTGTTCTTGAGTTGTTGAGCAGACAAATTTTTCGAACATTCTTATGTTCGAATAATTTGTCTGCTCAACAACGTAAATAACGCTTAGAGTAGGTATATATCTAAGAAATAACGAAATGAATATTGTTGAACCGTCAAAATGAAAGTGTGTTACGCCGCAATTACCCAGCTGATACTGAACTGTTCCAAAACCTATCCGGTGAAAACGTAAACAGATAGATCTGAAACTTCCCGTGGATGCCATTTCGTAGAACCACTTAAAAAAACCGGCCAAGTGCGTGTCGGACCACGCACAATGAAGGGTTCCGTAGTTGGGATGAATTTATCCCAAAAACAAACTTAACTTTGTAGTTGTAGTCGATACGGAATGTATGGGAAAACATGTTTTTGCAACTGCAAAGTTAAGTTGGTTGATTATTACTCGTTAACTTTTAGAGCCTACTTAGCTGTGATAGTTTTCCTTTTAATTTCGTTATATAAACTACTGTTGTGATTTTTTTCACACACCCAAAACCAACCATTTAGCCGGCAGGGGGGGGGACACTTGACTCTAACAAAAATTAGCACTTTAAAGCTTAATATTTCGCAAACGAATCCCTGAATCCAAAAATGGTTTTCACAAACTCACAATATTTTTAAAGGACCTTTCTAATGATATCCCTCACCATGGGGTAAAAAAATAAAAAAATAAACATCACCACTTTACGTGTATGAGAGATACCCTAAAAAAAAATGTTTTTCATAATTTTGTTTTACCACTTTGTCGGCGTAATTAATATGTATACCCATGCCAAATTACAGCTTTTTAGTACTGAGGGTCTTGGAGCTAGACCGCGGACAGACAGACAGACAGACAGACAGATAGATAGACAGACAGACGGACATGATAAATGATAAATGATTTTATTTCTGTAAGTAGGTTTGTACAAACACTTTTACACGTCAATCATATTTTAAAAACTAGATGAGGTCGGCGTTTCCTATCTGACTACTCTGAGAAGAAAGGCCGAAACAAACTCAGAGGTCACAGTCTCTTTTAAAGTCCAGACATAATCTTGGTCAGATCATGTGAAGGCCATGTGGATTGGTGTCTGAAGTGGTCTTTAGAGGAAAGCATCACACAGATTGAGAGGGTCTGTCCAGTCAGTGCACGCATTTGTCATTTATCGTGTAGCTCAACTCAGAATTTAAGGAGCTCAACGATTTGACGAACAATACCAAAAAAAGGACATTTGTGTAGGCCACATAAATTACTCAAACTGTCAGACCATGATTAAAACTAACTGAGAAAAAATTAAAAACAAAACAAAAAGGAATGACCCATATAGTCTTCACATTCACAATAATTAAAATAATATAATACTTTAAAAGTAAATATTCATGTCATTGTATATATAAAAATCATTAATGTCAATGTGTATATAATAAAATAAAAAAACCCAGAAATAATCTTGGTCAGAGCATTTCATATGAGGACCATGTAGATTTGTGTCTGAAATGATCTTTTGAGGAAAGAACCATACAGATTGACCATACATGACGAAACTATAAGGGTTCCTTGTTTACTACGGAACCCTAAAAAGGGCTTTGATTTCATTGTTTGAATACTTAAACCTTCCACTTAAAAAAATTTGAAAAAATTTAATACTTAAACCCAAAACTCTAATTTTAAATCTGTAAATTTTTTAACCTCAATAAAAATTTGGTCGGTGATTTTTCAATTACAATTTAATCATGTCATTCAAATAATTATTGCTGGAAAAAATATTGAGATACTAGCAGACGTCACGCGATTTCACCCGCGTAGTTCCCGTTCCCGTGAGAGTACGGGGATAAAATATAGCCTATGTTACTCGCTGATAATGTAGGTATCCATTGCTGAAAGAATTTTTCAAATCGGTCCAGTAGTTTTTAAGTTTATTCGTTACATACAAAAATACAAATCTTTCCTCTTTATAATATTAGTATAGATAAAGTTCAAACCTTCTAAATACAAACGAATCTGTTACTACTTTACTAGTAAGTTTCCTTCAGTGATTGCGTAAGAATTTAATCTGAACTGGGTTTGTTACTTTAATCAGACACTTTTGGAACAGATATTACTTACTTCAACGAACACAAAGCTACTTACTTCTGCGTCAGTCTGAGTTTCTGCGTGAGGCGCACGCTCTCCGGGTCGGTGCCCTGCAGCTTGCGCCAGCGGTGCACGTTCAGAGGAGTCTCCAGCGCCTCCTCGAGGGCCCTCACTCGAAGGCGCTCCCGGCCTAACTCGCGTTCTAGGTTGAATACCTGAGGAGAGAGGAAGAAGAAGTCTAAATAAGGGTGTCGATGGTAGAAAACCTGCAACCTAAGTGCGTTTGTACTCTCGAATAAATAGCAAACCGAATTTGAGGTCAAAGATGTTAATCAATCAGCCTAGCCTTTTCCCAACTATGTTGGGGTCGGCTTCCAGTCTAACTGGATGCAGCTGAATACCAGTATTTTACATGGAGCGACTACCTATCTGACCTCCACAACCCAATAACTGGGTAATACGATACCCCTTGGTAAGACTAGTTGTCAGACTTTCGGGCTTCTGACGACCCGTAACGACTGTCAAAGATCCACAAATGACAGCCGGGACCAACAGCTTAACGTGGTTTCTGAGGCACGGAGGAGTCTCGATATGTAAAGATCGTTACCCTACCACGGACCAACCCCAGCAAGCGTAGCTTAACCTGATTGATCGACCCGTGCGGCTGTTATTACTTAGCCACAAGCTCTTCTAGGAGATCAAGATGTTAATAATGTAACCAAATTATTTTTAAAAATAATCAGCTATCTAGAGCTAGACTATCAAACAGAGTGGGTATTACTCAACTGTGAACTGAATTATTAAAGTAGTAATTCATCATCAGCCTATAGCAGTCCACTGCTGGACATAGGCCTCTCCAATTGCACGCCATTCAGCTCGATTTTCGGCAACTCTCATCCAGCTGCTACCAGCCACCCTTCGAAGATCGTCACTCCACCTAGCCTGAGGGCGTCCTACCTTACGTTTGCCAATTCGCGGTGTCCACTCAAGAACACGTATACCCCAACGATCATCGGTTCTACGGCTGATATGGCCGGCCCACTGCCACTTCAGCTTGCTAATTCTGTGAGCTATGTTGATAACTTTTGTTCTCTGCCGGATCACTTCGTTCCAGATTCGATCCCTCAGAGAGACTCCAAGCATAGCCCGCTCCATGGCTCGCTGAGCAACCTTAAATTTAAGGACCAGCCGTACCGTGAGTGTCCACGTTTCGGCTCCGTAAGTCATAACAGGCAGGTCGCACTGATTGAAGACCTTCGTCTTTAGGCTCTGTGGAATACGCGACGAGAAGACTCGACGAAGTTTCCCAAACGCTGCCCAGCCCAGCTGAATTCTTCTGTTAGCCTCCCTCTCAAAGTTGATCTTACCAAACTACAGAGTTTGCCCGAGGTAAACGTATTCTCGAACAACCTCGAGAGCACCGCCATTGACAGCAATCGGCCCCGGAGTGACGTGTTCGTTGAACATAACCTGGGTTTTGTCCAAGTTCATCCGGAGACCAATGCGTACAGAAGAATTAACTAGGCCGTCCAGCATCTGCTGCAAGTCATGCAGCGATTCGGCCAGTATGACGATGTCATCTGCAAATCTCAAGTGTGAGATGTATTCGCCGTTGATGTTAATGCCACGCCCTTCCCAGTTCAGCGTCTTAAACACATCCTCCAATGCGTTAGAGAACAATTTCGGGGATATGACATCCCCTTGTCTCACCCCTCGACGCAGGGGGATATGTTCAGTACGCTGATCCTGAATTTGGACGGTCATTGTCGCGTTTTCATACAGACATCTCAGGACTTGGATGTATCGCCAGTCGACTTGGCATCGCTGCAGAGACTCCAAAACAGACCAGGTCTCGACAGAGTCAAAAGCCTTCTCATAGTCCACAAACGCAAGACACAGTGGCCGATTATACTCATCGGACTTCTGTATAATTTGCCGCACTGTGTGAATGTGGTCTATGGTGCTGTATCCTCCTCGAAACCCAGCCTGCTCCGGTGGCTGAAACTCGTCGAGTCTTCTCGCTAGACGATTCGTAACGACTCTTGAAAACAACTTATATACGTGGCGAAAGAGCGAAATGGGTCTGTTATTCTTTAAAAGAATCTTGTCACCCTTCTTAAAGAAGAGAACGACCACACTCTCTCGCCACGTTTCTGGAGTTCTCCCAGAGAACAGGACAGAGTTGAAAAGCTCCCGAAGCTCTTTCAGTACAGGACTTCTTCCAGCTTTCAGGAGCTCGGTTGTTATCCCGTCCTCACCAGGGGCTTTTCCATTTTTAAGCTGTTTAAGAGCCGCCTCGATTTCGTCTTGGCTGACTTCTGGCAGTAATTAAATGGATGAATATCTGTTCAAAGATTTATCGACTGATTCAAATCCAAGAAATACGGTGGTTGCCTAGGTAAAAAAAAAACTATTTAGTCCGTCTTTCAGATAAGAAAAAAATATTAGACACGTATTTTTTGTTTTATCATATTAATTAAAAATAACTTAGAAAACACGCATTAAAGTTGGAGAGTGGGGGCTCGCTACTTCACAACGCAGTATTAAATCTAGCAAGGCGTGACGTCATGCCACATTTTAACTCAATGTATCGCCGTAATCTTTTGATTATGTAAAAAAAAAAATACGTGTTCAATTTTTTTTAATAATCTACAAAACGGACAAAAAAGAAATTGGACACAGGGCTATTATTGTGTGATAGCGTAGCAAAAATCACAACTTACTTCGAGTCTCAAATCAGTCATGTTCTCAATTCCTTTGGAGAGTAAGTTCTTCTCCTTGCGCAGTCGAATGATCTCCAGTCGCAGGAGTCTGATGTCTTCCACACGCTGTTCGTACTGGCGCTCACCTTTGAAGATATAGGAATTTGGATTTACCGATATTCATTTTGGTTCAAGGGGTTTAGGAATAAGTAGATAGGTACAGACCATCCTTAAGCACAGTATACTGGCTGATTTTTTTACCGTCTCTAAATTTTTACAGGATGTTCTACCCATGGATATAAACAACTTTCACTATAGGAGTAACTTTGAAATCACGAAAAAAAATCTGCTGTTTCATACATTTTGGTCAAGTAGGTATTAAACTTTTGTATAAACAGCAGATTTCTATTTCGTGATTTCAGAGTTGCTCCCATAGTGAAAGTTGTTTATATTCATGGGTAAAACACCCTGTAAAAATTTAGAGATGGTAAAAAAAATTACTCAGTATAGATGGGCTTAGACAGGAAATTTTTCAAAAAAAAAAAGGTGATCATGGGTCTACCTACAACGCGTCTAGTTTCTTTAGATACAGTATTTATATTTTCTTAATGTCCCTTGGGTATCATCGCATTTCCGAATACAAACGAATGCTAATTTCCATGTCCATCAATTATTACATTTATCGTGTATAATAATTTGAAGTCAGAACTGAGTACTTTATTGTTGTTTTGTTTTGATTTCCGTGTGAACTTTATAGAGCTGTAAAACTATTTTCATATCTGTCGTGCCTGCGACTTTAGCGGCTTTCCTCCCATTTTTAAAATAAATTACATTAAGTTAAAAGAGTATTAACAACTCTATACAACGTGTAAAGTTAAATGCACAAAACCTGAAAATAGTTTGATCAGAATAACGAGCAGAATCAATCGAACCACTTTTTAATATAGGTTACATTTTCAAAAAATCTTCGTTAAAAAACGTTGCCGTGTCTTTTTATTAATAGGTCAAGCCATCACATGCGCAAACCCGCTAAAATAGATAAACAAACACAAATTGTTGTCGACCAATTTTTTTTTTCTTACGCGGGATAATAATAGCTTTTACTCAAAAATGCATGTAATGTGGTCATTATTTTGACAACCTTGTTTGAGCAAAGTCGACCTTGCCGTTCTGTTTCAAGGAGCGGCCGGCAAAGTTTTGCTGGTCGCTCTAACAGGCCGGCAAAACATTGCCGGCCGCTATTTTGACGTTTCAACGTTTTACAAAATCAAATGCAAAAAGATTTTATTTAAAACACAGCTGTTTGTATTTATAGAGATAGGTACAAAAGATTTTATTCCATATTTGGCTGTATAGTTCCAACTACCATTGTTAAAAAAAAAACAAAGAATAACATAAAAACTTTTTACAAAAAAAAAACAACCGACCTCCAAAAAAAAAACACTACAAAGTGAAAAATAACTTTAATTTCGGTAGTCGGTGTCTTGGGTTTTGTATTTTCGTTTTTTGCCACCGACTTCCGAAATTAAAGTTATTTTTCACTTTGTAGTGTTTTTTTTTTGGAGGTCGGTTGTTTTTTTTTGTAAAAAGTTTTTATTTTTCACTTTTTAGTTGTGGTACCTACCCCACACACATTCGAATACCACTACCTGCTACCAGTGACAGAAACAAATCATATCATCTACATACTAAGTGGGAAAAAAATACGTATTTTGTAGCTAACTCAAAAACTATCCAACCAAAGTTAATAAAATTTATATGGGACCAATTCGAGAGCACACCCTTTCAAACAAAAAAAGAATTTTCAAAATCGGTCTACAATTGACGGAGAAATCGGTGGACATACATAAAAAAAAAAAAAAAAAACAAACATACGCGACGAACATATAACCTCCTCCTTTTTGGAAGTCGGTTAAAAAGTGCGGTTCAGCGAAAATTTTATTTTTATTTAGTGACTTTTTTGCTAAAAACGAGCTCTCAAAGCGAAAATTCTTCCGATTCAATGTGTTTAACACCGCCAATTTCTAGTTAATTAATATATATTTTATTGAAATTACTTGCTGGTTTTATTTAGATATTAGGTACTTGCATTTTTGAGTAAAGCACTATACAAGCCTTGGCCCACTATGACTGTTTCGCTGGTCACGCTATGATTGCCTCGAGCTAGCCTAGCTACGCTCTAGGCCTTCCAGCTTGGCCATCATTGTAGCCCTTGCTGTCCTCGCTGTAAAGGCATAATTTTTTAAATGATTTTTTCTCTCTGAAATAGGTCAATTGAATAAAAAATCTGTTGGGGTATCAGAGGTTTTGCGCATTTAACGTTAGACGTTGTATACTTCCAAGTCGATTGAGAGCATCCGGTCTGCAGCAAGTGCAAAGGGCAACTGATAGAAATTCGACGACTGACGAAACACGAAGTTTGCCGAGGGACATTAAGAAAATAGAAATACTGAACTTAATTTGTTTTTGACATTTTTTATTTATTTATCTGGAAACATATTGTCCAGTGTCTATTGACTTTCCAAACGCTGACACAGGTCTTTAGCTGGTCTCAGGTTCACTCATTAAGAAGCTCTTATCTTCCATGATCTTGCCTACCCAAGAATCAGCCTCATTAGAAAGCAAAAAGAAAGAAAATACGTTTAATTGCGGTAAACATGACGCAAAGAAAAATATAAAAAAACACGTAAATAACAAATTGGGGGAAAATATTCGTCACATCCACGCAAAACGGCCATCGCTCAGCATAAATGCTGCGACCCCATGCGAGACAGAGCCCCAGCGCTGATTTTCAGCAACAGCCAGCGCTGACGTGATGACGTCAACCGGTGCAGCATATAACGAAATAACAAATCAAAAATAAAATAAATACAATACTTAGTTCTAAATGTTTACACAAATATAATATTTAAAATGGCAACATTTCGTTCTGTCGGCGACTCACACGCCGCAGACTTATTGCAATCTGTGCGCGTCAGTGTTGCCAACCTGTACGATAATTATGGGGGCGTACGATAATTTGGCCTATGGTACGATGTACTATAATGAATGTCTAACGTACGATAATTTTGTGATTTGCTAAAAAAATATTCAGTTCCATTATCAAAACATATTTGTTATACGCAAAAAATGCCAATGTCTATTGTCAAGTGTGTCAATAACAATAAGTAAGTATCTCTCTCGTTTTCCCTCTTTAGTTTTTTATTTTATTTAAAAACACAAAAATTTCAACTAATAGCTATGAATAAGCATGTTTAAGGTTTGTGCCGAGCTAGCACCACTATTGGTGAAACTTGGCATATGCTTCCCCTTTGACTCTAGTATAAAATTCAATTAATTCTAGTATAATATTTTGATAGCAATTTGCTATAGATATTGAGATATTGAGTATTGAGTATTTAATTTGAATTTAGGGTTTTTATTTTTGATTTCTCTTTTGTACGATAATTTTGACATGGGAACTCGATAATTTGAACTTTTGGAGTTGGCAACACTGGTGCGCGTAGCTGTCATAAAACGATTTGCTTGACGGCTTGACGTTTTGACATATTGGTTACTGGTACTGGTTACGTAATAATTATAACATATATATGATATGATTACAATATATCATTCACTCACCTCTCTGCAGCGTGACTTCCAGTATCCGTATCTTCTCGTACAGCAACGAGACCTCGTCGTTCCTCCTCACCAGCTGCGCCCCCACTACGTCGCGCTCGTTCATCAGCCCTTCCAGCTCTTTCATCAGCTTGGCGCGGGCTGAGTCGCCTTCCTAAAAATTAATGATGGTTTATAGATGATTGTCTTAAGAGACCAAAAATTGGATCATTTAAAAAGGTGTTTTTCAACGTGTGGGTCGTGACGCCTCTTGGGGGTCGGGGGGCCTCAGTAAAAGAAAAAAAAATTAAAAATATATTTTTAAACTTTGTTTTGTTGCTTTTGATAATTCCAGCAGATTTTCTTTTAGATTGGTTCCGAAACTTGCCTCATCTATAGCTAGCATTTCAAAAATAATTACTCTACTGGTACTCGTAATTACCCTAAAATATACTTAGGATTTCATTAGGAGGCAAGTGATCGCTTTTCCGTGGAGGCGTTTGGCGATGTAATATGTCTGTTAATATAATAATTAGCCGATATGTAATATTATAAAAATGTACGTATTTGATATGTATTATAATCAAATATAGATAATAAACAGTGGAGGGTAGGGGGTCGCGAAAAAAATTTTCGTACTAAGGGGGTCGCGTTATGCAAAAGGTTGAAAAACACTGAGTTAGTTTGTAATAGTTTATTGAGCAGTGATAGCCTAGTGGTGTGACCGTCGGGACTGCCAAGTCATAGGTCTCGAGTCCGAACCTAAGGCACGCACCTCTGAGTTTTCGGATTTATGTGCGTATTGTATAATTATTATCACTTGCTTCAAAAACGGTGAAGGAAAACATCGTGAGGAAACCGGCATGCCTGAGAGATTTCTCGACGGCATGTGAAGCCAAGTCAGAGGCCCATGGGCAGCTTTAAAACTCTGACACCAGTACCCTAATTGCGTAACTTATTTTCGTAAACAATTTCGCGAAATTTGTTTCATTTTGACATTTCAACAACATTCATTGCGTTATTTACGTTGTTGAACAGATTTTTTTTCCAACTTATGAAGCAATGGATTAGAAATCTGTTTCAAATCGAAACAAATTGTGATTGTGTTGTATTACGCAATTAGGGTACAAGTTAGGCACTAACCATTCGAGAAAAAGAAGATAGTTTATTTATCGTCCAACATTTTGTGTCTTGAAGTGAAAATTCGAAATGATTAGTCTACCTACTTTATTCATTTAGGTCCACTTGCGCGTTCATGGGTTATCCTAAATAACTCAGGGTTAAAAAAAATATTTATTGCGCTACCAAGAGTTAGTTAAACCTAGAGTTAAGAACGCGGCGACGCATGAATTGTCCATACAAACGTAATACCTAAATCATTTGCAATTTGGGCATATGTCCACCATATTATGTTGTTATTCGGATTTAGACAGTGTTTATCTAGGCTCCTCAAAGTTCACTCATCAAATGACATGTCTTCATATTGTTTTTTCTGTGTTATAAACAACAATATTTATAATATTGTTTCTGCAGAAGCATAGCTTATATTATCGAGTTACAAATTATGGAAAAAAAAAAATAATGGAAAAATATTAAGTTTTCATTCATCATTTTTGGTATTACGGAACACATACAAATTTATCATAAATTTTCGAAAGCTAGTAGTGCTATCGCGTCAAGCAATAATTGTCAATATGTGCGTGGTAGTATTGCTCACTGTAGGTGTATATCGCTCCGACAGGCACTCACACTAGCGCAACGTGCTTGGATATGAATTTTGCAAACATCTCGATTTGTAGTTGCCAGCCGTGTTCGCAGGCCTCTTAAAGGACTTGTCACACTGGAGGCGTTCTTCGTCTTGCGGTCCAGTCAATTCAAACGCTGCCCGCACCCTAAGGCTAGGCAGATTTAACAAACAATTTCACTAACCTGCACGATCCTATTAAGCCTCGCCTCTTCTTGCCTCAAGGCGGTGATGTCCGCGCGTGCCTCGGACAGCTTGACGAGGCCCGCCTGTATCTCCATGCGCAGCTGTTCGTTCTTCTTGTTGCACTTGGCGAGGACGCCCTCGCAGGTTTTGAGCCCTGTCTCCTTGCCGCTTATGTCTTCTTTTAGCTGTTCTATTTGATATGCTAACATCTGTGGTAGAAGTAAAAATTTGTGTTACCGTACCTCAAAAGGAAAAAACGGAACTCTTATAAGATCATTTCGTTATCCATCTGTCAGTCTGTCGAGACCCCTTTTTCTCAGGAACGCGTGGAGGTATTAAGTTGATATAAACATCAAATACGTAGGACTACGGTCCCTTAGAGCACAAAAAAAAAAAATCAAGCTTCTAAGTCGACGCAATAAAAAAAAATGGGGTGTCAGTTTTCTGTATTTGTGTGTACTCCACTTATGAGTCAAAGTTGCTCGAAATAAATGTATTTTATTTATTTGATCCTTTAGCTATCGAGTGGTGTAATTAAATTTTGGATGATCTACATCCAAAATTTAATTAAAAAATTTAAAAAATTTTGGATGTAGATGATAGATACGTAGCTGCAGCATCACACTGTATCTCCCGATTTAGTAATCATCAGTTTTTAGAACTACCTCCCATTAGGAAGCAAATTTAAAGATGTATTCACGTCAAAACACGGCGAATAAATTCTCTAAATTATGGTGAGAACCTCATCAAAATCTGTTGCGGAGTTTAGAAGAATAACGCGAACACACACACACACACTCCAAAAGAACTATTTTTAAATTAAATTATTTTTAGAAGAGCTGTTTACAGGGGAATACTGCAAACAGTAGGTTTATAGGGGTTGTGAGGTATAGTAATTTACTGTATTTGGGAAATAAGATTTATTTAGTTAAATGTTAATTTAAGAAAACGAGCCAGCCTTACAGTGATCGTATATCGTCGACCGTAGGTTCAATTGAGGTAAGGGACAAAATACGATTTTTCAGGAGAGGCCGAGAAGTTTTTTTTTCGGACTAAATCGCCCAAAACATTTTTCTTATTAACCTTTTTCGGGTCTGTTTTTCTTAAGTTAGAATTTTTTCATATTCACCATTCGACAGAGCGAAAAATTCTGAACAAAACTGTATACTCAACTCATTTTGGGTATTTTGTCCCTTACCTCAATTGAACCTACGGTCGACGATATGATGTACACACGGCTACACTTCAAGCTGTACATTTCCAGTATAAGCTGACCTCGCATTGTACGGAAATCCTATACAATGTGAGATCAGCTTAAACTGGAAATTTATAGCTTGATGTGTAGCCGTGTGTACATCTGACATCTTGGCTGACGTATACATGATATAAACAGTCTTCGTCATCATCATCATGTTTACAACCTCTCGGAAAACGGGTTGGTGCCATCTGACTGACAACTCTAGCACCGCGCGCGCTTATTGGTCAAATCAAACAGCGCGCACTTTCCCGGCTTTCTGTTACACACTCAAAAAGTCAGAAAACCGGACTTACCGCAAAAAAAAAAACCAGACTTTTGGGTCCCATGGCCGAACGGACGCCAAAAAAAAGGATTTTTGCCATTTTTATAAGAAAGTTTTAATCGGTATTATTAGTTTCATTTCTCATATTTTTCTTTGGTAGAAACGTGCTTTAAAAGCCCAAACTCCTTAATAATTTTATCATAAAACATTTTGCAAGTTACAGCATGTCTTAAATTAAATTCCACAATTAACATTTTTGCAATAGTTTCCGATTTTAACCTGTTCCTTTGTTTTGTCCATTGCTGGCTTATTAAAGAGAATAAAACACCTAATAAAAGCCGGACGGGCCGGACGCAGTCAAATTGGTTCGGACAAGAGGTCAAAAAGCCTAACACTGTCCGGCTTTATCCGGACGGATGGCAACTCTACTTCCGTCCCTTTTCACGAAATCACTCCCACGTATTGCAGGAAAGCCAGAGGAGAGATGTTACACATCACGGACGTCAGATGCAATGTGTAGTTCGTGTGTGGCGTTATAGATGGCGCCACGAACTAAACTTACTTTCATCTTCTGTTTCAAGTCTTGTATCTCATCTAGGGCTTCAGTATAGTTCTTGTGCAGCATGTTCCTCTCAGCGCGCGTGGCATCGAGCGCGACGGACAGTTTGCGCGAATTGATCTTCTCTTCATGGAGAGCCTTCTTGAGGTCCAAGATGTCGGCCGTGCGGAGACGGACCTCCTCTGTGCGGATAATGTTAAAGGTTCTAATTAATTTTTAGAGAGCGTTGGTAACCCAGATGGTCTTGAAGAGTTTGAACCTGGGCAGGCGCTTTACTTTGTGAATTCAATTTCATCACCACTGCTCTCAAAACGGTGAAGGAATACATCGTGAGGAAACTGGCATGTCCTAGAACCGAAAATTCCAAGACATGTGACATCTGCCAACCCGCACTCGGCCCGCGTGGTTGATTACATCCCAATCCCTCTCGAAGAGAGGAGGCCTATGTCCCAGCAGTGGGAACAAGATAACAGTCAACATATTTTCTATTAAGCATATTTTTTTTTACAGTACATTAAAAAAATAACCAAAAATGGTATTTTGCAGGGAAATTAATTGTCAAGCAAATTGAATATCAATTTTGTCCGTGTAGCTGTTTATGAATCTTTCAGATCAGTCAAAATCAGAATAAACAGCGCCATCTTGTTTTAATTTTAAATATTTCACAAAACAATATCACAGATGTTTATCCATGGCGTATTCCTGTCAACTTCGGACGAGACCCAAAAGATCCTTGTATTTGTCGCAGGGATATTGTAAAATCAGTGATAGTGTAATTTCACTAGTGAAATTATAATTTCATTTCTCACAATTTAACATGACATGACATTATAATTCCACTGGACCCACGCAGTGATATTGCAAAGCAGTAATATTTTGACAATTTCACTGTATGTGGAAGCCCGTTAAATTGTGAGACGGTCAATGATTGGTCCGTTTCCAATGTCATGCCTTACTGATGTCATAAAATGAATAAATTTCTACACGTTATTATGCAGATCTGAAGGGGGATGAAGAAGAGTTGACTAATCAAAACGCACGAAGACCCCACTATTAACTTGACTCATAATCAGTGATCGGAGTAGGTAGAGTGATTTTATGTACTCGCATCATGAATAGTCATAGAAATCATAACATGGATAAGCCTTTTTTCCGGGATTTCATTTTGGTACGGGATTGAATCAAATATTGTTAAAGTAAGGATTTTTATACTACTGCATTAGAAATTTATAGAATGCGATAGATAAACATTTAAAATATATTATATTATTTTTATAGTATACCTATCATTTTCTTGGAGTCCGATCACCTATATACTATTAAAAAGACAGCAAAAGGGTTAAATATTTCTTATTCATATTGATGTATTCTTTATTCTACACATTACAACATTTAAAATTCCTTAAAAAAGTCTTAATAATTTCAAAATCCCGGAATCCCGGGGGCATTTTTGGTTTTAGGACATGCCGTTTTCCTCACGATGTTTTCCTTCACCGTTTTGAGAGCAGTGGTGGTGAAATTATTTACACAAAGTAAAGCGCCTGTCAGGGTTAGAACCTACGACCTACAACTCGTAAATCGTGGCTGTTACCACTGGGCCACCACTGCTCCTGACGACAACGGAGACGAGATTGGCAGCAGTGAATTTTGCAGTCATGTGTTTGGTGAGTAGGTACTGTTCCGTCAGTTGCCATAAGCATTGAAGCTAATACTGCAAAATTCAGTGCCATCAATTGCTTAACAATTGGGAAAAGCCCACATTCAAGACTAGCTAATATATTTAATAAGCTACCGGAAAGTTTAAAATCCCTACCAAATGACTCAATTTTCTTGAAGCAGTTGAAATCTCTGTTAATAAAGAAAGGCTACTATACCGTTGAGGAATTTAAAGTTGACAAATTGTGAATCGATTGACCTCGTAATAATAAGCTTGACGTAAATGTGAAAATAATAATAAATTACTTTACTATATTACTATAATGTTATGCTTACTAATAATGACTAAAATAAATGAACAAAGTAATAAAAATGATTTAAATTAAATAAAATGTAATAATGAATGAATTAATGTTTTTTAAAATGTAATGAATTGTTATAATTAGAATCAATATTATATAATTATGCAATCATGTGATGTGTAAACATTTGCAGTGCCCTTACAGGGTGCATGTCTTAATACTTTGTCATGAAATTTTAATGCATGCCCACTAATCAGTGTTTTACATGTTAGCAAATAAATAAATAAATTAATTAATTTCCATGAAACAATTGATTTTTGAATTAAAGCCAGCGAAAAATGAATGATCGTGAACAACTTGCCTGATATTTCATCGATTTTCTCGTTAAGAGCGATCGTCTCCTCCAACATCCTGGAAGGAAGAATGTAATTTATTTTTCATGAATTAGTAAACAACTTATAATTAAGATCTCTCTACATATATTAGTAATTTTTACCCGACTACGGCGAAGAAAAATGGTCAAGGAAAAGCCGTGGTCGCATGCCTGTACTCTACACCTACAAAATTACAATGGCATGCGACGACGGCTTTACCTTGACCATTTTTGTACCCATGTCTTGATTTCTGTCTGAAATATTTTCGTGTTTCATACTTTTTAGAGCGTGATTTTTTACTTTTAGTTTTTGAATTTACTTTTGAATCATGGGATAGTTTAATATTAACCTCAGCTGCCGTCGCCGTGTCCCGAATTTGCTGTCAGCGGGCGTTGCTGAATTGGCTGCCGGCGCTGACTTAAAAAAAAAGCGGAAAATGGGGTTGGCAATTTGGATAGGCGGGATAGGCATTATTTTTTTCCATTAATATATTTCCATAAACAATAATTTTCATATTCCAGTAACCAAGTAGGTACTACCCGGAACCGGACTAGTCAAATTAGGTTAAATATTTTTACTCCCAAAAAAGTTTAGGTTAGGTTAGAATTGTGACTCCTACGAACTGTCGATGTTGACCGCCAAAAACGACTAGAATTTATAGAAATACTTTAGTTAGGGTTAGTTAGTTGGGAATATTGGAATATTGTTCAGAATATTGGAAGGGTTTCCATAAACACCATAACGCCGCCAGTGGTGCCGATTCCCTTGTTCACAAACTAAACTAAATTTAAGTTCAGTGCATCTTTTTCTTTCTATTTCATTAAGAAAAGGACAGAAGATAAATTTTAGTTTAGTCCTGTCAAATTAATCAGCGCTTGACGTAAATTGACGTAATTTTAGTCGGCAAGTTTTTAATCACGTCTAAACTTGTATGGAGAGTGACAGACGCTGATTAATTTGACAGGACTAAACTAAAATTTATCCTTTGTCCTTTTCTTAATGAAATAGAAAGAAAAAGATGCACTGAACTTAAATTTAGTTTAGTTTGTGAACAAGGGAATCGGCACCAATGTCCAATATAGCAGCCAGCGAAGCCGGCAGCCGATGTCTTTAACCTCGGCTGCCGGCAGTAATGTACTGCCAGTTCCCAACGGCGTTATATTTGGGTGCCGGCGCTGGCTGCGGAGGCACTCCCTAACTTAAATCCTTATTTTACTACACTTCCCTTGCAACTCATCTATTCTTGTCTATCTCTCCTAGTTATCTCTGTCTCCTAGTTTATCATTGGATAATAATAAAGCTTCCGAAAAAAAAAATAACTTTCGAAAATCTGTGGTTGACTGTAATACTAAATTCCCAAAAAATACTAAACTTCCGAAAAAAATACAAAGTTTCCGAAAAGTCAATATGTTGTGCTACAAGTTAGTGACAGAAACAAATCGCTGCAAAACCGACTCCACGTAGTCTTGTCTACCCTACCCCTAGAGTGTTATTTCTTGTTTCATACAGAAACCATGCCTGCTGCATATTGCATACTCGCTTGTATGCTGCATGCATGGTGTACGCTTGTTTGCATGTTTGAAAAATATTACGTCAGCAAATTCTGTATTGATTTTTCGGAATTTTCAGTATTTTATTCGGTAGTTTCAGTATTTTATTCAGTCGTTCTTTATTTGCGCATATAAGTTGTCGGAAAATTTGTATTTATAGCAGTAAATTTCATATTTTGAGTACACATATTTTAAGTTTTTTCCGGGGCGTTTATTACTACTACCCTTTATCATTCATAACTTCCAATTACAGTTTTAAATAGGTATATGTAAGCGGGCACGCCCTTTATGCCTGGAGGCTTTATTTAGATATTTAGTTCTGTTTACGTTTAGTTTTTATTTCTGCTTGAGTATAGTTCTCGATGTTTTTGGTTGGTATACTGGCGTGTGCTAGCCGACATATTATAATATGGCCAATAATTTGATTTAAATTATGTTTTGTGTTGCGTAATGTAAATTATTTTGCATACTATTGTATAGAATCATTTTTTCTAACTTGAACAGACAGCTGTGCTGCTGGACAGTTTGTTGCGCCACTTCTTCTTCCCAGCGAAAGGCACTAGAAAGTGATGAAAGGGTGGGCGTTTTGGGGGACTGTCTTATGTAATTTTGACGTTCGAAAAGTGCTGATTCTCAGCCTAGTTTGAATGACTTTGGAATTTTGAATTTCACCTTTCCTTCTCCTTCTCAAAGTTCCGTATCATGATGCGTTGCTTATTGATCTGCATGGAGATGACCTCCAACTGCTTTCATCTCTATCAACTTTCCTTGCAACTCATCTCTCTCTATCTCTCACCTGTCCTTCTCCTTCTCAGTTTTTTTGCACGAGGCGTTGCTTTTGGATCTGCATGGAGATGACCTCCAGCTGCTTTTATCTCTATCAACTTCTCTTGCAACTCATCTCCCTCTATATCTCACCTGTCCTTCTCCTTCTCAAAGTTTTTTAACATGAGGCGTTGCTTGTTGATCTGCATGGAATTGATCTCCAACTGCTTTCATCTCTATCAACTTTTCTTGCAACTCATCTATGTCTATCTCTCACCTGTCCTCTTCCTTCTCAAAATGTTGTATTATGAGCTTTTGCTTGTTGATCTGCATGGAGTTGACTTCTCCAGTTCATGTTTCAGCTGTTTTCATTTCTGTCAACTTACTTTGCAACTCATCTACTCATCTCTCTTTAAATCTCACCTGTCCTTCTCCTTCTCAAAGTTCCGTATCATGAGCCTTTGCTTGTTGATCTGCATGGAGCTGACTTCCAGTTCATGTTCCAGCTGCTTTCGTCTTTGCTCCTGGAGGTCCAGCATGACTAGGTTCTCGATCGCCTCATCTGAAGGAAAATGAGGATTTATTAGAAAGAAACCGGCCAATTGCGTGTCGGACCATACACAATGAAGGGTTCCGTGGATGGGATGAATTTATCCCAGGAACAAACTTACTATTGTAAATGAAAAACATGTTTTCTCATATGGAATGTATGGAAGAACATGTTTTTTCAACTGCTAATGTAAGTTGGTCGATTATTACGTTAACTTGTAGAGTCTACTTAGCTGTGATAGATTTCCTTTTAATTTTGTTATATATACTACTATTGTGAATCTTTCCACATATCCAGAACTAACCATTTAGCTGGCAGGGGGGGGACACTTGAGTCTAACAAAAATTAGCACTTTAAAGCTTAATATTTCTCAAACGAATCCCTGAATCCAAAAATGGGTTTAGAAACTCACTGGGAAAGACGAGAAAAAAATACATCCCCACTTTACACGTAGTAGGTAACCTAAAAAAAGTGGTTTTATTTTACCACTTTGTCGGCGTGATTAATATGTACTCCCATATAAAATGACAGCTGTCTAGTACTAATAGTCTCTGAGCTAAGCCGGGGACAGACAGACCGACAGACAGACGGACATGGACAAAGTGGCTAAATGGCCTACATTCGAAAACCAGAGTAGTAGTAGAGTACTCTCGTATTTTTAAGAATGTGCACATTCTAATTATTTTTCTCATTCTGTCAATCATTCCTCTAATAACCCGACTACGGCAAAGCCAAAAGAGGGTTATGAATATAATACATTATGTATATGTATGTAAATTGTCAATTTCGATTGAAATTTACATCTGGCGGAATAAACACTAAAATACAAAAACTTTTTTTTCGAATATTATTCCGACTGAAACAAAATTGACAACTTAAACATTATCGGAATAAAGAACGAAATTCAAAAATGGCTGCATGTTATAAACCTGGGATTGAAAATAAATATTGTAGAGTTTGTTTGAACGCGCTGGGGCTCAAATCTGCTATTTTTATAAATTCGTCATTCCAACACGATCCCATCGTCATTTTGCTAAAAGTTTGTAATCTGCTAAATTCATAATGGTCGATCAATGGTCTCGTAATAGAATTGTTTTATAATGGCAATGTCGTACAATACGACCAATGATACCGCCTAAGTCAGGCATTCATTTGTCACTCTGTACGAGATTACCAATATGTGCCATTTCTTTCAATGGAGTGTCAGTGGCTGACTATTGGAAAGTCATAATGACGCCATTATATTAGTAGATTACAAAACTTGTCAAAATCGACAATTATGAAATCAATGATAGACCATCATCTGCCTAGCCTTTTCCTAACTATGTTGGGGTCGGCTTCCAGTCTAACCGGATGCAGCTGAATACCAGTATTTTACATGGAGCGACTGCCTATCTGACCCCCACAACCCAGTTAGGTACTGGGTAACACGATACCCCTTGGTAAGACTGGTTGTCAGACTTTCGGGCTTCTGACGACCCGTAACAACTGTCAAAGATCTACAAATGACAGCCGGGACCAACCGCTTAACGTGCTTTCCGAGGCACGGAAGAGTCTCGGTATGTAAAGATGGTCACCCATCCACGGACCAACCCCGGCAAGCGTAGCTTAACCTGTTGGATCGACCCGTACGGCTATATTACTTAGCCACGAGCCCCTCCTCCTCTGAAATCAATTATAGACCATTCTGATACTATTGTAATAGCAGACTTGAGGCCCTGATCTCTGGAACTACCTGCAGTCGTATTAGAAAAAAACATTTTTGTTTTTGTTAGCCCAATTCTTGAGTAAGGTATAGGCTATTCAACATCATACTTCGACCCTAAGGGTGCCTGTCCACTACAGCGGAGTGAGGCAGTGGAGCGGAGAAATGTGCCAACATTAACCAATTTAATTTAAACTCCGCTACAGAGCTCCGCTCCTATTGGTTAATTATTATTATTATTATTCTTTAGATAGATAGAAGATAGAATATTCTTTATTATGCACACCATAAAAATTACAAACATTAATTTAGAAATTTTACATTGGGTGACACAATGGGCGGTCTTATCGCTGAAAGCGATCTTTTGCAGACAACCTTTGGATGGATTTAAATGGAAAAGGAGAGACAATACTGCAGGTAGTCAGTGGTGCACCATTTACATATACAACAGATTCTTTATTGATCCGACAACAATGATCCAGCGTGTTAGTAAACAATATTTTATAATAACACTTTTTTATGTGCTTCTGGATTTATAGTAATATTTAAATATGTAATACGCATTTTCATATGGCAATACCATCCAAGGACTCCACGAGACAAGCTCGTCCTAGTGTGGAATTCATAAGCAATGTATTTCCTTTGCGTCTTATTTCACTAAAGAATGTAAACCTAGCTAATAATGTAGACTATAAGGAAATGTAAAGCACTATTTTTAGCAAAAATAAACATTCAAACGTTCAATAATATAACTTTATAAAATAAGAAGATAGAATAAATTTGTATTGTGAAAAGGACACCCCCAAATTAATGTTTAGTGATTGTCCTTCTCACAAAACTTTTGATAATCGGAGAGTCGATACTCTCCGCCAAAGTTTTTAGAATGCTGTTACCACTCGCCCGCAACCTTGACAACAGCGATGCAGTTTTCTTGCGAATGACGGCGTGGAAGCCGTCAGTTCGGTTTTGCACAAATAGTAGACGCGCTGCACCATCGTGGCAGTCTCAACAGCATCCTAAAAATATTATTATATTGAACGCGTAGGTCATCCGGCGTTCTTTTGGTATAGTTGACCCAAAGATTCCCCGTGTAAAAGCACTGCAATATGTCTTAAAAAGTGTTACTTTCACAAGTATGCTACACCGACCAAATTTTCGGGCCAACATGTTACCTCGGACGGCCAATGCCCTACGCTCCCTTTCAATATCAACATTGTCCTTAAGAACGCGGCGACGAATGAATTGTCCATTCAAACATAATACCTAAATCATTTGCAATTTGAGCATATTTCCAGTGTTTATTTAGGCTCCTACATCTTTTTTTTTTTCAAAAAAACTTTTCTAAAATGAAGTTTAAACGAATTTAATTTCGCACATTTTACAGCGTAAATCACATGTCTTCATATTGTTTTTTTCTGTATTATTAACTACAATATTTATATTATTGTTTCGCAGAAGCATAGCTTGTATATTATAGTTACAAATTATCGAAAAAAAAAAGGAAAAATATTAAGTTTTCATTCATAATTTTTGGTATTACGGAACACATCCAAATTTATCATAAATTTTCGAAAGCTAGTAGTGCTATCGCGTCAAGCAATAATTGTCAATGTGTGCGTGGTAGTATTGCTCACTGTAGGTGTATATCGCACCGGCAGGCACTCACACTAGTGCAATGTGCTTGGAATTGAATTTAGCAAACATCTCGATTTGTAGTTGCGAGCCGTGTTCGCAGGCCTCTTAAGGTCGTCAGTGAGAAAATGCTAATGCTACATTTGACTTTTGTCACTCTTTAATATTGGCACATTTCTCCGCTCTACTGCCTCGCTCCGCTCCAATGGACAGGCAGCATAAGGAGCGGCGCAAAAATAAAACGCGGGCGTGATGTGATGCATGAGCATAAAGGTATGCAAGTGCATGTACGAACTCTGTATCTTTTGCATGTTCTTCAAGAATATGTCCTTCTCCCTCTTCAGGTTCTCCGTTTCCCTCTTGTCGAACTCGGCTTGCTTCTTGCCCAGCATGAGGTCGCGTTCCATCACCGACACTTGCTGACGAAGGCGCTCGCTGGGGGTAGATAGAAACAAACGAAAAACATAAAATTCGAAATTCAAAAGTTTTTTTCTAACTAGGTCGAGAATCAGCTCTTTTCGAACGTCAAAATTACATAAGACAGTCCCCCAAAACGCCCGCCCTTCACCACCTTCCTAGTGCCTTTAGCTGGGAAGAAGAAGTGGCGCAACAAACTCCCCATAAGCACACCCATATTAAGTTTAATTTCCATGTAACAGGAGGCGCCGGGTACAAATCCAGACTCCTGGGGGCCTACCACAAGCTCATAAAGCAGCATTATTTTAATATTACTTCAGTGTGGGAAAGAGATGCAGCTCTACCGGACGTATAGCTCCATCTCTTTCTCCCACTGAAGTAATATTAAAATAATACTGCTTTTGAGCTTGTGGTAGGCCCCCAGGCTGCTAATAAGAAATTCCACATGGTAAACCCCAATAACGCTTTGCCCGACTCGGGAATCGAACCCAGGACCTCATGCTCAGCAGTAACGCTTGCAACCACTAGACCAACGAGGCAGAAAGAAAGATGCGTTTATTCAGGTTTAAGAACGAAAAACACCTACGGCCCACAAACCACTAAATAGAACGATCACACACACGAAAAACAATCGTTCTATTTATTATGTCAATTGTTTGAAGATGACACGAGACAAAATTATGTTTTAAATACATTTAAGGCGACGATAACCGACTTTTAATGATTTTCTACTGAAGATCACGTCTTAAACGAGTAGCGTTAAGGGGGAAGCGTCAGAGTAGTCCGCGAAATTCAAATTTTCTTACGTTTTATGCATTTTGCAGGTCAGTGTCAGGTTTTATGTTGATTAAAATATGATCCGCGGTCTTAACAAATATGGCTTTACTCAGTTATAATCATTACAATCAGCAATAGTGATTATGAAGAAGATAAAGGTGTCAAATGTCATGATTTCATGAAATCATGATATTTGACACCTTTGCTAACTTATGGAGTTGTATTGCTGATTGCAATGATTATAATTGAGTAAAGCCATATTTGTTACGACCGCGAATCATATTTTAATCAACATAAAACCTGACACTGACCTACAAAATGCAAAAAACATAAGAAAATTTGAATTTCACGGACTACCCTGACGCTTCCCCCTTAATGATTTGAGTACACCTATTTATTATAGTAGAAACCATTATTTTTATAGTTCATTCAATTAATTTTAAAGCTAAACATTTTATAGTGTACGCACCGATCAGAATCGATGGCAGCTTTGCTATGCTCCAACAGTTGGTACTTCTTGGTTAGCTGGACAATCTGCTTCCCCAGCTTCAATGCTTCGTTACGTATTTTGCTGCTGTCAGCAATCGTGTTCTGGAAGAAAAACATACATTTGAAAGAAAGAAAGATAATTGTAATAATTCATTGGAAACATTTATAAAAAAAAAAAACAGTGGGACTCCGGGAGTGCCAGCCAACAGAAGTGAAAACTTGAACAATTTAAAAAAATACTTCCAAAACCTTTAAAGTAAAAATACTTGCATAGAACATTGATCCGTAACGTAATATAAATAAAGAGCACAATCGCGTTTACAAAAATGAGGTGTCGGTAACGGTGTCGCGAGTTCAATTGTTTTTTCCCATCTCAAAAATGCCCGACGCGCCTAAAGAAGTTTTCACTTCAATAAATAAAATTGAAGTGTCCGTTTGTAATATCAAAATAACAGCTGCTTACTAAATGCATATGAAAGTATAGATAATGGTACATAAAAAAAAACATGTGTGCAATTTACACGTGGTAGAAGTGAAACCTACATAAAATTAAAAAAAAAAAAATTGTGCTCCCATTAACATGTATTAAACACACGTACAACGCTGAGGCCTCAGATCATTATCTGATCTGAGGCTGAGGCCCAAGCCTTGTTTGTCTGATCTGAGGGCTCAAGCAAATTCCCACTATGCCTTGGTAAACACAAGTGGAGGGGGTACGAAGCAGAGCACAAAGAGAACCACGAACATAAGAAACACTGTATAATGCTTCCTATCTCATTTTCTCCCACGTTAAATCTTATGAATTTATGTGTCTGTCTCTTTTTACTGTCGCTTTTTCGTTTCATCGACTTTCAAATCACAACGATGCTAAAGAAGTTTTCACTTCAAAAAACTTGAGAGGTGTCAAGGGACACCCGGATGGAACGAAGTTCCTTTTTAGTGAAGGAATTGTATTAAAATGAGTAGGTAAGTGAGTGCATACGCCACACACACAGCGTACACCGCAGCACCACACAATACCAAAATAGGGAATAATGCGGGGTTTTCCCGTGATTTTAATGGAGCCAAAAGAGAGGTCTTTTTCTCCTGATTCGGGGACCCCAAACTTGATAGGTCTATGACCTCTGGCTCCAAAGTTAAGACCCGGGGGGGGGGTGAGGTAACCCTGAAGGGACACGGGGGAGGGGTGAGAAGAGGAGGGAAGGGGGGAACTGTGCAGGGGGTGTATCGGGATCAGGGAGTCGCTGGAGGATATCGAGGGGGGTTCGGGGGGAGGTTTTATATATAAGAGAGTTGTAAGATATACTTAATTACAGATATTGGGGGTCAAAAGAAAAGGGGGTCAAAAATGGGGTTAAAGGGGTCTAACTGAATGTAGGTTCTAGCTGAGAGGGGGGAATTTTATCAAAACTTTGATATTTCCAGCCGTTTCCGAGATATTTAAAATTTAAAAAAAAAATTCGTTACACAATAAAAAACTGTCGTTACAACTTTTGGTCTTAATTTTTTCCGTCTAGCCCCCTTTCGCAACGCGCGATAAGGAACTTTCGTTCCAATAAAAAAATATTGAATTGAACACTAGGCGCGTCGAGCGATTTTTCGTACAGGATAAACTTATGAATTCGCGTTACCGACATGCTCGCGCCATAGTACTGTACTATAGTATCTAGATGGCGCTAATACCAGTTTTAAGTTTCATGTAGGCCATGACTGTCAACTTTTTTCTGTCTGTCTGTTTGTTCCGGTTAATCTCCGAAACGGTTATACCGATTTTGACGGGACTTTCACTGGCAGATAGCTGATGTTATGAGAACTAGGCTACTTTTACTCTACTTTAGAAAAAATATTAGGGACCACGATGGCGAAGCCGCGGGCAGCAGCAAGTAGAAAATAAATCATAAAAGATTTAAAAAAAATTGGGGTCAATCGAAGGTTAAACTACGCTTGATACGGTTGGTCCGTGGGTTTGTGACTCTGATCATCCATATTCCTCCATAACACACGATTTTAGCAGCTTTCCTCCTATTTTTTTTATAAATTACATTAAGTTAAAAGAGTATTAACATCTCTGTATACTTCCAAGTCCATTGAGGGCATCCGATCTGCACCAAGTGCAAAGGGCAACTGATAGAAATCCGACAACTGACGAAACACGAAGTTTTCCGAGGGACATTAAGAAAATCACAAATTTTAATGTCGACTGGTCTTAACACAAGACTTAATACACTGCATTCTATTACTGTACTATTACTTCAATGAGGTTAAAAACTGAAAGCTCATAGCAGATGGCAGCACAGTTGTACGTCTTTATAAACCGCCCTTGTTGTGTTTGTTTACTTTTGTGTCAATCACAAATTATACGAAAACTAGATAAACATGAATGAGACTTGGAGTGTAGCACTATTAATAGACGAGCTAAGGACAGGGGAAGCGTCTACCACTGGTAAAAAAGCAGCTTAGTGGAAAAGTCAATAAATTATGAACGTTTTATAATTTATAGGTTATTTTGTGTTTGTTGACTTTAAGTTCGTGTTTTGTTAAAAACTGGAGGCGTACGATAGAACTAACCTGATCAGAGTTGAAAACCAACTCGGGCTTGATCTTCCTGACTGAAAAACCTCAGAGATAGCACTTCTAGCACTGATCTAATATGATAATATAACACACATACTTTGCTATAATTTACATAACATCACATCACAAGTGCCTGTATGTAATGAAAACAAACTTAGTTTCTCTTGGGAGCATCACCTATAAACCACTTTCTCCCATAAAAGGCTTAAAGGATAGCACGTAGTCTCGACGAAATATCGGATTCCAATATTTTTCTGAGAGTTTTCTCCCACAGTTTTCTTCTTATAATATCTTTGGTAAATACATGGGTTCCCGTATTTTTGCAGTAAACAGCTGCGCAACTGGGCTCAATAATTAATTATGCGTAAAAGAAGTCGGGCATGGCACATTGCTCGCAGAACGGATGGCCGATGGGGTCGAAAGGTTCTGGAGTGGCGACCACGTACCGGAAGACGTAGCGTTGGAAGGCCTCCCACAAGATGGACCGATGACCTTGTGAAGGCCGCAGGAATCCGCTGGATGCGGAAAGCACAGAATCGGTCGAAGTGGCGGTGCTTGGGGGAGGCCTATGTCCAGCAGTGGACGTCTTTCGGCTGAAATGATGATGATGATGATGAAAAGAAGTCGCTTGTTTACAAAAAATGTATGGCTAGCTGTCAAATTATAAGACGCTGGAAATCAGCGCCATCTGAAGTGAGCAAGTGGCAGTTTTTATCCCCATTGGGTAGGTATAGAACAGAGCATCCATTTTGTGGCCTAATAAATGATTTGAATGTGACTTAAAAACCCAAAGCATTTATTGTAATTGTTTATTTGAATAAACAATTACAGGCATTTTTGAATTGTCAAGGGGTCAGTCAGTCAGAAAGATGAAGCTAGTTACCCATTCCAAAGCGTAGTAGGTACCTATGGAGAAGAACGGGCAAGAAACTCTACGGACACTCTTTTAAATATTTACTTGTATTACTATAATAAATATGTTTTTTTTTTAAACTAATTTGGATTGAAGTTTTTTCAGTATTTTATTACTACATATCTTTAAAGTTTCATATACGTAATGAAATGTATTAATATAAAAGATCCGTTCAAGATCCGCCAAAAAGTAACAGATACAGATCTTTTATTCCCTCGGATATCCGCGGATACGGATACGGATATCCAGCACATCACTAGTGAGCACCATTCAGCTCAACCACCTCACTTTGAAATGGTAAGGCTGAGAAATGATTTACCTTCAGTTCCTTGCTGGTATTAGTGAGCGTCAACTTAGTTCTGTCGAACTCCGCGTTGGTCGCCTTCAGTACTTCTTTCAGATGTACGCTCTTCTGGACCGCGGCCTCCTGCTCTGCTTGTGCCATTTCCACTTTCACCGTCATGTTATTGAGCTGACGGTCTCGACGCTCTATCGCCTTGTCTGCTTTTGCCAGCTGCATGAAGAAAAGGGTTGATAAGTAAATGAATAAGTACGTAAAAATGTCAAAAAGATATACATATGTAAGTAACGGGAACGCCCTTCGTTAGTTAACATAATATATAATGTATAGTCACCGTAAGATTGTGAGAACCGTTAGTTTATAATCTGTCGGAATTATTTCCGTTAGATTATAAACTGTCGAAAAATTGTGAACAGGGTGAAATGGGTTAGGTTAGGTTAGAACTGTGACCAACCGCGCGCGAGCCAAGCGAGCGAAGCGAGTGGTGCCGCGGTAGCGGCCGGCGAGCGCTACTTCCAAGTTGCTCGCAGCCAGGCAGGCTATTTAATATTAGCGCAAGGTGCGTTACGTCGCAAGCGAGTTTGATACCAGTTCACAATTTGTCGGTTTCCCATGGAAAGATTATAAACTAGCGAAAAATATTGCGTTAAATTGTAAATGATTCGTTGCAGTTCACAATTTTTCGACAGTTTATAATTTAACGGAAATAATACCGATAGACTATAAACTAACGAAGTTCATAATTATACGGTGACATACAGGGTGTTTGGCAGAGCGTTGAACATACGAAAATAGTGGATAGGTGGGGTCGTCTACTACTTATTCAGCCCTAATTTATTTGGCCCAGGCGCCCTGGATATTAAAATTTTTTTTTTTGCTTTCTTCTAGTTTCACAACTTTCTTAACTTTAAAGTGTAATTTTTATTAAAAAAATGGGTAAAACAGGCATTTTTTTTTTAAACTTTAATATTGGCAGATTCTTATAACAGAAAGATGTAAAAAATACTTAAATCCTAATTTCAACCTGCATTAAAAAAAATATCCAGGGGGCCAGGGCCAAAATTTCGCGCCCTCGCGCCCCTAACCGCCGCAGCAGGAGACGCCCTGGGCGTCGGGAGTCACGAGAGGATTTCCGGCCACCGTAGGCGCGGGCTTGCGGACGGTGAGCAATGGGTAGCTCGCCGTCCGATAAGGACCAAGCCCGGGTCGACGGCGCGTTGTGTTCCACGCGCGCCTCAAAGAGATGTCAGCAGAATTGACGGGGTCCGCTAGGGCCAATGCCTGCCGGGGGTTCGAAGAAAATCGATAGGGAAATCGTGGCCCCCTGGCAACACGGCAACTGAAGGAACACGGGTGGGTTTTAGTCAGTAAGAGTCTGACACGCCCTCCCGCTCCGCCCAGAGCGGGAGAAGTTATTTGATGATTTCCCACCCAAAAAAAAAAAAAAAAAAAAAAAGGGCCAAATAAATTAGGGCTGAGTAAGTAGCAGATGACCCCACCTATCGACCATTTTCGTGTGTTCAACGTTCTGCCAAACACTGTATATACAATATTTGTTTAAAAGATGTTATAGATTGAGATGATCATAATAATTTTCATTATTATTATGTTGCGAGTCTTTATAATGTACACATATCGAAATGAGGAAATCTATGCTTAATTTTATAGACAGAACAAATATAAAAAAAATACGGAATTTTTCAACATAACGGTGTAACTTCTAAACTAAATGATCTATCGCGATGAAACAAATTCCATAATGATTAGAAGTAATTAGGCGTCCTCATAAAATGAAAAAACTACTCTCAATTGTTTTTTTTAAATAAATTTTTACAATAATCATAAAATTTCTCAATAAGACGCCATTTACGTAACAATAAAAAATAAAAGTAAAATATTTATTGAAAAAAAAAAAAAATGTTTTTTTTTTCCATCAGTAAAATTAAGCGTATAGATTCCCTCATTTCGATAAGTGCACGATATAAAGACTTACACTGTATGTAGAGAAGAGATACAACTTACTTTCTCAAGGAGGTTGGCGATGTTGGTTCCCCGTACATCCAGCTCATTCTTCAGCTGTTCACTCTCTCCCTTCAAGTGTTCGACCAGGCGGTTCTGCCGCACGGCGTTGTTTTCAGCTTCCTGAAATAACAAACAAATGAAACCGCATTAAGGCGCAACTAGCCGATACTTTTTCCATACAAATTTCGGGGGGTTTTACTCCACTGTTACACATTATACATCCAAAGTAAATCATGAAATCGTTTTGTACAGACAAAATTAATAATAAATTAATTTTGTCTGTACAGAAGCAAAATAGTAAAAAAAAGCAATTAAAAAGTTATGAGCCAACAAAGATTCGTTTTTCCTGCTAATTTTAACGCAACTTTGGGAGTAAATAAGTAATAAAAGAAGTATAAAATCTCCAAAACAAAGCTCGTTCCAACAAAGCTCAATTGTCGAAGATTATAATAAACTTTATTTGGAATTGATTTATGCAGTAGTTTTTTCATAAAACTCCACCTTCCAAAGGACTTTTCGTAATTTTTTACGCGCTCGTTTTACTAAAATCGTTCTGAACGGTGTTTGTGTGCGTGCGAACTAGAGTTTGTGCATGTAGACCAGCGTCTAACTGCTCATCACTGATACTATCTCTGTCGGACACGATGTCAGGTGAGATAGCGTGCTTTTTGACCAAGCCCACCAATGAGTTCGAGCCCGAAACTAGTTCAACCTTAAGGGCCGCAACCGCAACTCCACAAGTTAGCAAAGGCACCTTTATCTTCTTCTTAATCACTATTGCTGAATGTAATGATTATAATTGAGTAAAGCCATATTTGTTACGACCGCGAATCATATTTTAATCAACATAAAACCTGACACTGACCCACTGACCTGCAAAACGCAAAAATCGTTAGAAAATTTTAATTTCGCGGGCTACCCTGACGCTTTCCCCTTTATATTGCACTGCAGCGATTAGTGACCAGCCTCTGCTTAGCACGAGTTCGATCTACTGAAGTAATGTGGCGACACGTCAAAACAAAGATGTCTGTGCCATGTCTGAGTTAAATATTAATTAGTCTCATCTGCCTAGCTTTTTCCAAACTATGTTGATCAGCTTCCAGTCTAACCGGATGCAGCTGAATACCAGTATTTTACATGGAACGACTGCCTATCTGACCTCCACAACCTAGTTACTAGGTAACAGTGGCGTGCACATAGTTTTAAGACAGGATAGGCAGAAAATTTTAGTCACCAAAAATACTGCACGCTGGTTTTGGTTCGTCGCGTCGTCTTGTCGATTGATGATTAAACGCGTCTCTATACGATTTTTTCCAAAGGTGTGATATTTAAGGGAAGCTTCTAAGTGTTTTTCAGATTGTTCATGTTTTCTCGCGGCGGTAGGAAAATTATGAATATCAGCGTAACCGGTGTCGTTCCAGACGGTTTTATTATTTGAAAATAGTAGACAAACGAAACAAAATAACCGACGACTTACCACGAGAGCACACATAAAAACATTCAGAGACGAATAGTTTGTGTCTTTACCGTGGCAGAGGCGAGGCGGCGCTAGTGCAGCGCGAATCGAGATGATGCGAAATTCGAATGATGATACCACCGGCACTCGATAGGTGGAGCTGATTTATGATTTGTTTTGTTTATTGATAAAATAATATTAGATCTATTATCAGAACTAGGGTAGGCAGTGTCTTTCTGTCTTTATGAAACGCACGCCACTGCTAGGTAACATGATACCCCTTGGTAAGACTAGTTGTCAAACTTTTGGGCTTCTAACTACCCGTAATGACTGTCAAAGATCTACAAATAACAGCCAGGGTCAACGGCTTAACGTACTTTCAGAGGCACAGGTCTTGGTATGTAAAGATGGTCACCCATCCACGGACCAACCCCGGCAAGCGTAGCTTAACCTGATCGATCGACCCGTGCGGCTGTTATTACTTAGCCACAAGCCCCTTCAAAATATTAGGAGTCTATAATACCTCAAAACAAATTTCACAAAAAAAATACAAACATCGACGCGAAAACTGTTACCATGGATTCAGTACATGATTCTGAAACCCGTGCGTTGCAACAGCGTGCGTGGTAACAGTTTTCGCGTCGATGTCCTTGCCACCCTGTATAATATAATTTCCTGTCTTCTAATCATAATATAATTTCATCATCATCAGCTTATAATGTCCCCACTGCTGGGACACAGGCCTTCTCTCTGTGAGAGGGAGTGGGCCATAATCCACCACGCGGGCCCAGTGCGGGTTGGTAGATGTCATATGTCTTTGAATTTTCGGTTCTAGGACATGCCGGTTTCCTCACGATGTTTTCCTTCACCGTTTTGAGAGCAGTGGTGATGAAATAATTTACACAAAGTAAAGCGCCTGTCTGGGTACGAACTTACGATGTACAAGTCGCGGCAATAACTTATTAACTAATACATAATTAAAATTTAAATTCCTCTTCTGTAAAGTTGCAAGATAATAGGAATCGTTATAAAGATACCGTAAAACGGCACCGTTCTCTAAAGAACTCACCTCAATCTGCTCCTCAAGCTTCGAGGTGGTCGATTCATTAGCAACGGCCTTCGCCTCCAATTCCTCGATGTAACCCTGCAAGTTCGACATCCGGAGCTTCGCTCCATCCAGTTCGTTTTGGAGTCGAGACTTTTCCTTCTCGAACTTCTCTTTCTCCTTGGCAGCTGACGTTGCACCGCTTTAGATAAATTGAGGTTATTATAATTTATTTATTTATTCAGACTACAAAATGAGGACCATTGCTGCCGATTCCCTTGTTCACAAACTAAACTAAATTTAAGTTCAGTGCATCTTTTTCTTTCTATTTCATTAAGAAAAGGACAGAGGATAAATTTTAGTCTAGTCCTGTCAAATTAATCAGCGTCTGTCACTCTCCATACAAGTTTAGATGTGACGACGACGACGACGAAAATTTATCTTCTGTCCTTTTCTTAATGAAATAGAAAGAAAAAGATGCACTGAACTTAAATTTAGTTTAGTTTGTGAACAAGGGAATCGGCACCATTGTGTTACTTAATAACTATAAAAATGAACCTGTTCGATCGGCTAGTGCCCACACAAGCGGACTATCTGCCCGGGCGGCTATCGAGTGCAAAATGATGTTGGGACTGTCACGCAAACTGCGAAGTAACGAGGCAGATTTCTTTCGCCATACTGCGTCAAAGCTGTCAGTGCGCGCGTCGGCAAACATCGCCGACGCCCTGCAGAAGCGTGGCAGTCGCAACAATACCCTGAACGCATTGTTATATTGGATACGCAGAGCATTGCAAGCCCTTTGGGTATATCTGAACCACAGGGCCCCCGAGTACAGTGTTGTGCAATACGCCTTAAAAAGGGATACTTTAACTGCGACTGTACATTGAGAGAACCTGCGGGCCAGCATGTTCGCCCGGACTGACAACGCTCTGCTCTGTCTCTCCAAATCTGAATCGTCTTTCAAGGAATCTTGTTCAATGTTACCTTTGGACATTGACTCAGCACTCGGCCCGGCTCACGCGCGGCCCAGTTAAATTATTGATTTGGTTGCATCTCACACGCATAGAACACTAAGAATTTATGTAAAAATATTGTAAATAAATCAGATTTGAATTTTATATTCTTGTCTCATTACCCCTCACTGTGGCCAAGACACCTTTAGCCATCTCTGATCAGTTTCGTAAGTCTACGGGACTGGCAGTGAGTGTACCCTTCCCGAACCTGGAAATCCTGTCTACCACCCGTCTGTAACCTTAGGTCGCATGGTGCAGACATCCTGAACTTATTTATATATTTATCTATCACACTAGGTATATGATAGGTTAGGGCTGTAGGGCTTATAGGGCTTAAGGTCGTAGGGACTGTTAGGCTTGTAGGTCTTAGCATCATCATCTGCCTAGCCTTTTCCAACTATGTTGGGGTCGGCTTCCAGTCTAACCGGATGCAGCTGAATACCAGTATTTTACATGGAGCGACTGCCTATCTGACCTCCACAACCTAGTGACTAGGTAACACGATACCCCTTGGTAAGACTGGTTGACAGACTTTTTGGGCTTCTAACTACCCGTAACGACTGTCAAAGATCTACAAATGACAGCCGGGACCAACGGCTTAACGTGCTTTCCGAGGCACGGAGGGGACTTGGTATGTAAAGATGGTCACCCATCCACGGACCAACCGCGGCAAGCATAGCTTAACCTGATCGATCGACCCATGCAGCTGTTATTACTTAGCCACAAGCCCCTCGTAGCTTGTAGGTCTTAGCAATTTCCTTTAACTCATCATATTTTTTCATGTATATCACACCCTTGAGCAGTGGTGGCCCAGTGGTAACGGCCGCGACTTACGAGTTGTAGGTCGTAGGTTCGAACCCAGACAGGTGCTTTACTTTGTGTAAATTATTTCATCACCACTGCTCTCAAAACGGTGAAGGAAAACATCGTGAGGAAACCGGCATGTCCTAGAACCGAAAATTCGAAAACATGTGACATCTACCAACCCGCACTGGGCCCGCGTGGTAGATTACGGCCCACTCCCTCTCACAGATAGGAGGCCTGTGTCCCAGCAGTGGGAACATTTATAGGCTGATGATGATCACACCCTTGACAGTATTGCGGCCTTACGTGACGTTTGTTAAGTGTGGATGTACAAAGCTGTTACCAGATGACCCAAGTATTTAAATGTATATACCCTGTTTATTGGGTGACACACTCATACGCGCAGCTTTAATTAGGCTTAGTAGAATAATAATTTAAGTTTGGATTTTTTCAAACTCATTTTGATACAATAATATTAACAGCCTATTGTTGCCCCACTGCAGTGCAATGGCCTCTTCTCATACAGAGAAGGCACGAGCATTGATCACCATGCTTGCTTAAGACGGGTTGGAGATTTCAGATTTATACTAACTATAAGTCCAGGTTTCCTCATAATGTTTTCCTTCACCGATGTCAGTAATGTCCAAAGATAAACTCGTTACTTGCCCAGATTTTAACACACAACTCTCAAAGTGTAGTGATGACCCAGACCAGAAACATCAAGTCCTCAGACCAAATAAAAAGCGGCCAAGTGCGAGTCGGACTCGCGCACGAAGGGTTCCGTACCATTATCTATAAAAACGGCAAAAAAATCATGTCTGTTGTACGGGAGTCCCTTAAATATTTATTTTATTATGTTTTTTACTATTTGTTATTATAGCGGCAACAGAAATACATCATATGTGAAAATTTCAACTGTCTAACTATCACGGTTCATGAGATACAGCCTGGTGACAGACGGACAGACAGACGGACGGACAGCGGAGTCTTAGTAATAGGGTCCCGTTTTACCCTTTGGGTACGGAACCCTAAAAAAACCAAGACAGAGCGGTGTCAACAGTGACGTAAAGCCGGTTTGGTGAACATGTGTTCACTTATTGAGGTGTAGTTTAGTTGTAGTTCGATTGTAAATGGTTATGTGTGCGTGTGAGCGTGTGTGCACAGAGCGGCGGTGAAGTCTTGGCATGCTTCACTTCATAAAAAATAATAATAAGTGTTTTCGTGTTGTGTGTGTTTTTGTGTGTGTGTGTTTTTTTGTGTGTGTTTGTTTTTATGTGTGTTTTTTGTATTATTGCTCGCAGCGCTCTGTCTTGGTATTTTATTTGGTCTGAGATCAAGTCCTCAACATTTTGTCATTAAATACTTACGCATCATCATCGCCAGCTCGTTTCCTCGCGTCGAGTTCCTTCTCCAGCTTGGCGAGTTGTCTCTTCGTGGTCTCCAGGCTCTCCACGGTGCTTAGCTCGCGAGCATGCATGGCGTCTGCTAGATCCTGGGCTTCCTCTACCAGAATAATGAAGAATATTAGCAAAGATCTCGTTGGTCCAGTGGTCGTAAGCTCTACTACTGAGCATAAGGTCCTCGGTTCGATTCCCAGGTCGGGCAAAGTCTAAAATAGGTCATACAAGCTACGGTCTACTTGTGCAGGTTTGCTTTATTTTTTGGGTTGGAAAAAAAAACTTCTCCCGTTCAGGGCCGGAAGGGCGTGTCAGACTCTTACTGATTTAAAACCTACTTGTGTTCCTTCAGTTGCCTGTATGTTGCTAGGGGCCACGGTATCCCTTTCGGACTTTCCCGCGACCCCGGCAGGCATTGGCCCTAGCGGACCCCGTTAGTTGTGCTGACATCTTTTTGAGGCGCGCATGGAACACAACGCGCCGGTGCAGGTTTGCCTGACACGTTGTATATTCCAAGAACTGCACAGGTCTGCTCCAATGCGCGCTCCGGTCTACCTCGGCAGGCCCTGCTGCATAGGCAAACCTCTCCGGTAGACTGTAGCATGTTTGACCCTATTTTTATTAGGTGTTTCCATCAGGAATTTCTCAGTAGCAGCCCGGAGTGAAGGCCTTGTGAAGGCCGCAGGAATCCGCTGGATGCGGAAAGCACAGAATCGGTCGAAGTGGAGGTGCTTGGGGGGGCCTATTTTCAGCAGTGGACGTCTTTCGGCTGAAATGATGATGATGATGAGCCCCGGAGTCTGGATTCATGCCCGGTTGATGGCAATAGGCTCGCCTCCTGTTACATCGGACTTCACCATAACTGGCGAAATGTGGGTGTACTTTATGAAAACTTCTGCCTTATCTTGCGGGGATTACGGGGGCGTGATGTTATGTTTATTAGCAAAGGAGGAATCCCACTACTGCGTAGGATGTGCACGGAGAGGTTAAGCACGTTGCTGGGCGGGTTCATTTGTTTGCCAGCCAAGCATTAATACCCCTCCATTTTTATTATTCAAAGCGAAACTAAGCCCTCTTACACACTAGCGATTAACCGCGCGGCTAGTCGCGCAACCGCTTGTGGTTGTACGCAGTTGCGGATCCAGGATTGTCGTTTGGGAGGGGCTTGACCTCGCTGAGGGTAGGTAGCAAAGTAAACACTACACAAGATAAAAGCAAAATTAAAAATTTTGAAAAAACCCACGACTGTTAAAAAGTAATTGAAAAAGGATTAAATTTAAATGTCTTTAATATGTAATAACTAATATAAAATATATTACTGCAGCACCCTCTGGTGAGTTACTACCGTAACATCTATTTAAGAACCCTCACTATCAACCACAAACTGCATCAAAACTGGACTAGTAGTTTTGGTTTTGCACAAACAAATGTTTACTGCAGCGCCCCCTGGTGAGTTGTCACCGTAACACCTATCTAAGAACATGCACCAATCAAACCCAAACCCATAACTGAAAACTGCATCAAAATCGGACTAATAGTTTTGGAGAAAAATGGCAACATGGATTTGCAAAAATAATGTTTGCTGCAGCGCCCCCTGGTGAGTTGTCACCGTAACACCTATCTAAAAACATGCACCAATTAAACTTAAATCCATAATTGAAAACTGCATCAAAATCGGACTAGTAGTTTTGGAAAAAAATGGCAACATGGATTTGCAGAACATCCTCTCACCCCAAACGCATATACCGTCTCCGTTCCATCGTGGGTAAAAAGCAAACAACATTTTTTACAAGCCTCCTCAGATTACTTTTCGCAATTTCCTCAATGACTACGTTAGGTTGTAGACGACCAGAGATATCTCGGTGAATATACATGGCGTCCAAACCGGGCATAGTGAGTGGCAGAATGAGTGGCGCAATTGATGACAATTGAATAATATCAAGTTCACTTTAAAATTTGTCACGGAAGAACTCAGACGCTTTTGAGGGGGCTTGAGCCCCTTAGCCCCCCCTGGATCCGCTACTGGTTGTACGCACTTAACCGCCATCAAACGCGGCGGTTGAGTGCGGTCAACCGCTAGTGCGAGAGGTCAAAGTGCGTAGCTTAGCCGTGGACAGCTAAGGAACAGAAACGGAACGGAACTTAAACTAAACTTGAAAGAACTGACCGAGTCTTTTATTTAGAATAGGAAAAACAATGAATTTTACAAAAATGGTTTTACAAAGGGCGTTCGATTCTGCCAGATAATCTATCCCCGCGTCCTATTTAAAAGCGATCGTCGCGCTAATATGCGTTCGAACTTTTTGTTCGGTGAACCTAAACGCGTGTTCGCGCCAACAGAGGGCGCTGTCCGGTTTTTCGAATAAAAGTGACATCATTATGCACGCCACCGATCGCTTTTATGTAGGACGCGGCCTAAAAATGGACAGAAATCCGTCCATGGATAATAAATCACACTCATTTGAGTTTTCTAAACAACTGTAACAGAATTAGAATGTGTTTTCAAATATTTGAGAAAATTAAGTTCTTTCGAATAGAATAGAATAGGTCTTTATTTCCTTAGAGTGTAGGTACATAAAAATAAGTTATTCAATCATATAAAAGGATCCATGTACATTCTGCTTTAAAATGCGTGAAATCGTCTGCAATCTTTTTTATATGAAGCCATTGAAGCAATGAATCATTTAATTGGCTACGATCTTTGTTGTTGAAATTTGTAACCACAAAATATATTAGGTACACATTGGATGCTTAATTAACTAAGTTAGATTAGATATGCTCGCACACGTGAGGAAATTTTTCATACTTGTTTGCAGAACAGTACCCTAATTGCGTAACTTATTTTCGTAAACAATTTTGCCGAATTTGTTTCATTTTGACAGTTCAACAACATTCATTGCGTTATTTGCGTTGTTGAGTAGTTTTTTTTTTCCAACTTATGAAGCAATGGACAGATTGCTAAATCTGTTTCAAATCGAAACAGACTGTGATTGTGTTGTATTACGCAATTAGGGTACGGAAACTATGAACACAATTACAGTACGACACAACTTAGAAGTAGCATAACTTTGAAAATTTGAATTCATTCATTTAAATTTTTCGAATGTATTTGGTTATATGACTTTACAAGTTATTGCAATTGCGTAAAGATCATTTTCATCTAAAGCAGTAATAAAGATTGGTGATTTTGAAGGCGCACTCAATTCGGATGGTGATCGGTTTTACGAATTTTGCCGATGCTACATCTAAGTTGTGTCGTACTGTACACAAGTATGGAAAATTACCTCACCTGTGCAACTGGCTTTAAGCTAAACATCATGTGCCTAATTTTTTCCCCAACTAAGTTTGGGTCGACTTTAAAGATTTTCCTAAAACTGCGATGGCCGCCACATAGCGCCTGCAATTAACCTGTGAACGACGGTACTGAAACGTTATTTGAAAACGTAAGTTGGTTTGTTTTCATAGAGCGCGTTTTCTGACACCGAAAAGTCAAACTCCGCTGCCTAAAGATTTAAATCGCTAGATTTGCCGTCACCGAACTTAGTCACTGTGTCTTTGGATCAGTATTTTAGATTTTTGCCACCGACTTCCGAAATTAAAGTTATTTTTCACTTTGAATTTTTTTTTTGGGTTGGTTTGTAATTTATCTAAGTTAGAATACCCTAAAGTCAGCTGCTCATCACCTTTTACAAAATATTGCTTTTCCCGATGCAAGGACTTTAATAAGGAGTTCTCCAGGTACTTCACCATCAGCTCCACTGCACCATATGAATTGTGACGACCATCAATTGATTACCAACCCTATTAATCGAATCGCAACCCGTAAAATACATATCATTGAGTAGTTCCGGTGGTCATCTGTGTCTTTCATCATCAGTTCCACTTTACCAAATGGTGCTTTCCGAGAGCAAATGCACGAATCACTATAAAAAAATACCCAAATCGCTATAGGTGTGCCTATAATATTTGAAGAGTTCCCTCGATTTCTCCAAGATCCCATCATCAGAGCATGACCAAATGACACTAGGACTACCTAGAAAATATACTCTTTCAAACTAAAAATATTTTTTCAAGTCGGTCCAGCCGTCTTCGAGTAATCGGGGAACATATATATAAAAAAAAGATTCCGATGAACTGAGAACAGCCTCCTTTTTTATTAAGTCGGTTAAAAAGAGCTCACACATGATTAAATAGCGTTTCCATAACAATCAAGTCAAGTCATTGTGTGTCACAGGACTCAAAACGAAACAAAAGCGCGACTATTTTTCGGCGCGGTAGGACGAATCTAACGATTTAAATCTTTGTCACTGCAATAATTTTTATGACAGATTGTCATGGCGGCCGTTATGTGGCGACCACCGCTCGTCTAAGAAACCGAACCAACAATACCAGTATTTTACAAGGAGCGACTGCATAGCTGACCTCCAACTCAGCCGACGTTCGCACGGACGTAATAAAATTGCGGCAATTTTTTTTTCGTGCTATTTTCAACGCTCTTCGTAGCGCCGAGAGTTGAAAATCCAACAGTTGTTTTTTCAACGCGCTGGGAGGTGAGTGCATCCCAGAGCATTTGATTCTCAACGCTCGGCTTAACACCAAGAGTGGAAAATCAGGTGTGCGATAAAATTATGATACTCGCTGGTAAGCCTTTTTTTTTTTGGGTGGGAAATTATCAAATAACTTCTCCCGCTCGGGGCGGAGCGGGAGGGCGTGTCAGACTCTTACTGACTAAAACCCACCCGTGTTCCTTCGGTTGCCCTGTTGCCGGGGGCCACGATTTCCCTATCGGTTTTCTTCGAACCCTCGGCAGGCATTGGCCCCCATCAATTGTGCTGACATCTCTATGAGGCGCGCGTGGAACACAGCGCGCCGTCGCGTCGACCCGGGCTTGGTCCTTATCGGACGGCGAGCTACCCATTGCTCACCGTCCGCTCGCTGGTAAGCCTAAAGCAATAATATAATTTAAGCAGTATTTTACTCACTGATATCCTGGCGTAGGCTTTGAATAACTTTTTTATCGTTGGTTATTTCAATGATGTATTCGGTAACGGTATCGTCGAAACGATTTAGTTTGTTCTAGAATAAATATTATGAGCATTAGAATTCGATGAAATCATTTTAGAATGAAGTGGGGATCGAGTAATGTGTCAAAGTAATTTTTTTTGCTATCGCCAAATCGCCAAAACGCGATGCAGAATCGATGAAGTTGCAAAATAGCTGTAAAGACAAGTATTGAAAACTACAGTATAACTATTTTCTTAATGGCTCTCGGCAAACTTCGTGTTTCGTCAGTCGTCGGATATTTATCAGTTGCCCTTTGCACTTGGTGCAGGCCGGACGCACTCAATCGACTTTGAAGTATATAGAGTTGTTAATACTCTTTTATCTTAATGTAATTTATTTAAAAAATGGGAGGAAAGCTGCTAAAGTGGCAGGCAATTTTAGAAAGAAAGAAAGAAAGTAAAATATTTTATTTGGGACACGCATAGGAAATACAGAAAGAAATAAAAAATAAAATAAAATAAAAATAAGAAAGGAGCATTTTAAACTAACAAAAAAATAGTAACGACCTGTGCGAGGCCAAAAAGGTTTTTACAGCTCTATATAGTTCACACGAAAATCAAAACCTAACAACATTATAGTAGTAGTATTGTCTCAATTCAAATTATTATACACGATAAATCTAATAATTGATAGACTTGGAAATTAGCGCTTCGTTTGTATTCGGAAACGCGATGATTCCCATAGTCAGACTGTACTTAGCTTCTGTTATTATACCTACCATTATGATAATAGTGTAGCTTTCTTTTGTAATCGGATCAGTACTTAATTCGTCTAACAAACAAACAATTTTATCTTGTTACTAGCTGACCCCGGCAAACGTTGTTTTGCCAATTATTTGTTTGGGGTGGACCACCCTTATCACTTAGGGGTATGAAAAATAGATAGTAGCCGATTCTCAGACCTACTGAATATGCATATAAAATTTGGTAAAAATCAGTAAAGCCGTTTCGGAGGAGTAAGGTAACTAACATTGTGACACGAGAATTTTTATATACTATAAGATAAAATAATATTTCTTCAGACTAGCTACGCCCGCGGTTTCACCCGCATAAGTCTCGATTCCGTGGGAATATCGGAATAAAAAGTATTTTATGTCCTACGCTAGGTTATGGTCTACTTATGTGCTAAATTTCATTCAAATCCGTTCAGCCGTTTTAGCGTGAAAGCGCAATAAACAAACATACAAAAAATCAATAAATCTGCCTAACCTTTTCCCAACTATATTAGGGTCAGCTTCCAGTCTAACCGGATGCAGCTGAATACCAGTATTTTACATGGAGCGACTGCCTATCTGATCTCCACAACCCAGTAACTGGTTAATACGATACCCCTTGGTAAGACTGGTTGTCAGACTTTCGGACTTCTGAGAACCCGTAACGACTGTCAAAGATCCATGAAACATGACCAACGGCTTAACGTGCTTTCCGAGGCACGGAGGAGTCTCGGTATGTAAAGATGGTCACCTATCCACGGCAAGCATAGCTTAAGGCTCCGTGCACGAAATCTACTGATTTTGATCAATTTTGTTCATTAGTTGTGAGAAAGGGAACCAGAATTTAAACAAAACTATTTGTGATTTGAAAAGTCGAATTATTTGTCTTGCACATAGTGGAAAGGGATTTTTCAAATAACTTAAGGATTCGTGGAAAATCACTAAAATTCGCAGCAAGTTTTCCAAAAATTGACGCGAGACTGATGTTTGACCGTTTCGTTAGAAGAAGCTACTTTTGATTTTGAAAATTAAAAAGATGTCATCAACATCATTATATGGTCTACTTGTACATAGGGGAACCAATTTTTTCAACTTTCATACAAAATATAGCAGAAAAAAAAATGTTGAGATAACTTTTTTTTTTCAAACTACTCTGTCTTTAATGTATTTTTCCTATTATTTAGTAAACCATATCAAGAAATTTAACAGTCACACTTTAGTCTTCAGCTATCCTTGAAATAAAATATATTTTTTTATGATTATACTATGTCTTCATTAAGTAAATCAAAGGCGAAATAAACCATATTTTCGAGAGCGCAAAAGTGATGCAACTATTAACAGGTGCTGTGACTGACACGAATGGTTTAGCACCACGAAAACTGTACTTTTATACTTACACAGACTTATTGTTTCAATTATTTCAAGCTTTCTTACAATTAGATAAGTTATTGACGAAAAAGGGTTTTTTTCGTGCACCGAGCCTTAACCAGATGAATCGACCCGTGCGGCTGTTATACCGCAAGCATTTTAAATAAATAAATAAAATGGTTTATAATGAAATGCGATACACTGCGGCCCATTGTGGCTATAATTTGCGATTGATTTTAGTGAATTCGTCAGTACTAACCTGAAGTCCTCGTTTGTCTTCACAATGTTGATGGTTCTCCTCTTTGAGTTTGTAATAGGAGTCGTAAAGCTTGGTGTAGACATCTGATACAAACTTCATGCCGTCTGTCTCACGAAGCTGGTCAAGGACCTGGACGAATACAATAATGAACATTGAAATCGACATATTATTACCCTTGGATTGTGTGGAGGTATGTATAAAAGCAATTTGTGAACTGGAGCAAATGAAGAATCCAATTTTAGTAGATTTTTATACGAGGGGCTAAAATAACCCATTCTATCGAGGTAGTTTTACTTCCGAGCTTTAGCGAGGGAGTAAATAGAAACCAACCGAGTTATAATGTGTTTTAGCGCCGTGTGTTACACTCTACTTTTCACTACGATTGCGAGAAAATAAAATAGGTAATCCAATACAATATTAAATCGTTTAATTTATTTAAAAAATATAATTTGTTCAATCAGATTTAAATCAAGGAAACTTTTTATCCCTGTATGCGGTAGTAAAACGCTAGTTTTACATAAGAATAAAGACGTTTTCGTTTTTGTAGGCTCGTTGGTTACAGACAAAAATTACTTTTTTCCCTAGAGCAAGATATGCTATTTTTCCCCGCTTTGTAGGCTACAATGACGGACTTTTTGAGCAAGAGGAGTGAAAAATTATTTATAACTTTGCAAAAATTGGTAATAGGTAAGAAGATGTTTATTACGCGACCATAGCGAAGCAAAAAGGACGGTTATGATTTTGACCGGTATGTAGTCTGTTCGATTTACGAACACGACGTGTGACTTCGAATTTTTAATTTGTCTGTCTTGTATACAGGGTGGCAGGGACAATGACGCAAAAACTTTTACTTTGGATTCAGTACATGATTCTGAACACTCCTGCGTTGAAATTTTTCGTCGGTTATTTTTAAAAAGGGATGTAAAGGGAAAAGCCGGGCGGGGACGCCCTAGGAGGACATATACTGACCTTATTGGTGATGTTCTTTAGAAAGGCCAGGTGCGTAGTACTCGCAACCGGCGTGCGTGTATGACCATCACGCGTAGCATGACTACCGTAGAAACGAGTTTTGTCGACGGAAGAGTAGACAAAATGACAGATAAACAATCACAATCTGTCATTTTGTCTATTCTTAAGACGACAATAAGTGACAGCGACCTCGAGCGAGTGGGCGGAGCCACGCGTCACCTCCCCGCGACCCCGCTACTGCACGCACGTAATTTCGTAGGGTAACCATACGTTTCAGATAGTGAGGACTATCCTGTCTGATTTTAGATCACCAACTAATTTTTTTTTTTCAATATATTGTTAATAAGTAAGCTAATGTTCTGATAATAATTTAAGATTTTAATAGTTTGCATTGAATAATATGGTTTATTATATTTACGTAAATAATAAATTTGTCCATACATGACTAGGACATACCTACTTAAAATAATAACAGAAGATGACAAAAAATATAAAACAAAGATGTGTGGTTTGTCTGCGTGTATGACCAGCACCCTTTTTTTTTTTTTTTTTTTCTTGCTTGGAAATTATCAAATAACTTCTCCCGCTCTAGGTGGAGCAGGAGGGCGTGTCAGACTCTTACTGACTAAAACCCACCCGTGTTCCTTCGGTTGCCCTGTTGCCGGGGGCCACGATTTCCCGATCGGTTTTCTTCGAACCCCCGGCAGGCATTGGCCCTAGCGGACCCCGTCAATTCTGCTGACATCTCTTTGAGGCGCGCGTGGAACACAACGCGCCGTCGACCTGGGCTTGGTCCTTATCGGACGGCGAGCTACCCATTGCTCACCGTCCGCAAGCCCGCTCCTACGGTGGCCGGAAATCGGCTCGCGATTCCCGCCCCGGGCGTCTCCTCCTGCGGCGGTTAGGGGCGTGAGGGCGCGAAATTTGCCTCTCCCTCACGCGTTCCGCCTCCTCCTTCGCGAGCATTACCGCTTCGCAGAAGGAGGTGACGGCCTGCCATTTCCTCTCGCTCCGTACCATGGCCTGAACCAGGGCCGGACGCGAGAGATCACCGCCGCCGATCACCTCTACGAGAACACGGCGTTGCTCCGCCCAAGCCGGGCAGACCTCCACCGTATGCTCCACCGTGTCCTCAGGCCGATCCACACAATGGTGACACCCGGGTGTTTCCTCCCGCCTTATCCTGAACAGGAACCTCCCGAAGCAGCCATGTCCGGTGAGGACCTGCGTCAGGCGGAAGGTGAGAACGCCGTGGCGTCTCTCCAGCCACTCCTCAAAGACGGGTCTTATCGCCGCGATTGTGGCGTGCCTAATGACCAGCACCCTAATTGCATAATAAACGATCAATCACAATCTGAATCATTTAAACAGATTGCCAATCCATTGCTTCATAAGTTCGAAAAAAAAAAAAAAAAAAACCTGCTCAGCAACGTAAATAACGCAATTAATGTTGTTGAACTGCAAAATGAAACAGAATAGTCTTAATCATTTACGAAAAGGTGTTACGCAATTAGATAGCAGATAATATGAACGTAAACGAAGTAAATAGAATAGGTAACTATATAAAGATCGTAGCAGTTGGCGTCCATGGGAAACGAATGGAGCATGGAATGGAGAATGGATTTGTTTATCTACAAAGATTTAAAATGATCAAATAAAACATGTGAATTATGTATATATTTATAAGGTGTTCTAAACTGTATGGGACAGCTGTTTTTTTAATGCGATTTCAAAGTTGCTGCTATAGCAAGTTATTCAGTTCAATGGTCTAAAGCACCTCTTACAAGTTTTTAAAGTAAATTTTTAGGGTTCCGTACCGGAAGAGTGCTAAACGGAACCCTATTACTAAGCCTCCAATGTCCGTCTGTCTGTCAGCGAGCTAAATCTCATGAACTGTAATAGGTAGACAGTTGAAAATTTCTCGAAATTATTATCTTCATGTATTTTCATGAAACTTTCACCATCTAGAAGACAATTTAACTAAACAAATTTTATTAAACGGCTTTTATTTGTATTGTGTTTGATAAATCAAGGTGGGTTGTTTTTCGAATAAACTTGGTGCGCGTTGAAGCCGGGCCTCTTGTGGGCACGAGCGGCAGTGCATCGCTAATACTCGAAGCAATTTTATTCGCTTCTAAGTTTTGTGCTAAAAATTGGTGGTAAATCGAAATCATTGAAAAAGAAACGCCTAGACAAAAAATAGATTACAGAGTAAGTAACGTACCTATTTTAATCGAACTAATATTATCAATAGTGGTGCCGATTCTCTTGTACACCGAACTAAACTATCACTAAAATTCCTTACTTTTGACTATGAGAATCTCAAAGCTATTCTGCAAAATAAATTCTCTAAATTAAAAAATAATTTTGACACATCTAAATCGAATTTGACAATCGCGACTCCACACGTGATACCTAACCATGTGAATCTTTTTAGAGCCGGAGGCACGCAGGGGGGCAGCGTCGACGTGTTTTATATGGAATTTTTCACTTTTTGTATGGAAAATAAAAAAAAAATATTACCTACATGTAGAGTGTTATGGGTTTAAGAGTTTTATAAAGGGGGTCGAAATTGTTATTATTTTTGCGATTGGACACACCGTCTTCGAGATACCAGCAAAAGAAAAATAAAATCAGTACTGTTTTTGCATCTGAAGTCGAGGTGTTGGTGTTAATTTAAAGTTCATGACTACCAATTTTATTCCCCACGTTTTTAGTCGCGATTAAAAATAGTCAGATTTAGTAAGAAAACCTAAATTTTAGATGAATAACGTCAAATTCAGAATAGCAAAACTGCCATTTTCACTAAATTAATATCTCAGTACCATCTTAGTGCTGTCAAACTAAAATATAGTTAAGATGTGTCACTTTAGTCTATTTCAGAATGGGAAAATCGTCGTTTGACAGGAATAAACTAAATTTTGGTGATTTTTCGTCCAGTTTAGAGGCATTTGTGACAAGAGAATCGGCACCAATATCCATCGAAAGGTTACTTAAATTATTTTTCACCAGCTTCCGCCAGCGCCTTCGCCCGCGTGATATATCTATATAAATTATAGCCTTACTAGCTTTAGCCCGCGGCTTCGCCCGCGTGGATGTCGAAAAATACCCCACGGGATCGTACTACTGAGATTACATACCTAATAGCCGAGGAAAGGTCATTGACTAATACCGCTGCGCCCGCGTTGCCGTCAACCTTATTTATGTAGTAACGCGTAATTTTGAATCTGTGATATCTTTTAAACCATTCATTTAAATGATATGATGTCAGGCGTATTTTAATCTAAATTAAATGCCCAATTTAAATAACATATTTTATTAGGTATGGATTAATATAATATTGGTCAAAAAAGTTTAATGGTTTCATAATTTACAATATATTAACGTAATAATAATACGTTAATCATTTGTTGTTGTTGTGTTGTTTGTTGTTATTGCAACAGATAATGTAGGTACAAATTCACTCCTAGGTTGTTTCGTTTTATTTATCAGTGTAATTTTTTTTATATTTCCAAATTTATGCACACACATATAAACAGACAAGAAGAGAGGAAAAGAAAAAATACGTACAAAGGAGTGCCTTTGTACGTATTTTTTCTTTTCCTTTAAAAAGCAGTGGCTTTTTCTAAAGAAATCTCTTCCAGCATACCTGCGACAGGAAAGTAAATAAAAAGAGATGTAGACAACGTGTGTAACCATAGAAGAGAGAACAAAAACATAAATCAATCAAAGAAGAAAAAAAAAACCAATTCACTCATTTCAATTATTTTTCATTTCTGAAGTGATTGAAACAACATTTACTGAAGAGGAATCCTTTTGTTGTAAATTATGGAACTATCAAACTTTTTTCTTCCAAACTAGGCGGTATCACTCTGCGACATGTATCTAAATATAGGCACCGGCATGAAAGTAAAGGCATGGGCGAAAGTAGGAAAATAGTTGTGCACAATGTACTGTAAGCCGAAGTTCGCACGGACGTAATAAAATCGCGGCGCTTTTTTTTTCGTGCACGTGCCCACACGAGAGTACGTCCCAGCGCGTTGGATTGTCAACGCTCGGCTTAACACCGAGAGTTGAAAATCTAGTGCGCGATAAAATCCCGCCGTGATTTTATTACGTCCGTGTGAACGTCGGCTAAGTTCGCAAAACGGACACAAAAAAAAAAAAAAACAAGAAACCCCACTGCAAAAACTCATAACTGAAAAGAGAAAAACAAGCATTATAAATATTATAATCTATAGGATTTTGGTATTGCAGGCGCAAACCAATAACCTGAAATTTTGGTGCAACTTTTGTTTGTCCAAATGCCTGCGATACCAAAATCCTATAGATTATAATGCTTGTTTTTCTCTTTTCAGTTATGAGTTTTTGCAGTCGGGTGTTTTGTTTTTTTTTTATAATTTGTTTTATTTCAAACTTTTTAGTTTTATTTTACTGGCGAAATGTGGGTGTCCTATAGGTACACCTCTGCCTAACCCTTCGGGGATTACAGGCGTGATGTTATGTTTTATGTTATGTGTTAGTTTTATTAATATGGATATATGTATATTTGGAATTGACTCATTACTAACTTTTATTTGTTGTTATTTTTTTAAACCTACCCCTCTTTTTTTGTATTTGCAGATGCAATATATAAATATTAAATAGCCTATGTCACTTCCACTATTAAGACGAACCTAACGACACCTCATATGTTAAAATCCATAAAGCCGTTTAGGCTACAGAGCGTGCCAAAGAAATAGACATAAGTACATACATACATACATACTCTCGAAAAACATTACCCACCTTCTGGGACAGTCGGGTAATTACATCTCCGCAGTCAAGGTCATACTACTTACGAACCAAGAACACCCCCACAACTTGTATGTCAATAATAGCATTCAAATATTTTTTGAAACTCTAATCCGGACTGTCCCTACAACGATGTAGTATGGTTACAAAAAATTTACAAAAAAACCTCGTCGCTGAATTTACGACTAGAGAATTTTTATTTGGTGTTGTCCTAAAACAAAAATAACACAATTATTTAAATTAAATAAAAGTGTGGTTACTACAATTCAAAATAATGCAAACTTTCGATAGAGATTAATGATAATTTTATTTCGATTAAAATAGGTACGTTACTTACTTCAGTAATCTATTTTTTGCCAGTGTAAGGCATTTCTTTTTCAATCATTTGGATTTACCAGACATTTATAGCATGAAATTTAAAAGCGAATAAAATTGCTCCGAGCGTTAGCGTCTACCCGTGACAGTGGTCAGCGATGCACTGCCGCCCGTCGCCCGCAAGAGCCCCGGCTTTAACGCGCACCAAGTTTATTCGAAAAACAACCCACATCGATTTATCAAACACAATACAAATAAAAGCTGTATACTAAAATTTGTGTAATTAAATTGCCTTTTAGATGGTGAAAGTTTCATGAAAATACGCCTGATAGCTTTTGCGTTATTATCGTTTTTTTGTCCGCGTTAGACATTACTTTACAAATTAATTACACTATATTATAAAAATATAATTTGAATTATTCGTATATCAAATTACGAAGAAAACTGTCTAGTACAACATATATTTTTTTCAAAGAAGTAAGACTAGTCGTTTAGATGTGGTGTCCAATTTAAAATCATTAGAAGTCGTATATCTGCGCCTTAAGTCGACAAAACTCGTTTCTACGGTGGTCATGCTACGCGTGCAGATGTATGAACGTAAACGAGGCAAAAGGACTATGTAAGGATCGTAGCAGGTGGCGTTCTGTAGTTTCTGCCTACCCCCATGGGAAGAAGGCGTGAGTTTATGTATGTATGTATTTAAAAAAAAATCGACTGTTTCATAGAAAACAGTTTTCGCGTTGATGTCCCTGCCACCTTTTTAAACCTTCTTAGTTGGCGTTTTTGTCGTAGTTTGGTTTTAGTTTTAAACTTTTTTTATAATAATAAAGTCTTTTATCTTCTACTGTCTCATGGGCATATAATGCAAATCATATTTAATTACAAATTTAAAAGATATGATAGAAAGATCATCGTCAACAGATTAAATGGGCCTGCTCTTGAAGTCCTTTCCCTTGTCCTCCTTTGACCTTTCTCTTGTCTGACTTCCACGTTTATAATATTAATAGCCCACGCTAGTTAAGCTCCCAGTCGGCATGATTTTTCCGACATCTTCAACAATCATCGTCATATTTAAGCTAATTTACTCAGAACTTTAATGAATTATACACTAAAACCTTCCTTCTGAATCACTCCGTCTATTGGTGAAAACCGTATTAAAATCTATTCGATAGTTTTTGAGTTTATCGCGTTCAGACAGACAGACAGACGCGGTGGGGGGGACTTTGATAACGGGAATAAGATAAAAAAGTGGCCAAGTGCGAGTCAGCCTCGCACACGAAGGGCTCATCTTCAAAACACTGCAACGGAGCAAAAAAATCAAAGTCAAAGTCATTTATTTGCTTTAAATGCGCTACCTAATTGCGCAACGTATTTTGATTACCATTCAAGTAGAATTTATTTCAATTTGAATCGAATTGCTTTTATTTTACGACTTTGGAATTGCAAAACTCCAATATTTTTTAAACAAACTGCGGTCTGTTTGATACTCCATTGAGTGAACGAAATGCGTCTAAAAAGGCTATTAATCGAATTGCGTAACCATTTTGACAGTTGTAATTTTGTTTCAAACTTTATAGTAATTTGTTTTGTCTGTCAAATGAAATAGAAGCCACTGTAGTGGTCGCAATAGATTTTACTTAGCAATCTTTTTGGGATTAACTCATGAAATCTCCATAATTATTAAGAAAACAATTAAGTAATAGTCTTCCTGATAAATTGTGAATGTGTTTTTATGTAAAACCTCAATGATAAATCAATTTTATTGGTATGTTAAATATCAAAGCAGCGAGGTCGATTTTTAATAATAATTGTGAAAGTTTTCTTGTGAGTTTAGTGCCTACAACCTAAACTAAAAACAAATATTATGATATTCCAGAAACGAGGTATTTTGGTGGCATTTTAACGAAAGACAAATTCGTACCTCATACCGTAACAAACTTGAGCCACAAGCTTAGCAACCCAGTCGAGCTTGTAATACATTGGAAAAGCAAAAACTTATAATTGAGGAAGAACAAAAAAAAGCAGTTTGAATCATTTTATATTAATGGATTATGTAAGGACATTGATGAACATACCACTATTGCCACATCATTGTCTGTTTAAGGTATGTACTTACTTATTATTTTCTTTCTAAGTGTTGAACATTGAATGTGTGTTAAGTACAGCAACAATGTTACACACATAGGGATGTATTTATAAACATTGCTTATAGTTAAGTGACGTTAAAACCTCAAAAATGTATGATTAAACAGTTGCTCATCATTACATAACTTTATGCAACGTTTATAAATAAACCCCATATTGTTTATTGGTGAATACGAAATGCACCATCAAACGTAAACTTACCATACATTTAAATACCATACATATATTTTCAGTTGCCTAACCTACTACTTATATGAATATTTACTTAGCAATTATAACAACAAAGTAAAGAAAGTAGGTAGGCAACTGAAAATATATCTAAGTACCTATCTTAAATGTTTTTCACTTATTGTTAATATTATTAAAAAAATCGATCTGCCCAGCCTTTTCCCAACTATGTTGGGGTCGGCTTCCAGTCTAACCGGATGCAGCTGAATACAAGTATTTTACATGGAGTGACTGCCTATCTAACCTCCACAACCCAATAACTAGGTAATACGATACCCCTTGGTAAGACTAATTGTCACTTTCGGGCTTCTGATGACCCATAACGACTGTCAAAGATCCACAAATGACATCCGGGACCAACGGTTTAATATGCTTTTCGAGGCATGAAGGAGTCTCGGTATGTAGAAATGGTCACCCATCCACGGACCAACCCTGGCAAGCGTAGCTTAACCTGATGGATTGCCCCGTGCGGCTGTTAGTACTTAGCCTATTAATATTATTAGTAGGTAAGAATATTTAAGTCAATTGTTGCTTATAATTGACCCAATTGTTGTTTATAGCAGAATATTGCTATTCTATAAAGTGACTGTGGATGGATGTAATGGATGGTGGAATATATTGAAGATTTACTATTCTTTTTTTTTCAGGTGTCAGGCTCAACTACATTATTCAAGATTTTTTTAACTGTCTCTCATACACTTACAACAAGCAGTACATACATAATCCATGATGATTTCCACAGGAAGACATTAGATTCCAAATTCCACTGATCCTTACAGTATGTTTGTTCCAATTCCTTTTTGCTCTATGTCCAAATATTTCATATTAATGTGAATAGATGGTAATGGTGCCGATTCTCTTGTCCAGTGTTGAGTTAAGGTTGTAACAATTTAATAAAACAGTTTTATTTGTTTACCATAATTTATTTCTCTCTATTTCCTTTAGATCTAATGAATGACAGTTAATTTAGGTAAACACCTTTAAATAGTATCATTATAATTATAAAATTGTCTGTGTTTGTATAAAACAAATAGTATGCCATTCTTAATTATTTAATTTAAAGTTATTTTTATTTGTCCCTCTATAGTTCATAATTAAAACACTTTATTAAAGTTTACACTGTTATCAATTAACACAATAGTTTATATCACTGTCGTACAAGACTATAATCAAGTTTTCTAAAAAAAATATTTCATGAAGGATCTTCAGTTTGTACTTTTGTACTTAAGAAGCTTGAAATCTGAAGTAGCAGAGCAGCAGTGCAGCACAGCAGGGGCAGTATCATTCATGCTGCCTTCATGTCTTCGTAGGTGAAATTCCCCAGGAACTCTACATTTTAAAACAAAGTCATATTATTTTCTGCTCAAATAAAGTACTCATGTGGCAAAGTAGGCATATCAACTAGGCCCATGGCTAGATGAAAGCCTGTCATCATCATCGTCATGCTGGTTGTATAATTTCTTCTTTATTTAGGGCTGATTTTTCAGTCTCCAGATATTTTATAATACTAAATTATAATGGTAATTGGATAAACATAAAATATATATTATGATGTGTCTGTCAAAAGTTCAGCCAAGGAAATATATTCATAATTGAGTTGCTATGCTTAATTCTTAATGATGTGTCAAAAAGCTTACCTTCAATGATTAATACATAAGATTCTTAATCCAATCCATGTTTGCCACCTTGCCACCAACTTCTTTGTTAGGAAGTCAACAATATTGATATTTGGTAGTGTTCCATTCTTGTGTTTTCAGCACGTCTGTGAAAATATTATGAATATGTTTTGTAGTTATCTGTTATTTGGTTAGGTAGTGGATATTATAGTTTATTTCAGCATCTACTTATGTACAAAAATATCAATTAACAATTTTAGTTAGAATGTGAGACATAGTACGTAACTATTATTTTAACCACAATAAATAGTTAACCTCGCGTAAGATGCCTGTGTCTACGCAACAAAATAATGATTGTCCGTATACGTAGACTCATCAATAATGTACCTACAGCTACAATAATCTAATGAGATACGAAGGTACTCTCACACACGTTATTCCTATTTATATTGGTTTACTTACTTGTAGTGATAATATCGACTTAGATACTTTTCGCTATGGAGCAAAACAGCCTAAGTCTTAGTCCATGTACTTAATTGTAGTCTGTGATCTTGGTGAAGCTAGTACAAAACGAAGGCGGTGTCTCGAACGAGAGAATTTTCCAAAGTTCTTCCGACTTCCACAAGCCACAAGAATAATGTTCCAAAACTGCTTATTACAGGCCCATGTTTCTGTACGTGAATAGTAAAAATAATTTTGTATGTTGAAAAATATAAAACAACTATTAATTTAAAACAAAAACTTTACCGAAATCAACAAAAATAAAATGTAAACAGATGCGTCGCCATGATTGATATCGTATTCTCCACAGAATTCAAAGAATATTCATTCCAGCCCAAATTATTGTCAAAGGTTTAACATGTGATGTCATATGCCTTTCCTTTTCTTTTCCCTACACTCTGATAAAGTTAGAGCAGCAAAGGTATACTTTATACAGGCAGTTGTTTGCTTTAAATCGTCAACGCATAACGCAATGAGGGCAGATCATTCAACTTTTACTCTCAGTGTTGCAATTTTTTTCCCCTAAGTCCACTATAGACTTGCGTCTAGATACATCGAAACGAATCAAAAATCCGATTTCAATCAGAAACGGAATCGTATCGATAATCCGAACTAGACAAACCGATTTCACAAAACCACCGAAGTGTGGTTTTGCCTAAGCAAGTTTTTGTTTACATTTGAATAGTTTTGATCGATGCACTTACAACCGAATAATATTACTAGAGACGATCGAAACTGCGAGCCGTAGCCTCTCCTGAAATCGGTTTTCTGTTACCGACATTCGGCCGCTGTTTTGGGAGTCCATTTGAAGATTTGAGTATGAAAATAAAACATAACTTATGTAATCATAGTATTTTTAGGGTTCCGTACCTCAAAAGGAAAAACGGAACCCTTACAGGATCACTTCGTTATCAGTCTGTCAAGACCCTTTTTCTCAGGAACGTACGGAGGTATCAAGTTGAAATTAATATCAAATACGTCTGTGGTCCCTTAGAGCTCTAAAAAATCAAGCTTCTAAGTCAACACAATAAAAAATTACGGCTATTTAAGCGACATATTTTGGTACTCGCAAATAAATCAAAAACTACAGGGTACTTCCCGTTGACCTAGACTCATTAAATTTGGCACAAAGCCCGTCTCATTGCACAAGTAAAGGAAAATGACAGAAAATTGTAAATTTTCAGTTTTATCACATACAAAAAGAAAAAACCATTACAAACTTACATTTGCAGTTGGAGAATTGACCGTGACATATATCAATATAGGGGAGATGTTTTTCAACTACAAAGTTGTTTGTTTTTGGGATAAAAACTCCCAGGTTTAGTGGAAATCCCTCTAAGTTGACAACACTGCTTTTCTACGATTTTGTCATAGGCCACAGATAGCAAAGACGTGAAAAGAAAAACGTTTTATTACGTAGTTCAATTGTGGTAGAAAGTATTTTAAAAATTGGTTTTTCATTTTTCGGCAATCATTGTACATTTTTATTTATAAGCACTAGTAGATCATCAGTTGTAATTAAAACAAAATTACATTATAGCACAATAATTTGAATATTAACCATTCATAGATGCTGTAACTAAACATATCAATTTAACAATTATAGACAATTGTATTGAACATCCCTATACAATTTCAGTCGTATGGTAAAAAATGTACATCGCAATTCCAATTATGGCATGCGATTAAGATTGGACTTGCTTTCGATTCAGAATTGCAATCAAAAATAAAATATGTTACGCAATTAGGCTGGCGGTTACAAAGGTGTTAAGGCTCCGTGCCGCCGCACCGCACGAAATCACTGATTTTGATCAATTTTGTTTATTCGTTGTGAGAAAGGGGACGAGAATTTAAACAAAATTATTTGTGATTTGAAAAGTCCAATTCTTCGTCTTGTACATAGGGGAAAGGGATTTTTGAAATAAATTAAGGATTCGTGGGAAATCACTAAAATTCGCAACAAGTTTTCCAAAAAATGACGCGAGACTGACGTTTGATCGTTTCGTTAGAAGAAACTGCTTTTGATGTTGAAAATTAAAAAATATCATCAACATCATTATATGGTCTACTTGTACATAGGGGAACCACTTTTTTCAACTTTCATACAAAATATAGCAGAAAAAAAATGTTGAAATAACGTAACTTTCTCAAAACTTCAAGCCAAATAAATATTTTTTTCTAATACTTAGAAACACTTTTAAGAAATTTTAAAAATTATATATTAATTTTAAGTTAATTGTTTAATAGAATCTAAATTTTATTTTATAAATAAACAATTACTTCATTACGTAAATAAATGGCAAAGTGAACTATATAAACGATCGCGGAAAATCTATTCCGTCAGTAGCGAACGGGCCTTCCCAGCGTGAGGACGTATCACTTTGCGTCGCAGCACGCACACACGCACGTACGTGTCCGATGTTAACATATTCCAGAAATTGTACGTCGACTACCACATTTTGATCCGCATTTTATTTTAAAGTACTTTGCTTGTTTTTGAAGAACATTAAAATTTTGCATGCCTGGCAATAAATAAAATACCGGTGTACGTGTGTTCGTAATTCTTCTTATCCTAAACGGCTTGACTGATTTAGATGTTTTTTTTTTTAAATTCTTTTTGTGTAACTTGGATGGTTCATAACTATAGTTGGACTCGCGTGGCGCTGTTGTCGCAGGACAACATCTGCCTGCTGGGTTCACTAGTTATATTTTGACTTTAGATTTCATAGTTTTGAATGATTTTTGGTAGGGGAAAAAGTTATGGGTTCGCGTCACCGATATGCCCGCGCCGATATGCTGTTGTAGCAATAAGTGAAGTATTTTTGGAACGAAGTTCTTTAACGCTACTGAAGACTACTTTAAGTCAAAATAAAGATCCAAGATGACGGCTGCGAACATTTAAAAATATTTCGTCATGGGTATCGTTTTCATAGTTTTCGAGGATGCTAAAGCTGATAGTGAGGTCAAAATATAAATCCAAGATGGCGGCTGTGACAATATTCAGATTTTTCGTCATAGGTGTCTTTTTCATAGTTTTTGAGGATTCTAAAGCAGATTTTGATGTCAAAACGTTAATCTAAGATGGCGGCTGCGAAAATTTTCACATTTCTTCATAACATCACGCTATCAATTTCAAAGTGTTGGGCCCTTTGAAATTGATGGCGTGATGTTATGAAGAAATCTCATTTCCGCAACTTTTTCGCGCAACTTTTTCGCGCAAGTGGGTTCGCGCAAGTGTCTTTCGCGAAAATGTCTTTCGCGCAAGTGTCTCAGATACCTTTATGGATACTGGTGCCAATTCTCTTGTCACAAATTAATGCCTCAAAACTAGACTAAAAATCACCAAAGTTTCGTTCATTCCTGTCAAACGATGATTTCCTATCGTGAAATAATTTTAGAATATATTTTATTTTGACAGCACTAAGATGGCAATATGGTGCCGATTCTCTTGTATACCGAACTAAACTTACTAAACTATCACTAAAATTCCTTACTTTTGGCTATGAAAATCTTGAAGCTATTCTGCAACAAAAATTTTCTAAATTAAATTTAAATATATTTTGACACACTAAAATTATATTTGACAATCGCGAGTCCACGTGGTACTTATTTGCCCTACCCCGTGAATTTTTTTTAGAGCTGGAGGCGCACAGGGGGCAGCCTTGACGTTTTATATAGAATTTTAACTTTTTGTAAGGAAAATAAGAAAAAATATTACCTACATGTAGAGTGTCAGGGGTTTAACGGTTTTATAAAGGGGATCGAAATTCTCATTATTTTTGCGATTGGACACACCGTTTTCGAGATATATGCAAAAGAAAAAAAAAAGATACAGTACTGTTTTTTGCACCTGAAGCGAGGTGTTGGTGTGAATTTTAGTTCAAGATAACTAATTTTATTCCGCACCTTTTTAATCGCGATTAAAAAAAGTCATATTTAGTTAGACATGGGTGCCGATTCTCTTGTACACCGAACTAAACTAACTAAACTATCACTAAAATTCCTTATTTTTGACTATGAGAATCTCAAAGCTATTCTGCAAAATAAATTCTCTAAATTTAAAAATAATTTTGACACATCTAAATCGAATTTGACAACCGCGACTCCACACGTGATACCTAACCACGTGAATCTTTTTAGAGAGGGGGGCAGCCTCGACGTGTTTTATATGGATTTTTCACTTTTTGTGTGGAAAATAAGAAAAAATATTACCTACTTGTAGAGTGTTAGGGGTTTAAGAGTTTTATAAAGGGTGTCGAAATTTTCATTATTTTTGCGATTGGACACACCGTTTTCGAGATACAAGCAAAAGAAAAAAAAAAATTCAGTACTGTTTTTTCATCTGAAGTCGAGGTGTTGGTGTGAATTTTAGTTCATGACAACCAATTTTATTCCACATGTTTTTAGTTGCGATTAAAAATAGTCATATTTAGTTAGAAAATCTAAATTTTAGGTTAAAAACGTCAAATTCAGAATAGCAAAATTGCCATTTTCACTAAACTAATATCTCAGTGCCATCTTAGTGCTGTCAAACTAAAATATAGTTAAGTTGTGTCACTTTAATCTATTTCAGAATGGGCAATCGATTTCCCATTCTGAAATAGACTAAAGTGACACAACTTAACTAGATTTTAATTTGACAGCACTAAGATGGAACTGAGATTTTCATTTAGTGAAAAAAGCAACTTTACTATTCTGAATTTGACGTTTTTCACTTAAAATTTAGATTTTCTAACCGAATCTGACTATTTTTCGCGATTAAAAACGTGTGGAATAAAATTGATTGTCATGAACTTTAAATTCACACCAACACCTCGATTTCACATGCAAAAACAGTACTGAATCTTTTTTTTTCTTTTGCTTATATCTCGAAAACGGTGTGTCCAATCGCAAAAAATAATGAAAATTTCGACTCCCTTTATAAAACCCTTAAACCCCTTATACTCTACATGTAGGTAATATTTTTTCTTATTTTCCATACAAAAAGTGAAAAGTTCCATATAAAACACGTCGAGCGTGCGCGCCTCCGGCTCTAAAAAGATTCACATGGTTAGGTATCACGTGTGGAGTCGCGATTGTCAAATTTGATTTAGATGTGTCAAAAATTTTCTTAAATTTAGAGAATTTATTTTGCATAATTGTGCCGATTCCCTTGTTCACAAACTAAACTAAATTTAAGTGCATCTTTTTCTTTCTATTACATTAAGAAAAGGACAGAAGATAAATTTTAGTTTAGTCCTGTCAAATTAATCAGCGCTTGACGTTAATTGACGTAATTTTAGTCGGCAAGTTTTTAATCACATCTAAACTTGTATGGGTGGTGATTAATTTGACAGGACTAAACTAAAATTTATCTTCTGTCCTTTTCTTAATGAAATTGTAAGAAAAAGATGCACTGAACTTAAATTTAGTTTAGTTTGTGAACAAGGGAATCGGCACCAATAGCTTTGAGATTCTCATAGTCAAAAGTAAGAAATTTTAGTGATAGTTTAGTTAGTTTAGTTCGGTGTATAAGAGAATCGGCACTAATCAAAATTTTAGGTGAGAAAAGTCAAATTCAGATTGGTGCCGATTCTCTTGTCACAAATGCCTCTAAACTAAACTAAAAATCACCAAAATTTAGTTTATTCCTGTCAAACGACGATTTCCCATTCTGAAATAGACTAAAGTGACACAACTTAACTATATTTTAGTTTGACAGCACTAAGATGGCACTGAGATATTAGTTTAGTGAAAATGGCAATTTTGCTATTCTGAATTTGACGTTTTTAACCTAAAATTTAGATTTTCTAACTAAATATGACTATTTTTTTATCGTGACTAAAAACATGTGGAATAAAATTGGTTGTCATGAACTAAAATTCACACAAACACCTCGACTTCAGATGAAAAAACAGTACCGAATATTTTTTTTTTCTTTTGCTTATATCTCGAAAACGGTGTGTCCAATCGCAAAAATAATGAAAATTTCGACACCCTTTAAAAGACCCTTAAACCTCTAACACTCTACATGTAGGTAATATTTTTCTTATTTTCCACACAAAAAGTGAAAAATCCATATAAAACACGTCGAGGCTGCCCCCCCTGCGCGCCTCCGGCTCTAAAAAGATTCACGTGGTTAGGTATCACGTGTGGAGTCGCGGTTGTCAAATTCGATTTAGATGTGTCAAAATTATTTTTAAATTTAGAGAATTTATTTTGCAGAATAGCTTTGAGATTCTCATAGTCAAAATTAAGGAATTTTAGTGATAGTTTAGTAAGTTTAGTTCGGTATACAAGAGAATCGGCACCAATAGCGAATTTTTCATTTTCACTAAATTAATAACTCATTCAGTTGCAAAAACTGTACTTTATCTTTTTTCTGTTCTTTTGCTTATATCTCGAAAATTGTGTCTTATCGCAAAAATAATGAAAATTTCGACCCCCTTTATGAAACCCATAAACCCATAAAACTCAACATGTAGGTAATAATTTTTCATGTTTTCCATACAAAAAGTATAAAATTCCATATAAAACAGAATTGTTATAAATATACTAAACGAATATACACAAACATTCCAGACTTATTTCATAAGCGTACCTACGTAACTTAACAAAATACCGTCTATAGGATCAAAACTGTTTAAGCGATCACTACGCTCGATGTTTAGGCGTGTGTGCGTGAACGGTGCACACAAACATAGCATCGCAAGAATTTACCTAAACACTGTCGAGTGAAGTCACGGCCAGGAGCCTTAATTAAGTATTCTTGTGCGATGACACATTTCGCCATATTTTGGCATGCAAATATTATGGTGAGGCTAAAAAGCAATTATCTCCAACTAAAGTTGAAAATGTTGTTTAGACATGAAATTAAAGTAAATTAATCCTCAATTTACACAACACAACTAATTAAAAAAATATATACAGGGTGTTTGGCAGAACGTTGAACATACGAAAATGGTGGATAGGTGGGGTCATCTGCTATTTACTCAGCCCTAATTTATTTGGCCCTGGACCCCGAATATTCCAAAAAATTTTTTTTTTTTTCACCACTTTCGTAACTTTGAAGTGTAATTTTTATTAAAAATGGGGAAAACCGGCAATATTTTTGTTTTTTTTAAATCTTAAATGTTGGAAAATTCTTATAAAATTATTGCTTTATTCAGATGTTAGCTAGAAAAAAAGTTATGAGTCCTCAAACTTACAGAAAGATGTAAAAAATACTTAAATCTTAATTTCAACTTCCATTCAAAAAAAAAAAAATATCCAGGGGAGCCATGGCCAAATAAATTAGGGCTGAGTAAGTAGCAGATGACCCCACCTATCCACCATTTTCGTATGTTCAACGTTCTGCCAAACACCCTGTATATATGATACATTTGGCACAACACAAAATAACAGGACAAAAATACATCTCTACAATCATAGATTTGAAAATATTCTAGTCTGTTCTACAATGCATTCCTGTAATGATAGGACCGACAAGAAGTTTTTTTTAGAAATTCACCTGTTGAATAATAACTATGTGAAATGAGCAACTTTTTGTTGCTTTAACTTATGTCACAGGCAATTATTATATCGAACCGTGTTAATTAGGCTTTTTTTTTTTGGGTGGGAAATTATCAAATAACTTCTCCCGCTCAGGGTGGAGCGGGAGGCGTGTCAGACTCTTACTGACTAAAACCCACCTGTGTTGCCGAACCCCCGGCAGGCACTGGCCCTAGCGGACCCCGTCAATTCTGCTGACATCTCTTTGAGGCGCGCGTGGAACACAACGCGCCGTCGACCCGGGGTGTTAATCAGGTTTAATAGCGCTATTTAGTACTACGTATCAAGAAAATTACTTTAGCAAATTCCTTCTCAGCTTCGGTAGTCTCCGAGCCGATAGTAACGGCCATGCTGAAGTCTTCCTCGTCATCCATTTTCGAAAGTAGCACTAAAACGTACAGAAATGACACTAAAAATATTAATAACAAACAATACTAAACAAAACAGGTAAAAAATCTTTGTAAAATCGCGTTCGGTTTCGGTGCACCGCTGTTTATTTTGTTTCCTTAGCAACGGCGTCGTTGGTATGTGGAAAATGAAAATAATGTGACCATAGAGCTTTTTAGGTTTTCTCTATGGATTTGTTGTTATACTTTTTGGATCTGACATTAATTTAAGGTTGAGGTTTTTGCCATGGGGCAAGCCAAAGCATTATTAGGGTTCCGTAGTAAACAAGGAACCCTTATAGTTTCGTCATGTCCGTCTGTCTGTCTGTCTGTCCGCGGTCTAGCTCCGAGACCCTTAGTACTAGAAAACTGTAATTTGGCATAGGTATATATTTTAATTACGCCGACAAAGTGGTAAAATAAAATTATGAAAAACATTTTTTTTTAGGGTACCTCTCATACACGTAAAGTGGTGATGTAATTTTTTTCTTTTTTTAACCCATAGTGAGGGGTATCATTAGAAAGGTCCTTTAAAAACATTGCGAGTTTGTGAAAACCATTTTTAGATTCAGGGATCCGTTTGCGAAATATTAAGCTTTAAAGTGCTAATTTTTGTTAGAGTCAAATGTCCCCCCCTGCCGGCTAAATGGTTAGTTTTAGACATGTGAAAAAATTCACGGCAGTAGCTTATATAACGAATTTAAAAGGAAAACTATCAAAGCTGTGTAGGCTGTACAAGTTAACGAGTAATAGTCGACCAACTTAGATTTACGGTTGTAAAAACATTTTCTGCCATACATTCTGTATGAAATATATTTTTTTTCAACTACAAAGTTAAGTTTGTTCTTCGAATAAATTCATCCCAACTTCGGAACCCTACATTGTGCGTGGTCCGACATGCAGTTGGCCGGTTTTTTTATTTCTTTTGTTAACACAGATTTTTATAAAGCCAAACTGAAATTGAGGAAAAAACTCGACTTAAGGGCAACGATAACTGACTTTTAATGATTTTATACTGAAGATTACGTCTAAACGAGTAGTGTTAATGATTTGGAAAAAATATATGTTAAATTAGAGCACTTTCTTAATAACTTAATATAGTTATTTTACGTAATAGTTTATATTACATAGTGAAATTAATTTGTAAAGTTATGTCTAACGCGGATAAAAAACTGAGAATCACGCTAAATTTATTAAGCGTGTTTTACTGAAATCTTCACTATTTTAAAGATAATTTAATTATTGTTTTTAGTATACGTGTTTAATTAAAATACCTTTTGTTTTATGTATAATAAATTAATAATGCCTCTAATTTGGGACAGCGCTCCTTGATGGGCGAGTCCTATTACTGGCTGGACGTACGACGTGTTGCGTGTGCTTGTAGTGACCACATACATAACGCATCAACACGTCTGACCGCGACGGCGCGCGGCCGGGCACTGAGGCCCGCAGGCGCAGACATGGCGTACGCCACCTGCGACGTCGTGGAGAATCATCGGACAGACACAACCGGCCAGCGTCGGATCAAGCTAGCGACTGAGCGCGCGCGCACCCGCAGGGTATATTTATAAATGTCGCGTTTCACGATAAACCGATGATCCGCAAGGCAGGAATGAATCCTATGCGTTGTGTGTCGAGTCCTGATTGGTTGATCATATTTACACTATGTGTGCCTTACCACAAAATACATTGTAGTATAAAATAATATAAGCGGATCAGAATAAATATAATTATTGATATCGTCAATTGAGTTTAATTCCACATCCAACAAGTATTCCCTACATTGGTGACCCCGACGTGATCAACGACATATAGAACATGCCGAACGAAGATCAGAAACTCGTACTCGAAAAAGAAGATGTAGCAGCCATTTCCTTGAAGTCGCGCCTACCTCTGTTCTGGCGTGACAAACCCAGACTTTGGTTCGCGCATTTCGAGACCATGATTGCCAGCCAGAAGCTAGGCGACGAGAACAAATTCGGTCTCGCTGTTTCTCAACTTGAGAAGGTAGACGTGGAACAAGTAGGGGATATCATTATGTCGCCGCCTTCTACAGGAAGGTATGAGGAACTCAAGAAAAGATTATTGTCCGTCTACGAGGAGTCGGAGAGCAAACAACTGCAGAAGCTGCTCAACGACATCGAATTGGGCGATCAACGCCCGTCGCAACTACTACGGCGGATGCGAGACCTGGGCCGAAACATGATTCCAGACCAAACGCTACGTATGTTGTGGATGAGCCACTTGCCAGCAGCGACACGAGCCGTACTATCAGTGAGTGAAGAATCAAAATTGGATACACTGGCAGCAATGGCAGATAAAATGGATGAGCAAACCAAGGAAATATCATCTATTTCTCCAAGCATTAACGGCGCAAATACTACAAGCCCATCGACTTCATCTTCATCAGAAACGAAAATAATGAATATGATCGAATCACTCACTAAAGAAGTCGCCGAGTTAAGAATAGATCGAGTGCGAGGCAACTACCGTCGTTCACAAAATTATCGACGTAGCGCACGGTCAAGGTCAAGATCATCAAAACGAGATACGGATATATGTTTTTATCACCGAAAGTTTGGAAAAGACGCATACAAATGTCTTCGACCGTGCAACTACGACAGGGCAAAATCAACTCAGGAAAACTAAACAAGACTTCAGCTACGACGGCAGCCGAAGTCAACGAACTAGAGAACCGCCGTCTATTTATCAAGGAATTATCAACGGGACTTCACTTTCTAATCGACACTGGGGCGAACGTGTCAGTATTACCAGTACGAGGGACAGAAAAACGGAAACAAAACCCAAGTAATTACTTATACGCCGCCAACGGTTCATCAATACCCTCTTATGGTGAAAAATCGATGCTACTGAACATTGGACTACGACGACCGTACAGATGGAGTTTTGTGGTTGCTGAAGTGAAACGACCAATAATTGGCGCAGATTTCTTACACAAACATCAGCTAACAGTGGACGTTCATGGAAAAAAGCTCATAGATAAGCGAACCAGTCTGTCCGTCGTGGGTTACGTAACAACGTTTTCGGACCACAGCGTTAACACAGTAAATAGCCAGCAACCATTCCACGACCTACTTGCAAAATATCCAGACATCACTCGACCGTCCTTGAAGCTCTGCCACAGCGAAGTGAAACACCAGATCGAGACAACGGGACCGCCCATCTATTCAAAGGCAAGACCACTATCGCCTCACAAGTACAAAGTAGCGAAGGAAGAATTTGAAGCAATGATGGAACAAGGAATCTGCAGGCCTTCAAACAGCCCATGGGCGAGTCCGCTACACTTAGTACCGAAGAAGGACGGCACGTACCGAGCCTGCGGAGATTATCGTCGTCTCAACGCTGTGACAGTGCCAGACCGGTACCCCATTCCCCGGTTGCACGATTTCACCTACAATTTACTAGGAAAGAAAATCTTCTCCATAATCGATCTTCGGAAAGCATACTACCAAGTTAGAAATCGCGAAGAAGATATTATGAAAACAGCAGTCATCACTCCATTCGGCCTGTTCGAATTCGAAAGAATGTGTTTTGGCCTACGCAGCAGTGGTCAAACATTCCAACGTCATATCGACAATGTACTTCGAGGACTACCAGTATTTCCTTTCGTGGATGACATTTTGGTGGCTTCGGAAAATAAAGAAGAGCACAGAAGAGACTTGGAAGAGGTGTTTAAAAGACTCAACGACAACGGGTTACAACTCAACGTCGCAAAATGTACGTTTGGCCAAACAACACTCGAATTCTTAGGCTATACCATATCCCCAGAAGGAATAAAGCCAACACAAGATAAAATCAAGGCCATTACGACATACCCATTACCGCAGACGATTCAACAACTTCGTCGATTCTTAGGAATGATGAATTTTTATCGAGAAAACATTCAGCACGCTGCCGAAAATCAAAAGGAACTCAACGCTTATCTGCGTGACTCAAAAAAGAACGATAAAACACAAATTCAATGGAGTGACACTGCAAAGAGTGCATTTGAGAAATGCAAAGAAGACATCAGCAACGCCACATTATTATCATACCCATCATCAAGCCTACCTTTCGCCTTGATGACCGATGCGTCGGACACCTGTGTGGGAGCTGTACTTCAACAGCAAATCGCAGGGAGATGGAAACCACTCGGGTTTTTCTCAAAAAAACTCAACGACGCTCAAAGAAAATACTCCACTTACGACAGAGAGCTGTTATCGATATATATGGCTGTTCGTCACTTTCGCCGGATCTTTGAAGGCTGTGACGTCACCATCTTCACCGACCACAAGCCGCTCGTTAATATACTGAAAGCAACGAGTAAGAACGAAACGCCACGCCGCACTCGCTACTTGGAATACATCAGTCAATTCGTCAACTGTATCAAGCACATCGCAGGCAAAGACAACATCGTCGCCGACGCGTTATCGAGAGTGGAATCAATCTCAAGCCCGTCGCCGATTGACTACGACGAGTTAGCAAAAGCACAGAGTACAGACGCACAGCTCAAACAGCTAACTAAAAACGACCGTTACACATTCACACGCACCAAGTTACATGGAACGTCAAAACTAATCCACTGCGAGATGTCAACAGGGGTTGCTCGTCCGTTCTTACCCGAAGAATACAGGAAACAAGCTTATCAAGCAATGCACGACTTGAACCACCCCGGTGTGAGAGCAACGAGACGACTAGTCACGACGCGATTTTTCTGGCCATCCATGAAGAAAGACGTTACAGAGTGGGCGAGAGCTTGCCCCCAGTGTCAGTGCGTAAAAGTTCAGCGGCACACGAAATCACCAATTGCAAGTTTCCAAAACGTTGATCGACTGGCCCATGTGCATATCGATATCGTCGGACCACTACCAATATCGAACAGCTGTCGTTACTTACTTACAATGATTGACAGAGCGACAAAGTGGCCAGAAGCACAAGCAATCGAAGAAATAACAGCAGAGAAGGTAGCCAACGCGTTTTACGAAGTCTGGATCTCAAGATACGGCTGTCCGGCAACAATAACAACAGACCGTGGTGGGCAATTCGAGTCCGAACTGTTCAACAAGTTAATGCATCGCATGGGTATCGAACGCATACGGACTACAGCATACCATCCTCAGTCCAACGGAATGATCGAACGTTGGCACCGCTCATTAAAAACGTCACTCGCAGCAAAACTTAACACAGCCAACTGGGCGCACGAGTTGCCTACTGTACTATTGGGCCTACGCGCGGCTTATAAAGAAGACATAGGAGCTAGTGCAGGCGAGTTATTGTACGGACAAACGCTAAGATTGCCTGGAGAGTTCTACGATGAAGCTACGACATCGCATCACAACCCATCGTACTTCATGAGCAACTTAAGCGAAGCATTGAAGAAGGCACAAGTACAACGTGATAGTACCAACAGACATCGTGCAATATTCATTCACAGCGACCTGTCTACATGTACGCACGTATACATACGCAACGATGCAGTCCGCAAGCCGTTATCACCAACTTACAACGGTCCGTATCGAGTCATCGCCCGTACCGACAAATATTTTGAAGTGCAGATGAAGAATAGCAGCTCGAACATATCGATTGATAGACTGAAACCTGCCTATTATTTAAGTCCGGAGCAAGAAGCAACACAAACTTACGCTCATATAACAAGAACAGGCAGAGTATCAAAACCACCTGTACGCTTCGCTGGCGGGGGAGTAATGTAGTGACCACATACATAGCGCATCAACACGTCTGACCGCGACGGCGCGCGGCCGGGCACTGAGGCCCGCAGACATGGCGTACGCCACCTGCGACGTCGTGGAGAATCATCGGACAGACACAACCGGCCAGCGTCGGATCAAGCTAGCGACTGAGCGCGCGCGCACCCGCAGGGTATATTTATAAATGTCGCGTTTCACGATAAACCGATGATCCGCAAGGCAGGAATGAATCCTATGCGTTGTGTGTCGAGTCCTGATTGGTTGATCATATTTACACTATGTGTGCCTTACCACAAAATACATTGTAGTATAAAATAATATAAGCGGATCAGAATAAATATAATTATTGATATCGTCAATTGAGTTTAATTCCACATCCAACAAGTATTCCCTACATTGGTGACCCCGACGTGATCAACGACATATAGAACATGCCGAACGAAGATCAGAAACTCGTACTCGAAAAAGAAGATGTAGCAGCCATTTCCTTGAAGTCGCGCCTACCTCTGTTCTGGCGTGACAAACCCAGACTTTGGTTCGCGCATTTCGAGACCATGATTGCCAGCCAGAAGCTAGGCGACGAGAACAAATTCGGTCTCGCTGTTTCTCAACTTGAGAAGGTAGACGTGGAACAAGTAGGGGATATCATTATGTCGCCGCCTTCTACAGGAAGGTATGAGGAACTCAAGAAAAGATTATTGTCCGTCTACGAGGAGTCGGAGAGCAAACAACTGCAGAAGCTGCTCAACGACATCGAATTGGGCGATCAACGCCCGTCGCAACTACTACGGCGGATGCGAGACCTGGGCCGAAACATGATTCCAGACCAAACGCTACGTATGTTGTGGATGAGCCACTTGCCAGCAGCGACACGAGCCGTACTATCAGTGAGTGAAGAATCAAAATTGGATACACTGGCAGCAATGGCAGATAAAATGGATGAGCAAACCAAGGAAATATCATCTATTTCTCCAAGCATTAACGGCGCAAATACTACAAGCCCATCGACTTCATCTTCATCAGAAACGAAAATAATGAATATGATCGAATCACTCACTAAAGAAGTCGCCGAGTTAAGAATAGATCGAGTGCGAGGCAACTACCGTCGTTCACAAAATTATCGACGTAGCGCACGGTCAAGGTCAAGATCATCAAAACGAGATACGGATATATGTTTTTATCACCGAAAGTTTGGAAAAGACGCATACAAATGTCTTCGACCGTGCAACTACGATTGGCTACTCGGTCATTAGGACTGGCTGACTCAAAGTAATTGTGTTCGTCAATTCTTTCCGCGCGGATCGCTATATTTTAACTCGTTTCTCTCTGTGAGTGCACAGAATACTTCGGTACCTGTGCAGGCACAGGGAGAGGCGCCCCGGACGCCCGGCGTTCACGCCGTTGCGGTCGCGGAGGCCCGAAAACCACAAAAGATGTCAAATCCCGGCAAGCGCGGCTCGTTAGGCCGCGATGCCGGGACCCAGGAGGACCGTCCGGTGTTGGACCGGGCGATGTCGTTGCCAAATATTGGCGACGCGTCGTCCGGTGCGCCCCCGGCCGGTCACAAGAAGAGGAAGGAGAAGGAGGAGAAGAAGAGGAAGGAAGCTCCAGCTGCCGCCACTTCTTCTACAACCAAGAGGGGGGAGTCGTGTGCTGCGATTGCTGCCGGCCCACCGACGTCATTGGCGCCTGCGCGCGTTGCGCCCACGCCGTCGTCGAGCCGTGCGCACGCCGTTCCGGTCCGCCCCGCCGCGTTCCGCCCGGTGCCGATACAGGCCCCGGGGCCAGCCGCGAACACGAGCCGCGCAATGCATGCGCGCGCACCCATACCGCCCGCGCGCGCGCCCGCGCCCGGTCGACCCAACGCGCCCGCTGCGCGCCCCGGCGCGCCTCGCGCAGAATACCCCGCGCTACCCGCCCCGCGAGCCCCGATGCCGGCGGTGCGGACTCGCGCGCCACCAACACGGACCGCTGCTCCGCCGCCGCGGTTCGTTTCGCCGCCTAGCGATAGGCAACAACCGAAGCAGACGACAACGGATATGCCCGCTCCCCGCACCGCCCCCTCCGGCGCCCGCCCCTCTTTGGCGGAGCCGATGCTGGCTGAGCGGGAGCGACCCACCTGTACCGGGCCGTCTACCCGGCCTGTGCAACTCACCCGGATGGCGCCCGATTCGCCGGCGCCCCCCCGGACCTCAGCCTACGATTCGCCCGCTGTGCTGTCGACATGCTCCTCGCGAGCTGGGTCGAGCATGTCGCTGGCATCCGCGGGCTCGGCCGCCTCCGGTCGCGAGGACATGTCCCCGGACATGACACCGCGATCCGGCCGGCGGTCCACCGTGGGAGGAGCTGCCGGGGCGAGTCAACCGAACCGCCCAACTGTGACGTCACCTACATTGTCGCTGGGGCTCGATTTCGATTACCAACTCGAAACCAGAGCCCAGCGACGCAGGCGCAGCTCGGACGAGACCGCGGTGGAAGAGGCGAAGCGGTACTGTCTTGACCCGCCGCGGCCACAGCGCGAAAGCGCGCCGCGCGGTCGGGCACTACCGGCGTCGCCTACCTTCGCGGACGCGGTCCACCGGCGTACCCCACCGCGGTCGCCAGCACCACCATCGGCAGGGGTAAGTATTAATCTTATATCCCCTGCCCCTACTGCATCTACCGCCCCCCCCCCTGATGGCCCCCCCGGCGCTGCGACGGCGGCCACCTCTTCCAAACAGAAGCCGGGGAAGAAGAAGTTGCGCTTCCCACCGCTGGTGGTGGAAACGCTACCCAACTGGGCCGCTCATTTCCGGGCCATACGGGACAAGCTGGGCCGGCCGCCGAACGCCCGTCCGTACGGGACCGGGGTGAGATTCACCCCGGACACCGAGGACGAGTATCGGCTGGTCCAACGCTACCTAACTGGCCTGGAGAAGGACAGCGGTGTGAGCTGGTTCGCGTATTCGCTGCCAGCAGAGAAGAATGTGAAGATCGCCATCAGGGGCCTGCCGGCGGACACGGACCCCGAGGAGATAGAGGAGGAACTCCGGGCGTTGGGATACCAGCCGGAGTACGTGCGCCATATCAAGGGCGCACTAGGACGACCCGGCTGCGTGTTCCACGCGATACTGAAGAGAACCCCGGATGTCAGGAACATCTACGGCTCCACCGTGTTCATGAACATGGGTGGGGTCAAGATCGAGGCTTGGCGAGGAAAGCGTGGGCCCGCACAGTGCCACCGGTGCCAACGTTTTAGGCATAGTTCGCACCAGTGCCACCGCCCGCTCGCATGTGTGCGATGCGGGGACGGGCACGCGGCCAGGGACTGCCCACGTCCGCGGGAAGAGCCGGCCACCTGTGCCAACTGTGGTGGCCCGCATCCCGCGAATAATATGAAGTGCCCCGTATTCGAGAAAGAGATACGGAACAAGCGAGCGGGGACCGTCGCCGTCACGGCCAAAAGCCGGGCACACGCAACGATTGCGCCCTCAGTTGAGGCACATGGCACGACGTTGATGGCGGCGGCCAACGAGCCCACGAGCCGGTCGCAAGCCCCCTCCTCAGGGCGGAGGAAGAAAAGACGCGGGGGGAAAAGGAAGAGGAAGAATCCCCCCACCACCAGAACGCAAGAAGACCCCCTTACGGCCGCCCCTGTCTACGTAGCGCAGGTTGCAACGAGGGAAACACAAGAAGTTACAAGGAAACAACAAAAGGGCGAACCTACTGGTGGCGCCAATCAGGCGCCGCGGAAAGAGGTGGAACCAAAAAGGTTCGCCCAGAAGCCGCACGGCGCCGCCACTGCCGCGGTCAGAGTTGAAGAAACACAGCGGCCAATAGGAACGCAGGGAAAGTTCCCTGCACTGACGAGTGGCGGCGCTGTCGTCGCACATTTGCCGATCTTATCGGCAAACAGATCGGCTAAGAATACTAAGGAATTTACAACCTGCGCTATAAAGCTCCTGATGGATTTGATCAGGGCTATTAGACAGGGCCGAGAGATTGAGTCCGTGATCTTCGATGGTCTGGCCACATTACTCTCTCTCTGTGATGGCTAGACCATTGAGGATCGTCCATTGGAATGCTCGCGGCCTTAAGGATAAGGTCGCTCCCCTCCGCCATCTCCTCCGGGACCAGAACGTCGACGTGGCGCTAATTAGTGAGACACACCTGGGGGCCGAAGATAGGGTCAGGTTCCCAGGTTACCACGTCTACAGGAAGGATGAAAGGTCGGCACTACACTCCCGCTACCGTGGTCTGACGGTATTGGTGAGGCGAAGAGTCGTCCATCAAGAGCTCCCCGTACCAACGCTCAACAGCTTTTACGCGCTGGGTGTGCAACTGCATGTTGCCGGCGAGGACGTCAACGTCCATGCGTGCTATAAACCGCCCGCGGCTCCCCTGGATGTGGTCGAGCTGCGGGCGCTGCTTAGCGCGCCGGACGGCAACGCTGTTCTCCTTGCCGGCGATCTGAACTGCAAGCACCCAGCGTGGAACTCGATGAATACCAACAACGGGGGGAGGCGGCTCTGCGCGGACGCGGAAGCCTTCGGGTACTCGGTGTCCGGCCCGGAGACGCCCACCCACTACCCGGGGTCAAACCTACAGATGCCTGACGTGCTGGACGTCGTAGTCCACCGAGGGCTACACTGCCAGATCACGCAACAAGTGATCGACGACGAGCTACAGTCGGACCACCAACCGGTGCTCGTCGTCCTATCGGGTGTGCCGACCCGATTGAAGCCCATAGCGCCACGCCGACGAACGGATTGGACAATCTTCGGAGAGACGCTAGATACCACCACGCCTACTCGGCCCATCGTCACCTCCGCGGACGTGGATCAGATGGCGGGTGACGTCACTGCTTGCATCCAGAGCGCCTTGCAAGTGGCGACGACGACGTCACTGCCGGGGGGGAGAGGGCTTTTGCCGCCCCTGCCGGCACGTTTAACGGAATTAATCGCCAAGAAGAGGCGCCTTCGCAAGCAGTGGCAACAGCTTAGATGCCCGTCACTGAAAACGGAGTTAAACCGTCTCGCGGAGAAGGTCAAGGCCGAGCTATCGGCCCACACCGCCGCGGGCTGGGAAGAAAGAATCGACGCCACGACGGACAGCTGGCCGTCTTTACATACTCTATGCCGACAGCTGACGAACACCCCAGCCCCGGTACGCCCTCTACTGAATAGCGACGGGGCGCTCAGATACAAAGCAGAGGACCGCGCGGAGGTCTTCGCCGAGCACCTGGAGCGTCAGTTTCAGCCGAACCCGACCAGCGACCACGAGCATGTCGCAGCAGTCGAGAAACACTTGGAGAACTACTTCGCACCGCCGATAGCTCCCGAAGAGATGCCGATTTTCTTCTCGCCGGGCGCAGTTAGACGCGCCATACTAAGGACCAAGCCCAGGAAGGCCCCCGGTGCCGACGGTATCGCGAACACAGCGCTGCGCCACTTGCCGTACCGAATGGTAGCGGCACTGGCGCGCCTGTTCACAGCGATACTGCGCACGGGGACCTTTCCCGAATCCTGGAAAGAGGGGCGCGTCATAATGCTGCCCAAGGCGGGAAAAAATACGCAGAAGCCGGAGAGCTATCGGCCTATCACACTACTGCCGACAATCTCCAAGGTGTTCGAAGCACTCCTGCTGCGACATCTTCAAAAATACATCGAGCCCAGACCGGAGCAGTTCGGGTTCCGGCCGGAACATAGCACGACGCTCCAGCTGTCGAGGGTACTGCATCACCTCGCGACCGCTAGGAACAAGAAGGAGTACTCGGTGGCAGTATTCCTCGACATGGAGAAGGCCTTCGACCGCGTGTGGCACGAGGGCCTACTTTTCAAACTCGCCACCTCGGACGCGCCCCGTCGCGTCGTAAGGGTGGTATCTAGCTTTCTCTCCAACAGGACCATCAGGGTGGTGGTCGACGGGGCGCTCTCTAGCGCCCGCCCGGTGCTCGCCGGCGTGCCGCAGGGTAGCTGCATATCGCCTGCGTGTTACTCGCGTTACACCGACGACATCCCCACCACCGAAGACGCGATGCTCGCGTTATACGCGGACGACGCTCAATGCGAAGTACGCGGCGTCGAAAATGCAGCGTGCACTGGACGCTCTCCCGGAGTGGCTGTCTAAATGGCGGCTCTCCGTTAACGTGGGTAAAACGCAGGCGATGATCACCGGAAACGCGCCACTCCCACCACCCTTGAAGCTCCAGGACGTCGACGTCGATTGGTCGCCCCGGGTCAAATACCTGGGTGTGACCATCGACCGCCGCCTCACGATGGGGCCCCACGTCCGCAAGGTCGCCGCACAGGGCATGGTCGCCCGCAACCTCCTCCGGCCTGTGCTCTCGTCTCGAATCCCGGTGCGCGTCAAGCTGAGCGTGTACAAAATGTACGTGCGCTCAGTCTTGACGTACGCCGCTCCCGCCTGGTACGCCCTCACGAGCGAGCCAAGCAGAAAGCAACTCCGCACGCAGCAAAGCATTGCGTTGCGGACAATTGTAGACGCCCCTCGTTTCGTGAGGAATGACGTAATCCAGCGGGACCTCAAGATTGAGAGCCTGGATGAGTTTGTGGGGCGACTCGCGAAGGCTATGTTCGCGCGGGCCGACGCTTCTGCCTGGCCCCATGTCAGGCAGATAGCGCCATTGCACGCGCGGCCGCCTGACGCGAAAGCCCTGCCCCGCGACCTGGTAGCGGACCCTGACCCCATCGCACCGATTTGACGCCTCGGGTAAGCTGCACCCAGGTTACACGCAGCTTACTCGAAATAATAAGACTCCACATATGTACACATACATTAGCTGTGCGGCGTGTTCTAAGTTAATATAGGCACGTCGCATAACTTAAATACAGACAACCGCTACTATACAGGCATCTATACTCAACACGTGCGGGCGCGATGCGGGTCGCGACGCACGTACTCACTGAGCGGTGTAACACTACAGTACTAGCCGCTCACACATACGAGATTGCCTACCCCTCAATCCGTAAACGGCTCGATCTGTAAGCGGGGAGAGGGGGAAGCTACATATTAGACCTGTAGGGCGTCGAGTCGGCATCTCCGTCGCTGGTCGTTCTCGCTGGGCCTCCCCCGGGTAACCGGGGGTCTCACCTGGCGGGGACAGACCGCCGGGATGTCGTGAAGAAAGCGACGCCACTAAGGGCGTCGCGGCGCGCCTACAGAAATATTCATAGCAACCATTTACATAGACGCACTTTTGCCTCACGAAAGTGCGTCATTTCTTTAGCCGTCCTAGGCAACCTGATTGAGGGGCCCATTTTTATGGGCCAATGTATGGCCTCCGCGGGCGAAGGGCGAAGCCCTGACCCCGCTCGCCACGCCCCCTTGCGGGGGCGTCGCGACGTCCTTATGATAATTATTGATATCGTCAATTGAGTTTAATTCCACATCCAACAAGTATTCCCTACATGCTCAGTACAGAACACGCAAGCTAACCACTCAAGATCACTGGCATATATCTGCGTCTTAAACCTAACCTACTAAAATAACTAACAGGTCTACTAAAGGACACGGATGTGAATTTGGTTAGTAATATGTATAATTTATTCACTGCCTCGTTGGTACTGCTGAGCATTGGTTCGATTGCTAAGTCGGGCAAAGTGATATTGGGTTTTTCCATTAATAATTTATCAGTAGCAGCCCGGAGTCTGGATTTGTGCCCGGTTGCTGGTAATAGGCTCGCCCCCTATTACATGAGACTTAAACATAACTGGTGAAATGCGAGTGTACCTACTATGGGTACTTCTCTACCTTAGCCTTTGGGGAACAAGAAATAATTTCGTGTATAATTTGCCAGTTTTGAAACACTTCATCATCATATTTATTCCTAAAATAATAGATAAGTCTGACAAATGGTTTGGTTCTAGAGTCTGATCAGGCTAAGTCTGCAATAGAATAAATGGGCAACCCCAAAAAGTTTTATATATGGTAAACAGGTAAACTTTTCCATCAGTTAGATAAGTACTTCAGTTCAGGGTTGTAAATAGATCTCAGGAGGAGACGCCAAGGGCGTCGGGAATCGAGAGCCGATTTCCGGCTACCGTAGGCGCGGGCTTGCGGATGGTGAGCAATGGGTAGCTCACCGTTCCATAAGGACCAGGCCCGGGTCGACGGCGCGTTGTGTTCCACGCGCGCCTCTAAGAGATGTCAGCAGAATTGACGGGGTCCGTTAGGGCCAATGTCTGCCGGGGGTTCGAAGAAAACCGATAGGGACATAGTGGCCCCCGGCAACAGGGCAACCGAAGGAACACAGGTGGGTTTTAGTTAGTAAGAGTCTGACACGCCCTCCCGCTCCGCCCAGAGCGGGAGAAGTTATTTGATGACTCACCCAAAAAAAAAAGAAAAAATAGGGTTGTAAGTAGATCTAATGATTTTGATATTTAGCCTTTTGATTTCTGCCTAATGGTCTACCTCCATACGAAGACAAAACTGTGTCAAATCCACATTGCATCGTGTTAAAGTCGCTATTCTTTACCAGGAATAAATTAGAATAAGGTGAGTGGGGGCAAGATCGAACGATTTTTTGATGAGATGAGCAGTGTTGTATTTGAAGTCTTGTAGAACAGTACATATTAGTATATGCAAAAAAAATATTTGTAGTGAGTAAAGAGCAAAAAGTGTATTTTTCCATCACATTGATAACATCCTGCTAAATCTGTTAGAAAGCAGAAAAAAAAATTAAGTAAAATGTTTTTATCATGAAACTGAAACAGGGGGAAGATGAAAGGGTGATGGGGAAAGATCGAAATAGTTTCTAAAATCGTTCAAATGATTAGCAGACGTTGTTGGTGTTCATTAGTCTAAAGTTTGAAGTGCCCTTAAAACTCTCAACTGTCTGTAGTGTCCGAATACCTTTAGTTAACAAAGATAAAACGATTTAAAAAAACTATATATCTATCTTACCCCACCGGGGGAACATTGAAAGTAGAGGTTCTCAAACTTTCCACTTTAATTGGATAAGGTTATACTGACAATAAAACATCAGTATCAGTCAAATAAATCCTTTATCCTTTACTTTATCCTATTATGAAGATACAAAACAAAATTTCGCATCTTTCTTTCATCTTTGTCTTTTAAATGTTTATCTTACCCCGTCAAATATTGATGGGTAAAGACGGAAAATTGAAATAAATCCTAAAATAAGAAAAATAGCCATATTTAGATGTTATAACACAACTAAGAATTACAAATAATAAGTAGATATTCCAATAAAACACTCATACCTACCACGTAATTAAAGTTACAGGACACGGGGTAAGATTAAAAAACTCGATTAACTTGCGTAAAAGTCGATGTGCAGACATTTGCATTTTTCACACAAACCACTCACTAAGGAGTTTTTTTTTTTTTTTTTTTTGGGTGGGAAATCATCAAATTTGTGTGTGTGACTGAGGTGTGCGAAGTAACAAAATAGCGGTCTTAACAATGTTGCCATCACTGCTTAAACTGCACAGAATCTGGCGCTATGGACGACTTTTTGTGTTACCCCGTTTTTCATCTTGCCCCCACTCACCTTATAAACAAAACAACCTATCAAAAACAAAAAGACAAACAAAGTATCAAATTAGTTTTTCGTAGGACAGATGGTGTTGCCGTCTATTGATTTTCAAATTCCACCGTTTTTTTACTATGCAGACTTACCGTAGTCATGTTCAGACTATACTTAGTTCTTTATTAAATGGTTATGATGGGCTTCGGAATTATAAATAATAGATACCGTCTCTTCATGATTTTTTTATTATTAGACTAGTTGTTGCCCATAATTTCGTCGCGATCCAGGATGTAAAGTAGCTTATATCCTTCTCCACGTCATGGTCTACCCATGTGCTTAATTTCATCCCAATCCGTTCAGCCGTTTTAGCGTGAAAACGTAATAAACAAACTCATTTTCGCATTAATAATATTAGTTAGGATTCTTGAAACGTAATACTCATCGCTCAAAATGCTCACGGAAATTGGCCCTAAAACACAAATTCTCTAGTTCCCTCTTCAAATCAATCCTCCAGAATCAACAGCATCTTCCATCCTCCTCTTACATAGTCCACCAGAAAAGGACAACAACATAAAGATTGATCTAGAATTAAGCAATTGCCGTGATTGGATGAACGATATAATTGTGCTGGTAATGAGGATGTGGTCGTTTGTCAATGTCCTTGATGACCCCTCGTCTACAAAGTCACGATAGAAAATTCTAGAGATGAAACTTTGATCTAGATTTTGGTAGTCACGAGCATAGGTAAATATATTAGGTACTATGGACAGTTCGGCAATAATATCTGATTTTATTTTTCTTCCATTAATATCTGTATCAAGATGACGGCATATAATTATATGTGATAATTTATGGAATGCATACAGTGTGATTCTTTATAATGTGCACATATCGAAATGAGGGAATCTATGCTTAATTAATCAACGGAAAAAATAAAAATAGATTTTTTCTTGCTTTAAAAAAAAATGTTTATTTTCAATTGAGGGTAGTTTTTTTTCACAATTTTCATTTTATGAGGACGCCTAATTTCTTACAATCGTTATGGAGTTTGTTTCATCGCGATAGATGATTTAGTTTAAAAGTTACACCGTTTTGTTACAATTTTTTTTTAATTCCATAAAAAATATTAAAAAAATATTTAGACTTTTTAAAATATTTTTCTGCCGTTAAAATTAAGCATAGATTCCCTCATTTTGATATGTGCACATTATAAAGAATCACACTGTATATTCAAGTAGGTATATGACATCGAAGGAACACCAAAACCATTTGACGACACAAGCTATGTCAAAATATAGGATGCTGCAACGGCTTCAAAAAGATGTGTCACCTCTTAGAATGCAATAATATCGGACATGTCTTGCGTTATAAATATCCACCTACCCAGTTAAGTTCAGTAGAATGTGAAACCACGATATGATTAAAAATATCTGACATCATTTTGGCAGCATAAAAACCTAACAGTATAATGTTTCGAGTTTTCTTCTATTTACCGCAATCAGTGCCCCTCATATTGCAAAAATATGTGACATCCCACGGGAAGCATAAATAAAGTGTTATGCAAAGAGTCATAACCATTGCATGCATAGTTTGGAAAACGTAAGCCTGATGACATAAGAAAGAATTTCTTCACATCCAAAAAACACAATATTTCAGAAATAAAATCCTGTCTAATATTATAAATGCTGTTCACGACGATGCGTCACCCATAATTTAATTTGTATAGAATTATTAATTTAACTTAGCTTAAGTATATGGGACGCAGTCTCTTTCATTAATGTTTAGAAATAGCATAATAAAAAGTGTAGAATCGATGATGCGCGCGCCAATGCGCCATCAGAAATGAGTTTTACTTTCTTTTTTTTTTTTCTGTTGGGCATCTCATAGCTGACCTCTGAGGCCATGACTATATAACCGAGCAAACCTGTGGGTGCCTTAAGCTGCTACACTCAAAGCCTCCAGCCAGGGACTTACAAACTAAACTTATAAACTAGGTAAACGCTCGCTAAGGGTACCCCCTGTGGGGTACGAGCCTCGGCTTAGGGCGTTTACCGGAGGGAGGACATCAAAGATGGGACGGGCTGGATCAAAGTTTTGATTATGATTATTAATCGGGGAATTTAAAGCTACGTGCTCAGCTGCAACAACTGCTGGCACCTCGTTTTCGAGCAAGGGTCGGGGGGGAGTAACATTTACTCGGGAGCGCGGCGGTCGCGATCGCAAAGGACTGTACTTGTGTCCTAACGTACTCGTTTCCCTACTAGACTCCTGATAGATGGTAGTCGTGTCGTCTGGGTCGGTAAGAATATGCCTTGGTCGGCGAACATGACTGATTTTACTGGGGACATAATTGGCGGCCTCGACAACCAGAGGGTTGCGATGTTTGGCCGCGGACTCAAAGAAACGCTTCGAAGCGCGTTTGAGGAACTGATGGATGGTAGGGATTTTAAGATCGATATGGAGGCTCTCGTTCCTCACAAACCAAGGGGAGCCGGTAGCTCTCCGGAGGAATCGATTTTGAAGGGTTTGTAACCTATGGATATGATGGGGTTTTGCATGAGCAAAGACGGAACCCGCATAAATCATGATTGGGCGAATGCAAGCCGTATAGATCCGCAATTTGCACTTTAGTGACAATTTGCTACTTGCATTTAGGACGGAATGGAGCCTACCGAGAACGAAAGCGGCTCGCGAACGGGCCTACTTTATGTGTTCTGCGAAAGAGAGATGGTGGTCTAGAACGACACCTAGATATTTGGCTCGCTTCTGCCAAGGGATAGGCTTGCCGAACATGGTGAGTGGTCGGGGGAGGGGATTTCTAAGAGTCGTGCGCTGTTTCGTAAAGAAAACCGCTTGACTTTTGTCGGGATTAACTTCGATCCGCCATTTTCGAAACCAATCACCAAGTTTATTGACGATTCGTTGGAGAATGCGGGCTAAGTTATCGGGAGAAGTACCCCTAAGGTAGATGGCCGTATCGTCTGCGAACAGAGCCAACTGCGCCTTCACACTCTTAGGAATATCGCTGATAAACAGCGTGAATAATAGGGGAGCTAGCACGGAGCCCTGAGGGACTCCTGCACGAATAGGACGGGGGGAGGATAGTGCACCTTCTATGCGATATCGAAAAACGCGATTCGACAAATAATCTCGTAAGATGAGCACAAGACGATCCGGCACTCCGAGTTTGTAAAGCTTATATAAAAAGCCGTTGTACCAGACTTTGTCAAACGCTTTCGCGATATCGAAGAATACGGCGCCTGTCATATGACCGTGTTGGAAACCAGCGCTTATATGTTCTACTATCCGATGGGCTTGATGCACGCTAGAGTGCTCAGTTCGAAAGCCGAACTGTTCGTTGGGAATGATGCCCTTGGTCTCGGCGTAGTCTCTGAGTCGCTTATAAATAAGCTTCTCATAGATTTTTCCGAGAACCTTGAGCAGACTAATGGGACGGTAACTGGAGGGCTCGGTTTTGGGCTTGCCGGGCTTTGGGATACCGATAACGGTGGCCTCTTTCCACGACTGGGGAAAGAAGTTGTTGCTCATGGCACCATTGAAGATGGTGCACAAGAGCATTATCAAGTGGGCAGGGAAAAGTTGAATCAACCTATTGGTGAGTCTATCTGATCCAGGGGCTTTGCGGGCTTTAAGACCTTTGATGATATCGTGCACTTCGTCTGGAGTGACGGGAGGCAGAGGATTATCAGGGTCATCAACGGGAGGGAGGGAGGTTCTGCGTTCGACTTAAGCGTCAACTTCATCGAGGAGAGCTTTGTCTACTGGTAGAGTGCTGGGTGAGCATTGCGCCTCGAGGCTGTCGGCCAGGCATTCAGCCTTGTCGGCATCTTCGAAGGCTATGGTCTTGTCGGGGCGGGTGAGTTTTACTAAGAGAAAAAATCTATTTACGTAAAAACACGTAGTTTTTGCTCACTATTTTGCACACTTTTTCCATACAATTTGCACACTATGTTCCACCTATAAAAGGAAATTTTATGTCGCAATAATGCGAAATAAATCAATACATAGTGCGGGGAATCGTTATACGAACCCAAAGACGACACATAGCTATTTGATAATGCTATCTATATACATATAATAAAATCGTAGCGAAGTCAAAACTGTACATTGAATATTTTTGAAAAAAAGTAATTGCTACGAGGTCTAGGATCGATTCTAATGCCGAAAATATTTTTTTTAGAATTTTTGTCTGTTTGTCTGTTTGTCTGTTTGTCTGTATGTATGTTCCAGCATGGCGCAAATTCTACTGGACAGATTCTGTTAAAATTTTGCATAGATATTCCCTGTGTGTCTGGTCAAACTATAGGGTATAAACTATCACGCTATTTACTATGGGGGACGAGCAATATTACATTATGTTGTATTTTTATGTTCTAGCATGACGCAAATTCTACCGGATAGATTCTGTTAAAATTTTGCATAGGTGTTCCCTATAAGTCTGGTCAAACTATAGGGTATAAACTATCACGCTATTTACTATGGGGGACGAGCAATATTATATTATGTTCGTATTTTTGGAAAAAAACGCGCCAAGAATTTAGGATATTGTAGATGGTTATCGATTAAACTTTTTAAATGATTATCATCACGCTATACCTTTATGGAACTAAGCAGTCAATCATGAAATATATAGGAACGGCTATTTTAGGCGAGTTTCAACAAAGCAATTAGCTCAACGGTTGGGCGGTTGCTTTGCAAACATGGGGTTGTAAGTTCGATTCTCACCTACGGTTTTTTTTCTTTTTTTTCACATTTTGTTATACGATTTTTTTTTTTTATTATGTACCTTTTTTTAAGGAAAGTTATTGCTACGAGGTATGGGATCGATTCTTATGCGGAAAATAAAGTTTTTAGAATGTTTGTCTGTACCAACTGTAGGGCATAAACTATCACGCTATTTGCTATGGGGAATGAGCAATATTACATCATGTTCGTATTTTTCTCTGCAAATTGTAAAAGGACGCGCCAAAAGGTTGGGATATTTTAGATAGGTAGTTACCGATTATCATCACGCTACCTTTTATATAGGAACGGCTATTTTAGCTAACTTTCAACAAAGCGAATAAGTAAGCGGTTGGACGAATGATTTGAAGTCCTGAGGGCCTACCACCAGCTCAAAAGCAGTATTATTTTAATATTACTTTAGTTTACTTCAGTGTGGGAAAGAGATGAAGCTCTACAGGATGTATAGCTCCATCTCTTTCTCCCACTGAAGTAACATTAAAATAATACTGCTTTATGAGCTGGTGGTAGGCCGCCCGGGGTAGTAAGTTCGATTTACATCTGTTTTTTTTAAACTCTTTTTGTAAAACGATTTTTTTTTTTGGATTGTGTATGTAATAGTTCATAGAATGTATTAATTCACAAAAAATGGAAAACTTCGTAAGCTATGGGAAACTACTAAGTTACAAGTACTTTACAGTCACAAAACATTCAAGGTTGTATTCTGATCATTTTAGAGCAAAAGACTGTAGGAATAAAATGTTTTTTTACAGATTTTGACAGCAGATTTGTCCTAGCGATTTTAAAATATGTATGTGTGTGGATCTTCTGGAATCGCAGGCTGCCACACTGCTTCCTGGTGGCAAAACAGCGCACGTCATGTTTAAGATTCCCATCGATTTAGAGAGCAACGAAACGCCTGTTTGTGGGGTGTCACGCAACAGTAACAAGGGATGTGTGCTTAGGGGATTGCGCTTCGTCGTATGGGATGAATGTGTTATGGCAAAAAGAAAAGAAGTGGAAACTGTAAACAGAACCCTACAGGACATCCGCAGAAACCAAGATATGATGGGTTGTGTCACAGTTTTGACAAAAAAAGTGAATACTTCGTTGAAAAGGTCGACTCTATGGTCGAGAGTTCATAAACTGCGCTTGACCATCATCATACGAGCTCGGCTTGGCGGTAATTCAAATGCTCAAGAATTCTCCGATGTTCTTCTAAAAGTTGGTGAAAGCACTCCACCAGAGACTCTTGGTAGAGTAGATCCCACTTTAGAAGATCTTATTCGTCTGATATACCCATATCAGTCAAATACCGTACCAAGAGAATTCTTAGGCGTGTTTCCGTTTTAACTCCGAAGATGATCAAGCTGCAGCGATCAACCACAGTATTCTCTCACAAATTGAAGGGAGTGAAGTGATATACACCTCCATTAATACTGATGTGGAGGAAGATGATGCCAAATATCACCCCGTAGAATTTCTCAATTCACAAATGGCAAGTGGACTTCCGGTTGTATATCTGTGTAACGGAAACCAGCTCAAAGTCATGTCTTTGCAGAGACACGTCATCGAGGTGGAAATTCTAACAGGTTGTGGCGATGGTGAGACAGTGTTTATAGCGCGTATAAAGTACAAATTCCCCATAATTACCAGTTAAAGCGCGTGCAGTTCTCTGGGAGTGTATGCTTTGCGATCAACAAGTCACAGGGGCCGACACTGAAGGCTGAAGGCTGCGGGTGTCGACCTCAGGATAAGCTGCTTCTCACATGGACAACTGTTACGTCGCTTGCTCCCGAGTCACCATTCCTGACTCTCTGTATATTTTGACTGCTGAGAATAAAACTACAAACGTAGTACTATACAGGGAAGTTTTATAAATGTGGCTGTTATTGTAGTATATTGTGATGTCTTACGATTTCCATGCGAACGAAGTCGCGGGCAGAAGCTAGTCTAGCTAATAAATCAAAATCAAAAAGTCAATTTTTTTATGAAAGTACGCCTCGATTAGGTAGGTAAAATAGTTTTAAAGTCAAATCTTTTTATGTATCCAGGTCACCTAGACCGATACCTAGCCCTGGACCTAACTTCCTGAAAACTAGCCCTTCAGGATACCTACCTAATCGAGTCTAAATACCGGAAAGCGGTTTTCGTAAAATAAAGGCTACCCCACCTGTATTCAGAGGCTCCTAGCGGGCTGAAAAATCTAGGTACTAAAACTAAAATACTAGATTTTTCAAGGGGAATAGTCTAGCCTGAGATTTCCCTTGAAATGGTAAAGATCGTTTCTGTACTTTACCCATAAAATCACTTGCAAATAATTTAAAATTTAATTAATCACATAAATCCCGTTACAACTGAAATATCTTTTCAGCGGGAATAGCTAGACTCATGGAAGAAACCTCACTAGAAAGGCAAAAAATGTACGAATCCCGTGGTATATAACACACCATGTGAAAATGTGTAAACAAGGGTGTTTTGATGTAAGATAAATAGGAACTTAAGTTAATTTTTAACAATAAAGTTCATAAAACAGGAGGCGATTCGCGGGTCTCTGTAAGGTAAAGGTTCGCTACTACTTAAGCCAGCGCGCCACCAGCCAATTTCGTTATCCCTAAAGGTTGCGGTAGGTCGCAGTTGGGTCTGTTCGCAGACGACACTGCCATCTACTTCAAATCTAGATCCCCCGACATTATTCGCCTCAATCTCCAACGCGCAGTCAATAGACTGGCCACATGGTTTACAAAGTGGCAAATAGAAGTAAACCCTGATAAAAGCCAAGCGGTTCTCTTTACGAAACCTCGTACAAGGCTTAGAAACCCCGACCAATCACCATGTTCGGCAAGCCGATCCCCTGGGAGAAGCGAGCTAAATATCTCGGTGTTGTTCTAGACCATCATTTGACCTTCGCAGAGCACATAAAGATGGTTCGTTCGCGAGCCGCTTTCGCTCTCGGTAGACTCTTTAACCTGGTGAATGCACGTAGCAAATTGTCACTTAGGTGCAAATTGCGTGTTTACACGGCGTGCATTCGACCAATCATGACCTATGCGGGTGCCGTCTTTGCTCATGCAAAACCCCGTCACATCCATAGGATGCAAACACTCCAAAATAGATTCCTCCGTAGGGCCACAGGTTCCCCCTGGTTCGTTAGGAACGAGGCACTCCACCTCGACCTAAAGATTCCCACAATCCACCAATTTCTAAAACGCCTTTCCAAGCGTTTCTTTGAGTCCGCGGCCAAACATCGCAACCCTCTGGTTGTCGAGGCCGCCAGTTATGTCCCGAGTAGAATCAGTCATATTCGCCGTCCAAGGCATATCCTCGTAGACCCCGATGACCCCATAACCCTCCTCCAGGAGAGCATTAGGGAAACAAGTACAGTGTACAAATACAGACGCCTCCCGTCATTCCGACCTCGCCGCTGAGGTCCTTTGCGATCTCGACCGCCGCGCCCCCGAGTGAATAATACTCCCCCCCGACCCTTGCTCGAAAACGAGGTGCCAGCAGTTGTTGCAGCTGTGCACGTAGCTTTAAATTTCCCGTCTAATAATAATGATCAAAACCCTTTGATCCAGCCCGTCCCATCTTTTGATGTCCTCCCTCCGGATAACGCCCTAAGCCGAGGCTCGTACCCCACAGGGGGTGCCCTTAGCGAGCGTTCATCCTAAGCTTTTTAGCTTAGTTTATGTATGCCCTGGCTGGAGGCTTTGAGTGTAGTAGCTTAAGGCAACCACAGGATTGACCGGTTAAACAGCCACGGTTTTCGGAACCAGCTGTGAGATGCCCTACAGAAAAAAAAAAAGCCAATTTCGTAGTCATCAATATGGAAACTAATTCCACCTAGATAGTAGTATAGTAGTCCTGAGGAGTCCTGAAATCGCTTCCTGAATACTTATGAAGACTTATCAGTGACATGGTCTTTTATTCCCCTCGTCAAAAACCCGTGTTCCTTCAAGAGAATTCGCAGTGAGTATTGAAGACACCTGAACTTCGAAGATAGCCTGAACTATTGGTGCAGGACGTCAGCGCCGCTTGGACTGGGTAGCCTTACAACCTTCCCGTTTTTCGAGTCCGGCGATCACGCCCGTCCGGTACATCTGTTGGTCCTGTCGAGCCGGATATCTTCGAAGAAGGAATACTTCTGGAATCAGAGGACTTGTTCCTGAAGAATTATCACTGAAGAATTATCACTGAAGTTTTACAAATCCTGAAGACTTACGACTGAAGAGTTATTATTTCCTGAAGGATTATTTTGAAGACTGAAGAATTATTTTGGATCCTGAAGACTTACGACTGAAGAGTTATTTTTTCCTGAAGAATTATTTTGGATCCTGAAGACTTATGACTGAAGAGTTATTTTTTCCTGAAGAATTATTTTGGATCCTGAAGACTTATGACTGAAGAGTTATTTTTTCCTGAAGAATTATTTTGGATCCTGAAGACTTATGACTGAAGAGTTATTTTTTCCTGAAGAATTATTTTGGATCCTGAAGACTTACGACTGAAGAGTTATTTTTTCCTGAAGAATTATTTTTGATCCTGAAGACTTACGACTGAAGCGTTATTTTTTCCAGAAGAATTATTTTGGATCCTGAAGACTTATGACTGAAGAGTTATTTTTTCCTGAAGGATTATTTCTTGGAATTTGAAGAATTAACATTGAAGATGGAAGAAATAGTTTGACGTTTGAAGATTTGTTTTGAAGCTGCTTCGTAACACATGGCCGCGAGGCCGCATAACAGCCGTGTTCCTAGGGGCTGATGGTGAGATCCGGACTGCTGAGGTGCGCACTGCCGTCGGCACCCTGAAGCGTCCTGTGAAGAAACTCGTCCCACTACCGAAGTAACGAAGAAGCGTCGAGACGGCGGGCGTCGCGACGGCGAGCGTCGCGGCTACGGTCGTCACTCACCGGTGCGATGCAGCGCCGTGCTGACGTCGCTACGAGTCGCCACTGCACTGCACGGCGGGAGAGATGTTAACGACGATGCGTCACCCATAATTTAATTTGTATAAAATTATTAATTTAACTTAGCTTAAGTATATGGGACGCAGTCTCTTTCATTAATGTTTAGAAATAGCATAATAAAAAGTGTAGAATCGATGATGCGCGCGCCAATGCGCCATCAGAAATGAGTTTTACTTTTTTTTTTTTTCTGTAGGGCATCTCACAGCTGGTTCCGAAAACCGTGGCTGTTTAACCGGTCAATCCTGTGGCTGCCTTAAGCTGCTACACTCAAAGCCTCCAGCCAGGGCATACATAAACTAAGCTAAAAAGCTTAGGATGAACGCTCGCTAAGGGCAATTACACTGGCAACACTGGTAGCCGGTTGTCAAAAAAAACGGTCTCTAGGCTAATTATTTTAATAAAATAATAAAAGTGTTATAATTATGTTAAATTAGTGTATTATAGTCGAGCCTAGATATTAAGTATTCTACCCAGTAAATATACAGTGTTTTTTGTCGCGAAAACTTCGTACAAAAAGGATTTAAAACCGGCTGTCAACTCAACAGTTCAACTGTGACGGATTTCAAACTATCATCGATCCCGGGGAGTATTTTGTTTTAATTATGTGATTTTGTATTAATATTTACAGACCACAGAACATCACAAAGTACTGCTCAGGTCTCTGAGCTACGTCCATCACACACTGGCACGGTTTATGTCTCCTTTTGCTTGACAACTAGTGGAAGCAAAATCGAAGACGAAAACATTCGCCCAGACAATAAACACTACATAATTTACTATACCAATTATGCTCATTATGAGCTTATACTATAAAATATAATCATTTAATGTGTCACGAATTTTTCACATAAAATCAAGTTTAATAATTGTACCTATATAATTATCTGGTTTTTAATAATAACAAGAAAAGCAGTGTTTTTCTATAGTATTTCTCTTCTGTTTAACTTTCCCATCTCACTCTAATCAACTTAATCAAAATGTAACAGCTATTTCTCAATAAATTACTTAATTTACTTTTTCCCCCAACTACCTCCTACTTATCCACATATTATCAGAACTTCTTGCACTGTTACTTAGCTGCATAACTTCACACATTCCAGGTGACTCACAATTATTCAAAATGATGACTCGCAGAGCTACAATCAAGGAAATAGAAGAAAAACTGAGAGCTACCTTGAAGGATCTCGAAGCTTCTCAAGGTGAATGCAAACAACTGCTCCAGGAAAGGGAAGACAGTGAAGTGGAAGTGGAGAACATTATCGCCAAAAACACCTTCCTCAAAAATGAGCTAGCTGAGCTGCACACAGAACACATGAACTTAGCCGACCAGTACAGTCAACTACAACACCAAGTGTCAACATTTCAAGAGTGCAGTGACACCCACAAACTGGCATTGAACCATATTTCAGAACTAAAACAGAAATTATGTGAAGCCCATAAGGCCCTATCTCTCTCAGAGTCTGTTAAGGTCAGTGAACAGGTCGCTGACACAAATAACCTATTTGATGATTTGGTAGGCAGTAAGTCAAAATCAGTGTGTGAGCCAGCTATAACAACAGGTTTGACTGGTGATGATACCATACCATTGTGTCCTATTGTTATGAGTCATAATAAATTAAAGAAATATATTAAATTTAAGAAAATAATTAAACGGTCACAGAGAGGAATTAAAAAACAAAAACTTTTAAAATTAAATCTTTCCTTTAGAAAGGAACGTGTTATTCTTTCAAAAAGTTTAAATAGTTGTATTGTTGAGTTAGATGAATGTAGGCAAAAATATGATATTGATACAAAGCTCCTTTATAATGATATTCAACACAAGGAGCACTTGCTGAAGGATATTTTTGAGAAATATGAGACTTCACAACAACAACTAAGTGAGCGCTTGTTTGAGGCTGGAGAACTACTGGATTTGGTGAAGTGGAATGCTGAGAGGCATGAGTCCCTGACTAATAATCTCATGCAGCTGTGCCAACCAACCATCACCTCCTCAGCCTCAGCCTGACTTGCCTCCACCGGTGTTGTCTCTTCCAGCAGAGACCTGTGTTAATACACAGAATAATAATAATAATAAATCTATATTTTTCGGTGACGAATTAGGTTCTGGCTTTGGAAAAATATTATTCAATTACCTTAGCCATAGTTTTACCAATCATAGTTATCATAACATAAGTTTCAAACAAATGATTAAAAGAATTGAAAGCACAAACCTAGATAATTATTCTACAATGGTTTTGCTATTAGGTAATAGTACTGGTATTACCAGAAAGGACATAGTGGATGGTGTGGACACCTTATTAAAGTTAAATATAGGAAAGCTGATGTTGTGTGCTTTACCTTACTCTGATACTTTATCAGATTACGAAAATAATTATATTTATAAGTTGAATAGTACTATTCACAGGCTGACATGTTTTCATAGTGACAAATTGTATTTTGACACTAACAAGTTTGTTAGTGGTTTTAAGTTAACTCAGAGAACTTTATCTCTGTCTTGGGAATGTAGACATACAGTGTGAGTCTTCATAATGTGCACATATCGAAATGAGGGAGTCTATGCTTAATTTTATCGACGGAAAAAATGGTAATTTTTTTTTTTAGTTTAAAAAAAAAAAAAAAATTTTACAAAAAAATTTTTTTTAAAAAAATTTTTTTTTGCTCTCTTTTTATTATTATCTTATTTATAAATTTTACAATTAAAAATTGAAGAAAAAAATACAGATTTTTACTAAAAAAACATGTTTATTTTCAATTGAGGGTAGTTTTTTTCTCAATTTTAATTTTATGTGGACGGCTACTTACTTTCAATCATTATGGAGTTTGTTTCATCGCGATAGCTGATTCAGTTTAAAAGTTACACAGTTTTGTTACAATTTTTTTTTTAATTTCATAAAAAGTATAAAAAACAATATTTAGATTTTTTAAATATTTTTTCTGTCGTTAAAATTAAGCATAGATTTCCTCATTTCGATATGTGCACATTATGAAGACTCACACTGTATGATTGCTATGTTGATAGCACATAATATTAATGAGGTTATAGGTAATATAACAAATTGTAGTATTAGTGACGAGTCTATGTTGTCTAGTTATACTAACAACATATTAATTAATTCTGAATTATCTTCTTGTACGAAGGAGGATCCACCTACAATACCAACATCTTTGGAGGCCACTATCAGTCAGATAGGGTATTCTCTTCCTGCTGGAACTCATACGGGCATTCTAGACTCTTCAGTTGTAGTTGTGGAGTTCACTCCGGATAACTTTTTAAACTAGTAGTAAGACAACAGAAGTTACCCCTTCAAATAACCAATTATTATTAGAGAATAATAAAAAGGTATCTTCTGGCAATATTTTACATAATAACAGTAATAAAAAACCAAAAGGGGGGCAACATACTTTAAAATTATTCAATCAAAATATCCAAGGTTGCTCTTCCAAATTACTGGAAATAGAATTGTTTTTAGAAAATACCAAGTTTGATGTCATTTGTTTAACAGAACATTGGTTAAAAGATCATCAAGTAATGTCAATTCACTATGAAAATTATTGTGTAGTTAGCCATTTCAGCCGAAAACGTATGATACATGGCGGGTCATTAATATTAGTAAAGAATTTGATTCAATCGAAAGAACGAAAAGACATCATAGGACTGTCTGTTGAACACACCATTGAATTGTCCTGTGTTGAGCTTGATAAGCATGTTATAGTATGCGTATACAGACCTCCAAGTTACCAGAATCTACCTATATTTGATTCTGTAATGGAAGATGTACTAAAGAAACTTAGTGCTAGTAGTAAGTCAATAATCATATGTGGTGATTTTAATATTAATTTATTAGAAAATAACTCGAACACTATCAGATTATTAAGTCTTTTTAGGTCATTTGATTTGTCAAATGTTTTTATTGAACCAACCCGAGTGACAGCTTCTTCTGCCACTTGTATAGATAATATATTTTGTAATTGTGATTACTTACATAAACAAAGTGTAAATAAGTTGCCATCTGATCACAGTGGACAAACAATAACATTTTGCACCTACATGCCTTTACAAAAAATTAAAATAAGGTTTAGGTCAATTACATGTAAAAATTTAGAGAAATTAGATAATTCTTTGGCAAGTAAATTATGTGTTCAGAGTTTTAATAATATTTTTGACCCTAATGAGTTTTACGCCGAGTTCTTTTCACTATTAAACAAGCAATTTATTGACACTTTTCCACTAAAGACTAAAACTATTTATACGAAGTTCTTATTTAGTGACTGGGCCACTCCAGGTATTCGTAAAAGCAGGGAAAAACTTTTTGAACTTTATGGCCTAAAGCAACATACGAATAATACAAGCTTTCATCAGTATGTCGCAAAATATTCTAAAACTTTTAAAAGTGTGTGCAAAATAGTTTTTAGCTCTTTACATTAGCAATAAAATAAAATCAGCTGATGATAAAATAAAAACTACCTGGCAAATAATAAATAATGAAACGGTAGGAAAAAACAGCGTAATACTGAATTAAATTTAGAGACTGCACATGGCCCCATCAACTCAGATGTAGAAATAGCTCAGGAATTTGAAAACTTTTTTGCTAATGTTCCCCTTAAAACTACCGAAAATTTAAATTCATCACCCGCGCTTTCTGCCGCCTTACTTAGAAATAATGTAAAAGCATGCCCTTTAAAGTTTAGGTTTCAGCATACAAACCCCCAGGCTGTTATAAAAGCTTTTAAAGATCCTAAAATTAAATCAACAGAAGATCTATGGGGAATGTCTGTAAAAGTCTGTAAATCTATCATCGAAATCATTGCGCCCTATTTAGCTTTCATATTTAACGCCAGTGTAGACCAAGGAGTCTTTCCGGATCTCAAGAAACTCAGTAAAGTAGTTCTTTTGTTCAAGTCCGGTGATAGTAAGGAACCCAACAATTATAGGCCCGTGTCAATTCTGCCAGTTCTCAGTAAAGTGTTTGAAAAGTTGATGCTTAATCAAATGTTACGTCACTTTAATAAAAATTACATCTTTCATGAACAACAGTACGGTTTCACCAAAGGGCGTTGTACCACTGACGCCGGTGTCACCCTAATAAAGAACATTTTTAATGCCTGGGAAGAAGCACATGATGCCATTGGAATCTTTTGCGACCTCTCGAAGGCGTTCGATTGCGTAAACCATGAAGCACTTCTGCTGAAACTAGAACACTATGGGATTAGGAATACAGCTCTTGATTTACTAAGATCATACCTGAAAGATAGAAAGATTAAAGTTCAAGTGAACGGCGTAAACTCGTTGGGGTCTGAAATGGCAATGGGTGTTCCTCAAGGTTCGATATTGGGTCCATTCCTCTTTTTAGTTTACATTAACGATTTACCCCAATTACTTCAAAATCAACCAAAGATGGTGTTATTTGCAGATGACACATCATTGATCTTTAAAATAGATCGACGGTCACAAAATCTTGACGACGTGAATAACTCTATTCTTCAGGTCCAAGATTGGTTTACGGTAAATAATTTGGTACTAAATGAGAAAAAAACCAAGTGCATTAGATTTAAATTACCGAATGTTAAAAGTAGCGAATGTGACATCATATAATATCATACAAACAAACAAACAAACAAACAAACAAACAAACAAAGCTAAACAAACAAACAAACAAACAAAGCTAAACAAACAAACAAACAAACAAAGCTAAACAAACAAACAAACAAACAAAGCTAAACAAACAAACAAACAAACAAAGCTAAACAAACAAACAAAGCTAAACAAACAAACAAACAAAGCTAAACAAACAAACAAACAAAGCTAAACAAACAAACAAACAAAGCTAAACAAACAAACAAACAAAGCTAAACAAACAAACAAACAAAGCTAAACAAACAAACAAACAAAGCTAAACAAACAAACAAACAAAGCTAAACAAACAAACAAACAAAGCTAAACAAACAAACAAACAAAGCTAAACAAACAAACAAACAAAGCTAAACAAACAAACAAACAAAGCTAAACAAACAAACAAACAAAGCTAAACAAACAAACAAACAAAGCTAAACAAAGTCGATAAAAACAAAGTCCTACGAAGGAATCTATTTTGGACTGTTTGCATCCTTTGGATATGACGGGGTTTTGCATGAGCAAAGACGGCACCCGCATAGGTCGAATGCACGCCGTGTAAACGCGCAATTTGCACCTAAGTGACAATTTTCTACGTGCATTCACCAGGTAAAAGAGTCTACCGAGAGCGGAAGCGGCTCGCGAACGAACCATCTTTATGTGCTCTGCGAAGGTCAAATGATGGTCTAGAACGACACCGAGATATTTAGCTCGCTTCTCCCAGGGGATCGGCTTGCCGAACATGGTGATTGGTCGAGGGAGGGGGTTTCTAAGCCTTGTACGCGGTTTCGTAAAGAGAACCGCTTGGCTTTCATCAGGGTTTACTTCTATCCGCCACTTTGTAAACCATGCGCCCAGTCTATTGACTGCGCGTTGGAGATTGAGGCGAATAATGTCGGGGGATCTAGATTTGAAGTAGATGGCAGTGTCGTCTGCGAACAGACCCAACTGCGACCTACCGCAACCTTTAGGGATATCGCTTGTGTATAGCGTGAATATGAGGGGGGACACCACAGAGCCCTGGGGGACACCTGCGCGGATGGGACGGGGAGTGGATAACGCTCCTTCGATACGATAACGGAAGACGCGATTCGACAAAAAGTCTCGTAAGATGAGCACGAGACGATCTGGCACACCGAGTTGGTACAGCTTGTATAATAAGCCGTTGTGCCAGACTTTATCGAAAGCTTTCGCTACGTCAAAGAATACTGCACCGGTCATAGAACCGCGTTGGAAACCAGCGCTTATGAATTCTACGATGCGGTGGGCCTGATGCACGCTAGAGTGCTCAGTTCGAAAGCCGAACGGTTCGTTGGGGATGAGGCCCTTGGTCTCGGCGAAATCTCTGAGACGCTTATAAATAAGCCTCTCATAGATTTTTCCGAGAACCTTGAGCAAACTGACGGGGCGGTAGCTAGAGGCCTCGGTTTTGGGCTTGCCGGGCTTAGGGATAAGGATAACTGTGGCCTCTTTCCACGTCTGGGGGAAGATATTGTTGCTTAAGGCACCATTGAAGATGGTGGTCAAAAGCATAATTAGGTGGGCAGGGAATAGTTGGATCACCCTATTGGTGATATCATCTGAACCGGGGGCTTTACGGGCTTTGAGACCTTTGATGATGTCGTGCACCTCGTCCGGGAGGACGGGGGGCAGTGGACAATCAGGGTCATCAACGGGTGAGTTTTACTAAGAGAAAAAATCTATTTACGTAAAAACACGTAGTTTTTGCACACTATTTTGCACACTTTTTCCATACAATTTGCACACTATGTTCCACCTATAAAAGGAAATTTTATGTCGCAATAATGCGAAATAAATCAATACATAGTGCGGGGAATCGTCATACGAACCCAAATATGTATATATATAATATATTTATTCAGACATCATTGATCCATTACATTTATATTGTTAGTATGAACTTAAAGACTATGTTAGTACCTAATAACTAAGAGAGACTTAGTCCTCTGGGTGAGGCTCCACACCAGTGGGCTGTCTAACTTATTGCCTATGACATTCAGGATGCTGTTACTGCTCCCACGCAATCTGCTTAGCAGTGAGGCTGTCTTATTGCGCCAGGTGGCATCAAAGCCGTCTGTGCGTGACTCGGCAAACATTGTTGACGCAATGCAGAAGCGCGGCAGACGTAACAGCGCCCTGAAGGCATTATTAAACTGGATGCGCAGAGAATTGTAAGCCTTTTGGGTATATCTGAACCCCAGGCTCGCTGAGTACAGAGATGTGCAATACGCTTTGAATAAAGTTACTTTCACCGCGTCTGTATATCTAGCGAACCTGCGGGCCAGCATGTTCGCCCGGACTGACAATGCCCTGCGTTCCCTCTCCATGTCTACATCATCTCCAAGATTTTCGGTAACCACATGCCCAAGATATTTGCATTGGTATACTCGATTAAGATGAATACCATTGAGTAACACTGGTGGAACAACAGTTGGGCACTTTGTACCCGCCTTGAAGATCATGCACTCTGACTTTTAACATTATAACTCAGACCGTGTGTGGCCGCATACTTTTCACATACGGCAAGCAACTTCCGCAATGCACAAATCGAGGGATCCAGCAGCACCATGTCATCGGCATAGCTAAGGTTGTTTACACTGACACCATCCACGTAGCACCCTACGGGCATTTGACTGAGTTGTCATAAATTCAGTCAAAACTTATGAAAATATAATTAAATACATTTCAGAAATAAAAATAAAAATACATGTCAAGACGTCGAAATGATCTCCAATTAATACCTAGTAACAGTAATCTTAATATATATAAATTACGTGTCACGTTGTTTGTTCGCGATGGACTCCTAAACTACTTAACCGATTTTAATGAAATTTGCACACCGTGTGCAGTTTGATCTAACTTAAAAGATAGGATAGATAGGATAGGTAGGGTAGGTAGGGTGGGTAGGGTAGGTAGGGTGGTTAGGGTAGGTAGGTAAAGATGGTCCACCCCAAACATTTATATGGCAAAACAACGTTTTCAGGGTCAGCTAGTAAATTATATACAATCAAAGACAATAACACACATAGTCATATTTATTTAGTCAGATGGCATTAGTGATTTAGAATAAAATAATAATAAGGACTAGGTTAGGACATAGGATACTTCGGGCCGGGGCTGCATTGAAGCGGCTCCTGCCCAATCTAGGGGATCCAAACGCCTCCTGCCGGAGGCTCTATGCGGGGATCGTGCGGTCTATGGCCCTTTACGGGGCACCGGTGTGGGCGCGTTCATTGAGGCTGCGGCCAGCCCGCCGGTTGAACGCGTCCCAGAGGGTCATGGCCATCCGGCTGGCCCGAGGATACCGCACGATCTCCTGCGAGGCGGCGAGCTTCCTTGCCGGATTACCGCCATGGGATCTGGAGGCAAAGGTCCTCGCGCACGTCTGGGAGTGTCGCGAGGAGGCGAAACGCCGGGACTTAACTCCGATGCCGCAAGAAATTGCGGCACAGCGGACAGAGCGCCGGCGGGATCTCATGGCGTCATGGAGGGTGCGATTGTCGCAACCCCGCGCTGGGCACGCCACAATCGCGGCGATAAGACCCGTCTTTGAGGAGTGGCTGGAGAGACGCCACGGCGTTCTCACCTTCCGCCTGACGCAGGTCCACACCGGACACGGCTGCTTCGGGAGGTTCCTGTTCAGGATAAGGCGGGAGGAAACACCCGGGTGTCACCATTGTGTGGATCGGCCTGAGGACACGGTGGAGCATATGGTGGAGGTCTGCCCGGCTTGGGCGGAGCAACGCCGTGTTCTCGTAGAGGCGATTGGCGGCGGTGATCTTTCGCGTCCGGCCCTGGTTCAGGCCATGGTACGGAGCGAGAGGAAATGGCAGGCCGTCGTTCTGCGAAGCGGTAATGCTCGCGAAGCAGGAGGCGGAACGCGTGAGGGAGAGGCAAATTTCGCGCCCTCACGCCCCTAACCGCCGCATGAGGAGACGCCCGGGGCGGGAATCGCGAGCCGATTTCCGGCCACCGTAGGCGCGGGCTTGCGGACGGTGAGCAATGGGTAGCTCGCCGTCCGATAAGGGCCAAGCCCGGGTCGACGGCGCGTTGTGTTCCACGCGCGCCTCAATGAGATGTCAGCAGAATTGACGGGGTCCGCTAGGGCCAATGCCTGCCGGGGGTTCGAAGAAAACCGATCGGGAAATCGTGGCCTCCGACAACAGGGCAACCGAAGGAACACGGGTGGGTTTTAGTCAGTAAGAGTCTGACACGCCCTCCCGCTCCGCCCAGAGTGGGAGAAGTTATTTGATAATTTCCCACCCAAAAAAAAAAGGACATAGGATACTTTTTATGTCAATAGTACGTTCTTGTGGGATAATTTCAGACCTACATGCAGGCGAAGCTGCGGGCAAAGCTAGTAACTTATAAATCAAATTCGGAACCGGAAAAGGAAGTGAGATGTAGTTAAAAAAACAAGTAATTTTTATTGTAGGCAGTACTTGAACAATACTACTGGTTTTACATGATATTGATACCACACATTGACGCATGTAACTTTAAATAAACATAGTTCTTGTAATTATAATTGGACCACCACTTCCTGTACGTGTCAAAATTTATCATTCTAGGTCGAACTGTTTTTGAGAAAAATGCCTGGGTGGGACGAGCTGACACACCGAAAGAGTGCCGTATTTTGTGCAGGTGAAGGAAATTCCTTTTCATATGGTTAGTGACTAACCTGGTGTCAGAGTTTTAAAGCCACCCATGGGCCTCTGACTTGGCTTCACATGCCGTCGAGAAATATCTCTCAGGCATGCCGGTTTCCTCACAATGTTTTCCTTGAAGTTTTTTGTTGCACTAAGTGTACAGTCAGCCGCAAAGAAATCTCACCCCCTTTTTTTGGGTGGGAAATCTTCAATTAACTTCTCCCGCTCTGGGCGGAGCGGGAGGGCGTGTCAGACTCTTACTGACTAAAACCCACCCGTGTTTCTTCAGTTGCCAGGTTGCCGGGGGCCACGATTTCCCTTTCGGTTTTATTCGCAACCCCGGCAGGCATCGGCCTTAGCGGACCTCGTCATTTCTGTTGACATCTCTTTGAGGCGCGCGTGGAACACAACGCGCCGTCGACCCGGGCCTGGTCCTTATCGGACGGCGAGCTACCCATTGCTCAATGCTCACCGTCCGCAAGCCCGCGCCTACGGTGGCCGGAAATCGGCTCGCGATTCCCGACGCCCAGGGCGTCTCCTCCTGCGGCGGTTAGGGGCGTGAGGGCGCGAATTTTGCCTCTCCACATTTTTTTTTTTATTATACCCTATGATTATTCACCCCCCTTTTTAATCATCATCATCATCATCAGCCTATAAATGTTCCCATTGCTGGGACACAGGCCTCCTCTCTGTGAGAGGGAGTGGGCCGTAATCCACCACGCGGGCCCAGTGCGGGTTGGTAGATGTCACATTCTTCGAATTTTTCGGTTCTAGGACATGCCGGTTTCCTCACGATGTTTTCCTTCACCGTTTTGAGAGCAGTGGTGATGAAATAATTTATAAAAAGTAAAGCGCCTGTCTGGGTTCGAACCTACGACCTACAGCTCGTAAGTCGCGGCCGTTACCACTGGGCCACCACTGCTCTCCTTTTTAATTACTTGTACATATTATTATTTTAAGTCTTTTAGTTTTAAATAATGTAAATACGTGTACATGTATAAATAAAAAGTTGAATTATTTAAAAAAAACTCGAGATAAAGAAACTCCAAAAAAAATACCGTGATATGGGCACAATAAAATGTTGAATAAAAAAAGCTGCCCGCGACTTCGTCCGCGTGTAATTTCGACCGTTGACAGCGGTTACGCATTACATCCGATCCGAATCCGAGAAATGTCGGTCTGAAGAAGCCATAGTACTGTATGAGGGGTTGCGCACTAGATCCGAACTCTGTCCGTCAAAATTTAGAACAAACGGACAAAAATATCTATTAAGGGGACGATAACTGACTTTTAATGATTTTATACTGAAGATGACGTCTAAACGAGTAGTGTTAGTGATTTGAGAAAAATATATGTTAAATGAGAGCATTTTTTTAATATTTTAATATAGGCATATTTTTGATTATGTTTATATTACATAGTAAAATAAAGGAGACGTTTCATTTTTGTATGGGACTCCGGCCATAACATGTACACTTCAGAAAACCTGGGAAACGAACTCCTAAATACAATGAAGACTGTTTTTTTCCATAATATCTAATACTTTTTGGGCACAAAATAAAAACCGAAAATGTTTGACGTTTGTCAGGAGAAATACGATTATCGACAGCTAGCCATTTTCGTCCAGAAGTACCTACAAATCTACAATCCACAAAAGCAGTTTTTTATTTTTATGATGAATCATACTTTCTAATTAATCATAAAAGTTGTATAAGATAGCTATCTTATTTTAGTACAGAAATACATGCCTTTCATATTTATTTGAATAACGTCTACATGATATTATTTTGTTAAAATGTAACCTGATTTCTGGACGAAAGCAGTATGCAAGTAAAACGACGCCATGATGAATAAAATATGGCAATAATTTGTTAAACTATTATTTTTTGTGCCGAAGTAATCAGAGGAATAATCAGGAAAGAATATTTTTCCTCAATTCGTGGAATTTTTTCCTTTTTTTTCATTAACGTACACTTTATGGCCGAAAATGAAACATCTCCTTTGTAAAGTTATGTCTAACGCGGATAAAAAACTGAGAATGACGCAAAATCTATCAAGCGTATTTTTTTGAAAACTTCACCATTTTAAAGATAATTAAATTATTGATTGTTTAGTATACGTGTTTTATTTAAATTATTTTTGTTTTACGTGTAATAAATTAATAATGCGTCTAATTTGGGTCAGCGCTCCTTGATGGGCAAGTCTTATTACTGGCTGGACGTGCGACGCGTTGCGTGAGAGTTCAGTACAGAACACGCAAGCTAACCATTCAAGGTCACTATCTGCGTCTTAAGCGGAACGGCCCACGGCGGTGACGTGGTGTGTTCCATATTTAGAATTTCACAAATTGTTATAACTTATCAATTAATTTGTACTACTCATGTTATTATTATCAATAATTTTTTTAGAAAAACTACTATTTTTTAACCGACTTCCAAAAAGGAGGAGGTTATATGTTCGTCGCGTATGTTTGTTTTTTTTTTTATGTATGTCCACCGATTTCTCCGTCAATTGTGGACCGATTTTGAAAATTCTTTTTTTGTTTGAAAGGGTGTGCTCTCGAATTGGTCCCATATAAATTTTATTAACTTTGCTTTGATAGTTTTTGAATTAGCTACAAAATACGTATTTTTTTCCCACTTAGTATGTAGATGATATGTTAAGTTTCTGTCATTGGTAGCAGATAGTGGTATTCAAATGTGTGTGGGGTAGGTACCACAACTAAAAAGTGAAAAATAAAAACTTTTTACAAAAAAAAAAAAAACAACCGATCTCCAAAAAAACACTACAAAGTGAAAAATAACTTTAATTTCGGAAGTCGGTGGCAAAAAACGAAAATACAAAACCCTGGACACCGACTTCCGAAATTAAAGTTATTTTTCACTTTGTAGTGTTTTGTTTGTTTACTTTTGTTATATTCGAGAGGTGGAAAGAGAGTAGAGAGGCCTTTGCCCAGCAGTGGGACAATAACGGCTATGTAATGTAAAAATATTCGAAATGGCGTCTTAATACCTCGTATGGGAATTTATTCCTTTCGACCCTTGTATAACAAATCGATTAGCGTATGATTAACGCGTTCAAACAGAAAAGCAAAAAAAAAACAAACTCCTCAGATAACAATTAATATTGTATTTTACTACATCTTAAATACAATAGTGCTTCAAAGGATCCATTATCACGATTCCGTAATAATAAAATACTGTACTCAAGGATTACGAGGCACTCCATCGTTAAAGCTAATTGTTATAGACCACTACTAATTAAACGAATAATTAATAGATAAGTTATTGATCGTTATCGTCGGCAGACGATCCGAAAGGATTGAGTTAGGTACTTATTCTAAAGAAAATACAAGGCTAGTAGTATTAGCGTTACTAAAATACCTACGTTAATTTTCGGTAAACATGACGCAAAGAAAGAACATACAACCGACTTCCAAAAAAAAAACGCCAATGTATAAAACTTTTTATTTCATTAATTATAATAAATCTTAAATATAATACAATCTAACACTAAAATTTTAGCTGACCTCGGCAAACGTTGTTTTGCCAATTATTTGTTTGGGGTGGACAACCCTTATCACTTAGGGGTATGAAAAATAGATAGTAGCCGATTCTCAGACCTACTGAATAAATGCATATCAAATTTGGTAAAAATCAGTAAAGCCGTTTCGGAGGAGTAAGGTAACTAACATTGTGACACGAGAATTTTGTATATAAGACTAGCTGCGCCCCGCGGTTTCACCCGCATAAGTCTCGATCCCGTGGGGAAAAAAAAAAGTTTCCTATGTTCTTTTCCATTGCATCATCTATATATGTGCCAAATTTCATCCAAATCCGTTCAGCCGTTTTAGCGTGAAGGCGTAACAAACAAACTTACTTATAATATTAAGGATTATGTACAAGTGTGTAAAGGAAATAAAAATAAAAAAAAACAAACAAAAAAAATAAGCGTAAGGTTGGTGGTATTAAAACATTCTTAAAGTGGCACCGAAGATAATTTGTTTGTCTCTATAAGTGATTAAGATAATTTGTTACAAATAGAACAGCTATTTATAAATTATTTATAATGTATACATAGGCGGAACAAACGCTACAGATACATAATAATGACTTTATTAAATAATATGCTAATGTTTTCCCTTACAAGGTTAACAAACCCAAACATAAATAAGATTTTAACTAGCATTTGCTTGCGACTTCTTTCGCATATAAACTTCAATCAACGTTTGACCTGCATGGCTATTCACAACCTTTCGACAGACTTCCGAGTCGAAAATGACATATTCGGTTACCTGATTTGTAGTGTCCGACCTATAGATGTGAGGCCGGTTTAAAACCAATTAAACCAATCCGTTTAAAATGAATAAAAAAACGTTTTGTTAACGTAACGTAACATTTTTTTCGATTTAAAACGGTTGGTGTTGATGACTATATTTTTCTTAATTATAACTACATTTTCTTGATTTTACCGAGGTAGGGATATAACTTATAAACTGTGTAAAGATTTTTTAAATATGTGATATACTGATATTTATAAATGTTTTAGGTAGGTACTACCTTTATACTTAAGTTTTCGTGTAGTAGGTAATGTATATAAACTAATTAAAACGAAACATGATGTCAGGTGACCAAAAATTGCCCATAATGAAATGTAAAACAGTATTCTTTTTGTAGGCGTATTTTCAACCGTTTAAAACTATTTATTCTGAATCTGATTTTTGGCGGTTGAAAACTCGCCAAATACCGATCGTCTAATTGTTTTTTTTTAAACTAGTGAAAAAAAAATGATAAAAAATAAAAAAAATAAATTGAAAAAAAAAAATGAAATTGAGATACCCTTTAGTAAAACTGTAAGTGTCTTCCCGGTTCTTCTCCATAGGAAACGACCAATTGGAACCGTGCACCTAGCTTCTGACGTTTCATAAGTGCCCATGTAAGTTTATGTGAAATAAAATATTTCGAATTTGATGAAACTGTAAAAAAATTCGGGTTTTGGATTTGTAACAGCGTTTAAAGGACTACTTCGATAACATTGTCTAATTAAAAGGTGTCAGGAACGCATTTTTTCAACGACCGGACTGTAGTCAAAGTTCATTGTATTCTCGATTGCGTGATTTACCTTGACTTATGTAATCATTTATAATGATGACGCATAATTAAAGGGAATTACATCATCGCGTAGCGCCATTGATAAATAATTAATTTATGATTTTTTACCATTTTGATTGACGTTTAGGGAAATAAATGCTTTGCCTCAGAAGGGCAGATTTTGAAAAAAAAAAGCGGCGTTATTTTAAGTAGCTAAGATAAAAAATAGAAAAAAAAACTAATAAATATAAAGAAGAGACAAATAATCAGAATCTTTGACTTTTTTAAAACGAATGCCTGAATCGATGTACGATTTTTTTATTTTTTTTACTATTTTCTCTCGCAGTTTTGACCACTAAGGTCTTGGCTACTTAACCGGACTTTCCTGTGGGTGCCTTAAGCTTCTACACTTAGAGCCTCCAGCCAGGGGATGTTGTTCGAAAAGTCCATCTGCTTAAATAGTGTAGCCCTTTGAAAACTACGGCGAGGCGACTGCAGCCGAACATCAGTTCACAAGAAGCCACATCGACAACAAATCATACCGTCACTGACTCAGTAGGTACCCAATACTTGAGCGAATAGACTATAGCGAGTAGAGAGGAAGAACGGGATCTCGAAAATAGGATTAGTAAGTGTAATAATTACTAACATCTACAATATGTAAAAAAAAACCTGTTCGATCCGAAAGGGGCACATAAGGTACTGCAAACATAATCAAAAAACCGGCCAAATGCGAGTCGGACTCGCGCACGAAGGGTTCCATCTATAAAAACGGCAAAAATATCACGTTTGTTGTATGTGTACCCCCCTTAAATATTTATTTTATTTTATTATTTATTATTAAAGTAAAAATACAACTAAGTATTTTGTGAATATTTCAAGTGCCATTATTGATATTGAGCAAAAAAGGCCAAAAAAAATCGCGTTTGTTGTATGGGAGCCCCCCTTAAATAATTGTTTATTTTGTTTTTAGTATTTGTTGTTATAGCGGCAACAGAAATACATAATTTGTGAAAACTTCAACTGTCTAGCTGTCGCGGTTCTTAAGATACAGCCTTTTTTTTTTTTGGGTGGGAAATTATCAAGTAACTTCTCCCGCTCTGGGCAGAGCGGGAGGGCGTGTCAGACTCTTACTGACTAAAACCCACCCGTGTTCCTTCAGTTGCCGTGTTGCCAGGGGGGCCACGATTTCCCTATCGGTTTTCTTCGAACCCCCGGCAGGCATTGGCCCTAGCGGACCCCGTCAATTCTGCTGACATCTCTTTGAGGCGCGCGTGGAACACAACGCGCCGTCGACCCGGGCTTGGTCCTTATCGGACAGCGAACTGTACAGCCTGGTGACAGACAGACGGACAGACAGCGAAGGGTAATAGGGTCCCGTTTATACTCTTTGGGTACGGAACCCTAAAAAGTAATAACAAATCTTATCATTATTGAAAAAAACAAGTTATTACTATTTAAAATTCACAATTTTAGTACCTACCAAAAAGTACCCCAATTCCATAAAAAAAAATAGCAAATTTTCAACAGGGGTCATACATAAGTTATGAGTTGTAGATACCCGCTAAACGACAGCCGCCCGCATCCCATGTAAATATCCCGGTAAAATACCCCATTGAAAAAAAAATCGTTGAAATAAAAATATTTTTTTCTTATCAGTATCACTTAAATAGGATACTCTCAATACGATATTTAACAAAATATAATAACCCTCACCAATTGGAAAAGTGTTTTGTTACATGACATGTTTACATGCTGACAATGCACAAGAGTTCCTTATATAGCGAAAGTGGGAAGAAGGATTTTTGAAAATTCACCCCCTAATGGGGTTAGGTTTAGGGGATGAAATTTTGTATGGAAGTTCGTCATTTTTGCCGATGAGAAATCTCAACGGGCACACGGCTTGTAAGGAATATAACTTTGAAGCTTTATTTATTTTAATAACTAGCTTCTGCCCGCGACTTCGTTCGCATGGAAATCGTAAGACATCACAATATACTACAATAATAGCCATATTTTTATAAAACTTCCCTGTATTCTACGTTTGTAGTTTTATTCTCAGCAGCCAAAATATACAGAGAGTCAGGAATGGTGACTCGGGAGCAAGCGACGTAACAGTTGTCCGTGTGAGAAGCAGCTTATCCTGAGGTCGACACCCGCAGCCTTCAGCCTTCAGTGTCGGCCCCTGTGACTTGTTAATCGCAAAGCATACACTCACAGAGAACTGCACGCGCTTTAACTGGTAATTATGGGGAATTTGTACTTTATACGCGCTATAAACACTGTCTCACCATCGCCACAACCTGTTAGAATTTCCACCTCGATGACGTTTCTCTGCAAAGACATGACTTTGAGCTGGTTTCCGTTACACAGATATACAACCGGAAGTCCACTTGCCATTTGTGAATTGAGAAATTCTACGGGGTGATATTTGGCATCATCTTCCTCCACATCAGTATTAATGGAGGTGTATATCACTTCACTCCCTTCAATTTGTGAGAGAATACTGTGGTTGATCGCTGCAGCTTGATCATCTTCGGAGTTAAAACGGAAACACGCCTAAGAATTCTCTTGGTACGGTATTTGACTGATATCCTCGTATATCAGACGAATAAGATCTTCTAAAGTGGGATCTACTCTACCAAGAGTAGGTATCTGGTAGAGTGCTTTCACCAACTTTTAGAAGAACATCGGAGAATACTTGAGCATTTGAATTACCGCCAAGCCGAGGTCGTATGATGATGGTCAAGCGCAGTTTATGAACTCTCGACCATAGAGTCGACCTTTTCAACGAAGTATTCACTTTTTTTGTCAAAATTGTGACACCACCCATCATATCTTGGTTTCTGCGGATGTCCTGCAGGGTTCTGTTTACAGTTTCCACTGCTTTCCTTTTTGCCATAATGTATTCATCCCATACGACGAAGCGCAATCCCCTAAGCACACATCCCTTGTTACTGCTGCGTGACACCCCACAAACAGGCGTTTCGTTGCTCTCTAAATCGATGGAATCTTAAACATGACGTGCGCTCTTTTGCCACCAGGAAGCAGTGTGGCAGCGATTCCAGAAGATCCACACACATACATATTTTAAAATCGCTTGGACAAATCTGCTGTCAAAATCTGTAAAAAAAAACATTTTATTCCTACAGTCTTTTGCTCGAAAATGATCAGAATACAACCTAGAATGTTTTGTGACTGTAAAGTACTTGTAACTTTGTAGTTTCCCATAGCTTACGAAGTTTTCCATTTTTTGTGAATTAGTACATTCTATGAACAACAATCCAAAAAAAAAATCGTTTTACAAAAAGAGTTTTAAAAAAACAGATGTAAATCGAACTTACTACCCCGGGCGGCCTACCACCAGCTCATAAAGCAGTATTATTTTAATGTTACTTCAGTGGGAGAAAGAGATGGAGCTATACATCCTGTAGAGCTTCATCTCTTTCCCACACTGAAGTAAACTAAAGTAATATTAAAATAATACTGCTTTTGAGCTGGTGGTAGGCCCTCAGGACTTCAAATCATTCGTCCAACCGCTTACTTATTCGCTTTGTTGAAAGTTGGCTAAAATAGCCGTTCCTATATAAAAGGTAGCGTGATGATAATCATTTAAAAAGTTAAATCAGTAACTACCTATCTACAATATCCCAACCTTTTGGTGCGTCCTTTTACAATTTGCAGAGAAAAATACGAACATGATGTAATATTGCTCATCCCACATAGCAAATAGCGTGATAGTTTATGCCCTACAGTTGGTACAGACAAACATTCTAAAAACTTTATTTTCCGCATAAGAATCGATCCCATACCTCGTAGCAATAACTTTCTTTAAAAAAAATTAACTTCGCTACGATTTTATTATATCTATAGATTATAGGTACATAATCAAAAAAAATAATAATCGTATAACAAAATGTGAAAAAAAAGAAAAAACCGTAGGTGGGAATCGAACTTCCAACCCCATGTTTGCAAAGCAACTGCCCAACCGTTGAGCTAATTGCTTTGTTGAAACTTGTCTAAAATAGCCGTTCCTATATATTTCATGATTGACTGCTTAGTTCCTTAAAGGTATAGCGTGATGATAATCATTTAAAAAATTTAATCGATAACCATCTACAATATCCTAAAATTTTGGCGCGTTTTTTTCCAAAAATACGAACATAATATAATATTGCTCGTCCTCCATAGTAAATAGCGTGATAGTTTATACCCTATAGTTTGACCAGACTTATAGGGAACACCTATGCAAAATTTTAACAGAATCTATCCGGTAGAATTTGCGTCATGCTAGAACATAAAAATACAACATAATGTAATATTGCTCGTCCCCCATAGTAAATAGCGTGATAGTTTATACCCTATAGTTTGACCAGACACACAGGGAATATCTATGCAAAATTTTAACAGAATCTGTCCGGTAGAATTTGCGCCATGCTGGAACATACATACAGACAAACAGACAAACAGACAAAAATTCTAAAAAAAATATTTTCGGCATTAGAATCGATCCTAGACCTCGTAGCAATTACTTTTTTTCAAAAATATTCAATGTACAGTTTTGACTTCGCTACGATTTTATTATATGTATAGATTACTTAGATGAGTGGTTCCTAACCTTTTCAATATTGTTACCCCTGTGACCTATTAGGAAAACTGATTTTACCCCGACCTTAAAATGTTATTAATAACAAGACAAGCTTATAATTCTTACGTAATTAATATTAAATGTAAACAATGAATTGATTAAAAATACAATAGGTAGTGTGATGGTTGGTATTGTTTTGCATTCAAAAGTTGTTATGTAAGGTTTAGTTTCGCTTAAAGCGCATCTTAAGTCATGTTCCACATTGAAACGGCGCCAGCCTTTGTTTTCAGTGTAACCAAAGTTGAAAAACCACTCTCACATCTATAGGTGGTTGCAAAGGGTACTTATAAGCATTTTTATTAAAGCTCTGTTAGCTATTAACAGTATATTCAGCACCAGCTTTGGTCCCACCAGATTAGGTCTTAATTATTAGGTTCTTTGTCACCCCCACATAATAGTTGATTTACCCCCGCGGGGGTAATTACCCCCAGATTCGGAACCCAGGACTTAGATAGTAAGTTACGAGTCGTAACTAAAGTTTTTGACGCGTAGAAGTGGTTTCGTCGTAACTTACGTCAAAAACTTTTGTCTGCAACATTATTCTTACAAAGATATTTATCGAATAAACTTATTAGTTCTTGGAATATTTGCTCCTAATTATTTAATTAAGATAATGAAGGAAGTATACCTTCAAAGTCATCTCATTTAACTTTTAAGGATATATTTCTATATAGTTTCGAAGATATCATTATCTATACATACATATAAATATGTATACAAATAAATAAATTTGAAGTGTCTGTTTGTAATGTCAAAATAACAACTTTTTACTAAATGCATATATGTATATGAAAGTATATACAGCATACTTATAAAAAAACAATTTTAATTTTTTTTTGTCCGTTTTTCTGGCTGTTTGATCCGGTTAATCTCCGAAACAGCTCGACCGATTTTGACGGGACTTCACTGGCATATAGCTGATGTGGAGGAGTAACTTACGCTACTAGAAAAATAATTAGGCCCCACGTGGGCGAACAGGAGCAGTGGTGGCCCAGTGGTAACGGCCGCGACTTACGAGTTGTAGGTCGTAGGTTCGAACCCAGACAGGCGCTTGTGTAAATTATTTCATCACCACTGCTCTCAAAACGGTGAAGGAAAACATCGTGAGGAAACCGGCATGTCCTAGAACCGAAAATTCGAAGAAATGTGACATCTACCAACCCGCACTGGGCCCGCGTGGTGAATTACGGCCCACTCCCTCTCACAGAGAGGAGGCTTGTGTCCCAGCAGTGGGAACCCAGGAGTGGGCTGATGATGATGATGATGATGATGACGCGGGCGAACCCGCGGGCAGCAGCTAGTTATATACAGGAAAAAAAAATCAGCTGTTCCCTACATTTTGACGAGTTATGCGAACATAAATGTAGGGAACAGCAGATTTTTTTTTTCGCGATTTCTGGTTGGGTCGCATAGTAAAAGTTGTTCATAATGATGAGTAAAGTCACGGGTTTAAGTTTGCGCACTGGTTAAAAGTTTTCCCTGTATAAGATAATAAAGTAATAAAAGTTTAAATGTTTGTTTTATGGTTTAGATAAGTTTAAGTAGTATTTTATCGTAATCAACCTTCATATCAAGATTTAATCAGGAAGCTGCAATCTTGTTTTTTTTTGCACAACTTAGCTATAAATTATTCAAATTTGTTGGTGTCTGTTATTTTCATTAATTGTCTGATTTATCCTTATTTTGACTTCTCCAAACACAAACGCAACGTCTGTCTGTCTGTTTACAGCTCGTAAAACTAGAAAACCACTGTTCTGATTTTATGTGTTGTTTTAGTAATTTATAAGTAGATATTTTCACACAGTAAGTGACCTATCTATACTAATATACTAATACTAACATACTAATACTAATATACACTAATGTTATAAAGAGGAAAGATTTGTATATAACGAATAAACTTAAAAACTACTGGACCGATTTGAAAAATTCTTTCAGCAATGGATAGCTACATTATCAGCGAGTAACATAGGCTATATTTTATCCCCGTACTCCCACGGGAACGGGAACTACGCGGGTGAAACCGCGTGACGTCCGCTAGTAATAATATTATAAAGAGGTAAAATGTGTTTGTTTGTTAGTAAGTTTGTATGTAGGGGTGATCTCTGGAACTATCAATTAGATTTGAAAATCTTTTTACGTTGGATAGTCCAATAGGCCTATGCCAAAATTTTTTTTTCCGTCTTGTAGATTATTAAAAAATATTGAACACGTATTTTTTCTTTTTAGACGTAATCAAAAGATTACGGCGATACATTGAGTTAAAATGTGGCATGACGTCACGCCTTGCTAGATTTAATACTGCGTTGTGACGTAACGAGCCCCCACTTCCCAACTTTAATGCATGTTTTCTAAGTTATTTTTGATTAATATGATAAAGCAAAAAATACGTGTCTAATATTTTTTTATTATCTGAAAGTCGGACTAAATAGAATTTCTTATTTTTTACCTAGGCAACTACCCTGTTCTTGAGGAAGGGTATAGGTTTGCGGAGGAAGTCGCGGGCAAAAGCTAGTAGTCCATAACTCCATACAAGTGGATTCGTGGGCACAGCTAGTATGATTTATGTTACTCTGTATTGTGACATTCACAAGTTATGTACTTAAACTTAAATAGGTTTATACAGTTTTGGCGAAGTCATTACTCAAGTATCATATGCATGTCATTTGCATCGAGGTCGCTAACTCAAATACATTACTTATTTACCATTCGATGTGTAAACATGTAAACTTTACTGGCACATAGGAGACAGCTCTTGTGAATGTGGAGTGTCCGTATGGATTGAGGAGTCATGTCTCATATTTTAACACGGGTACTAACAATATTTAGTAGCAAATTAGCCGATTTTATTTATTTATTTAATACTTCAAGCACAGAAATATACAGAGGCGGACTTAATGCCACAGGCATTTTCTACCAGTCAACCTTTGGGTGATTCAGAGTCAAATTGTGGTAGGTGCAATTACGAAAATGGAGGAATAAAAAAAAATTAAATACTTAAATATGAGGATACACATATACTTATTACAAACTATAAATATAATATATAGGCCTAATTACATATATAAAATAAGCACAAATAAATACACATAAGTACATGAATATATGTACTAAATCAAATAAGACAAACAATGGGAAAACATTAACGATGATACTGCCAGCTTCTTACGAATATGCTCACGAACTTTAACTTTAAAGGATAATCGGTTGGTCGCCATCCTGATTTCCAGGGGAAGCGCATTCCACAGAGAAATAGACTGAACGAAGAAGGAAGAGTGAATGAAGTCTATGCGGTGAGTGGGACATTGAAGAATGCGATTATTTGATGGGTATAAGAGAGAGGAATACCAAAGAAACGAAAAACTTTTACTTATGTGTGAAAATGATATACACCGTGACATTTTAGTCGTCTTACAAAAGCACTTCATGTATCCAATGACTACTAAACATTCATTTACTTTTTTTTACATATATTGTAATAATTGTAATAATACATGTCGGCTGCCACATTGACGGAACGTGTGTCAACAATATAAGCTATGCAGACGATATGGTGCTTCTCAGTCCCTCGATGGGTGGGTTGAAGAAGTTGTTATCGACCTGCGAGGCTTATGCGGAGGAGCATGGCTTAGTTTACAACTCGAAGAAGAGTGAACTTCTTATATTTAAAGCACCCAAGCAGCAGCCGCGCAGTGTTCCGCCCATAAGTCTCAACGGCGTAGCACTAAAAATTGTTGACAGTTTTAGGTACCTTGGCCACATTGTCACGAGCGACCTAAGAGATGACGTAGATATAGAGCGGGAGCGCAGGGCGTTGTCTGTGAGGAGCAATATGCTTGCCTGCAGGTTCGCTCGTTGTACTACAGACGTCAAAGTAACCCTTTTTAAGGCGTTCTGTCAATCCTTTTATACGAGTGGCCTGTGGGTGTCATACATGCGCCGAGCCTACAACGTCCTGCGTGTTCAATTTAAAAATGCTTTTACGATGCTGTTGGGGCTGCCGTGGCGTTGTAGCGCTTCAGAAATGTTCGCGGAGGCTCGCACAGATGGCTTCCATGCCCTCATGCGAAAGAAAGCGACCTCATTACTACAGCGTCGGCATGGTAGTGACAACAGCATTCTAAAAATGATCGCTGCCAGACCGGACTGTCCCTTTCAGGGACACTGGGACAGTCTTAGGTCTGCATAAATAAATAATAGTGTAAAAATAACAATACTAACCTATTTATTTAAGTACCATTGTTACTAACACCAATATACTAACAAAATTATGGACCTTAGTCTGAAATAAAGTTTTATTTAATTTAATTGCTCCTAGAGGTATTATACATATGTCGGGTACATTGAGTGGCCCTTTGTAAGACGACTAAAATGTCACGGCGTATATAATTTTTTGACTTGAAAACTTATTTAGGGGCGTTGGGCATTTTTGATATGGGACTCAAACTCAAAACTCAAACTCAAAGCATTTATTTCAATTAAACCATTTATAGGCACTTTTGAACTGTCAAAGAATCGGTCAGTTAGTCAGAAAGTTGAAGCTAGTTGCCCATTCCAAAACGTAGATCTCTATGGAGAAGAACGGGCAAGAAACTCCAAGGCCACTCTTTTAAATATAGATATTACAAAATTCTGGGTACATTATTCTGGTTGCTTCTATATGTGAGAACAATGTACAAAAAATAATTAAAACAATTGAAAAATATAAGATTAAAAATAAGCCCTGGCAGATAAGAGATGACCAGTCTCAACTGACGGCGCCCGTTTACGAACATGACGCGTGGATCAACACCATCCAGCTCAACCATTTTGTAGGGAACCGAATGATCCAACACACTCGCCACCATCAGCGAGACATTTTAGTGAGCTTGACAATCTCTCAACTGCCATGCTCTTTCAAGTCAACATACGTCTTAATAACATAATAAACGGCTCCATGGTACTCACATTTACAAAAAATCAAAAAATGCTTCTAATTTATACAAAACTATAGTTTGCAATGTATTTAAGAAATTAATAGAATTTTACAACCAAAAACAATAGATTTCGCGACACCATGAGGACACCTCATTTTTGTAAACGCTGTTGTACTCTTTATTTATATTACATTACGGATCAATTTTCTATGCAAGTATTTTTACTTTAAAGGTTTTGTAAACGCGATTATGCTCTTTATTTATATTACGCTACGGATCAATGTTCTATGCAAGTATTTTTTAACCGACTTCCAAAAAGGAGGAGGTTATATGTTCGTCGCGTATGTTTTTTTTTTTTTATGTATTTCCACCGATTTCTCCGTCAATTGTGGACCGTTGAAAATTCTTTTTTTGTTTGAAAGGGTGTGCTCTCGAATTGGTCCCATATAAATTTTATTAACTTTGCTTGGATACTTTTTGAGTTAGCTACAAAATACGTATTTTTTTCCTACTTAGTATGTAGATGATATGATAAGTTTCTGTCACTGGTAGCAGGTAGTGGTATTCGAATATGTGTGGGGTAGGTACCACAAGTAAAAAGTGAAAAATAAAAACTTTTTACAAAAAAAAAACCAACCGACCTCCAAAAAAAAAACACTACAAAGTGAAAAATAACTTTAATTTCGGAAGTCGGTGTCTTGAGTTTTGTATTTTCGTTTTTTGCCACCGACTTCCGAAATTAAAGTTATTTTTGGAGGTCGGTTGTTTTTTTTTTTACTTTAAAGGTTTGAAAATATTTAAGTTGCATTTGAAAATATTTTGTCTCAGGAGAAAGTCCACATTGCCGCCGTTAGTGAAACCTGGTTAGAGCCTGATAGCCATCTCAATTTGACAAATTATAATATTTATCGCAAAGATAGGGATGATGGTTATGGTGGGGTTGCTATCTTTGTACATAAGTCGATTCATTCATGTAGTTGTGACGTTCAAACCTCAAACCAGGGTATTGAACTTTTGTGTGTTAAAGTAGTCAATTGTAGTGAAATCGAACATATTATTGCTGTGTATTGCGCACCATCTGTGCGTACCAACCAACAAGATTGGGATTCAGTTTTTTCTTTAGTTAACAAAAAAAGTGTTGTTGTAGGGGATTTTAACGGGCACCACACCAATTGGTCTTACAAGACCGATTCAAGAGGAACTCAAATCTGTGATGCTATCTTAGATAACGGTTTTGTAACCCTGAATGACGGCAAATCCACCCGTGTTAGGTTAGTTAATAACCAACTTCAACAGTCGGCGCCCGATATAACGTTAGTCTCCTCTGATTTAGCTTTGACATTTAACTGGAACATTATGAACGAAACCCTTGGAAGTGATCACTTAATGATTAATATAACGACCAATTTCAATGTTATACCTAGAAATACTTATCGCCGGAATTTTAAAAATGCGGATTGGGATGGTTACAAAAGCTTACTTGAAAAATTATTTCTTAAATTTGAGCAGTCAGGCAATCTTCAGGCCGAATATGATAAGTTTATTGAGTTTTTAAATTTAGCAGCAGACGTTCATATTCCTTATATCAAATTCAATATGGACCCTGTTAACGTCTTTAGGCCCAAACCCTACTGGAATGCAGACCTATCCAGATCAGTTGCAAAACGTAGATTGGCCCTTTCAACCTTTAGACGTAATCCATCACCGAATAACCTATCGCTTCTCAATAAAAAAATAGGTGAGTCACAAAAGTTAGTACGCAAAGCAAGGGATAACGGTTGGAAGGATCTCTGCACATCATTAGACGGAACAACTTCTCAGAGTCAGATGTGGCATAAAATGAGATGGTTTAAAGGACGCAGAAGTACTAGACAGCATATTGATGCTCAACGAGCCAATAATCTACTTCGTAGCCTAACTCCCGATTATGCATCTCCTCACGACCTGTCATTTGTATCTCATAATTCAAAATTAGAGACGCCAATCACGAAACAGGAACTTAATTGTTGTATTCGCTCTAAGGACACGTCTCCCGGTTGTGATAATATTTCGTACTCGATGATTAAATACCTACCTGAGAACGGCAAATCTATTTTGTTATCGCTGTATAATGGTTCTCTGTCAACCGGTTTTGTACCCATTCAGTGGCGGGACATCGCAGTCATTCCAATACCTAAGCCTGGGCGCGATCCGCAGTCTCAGTCTTCACTCAGACCGATATCAATGTTGTCGTGTTTGTGTAAAATATTCCACAGTATTTTGAATAATCGAATAGAATGGTTCATCGAAAAAAATAATATCTTATCGCCATATACTACGGGGTTTAGAAAAAGTCGATCTACAATGGACAATCTAGTTAATTTAGTTTCTCATATTCAAACTGGTTTTACGGAAAATAAGACGACAATAGGATGTTTTTTAGACATAGATAATGCATATAATAACGTAGATGTCCTTTCATTATTGCGAACAATGGATCTAATTGGGGTGGGATCTAAAATATGTCAATATTTATGGTATTTTTTAAAAGAAAGAAGATTGAAGGTTTTAATAGATAATGTTTACATGTGTCGAACTACTGGCCGTGGATTAGCCCAAGGTGACCCTTTGTCACCGTTGTTATTTAATATAGTAACTTCAAATATCTGTGCACGTATTATGAGCAGTGGAGTTTTGATATCTCAGTACGCGGACGATTTTGTGCTTTATTCAGTAAATAAAAACATACAAGAAATAGTTAATCTTTTACAAAATTCATTAAATATTTTAATTAAATTGCTCTCAAACATAGGTTTAGAAATTTCATCTTCAAAGAGTAAAGTATGTGTTTTTAAGAGAGGATATAAAAGAGAATGTATTAATCTGTTAGTAAATGAAAAATCGCTTCAAGTAGTAGATAATATAAAGTACTTAGGTTTGTGGCTAGACCGCTCGCTTAGGTGGAAAAAACATATTGGAGAACTATCCGGAAAATGTTTAAAATCTTTGAGAATCTTTCAAGTTCTTGCTGGGTCTGGGTGGGGCGTACATCCATATTACTTGAGGCTATTATATGTTTCTATTATTCGTTCGAGATTGGACTATGGCAACTTTTTATATGATAGCGGGTACAAGAGTAACTTAGTTAAATTGGACAGAATACAAAATCAGTGCATGCGCGTTATTGGGAGTTTTGTGAGGACTACTGCAATACACGTGATGGAGTGTGAACTTCACCTTCAACCTTTAAATGTACGCAGGTACTTCTTAGCCGGCAAATATTGGTTGAAGGTGAATTCGTTCCGGGGTAGCAAAGTGTTTCTCTTGTTAAGCAGTCTTGCCGAGTCATGTCAGAGTTTATATTGGAGGCGAAAAAAAAAACCACTATTAGTGACAGTACATGAGTCTCTTATTGACTACCCTATACTTGCATCACAGCAATTGGAAAGATTTTCTTTGAACACATGGGTTAGCAGTGTGGACCTATCCAATGTAGTTAAACCTTGTATAGATGTTATAGACAAACCGAAACATCAGTATAGATGTACCAACATACATGAAATTTGTGATCAGTATCTTAAGGCTAATTATTTACATTTTTACTCAGTCTATACTGATGGATCACAGGAAGGTAACGAGTCGGGATGGGCTGTTTTTGATCCGCAAACGAAAGCATCTATAAAGTTTAGATCACGTGCTAAAATTTCAATAATGTACGTTGAACTGCTAGCGATCTCAGAAGCTATTTCATACATTGAGTCATTCGAATCAGGAAATTATGTTATACTGACTGATTCTAGGAGTGCTCTGCAACACCTGGCTCGATGCACCTCGAATTGTCGAGATGCACCGATAGCCTATGAGATTTTAGACTCGATTAGTAAGGTCCAAGACAAAAGAATTGTTCTTCAATGGGTACCATCCCATGTTGGATTGTATGGAAACGAGGAAGTAGATCGTTTAGCAAAAGAGGCCATCACAGACGGAGTATCTGTTGAGTGTTTTCCCTTATTTAGTGATGTCTTGTACCGAGTTCGCGACCAGTGTTTACAATTATGGAAAGAATACTTTGATGAGAGGTCACTAAGTAAGGGAATTTGGTATAGAACCATTCAACACAGTCTTTCCCGCCTTCCTTGGTTTGTGGGTATAGATATGCATCGAAGTGAGATAGTTACTGCTTTCAGACTACGTTCGGGACATGTTCCGTTGAATAGCTTCGCCTTTTTAATGAGAAAGAGTGATTCGCCCAATTGTTCTGAGTGTGATAAGGTAGAGGATACTACTCATATTTTAGCGGAATGTGTCCGGAACGGGGTTGAGAGGAGTATCTATTTAATAGAAAATGGTTTTAATTATACAAATGTTGGCATGTATAACAGTATCTTGGCTGCTCCCTTGTCCAGGTCAGCCAAAAAATTATACAAAATTGTAAACTTAGGTATTAAGCGTAGATAGCGACAGAATGCCCCTATGAGGGTGGCGTGGTCATACTGATCAAACCCTCAATAAACAAATAAAGATAAAAAAAAAAAAAAAAAAAGTACTTTACAGTCACAACACATTCTAGGTTGTATTCTGATCATTTTAGAGCAAAAGACTGTAGGAATAAAATGATTTTTTTACAGATTTTGACAGCAGATTTGTCCAAGCGATTTTAAAATATGTATGTGTGTGGATCTTCTGGAATCGCTGCTACACTGCTTCCTGGTGGCAAAACAGCGCACGTCATGTTTAAGATTCCCATCGATTTAGAGAGCAACGAAACGCCTGTTTGTGGGGTGTCACGCAACAGTAACAAGGGATGTGTGCTTAGGGGATTGCGCTTCGTCGTATGGGATGAATGCATTATGGCAAAAAGGAAAGCAGTGGAAACTGTAAACAGAACCCTGCAGAACATCCGCAGAAACCAAGATATAATGGGTGGTGTCACAGTTTTGACAAAAAAAGTGAATACTTCGTTGAAAAGGTCGACTCTATGGTCGAGAGTTCATAAACTGCGCTTGACCATCATCATACGACCTCGGCTTGGCGGTAATTCAAATGCTCAAGTATTCTCCGATGTTCTTCTAAAAGTTGGTGAAAGCACTCTACCAGAGACTCTTGGTTGAGTAGATCCCACTTTAGAAGATCTTATTCGTCTGATATACGAGGATATCAGTCAAATACCGTACCAAGAGAATTCTTAGGCGTGTTTCCGTTTTAACTCCGAAGATGATCAAGCTGCAGCGATCAACCACAGTATTCTCTCACAAATTGAAGGGAGTGAAGTGATATACACCTCCATTAATACTGATGTGGAGGAAGATGATGCCAAATATCACCCCGTAGAATTTCTCAATTCACAAATGGCAAGTGGACTTCCGGTTGTATATCTGTGTAACGGAAACCAGCTCAAAGTCATGTCTTTGCAGAGAAACGTCATCGAGGTGGAAATTCTAACAGGTTGTGGCGATGGTGAGACAGTGTTTATAGCGCGTATAAAGTACAAATTCCCCATAATTACCAGTTAAAGCGCGTGCAGTTCTCTGGGAGTGTATGCTTTGCGATCAACAAGTCACAGGGGCCGACACTGAAGGCTGAAGGCTGCGGGTGTCGACCTCAGGATAAGCTGCTTCTCACACGGACAACTGTTACGTCGCTTGCTCCCGAGTCACCATTCCTGACTCTCTGTATATTTTGGCTGCTGAGAATAAAACTACAAACGTAGTATACAGGGAAGTTTTATAAAAATATGGCTATTATTGTGATGTCTTACGATTTCCATGCGAACGAAGTCGCGGGCAGAAGCTAGTTACATAGTAAAATAAATTTGTAAAGTTATGTCTAACGCGGATAAAAAACTGAGAATGACGCAAAATCTATTAAGCGTATTTTTTTGAAAACTTCACCATTTTAAAGATAATTAAATTATTGATTGTTTAGTATACGTGTTTTATTTAAATTCTTTTTGTTTTACGTGTAATAAATTAATAATGCGTCTAATTTGGGTCAGCGCTCCTTGATGGGCAAGTCTTATTACTGGCTGGACGTGCGACGCGTTGCGTGAGAGTTCAGTACAGAACACGCAGGCTAACCATTCAAGGTCACTATCTGCGTCTTAAGCGGAACGGCCCACGGCGGTGACGTGGTGTGTTCCATATTTAGAATTTCACAAATTGTTCTAACTTAATTAATTTGTACTACTCATGTTATTATTATCAATAATTTTTTTAGAAAAACTACTATTTTTTAACCGACTTCCAAAAAGGAGGAGGTTATATGTTCGTCGCGTATGTTTGTTTTTTTTTTTATGTATGTCCACCGATTTCTTCGTCAATTGTGGACCGATTTTGAAAATTCTTTTTTTGTTTGAAAGGGTGTGCTCTCGAATTGGTCCCATATAAATTTTATTAACTTTGCTTTGATAGTTTTTGAGTTAGCTACAAAATACGTATTTTTTTCCCACTTAGTATGTAGATGATATGTTAAGTTTCTGTCATTGGTACCAGATAGTGGTATTCGAATGTGTGTGGGGTAGGTACCACAACTAAAAAGTGAAAAATAAAAACTTTTTACAAAAAAAAAAACAACCGACCTCCAAAAAAACACTACAAAGTGAAAAATAACTTTAATTTCGGAAGTCGGTGGCAAAAAACGAAAATACAAAACCCTGGACACCGACTTCCGAAATTAAAGTTATTTTTCACTTTGTAGTGTTTTGTTTGTTTACTTTTGTTGTATTCGAAATGGCGTCTTAATACTTCGTATGGGAATTTATTCCTTTCGACCCTTGTATAACAAATCGATTAGCGTATGATTAACGCGTTCAAACAGAAAAGCAAAAAAAAACAAACTCTTCAGATAACAATTAATATTGTATTTTACTACATCTTAAATACAATAGTGCTTCAAAGGATCCATTATCACGATTCCGTAATAATAAAATACTGTACTCAAGGATTACGAGGCACTCCATCGTTAAAGCTAATTGTTATAGACCACTACTAATCAAACGAATAATTAATAGATAAGTTATTGATCGTTATCGTCGGCAGACGATCCGAAAGGATTAAGTTAGGTACTTATTCTAAAGAAAATACAAGGATAGTAGTATTAGCGTTACCTACTAAAATACGTTAATTTTCGGTAAACATGACGCAAAGAAAGAACGTACAACCGACAACCAAAAAAAAAAAAAACGCCAATGTGTAAAACTTTTATTTAACTTTTTTTTTTATCTTAAATATAATACAATCTAACACTAAAATATATAAATATAATATAAACTAGCTGATCCCGGCAAACGTTGTTTTGCCAATTATTTGTTTGGGGTGGACAACCCTTATCACTTAGAGGTATGAAAAATAGATAGTAGCCGATTCTCAGACCTACTGAATCATCATCAGCCTATAATGTTCCCACTGCTGGGACACAGGCCTCCTCTCTGTGAGAGGGAGTGGGCCGTAATCCACCACGCGGGCCCAGTGCGGGTTGGTAGATGTCACATGTCTTCGAATTTTCGGTTCTAGGACATGCCGGTTTCCTCACGATGTTTTCCTTCACCGTTTTGAGAGCAGTGGTGATGACATAATTTACACAAAGTAAAGCGCCTGTCTGGGTTCGAACCTACGACCTACAACTCGTAAGTCGCGGCCGTTACCACTGGGCCACCACTGCTCCTGTTCGCCCGCGTGGGGCCTAATTATTTTTCTAGTAGCGTAAGTTACTCCTCCACATCAGCTATATGCCAGTGAAGTCCCGTCAAAATCAGTCGAGCCATTTCGGAGATTAACCGGATCAAACAGCCAGAAAAACGAACAAAAAAAATTAAAATTGTTTTTTTATAAGTACTGTATATACTTTCATATACATATATGCATTTAGTAAAAAGTTGTTATTTTGACATTACAAACAGACACTTCAAATTTATTTATTTGTATACATATTTATATGTATGTATAGATAATGATATCTTCGAAATTACAAAGAAATATATCCTTAAAAGTTAAATGAGATGACTTTGAAGGTGTACTTCCTTCATTATCCTACTGAATATGCTTATCAAATTTGGTAAAAATCAGTAAAGCCGTTTCGGAGGAGTAAGGTAACTAACATTGTGACACGAGAATTTTATATATAAGACTAGCTGCGCCCCGCGGTTTCACCCGCATAAGTCTCGATCCCGTGGAAAAAAAAAAAAGTTTCCTATGTTCTTTTCCAAGGCATCATCTATATATGTGCCAAATTTCATCCAAATCCGTTCAACCGTTTTAGCGTGAAGGCGTAACAAACAAACTTACTTTCGTATTTATAATATTAAGGATTATGTACAAGTGTGTAAAGGAAATAAAAATAAAAAAAAACAAACAAAAAAAAAATAAGTGTAAGGTTGGTGGTATTAAAACATTCTTAAAGTGGCACCGAAGATAATTTGTTTGTCTCTATAAGTGATTAAGATAATTTGTTACAAATAGAACAGCTATTTATAAATTATTTATAATGTATACATAGGCGGAACAAACGCTACAGATACATAATAATGACTTTATTAAATAATATGCTAATGTTTTCCCTTACAAGGTTAACAAACCCAAATATAAATAAGATTTTAACTAGCATTTGCCTGCGACTTCTTTCGCATATAAACTCCAACCAACGTTTGACCTGCATGGCTATTCACAACCTTTCGACAGACTTCCGAGTCGAAAATGACATATTCGGTTACCTGATTTGCATAGTGTCCGACCTATAGATGTGAGTTAAAACCAATTAAACCAATCCGTTTAAAACGAATAAAAAAACGTTTTGTTAACGTAACGTAACATTTTTTTCGATTTAAAACGGTTGGTGTTGATGACTATATTTTACTTAATTATAACTACATTTTCTTGATTTTGCCGAGGTAGGGATATAACGGAGTACTTATAAACTGTGTAAAGATTTTTTAAATATGTGATATACTGATATTTATAAATGTTTTAGGTAGGTACTACCTTTATATTTAAGTTTTCGTGTAGTAGGTAATGTAGGTAGGTACTTTCTATTGATTTTCTGTAAACTAATTAAAACGAAACATGATGTCAGGTGACCAAAAATTGCCCATAGTGAAATGTAAAACACAGTTTTTTTTTGTAGGCGAGTTTTCAACCGTTTAAAACGATTTATTTGGGCTTTGAAACTGTTGGAAACTCGCCAAATACCGATCGTCTAATTGGTTTTTTAAAACTAGTACTAGTAGCAAACATGAAATTGTGATACCCTTTAGTAAAACTAGTAAGTTTTTTTGCCGGCTCTTCTCCATAGGAAACGACCAATTGGAACCGTGCACCTAGCTTCTGACGTTTCATAAGTGCCCTCGTAGGTTTATGTGAAATAAAGTATTTTGATTTTGATGAAACTGTAAAAAAAAATCGGGTTTCGGATTTGTGAACAGCGTTTAGAGGACTACTTCGATAAAAAAAAATCTGCCTAGCCTTTTCCCAACTATGTTGGGGTCGGCTTCCAGTCTAACCGGATGCAGCTGAATACTATATTTTACATGGAGCGACTGCCTATCTGACCTCCACAACCCAGTAACTGGGTAACATGATACCCCTTGGTAAGACTGATTGTCAGACTTTCGGACTTCTGACAACCCGTAACGACTGTCAAAGATCTACGAATGACAGCCGGGACCAACGGCTTAACGTGCTTTCCGAGGCACGGAGGAGTCTCGGAATGTTAAGATGGTCACCCATCCACAAACCAACCTCGGCAAGCGTAGCTTAACCTGATGGATCGGACCGTGCGGCTGTTATTACTTAGCCACGAGCTCCTCCTCCATGGACTACTTCGATAACATTGTCTAATTAAAAGGTGTCAGGAACACATTTTTTCAACGGCCGGACTGTAGTCAAAGTTCATTGTATTCTCGATTGCGTGATTTACCTTGACTTATGTAGGTAATCATTCATAATGACGCATAATTAAAGGGAATTACATCATCGCGTAGCGCCATTGATAAATAATTAATTTATGATTTTTTACCATTTTGATTGGCGTTTAGGGAAATAAATGCTTTGCCTCAGAAGGGCAGATTTTGAAAAAAAAAAGCGGCGTTGTTTTAAGTAGCTAGGATAAAAAATTGAAAAAAAAAACTAATAAATATAAAGAAGAGACTAATAATCAGAATCTTTGACTTTTTAAAAACGAATGCCTGAATCGATGTTCGATTTTTTTAACTATTGCCTCTCGCTGTTTTGACCACTAAGGTCTTGGCTGCTTAACCGGACTTTCCTGTGGGTGCCTTAAGCTTCTACACTTAGAGCCTCCAGCCAGGAGCATACATACTATTCTAAATTAAAATTATGCGAGTGCTCGCTAAGGGCACCGCCTATGAGGTACAAACCTCGGCTTAGGGCATCGCTGGGGGGAGGATAGCAAGAAGGGACAGGCTGGATCAAACTTAGATTTTCATCATGATTATTATGCGGGGTATTTAAAGCTACGTGCTCAGCTGCAACAACTGCTGGCACCTCGTTTTCGAGTAAGGGTTGGGGGGGAGTTTCATATACTTGGAGACGCGGTCGCAATCGCAAAGAACCTCGGCGGCGAGGTCGGAATGACGGGAAGCGTCTGTTTTTGTGTACTGTACTGGTGGCCCTATTCTGCTCCTGGAGGAGTGTAATGGGGTCATCTGGGTCGGAAAGATCGATGTTCGAAAAGTCCATCTGCTTAAATAGTGGAGCCATTTGAAAACTACGTCGAGGCGACTGCAGCCGACAATCACAACAAATCATATCGTCACTGACGCTGCTTGGGTGTAGGTAAGTACTCACTATTTGAGCGTATAGACTATACCGAGTAGAGAGGGAAATCGGGATCCCGAAAACAGGATTGGTAAGTGTAATTACTGACATCTACAATATGTAAAAAAAAAAAACAAAAAAGTAATAACAAATCTTATTATTATTGAAAATAACAAGTTATTACTATTTAAAATTCACATTTTTAGTACCTACCAAAAAGTACCCGAATTCCATAAAAAAATTAGCAAATTTTCAACAGGGGTCATACATAAGTTATGACTTGTAGATACCCGCTAAACGACAGCCGCCCACGCCCCATGTAATAACCCGGTAAAACTCGCCATTGAAAAAAATGCGGCTTATGTTTTTTTTTCTTTTTTCCTTACCACATAAATAGACTCTCAATACGATACTTAATAACAAAAAACTTTTTACAAAAAAAAAACAACCGACTTCAAAAAAAAACACTACAAAGTGAAAAATAACTTTAATTTCGGAAGTCGGTGTCTTTGGTTTTGAATTTTCGTTCTTTGTCACCGACTTCCGTTTTTATTTTTCACTTTTTAGTTGTGATATAGGACCCCACACAAATTCGAATACCACTGCTATGTAAATAACAGTGACAGGAAGTTATCATAATATCATCCACATACTAAGCGAGGTAAAAATACGTATTATTGAAGCTAACTCAAAAACTACCCAAGTAAAGTTAATAAAATTTATATGGAACCACCTCTGAAGTATGATCTACTAAACAAAAAAAGAATCATCAAAATCAATTCATAATTGAAGGAGTAATCGCGTAACAAACATACAAAAAAAAAAAACAACATACAGTCGAATTGAGAACCTCCTCCTTTTGGAAGTCGGTTAAAAATATAATAACCCTCACCGATCGGATAACGAGATAAAGATTAAGATTTATTTGTCCAAAACATGAGTATACACACACATGACATGCAAGATGTTAAAAAAAAGAAACAAAAAAAAGGAAAAGGGTTTTTTATATGTTTACATGCTGACAATGCACAAGAGTTCCTTATATAGCGAAAGTGGCCATTAAAGAAGGATTTTTGAAAATTCACCCCCTAATAGGTTTAGGGGATGAAATTTTGTATGGAAGTTCGGTCATTTCTGCCGATGAGAAATCTCAACGGGCACACGGCTTGTAAGGAATATAACTTTGAAGCTTTATTTAATTTAATAATTACTTAGACCAGTGGTTCCTAACCTTTTTAATATTGTTACCCCTGTGACCTATTAGGAAAACTGATTTTACCCCGACCTTCAAATGTTACCAATACAAACAAGACAAGCTTATAATTCTTACGTAATTTATATTAAATGTAAACAATGAATTAATTAAAAATACAATAGGTAGTGTGATGGTTGGTATTGTTTTGCATTCAAAAGTTTTTATGTAAGGTTTAGTTTCGCTTAAAGCGCATCTTAAGTCATGTTCCACATTGAAACGTTGCCGGCCTTTGTTTTCAGTGTAACCTAAGTTGAAAAACCACTCTCACATCTATAGGTGGTGGCAAAGGGTACTCATAAGCATTTTTATTAAAGCTCTGTTAGCTATTAACAGTATATTCGGCACCAGCTTTGGTCCCACCAGATTAAGTCCTAATTATTAGGTTCTTTGTCACCCCCATAGAATAGCTGATTTACCCCCGCGGGGGTAATTACCCCCAGATTCGGAACCCAGGACTTAGATAGCAAGTCACGAGTCGTAACTAAAGTTTTTGACGAGAAGAAGTGGTTTCGTCGTAAGTTACGACGAAACCACTTCTAAGCGTCTAAAAACTTTTGTGTGCAACATTATTCTTACAAAGATATTTATCGAATAAACTTATTAGTTTTTAGGGGCATGAGGAACAGGGTGTAAAGTTCACTCATCCACCATAGAAAAGGGAGGATCCTCCGACCAGACGGGTGTTGTGTCTGGCGGGCAACTGCCCATCGGTTTGAAGTTGAAATCTTGTATCTGTGTCGATCGCTCGGTAAACTCTAACTGCGCGATGCAGGATTTGACTGACGTCATGTCTATGATGCGTAGTTCGTATGTGGCGGTGTAACCGCTACAAGTTCTTGGAATATTTGCTCCTAATTAATTAATGAAGGAAGTACACCTTCACATTTGCAAGTCATCTCATTTAACTTTTAATGACAGGTATATTTCTTTGTAGTTTCGAAGATATCATTACCTTTATCTATACATAATAAATATTATATACAAATAAATAAATTTGAAGTGTCTGTTTGTAATGTCAAAATAACAACTTTTTACTAAATGCATATATGTATATGAAAGTATATACAGTACTTATAAAAAAACAATTTTAATTTTTTTTGTCCGTTTTTCTGGCTGTTTGATCCGGTTAATCTCCGAAATGGCTCGACTGATTTTGACGGGACTTTCACTGGCAGATAGCTGATGTGGAGGAGTAACTTACGCTATAGAATCATAATTAGGCCCCACGCGGGCGAACAGGAGCCCAGTGGTAACGGCCGCGACTTACGAGTTGTAGGTCGTAGGTTCGAACCCAGACAGGCGCTTTACTTTGTGTAAATTATTTCATCACCACTGCTCTCAAAACGGTGAAGGAAAACATCTTGAGGAAACCGGCATGTCCTAGAACCGAAAATTCCAAACCATGTAACATCTACCAACCCGCACTGGGCCCGCGTTGTGGATTACGGCCCACTTCCTCTCACAGAGAGGAGGCCTGTGTCCCAGCAGTGGGAACATTATAGGCTGATGATGATGATGACGCGGGCGAACCCGCGGGCAGCATCTAGTATACACAAAAAAAAAAAATTACCAGTGCGCAAACTTTAACATGTAACTTTACTCATCATTATGAACAACTTTTACTAAGGGACCAAACCAGAAATCGCGAAAAAAAAAATCAGTTGTTCCCTATATGTATTTTGACGATTTAAAATGCAAACATAAATGTAGGGAACAGCTGATTTTTTTTTTCGCGATTTCTGGTTGGGTCCCATAGTAAAAGTTGTTCATAATGATGAGTAAAGTCACGGGTTTAAGTTTGCGCACTGGTTAAAAGTTTTCCCTGTATAAGATAATAAAGTAATAAAAGTTTAAATGTTTGTTTTATGGTTTAGATAAGTTTAAGTAGTATTTTATCGTAATCAACCTTCATATCAAGATTTAATCAGGAAGCTGCAATCTTGTTTTTTTTTGCACTACTTAGCTATAAATTATTCAAATTTGTTGGTGTCTGTTATTTTCATTAATTGTCTGATTTATCCTTATTTTGACTTCTCCAAACACAAACGCAACGTCTGTCTGTCTGTTTACAGCTCGTAAAACTAGAAAACCACTGTTCTGATTTTATGTGTTGTTTTAGTAATTTATAAGTAGATATTTTCACACAGTAAGTGACCTATCTATACTAATATACTAATACTAACATACTAATACTAATATACACTAATGTTATAAAGAGGAAAGATTTGTATGTAACGAATAAACTTAAAAACTACTGGACCGATTTGAAAAATTCTTTCAGCAACTGATAGCTAGATTATCAGCGAGTAACATAGGCTATATTTTATCCCCGTACTCCCACGGGAACGGGAACTACGCGGGTGAAACCGCGTGACGTCCGCTAGTAATAATATTATAGAGGTAAAATGTGGTTGTTTGTTAGTAAGTTTGTATGTAGGGGTAATCTCTGGAACTGTCAATTAGATTTGAAAAAATCTTTTTACATTGGATAGTCCAATAGGGCTATGCCTAAATTTTTTTTTCCGTCTTTTAGTTTATTAAAAAATATTGAACACGTATTTTTTCTTTTTTGACGTAATCAAAAGATTACGGCGATACATTGAGTTAACATGTGGCATGACGTCACGCCTTGCTAGATTTAATACTGCGTTGTGACGTAGCGAGCCCCAACTCCCCAACTTTAATGCGTGTTTTATAAGTTATTTTTGATAAATATGATAAAGCAAATAATACGTGTCTAATATTTTTTTATTATCTGAAAGACGGACTAAATAGAATTTCTTATTTTTACCCGACTACGGCAAAGCCAAAAGGAAGGGTTATGATTTTAGCAGTCTATGTATGTATGTTTATATGTTTGTATGTATGTATGTATGTTTGCTTTTACGTGTGTTCCACCATAGCGCCTAAACTACTGAACCGATTTTGATGAATGAAGTATCAATAGATTCGTAATAATAGTCCGGGTGACATAGGCTATATAAATTTTCCCTAAATTTAATATGGTGGATTTTACACGTAAATTTCTAACCTCGAAAAAAATTAAAATGATATGATCATGACATGTTTGGTACCAAAAGAAAGGTCTTGACGAGCACATTACAAATATGTAAATAAGGTTATACTTTCAAAGTAAATAAATATGTTTAAATTGTTAAAAACAAGCAAAAGTGAGACTGTGCTACGTTGTATCGCAAGATGATACCAACGTGCAGTTAATCAAATCTTAATAAATAAAAACGGTTTGTAATTCCATCCTCAATTCCTCTATGAAGAAAAACAAGTACACACGGCTACACATCAAGCTATACATTTCCAGTTTAAGCTGATCTGGCATTGTAAAGGATTTCCGTACAATGCGAGGTCAACTAATACTGGAAATTTATAGCTTGACTAGCGGACCTGACAGACGTTGTCCTGACCGAATACCGCCACCTATCGGGTCCGATTGTGAATCTAAACCATTCCCAGATCCCCTTGAACACACACAAAAAATTTCATCAAAATCGGTCCAGTCGTTTGAGAGAAGTTCAGTGACATACACACTCACAGAAGAATTATATATATAAAGATGTGTAGCACTGTGTACAACGAAATATTAATATTTATACACGGGGCACTCAGATAATTTTGCAATAGGTAATAAAAAAAATATACTATAGGTTATATTTTATTTATTAAATCTTTTCAAATAACTCTCCATTGGCGTCTATACAGTTTCATGCGTCTTAACCAATTTTCATTACACATTTTCCAGTCCACATCAGACACCTCTTTAATCCCTGTTTTCCCTTGAGTTGATTTTTTATTTTGGGGAACAAAAATGACAAATCCATGATTCATCACCCGTAATGAAATCGTAAACGCGCCGAGACGAGCCTGCTTCAAATTTTGCTATCATGTCTCGGCACCATTCTACCCGAACCTCCTTCTGCATTAGATTGTGTGGTAATCAGCGTGAAACTATCTTCTTTACCTGAAGATGCCCGTGTAGAATTTCATGTACACTTCCCGATCCAATCTGCAGTACATGCTGAATCTCTTCATATGTAATTCGCCTATTCACTTAAATTTAATTTTTCACAGCCAGCACGTTTTCTTATGTAACAGCCGTCATAGCCCTATGACGGCCACTTCTTTCTTCGTACGCCAAAGTTACTTGACCACGCTTAAATTCGTTGAACCAGCGGAAAACAGTCGCTTTAGAAGGGCTTTTGTCTATGAACATCATTCGAAGTCTTTCAAACGATTCTTTTGGTTTTAGTCGACATTTGAAATCGTACAAAATCATCGCGCGAAAATGTTCTCGTTGTAAATTCAATTTTCAGTGAGACGTTGCGCGCGGCGTTGTTGTAACGTTTAGCAAGTGTAAAAACGGAAAAGTATAAAATAAAAAATAAAGTTTAATAAAAAACTGTAACCCGACCACGGGAAAATAAAAATGATCTAAAAAGTACGAAACAAGCAAATATTTCAGACAGAAATCAAGACATAGGTACAAAAATGGTCAAGGTAAAGCCGTCGTCGCATGCCATTATAATTTTGTAGGTGTTCCTGGCACCCACATGGTATACAGGCATGCAACCACGGCTTTACCTTGACCATTTTTGTACCTATGTCTTGATTTCTGTCTGAAATATTTGCTTGTTTCGTACTTTTTAGATCATTTTTATTTTCCCGTGGTCGGGTTACAGTTTTTATTAAACTTTATTTTTTATTTACCTAGGCAACTACCCTGTTCTTGAGGAAGGGTTATAGGTTCGCGGACGAAGTCGCGGGCAGAAGCCAGTAGTCCATAACTCCATACAAGTGGATTCGTGGGCACAGCTAGTATGATTTATGTTACTCTGTATTGTGACATTCACAAGTTAGAAAAAGAAAGAAAAGAAAAGAAAGAAAAATTGTTTATTCTGCACAAAATAAACGCACATTACACAAAAAAATATAACATAAAATACACATTCACCAATAGCAAAAAGCCTCGTATCCAATTTTCGAAAACTAATAAAAAGTTCGACAAATTTTGTCTATTGCTTATGTCAAGGCCAGATACCAAAGACAATTGAACTTAAACTTAAATAGGTTTATACAGTTTTGGCGAAGTCATTACTCAAGTATCATATGCATGTCATTTGCATCGAGGTCGCTAACTCAAATACATTACTTATTTACCATTCGATGTGTAAACATGTAAACTTTACTGGCACATAGGAGACAGCTCTTGTGAATGTGGAGTGTCCGTATGGATTGAGGAGTCATGTCTCATATTTTAACACGGGTACTAACAATATTTAGTAGCAAATTAGCCGATTTTATTTATTTATTTAATACTTCAAGCACAGAAATATACAGAGGCGGACTTAATGCCACAGGCATTTTCTACCAGTCAACCTTTGGGTGATGCAGAGACAAATTGTGGTAGGTGCAATTACGAAAATGAAGGAATAAAAAAATTAAATACTTAAATATGAGGATACACATATACTTATTACAAACTATAAATATAATATATAGGCCTAATTACATATATAAAATAAGCACAAATAAATACACATAAATACATGAATATACTAAATCAAATAAGACAAACAATGGGAAAACATTAGCGTTGTGATGATATTGCCAGCTTACGAATGTGCTCACGAACTTTAACTTTAAAGGATAATCGGTTGGTTGCCATCCTGATTTCCAGGGGCAGCGCATTCCACAGAGAAATAGACTGAACGAAGAAGGAAGAGTGAATGAAGTCTATGCGGTGAGTGGGACATTGAAGAACGCGATTATTTGATGGGTATAAGAGAGAGGAATACCAAAGAAACGAAAAACTTTTATTTGTGAAAATGATATACACCGTGACATTTTAGTCGTCTTACAAAAGCACTTCATGTATCCAATGACTACTAAACATTCATTTACTTTTTTTTACATATATTGTAATAATTGTAATAATACATGTCGGCTGCCACATTGACGGAACGTGTGTCAACAATATAAGCTATGCAGACGATATGGTGCTTCTCAGTCCCTCGATGGGTGGGTTGAAGAAGTTGTTATCGACCTGCGAGGTTTATGCGGAGGAGCATGGCTTAGTTTACAACTCGAAGAAGAGTGAACTTCTTGTATTTAAAGCACCCAAGCAGCAGCCGCGCAGTGTTCCGCCCATAAGTCTCAACGGCGTAGCACTGAAAATTGTTGACAGTTTTAGGTACCTTGGCCACATTGTCACGAGCGACCTAAGAGATGACGTAGATATAGAGCGGGAGCGCAGGGCGTTGTCTGTGAGGAGCAATATGCTTGCCTGCAGGTTCGCTCGTTGTACTACAGACGTCAAAGTAACCCTTTTTAAGGCGTTCTGTCAATCCTTTTATACGAGTGGCCTGTGGGTGTCATACATGCGCCGAGCCTACAACGTCCTGCGTGTTCAATTTAAAAATGCTTTTACGATGCTGTTGGGGCTGCCGTGGCGTTGTAGCGCTTCAGAAATGTTCGCGGAGGCTCGCACAGATGGCTTCCATGCCCTCATGCGAAAGAAAGCGACCTCATTACTACAGCGTCGGCATGGTAGTGACAACAGCATTCTAAAAATGATCGCTGCCAGACCGGACTGTCCCTTTCAGGGACACTGGGACAGTCTTAGGTCTGCATAAATAAATAATAGTGTAAAAATAACAATACTAACCTATTTATTTAAGCACCATTGTTACTAACACCAATATACTAACAAAATTATGGACCTTAGTCTGAAATAAAGTTTTATTTAATTTAATTGCTCCTGGAGGTATTATACATACGTCGGGTACATTGAGTGGCCCTTTGTAAGACGACTAAAATGTCACGGTGTATATAATTTTTTGACTTGAAAACTTATTTAGGGGCGTTGGGCATTTTTGATATGGGACTCAAACTCAAAACTCAAACTCAAAGCATTTATTTCAATTAAACCATTTATAGGCACTTTTGAACTGTCAAAGAATCGGTCAGTTAGTCAGAAAGTTGAAGCTAGTTGCCCATTCCAAAACCTAGATCTCTATGGAGAAGAACGGGCAAGAAACTCCAAGGCCACTCTTTTAAATATAGATATTACAAAATTCTGGGTACATTATTCTGGTTGCTTCTATATGTGAGAACAATGTACAAAAAATAATTAAAACAATTGAAAAATATAAGATTAAAAATAAGCCCTGGCAGATAAGAGATGACCAGTCTCAACTGACGGCGCCCGTTTACGAACATGACGCGTGGATCAACACCATCCAGCTCAACCATTTTGTAGGGAACCGAATGATCCAACACACTCGCCACCATCAGCGAGACATTTTAGTTAGCTTGACAATCTCTCAACTGCCATGCTCTTTCAAGTCAACATACGTCTTAATAACATAATAAACGGCTCCATGGTACTCACATTTACAAAAAATCAAAAAATGCTTCTAATTTATACAAAACTATAGTTTGCAATGTATTTAAGAAATTAATAGAATTTTACAACCAAAAACAATAGATTTCGCGACACCATGAGGACACCTCATTTTTGTAAACGCTGTTGTACTCTTTATTTATATTACATTACGGATCAATTTTCTATGCAAGTATTTTTACTTTAAAGGTTTTGTAAACGCGATTATGCTCTTTATTTATATTACGTTACGGATCAATGTTCTATGCAAGTATTTTTTAACCGACTTCCAAAAAGGAGGAGGTTATATGTTCGTCGCGTATGTTTTTTTTTTTTTATGTATTTCCACCGATTTCTCCGTCAATTGTGGACCGTTGAAAATTCTTTTTTTGTTTGAAAGGGTGTGCTCTCGAATTGGTCCCATATAAATTTTATTAACTTTGCTTGGATACTTTTTGAGTTAGCTACAAAATACGTATTTTTTTCCTACTTATTATAGTATGTAGATGATATGATAAGTTTCTGTCACTGGTAGCAGGTAGTGGTATTCGAATATGTGTGGGGTAGGTACCACAAGTAAAAAGTGAAAAATAAAAACTTTTTACAAAAAAAAAACCAACCGACCTCCAAAAAAAAACACTACAAAGTGAAAAATAACTTTAATTTCGGAAGTCGGTGTCTTGAGTTTTGTATTTTCGTTTTTTGCCACCGACTTCCGAAATTAAAGTTATTTTTGGAGGTCGGTTGTTTTTTTTTTTTACTTTAAAGGTTTTGGAAGTATTTTTTTTGTAAACGCGATTGTGCTCTTTATTTGGAAACGATTACGGACCAATGTTCTATACAAGTATTTTTCTTCCACCAAGGCGATCTTGTTCAAGTTTTTACTTCTGGAGTGCCACTGTTTTTTATTATTTTTTGATAAGTAGGTATCTAATGTTATTGCAGTACCTTTGTGCCCCTTTCGGATTGGACAGAGTTTTTTTATTGTTTAAGTAGATGCCCAAAAGTTAAACATCTATGAAATGTAATACTTTTTTTTTGTCATTGGGAGCGCTCTTAAGACCTAGTTCGTTCGCGAACTACACAAGACTAATGGAGAGTAAAGATTGACAGTTGTCCGAACCTATTTCATGGTCTGCGAATTGTGCAACCTCTACTACCGCTGGTCGGTTGACCCTCACTGGTTTTTGCATCTGCAAGGTCTTTGATTCTTGAACCGTGGTGCTGTGACATACTTTGAGCTAATATTTAAACAAGTTTATGATTTTAATGATGTTTTTTTAGGGATCCATACCCGAAGCGTGCCAAATGGAACCCTATTTCTAAGCCTCCGTTCTCCGTCTGTTTGTCAGCGGGCTGTATCTCATGAACCATAATAGTTAGACAGTCGAAATTTTCACAGATTGTGGATTTCTATTGCCGCTATAACAACAAAAAAAAACAGTGGCACTGCGGGAGTGCCCACAGAAGTGAAAACTTGAAAAAAATCCGCACCGCGTAATCATGCGTTTATTTATTTATTTAACATAAAACGGCCAAGGCCAATTACATTAGTTAAAGACAAAAAATTATTAAGGTACAGTAAACAAAAGTATACAACTACTCGACAGTCATTCGCTCATCTCACAATACTCCAGACATACTGACAAGATCTTCTTCCATTCATCCGCGAACACATCACAGTCAGGCTTAGCGTCCAAGAGAGCGTTGAGCGCAGAGAGTGTGCGAGGGACGGGGAGACTGGACTCGAGCGACGGTTCGACTCCGAGGCACGGCGAACAATCTATGCCTCCTTCCACGGTTATAGTTTATCGGAGTAAAAAGATGGGACAGTTCATCATGCAGTTCAGGAGCATATGTTTTCCGTAAAGGATCTTACACATAATTAATGATTTACTCCACGCACTGCGGTAATCAACGCGCTGATGTCTTTTTAACCGACTTCAAAAAAAGGAGGAGGTTCTCAATTCGTCGGGATATTTTTTTTTTTTTAATGTATGTTCCCCGATTACTCCAAGACGGCTGGACCGATTTGAAAAATTCTTTTTTTGTTTTAAAGGGTATACTTTCAAGTTGGTCCCATTGTTATTTGGTCATGATCTGATGATGGAATCTTGGAGAAATCGAGGGAACTCTTCAAATATTACAGGCACATCTATAGCGATTTGGGTATTTTTGATGAGCAGTTGACATAAGGCTTTTCTAACTTAGATAAATTACAAACCAACCCACTAAAAAGTGAAAAAAAAAACTTTTTTACAAAAAACACAACCGACTTCCAAACTACAAAGTGAAAAATAACTTTAATTTCGGAAGTCGGTGTCAAAAAACTAAAATACTGATCTGATCCAAAGACACCGACTTCCGAAATTAAAGTTATTTTTCACTTTGTAGTTTGGAAGTCGGTTGTGTTTTTTGTAAAAAAGTTTTTTTTAATGGTCCTTTTGACCATTATAAAGACATCAACGCTGGTGTCGTCACAGTGTCGCGAAATCAATGGTTTAGTCCAATCTAAAAAATGCCCAACGCGCCTAAAGAAGTTTTGACTTCAATAAAATAAGATTATAAATTAAAGAGGACCCCCCCTTTAATTATCAACAAGAAACGTATTTTTTTCGGCATTTTTTGGTAAATATTGTACGGAGGTAAAGAACCCTTCGTGTGTGATTCCAACTCGCAATTGACCGGCTACCTAATTGCGCAACGTATTTTGATTACCATTCAAGTAGAATTTATTTCAATTTGAATCGAATTGCTTTTATTTTACGACTTTGGAATTGCAAAACTCCAATATTTTTTAAACAAACTGCGGTCTGTTTGATACTCCATTGAGTGAACGAAATGCGTCTAAAAAGGCTATTAATCGAATTGCGTAACCATTTTGACAGTTGTAATTTTGTTTCAAACCTTATAGTAATTTGTTTTGTCTGTCAAATGAAACAGAAGCCACTGTAGTGGTCGCAATAGATTTTACTTAGCAATCTTTTTGGGATTAACTCATGAAATCTCCATAATTATTAAGAAAAAAATTAAGTAATAGTCTTCCTGATAAATTGTGAATGTGTTTTTATGTAAAACCTCAATGATAAATCAATTTTATTGGTATGTTAAATATCAAAGCAGCGAGGTCGATTTTTAATAATAATTGTGAAAGTTTTCTTGTGAGTTTAGTGCCTACAACCTAAACTAAAAACAAATATTATGATATTCCAGAAACGAGGTATTTTGGTGGCATTTTAACGAAAGACAAATTCGTACCTCATACCGTAACAAACTTGAGCCACAAGCTTAGCAACCCAGTCGAGCTTGTAATACATTGGAAAAGCAAAAACTTATAATTGAGGAAGAACAAAAAAAAGCAGTTTGAATCATTTTATATTAATGGATTATGTAAGGACATTGATGAACATACCACTATTGCCACATCATTGTCTGTTTAAGGTATGTACTTACTTATTATTTTCTTTCTAAGTGTTGAACATTGAATGTGTGTTAAGTACAGCAACAATGTTACACACATAGGGATGTATTTATAAACATTGCTTATAGTTAAGTGACGTTAAAACCTCAAAAATGTATGATTAAACAGTTGCTCATCATTACATAACTTTATGCAACGTTTATAAATAAACCCCATATTGTTTATTGGTGAATATGAAATGCACCATCAAACGTAAACTTACCATACATTTAAATACCATACATATATTTTCAGTTGCCTAACCTACTACTTGTATGAATTTTTACTTAGCAATTATAACAACAAAGTAAAGAAAGTAGGTAGGCAACTGAAAATATATCTAAGTACCTATCTTAAATGTTTTTCACTTATTGTTAATATTATTAAAAAATCGATCTGCCCAGCCTTTTCCCAACTATGTTGGGGTCGGCTTCCAGTCTAACCGGATGCAGCTGAATACAAGTATTTTACATGGAGTGACTGCCTATCTAACCTCCACAACCCAATAACTAGGTAATACGATACCCCTTGGTAAGACTAATTGTCACTTTCGGGCTTCTGATGACCCATAACGACTGTCAAAGATCCACAAATGACATCCGGGACCAACGGTTTAATATGCTTTTCGAGGCATGAAGGAGTCTCGGTATGTAGAAATGGTCACCCATCCACGGACCAACCCTGGCAAGCGTAGCTTAACCTGATGGATTGCCCCGTGCGGCTGTTAGTACTTAGCCTATTAATATTATTAGTAGGTAAGAATATTTAAGTCAATTGTTGCTTATAATTGACCCAATTGTTGTTTATAGCAGAATATTGCTATTCTGTGGAATATATTGAAGGTTTACTATTCTTTTTTTTTCAGGTGTCAGGCTCAACTACATTATTCAAGATTTTTTTTAACTGTCTCTCATACACTTACAACAAGCAGTACATACATAATCCATGATGATTTCCACAGGAAGACATTAGATTCCAAATTCCACTAATCCTTACAGTATGTTTGTTCCAATTCCTTTTTGCTCTATGTCCAAATATTTCATATTTATGTGAATAGATGGTAATGGTGCCGATTCTCTTGTCCAGTGTTGAGTTAAGGTTGTAACAATTTAATAAAACAGTTTTATTTGTTTACCATAATTTATTTCTCTCTATTTCCTTTAAATCTAATGAATGACAGTTAATTTAGGTAAACACCTTTAAATAGTATCATTATAATTATAAAATTGTCTGTGTTTGTATAAAACAAATAGTATGCCATTCTTAATTATTTCATTTAAAGTTATTTTTATTTGTCCCTCTATAGTTCATAATTAAAACACTTTATTAAAGTTTACACTGTTATCAATTAACACAATAGTTTATATCACTGTCGTACAAGACTATAATCAAGTTTTCTAAAAAAAATATTTCATGAAGGATCTTCAGTTTCTACTTTTGTACTTAAGAAGCTTGAAATCTGAAGTAGCAGAGCAGCAGTGCAGCACAGCAGGGGCAGTATCATTCATGCTGCCTTCATGTCTTCGTAGGTGAAATTCCCCAGGAACTCTACATTTTAAAACAAAGTCATATTACTTTCTGCTCAAATAAAGTACTCATGTGGCAAAGTAGACATATCAACTAGGCCCATGGCTAGATGAAAGCCATCTATTATCATCATCGTCATGCTGGTTGTATAATTTCTTCTTTATTTAGGGCTGATTTTTCAGTCTCCAGATATTTTATAATACTAAATTATAATGGTAATTGGATAAACATAAAATATATATTATGATGTGTCTGTCAAAAGTTCAGCCAAGGAAATATATTCATAATTGAGTTGCTATGCTTAATTCTTAATGATGTGTCAAAAAGCTTACCTTCAATGATTAATACATAAGATTCTTAATCCAATCCATGTTTGCCACCTTGCCACCAACTTCTTTGTTAGGAAGTCAACAATATTGATATTTGGTAGTGTTCCATTCTTGTGTTTTCAGCACGTCTGTGAAAATATTATGAATATGTTTTGTAGTTATCTGTTATTTGGTTAGGTAGTGGATATTATAGTTTATTTCAGCATCTACTTATGTACAAAAATATCAATTAACAATTTTAGTTAGAATGTGAGACATAGTACGTAACTATTATTTTAACCACAATAAATAGTTAACCTCGCGTAAGATGCCTGTGTCTACGCAACAAAAGAATGATTGTCCGTATACGTAGACTCACCAATAATGTACCTACAGCTACAATAATCTAATGAGATACGAAGGTACTCTCACACACGTTATTCCTATTTATATTGGTTTACTTACTTGTAGTGATAATATCGACTTAGATACTTTTCGCTATGGAGCAAAACAGCCTAAGTCTTAGTCCATGTACTTAATTGTAGTTTGTGATCTTGGTGAAGCTAGTACAAAACGAAGGCGGTGTCTCGAACGAGAGAATTTTCCAAAGTTCTTCCGACTTCCACAAGCCACAAGAATAATGTTCCAAAACTGCTTATTACAGGCCCATGTTTCTGTACGTGAATAGTAAATATAATTTTGTATGTTGAAAAATATAAAACAACTATTAATTTAAAACAAAAACTTTACCGAAATCAACAAAAATAAAATGTAAACAGATGCGTCGCCATGATTGATATCGTATTCTCCACAGAATTCAAAGAATATTCATTCCAGCCCAAATTATTGTCAAAGGTTTAACATGTGATGTCATATGCCTTTCCTTTTCTTTTCCCTACACTCTGATAAAGTTAGAGCAGCAAAGGTATACTTTAGACAGGCAGTAGTTTGCATTAAATCGTCAACGCATAACGCAATGAGGGCAGATCATTCAACTTTTACTCTCAGTGTTGCAATTTTTTTCCCCTAAGTCCACTATAGACTTGCGTCTAGATACATCGAAACGAATCAAAAATCCGATTTCAATCAGAAACGGAATCGTATCGATAATCCGAACTAGACAAACCGATTTCACAAAACCACGGAAGTGTGGTTTTGCCTAAGCAAGTTTTTGTTTATATTTGAATAGTTTTGATCGATGCACTTACAACCGAATAATATTACTAGAGACGATCGAAACTGCGAGCCGGAGCCTCTCCTGAAATCGGTTTTCTGTTACCGACATTCGGCCGCTGTTTTGGGAGTCCATTTGAAGATTTGAGTATGAAAATAAAACATAACTTATGTAATCATAGTATTTTTAGGGTTCCGTTCCTCAAAAGGAAAAACGGAACCCTTACAGGATCACTTCGTTATCAGTCTGTCAAGACCCTTTTTCTCAGGAACGTACGGAGGTATCAAGTTGAAATTAATATCAAATACGTCTGTGGTCCCTTAGAGCTCTAAAAAATCAAGCTTCTAAGTCAACACAATAAAAAATTACGGCTATTTAAGCGACATATTTTGGTACTCGCAAATAAATCAAAAACTACCGGGTACTTCGTTGACCTAGACTCATAAAATTTGGCACAAAGCCCGTCTCATTGCACAAGTAAAGGAAAATGACAGAAAATTGTAAATTTTCAGTTTTATCACATACAAAAAGAAAAAACCATTACAAACTTACATTTGCAGTTGGAGAATTGACCGTGACATATATCAATATAGGGGAGATGTTTTTCAACTACAAAGTTGTTTGTTTTTGGGATAAAAACTCCCAGGTTTAGTGGAAATCCCTCTAAGTTGACAACACTGCTTTTCTACGATTTTGTCATAGGCCACAGATAGCAAAGACGTGAAAAGAAAAACGTTTTATTACGTAGTTCAATTGTGGTAGAAAGTATTTTAAAAATTGGTTTTTCATTTTTCGGCAATCATTGTACATTTTTATTTATAAGCACTAGTAGATCATCAGTTGTAATTAAAACAAAATTACATTATAGCACAATAATTTGAATATTAACCATTCATAGATGCTGTAACTAAACATATAAATTTAACAATTATAGACAATTGTATTGAACATCCCTATACAATTTCAGTCGTATGGTAAAAAATGTACATCGCAATTCCAATTATGGCATGCGATTAAGATTGGACTTGCTTTCGATTCAGAATTGCAATCAAAAATAAAATATGTTACGCAATTAGGCTGCGGGTTTTTATGTAATTTACAGCGGATTTACTTAATGAGGTTGTGATACAGCTTCGATGGCATAAGTCATCTAGTGTTTGCAAGCATTACTGCTTAGTGTCCTCAGTGCTTCCATCAGGTTAAGCTACGCTTGCCGGTTTTGGTCCGTGGGTGGGTGACCATCTTTACACACAGAGACTCCTCCGTGCCTCGGAAAGCACGTGAAGCCGTTGGTCTCGGCTGTCATTCGTGGACCTTTGACAGTCGTTACGGGTCGTCAGAAGCCCAAAAGTCTGACAACCTGTCTTATGAAGGGGTATCGTATTATCCAGTTACTGGGTTGTGGAGGTCAGATAGGCAGTCGCTCCATGTAAAATACTGGTATTCAGCTGCATCCGGTTAGACTGGAACCCGACCCTAACTTACTTGGGAAAAGGCTAGGCAGATTGAATTTAAATGAAATTGTTTATTCTGTAAATAGGATATCGGAATCACTTTTACACATCATATTAAAAAAATATTAAAAATAAGCTAGATGAGTTCGGCGTTTCCTATCTGACTACTCTGAGAAGAAAGGCCGAAACAAACTCAGAGGTCGCAGTCTCTTTTAAAGTCCAGACAATCTTGGTCAGGCCATATGAGGACCATGTAGATTAGTGTTTGAAATGGTCTTTTGAGGAAAGAACCACACAGATTTGAGTGGACCTGTCCAGTCAGTGCAAGCATTTGTCAGTAATTGATTGACTGCTTAGTGTCCAAGATTTGATCCTCAGTTGGGGCAGTGTTCTTGGGTCGTAAATTCTTAGTCACATCCCCTTTTTTTTGGGTGAGAAATTATCAAATAACTTCTCCCGCTCTGGGTGGAGCGGGAGGGCGTGTCAGACTCTTACTGACTAAAACCCACCCGTGTTCCTTGAGTTGCCTTTATTGCCAGGGGCCACGATAACCTTTCGGATAATAATCGCAATCTTGGCAGGCATCGGCTCTAGCGGACCCCATCAGTTCTGCTGACATCTCTTTGAGGTACGCGTGGAACACAACGCGCCATCGACCGGGGCCTGGTCTTTATCGGAGAGCTACCCATTGCTCACCGTCCGCAAGCCCGCGCCTACGGTGGCAGGGAATCGGCCTGCAATTCCCGACGTCCAGGGTGTCTCCTGCGGCGGTTAGGGGCGTGAGGCTGCGAAATTAACCTCTCCTTCACGCGTTCCGCCTCCTCCTTCGCGATTAGTCGCAGTAGGACCTACCGCGGACATAGTTATTATAACATGGGACTAATGTGCTGTGACGGATTTACCGCACGACTAGTTGTCTATAAAGACAACGTCCCGATATCTACCGTTGGGCAGTAGCCCGCCAGTCAACACCCCCCGTCTGGTTTTTCTATGGAGGATGAGTGGACTTTACACCCTGGTCCTCAAACCTAAATAAAAAAACAATTACAAATGGCATTTAGATACAATGTTATTAGAGATCACCTTTTAAGCAAGGAATTGCTTGTGTTAGGAGACTCCGCGCATCCACTTATCATTATCGTATGCAATTGAATGTAGACAATGTAAACATGCAGAAAAATTAAATAAATGGGTAACTTAAAATTATACAAAAGCTAACTGACCCCGGCAAACGTTGTTTTGCCAATTATTTGTTTGGGGTTGACAACCTTTATCACTTAGGGGTATGAAAAATAGATAGTAGCCGATTCTCAGACCTACTGAATATGCATATAAAATTTGGTAAAAATCAGTAAAGCCGTTTCGGAGGAGTAAGGTAACTAACATTGTGACACGAGATATAAGATGAAAGAGTGAATGATTTGTAAATGAGTGAGTGTTATGCATAGAAAAGGGCCAAGTCGCGCGTTTACGTGTGATTATGTGTGAGTATGGGTGTGAGTGTGAAGAATGAGGGTGTGTAGTGTATGAGTTATAATTAGCATATTTAGTTATACTATACCTCTATAGAACTGTGTTCAATTTTTCACTTATACTTTCGCCAGCCCAGCCCGTGCCGGGAAAATACAGTCGCGATGCTATTTAACTGTTTGTAGGGAAACCATATCCATTCAATTGACGACGTCAGTAGACGAATAATGACGTCATATCTAACTTCAAAAAGTTTGACGAGTAGGTATTATTAACTACCAAGATGATGAGTTTCAAAAATACATTAAATTGACGTACAAAATGCAAAGTTCATGCTGACCATCTGCAGTATGCGGTTGGATTTTCCTTTCCCTATATTTCTGCATGGAAAATCCTACTTAATCCTAACTAAATAGGTACGTTAAGCCGTTGGTCCCGGCTGTCATTCGTAGATCTTTGACAGTCGTTACGGGTCGTCAGAAGCCCGAAAGTCTGACAACCAGTCTTAACAAGGGGTATCGTATTACCCAGTTACTGGATTGTGGAGGTCAGATAGGCAGTCGCTCCATGTAAAATACGGTATTCAGCTGCATCCAGTTAGACTGAAAGCCAACCCCAACATAGTTCAGGCGAAGATGAAAACTTTTTTACAAAAAAAAAAACAACCGACTTCTAAAAAAACACTACAAAGTGAAAAATAACTTATATTTCGGAAGTCGATGTCTTTGGTTTTGTATATTCGTTATTTGCCACCGACTTCCGAAATATAAGTTATTTTTCACTTTATAATGTTTTTTTAGAAGTCGGTTGGTTTTTTTTTTGTAAAAAAGTTTTTATTTCCCACCTTTTAGTGGATCAGTACCCTTGAAGTACATCCTTTCCAATAATAAAAAAAGAATCATCGAAATCGGTTGGCGTGATATTGAGTTATTTGTTCATTTTTCGCGCACAAAGACTTTTATGGTTTTCTAATAGATGCCATCGTCAGAACTGGACCAAATTGAAATGGGACCACACGGGAAGCACCAGCTTTTAAATAAAAAAGAATCATCAAAATCGGTTTACCCAGTCGAAAGTTCTGAGGTAACCAACATAAAAAAAGATACAGTCGAATTGAGAACCTCCTCCTTTTTTTGAAGTCGCTTAAAAATGTAGTTGAAATCAAGACAGTAATAGATTGATGAATGATTTGTCTGTGAATTAATTGGGTATTAAAGAATATTTCCTGCTAGATTAAAACTGGTTTATTGCAATATTTTAGCCTTCAATTAAGTATTAACCTAGGGCTTCGAGAAAACGACATTCTACAATATAATGCCACTTTGTCCACTTTGCCCTCAGAACTGGGATCGCTGGTAGAATTTCCATCAGTGATATCGATGACTGCCTCGTTGGTCTAGTGGTCGCAAGCGCTACTGCTGAGCATGAGGTCCTGGGTTCGATTCCCGGGTCGGGCAAAGTGTTATTAGGTTTTTCTATCTGAAATTTCTCGGTAGCAGCTCGAAGTCTGGATTTGTGAGTCCCGGTTGATGGCAATAGGCTTAAACATAACTGGCGAAATGTGGGTGTACCTACTACAGAGACATCTCTGCCCAACCCTTCGGGGAAACAAGGCGTGATGTTATGTTATGTGATATAGATGACGGAAAAGTCAAAAATGCATGGAACCTACCTATAAAAAATCAGCTGTTCCATACATTTTGCCGCGTAGGTATCTAGGTATTGCACTTTTCTATGAAACAACAGATTTTTTTCAAAATAACCGACGAAAAATTTCAACGCAGTGGGGTTCAGAATCATGTACTGAATCCATGGTTTCAGTTTTCGCGTCGACGTCCCTGCCACCCTGTATAATTAATAGATATGGATAATCCCACAATCGAAATACCCATTCAATAAAGTGCATAAACAACTGGCCAAAAATATAATTAAACCGACGAAACTGGAAAATCCCAAACCGAAATTAATCAAACAAAAAAAGTAAACAAACAAAACACGATCAATATGTTACTACGTCAGAAGACTTAGAAGAACAAGAATCAGGAAATACGTGTGACGCATATGTATGTACTAAAGTAAGTACTAATGACGTTATAAAATGTCTAGTGCAACGGTTAATAACCTAGGTCGATAAATTGATACGAGGAATTAATATGCCACCTAGAGGTTAGTGCGTGTGTAGGAGTGAAAATTAGTGATGCAACGAATACGAATACGAATATTCGTATTCGCCGAATAGTAGACATTTACCGAATATTCGTATTCGGCGAATACTAATACGAATACTAATACGAATACTAATACGAATATTTAAAAATTAATATGTTTGTACGCAAATCGAATTACTGGCAGACTTGGAAAACGCGCGTCGTCGGCACGTAAAAATACGACGTGTGCTTGCACACGTCGTATTTTGCCCTTGTATTAGGCCCTTGGGCCTTAACCGCAACGACGACGCGACGGGGGACTCCCCGGCCATAGTTTATACAGTGCCGCGGCCCGGGAGTTTTCCTATCAATACGAACCATGGATTGATTGATTCATTCATTCCTTTCATTTCATTTGTCAGTCGAAAGCACAAGTCAAGCAAGAAAATATTGTTTTATTGAAGTGAAAACTTCTTTAGTATCGCTGTGATTTGAAAGTCGATGAAACGAAAAAGCGACAGTAAAAAGAGACAAACATAAATTCATAAGATTTAACGTGGGAGAAAATGAGATAGGAAGCAATATACAGTGATTCTTATGTTTGTGGTTCTCTGAAGCTGAAGAATTTGTTTGTTTGCTTGAACGCGCTAATCTCAGGAACTAATGGTCCGATTTAAAAAAAAAAATTAGTGTTAGATAGCCCATTTATTGAGGAAGGCTATAGGCTATACATCATCACGCTAAGACTAATAGGAGCTGAGCACCAATGAAGAATGTTTCAAAATCGGGGGGTTTTATTTTTCCTTTTGAGAGCTTCCGCTGCGTGCGCTGCGTAAACGGTTAAAGTTTCGCAAAAATCATGTAGAACAGAATTGTTTCCCTTTAAAAGTTCTAAAAAAAAGTCCGCGACAGCATATGTCTATCTTTTAAGGTTGGCTCACTATAACCTTTTTTATGCTAACCAAATTTGTTCTAAAATAATGCATTATTTGCGAAGGTGTTTTTATAAACATGATATTAATCCTTATCCTAATAAATACATTATTCATCACAAGTATTTAATTTAAAACAAAATTGCCCTTTACATCATTCGATTTCAATGAATATCTTAGGAGATATTGCAGTTTTAAAATAACATCGCAGCAAAATAATGATCAAGTACTGCGCGCGCATTTATGATGTGCATGAGGGGGAAGGGCGTGATATAAGATTATAAGACCCAGTACTTTTACCTAACGTTTTAAAGTTCTACTTTTACTGATAAAAGCGTGATCTATGCTGTTGCGGACTTTTTTTTAGAACTTTTAAAGAGAAACAATTCTGTAATACACGTTTTTTTTTTTTTTTCGTTTTCTTGAAGCCAAAATTTTTGAAGGTTTCACTTCTACCACGTGTGAATTGCACACATGTTTATTTTTATTTTCTGAGGCTGCTGCGAAGTGAAAGAAGTTGAAGTTGAATAGAAAATGTCTTCTCGTAAACGAGATCAGTGACATATGGAAACACTTCGATAAATTACCAAGTAAGTAGTTATATTTGTCTGTATTTCTTTTGTATGAACAAAAGATAGGATAGTAAGTCCTAAGTAACTTAGACGAACGTTAGTAATGGCTGCGTCTATGTAGTTCTAGACTATTAGTCTTTTATTACCATGGCGAGATATTCGTATTCGTATTCGCCGAATAGTAGGTTTGATATTCGTATTCGTATTCGTAAAAGTAGTATTCGTTGCATCACTAGTGAAAATGTCACTTCTGGAGACTTAAAGTGGATAATTATTTCTTAGAATGGTGTCGCGTTTGCGTAGGTGGCTATAATAATGTGTTAATTTTTCATTCAGTAAAATGTTCCCGTTTTATTTATTTTGACTTTAAAGAAAGAAAGAAAAACATTTATTTGGACATAGTTCGTGAAACACAAAACACAAATAACACAGTGAAAATAAAAATAAAAAATGTTTTTAAAACAATAGTATGTGCCTCACGGCTGCGCCAAAAAGGTTCAATGCTGTCTGATGCTGGTTTTCTAATGAACCCTTAAGGACAAGTGACGGAGAGTACACACAGTTTCAACATACCTAATACATAATTTGTATACTTAAAAAACTATTTTTTTTATTTTTATTAGATATATTTATATTTTTTATTTATATATTTTTTATTTATTATTCATTTGTATTGTTACAGATCGTCATTGAAGAAAGACTAAATGATGTGCCTTGCTCTGCGAAAGGACTTAACATAACCTTAACCTTCTTTGATTCCTAGGAATCTGATAAAACCTCTCCGTTCGACTGCCTTAAGGTGGAGGTAGGGTTACCATCTATGTAAGGGAGGATGCCTGTCTAGGATGTACAAAATGCCTGATATTTCAGAAAAATGCCTGTCTGTAGTAAAAAACTGTACGTCTTAATATAAATAATACGCAGCAGATAGTTTTAAAGATGTATCCATTCAAAATGAAAAGTTCAAAAGTATGAATAATTTACTAACACTAAACGAATTTAGAAAAAACTAACTTACCACACTGAGTGATATTTTTCCGAAGTCATTTTCGTCAAAAATTCATTTTTTTCTGACTCTAGTGTCAAGCGATTCCTTGCTTTACTCAACTGTGCACTTATTAGGGAATTTCAAAAATGCCTGTCTCAGCTTAGCGCCGGCCGCACACCTGTCTTAACCGTAAAATGCCTGTCAAATCCGGCAAATGCCTGTCAGATGGTAACCCTAGGTGGAGGACCCCCAAAAGGCACGATAAAAAATAATTATGACTAACTAACTATAACATAATTATGTCCAAAAATATTGTATCATAGTCTTGACTCTTGACAGCTATGAGGAGCTCGTGGCTAAGTAATAACAGCCGCACGGTTCGATCCATTAGGTTAAGCTACGCTTGTCGAGGTTGGAATGTGGATAGGTGACCATCTTAACATACCGAGACTCCTCCGTGCTTCAGAAAGCACGTTAAGCCGTTGGTCCTTCGTTGTCATTCGTGGCTGTCATTCGTGGATATTTGACAGTCGTTACGGGTCGTCAGAAGCCCGAAAGTCTGACAAAAAGAAAAACGTGTGGCACTCGGGGACTGCCGCGGTAAAGCTATTGCATATATCATTTGTAACCTCCATACTTCCTATTTGTCAACGCTACACTTGGGATGATGACGTGATGACATAAAACAAAAATTACGTTCCCATGACAACATCACGTTGTCATGGGAACCGTCATTACATGGTAGGCGGAGTGGGGGGTGTTAGGTTTTATTTTCGTTACGGAATTTCTTGATTCGGTCGCCGCGCTCAAAGCCCGCGATAAAAAAAAAAGTTCTATTTTGATTGTATGTGTGACTTTTTCAGAATATTAATGCAAATTAACATACAATTTAAGGAGCCTCCTCTTAATCTATCATGCACTGATTATCAGGTAAGCTCCTGTTTAGAAGTGAAGTTGAAAGGCAAAAAGCAAAAAAGTGCAATTCATGATATCCAGCAGTGACAACTTTTTACAAAGTCCATTCCCAATGTCCACATTGGGAAACCCATCAGTTGAGTCCTCTTGTTTAGAAGTGAAGTTGACAGGCAAAAATGTGCAATTCATGATATCATGAATCTGTAACAACTTTTTAGGGTTCCATACCAAATTGATAAAAAGGAACCCTGATTGCGCGACTGAGTCTGTCTGTCCGTCTGTCTGTCACAGCTGGATATCTCAAGAACTACTAATGCCATCAACTTGAAATTTGGAATAGTTTTAGATGACGTTTGCCCAACTATTTTGCAAATAAGAAAGAAATAAAACTATTTAGATATATTTTTTGGAACAGGGACTGAACGGTGGTCTTAAAAATTTGAAGTGGGACTTCTAGGGCATGTGGGGTATCATATGAAAGAGCGTTATTTGCACATTCTCAAACATTTTTTTTAGGCCGCATAGCTTATACTTTTGATGAAAAATGTTAAAGAAAATACGGTTCCGGATCCCTTATCTCCGAAGTTTGTATAGAGAAAAATCTGAAATTATTCTATGTGATAGAAGTTTATGTAAGATTACATTAGTTTCACTATAGGTCAAGAGATGGCGCTGATCTAAAACTGCAATATTCTAAAGGGCAGTGCGCAGTGTTAAAATTCTCTGACGAATAAAGGCCTCGCGGATGAAAATTTAAAATGGTACGGAACCCTCGGTGCGCGAGTCTGACTCGATCTTGACCGGTTTAAAAAAAATGCAATGTCAATATTGGGAAACCCTCCACAGTTGAGTCATGTCCTACCGACTTAGTTGACATATTTTTTTAATTCATCATTATTATCATTAAATATGCATTACTGTGAGAAATAATTAGCTCTGATAGTAGCCGGTACTTTTCAAATACCCAGGAAATAAGGTCTGGTTTCAAAGAACTTTAAGTTCGACGAAATCTGTGGTATTGGTGACGAATCTAAAATCCAATATTTATTCTTATATTTCGTTGTATAAGTTGTCTTTTATTCTAAGCACTGTTTATTTTATTTTTCCCAACTGTGTTGGAGTCGGCTTCCAGTCTAACCGGATGCAGCTGAATACCAGTATTTTACATAGAGCGAATGCCTATCTGACTTCCACAACCCAATAACTGGGTAATACGATACCCTTGGTAAGACTTGTTGTCAGACTTTCGGGCTTCTGACGACCCGTAACGACTGTCAAAGATCCACGAATGACAGCCGGGACCAACGACTTAACGTGCTTTCTGAGGCACGGAGGGGTCTCGGGATGTAAAGATGGTCACCCATTCACGGACCAACCCCGGCAAGCGTAGCTTAACCTGTCGGATCGACACGTGCGGCTGTTATTACTTAGCTACGAGCTCCACCTATTTGACTATTTTCTAAATAACTTAATCAATAATAATTAATACATAGCTAGTTTTTATACAGGGTGGCAGGGACATCGACGCGAAAACTGAAACTATGGATTCAGTACATGATTCTGAAATCCCTGGTTGAAATTTTTCGTTGGTTATTAAAATAAAAATCTGCAGTTCCATACATTTTGACCGCATAGGTATATTGCACTTTTCTATGAAACAGCAGATTTTTTTAAAAATAATTGATATTATGATTGGTTTCAGTTTTCGCGTCGATGTCCCTGACACCCTGCATTGAGCAGTTGTGGCCCAGAAGTAACGGTCGCGACTAACGAGGTGTAGGTCGTAGGTTCGAACCCTGCCAGGCACTTAACTTTTTGTAAATCTGTAAATTATTTCATCACCACTGCTCTCAAAACGGCGAGGGAAAACATCGTGAGGAAACGATCGTAGAATCAAAAAAATTCAAAGACGATTCCCGACGCCCAGGGCGTCTCCTCCTGCGGCGGTTAGGAGCGCAGGGGGGCGAAATTTGCCTCTCCCTCACGCGTTCCACCTCCTCCTACCCTGACAGGCGCTTTACTTTGTGCAAATTATTTCATCACCACTGCTCTCAAAACGGTGAAGGGAAAACATCGTGAAACCGGCATGTCCTAGAACCAAAAATTCGAAGACATGTGACATCTACCAACTCGCACTGGGCCCGCGTGGTGGATTACGGCACATTCCCTCTCGCAGAGAGGCCTGGGTCCCAGCAGTGGGTACATTATAGGCTGTATTTTCATATTTTTAACCGACTTCCAAAAAGGAGAAGGTTATATGTTCGTCGCGTATGTTTGTTTTTTTTTTTTATGTATGTCCACCGATTTCTGCGTCAATTGTGGACCGATTTTGAAAATTCTTTTTTTGTTTGAAAGGGTGTGCTCGCGAATTGGTCCCATATAAATTTTATTAACTTTGCTTGGATAGTTTTTGAGTTAGCTACAAAATATGTATTTTTTTCCCACTTAGTATGTAGATTATATGATAAGTTTCTGTCACTGGTAGCAGGTAGTGGTATTCGAATGTGTGTGGGGTAGGTACCACAACTAAAAAGTGAAAAATGAAAACTTTAAAAAAAAAAACAGACCTCCAAAAAAAAAAAACACTACAAAGTGAAAAATAACTTTAATTTCGGAAGTCGGTGTCTTGGGTTTTGTATTTTCGTTTTTTGCCACCGACTTCTGAAATTAAAGTTATTTTTCACTTTGTAGTGTTTTTTTTTGGAGGTCGGTTGTTTTTTTGTAAAAAGTTTTTTTTAAATTAGTTTAAGTTAGAAACTTTTGAAACTAAAAAGTCCAAAAACACTATCGTATGATTTATCTTTGTCCAGCAGGGTCTGCTGGATACAGCAGACCCTGGAGGACATGGCGGGATGACCTCGACTTTTTTTATAAGGATTGGCCACAAACAGCAGTAAATAGTGATACTCTTATCACTATTTAAGTAAGTAATTTCTTTATTTCCCAAAAATATTATACTAATAATATTATATTTACTGAGAAGGAGGGAAAGGAGGCTTTGCCTTGCCGTGGTACACAACTGGCTCATAATAATAATAATGTCCAGTTCTAAATTAGTTAACAGCGTCTGTGATAGTGGCCACTGTCTCAGACACAGAGGTCCCGGGTTCGATTCCCCAGTAAGGCCAAATTTTCTGATCGGTTTGGTTGGTGGTAGGACTTGTTCAAAGTCGACCATCATCACCACCATCTTATCTAAGTATGTTGCCATATCAACAATGTTAACAGCATTGTTGTGTTTCGGCAGTTAGAGGTAAGATAGCCAGTTCCTCTGTGGTTGAGGATTCCGGGTGCTCGCTTCCACCTTCGGCCTGATCATCACATACCATCAGGTGAGATGCAGGCCAAGAGTAACCATTTTTTGCTTATCTAGGTACTTTGTTCCACTACCGGACAATGGTCTCCCCCATACTTTTCCTCTGTCTTCTTTATGTTGTGCTTTCTCTGGTCAGTAGGTCAGGAACGAGTCCAAATCGTCACGTCAGCGCTTTTTAGGCCTCGGTCTCAAAGTCAGCGGGCAGCGGGGCGGTGGCGGGCGGCGGCGCGACAACGCATAGTTTTTAACCGACTTCCAAAAAGGAGGAGGTTATATGTTCGTCGCGTATGTTTGTTTTTTTCTTTTTTTTTTATGTATGTCCACCGATTTCTCCGTCAATTGTGGACCGATTTTGGAAATTCTTTTTTTGTTTGAAAGGGTGTGCTCTCGGATTGGTCCCATATAAATTTTATTGACTTTGCTTCGATAGTTTTTGAGTTAGCTACAAAATACGTATTTTTTTCCCACTTAGTATGAAGATGATATGATAAGTTTCTGTCACTGGTAGCAGGTAGAGGTATTCGAATGTGTGTAGGGTAGGTACCACAACTAAAAAGTAAAAATAAAAACTTTTTACAAAAAAAAAAACAACCGACCTCCAAAAAAAACACTACAAAGTGAAAAATAACTTTAATTTCGGAAGTCGGTGACAAAGAACGAAAATTAAAAACCAACGACACCGACTTCCGAAATTAAAGTTATTTTTCACTTTCTAGTGTTTTTTTTGAAGTCGGTTGTTTTTTTTTTTTGTAAAAAGTTTTTATATATGGAACGGTCGTCCGCGTACCGCTGCCTTCGAGGCCAGTTACATATAAATCTATGTATTTGAACGCGCCGCTGCCACCGCCGCCGCCCCGCTGCCCGCTGACTTCGAGTCCGCAGCCTAAGGCCTTCCCCGGTGGCGACGGATTTTTATATAAAAGCATAAAATGAAAACCTCATCATCATTAAAAAAACCGGCCAAGTGCGTGTCGGACCACGCACAATGAAGGGTTCCGTAGTTGGGATGAATTTATCCCAAAAACAAACTTAACTTTGTAGTTGAAAAATATGTTCTCCCATACGGAATGTATGGGAAAATATGTTTCTGCAACTGCAAAGTTAAGTTGGTCGATTATTACTCGTTAACTTGTAAAGCCAACTTAGCTGTGATAGTTTTCCTTTTAATTTCGTTATATAAACTACTGTTGTGATTTTTTTCACATACCCAAAATCAACTATTTAGCCGGCAGGGGGGGGGGGACACTTGACTCTAACAAAAATTAGCATTTTAAAGCTTAATATTTCGCAAACGGATCCCTGAATCCAAAAATGGTTTTCTCAAACTCACAATGTTTTTAAAGGACCTTTCCAATGATACCCCTCACTATGGGTAAAAAAAATAAAAATAAAAACATCACCACTTTACGTGTATGAGAGTTACCCTAAAAAAAAAAATGTTTTTCATAATTTTGTTTTACCACTTTGTTGGCGTAATTAATATGTATACCTATGCCAAATTACAGCTTTCTAGTACTAAGGGTCTCGGAGCTAGACCGCGGACAGACAGACAGACAGACAGACGGACATGACGGAACCCTAAAAAAGGCTTGTATATTATATGCAATTAAATGAAGTCATTCCTTTTATTTCCTTTGCTCGACACATAAATAAATAAACAGCTTTAATAAGAACTGCATGAATTATGATAATAATATAATAATGGTTGAACAATTTGCCATATGAATGGGTTACATGACAGTTTCCTGCTTGAGATTATTCGAATTTTGTTACGTGTTGTTGGACTAGTTAGTTGCATTTTATAAAGCTTTGCGTTATATATGTCACCGTAAGATTGTGAGCACCGTTAGTTTATAATCTATCGGTATTATTTCCGTTAGATCATAATCTGTCGAAAAATTGTGAACTGGATGAAATTAGGGTTAGGTTAGGTTAGAACTGTGACCAACCGCGTGAGTCGAGCGAGCGCAGTAAGCGCTGCCGCGGCAGCGGCAGCGCTTACTGCGCTCGTTTCTCATGGATATAATATAAACTATCGAAAAATAATGCGTTAAATCGTAAATGATTTGCCGCAGTTCACAATTTTTCGACAGTTTGTAATCTAACGGAAATAATACCGATAGATTATAAACTAACGAAGTTTATAATTTTACGGTGACATATATATATTTTTTACCCAACTACGGCGAAGCAGAAAGGAGGGTTATAATTTTGACCGGTATGTATGTATGCATGTGGGTATGTCATGTAAAAACGTATAAACACGACATCATAGACAGACAAATTTAAAATCCAGTGTCACACATAATCAGGGGTTCTAATAAAATGGCCGCTTTGGCAGAATCTTAATGATAATAATATTATGAATCACACAAACTGTCACAAACTAACAATTCATAAATATTATCTGCATTCAATTCATATTACGCAATTCATCTGTTGACAGTTTTGTATTATAATGAAATAACATTCAAAATGTAGAAATAAAAAATAAAAATCTCATTTGATTAATAAAAACTGTAAAGAAAAATTATCCGGTAAAATTACGGTCTTCTTTTTTTTATGCGGCAATTTTTACACCAAATATGATTCTGATATGAATTTAATTTAAAATGAATAGCTAAAATATGTGACATCATAGAAGAATTGCAGGGGAATTCAGAAAATAAATTGCTTTTAGAGGAATTGCTTAAGAACGCGGCGACGTATGAATTGTCCATACAAAAGTTCTTTAAACCTACTTCTCTACCTTTTTTTGAGCACCGTCCATTCATCGACCATTGATTCTTCAAGAGAAAGGAACGTAAAACCCTATCTACAAAAAACTTTAAAAATTCAAATTTTTCCTGTCCCTAACTCCTAAACGTACCTATTTTGTTACATCTTCCTAATTTCACAGAAATGCATCGAAGAGGATAAATACTTAAATAATATATAATGTAATAATTTGTTTCGTTGAAATTTTCCAATTTTTTGACTCATAGTAAATTTAGGTGAGTCGATGAAGTAAATCCCCATTTTAATTAGTTCACTGGACTGCACCTTATTTCCTGACTTGACTGCACGCACGTCTAATGGAAAGGGCTAATCTGCAGCATAGAAAAAGATGCGTTCTACGCGGGGCCTACGCGGGTACTACGCTGGTGCTACGCAGGGTCTACGCAGGGTCTACGCAGGGTCTACGCAGGTACACACGGCTACGAACGATGCTAAATGAACCTGCTATAGACGTAACGCAGATGGAACCGAATAATTTTAAGCGTTATTCCATTGACTTATGGTTTGTTTTGAAAAACAGTAAATGAGCCTTCAGGATTATTTATGTCATTGTATTTACATCTGACGTGCACAATATATATACTGGAAACTGTATTGTTTGTAAAATCAAATCCACATTTATTTACTAAATTGTCAGCAGTTAAGAAGACCCCAATCCGTACTCAATATAAAAATCAATTATCACTACATAGTATAAAACAAAGTCGCTTTCTCTGTCCCTATATCCCTATGTATGCTTAAATCTTTAAAACTACGCAACGGATTTTGATGCGGTTTTTTTTAATAGATAGAGTGATTGAAGAGGAAGGTTTATATGTATAATAACCCGGTTTATACCCGTGCAAAGCCGGGGCGGGTCGCTAGTGTACGATAAAATGCAATACATCATTAATGAAAAAGAGTTTCTTTGGTGTTGCTCCCAAAATTTATAATAAAATACCCGATGTTATAAGAAGTATGCCATTAAAAAATTTAAAAAGTGTTTTCATAAATTATTAGTTGAGAAGTGTTATTATGCCTTAGATGATTACCTAAATGATAGAACACTATAACTACTTACCTGTATTTTATTTTGTTTCGAAATTTTTAGTTTGTTGTCTATGGTAAATTTTGTTTTTTCTTTATTTTGTGTAATCATATTAATATTTGTATGTCATCAATGACAAAACATAGCGCAACATATAATTATTATATAAGACCTTGACTTTTTACCTATGTTTGACAAATAAATAATTCTATTCTAACAATTTCTGACTGATCTTTTTATCACTATATTAACTAAATATTTTATCACCACATTAACTACATATTTCAGGGGAGCTCGTAGCTAAATAATAACAGCCGCACGGGTCGATCCATCAGGTTAAGCTACGCTTGTCGGGGTTATTCCGTGGATGGGTGACCATCTTTAGATACAGAGACTCCTCAGTGCCTCGGAAAGCACGTTAAGCCGTTGCCGTTGGTTCCGGCTGTCATTCGTGGATCTTTGACAGTCGTTACGGGTCGTCAGAAGCCCAAAAAGTTTGACAACCAGTCTTACCAAGGGGTATCGTATTATCCAGTTAATGGCTTGTGGAGGTCAGATAGGCAGTCGCTTCATGTGAAATACTAGTATTCAGCTGCATCCGGGTAGACTGGAAGCCGACCCCAACATAGTTGGGAAAAGCTAGGCAGATTGAAAACTACATATTTCGATAGCTCGTGCTCGACACGAGACATGAATTTTCTTTAATTGTTTACTTATTGTTTACTTTAAAGTGGATCCGCAGTGGAAGCCTGTGAAATTCAAATTTTCTTACGTTTTTTGCAATTTGCAGCACAGTGTCAGGTTGTATCTTGATCAAAATATAAATCACGAACAATGTATTTACAGAATTATAATCATTAGAATCATTCTTCTCTTTTTTTCGTGTGGTTGGTGACTAACCTGGTGTCAGAGTTACAAAGCCACCCATGCCTCAGACTTGTCTTCACATGCCATCGAGAAATATCTCTCAGGCATGCCGGTTTCCTCACAATGTTTTCCTTCACCGTTTTTGAAGCAAGTGATAATTATACAATACGCACATGAATCCGAAAAGTCAGAGGTGCGTGCCTTGGGTTCGAACTCGAGATCTATGACTTGGCAGTCTGACGGTCACACCACTAGGCTATCACTGCTCTATTAGAATCCTATTATAATCATTAAGAGGGAACAAGGCCTGCGATTCTCCATACAAATGTATTCCCCTTTTTTCTTCCTGAATAATGCTTCTAGAGCAATCTTTTTTTTTTCATAAAATCAAGGTCTGCTGTAGGTAGACACGTTCCTGTTATTTCCTTTTTTTCAGCAACTTATAGGTAATGAAAATATGACCCTCCAAAAACTACAAAAATGCCCCATTTTTACCGCCGTCATTATTTTTTCTACCAGACAAATTCGAAAAGTTTTTTAACATAAAAGAAAATGATAGAAACCTAGACATACTCTTTCTTAAAATTTTAATGTAAAAAGAAAACAACCAACCTCCAAACAAAAAAAACACTACAAAGCGAAAAATAACTTTAATTTCGGAAGTCGGTGTCTTGGGTTTTGTATTTTCGTTTTTTGCCACCGACTTCCGAAATTAAAGTTATTTTTCACTTTGTAGTGTTTTTTTGGAGGTCGGTTGTTTTTTTTTTTGTAAAAAGTTTTTATTTTTCACTTTTTAGTTGTGGTACCTACCCCACACACATTCGAATACCACTACCTGCTACCAGTGACAGAAACTTATCATATCATCTACATACTAAGTGGGAAAAAAATACGTATTTTGTAGCTAACTCAAAAACTATCCAAGCAAAGTTAATAAAATTTATATGGGACCAATTCGAGAGCACACCCTTTCAAACAAAAAAAGAATTTTCAAAATCGGTCCACAATTGACGGAGAAATCGGTGGACATACATAAAAAAAAAAAAAAAACAAGCATACGCGACGAACATATAACCTCCTCCTTTTTGGAAGTCGGTTAAAAACTAGGTGAACGCTCGCTAAGGGCACCCCCTGTGGGGTACGAACCTCGGCTTAGGGCGTCAATCGGAGGGAGGACATCAAGGATGGGACGGGCTGGACAATTGAACTCGCGACATCGTTACCGACGCCTCATTTTTGTAAACGCGATTGTGCTCTTTATTTATATTACGTTACGGATCAATAATCTATGCAAGTATTTTTACTTTATAGGTTTTGGAAGTATTTTTTTAAATTGTGCAATTTATCACTTCTGTTGGCACTCCCGAAGTGCCACTGTTTTTTTTTTGTCCAAAATTATTATATCAAGCCTCGGAAAGCACGTTAAACCGTTGGTCCCGGCTGTCATTCGTGGATCTGTGACAGTCGTTACGGGTCGTCAGAAGCCCGAAGTCCCTAGTCTGACAACTAGACTTACCAAGGTATCGTGTCACCCAGTAACTGGGTTGTGGAGGTCAGATAGGCAGTCGCTCCATGTAAAATACAGGTATTCAGCTGCATCCGGTTAGACTGAAAGCCGACCTGACCTGAAGGCTCAAGCCTGATGATCATTGCTTGTTTCTTCTCTATAAGAGAAGGGGCCTTTAAGCCTCTTGCAGACTGGCGTGATACGACGGCACGAAGCGACGCCACACCGGTAATAGGCGTGTGTCCAAAAAAAATTTTTGTCCGTCTTGTAGATTATTAAAAAATATTGAACACGTATTTTTCCTTTTTTGACGTAATCAAAAGATTACGGCGATACATTGAGTTAAAATGTAGCATGACGTCACGCCTTGCTAGATTTGATAGTGCATTGTGACGTAGCGAGCCCCCACTCCCCAACTGCGTGTTTTCTAAGTTACTTTTGATTAATATGATAAAGCAAAAAATACGTGTCTAATATTTTTTTATTATCTGAAAGACGGACTAAATAGAATTTCTTATTTTTTACCTAGGCAACTACCTTATTGTTCTACCATGAAGTTTTCTTAGAAATTGTTTTGTTACGAGTCGCGTCGCTCCGGTCTGTATGAGGCTATCATTCAAAATAACTTGTTGCCAGAGGAAAACATTTAAATAATTCATGTACGTATGCAAATTATTTGTTTAAATTAAAAATTTCGATTTCATGTTTTCCGCATTGGTTCGATTGGACAAAACCCATATAAAAAAAAAGGTTAAACATCGCTTAAGCAATATATTTTCGAGTTATGGAAATTGTGTCATGGCTTTTTTTTTCATAATTATATATATTATAATTTTCGAAATAAAATCTATGACATAATTAAAAACACAACATAATATCACGCCTGTATCCCCGAAGGGTTAGTCAGAGGTGCATCTATAGTACACCCACATTTCGCCAGTTATGTGTCACCCATGTAATAGGGGGCGAGCCTATTGTCATCAACCGGGCACAAATCCAGACTCCGGGCTGCTCCCGAGAAATCCCGAATGGAAAACCCAATGACACTTTGCCCGACCCGGGAGTCGAATCCAGGACCTCATGCTCAGCAGTAGCGAGACCAACGAAGCAGTCGAGGCAGTAAAAATATCTTTAATATTAATGCTTCAAGATTTTTTCAACGATTTCTTGCGGATATGAGGTTTTAAATATATTAATTAATTTATTTATAATATAGTTATTAATAACACTTCCACTGTCCTGAGGTTATTGGTAATTCTATCACCATATGTCCAATAATAATATTAGATTGTGATGTTCTATAAGGTCATTTACTAATTCTACGATACGCGATATTACGATATCGGAAATTCGTCTATCACCGTCAGAAAACCATTACGGACGTATAAGCTTCATTTCCAGCTAATAGTGTTGTTTAAGAACATTGAAATAAACAAAAGAACTGCGGGTCTAAAACTGCCACATTAAGCAATTCCTCTAAAAGCAATTCATTTTCTGAATTCGCAGCAATTCCTCTATGGTAACACATATTTAAGCTGAATCATATTCAATTCAATTCATATCAGAATCATATTTGGTGTAAATATTGCCGCATGAAAAAACGAAGACCGTAATTTTACCGGATAATTTTTCTTTACAGTTTTTATTAATCAAATGAGATTTTTATTTGTACAATTTAAATGTTATTTCAATAAAATACAAAACTGTCAAACAGATGAATTGCGTAATATGAATTGAACGCAGATAATATTATGAATTGTCAGTTTGTGACAATTTGTGTGATTCATAATATTATCATTATGATTCTGCCAAAGCGGCCGTTTTAGGCCCCCTGGTTCTATTATTTAATTTTGGATAATTTCGCTGGAATATTGGATAAAAAAGATAACTACTCGTGCATTACATGTCATGCACGGACGTATAGGGCTATGTCTTCAGTGCATTACATGTAATGCATGGTCAGTGAAAGTGTTAAAACCAGCTGCGCTCCATAGTTTCACCCGCATAAGTCTCGATCCCGTGGAAATATCGGGATAAAAAGTATTCTATGTCCTAATCCAGGGCAAGGTAGGAAAAATAAATATTTTTCGGAGCTCTAAAATGATCTAAACCTGGTTTTATCTGTATTCTTCATTAATAATCATAGAATAGAATTATTAATTTGTAAAACATATTTAATACTTGACATTATCATTTGCATCTTTATGTGAACTTTGCAAAAATTGTACCTATATTAAAATATACAAAGTGTTATTGTCCAAGTAAATACAACTACATAACTATATACAGAGGAAAAAAAAATAGGAACAAATCAGTTTCAATTTGAATTCAATAAGCAGTGAGGGTATGCAATAGATTTTACTTTTCATGAATTGTTTGTCAGAATTGATAGAAGAGAGTTGAAGTGGCATGTCAGGTTCGGCATCCAGTCTATTGCGGTATTTTGTTTTTATAGCTGCATAGTGTTAGATCACTAGTTAAAATAAGTCCACGTATAACGAATAATTAGTTTACTTCATTGCAACTAGAGTACAATCACACTTCTGCTTAACTCTAATAACACAGGAAATAGTTCAACCATTCAACATGAATGCGCCAACCAGATTGTGGGTTATTCCGACTCGATACAAATCAAAGAATGACAATCCAGGAATGGGTAACATGAGTGGGCACGCCACAATCGCGGCGATAAGACCCGTCTTTGAGGAGTGGCTGGAGAGACGCCACGGCGTTCTCACCTTCCGCCTGACGCAGGTCCTCACCGGACACGGCTGCTTCGGGAGGTTCCTGTTCAGGATAAGGCGGGAGGAAACACCCGGGTGTCACCATTGTGTGGATCGGCCTGAGGACACGGTGGAGCATACGGTGGAGGTCTGCCCGGCTTGGGCGGAGCAACGCCGTGTTCTCGTAGAGGCGATCGGCGGCGGTGATCTCTCGCGTCCGGCCCTGGTTCAGGCCATGGTACGGAGCGAGAGGAAATGGCAGGCCGTCACCTCCTTCTGCGAAGCGGTAATGCTCGCGAAGGAGGAGGCGGAACGCGTGAGGGAGAGGCAAACTTCGCGCCCTCACGCCCCTAACCACCGCAGGAGGAGACGCCCGGGGCGGGAATCGCGAGCCGATTTCCGGCCACCGTAGGCGCGGGCTTGCGGACGGTGAGCAATGGGTAGCTCGCCGTCCGATAAGGACCAAGCCCGGGTCGACGGCGCGTTGTGTTCCACGCGCGCCTCAAAGAGATGTCAGCAGAATTAACGGGGTCCGCTAGGGCCAATGCCTGCCGGGGGTTCGAAGAAAACCGATCGGGAAATCGTGGCCCCCGGCAACAGGGCAACCGAAGGAACACGGGTGGGTTTTAGTCAGTAAGAGTCTGACACGCCCTCCCGCTCCGCCCAGAGCGGGAGAAGTTATTTGATAATATCCCACCCCAAAAAAAAAAAAAAAAAGGGTAACAAGTAAAAATTCTACACACCAAATTATCTTCTTTTCATCTTCTTCTTATCTTATCTTATACTAGCTTCTGCCCGCGACTTCGTTCGCATGGAAATCGTAAGACATCACAATATACTACAATAATAGCCACATTTTTATAAAACTTCCCTGTATACTACGTTTGTAGTTTTATTCTCAGCAGCCAAAATATACAGAGAGTCAGGAATGGTGACTCGGGAGCAAGCGACGTAACAGTTGTCCGTGTGAGAAGCAGCTTATCCTGAGGTCGACACCCGCAGCCTTCAGCCTTCAGTGTCGGCCCCTGTAACTTGTTGATCGCAAAGCATACACTCCCAGAGAACTGCACGCGCTTTAACTGGTAATTATGGGGAATTTGTACTTTATATGCGCTATAAACACTGTCTCACCATCGCCACAATCTGTTAGAATTTTCACCTCGTCTTATATATATATATTAATTAATTAATTAATATATATAAATTACGTGTCACGTTGTTTGTCCGCGATGGACTCCTAAACTACTTAACCGATTTTAATCAAATTTGCACATCGTGTGCAGTTTGATCCAACTTGAAAGATAGGATAGGTAGGGTAGGTGGGGTAGGTAGGGTAGGTGGGGTAGGTAGGGTAGGTGGGGTAGGTAGGGTAGGTGGGGTAGGTAGGGTAGGTGGGGTAGGTAGGGTAGGTAGGGTAGTAAGTGATAAAGATGGTCCACCCCAAACATTTATATGGCAAAACAACGTTTGCAGGGTCAGCTAGTAGATTATAAAATTGTACTCAATTAACAAAAATGTTACCAACTGAATTACTAATGCAATCTTTTCTTTTCAATTTACTAGTTTTTATTTTATAAATCTAGATAAATGTTACCAGCTGAATAAACTTATGTTATAACATGTATAAAATACCTAATGCAACATATCAACATAATTTCTGAAAATAAACCAGATTTACAATTGTTTGATATTATTTGACACAAGCGTTTTAACAATAGGTTGAGCTGAGAATCCTGTTTTGCAGTTTGTATCTCTGGTCTAAGTTCAAAAAGCCTTGTTTAAAGATTTCGAGAGATCTCATTCTGCATGGAGCAGTAGTATTTTATGTTTGCTGCCATAATCTTCACACAATATTGAAAATAATCGGGAGTGCAGTGAACAAGTTTTGACGAAATTCATAATTTTTTCCGCTTCCTCAAGAACATATTTTAGATTTGGCGGCATTTGCTTAATCGCTGTTTTTGCAGTTGTTGCATAAAGGCTTGTGCAGACCAGCGCGATATCGCGGGCGCGACAGGCAGCGCTACCAGTGTCGCGCCCGCGATATCGCGCTGGTCTGCACAAGCCTTAACTTGTTCCACTGGGTCCAAGTTTCGTTTTTTTTTTTTGACGTAGGAGCAGTATCAGGAATAAAAAGTAAAGCGCATGGTTCTAAAAAAAGCCGCGCTTGCTATTTAATGGGTTTATCTAGTCTAAAATCAAATCAAATTATTTTAATTTAATCAAATTTAAATTTTAAAAAATGTAATGTAACTTAATTTAATCACTGTAATTTGTTGTAATAAATTTAGCTTTTAATCATTTATTTTTACTGTTATCTAAACTATGTATTACTTGTTTTAATTAATTAATTGTGTTTTATCTGCGCATAATGTAGTGCATGCTGTGCTTTTCTTTAAGTAATGAGGAGCCTAGACTTAAGTTTGCAATGTACTAATTGTAAAGTAATAGTGTACTCATTGTTGAAGAGCCTAATAATAAATAAACAAATAGTTGTAGTTCCGTTGTATCCTGCATAGACACGTAATTAAGCAAATGCCGCCAAATCTAAAATTAGTTCTTGAGGAAGCTGGGCTCCGCAAAGGCCCTTTTTTTTTGGGTGGGAAATCATCAAATAACTTCTCCCGCTCTGGGCGGAGCGGGAGGGCGTGTCGGATTCTTACTGACTAAAACCCACCCGTGTTCCTTCAGTTGCCGTGTTGCCGGGGGGCCACGATGTCCCTATCGGTTTTCTTCGAACCCCCGGCAGGCATTGGCCCTAGCGGACCCCGTCAATTCTGCTGACATCTCTTTGAGGCGCGCGTGGAACACAACGCGCCGTCGACCCGGGCTCCGCAAAGGCCCTGTGGTGGCTCCGCGAAAATTCTAGTCACAATGAACCAATATATTGGAGAACGGAGCGGAGAACACTGAGTAACACTGGCTTAGATAATAATTATAAGTATTTTTTAATAGGTTTTGCATTTTTTAAGGTTTTTATGAAATCGTTGGCCATAATTATTAAAATTGATTGAACCCAGGACCCCATACTCAGCAATAGCGCTTGCGACCACTAGACCAATGAGGCAGATGGAATTATCTATTTATTATATTTTTTTAACATGTAAATCGATCATAGTAAAATCTTGCGGTTGCAAAATACGAATCGGAAGTCGTAATGTTTACGACTCGAAGCGCATTGCAAGCGCAAAGTGAATATGAAGAAATTAAATTAATTTTGAAGTTAATTAAAGTAATATTATGCGCAGGAATGCTACCTACGTAATATTTATATTATTTACAATTAGTGTTCTTTTGTGTCTAGTTAATAATTTTATTATGAAATAATTAGACGTTTTATATTCGTTAATTATTATTAGAGCGTAACGATAAAACACTTTTTATAATTAATTTGACATTTACTATATAAAACTTAAACTACTAAATTAAATGTTATAGTATACCTAGAGGAGTTTGTGGCTAAATGATAGTTTAGCTACACTTGCCGCGGTCGGTTCGTGGATGGGTGCCCATCCATTACATATCGAGATCCCTCCGTGCCTCAGAAAGCACGTTTTAAGACGTTGGTCCCAGCAATCATTCATAGATCTTTGACAGTCGTTACGGGTAGTTAAAAGCCCAAAAGTCTGACAAACGGTCTTACCAAGAGGTATCGTGCTACCCAGTAACTGGGTTGTGAAGGTCAGATAGGCAGTCACTCCATGTAAAATACTGGTATTCAGCTGCATCCGGTTAGACTGGAAACCGACCCCAACATAATTGGGAAAAGGCTAGGCAGATTGAGTGTACCTACCGTGTAATTAACTCAACTCTTTCTTTTTAAACCGACTTCAAAAAAAGGAGGAGGTTCTCAATTCGTCGGATTTTTTTTTATGTATGTTCCCCGATTACTCGAAGACGGCTGGACCGATTTGAAAAATTCTTTTTTTGTTTGAAAGGGTATACTTTCAAGTTGGTCCCATTGTCATTTGGTTACGATCTGATGATGGGATCTTGAAGAAATCGAGGGAACTCTTCAAATATTAAAGGCACATCTATAGCGATTTGGGTATTTTTGATGAGCAGTTGACATAAGGCTATTGTAACTTAGATAAATTACAAATCAACCCACTAAAAAGTGAAAAAAATACAACCGACTTCCAAACTACAAAGTGAAAAATAACTTTAATTTCGGAAGTCGGTGTCAAAAAACTTAAATACTGATCCAAAGACACCGACTGCCGAAATTAAAGTTATTTTTCACTTTGTAGTTTGGAAGTCGGTTGTATTTTTTGTAAAAAAGTTTTTTTTTCATTCTTTATGTTATTAGGTTCAAACAAGTAGGCAGCCTACTTGGTCTGATAGTCAGTAGTTATCGCCGCTTATGGACATCTGTAAAACCTCATCGCAGATGCGTCTCCATCACGGTGGAGGTCTGCTCAGCTTGGGCAGTCCACCGCTGAGTCCTCGTCGAGGCGATCGGCGGCGGTGATCTCTTACGTCCAGACCATGGTACGGAGCGAGAGAGCATGGGAAGCCGTTACCTCCTCCTGCGAAGCAATAATGCTCGCGAAGGAGGAGGCGGAACGCGTGAGGGAGAGGCAAATTTCGCGTCCTCACGCCCCTAGCCGCTGCAGGAGACGCAATGTGCGTCGGGAATCCCGCGCTGATTCCCGGCCACCGCAGGCGCGGTCTTGCGGACGGTGAGCAATGGGTAGCTCGCCGTCCGATAAGGACCAGGCATGGGTCAACGGCGCGTTGTGTTCCATGCACGCCTCAAAGTAATGTCAGCACAACAGACAGGCCAATAGGCTAGGGCCGATGCCTGCCGGGGTTGCGGGAAAGTCCGAAAGCGATACCGTGGCCCCTGGCAATATGGCAACTGAAGGTCAAAGTCAGTATTTCTTTTTCCAAATAGACAAAATAATAGAATTGATTCTAGTCGCCCCTTCCAAAAGATAGTTTTCGTATGGAGAAGAATGGGCAAGAAACTCCACCGTTACTCTTTTAAAATGTTTTACAATTGTTTGTATAGGTACGTACATTAGTTAAATAATTATATGTGAAGACGATGTACCTAGAATAAAATTACTCTTATGCCACAAGAAGGAACACGGGTGGGTTTTAAAGTTAATGGAAATAATAATTTCTTTTCGGTCAATAACGAAAATGGCCGATTATGGATATGTCTTCCGAAAATTGCCGAAAACGGAAACGAAGTTCAGTCGGACTCCAGTCTGTACAAAACTGTTAAAATATTAGTAGCAGAGTACAAAAATGGTTCCAGGGATGTACAAAAACCGAACCATTTAGCTATTTCTGCCGCCAAGGAGCATTGGCTATATTGCAGTTCAAAGAATGGTGTCGACAAAATTACATGCAGTTTGTTAGTCATCAACTCATGCATGAGTCAATGATTCTTCTTTATCAGTAGGGAATAGAGGCAAAGTTCAAAGTTACCTGCAACTGGCTGCAACGAGGTATATGTAAAGTGACCAGACGTCCCGTTTTGAACGGGACCGTCCCTTTTTAGGGTTCCGTTAAAAAACGGAACCCTTATAGATTCGTCATGTCTGTCTGTCTGTCTGTCTGTCCGTCCGTATGTCACAGCCACTTTTTTCCGAAACTATAAGAGCTATGCTGTTGAAACTTGGTAAGTAGATGTATTCTGTGAACCGCATTAAGATTTTCACACAAAAATAGAAAAAAAACAAATAATTTTGGAGTTCCCCATACTTAGAACTGAAACTCAAAATTTTTTTTTTCATCAATCCCATACGTGTGGGGTATCTATGGATAGGTCTTCAAAAATGATATTGAGGTTTCTAGTATCATTTTTTTCTAAACTGAATAGTTTGTGCGAGAGACACTTCCAAAGTGGTAAAATGTGTCCCCCCCCCTGTAACTTCTAAAATAAGAGAATGATAAAACTAAAAAAAATATATGATGTACATTACTATGTAAACTTCCACCGAAAATTGGTTTGAACGAGATCTAGCAAGTAGTTTTTTTTTTAATACGTCATAAATCGTAAACTTATCGTTACTTGCTGCTACGGAACCCTTCATGGGCGAGTACGACTCGCACTTGGCCGCTTTTTTCGGTTCTCCGTCCCGGTGTCCCCGACAAAAGCCTAGGGACGCAAAATTGTCCCGTTTTCAGAAACTGGACAGTTATGCGTTGTGTGGAAGTGTTCAAACATTTTCTCACCAACAACCTAGCATGACAGCTTTTGTACTTTAATTGAATATATTCTATGTAAGCCCGGCACAAATGCACCAATAGAAAGAGTATTTTCTTTAATTAATAAATTGTGAACGTCTGAAAAAACCCAGTTACAGGTTCCGGTCTTTATGGCGATGTTGATAACTAATAGGTGAATATAAAAAACATGCCAAGAATTTTATTCTTAGATAAAATCATCACCAGCTGTATTAAAACTTTGTTCTGCTGACAAATATTACTCAAAATTAATCTTTAAATTTGTAATATGTAAGTACTTACTTAAATAATTTTGATAACAAAAAATAAATGTGTTTTATATTTCATTGAAAATCTAGGCTGGTACCTATACTCAAAATTGAGTTTCCTTCATGAATCGGCCCTGCTAATTGAGATAAATAAACCGATGTCCCGTTTTGAGTGAAAAAATAAATGGTCACTTTAGGTATATGGGGATTGCCCAATATAAATGTCAACGTATAATAAAATTATGAACTTCGTTAGTATTTAATCTATCGGTATTATTTTCGTTAGATTATGAACTGCAACAAACCATTTACAATTTAACGAATTATTTTTCTATAGTTTATAATCTACTAGCTGCGCCCCACGGTTTCACCCGCGTAAGTCTCGATCCGGTGGGAATATCGGGATAAAAAGTATCCTATTTGTTAATCCAGGTTATAAACTATATGTGTGCCAAATTTCATCCAAATCGGTCCAGCCGTTTGAGCGTGAAGAAGAGACAAACATACACAAACTTTCGCCCAGGTATAATATTAATGTGATTCATAGGAAACCGACAAATTGTGATCTGGGTATCAAACTTGCTTGCGACGTAACGCACCTTGCACTAATACTAAATAGCCTGCCTAGCTGCGAGCGACGTAGCGGTCGCTGGCTCCCTTCGCTCGCTCGGCTCGCGCACGTTTGGTTACAGTTGTAACCTAACCTAACCCATTTCACCCAGTTCTCAATTTTTCGACTGTTTATAATGTAATGGAAATAATACCGATAGATTATAAATTAACGCCCTTTATGCCTGGAGGCTTTTGTTTAGATATTTAGTTCTATTTACGTTTAGTTTTTATTTTTTATTTCTGCTTGAGTATAGTTCTCGATGTTTTTGGTTGGTATTTTGGCGTGTGCTAGCTGACATATGGCGAATAATTTATTATTTAAATTATGTTTTGTGTTGCATAATGTAAGTTATTTTGCATACTATTGTATAGAATCATTTTTCTAACTTGAACAGACAGCTGTGCTGCTGGGGAGTTTGTTGCGCCACTTCTTCTTCCCAGCTAAAGGCACTAGGAAGTGGTGAAGGGTGGGCGTTTTGGGGGACTGTCTTATGTAATTTTGACGTTCGAACAGTGCTGATTCTCAGCCTAGTTTGAATAAATGACTTTTGAATTTTTTAATGGTTCTCACAATCTTACGGTGACATACATAATGTATGTAATAAGGACTGTATAACGTATGAGAATGTCCTGTACACCTGTAAATTTTATTAATTAATGTAAAATGTATATACCTACTGTTGACGTACCTATTTTAAATAAATAAAAAGTAATCAGCAGTAGCTGAGCAAAGCTCGTAAGAATTATTTATAAGGCAAGAAAAATTGCCACTGCAATAATCAGGTCATTTACCTTCCTAGTTTACTGATAAACTGGTGCATTTATTATGAAGTAAATGTAATAAAAATAAATAAAAACATTATTCATTATTATTAAATATGAAATTTATTATAAAATAAAATAAAGGTACAGATGGGTTAGGCCCAGGATCATAATTGCAGGAAAATTCGCACAGCGATAGAGCCAATGAATATTTATAGGTAAGTAACACGTCAATCAATATATCATAACATAACATACATAACATCACGCCTCCTTACCCTGAAGGGTTAGGCAGAGTTGTACCTATAGTACACCCACATTTCGCAAGTTATGTTTAAGTCCCATGCCCCCAATAGGGGGCGAGTCTAGCGTCATAAACCGGCCACAAATCCAGACTCCGGGCTGCTACTGATAAATTCCCGATAAAACCTAACAACACTTTGCCCGACCCGGGAATTAAACCCAGGTCTTCATGCTCAGTAGTAGCGGTTGTTACCACTAGACCAACGAGGCAGTCAAACTTTTATTTATAGGTAATTAACACGTCAATAAATAAATCACTAAAGTTTCTAATTAGTATAAAAATATTACACAAAGAAAAGAAAGAAAGGAAATGAAGAAAAGAAAGAAAGAAAAGAAAGAAAGAAAAGAAAGAAAGAAAAGAAAGAAAGAAAAGAAAGAAACGAAAGAAAAGAAAGAAAAGAAAGAAATAAAAGAAAGAAAAATATTTTATTTGTGACACGCACAGGAAATACAAAAAGTAATAAATACAAAAAAAAACATATAAAACTAACAAAAAATTTCGAATAAACGACAAGATTTTTTTCAATACAACACTTATCTGTGTAGTATTTTTAGTTCTTATCATGAAATCTAATCAGGATGACAATCATGTTCCACATTGAAAAATTAATTAAACAAACAAAAGTAAAACAAACAATTCTCAAATAAAATGTTAACAAATTCTAATTTACTAACATTTATGTAAATTTAAACAGAAATCGGCTTCCTGATGAATGGATTATAATCGTTTATAGATTTTATCAGATTAATTAATTAAATGTGTAAATAAATACATCTTAATGTAAAAAACACGTGTTTTTTTTGTCGTTTATTAAAAAGTGGGATTGGTCAGATAGGCAGTCGCTCCATGTAACATACTGGTATTCAGCTACATCCAGTTAGCCTTGAAGCCAACCCCAACATAGTTAGGAAAAGGCTAGGCAGATTGACTGGGTTTGGTCCTAAAACGGGCAGATATCAGATATCATGAAGCTGTTTATTTAACAACCGCATGGGTCGATCGATCAGGTAAAGCTACGCTTGCCGCGGTTGGTCCATGGAGGGGTGACCATCTTTACATACCAAGACCCCTCCGTGCCTCGGAAAGCATTGTTTAGCCGTTGGTCCCGGCTGCCATTTGTAGATCTTTGACAATCGTTACGGGTAGTTAGAAGCCCAAAAGTCTGACAACCAGTCTTACCAAGAGGTATCGTGTTACCTAGTAACTAGGTTGTGGAGGTCAGATAGGCAGTCGCTCCATGTAAAATACTGGTATTCAGTTGCATCCGGTTAGACTGGAAGCCGACCCCAACATAGTTGGGAAATGGCTAGGTAGATGATGATTGAGCAGCTGTTTATTTTCGCGATTACAGGATTGACATGGGATTGCTCACCGGTAGCTCGCCGTCCGATAAGGACCAAGACCGGGTCGACGGCGCGTTGTGTTCCACGCGCGCCTCAAAGAGATGTCAGCAGAATTGACGGGGTCCGCTAGGGCCAATGTCTGCCGGGGGTTCGAAGAAAATCGATAGGGAAATCGTGGCCCCCGGCAACATGGCAACTGAAGGAACACGGGTGGGTTTTAGACAGTAAGAGTCTGACACGCCCTTCCGCTCCACCCAGAGCGGGAGAAGTTATTTGATAATTTCCCACACACAAAAAAAGGATTGACATGGGATCAATCAAGATCAAAGGCGGAAAACATACGGACTGTATGATATGAATGTATTTACATAATATTAATAAGTAATTATATTAAAAATAAAAGAGAAAAGGACAATCGAGATGCATTTGAGGACAATCAAGATGAATTTAACCGCGCATGACCTTATTTTTAGTGTCCCGTATCATGTATTTATAAAGTATACAGGCTAACTTAAGACGCATTAACCCACAATCTTTGTCTTTATTACAAGATTTAAAAAAAGAAAAATTGTTTATTCTGCACAAACAAAACGCACATTCCAAAATTAATAACATAAAATTCACACATAAAGTAGCCAAAAGCCTCGTATTCAAGCAATAAAAGTTTATCAATTTTATCTATTGCTTGATGTCAGGGCCAGGGACCAAAGTCAATTCGATTTCGCATGTATCGGAAAGCACGGCACTATTAATTAGCGTACTTGTACATTATTTAAAATTAAATATTTGTCTGTCTGTTTCTGACCTTTCCACGCCTTGATGGCTGAATGGATTAGGATGAAATTTGGCACACGGGTAGACCATGACCTGCGGACAATAACTTTTTATCCCAGTAGTACGTTTCCACGGTATAATTTATTTATTTATTACAACATGGAAGACTTACAGCTAAAAAAAAAACAACAAAAAGAAAACAATAGTCGACAGAAAGCCAATTACAAGTCTTCACGTTTAGACTTATAATAGAATTTGTGTTGTGAACATACAAAAGCAGCAACATATCGCTATATTTCAATAGTTAAAACTATCAAAATAACCACTTGTGTCTGCAATTCAAAAGTGAGAGAGCAAGAAGAAAAAAAAAGTACATTTAAAAGCACTGCAGCTATTTAAAAAGAAATATTTCCGATATATTTATAATTTTAAAATAACATCTGGCGAACAGGGTCAATTTTCTACATCAAGTTTGTTCCAACTGCTGGGTCATAGGTATGGAAATTATCAAATATCTTCTCCAGCTCTGGGCGGAGCGGGAGGGCGTGTCAGACTCTTACTGACTGAGGGTGGATTCGACCAAACCCGAATTTATACACGAGTAACTATACCAGGAATACTCTATGCCACGATTTTATTCTCGAGTAAATCAACAGTCGTTTTTCCATACAATCTAATGTATGGCTGGCTATACTTGGATTAGCTATGCGCGAATAGCGGAGTGAATTTGAACGATTGTAATACCCGGCAAAAAACGTTGTTCTACAAACGGGATGGTGCATAAGCCTAACTCATATCAACTCTCTTTTGTCGTATTATAGCTTGGGGAAGTTTTGCTTGTGGGTTCGATTTGGTTCATGTGGTGTTTATTTACGGGTTTTGCAAGTTTAAAAGAATTTTTGTTAAGCATAATAGATTTTCACTATATTATTATAATCTATACATATAATAAAATCGTAGCGATGTCAAAACTGTACATTGAATATTTTTGAAAAAAAGTAATTGTTATGAGGTCTGGGGTCGATTCTAATGCCGAAAATATTTTTTTTAGAATTTTTGTCTGTTTGTCTGTATGTATGTTCCAGCATGACGCAAATTCTACCGGACAGATTCTGTTAAAATTTTGCATAGATATTCCCTGTGTGTCTGGTCAAGTTATAGGGTATAAATTATCACGCTATTTGCTATGGGGGATGAGCAATATTATTTTATGTCGTATTTGTATGTTCTAGCAGGACGCAAATTCTACCAGATAGATTCTGTTAAAATTTTGCATAGATTTTCCCTATAAGTCTGGTCAAACTGTAGGGCATAAACTATCACGCTATTTACAATGGGGGTCGAGCAATATTATATTATGTTCGTATTTTTGGAAAAAAACGCAACAAAAGATTAGGATATTATAGATGGTTTTTGATTTAACTTTTTAAATGATTATCATCACGCTATATCTTTATGGAACTAAGCAGTCAATCATTAAATATATAGGAACGGCTATTTTAGGTAAGTCTTCAACGAAGCATTTAACTCATCGGTTGGAGGATTGCTTTGCAAACACAGGGTTGTAAGTTCGATTCCAACTACGGTTTTTTTTTTTTTGTTTTTCTTTTTTTTACATTTTTTAATACGACTTTTTAAATTAAATTAGTTATGTATATAATAAGTTCATAGAATGTATTAATTCACTAAATAAAAACTTTTTTACAAAAACAAAACAACCGACTTCCAAAAAACTACTACAAAGTGAAAAAAAACTTCAATTTTGGAAGTTTGTGTCTTTGGTTTTGTATTTTCGTTATTTGCCACCAAATTTATTTCTCGCTTTTTAGTGGGTCAATTTATAATATGTCTAAGTTACATTAGCCTAATGCCAACTGCTCATCACCTTTTACAAAATATTGCTTTTCCCGATGCAGGGATGTTCATCGTTGAAGAGTTCTTCTGGTACTTCACCATCAACTCCACTTCTCCATATGCATTGTGACGAGCATAAATTGCATTGCAACCATATTAAAGTAATCGAATCGCAACCCGTGAAATACTTATTATTTAGTAAATCCGGTGGCTATTTGTAGTCTTCATCATCAGTTCTACTTAACCAAATGGTGCTTTTCAAGAGCAACTGCACGAGTTACTATAAAAAATATCCAAATCACTATAGGTTTGCCTATAATATTTGAAGAGTTCCCTCTATTTCTCTAGGATACCATCATCAAATCCTGGTTTCCTTATCATGGTACCACCCTTAGGATATTTCCTTTTCAACACAAAAAGAATCATCAAAATCAGTTCATAAACGACGAAGTTATCCGCGAACACACATAAAAAAATATATGTCTATATATACGGTCGAATTGAGAAACCTCCTTTTTTTGAAGTCGGTTAAAAAAGAAAACTTCGTAAGCTATGGGAAACTGTTACGTTACAAGTACTTTACAGTCACAAAACATTCAAGGTTGTGTTTTGATCATTTTAGAGCTGAAGACTATAAGAATAAAAGGATTTTTTACAGATTTTGACAGCAGATTTGTCCTAGCGATTTTAAAATCTGTGTGTGGATCTTCTGGAATCGTTGCCACACTGCTTCTTGGTGACAAAACAGCGCACGCCATGTTTAAGATTTCCATCGATTTAGAGAGCAACGAAACGCCTGTTTATGGGGTGTCACGCAATAGTAACAAGGGATGTGTGCTTAGGGATTGCGCTTCATCGTATGGGATGAATGCATTATGCCAAAAAGGAAAGCAGTTGAAGCTGTAAACAGAACCCTACAGGACATCCGCAGGAACCAAGACACGATGGGTGGTGTTACAGTCCTGACTGACAAAGTGAATACTTCGTTGAAAAGTTCGACTCTATGGTCGAGAGTTCATAGACTGTGCTTGACCATCATCATGCGAGCTCGGCTTGGCGGGAATTCAAATGCTCAAGAATTCTCCGATGTTCTTCTAAAAGTTGGTTAAGGCACTCTACCAGATACTCTTGGTAGAGTAGATCCCACTTTAGAATATCTTATTTTTCTGGTATACGGGGACATCAGTCAAATACCGTACCAAGAGAATTTTTGGGCGTGTTTCCATTTTAACTCCGAAAATGACCAAGCTGCAGCGATCAACCACAGTATTCTCTTACAAATTGAAGGTAGTGAAGTCATATACACCTCCATTAATACTGATGGGGAGGAAGATGATGCCACACATTACCCCGTAGAATTTCTCAATTCGCAAATGGCAAGTGGACTTCCGGTTGTACATCTGTGTAACGGAACCCGGCTCAAAGTCATGTCTTTGCAGAGAAACGTCATGGAGGTGGAAATTCTAACAGGTTGTGGCGATGGCGAGACAGTGTTTATAGCGCGTATACCACTAATTCCCCACAATTATCAGTTCAAGCGCATGCATCTCTCTGGGAGCGTATGCTTTGCGATCAACAAGTCACAGGGGCCGACACCGAAGGCTGAAGGCTGCGGGTGTCAACCTCAGGACAAGCTGCTTCTCACACGGACAACTGTACGTCACTTGCTCCCGAGTCACCATTCCTGACTCTCTGTATATTTTGACTGCTGAGAATAAAACTACAAATGTAGTATACAGGGATGTTTTATAAAAATGTGGCTATTATTGTAGTATATTGTGGTGTCTTACGACTTCCACGTGAACGAAGTCGCGGGCAGAAGCTAGTTGAAAATAAAATAAAACCAAATAATTGAAAATAAAATAAATAACTAATAATTGAATAAAAATTAAATAACGAATAAATCTATTCTCTCTTTTAGCCACTTTGGACGTCTAGACATAATTTCCTCATCACTATCACTAGGTATCTTGAATGAAGTTGTACGTTGCATTTTTTATTTTTTAAACAATAAGCCCTTTTATTGAGGTCAAATGACAGCAAAAAACAACAGGACACCCTTTTTGTTATTCTTGGAATAGCTCCGTATTCCATGCTTTTCGGTGGTATAGTGACTATTCCCGAATAAACTCGTTATTCCTCGAATTGTAGTTGGTTAAACGTGAAATAATCAATTTCACGTTTAATCAACTACAATTCGAGGAACTACTCTCGAGTAAGTAGCGATTTATTCCGAGAGTAAAATTTATTCCTGTTTGGTCGAATCCGCCCTAAAACCCACCCGTGTTCCTTCAGTTGCCTGTATGTTGCCCTTTCAGACAAACCCGCAACCCCGGCAGGCATCGGCCCTAGCGGACCCCTTCAATTGTGCTGACATCTCTTTGAGGCGCGGGCCTGGTCCTTATCGGACGGCGAGCTACCCATTGCTCACCGTCCGCAAGCCCGTGCCTACGGTGGCCGGGAATCGGCTTGCGATTCCCGACGCCCAGGGCGTCTCCTGCGACCCGCGAATAAACAGGATCGCCTCTCGGCGCCCCTCTGTACTCTCTACGGTGCACCAGGGCGCTGCCGCGGCGCACACTTTGGGAATCTCTGGTTTATTCCGTGCCACAATGTGGACTTAGGATTGTAACTAAAAATTGTATGTGTCATGTACCCTGTGGGACACAGTAAAATAGTAGGAAAGAGGAAGCTTTGAAAACGCAACTTATCAGTCTCCTGAACTAAGCATAAGCATAATCAGCCTATAATGTTCCCACTGCTGGGACACAGGCCTCCTTTTTCTGTGAGAAGGAGTGGGCTGTACGGAGTGGATTGGTGCGGGTTGGTGGTCATGTCACGTTTTCGAGTTTTTAATCCTAGGACATGCCGGTTTCCTCACGATGTTTTCCTTCACCGTTTTCAGAGCATTTTTTTTCTGAACTATATCTAATTTTATTAGGGGTTTTTTAGGCATCCCAGAGACAAAGACCTGTTATTTTACACCGGTACTTATTTACCCTTTTACACCGGAACAAAGTGCGCTACGGAAGACATTGATAAAGCTCTAAAACCGGTTAAACCATAGACAATTTTTTTTTTACGTTTTTTGCTTTATGATATAACATAAGGTGTCAGTCGGTGAGCTGTTTGTAATTTTACCGGTTTTGTTTTTCTACAAGTTATTAATGAGTAACTACATATGTAAAGATTTCCTGTATGATTATATTATTTTAGTTAATTATAGAACGTCATTCATTTCGTGAGTGCAGTGCTCGTCGGGAGAGCAGCGGTGGCCCAGTCAGCTCGCCGTCCGATAAGGACCAAGCCCGGGTCGACGGCGCTTTGTGTTCCACGCGCGCCTCAAAGAGATGTCAGCAGAATTGACGGGGTCCGCTAGGGCCAATGCCTGCCGGGGGTTCGAAGAAAAGCGATAGGGACATCGTGGCCCCCTGGCAACACGGCAACTGAAGGAACACGGGTGGGTTTTAGTCAGTAAGAGTCTGACACGCCCTCCCGCTCCGCCCAGAGCGGGAGAAGTTATTTGATAATTTCCCACACAAAAAAAAAAGCGGTCGCCCAGTGTTATCGGTCTCAACTTAAAGCTTCAGCAGATAGGTTTGACGCTGCCACGCGATTCTGTAAGAACAATTTCGATGAATTTTTCATAGAAATTATTCTTCTACAGTAGTGCAGTCGCGTCGCGCCTGTCTGCGGGAGCCTGTACGAGTTACAGGTCGTGGGTTCGAACACAAGCAGGCGCTTTACTTTGTATAATTTCTGCCATCACCACTGCTCTCAAAATGGTGAAGGAAAACATCGTGAGGAAACCGGCATGTTCTAGAACCGAAAATTCGAAGACATGTGACATCTAACAACCCGCACTGGGCCTGCGTGGTGGATTACGACTCAGTATCTCATAGAGAGAAGGCCTGCGTCCCAGCGGTGGGAACATCATAGGCTGATTATGCTATACGCCCGGTGCATCCTGGGACGTCAGTCCCGAAATCCTTGCCGGCTAACTGACCTCTTTTCACGGCATAGATAGGGTGGCAGGGATATCGACGCGAATACAGTTACCATGGATTCAGTACATGGTTGTGAATCCCCTGGATTCAACGCAGGGGGTTCAGAATCATGTACTGAATCCATGGTAATAGTTTTCGCGTCGATGTCCCTGCCACCCTGTATGCTTTAGCGTATTTAGGTGACCTTTGGCTATAATCTATCACACTGGCCCAGTACGGGTTGGTAAATGTCACATGTCTTCGAATTTTCGGTTCTAGAACATGCCGGTTTCCTCAAAATGTTTTCCTTCACCGTTTAGAGAGCAGTGGTGATGAAATTATTTAGGCAAAGTAAAGCGCCTGCCTGGGTTCGAACCCAATACCTACAAGTCGTAAGTCGGGGCTGTTACCACTGGCAACCACTGCTCTTGCACTGCACTGCACCGGGCATTATGTCATTTACTTACATAACTACTTACTAAAATTTGGTGTTTGTTTCTTCTCAGAATAGTCGGAAGCACTGACCTCATCTAGTTATTAAAATTAATTTTTTGGTCTTGAGAAACTGGTTATTGAAACCAATTTACAAAATAAACATAATTTATCATTTAGTTCCTAGGCTTAAGTAAAATTAATTAGAAAAAACTTTTTACAAAAAAAAAACAACCGACCTCAAAAAAAAAAAACACTACAAAGTGAAAAATAACTTTAATTTCGGAAGTCGGTGTCTTGGGTTTTGTATTTTCGTTTTTTGCCACCGACTTCCGAAATTAAAGTTATTTTTCACTTTGTAGTGTTTTTTTTTGGAGGTCGGTTGTTTTTTTTTTTGTAAAAAGTTTTTATTTTTCACTTTTTAGTTGTGGTACCTACCCCACACATATTCGAATACCACTACCTGCTACCAGTGACAGAAACTTATCATATCATCTACATACTAAGTAGGAAAAAAATACGTATTTTGTAGCTAACTCAAAAACTATCCAAGCAAAGTTAATAAAATTTATATCGGACCAATTCGAGAGCACACCCTTTCAAACAAAAAAAGAATTTTCAAAATCGGTCCACAATTGACGGAGAAATCGGTGGACATAGATAAAAAAAAAACATACGCGACGAACATTTGGAAGTCGGTTAAAAAGAATTATCATCTCAATAATCCGTGCCACCAGCATGTGTATTCGCGGCACAAGGCATAATAGCCAAGTTATTCGGCTTCGACGATGGAGCAGCCCTACCTAGACAAAACTGATATAGATGTGGCCGATGAACTGAGAAGCCGTCGATTGCAATCGCGATAGATAAATGAGTTTGTGTGATGTTATGTAATGTTATTTTGCAATGATGTAAATAAATTTGGGTGTAGTTTTTGAAAATTACTTGGAAAATGGTCCTTCGATCGTTAAATTTAAAAAAATAGACTTTTCGTAAAATGTCTACGTAAGTAACACTCTCTTTTTTAATAGTTTTAGTTTAGACTCATCATTTCAAGACATAGGACTCCCCCAAGCACCGCCACTTCGACCGGTTCTGTGCTTTCCGCATCCAGTGGATTCCTGCGGCCTTCACAAGGTCATCGGTCCATCTTGTGGGGGGAGGCCTTCCGACGCTACGTCTTCCGGTACGCGGTCGCCACTCCCGAAACTTTCGGTCCCATCGGCCATCTGTTCTGCGAGCAATGTTTCCTGCCCACTGCCGCTAAAGTTAGACAATTCTTCGATCTATGTCGGTTATCTTAGTTCTCCTACGGATCTCTTCATTTCTGATTCGATCACGTAGGGAAACTCCAAGCATTGTCCTCTCCATTGCCCTTTGTGTGACTTTTAGCCTTTTAATAAGGCCCATTGTGAGCGACCACGTTTCAGTTATAAACTATGTTTTGACAATAAGGCAATATGTATCAGCGATTGCGTCGTGCTCATTGTCGAAAAGACATATTTTCCAATTAAAGTGTTTTATCTACTTAATAAAAAATAATAAAAAATATTCACTGATTAGAAATATGAAATTTTGCACAAGAAGTATACAACGAAAGTGAGCACCAAGGAAGGATTTTTGAAAATTCACCCCTTAAAGGGGTGAAATTTTGCGTGGAACTTCGTCATCGGGCACATATCTTGTTGATGAATAATATGGTCGAATTTTGAAAATGAAAGTTAATGTAATGTGTATATCAACATCATTTGTTACAATTACAGTGTGTATCGCATATTTTTATTAAGATGTAGTATGCGTTCCAAGCGATTAAGGTCGATCGTTGCACTCGTCGTGCTCATATTATCTCGAATCAACCGACGAGATTCGAGTGGATCTTGAGTAAATTTTTAGGCGTGTTGATTTTGAATTGGATTAAATCGATCGACGTTACTGACCCCTTTCGCTTACTTATAGTTACTAGTGCAGATGTTAAAACCAAATTAAGTAAAATAAATTGGAGTGAAATTAACTTTGGTGGTTAAAAATGGTAGGTTCCTTCACAGAGTTTTATAGATTTCTATAGTTGCCAGGACTAATCACCTCGCCCCTAATCGCCCCTGTAATTTTATTTTTATCTGTTACCAATTAACATTTTTGCTAGGTAATTTATAGAACGGCTGAAAATTCAAATGATTCGTGCTGCAATGAAAAACGCTTAACGGTTCACGGTTAAAATTACATTTAGAGAAAAACCCAATTGGAAGCTTTCACTTCCTGAAAATTCAGTTTAAAAAAGTACCTATTCTATTTTTACCAATCAGTCTACAGTTTTAAATCCCTGCCTAAGGGGCCGTAGGCACGTGCCATTCTAGGACAAGTCGCCAACCAAGCGCTAACACAAGGACTATATAAATTGGTAGAGGCTGAGTGCGCCGGCAGTCCGCGCACTAACCGTAGCATGTGCATAGACCTATAATTTAAAAAAATAACGTTGACAGTTCAAAACGTTTCGCGCGGGAAAATTGACGTGTTGTGACGTTCGAGATTTAAAAACAATAGACAGTGATTGTGTGATTGTTTTTTTTTTTTTCGGTGCGTGTTATTTTGTTAAACTTGTAAGTACTATTTTATATTTTATAAAATTATAAGTATAGGGTTTAGTTGGAAAATTAGAAAACGGCTAATTTAGAAAATTTATTTTAGATAAATTTTAATTTTTAAATGAAACACTAAGTAATAAATTGAATACATTATCTTGAATCCGCAATGCATATTTTTTTGTTGCTGATTCAATTACTTAATTATTAACAAGCAATGATTAACATATATTATTTCTTAAAATAAAAAGCTTTTTTATTTTTAATCAATATGAAATACCTACTTAGTGGCTATGAACTAGATGTTCAAAGAATTTTGAATTGTAAATAAACAACTTTTGAACCAGTACCAACAACTTTTGTTAAGTAGGTATTAGTGACAATTCCTTTGTTTCAATAGATACATTTAAATTATATTTTTATATATTAGAATATAAAACAGAATAAAATATAAAATACAAGAGTCATTGTTAAATCGGGTTATTAGGAATCAAATATCTGTATATTAGCTTAAAATAATTTAATTAAATATTGGATCAGTAATGTACATAAAGCATTTGTGGTAAATATTTTACAAGGCTTTGGTGAGTGGTTATACTTAAAATTACTGGATAGATACCGGAAATCTTTCAAAACTAGTTGATAAAAACTAGACGCAATCGATAAAGATACCTTGATTTTTTTATAAGTTGTTAACCATACTTTATCATCCATTTATTATTCTTCCGAGACGTTTGTAAAAGGAGTTTTTATTTCTATAAGGAGTTACTAATCTGCTCTTCATTTTCTATTTAAAATGCACCAAAATATTATTTTTGAAAAAAAAAAATTACACCTCATTTATTATTGACCTGGAGCAGGTACTTAGCTGTTATAGATTAGATAAGATTTGTAAATATGTGTGTCACATAATTAATTTATCTGTCGTTGGTTCATTTTTAATTCTTTTTATCTATTGTGGTATAGTAATTTTATTTTAGGTGCATTGTCTTTGCATATAATTATTTAACTAATGTAGGTACCTATACAAAATATTGTAAAACATTTTAAAAGAGTTACGGTGGAGTTGCCATTCTTCTCCATACGAAAACTACCTTTTGGAAGGGGTGACTAGAGTAATTTTTTTTATTTTGTAATATTTGACGTTCAAAAGTGCCATACAATTTGAAATAAATGTTTTGACTTTGACTACAAAAAATTATGTAAATACACGTAATATTAAACAATGACAATAAAGAGCAATCAAGAGCTTTATTAAAAATATTACTTATGCTTTTTTGTACTTCTTTTTTTTCTACGTGCCCTACATATGCTTGCTTGGGGATATCGGGCATCACCCGTTCAATATCATCTGGGCTAACCCTCTAGGTTCGGGTACCATAAACTTTTCATTGGAAAAATTTAATAGTTTTTTTATTTTAATAACTACCTACTTGAAAAACTAATTAGGTACGGTAAAAAAAAAAAAACAACCGACCTCCAAAAAAAACACTACAAAGTGAAAAATAACTTTAATTTCGGAAGTCGGTGTCTTGGGTTTTGTATTTTCGTTTTTTGCCACCGACTTCCGAAATTAAAGTTATTTTTCACTTTGTAGTGTTTTTTTTTGGAGGTCGGTTGTTTTTTTTTTTGTAAAAAGTTTTTATTTTTCACTTTTTAGTTGTGGTACCTACCCCACACATATTCGAATACCACTACCTGCTACCAGTGACAGAAACTTATCATATCATCTACATACTAAGTAGGAAAAAAATACGTATTTTGTAGCTAACTGAAAAAGTATCCAAGCAAAGTTAATAAAATTTATATGGGACCAATTCGAGAGCACACCCTTTCAAACAAAAAAAGAATTTTCAAAATCGGTCCACAATTGACGGAGAAATCGGTGGACATACATAAAAAAAAAAAAAAAAAAACAAACATACGCGACGAACATATAACCTCCTCCTTTTTGGAAGTCGGTTAAAAAATACGATTTTAGAGAAAGTAAAAATTGGATTATTCTTAGTTTACAATTTATCTATTGATCCTTCGGTCAGTTATTTTGGTCCTTAAATACAGATAGCCTCGTCCTATGATCCCGAAATTCCTAACACGTTCTTTGTATCTGCCACACAAATCAAATTGAGATGGCAGATATGACAGCAGTAAATGAGGATGTCAGTCAATCGAGGCGACTCACGCGATGACATAGCAGACACCGACGTTGCATTTTCTCAAAATAAATATTTATTAAATAAATGGAAATGGCTGTAAATAATTTTGCCATTCATGCTAATATTAAGTAACTCTGTCTGTCTGTTACCTTTTCGTGCCTAAACGGCTGAACGAATTTGGATGAAATTTGGCACATGGGTAGACCATGACCTGGATTAGACATACTTTTAATTTCGGTAGTATGTTCCCGTGTGATAATTCCCGCCCACCAAGTGAACGAAGCCGCAGGCAAGGAGCCTAAGCTTCTTGTAAAATAATTAAAAATTTAACGTATTTAAAAAAAGTTAAACGCGAGTCAATAAATAAAAATGTATAACCTCCACCTTTTAAAAGTCGGTTAGTTGACCCACTAAGTAAATAAAATCTATACAGTAATATCGACTGGTCATTAAATTTTTTATGAAACTTTTTCTATACTTTATTGAAATAATAAAGCTAAGACAATAGAAAATTAGTGGCCGACCGAAGCTTCGTTTTCTTTTTCGGCCATTTTCGGTCAAAAAATCATAATTCGGCCATATTTTCGTTTTCGGCCATAAATCGAAAATCAGATAGTTCGTGAATTGTCGCGCGTCATTCGGTTTAAGTTTTAGTTTGTATGGAAAAACTGTAGAAAATCAATATTATTCCTCGGATAAAGATTTATCAGAAGTTGGAAAAATTACCCTTAATCGAATATTCATGTAAATTAACGTCCATTATTTGCCGAATAGGTGTTAAGTCAACCTAACTTTGGTCATTGACTAACAAATCTCGTAAATTCGTAGCAGATTTCCGGATTTTTCAGGATCAGAGCAAAACAATAATTTATTGAGTAGCCCCATTGGGTCGTAGGTTTGAACCCAGACAGGCGCTTTACTTTGTGCAAATAATTTCATCACCACTGCTCTCAAAACGGTGAAGGAAACCGGCATGTCCTAGAACCAAAAATTCGAAGACATGTGACATCTACCTATCCGCACTAAGTCCGCGTGGTAGATTACAGCCCACTCCCTCTCACCGAGAGGAGGCCTGTGTCCCAGCAGTGGGAACATTATATACTGATTATGCTAATCATTTCGCTGTCCCCGGCGAATGAAATGGTAATCGTAAAAACCAAATTTTACAGGAAAAAATAAAAAAAACCGTTTTTTTTGTGAATATCTTATTAAAATTGTTCAAATATCGAAAGAAAAGTGGTTTTTTACATTCATTACAATACACCTTAAAATCTCGTAACTTCTGAAATAACCGTAGGAAATGAATGAAAAAAATTAACAAAGTGTAATCGGACCTCTAAATATCGAATATGCAATAACCTTAAAACTATCGTAGTAGCACATTACCATTTTATTCGCCGGGGATAGCGATTTATTGCTTACATTTAATTAATTTAATATTGTTATTAAATAATGAGATTAATATGACTGAGATGATTATGATCGTAATTAGGAAACAGTTGCATTAATATTGTTATTAATGCAACTATTTCCTTATTATAGTCTAAATCAAAACACGGAACTTTAAGATACAATATCAAGTTACTTTATATTTTATTTATTTATAAATTTTCAGTGCCAATGCACTGCGGGTTTTCCCAAATTTGCTGCAGGCCAGTCATTGAGTGATTGTGAGCTAATGAGTCAATTGCCAAGAATGGTAGCCGGTAGACTAAGCTAAGTATTAAACCGGTCCACAGTTCACATTCATCATCATCATCAGCCTATAATGTTCCCACTGCTGGGACACAGGCCTACTCTCTGTGAGAGGGAGTGGGCTGTAATCAACCACGCGGGCCCAGTGCGGGTTGGTAGATGTCACATGTCTTCGAATTTTCGGTTCTAGGACGTGCCGGTTTCCTCACGATGTTTTCCTTCACCGTTTTGAGAGCAGTGGTGATGAAATAATTTACACAAAGTAAAGCGCCTGTCGAGGTTCGAACCTACGACCTACAACTCGTAAATCGCAGCCGTTACAATTCACATTAGAAACATACATAGCACCACGCCCTGTTTCGAAGGGTTTGGCAGAGGTGAACCTGTAGGACACCCACATTTCGCCAGTTATGTTTAAGTCCCATATAATAGGGGGCGAGCCTATTGCCATCAAGCGGGCACAAATTCTGCTACTGAGTAAATCCTGATGGAAAAACCCAATAAAACTTTGCCCGACCTAAGAATCGCACCCAGGACATCATGCACAGCAGTATCGCTTGTGCCCAAGACTAACAAAGGCAGTCAATGAGTCAATTACTAAGAATATCGGTATATCGACCATGTAAGGAAATAGGTATTTAACCGGTCCATAGTCGTCACTTAAATAAATAGCAGTAAAAAGTGCTGACGTAAAATGACGACAAAGTAAATGAAATGACGTCGATAATTTATTCAGTGAATTATGGCTTTATTGATTGCATGGTTTTTACAACTTGACAAAACATCGATTTCCTTATTACATGTTAGTTTAATATTAAATATCTGGATGACTGAGCTTTGCTCGGTTTATTTTTTTTAATGGACGTTTTCTAAAAATAAAACTAAGCTAGATTGATTTATCGCCCCCGAAATACCTGCATACTAAATTTATTAAAATCGTTGGTGCCGTTTCCGAGATTCAGATTATATATATACATTTATATATACAAGAATTGCTCGTTTAAAGGTATTACATATGTTATACACATAAACCTTCCGGAATAAATTCTCTAAATGATGGTGAAAACCATATCAAAATCCGTCGCGTAGTTTAGAAGAACAACGCGATCACACAGACAGACACGAAATAAAGAGAAAAGATTTGATTTTTTGTATGTTTGTTTGTTTTTAACGCTTTTACGCTAAAACGGCTAAACAGGGCACACAAATAGTTTATAACCTGGGTTAACACATATAATACTTTTTATCTTGAGGATCGAGACTTATGCGGGTGAAACCGCGGGGCATTGCTAGTATATAATATATCGATACCAAAACTGGAATGCAGTTCTGACGTTGGCTCTTACGATGGATTGACCAAAATAAGAACAACCTGTTTCATGAGACTAGACAATAGATTTAATTATAAATATCAGCTGTCAGGAACCCGACATTTATTTAATTATAAATTATAATATATATAAATAGTACAAAGACGGAATTAATATCTTGGGCATTCTCTATCAGTCAACAAATCGTGGCCGAGTTGTGACAATGTTCTTTAAAGAACTCGAAATCAAAGTCAAATCATTTATTTCAAATAGGCCCATACAAGGCACTTTTGAAAATAGAACACAACAGTTTTCAAGTTTTAATATGGTTTAAAATGTATATATAACAGTAAACTTCTTGTAATAAATAACTAACAAACTTATAAAATTAAAATATAATAACCTAACGTAACTAAAACTGTTACCAAACTAAAATATGGCGTCGAAAATAGAATTGATTCTAGTCGCCCTTTTCAAACGGTTGTTTTGTATGGAGAAGAATGGGCAAGAAACTCCACAGTTACTGTTTTAAAATGATTTACAATATTTTGTATACATTTCAACTCTTTCCACTGACGCCATAAGTAAAAATTGGAATAATATTAATAGATAATAAATTACAGTTCGTCCATTGAGTACAAGTTTTTATCTAACAGAAATGCTTTGAGCTTAGCCTTAAAAGAGTCACGCATAGGTACAATCAAAATGGAACTTTAGTATATGATTTATTGGATCTTTTTCTTTCCATATAAATATAAGACAATTACGTAATTGAACATTTTCGCTCAATTCATTTTTTTATTCGAAAATCATGTCTTTTTAAAGATTATTTGAAACAAAAATAAGATTACTCGGCTTTTATGTCTAAAGTAATTATTGACAGTAAGGAAATATAGTTTATTATCCAAATATAAGATATTTTTTCTCTAGATCAATTATTACTTTAGTTATAAACGAAATAAGAATTGAGACTTACGACATTTAGTTCCGTGCTCGAACACGACCAAAGACCGCACGCGATATTCAACTTTATTACTGATGTGTTAGCGTTTAGCACATACTGGAGTGGTGGGGTGCATGGGGGCGGAGTTTGCGTAGAAATTGTCTTTGGAGTGCCTGGTCTTAATTTGCCGAAACGTGATATTTCCCGTAGCCCTCTTAACTGGCGAACGATGATGCAGTCAGCGATGGTGCACGATGGCCTACCTCTAACCTGTTCACTCTTGGCTCTTGGACCATGTTCCGAAATCACTTCAATATGTCTAGCCTTCTCAAGATTCTTAAGGCCAGCTTCCAATGTCTAACCAAATGCAGCTGAATACCAGTATTTGACATGAAGCGACTGCCTATCTGACGTCCACAACCCAGTTACTGGGTAACACGATACCCCTTGGTAAGACTGGTTGTCATACTTTTGGGCTTCTGATTACTTGACTGTCAAAGATCTATGAATGACAGCCGGGACCAACGGCTTAACGTGCTTTCCGAGGCACGGAGGGGTCGATCCTCGATCTCGTATAAAATGTCCCGAAATCATTTATGGCCCAAAAAACGGCTATAGGTACACGTGTTGAACTGCTCAGTGATCCTAAAATGCATGCTGACGTTAGTACAGCGTATGTGCATCTAAATTAATTTATAGGGTCGCATACAATTGATTAATAGCAGGGGAGCGTCCCCGGATAAGCTGGTACTTGTACAGACAGCGGATTTTAGCACTTAGCTACATTGCGGCGTAAAAGCGAATTTATGTAGGACGGACTTTATATTTCTACCCGAAAAGTCAGACATCGTAATCGTTTTTTTTTTTTTCGGTTTTCGTTTATCCGGAGTTACACGAAATCTGTACGATTTTTAGTTACATGACTCTGAAATTTTAAAGGGTCATTTGAGAGGATGCCTTCTGAAAGTTGGCAACGTCGCAAATACGATGTGTGTGGTGTGTGTAGGGTTGCCTACCGTACTATAATATATAGTATTGTACTATATTTCGAGTCCGCGTACTATATACTGTTGAAGAAATATATAGTACGCAAAAATACTATATATTCAACACTGAAATCTAACGAACAAATCCTTCATTAAAAAAAAATTGAACGCTACTCTACTACTCTGAAATAACAATATTAAATCAAATCTTTGCAAAAGTAAAGGAATGAGTTTACTGACAGAACTATAGGCCAAAAATGGCAGCATATTTGAAAAATACTGAAAATAAGTTACCTATTATGTTTATCCCGCCAATTCGGCATTCACAGAAAGGATATTTTCGGTCATGAATACGAAATGGCCAGAAGAAAGAAACAGAAGCGTATCCCATTATAAAAGATTAGCTTTTGATTTACATTAATTTAAACATTTAATGTACCTAATTAAGCATTATGACACTTGAATTTTAGATAGATTTTTTAATGAAAGAAGTGCAAAAAAAAAAGTAACAAAAATATCTTTGTCTATTTTTAGCTTTTTCCATAAAATACTATATTTTTTTGAAGTGTACTATATTTTTTTATAGCTTATTTTGAAAAATACTATATTTCGCCGAAGAAATGTTGGCAACCCTAGGTGTGTGTATGTTTTGATAATTTTTTAAATAAGTATGTTTCTGGAACGAACAACATTAGTAAGTTCACGGATTATTATTAGCGATATTTTTTCGACAAGAATCATAAACCGGAATTGTACGCTCTTATGGCATAAGTCCATGAACCCTGTAGAAGGAGAAAGGAACAATTTAATCGATGAAGATAAGAAACAAACTGCTTTTTTTTGGAAAACAAACTGTCCCGTCTGCTAATCCTAATGCAAAAAGTATTAGAAATTGCAATCAGTCCAATATGTCTTGATAAGGTTTAATAGGCTCGATAATGTTATTGATAAGGCTCATATTCTGTGAAGAAACATTGCATAATTACACCATCGATCGATGATATTGATAACTAGCTTCTACCCGCCATTTCGTCGCGTGGAGTCAACTATATCTATAAAACAAATCCTATGGCACTCTGCAATAAGAGTGAAGCTCTCTGTAGTCAAAGAATGTTTGAAATCGGATCAACCGTTCCAGAGATTACCTCTTACAAACAAACAATTTTACTTTTATATAACGATCACTAAGTTCTACAAAGCCAGTTTCAGTGATTGATAATCTTTACATCATCTGCCTAGCCTTTTCCCAACTTTGTTGGGGTCGGCTTCCAGTCTAACCGGATGCAGCTGAATACCAATATTTTACATGGAGCGACTGCCTATCTGACCTCCACAATCTAGTTACTGGGTAACACGATACCCCTTTAATAGTTGTCAGACTTTCAGGCTTCTGACGACTCGTAACGACTGTCAAAGATCCATGAATGACAGCCGGGACCAACGGCTTAACGTGCTTTTCGAGGCACGGAGGAGTCTCGGTATGTAGAAATGGTCAGCAAACTACGGACCAACCCCGGCAAGTGTAGCTTAACCTGATGGATCGACCCGTGCGGCTGGTAGTACTTGGACACGAGCTCCTCAGTTAGAGCAAAGCATCTATAGGTAAGTCTATGCAGTTGGTAGAACATTATAGCTGTCCCGTGAACTCTCGTGTCAATGACGAGACACAAGAGCAGATACACAATTCAATAGACGTAGACTGTAGTCCACCAAATCAAGGGTAGGCTGCTCTACGAAAACCAATCGTACATTATTTACCAACTTAAGAGCCCATACTACTTCAGCTCAAATTCACATTTTATATCGCTCGCAACATACTGCTCGCGGTTTGAGTGAGAACGAGGCGAAGTAGGGTACTGGCGGCTCCAAGGCGCCAATATTTTAGGACCTAAACTATTACTAACCTTAACTTTAGATCTGTTGACCATTTCCTATTTTGTTAAGTACCTGGTACTTATAGAAAGACCTACACTGTCCTCCCATACCTAGTAACACTTTTATTTGAAAGTATTGTAAATACCAATTATTTTTAAAAGAGTAACCGTGGATTTTCTTGCCGGCTCTTCTTCATAGGAAACGACCAATTTTAACCGTGTACCTAGCTTCTGACGCTTCATAAGTGCCCATGTAGGTTTAAGTGAAAACAAAATATTTTGAATTTAGGTTATTGTTTTTTAGGGCGAAAAAAATGGTAATTAAAAAAAAACGCAGTGTCTGCTTTATAGTTAGTTCAGTTATTAAATATTATTCAAAGTTTCATGATCTAATTTGAAGTATTTTTTTAATATCAGCGGTTTATTTTTCGGTTTGGTTTTTTTCTATAAACAACATAAACATAGTACCTACCTCAACTTTAACGTTTCAAAATTAATGCTGCAGTATTTTCGGAGGATCATTCTAAGCAAGTTGAGGTAGTACAGGCCCTTAAGTTGTTACTCACAAAACTGATAAATCAATGACAAAATAAATACGATCCCTTAAGGACAAGTCGTGACACCCGTCTGCCGAGACATTGTCTGCGAACTCTCACAAAGCATCGCCTTGAAGTTCGTACACAAACAGCTCGGAAGTGAGTGGTAAAGCAAGGTTTTCGACAATTACTAACTCATTTGGGTCAGCACTTACCGTTTTAACTTGACCTTTCACTCCAAACATACATTTAACGTAGACAGATCAATTTAAATTGGTTGATAACAAGTAAAAAAGAAACATATTTTTTGTATCGTGTAGATTTAACAAGATAATAATCGTGTTAATCACGGTTCTTTTTGTTTTGTTGTTTTTTTTAAAGAAAACAAAAAGATTAATTTAATTATTCTTGTTGTGTGATGTACCTAACTGATTTAAGAAGGCCGTATTCTTAATAGGATGCTTATAAATTAAATAAAAAAGTAATTAATAATACGTTGTGCGTTTCGAGAAATATCGCGAAAAAAATCAGCTGTTCTCTACATTTATGTTCGCATAACTCGTCAAAATGTAGGGAACAGCTGATTTTTTTTTTCGCGATTTTAGGTTTGGTCCCATAGTTAATGTTGTTCATAATGATGAGTAAAGTCACGTGTCAAAGTTAGCTCACTGGATAAAAACTTACCCTGCATACAGCGTAAGAAATTATTTCAATTACAACGATGTTGGGGGGTGGCAATTTTTTAAATTATTTGAGTAGGGTATAAACTTAAGGTTGAACTAATCACTCATTGGTGAGCTTGGTCAAAAAGCACGCCATCTCACCTGGCATCGTGTCCGACAGAGATAGTATCAGCGATGAGCAGTTAGACGCTGGTCTACATGCACAAACTCTAGTTCGCACGCACACAAACACCGTTCAGAACGATTTTAGTAAAACGAGCGCGTAAAAAATTACGAAAAGTCCTTTGGAAGGTGGAGTTTTATGAAAAAACTACTGCATAAATCAATTACAAATAAAGTTTAAAATAATCTTCGACAATTGAGCTTTGTCGAAACGAGCTTTGTTTAGGAGATTGTATACTTCTTTTATTACTTATTTACTCCCAAAGTTGCGTTAAAATTAGCAGGAAAAACGAATCTTTGTTGGCTCATAACTTTTTAATTACTTTTTTTTACTATTCTGCTCCTGTACAGACAAAATTAATAAAAAGAAAAAACGATTTCATGTTTTACTTTGGATGTACAATGGTGCCGATTCCCTTGTTCACAAACTAAACTAAATTTAAGTTCAGTGCATCTTTTTCTTTCTATTTCATTAAGAAAAGGACAGAAGATAAATTTTAGTTTAGTCCTGTCAAATTAATCAGCGCTTGACGTAAATTGACGTAATTTTAGTCGGCAAGTTTTTAATCACGTCTAAACTTGTATGGAGAATGACAGGCGCTGATTAATTTGACAGGTTAGTCCTGTCAAATTAATCAGCGCAAATTAAGAAAAGGACAGAAGATAAATTTTAGTTTAGTACTAAAATTTATCTTCTGTCCTTTTCTTAATGAAATAGAAAGAAAAAGATGCACTGAACTTAAATTTAGTTTAGTTTGTGAACAAGGGAATCGGCACCATTGTGTAATAGTGGAGTAAAACCTCCTCGAAATTTGTATGGAAAAAGTATCGGCTAGTTGCGCCTTAAGCAACCGCATTACCACCCGGCTGCCTCGTCAAAAAAAAAAGCCCCCCATATCTTCACTCCCGTCCATTTGGGGTCCATTCGGACGATACGGGGGGATCGGTATCACTTCAAGACCCAGATTACCACTCGGTTGCCTCTCCGATTAAATTTTACGTGCCATTGTTTTAACTATAATTATGACTTCTGACCTTTCCATCCAAGTTCAAGATCGTAATATGTCAACATGGCGACATAATGTCTGAGAAACTACATAATTCAACCGGCGCCTACTGCCTTTTGTTTTTATGAGAAAATGTCAGCTATCGTAGAATTGTTTATTTTTCTCACACTTGCGCAGAATTTCGTAAGAGTTTTAACGCGTATGTGTGGAAAATTGAGTAACATTTTCGTTTACTGTTAGTAATAAATAGTTTTGTTCATATTTATACAATATGTAAAAATAAAAACCAGTCCGTTCCGGAAGGCGCACTAGGTACTGCAATAACATTACCAAAAAGTATTTTTATTTTATTTATTATAATTGAAAATAAAAAAAAGTTATTGTTATTTAAAATTTACAATTTTGAAAGACATAACATAACATCACATCTGTAACTCCCGAAGGGTTGGTTAGAGGTATATCTGTCACCGTAAAATTATAAACTTCGTTAGTTTATAATCTATCGGTATTATTTCCGTTAGATTACAAACTGTCGAAAAATTGTGAACTGCAACAAATCATTTACGATTTAACGCATTATTTTTCGATAGTTTATATTATATCCATGAGAAACGAGCGCAGTAAGCGCTGCCGCTGCCGCGGCAGCGCTTACTGCGCTCGCTCGACTCACGCGGTTGGTCACAGTTCTAACCTAACCTAACCCTAATTTCACCCAGTTCACAATTTTTCGACAGATTATGATCTAATGGAAATAATACCGATAGATTATAAACTAACGGTGCTCACAATCTTACGGTGACATATCCACATTTCGCCAATTATGTTTAAGTCCCATATAATAGGGGGCGAGCGATAATTTTATGCAGTATAATTAGTGTACTTTTTTCTTAACTTTACTTACTAACTGCATAAAATTCAAAATGTGTCAATTGCCTAATACTTTTTTTAGCGCCTCAATAAAATAATATTATTTACCTAAAAGAGTCGATTCGCCCGTTTCGGACTGAGTAAATCAACGCAAGGATAATTCCTTAATTTATTTGATGTTTTTATATATATAAATTATTATAATCGCACGGACATTCCAGTATCTCGTAAAAAAATTAAAGAGTTGCATCACGATTTTTTTCTAGATCTTAAATAAGCAATTATTATGTATGTATGTATTTTTGGCACATAACAAAGCAGAAATAAAGATCTCTAATAGCTGCCCGTCATTACAATGGCCGCTAAAATATTATGTCAATTCTTTGTGTAATCGTACTTGGGCAGAATAACAACAATCTTATTAATAAAACTCTCAGGCCCGGTCTAAATCATTGACGTTAGCTACCAACCTCACAAGGGCACTCTATGTCAACAAATGGAAGGTAAAGGTTCATCTGTTTGTTTGCTTCGATTTTTTTCATTGTGTTGGTAAACCTGGTTAGTTCCTTATTTGAATTGCGTGTGATTTCAATCCTTATAAGGTCATTATGGATTGTTGTACTTTTTCTGAATTAAATCCGGGTTTTGTCGTTATCCCTAGCTTCAGGTGGAATTACAGCTTTATTTTGGCCATATTTTACGTATTATTGGCCAATTAGATTCATGGCATATTATGGCAGAATGTATTTAATCAGCTTTCCCAATTATTTTTTCGTATAATAATATATTTTTTTGCCATAAAATAAAGATTTGGATTGTCAATGCTATTGAGCATGTAGGAAAATATAATGAAATCATTATACGCTTTGTTTATATATGTACAAATGTTTTCTGATGTAATAATATTATAATTGATCAGTAAAGGAGTTTTTAGATGACAAAAAAAATATTCTCTCTCTCATACACCAAACATGATAAAATATAAATATAATAAAATAAGGAATATAGGAAATCAAAAATAAATATGAATACATAAATAATAAAATAATTTATTAATAATGAAAATACTTCTAAGAATTAAAATAATAATTACCAACATTATTCTTACGCAATACATAAAATTAAAATAACTAATATACTATACCTATATACTCAAATCTAATAATATACAATATATACATAATTTATACACCCAATTAAACACATCTAATTATTTATAATAATATTGAATTGCTACTTAGCCCTCTTCCTCTCTCCTAATTTTGCTGTGCCCGACAGGGTCCATATTGATCTTTTACTTGTTATACCATCTATGTAATACATATGGAATGCAATAAAGAATTGAGTATAAATAAAAAAAACACATAAACCTACAAGGGCACTTATGAAACGTCAGAAGCTAGGTGCACGGTTCCAATTGGTCGCTTCCTATGGAGAAACTCCACGGTTACTCTTTTAAAAATAATTGGCTTTTACAATACTTTCAAATACTAGTGTTACTAGGTATGGGAGCACAGTGTAGGTCTTTCAATAAGTACCAGGTACTTAACAAAATAGAAAATGATCAACAGGTTTACAATCCACTAAGCCTACAGCGTTCTCACATTCACAAAATAGAAAAGAATCTATACAAATAATAAATAAATTAATAAAAATACATTTAAATTAAACGCACATGATTGATATTACAACTGTAATAAATCTGAATAATTATCATGTCCACAAAAGCCATTAATAAAGATTTGAAATTAAATCGTAGGTATATAATGTCAAATAATAGGATGAATATGTCAATGACGAATGAAAAAAATAAATATGGTTTTATTTTATTGGTAATACAAAAAGGAAATAACGTTCCTTGAATGCGGAAGATGTTGCAACCTTTACATTATTATTATTTATTACTAACTTCCGCCAGCGGCTCCACCCGCGTGATATCTTTATAAATTATAGCCTATGTTACTCATTGATAATACATATATCATTCTACTGGTGAAAGAATTTTTAAAATCGGTCCAGTAGTTTTTGAGTTTATTCATTATACAAAACAACAAACACAAAAAATCAAATCTTTTATTTTTATAATATTAGCTTATATAACCACTGTATAATAACTTTATTTGATTGATTGACTGCCACGTTGGTCTAGTGGTCGCAAGCCTTACTGCTGAACATGAGGTTCTAGGTTCGATTCCCGGGTCGGGCAAAATTATATTCGGTTTTCCATCTGGAATTTCTCAGTAGCAGCCCGGAGGCTGGATTTGTGTCCGGTTGATGGCAATTCAAATTCAAAAATAATTTATACATTTATATTGTTGTAGGTACATTTTAAATAAAATTGAAATTTCAATTACAATAAATAAAAATAATTTATAAAATAAAATAAGCAAAATTAAAATTATAAAATTAAATTAAAATCATAAAATTAAATTAAAATAGCAAAATAAAATTAAAATGATTATTAATACGCCTGCCTCTGAGTCATTTGTTTGTTTGTCATTACGGGTGGGGTCGCCCCCTGTTACATGGGACTTAAACATAACTGGTGAAATGTGGGTGTACTATGGGTACACCTCTGCCTAACCCTTCGGGGATTACAGGCGTGATGTTATGTTATGTTTTAACAGCTGTATTAATAACTTTATTTTGCCAATATATTGATTGTTTAATTTCAGTGCAGCCTCGGTATTAACCTCGGCTCGTTTCTTGTTAATCATTTCACTTTGGGTTATAAAGTATTTTAAAAGGAGGTCTTTAGTGTAAAGGAAAAATACCGGCCAAGTGTGGGTCGGACCACGCACAGTGAAGGGATCCGTAGTTGGGATTAATATTTACGCATGTCAAAGTCAAAGTCAAATCATTTATTTCAAATAGGCCCATGTATGGGTATATATGGCCCACTTATGAACGTCAAAAATTACAAAATAATAAAATTGATTCTAATGGCTCCTCCCAAAAGGTAGTTTTCGTATGGAGAAGAATGGGCAAGAAACTCCACCGTTACTCTTTTAAAATGTTTTACAATTGTTTGTATATGTACGTACATTAGTTAAATAATTATTATATGTGAAGACGATGCACATAGAATAAAATTACTATACTACAATAGGTAAAAAGAATTGAAAATGAAGCAACGACAGATAATTTAATATGTGAATTGTTTTTTTTTTAAATCGGTTGTTTTTTTTTTTGTTAAAAGTTTTTATTTTTTTAAATAAAAGCTAATATGAAGTAAGAAGTACCTAACTCTACCTAGAAACTATACCTTAATTACTTCAAGGGCGGCAGATCTGGACAGAGATTTGTTAGAAATGAGTTACTAAAGATCGATCACTTTCGACTCCACCTGTTTTTCATAGTGCTCATACGCCATGCCGCCATACATACTGAAAGTGAACCCTCCGGGAGGGTTCCCGGCTTTACTTTTGCGCTGAAGTTAACCATCGCGGACGGCCAACGGCATAAGGTTTAAAACCGTGTTATAAAACACTAAAATGAAGTAAAATAGTGTTTTCAGGGGGTCTTGTCGCTGGGCACGCCACAATCGCGGCGATAAGACCCGTCTTTGAGGAGTGGCTGGAGAGACGCCACGGCGTTCTCACCTTCCGCCTGACGAAGGTCCTCACCGGACACGGCTGCTTCGGGAGGTTCCTGTTCAGGATAAGGCGGGAGGAAACACCCGGGTGTCACCATTGTGTGGATCGGCCTGAGGACACGGTGGAGCATACGGTGGAGGTCTGCCCGGCTTGGGCGGAGCAACGCCGTGTTCTCGTAGAGGCGATCGGCGGCGGTGATCTCTCGCGTCCGGCCCTGGTTCAGGCCATGGTACGGAGCGAGAGGAAATGGCAGGCCGTCACCTCCTTCTGCGAAGCGGTAATGCTCGCGAAGGAGGAGGCGGAACGCGTGAGGGAGAGGCAAATTTCGCGCCCTCACGCCCCTAACCGCCGCAGGAGGAGACGCCCGGGGCGGGAATCGCGAGCCGATTTCCGGCCACCGTAGGCGCGGGCTTGCGGACGGTGAGCAATGGGTAGCTCGCCGTCCGATAAGGACCAAGCCCGGGTCGACGGCGCGTTGTGTTCCACGCGCGCCTCAAAGAGATGTCAGCAGAATTGACGGGGTCCGCTAGGGCCAATGCCTGCCGGGGGTTCGAAGAAAACCGATCGGGAAATCGTGGCCCCCGGCAACAGGGCAACCGAAGGAACACGGGTGGGTTTTAGTCAGTAAGAGTCTGACACGTCCTCCCGCTCCGCCCAGAGCGGGAGAAGTTATTTGATAATTTCCCACCCAAAAAAAAAAAAAAAAGGGGGTCTTGTCGCTATAAGTAGTTTCCAACCTTTTAAAATTTTAATAAATATTTAAAACCATGAACAAAAAATAAAAATGCTTGGATTTAAAAACCAACGCATACACTTAAAGATCATGTTAAAAAATACATCAGAATTTATTTTCACGGTTTATAATGCCGAATTCGCAAAGAAAAACCTACATTTAAAATGAGCCCTCCGCGAGGGCTCCCAGCACTGAACGTGTTAAAGACCTACATTCAACGTACAAAACTATGCAATTCCGACCCTCTTGTCCTAGCAGGCGTGTAATATTTTTCCATACAATAAAATAATTGCAGCAGTAATTGAAAAGAATCTTGACCCTGTTATCACTAAATCGATTAGCTCTTCACGTGTGTGAGTGCGCAGGCCGAATCGAATCGATTGCTGAGACGAATGCCGAATTAGTCGATTACCTACTCATTGTTTGGTAAAGGAGACGGAAACGATTACATACACTCTTGGGCCTGAATGTAACGAGATGTAAATGGTGTAATTTATAGATTCAAACACACATTAGTGTATTGCAGTGACTAGTTGCTATCCCACAATTCACATAGCGATCCATAGTTTCAAATTCAAATTCAAAATCATTTATTTGCTAATAAGGGTAATTACATAAAGTTGTTAAAAAAAAATAGAGCATAGTTTAACCATATTACGCCTTGAGGCATGCAAATCTGAAGCTTTAACTGTATCACAACATTATAATACAATTACTTGCAACAATAATTTATAATTAATATTTACAATTAATAACACAATTTTGGGTAATGTCACAGTGTCCAATTATAATGAAAGATTAGCAAATAATAATGTCACTACAATAATTAAAAATTAAATGTCATGAATGTATTAAATGAGAATGTCAAGATATATTTGTAAATAAATGTTAAATTAAATAATAGATAAATAATTAGTGCATTAACCACATGTCACATCAATCACAATATTTTTGTGAACAATATGTCCTTACATCCTCTATTAAATAATCCTGAATACTATAATAACATTTGAATAGCAAGAATCTTTTCAATTTCTTTTTAAATTCATTGATGGATGAAGTTTCTAGTATAGACTTTGGTAAGTGATTGTATATACGCGGTGCCATACTGAAAATGCTTTTAGTATACAATGCAGTCTTGTTAGATTTGCAACAAATTTTATCACTATGCCGCTTACTTCTGTACTTATCAAAAAGATGTTTGTTAGTTCTTGCGAAGCTAGCAATCTCATAAATGTAGACACACGGTAATGTCAATATATTATATTTGATAAAATATGGTCTGCAGCTATCAGTCTGGTTGATATTAAACATACCCCTAATACACCGCTTTTGCGCCTTGAATGCAATTCAACAATATCAAAAAAATATGACTAATTTTTAGATCATATCTCAACTTATTACGTTTGGGCCCAACATTTTCCATCTCCTTTGTTGTTTACTTCTTCAGTGTGTTATCGTTTGTGACGTAATTTTTATCGAGGTAATAAAATAGTAAAATTATACAGCTTACCAAATTATACACTCACTTACCTAATTTGAGATAGGCCTTACCTACATCTTACTTATACAGGGTGTTTGGCAGAACGTTGAACATACGAAAATGGTGGATAGGTGGGGTCATCTGCTACTTACTCAGCCCCAATTTATGCCGTCCATACGAAAAGTGCAATAACTCGAGTTTTGCGCCGAATTGAGATAAGTACATATTCGGAATTTGCAGAACGAGATCTCTATATTCTTTTTAGACACTTTTTACATATCTATGACGAATTTGCCTTGTATACCATGTATAGTGTTGGAGATACCTACAAACAAAACAAAAATAAAATCTTTACCCGTGTTTTTCTCGAAATCAGGTTTAACCAGCAGCCTAATTGCGTAACATATTTTATTTTTGATTGCAATTCTGAATCGAAAGCAAGTCCAATCTTAATCGCATGCCATAATTGGAATTGCGATGTACATTTTTTACCATACGACTGAAATTGTATAGGGATGTTCAATACAATTGTCTATAATTGTTAAATTGATATGTTTAGTTACAGCATCTATGAATGGTTAATATTCAAATTATTGTGCTATAATGTAATTTTGTTTTAATTACAACTGATGATCTACTAGTGCTTATAAATAAAAATGTACAATGATTGCCGAAAAATGAAAAACCAATTTTTAAAATACTTTCTACCACAATTGAACTACGTAATAAAACGTTTTTCTTTTCACGTCTTTGCTATCTGTGGCCTATGACAAAATCGTAGAAAAGCAGTGTTGTCAACTTAGAGGGATTTCCACTAAACCTGGGAGTTTTTATCCCAAAAACAACTTTGTAGTTGAAAAACATCTCCCCTATATTGATATATGTCACGGTCAATTCTCCAACTGCAAATGTAAGTTTGTAATGGTTTTTTCTTTTTGTATGTGATAAAACTGAAAATTTACAATTTTCTGTCATTTTCCTTTACTTGTGCAATGAGACGGGCTTTGTGCCAAATTTTATGAGTCTAGGTCAACGGGAAGTACCCTGTAGTTTTTGATTTATTTGCGAGTACCAAAATATGTCGCTTAAATAGCCGTAATTTTTTATTGTGTTGACTTAGAAGCTTGATTTTTTAGAGCTCTAAGGGACCACAGACGTATTTGATATTAATTTCAACTTGATACCTCCGTACGTTCCTGAGAAAAAGGGTCTTGACAGACTGATAACGAAGTGATCCTGTAAGGGTTCCGTTTTTCCTTTTGAGGTACGGAACCCTAAAAATACTATGATTACATAAGTTATGTTTTATTTTCATACTCAAATCTTCAAATGGACTCCCAAAACAGCGGCCGAATGTCGGTAACAGAAAACCGATTTCAGGAGAGGCTACGGCTCGCAGTTTCGATCGTCTCTAGTAATATTATTCGGTTGTAAGTGCATCGATCAAAACTATTCAAATATAAACAAAAACTTGCTTAGGCAAAACCACACTTCCGTGGTTTTGTGAAATCGGTTTGTCTAGTTCGTATTATCGATACGATTCCGTTTCTGATTGAAATCGGATTTTTGATTCGTTTCGATGTATCTAGACGCAAGTCTATAGTGGACTTAGGGGAAAAAAATTGCAACACTGAGAGTAAAAGTTGAATGATCTGCCCTCATTGCGTTATGCGTTGACGATTTAATGCAAACTACTGCCTGTCTAAAGTATACCTTTGCTGCTCTAACTTTATCAGAGTGTAGGGAAAAGAAAAGGAAAGGCATATGACATCACATGTTAAACCTTTGACAATAATTTGGGCTGGAATGAATATTCTTTGAAGTCTGTGGAGAATACGATATCAATCATGGCGACGTATCTGTTTACATTTTATTTTTGTTGATTTCGGTAAAGTTTTTGTTTTAAATTAATAGTTGTTTTATATTTTTCAACATACAAAATTATATTTACTATTCACGTACAGAAACATGGGCCTGTAATAAGCAGTTTTGGAACATTATTCTTGTGGCTTGTGGAAGTCGGAAGAACTTAGAAAATTCTCTCGTTCGAGACACCGCCTTCGTTTTGTACTAGCTTCACCAAGATCACAGACTACAATTAAGTACATGGACTAAGACTTAGGCTGTTTTGCTCCATAGCGAAAAGTATCTAAGTCGATATTATCACTACAAGTAAGTAAACCAATATAAATAGGAATAACGTGTGTGAGAGTACCTTCGTATCTCATTAGATTATTGTAGCTGTAGGTACATTATTGGTGAGTCTACGTATACGGACAATCATTCTTTTGTTGCGTAGACACAGGCATCTTACGCGAGGTTAACTATTTATTGTGGTTAAAATAATAGTTAAGTACTATGTCTCACATTCTAACTAAAATTGTTAATTGATATTTTTGTACATAAGTAGATGCTGAAATAAACTATAATATCCACTACCTAACCAAATAACAGATAACTACAAAACATATTCATAATATTTTCACAGACGTGCTGAAAACACAAGAATGGAACACTACCAAATATCAATATTGTTGACTTCCTAACAAAGAAGTTGGTGGCAAGGTGGCAAACATGGATTGGATTAAGAATCTTATGTATTAATCATTGAAGGTAAGCTTTTTGACACATCATTAAGAATTAAGCATAGCAACTCAATTATGAATATATTTCCTTGGCTGAACTTTTGACAGACACATCATAATATATATTTTATGTTTATCCAATTACCATTATAATTTAGTATTATAAAATATCTGGAGACTGAAAAATCAGCCCTAAATAAAGAAGAAATTATACAACCAGCATGACGATGATGATGATAGATGGCTTTCATCTAGCCATGGGCCTAGTTGATATGCCTACTTTGCCACATGAGTACTTTATTTGAGCAGAAAGTAATATGACTTTGTTTTAAAATGTAGAGTTCCTGGGGAATTTCACCTACGAAGACATGAAGGCAGCATGAATGATACTGCCCCTGCTGTGCTGCACTGCTGCTCTGCTACTTCAGATTTCAAGCTTCTTAAGTACAAAAGTAGAAACTGAAGATCCTTCATGAAATATTTTTTTTAGAAAACTTGATTATAGTCTTGTACGACAGTGATATAAACTATTGCAGGGTTGTAACGGATGTCATATAACGGATGAGGATGCGGATGAGGATATCGAGATAATCGGGTTTGAGGATGCGGATGAGGATACGGATATTGGAAAATTCCTTATTGAGGATGCGGATGAGGGTGCGGATGCAGATGTCGTACAAAAAATAACCCTTGTTTTTTATAGTTTGGTAGGTAAATAAAAAATAATATTAAAGTTCTTAATATTCACCGAGAGGAGGCCTGTGTCCCAGCAGTGGGAACATTATAGGCTGATTATGATATATGATGATGAAATTTGGTAACTGAAATTTCAAATTGTGGAGTCAAATGCCCAACTTTAATATTCAAAATTATGTAAAGGTAAATTATATTTGGTAAAAAGTAACTGGCAGGCCGTTTCGCCTTCTAAGCGGTTTTTAAGTTCATCATAAATAAGAGCCTGCTCCACAAAATAATTGTTCGCGCGGGATACTTGCCAGTGGCGGTGATAAAAAAATCGAATGATTTTATACCTAGTAAGCCGACGTAAAAACACAGAAGTAATATAATCTCGGCGGGATTTTATCGCGCACTGGATTTTCAACTCTCGGTTTTAAGCCGAACGTTGAGAATCCAATGCGCTGGGACGCACTCTCGTCCCAGCGCGTAGAAAAAATACACTGTTGGATTTGTAACTCTCGGCGCTAAGCAGAGCGTTGAAAATCCAGTGCACGAAAAAAACTAACTCAGATTGTGACATGTGCCACCAGTGCCACGTGCGGCCGATCATCTGTCATAGGACAAGGACATTGCGAATTCAGCCAATAGTAACGCGTAACTCACTTATCGGCCCGCCCACATAGCTCGGCGCGAGTTTTTAAAAATCCACTATTTGTGCGAACAAGGTACGGTCACATCCTCATAGAAATTATGAGGATGCGGATGAGGATGCGGAGCTTTTAAAATCAAAAGTTGAGGATGCGGATGTTTTGCGGATATCAAAATTTATGCGGATGCTCCGCAGTTGCGGATGCGGATACGGATATCCGTTACAACCCTGAACTATTGTGTTAATTGATAACAGTGTAAACTTTAATAAAGTGTTTTAATTATGAACTATAGAGGGACAAATAAAAATAACTTTAAATGAAATAATTAAGAATGGCACACTATTTGTTTTATACAAACACAGACAATTTTATAATTATAATGATACTATTTAAAGGTGTTTACCTAAATTAACTGTCATTCATTAGATTTAAAGGAAATAGAGAGAAATAAATTATGGTAAACAAATAAAACTGTTTTATTAAATTGTTACAACCTTAACTCAACACTGGACAAGAGAATCGTCACCATTACCATCTATTCACATTAATATGAAATATTTGGACATAGAGCAAAAAGGAATTGGAACAAACATACTGTAAGGATTAGTGGAATTTGGAATCTAATGTCTTCCTGTGGAAATCATCATGGATTATGTATGTACTGCTTGTTGTAAGTGTATGAGAGACAGTTAAAAAAATCTTGAATAATGTAGTTGAGCCTGACACCTGAAAAAAAAAGAATAGTAAATCTTCAATATATTCCACCATCCATTACATCCATCCACAGTCACTTTATAGAATAGCAATATTCTGCTATAAACAACAATTGGGTCAATTATAAGCAACAATTGACTTAAATATTCTTACCTACTAATAATATTAATAGGCTAAGTACTAACAGCCGCACGGGGCAATCCATCAGGTTAAGCTACGCTTGCCAGGGTTGGTCCGTGGATGGGTGACCATTTCTACATACCGAGACTCCTTCATGCCTCGAAAAGCATATTAAACCGTTGGTCCCGGATGTCATTTGTGGATCTTTGACAGTCGTTATGGGTCATCAGAAGCCCGAAAGTGACAATTAGTCTTACCAAGGGGTATCGTATTACCTAGTTATTGGGTTGTGGAGGTTAGATAGGCAGTCACTCCATGTAAAATACTTGTATTCAGCTGCATCCGGTTAGACTGGAAGCCGACCCCAACATAGTTGGGAAAAGGCTGGGCAGATCGATTTTTTTAATAATATTAACAATAAGTGAAAAACATTTAAGATAGGTACTTAGATATATTTTCAGTTGCCTACCTACTTTCTTTACTTTGTTGTTATAATTGCTAAGTAAAAATTCATACAAGTAGTAGGTTAGGCAACTGAAAATATATGTATGGTATTTAAATGTATGGTAAGTTTACGTTTGATGGTGCATTTCGTATTCACCAATAAACAATATGGGGTTTATTTATAAACGTTGCATAAAGTTATGTAATGATGAGCAACTGTTTAATCATACATTTTTGAGGTTTTAACGTCACTTAACTATAAGCAATGTTTATAAATACATCCCTATGTGTGTAACATTGTTGCTGTACTTAACACACATTCAATGTTCAACACTTAGAAAGAAAATAATAAGTAAGTACATACCTTAAACAGACAATGATGTGGCAATAGTGGTATGTTCATCAATGTCCTTACATAATCCATTAATATAAAATGATTCAAACTGCTTTTTTTTGTTCTTCCTCAATTATAAGTTTTTGCTTTTCCAATGTATTACAAGCTCGACTGGGTTGCTAAGCTTGTGGCTCAAGTTTGTTACGGTATGAGGTACGAATTTGTCTTTCGTTAAAATGCCACCAAAATACCTCGTTTCTGGAATATCATAATATTTGTTTTTAGTTTAGGTTGTAGGCACTAAACTCACAAGAAAACTTTCACAATTATTATTAAAAATCGACCTCGCTGCTTTGATATTTAACATACCAATAAAATTGATTTATCATTGAGGTTTTACATAAAAACACATTCACAATTTATCAGGAAGACTATTACTTAATTTTTTTCTTAATATTTATGGAGATTTCATGAGTTAATCCCAAAAAGATTGCTAAGTAAAATCTATTGCGACCACTACAGTGGCTTCTGTTTCATTTGACAGACAAAACAAATTACTATAAAGTTTGAAACAAAATTACAACTGTCAAAATGGTTACGCAATTCGATTAATAGCCTTTTTAGACGCATTTCGTTCACTCAATGGAGTATCAAACAGACCGCAGTTTGTTTAAAAAATATTGGAGTTTTGCAATTCCAAAGTCGTAAAATAAAAGCAATTCGATTCAAATTGAAATAAATTCTACTTGAATGGTAATCAAAATACGTTGCGCAATTAGGTAGCTGGTGTTCTAAGTCAGGTCCTGGTGCGTACACCTAGTTACATTTAGTCGTTTTTTTTTAATGTGGTTTTTAACCCATTTTAAAACCAGCCTTGATGACCATTGACCAGTCTCAAAGGCTTTATACTCAATGATGCGTGAATGCTATTTCTTTAGATCTGATTGAACTGATTATTTTAGTTCAAGGTTGATTCATAGAACTACTTTTAAATGCAATTTGAAAGCTATTTTTTCAAGTATATTGTAGCATCAGACTTAGCCATTGCTTTCGAGGGACCGTTGTGTCGTTGTGTGGAACAGTTTTTAATCTAAGGCCGCGGACTCGAAGTCAGCGGGCAGTGGGGCGCGGCGACGGCAGCGGCGCGAAAACGGTGCGTTTTTTTTTTTATCTAGGACATCTCGCAGTTGACCTATGAGGTCATGGCTGCTTAACTAGGCTTTTCTGTGGCTGCCTTAAGCTTCTACACTCAAAGCCTCCAGCCAGGGGCAAAAACAATTCTAAATTAAAACTAGGTGAGCGCTCGCTAAGGGCACCCCCTGTGGGGTACTAACCTCGGCTTAGGGCGTCGCTGGGGGGAGGACAGCAAGAAGGGACAGGCTGGATTAAACTTAGATTTTCATCTTGATATTATACGGGGTATTTAAAGCTACGTGCTCAGCTGCAACAACTGCTGGCACCTCGTTATCAAGCAAGGGTCGGGGGGGAGTATCATTTACTCGGGGACGCGGTCGCGATCGCGAAGGACCTCGGCGGTGGAGTCTGAATGACGGGTGTCGTCTGTATTTGTGCACTATACTGGTGGCCCTATTCTTCTCCTGGATGATTGTAATGGAGTCATCTGGGTCGGAGAGGAGCAGTACGTTCAAATGCATAGATTTATATATATGTTACTGGCCTCGAAGGCAGCGGCGCGGGGAGCTAGCGGTTCCAGTTAAAACTATGCGTTGCCGCGCCACCGCCGCCGCCGTTCCGCTGCCCGCTGACTCCGAGACCGATGCCTATGAGGTCCACCGACTGCCAAATTTATTTATCTTTTTAGTCAGCGAGTTAATGAGTGACTTTTCGCTTTGTATACACCGTGACATTTTAGTCGTCTTACAAAAGCAGCCCACTTCATGTATCCAATGACCACTAAACATTTTTTTTTTTAAACTTGTGGCACTCGGGGACTGCCGCGGTAAAGCTATTGCATAGCATTTGTAACCTCCATACTTCCTATTTGTCAGTTAATATCACGTTGTCATGGGAACCGTCATTACATGGTAGGCGGAGTGGGGGGTTAATGAAAGAAGAACATAGGTGGTACAAACAATTTAATTTTAAAATCTAAATACAAACTAACACCTTAACAACTACAAATCTTCATCGGAAACGAAAGACTAACAAAATCTTTAACGGAAAATTAACTATAACAATGAAAAACAAAATAAAAGTAAACAACATGCAATAAAATATCTTTGAATAAATACAAAAATAAATCCCTGTGGCCGGGATCGGACCCGAGGACAAGAAATGTCGATCCACCGTTGTGCCTCGAGACCGATCGGTTTCTTATTAACCGTGGCGAATATGTTGAACCGTCATTACATGGTAGGCGGAGTGGGGGGTGTTAGGTTTTTATTTTCGTTATGTTACAGAATTTCTTGATTCGGTCGCCGCGCTCAAAGCCCGCGATAAAAGCTATACAATAGCTTAAAAATTGATAACAATATACTGTAACGATTTTTTTATTGCTCCTAGAGGTATTTTATGATGGGTACATTGAGTGGCCCTTTGTAAGGTGACTAAAATGTATTATGACACTGCTTTTTGGGCAGTCGTGTGACAATGCAGTCTTGTTCGACTATATTACGCAAATGTCTGGTATTGCAAGAATTGCAGGTACCTATGTGGTCTTTACATATTTGTCGAGTATCAACACTCCAACATAGTTGACATATGATCGCTGATCAACTTCCTTTATTGGTTATGGCATTTCCGTGCAGATTGTAACAAAAAACTAAGATAAATATTTATGAATGGACTTTGTTGATTGATGTGTCTAGAGTTCGAGTTCGTTATACAAGCTAAACGCATAAACTGCGTATATTTAATGCCGGTCCCAGACTGCATATGAAAATTCAATCAAATATATCCAACTAGCTGTACCCCGCGGTGTCACTCGCATAAGTCGTGATTCCGTAAGAATACCGGGATAAAAAGTATTCTATGTCCTAATACTTACAGGTCCTGGTCTACTCATGTGCTAAATTTCATCCAAATCCGTTCATCCGTTTTAGCGTAAAAGCGTAACAAAGAAACTCACTTTCGCATTTATAACAGTTTTTTTAGTTTAGTCATCTTTGGCAAAACCTGTAGCGGTTACACCGCCACATACGAACTACGCATCATAGACATGACGTCACACAAATCCTGCATCGCGCAGTTAGAGTTTACCGAGCGATCGACATAGATACAAGATTTCAACTTCAAACCAATGGGCAGTTGCCCGCCAGACACAACACCCGTCTGGTCGGAGGATCCTCCCTTTTCTATGGTGGATGAGTGAACTTTACACCCTGTTCCTCATACCACCAAAAACCTATAAATCGGCCTATTTAGTTTGTTTAAAAAAATCACTTTTTTAAATTTCGGTGCTAAGATTTCTAAAGGCACTAGGAAGTGGTGAAGGGTGGGCGTTTTTGGGGGAATGTATTATGTAATTTTGACGTTTGAAAAGTGCTGATTCGGCGCATTGGTGTTTTAATAAATGTCTTTTGATTTTAATTTTATCCCCGGCCATTGAATTAGTTATGGAACAGAAAACAATACAAATCTTCATAATCAAATCGCAATTTGAATGCAAAAATAAATTACTTGCGGTTCTTTGTAGTAAATTATCAGATAATTACAATGAAATGACGTACAAAGTTAAATGTTAAGTTAAAGGGAAACTTAATTATAATAGTCGTGCTAGATAAATTTGAGATTTAATCATTATTGTGTAGCTTCTTAGTATTCTGTAGTAAAATAAATAATACCTTAGTAGCAGATTACATGCACACCTTATTACACGACTGCCCAAAAAGGAGCGTAATGTTTTCAGGGTTCGTGTATGTATGTATGTGAGATTCTTTGTTCCACCATTAACTTTTAAATGCCTGAACAGATTTGAATGTATGTGGTATCGTTAGAATCCTTACATCATCCCGAGTGACATGACTCGCTGACTAAACAGGTAAATAAAATTGTCATTGCAGTCATTAAAAAGTGTTGCACACAGCGGTCCCCCAACTACAGTGACAATTTTATTTATCTGTTTAGTCCGCGAGTAAATGAGTGACTTTTCACTTTGTATATACAGATTAACTAATACAACTTGTTTATTACTTTTTAGTTCGTTTTTTGGCAGGACATTTTTTTTTTTTTTTTTTTGAGAAAATTAATGAGGCAAACTTAACTATTATAAGTTAGTAGTCTCTTCCACAAAGTTTCCGCGTAGAGAAGGGCTCGTAGCTAAGTAATCATTCCCCCCTTGTCTCCGAAACTACTGAACCTAAAATTGTTAAAATTTACAGTTCATTGTGCGTGGTTCAACACGCACTTGGCCGGTCAAAAGCACCTGAACCTGTTGTAATCCAATCTTCTTCGTACAACATAATAATTTTAATTAGAAATTACTTTGTACTTAATTTATTTATTTCTTAGTTATTAAAAAAAAAAATTTTTTTTTTCCAAATTCATTAATTATTTCACCCAAATAAATAATCGTTGCCTTACTTGGGAAGAGACTGGACCCCTCGACACAGGGACTCCTAGTGTGGGGTCCAGGGAATTTATAAGAATCTAGCACCTAAGGCTCCTATGTAATCTGTTACTCGTTTTTTTATACAGTGTGATTCTTTATAATGTGCACATATCGAAAATGAGGGAATCTATGCTTAATTTTATCGATGGAAAAAATCTTAATTTTTTAAAATTTTTGTTAAATTTTTATATTAAAAGAAAATATAAAAACAATTTTTTTTCTCTTTGGTATCTTATTGATAAATTTTACAATAGTTGTAAAATTTGATGAATAAAATACAGATTTTTGCTAAAAAAAACATGTTTATTTTTTTTCTCAATTTTCATTTTATGAGGACTCTTAATTACTTCCAATAATTATGGAGTTTGTTTAATCGCAATAGATGATTTAGTTTAAAAGTTACACCGTTTTATTACATTTTTTTTAAATTCCTTAAAAAGTATTTAAAAATATTTCGATTTTTTTAAATATTTTTTCTGTCGTTAGAATTAAGCATAGATTCCCTCATTTCGATATGTGCACATTATGAAGAATCACACTGTATTGTACTGTGTTCTTGTGAACTGGATAAAGCTTTTTACTTTTAATTATTTCTTACTAAATATCATTAAAAGGTACTAAAATGGCGATTGCACCTTGCACACTTCCTTTAAATTGCAATAAATCAGGCTCAAGGCACCTTGTCTCTTTTATTTTAACGTAAAAACATTACATTAACTATCCAGCGATGCCTTCGAAGGTTGCTGTGTGCATTAGATTGTGGCAGTCGTAAAGTTTTATTATTATAATGCGTATAAAAACTATTGCTGTGATCATTTTTATTGTTCTCGATTAATAGAAGGCAAGGTTGGATATTACTGATGAGTGGTGAAGGGAAATATTCGGAGAAAAACGGGATTAATTTCAAATTCAAAATATTTTATTTCACATAAACCAACAAGGGTACTTATGAAACGTCAGAAGCTAGGTGCACGGTTCCGATTGGTCGCTTCCTATGGAGAAGAGCCGGTAAGAACCACGGTTACTCTTTTACAAATAATTGGCTTTTACAATACTTTCAAATAACAGTGTTACTAGGTATGGGAGGACAGTGTAGGTCTTTCAATAAGTACCAGGTACTTAACAAAATAGAAAATGGTCAACAAATCTACAGTCCACTAAGCCTACAGTGTTCTCACATTCATAAAATAGAAAAGTATCAATAGAAAATAAATAAATTAATAAAAACCTATTTTAAACGAAATTCCATGATTGCTATATATGCTCTGCTAGATGATTTGAAGCAGCAACACGCTAGAGTAGTTGTACATTCGGAATCTCAAATTTCGTAAGTCAAAACATAAGGCAAACCAACGATTTATTCCGTTCTAATACCAACAACTAATACCGCTGGTATCTGTTTCAACGCATATTTATTTTCTATTCCGAACGAATACCACCACTCTCACTCAATCACTCTCTCTCTCAGTCAGATAAATTTTAACATAAATTAAGACTTGATTTTCTGAGATATTTTGTAATTTTTAGATTGTAAGTAAATTAATTGTTCATGTTTTGATGATTTTGCAAAAAAAATATTAACAGGTACAAAGGGGTACTAAAATTATAATAAAGTTGATTATTGCAAACGTCTAGTTCAATAATAAAATATGACTACATATTTTATTATTGAACTAGACGTTTGCTAACTAAATTATTATTTTTTTAACAAAAAGTATTTTTTTCAATTAAAGATAAGGTAAATTATTACATACAAAACATTTTCACTGACTGTACCTTATAGCTTTGAACTTGTTTTGGTATTAGTTTAAACAATGGTATCCGTTCAGAATAGAAAATAAAAATGAGTTGAAACAAAACCAGTGGTATTAGTTGTTGGTATTAGAATGGAATAAATCGCCAATTTCTGGGCTGACTCTATATAAATTTCCATCGACTCTCTAAGAAAATAAAAAAAGAAGATAATTTTTTCCTGACTGTGGAATGGGGATCTGTGATTTTAATATTCACTACAGAATCGGAAGAGTGGAGAAGTAAAAGATTTCGGGATCTTCTGCGAATTCCCAAGAAAACAGTACTTTCGCAGTGTCTTCATTCCTGAAAAGGACGGCGGTAGATACCTGAATGAGACCTGCAAAGTCCAGGAAAATGTGACACAAAAAATTTGATACACCTAGTATGATAAAAATAAATAAAACGACTTCCAAAAAAAATAACACTACAAACTGAAAAATAACTGTCTTTGGATCTGTATTTTAGTTTTTTGCCATCGACTTCCGAAATTAAGAAAGAAAGAAAAATATTTTATTTGGGACACGCACAGGAAATACAGACAGAAATAAAAATTAAATTAAATTAAAAAATAAGAAAAGAGCATTTTAAACTAACAAACTAACAAAAAATAGTAAAAAAACAAATAATAAATAAATAAAAAATAAATAGCAAATAATAAAAAAAAAAAATTAGTAAGTTACTGTTTTTGTAGGCCTATATTGAGCAGTGGGTGGAACAAAACTGCTGATAATGATGATTTAAAGTCCTTTCGGACATCCGGAATAAACCACTGGTCTACCTACATCATAAGGTAATCAGCTTATAATTTTCCCACTGCTGGGACACAGGCCTCGTCTCTTCGAGAGAAACTGGGCTGTAATCCACCACGCGGGCCCAGTGCGGGTTGGTAGATGTCACATGTCTTCGAATATTTGGTTCTAGGACATGCCGGTTTCCTCACGATGTTTTCCTTCACCGTTTTGAGAGAAGTGGTGATGAAATTATTTACATAAAGTAAATCGCCTGTCTGGCGAACCCACGATCTACGACTCGAAAGTTGGGGCCGTTACCACTGGGCCACCACAGCTCTCATTGAAAATTATGATTTAGTTGAAATTGCTGTTTACGATTTAAGTAGAAAATGAGAGGTTGTTTAAAGTTTATATCGGAGACCTGACTAGACTGTTAACCCATTATTTCTTAGACTAGTATTTCCTTTCGGTTCGCTTGTGTATTAGCTTTGATTTAGATCGCTTGTTGTGGTGTGATGCAAGTTGGTAAAGCCTGTGCACACGATACATTGCGGCGCCGCACTGCAAAGTTTTCGCCAAATTACCGGTCATACGGGCGCTGCGACGTCTTAACGTTGTAACACCGCAGCGGCGCCGCGCCGCAAAGCACGTAAATTGTCATCCGTCTAACATCAGTGTTTTTGACAACGCACAAACGACTGAGCGGTGTCGCAACGCGTACACCCCTCCCCGCCTCGTCTCGCGGGTTGCAAGTCCGGTGTACGTGCGGTGCGACGCTGGAACGCACCGTGTGGCATACCATAGATATTTGTATGTAGGACGCCGCAGCGACAATGCACCGGCGCGCCGCCGCAGTGCATCGTGTGCACAGGCTTGTACTTATGCTCGTTTGGCATGACTGATTGATTCAATCAATCAACATTGGCAATAGAGAAGCTTACCTTTATTACACCGTATCGCGTGTTCCCATATGGGGTAGGCAGGCAGAGGCGGAACCAATATGGCACCTTGTATTGGTGCCATATTATTTACTAGTTGTTTAAGTCCGCTCTACAGCTCGTGGCTACGTACTAACAGCCATACGGGTCGATCTATCAGGTTGAGCTACGCTTGCCGGGGTTGGTACGTGGAACGAATATGTGTTTTGCGAATTTGATCCTTATAGTTACTTTAGTCCTTATGGTAGAACTGAGACAAACATATTTTACTAACAATATTTAATAAAATTACCGCCACAGTCCAGTGCATAAAGTTTCGAAATCTAAGTAATAACATAGAATTTATGGAGTCAAGTTATTTTGCAATGACCATTAACTTGCTTTTATAAAGCTGCCTGTATTAATGTTTGTGATTTATTTTGTGTGTTTGATGGTTAAAATATAATCCAGTTTAAACCTTACCTTAAGAGCATTTATTCTAAAAGTTGGCAACGTCGTAAATAGCTGTCAAATATTTACCTATTTTGATTAATTTGGCAATATTACTGTATGAAATTAAGAAATGTTGCTAACTAGGGAACTAAAATATTGATTATGAAATGCAATAATTAATATCGTAATACCGAATATTTAGTTTTAGATGTAAAAAAAGTATTTGGAAACTTTCCAAATGCCTTTTTACACATAAAATTGTTACAATATCAAATTCGGTATATAGGTAATAAGCGTAATTTTCTAAAACCTTCACCATTTTAAAGATAATTTAATTATTGATTTTTTAGTACACGTGTTTTAAAATACCTTTTTATGTTTAACAAATTAATAATGCATCTAATTTGGGACAGCGCTCTTTGATGAGCGAGTCCCAATGGCTGGACGTACGACGCGTTGCTTGAGCTCAGTACAGAACACGCAAGCTAACCACTCAAGGTCACTGGCATATGTCTGCATCTTAAGTTGATTACTGCCGCGGTCGGAATGGTGACCAAATCCTTTGAAAACAGATCCTCTTTTTTTCTGAAGTTGCTTAAGTATTATTTATTTATAGTTTATTGTACATCAGAAAAACCAAATAAATTGAACACTAAATAACATACAATAGGCGGTATTAATTCGTGGTTTAACTTTTTGTAGGGTTTCCTTTTTATGATGCTAAGTATATGAACATGTTTTACCTTGACGAATTATATTTTTATTCTCATTACCTACATAAGTTTTTATTTGCATCCAAACAAAAAATCAAGAAGATATTGTACGACATACCTAAAAAAAAATTTGGAAAACAGAAAACCTCGGGTTTTCCATAACATCACGCCTAGTTTCCCCGAAGGGTTGGGCAGAGGTGTCCCTGTAGCAGGTACACCCACATTTCGCCAGTTATGTTTAAAGTCATGCTCACTCAAATGTTCCACTGATGGTGGCGCGTGTGTTGGATCATTTAGCTCCCTTCAAAATGGTTGAGCTGAATGGTGCTAATCCATGCGTCATGTTCGTGAACGGGCGCCGTCAGTTGGGACTGGTCATCTCTTAGCTGCCAGAGCTTATTTTTAATTTTTTGAATTGTTCTTTTTTTATTTTTTTATTACGGACGCTCCTCATGTGCACGTCTTTCTACATTGTTCTCACATGTATAATTTCAACATGAATGATGTAACCAATATTTTGTAACAATTTTTTATTTAAAAGAGTGTCCGTGGAGTTTCTTGCCCGTTCTTCTCCATAGGTACCTACTACGCTTTGGAATGGGCAACTAGTTTCATACCTATTTCTGACTGACCGATTCCTTGACAATTCAAAAGTGCCTGTAAATGGTTTAATTGAAATAAATGATTTGAGTTTGAGTTTGTCTCATGTAATAGGGGGCGAGCCCATTGCCGTCAACCGGGCACAAATCCAGACGCCGAGCTGCTACTCAGAAATTTCAGATAGGAAAACCCAATAACACTTTGACCGACCCGGGAATCGAACCCAGGACCTCATGCTCTGCAGTAGCGCTTGCGACCACTAGACCAACGAGGCAGTTTCACATCGGGTTTTAATAAAAAAATATTATCATAAAACTGAATTACAACAAAATGAAGTAAATAGAACAAAAACTGGTACAAAAATTAATTTTATTCATAGACAAAACTACTGAATACAGGTTTGTACAAAAAAAAAAAAATTAACATGACAGATACATAACTTAATATTTTTCTTGTAGACGTAGTTACCGTTATGCTTTGTTTATTAAGATCATGGTAAAAAATTAACGGTTTAAATATTCAAATATTTTCGTCTGGGGATGACGGACTGCATTTAAACGACTGGATTTAATCTCTTTTTATCCGACTGCGGTGAAGACAAAAAAGAAGGGTTATGTGTTTGACCTATATGTATGTCCGTCTCTATGTAACCTTGTAACTACTAAACGGCTAAACTGATTTTGATAAATAATATCTCACCTTCGGTGCAACAATGTCACAATTCAGGACTCATTTTATTGTTATGTCTTTTATTAGGATTTTTTTGATAATTCAATATAAGATTTTTAACGTAAAACTATAGCAAACAATTAATTTTATAAAGATTTCAAACCTACTATAAAAAGTAATCCAGAAATTAAGGAAATAAATGCGAAAAACATTTAAAAGTCCTATCCTGTAAAATTAAAAAATTTGCTGTTGTGACTTCGTTTTACCGAAGATGTGATATGTCTTAGATGCGTCTTTATTGCGCGAGTGTCAGAGTGGCAGTGCTTTAAGCACGTTTTTAGGGTTCCGTAGTAAACAAGGAACTCTTATAGTTTCGTCATGTCCGTCTGTCTATCTGTCTGTCCGCGGTCTAGGTCCGAGACCTTTAGTACTAGAAAGCTGGTAATTTGGCATAGGTATACATATTAATTACGCCGACAAAGTGGTAAAACAAAATTATGAAAAACATTTTTTTACGGACATAGGATACTTTTCATCCTGGATCGCAGACGAAATCGTGGGTAGCCAGCTAGTTTATAATATTACTAGTGACCCGCTCTTACTTCGCACGGTTTGTATGACCTGACAAACCATCAAGATTTCTTAGTTATATCGCACCCCTAGATAAAGACTCCGGTAACTCAAAAAGTACGCATTTCAAGTTAGTGGCGGTTTCTAATTCCTGACTCGAATACCTACACATAGATATAACTCGCGTTACGATACCTTCAACTGCTGTTAAAAGATAGCGCTAAACGCAGCTTTACTTAATTTGCTTCTTTTTTTTTTTTCTTAGTCGTTATTGTCCCACTGCTGGGCAAAGGCCTCCCTACCCTCTTTCCACCTCTCTCTGTCCAGAGCTTCCAAGGACCAATCTTTCTTAAAGGAGTCCAGCTCATCCCGCCTTCTCCATAATTTGCTTACAGCTGCAAAACTAGAGTAACTAAAAAATCTCGATATTTTCCAGGGTTTTAACAGATGAAATACAAAAAAGCTAATTCAACAGTTTTAGAAAACGTTACCTCTATGAATGTCTCAATAGATTTTTGATATCTTTCCTAAATATTCAAAAAAAAGTTTTTCGTCATTTCTGAAAAATTAGGTTTTTTTTTTTTGAGTCACCGGAGTCTTCATCTAGGGGTGCGATATGTTTCGGGAGGTTCCTGTTCAGGATAAGGCGGGAGGAAACACCCGGGTGTCACCATTGTGTGGATCGGCCTGAGGACACGGTGGAGCATACGGTGGAGGTCTGCCCGGCTTGGGCGGAGCAACGCCGTGTCCTCGTGGAGGCGATCGGCGGCGGTGATCTCTCGCGTCCGGCCCTGGTTCAGACCATGGTACGGAGCGAGAGGAAATGGCAGGCCGTCACCTCCTTCTGCGAAGCGGTAATGCTCGCGAAGGAGGAGGCGGAACGCGTGAGGGAGAGGTAAATTTCGCGCCCTCACGCCCCTAACCGCCGCAATAGGAGGAGTCGCCCGGGGAGGGAATCGCGAGCCGATTTCCGGCCACCGTAGGCGCAGGCTTGCGGACGGTGAGCAATGGGTAGCTCGCCGTTCGATAAGGACTAAGACCGGGTCGACGGCGCAACGTGTTCCACGCGCGCCTCAAAGAGATGTCAGCAGAATTGACGGGGTCCGCTAGGGCCAATGCCTGCCGGGGGTTCGAAGAAAACCGATAGGGACTTCGTGGCCCCCGGCAACAGGCAACCGAAGGAACACGGGTGGGTTTTAGCCAGTAAGAGTCTGACACGCCCTCCCGCTCCGCCCAGAGCGGGAGAAGTTATTTGATAATTACCCACCCAAAAAAAAAAAAAGTGGTGCGATATGTAACTTTAATATTAAAAGTATTATACACATAAACTGCACAGATACTAAAGGCATAGACAAGTAACTGATGTTACGTTGGGTGCAGACACGCCGACTACATATATTTTATTTTTTAATGTATTTCACACATCTATTTATTTTATTTTATTTAGTATTTATTTCTATATCTATCTATCCGTGACATCATAGCATGCCATATCAGCGGTGCGACATTTATTTTTTAAATCTCGCAGCATCATGCTAAGATAAAAAAAAAAATTAAAAGAGTAACGGTGGAGTTTCTTGCCCATTCTTCTCCATACGAAAACTACCTTTTGGAACGATTATAATCAATTCTATTTTTTTGTTTTTGACGTTCAAAAGTGCCTATTTTTGCATAATTGAAATAAATTATTTGGCTTTGACTTTGACTTTGATAGGAGCCTTTTGGCCTCGTACAGGACTTTCTGCTTTTATTTTAATTTTGCTTTTTTTAATTAAGTTTTAATGAGTGTGTTTTAGTTTAATTTATGATTTCCTGTGCGTGTCTCAGTAAATATTTTTTATTTCTTTTCATAAACCTTCCGGAATAAATTCTCTAAACGATGGTGAAAACCACATCAAAATTTGTTGCGTAGTTTAGAAGAAACACCCGGTCATTCAGACAAACACGGAAAGCGACTTTAATTTATAATATGTAAAAATGTTAGGATTAACACACATAATTACTTATGTATCTCACCTACATAATATTACTATGTTATTAAAGTTATCTTAACAAAAGCTTCCTTAATCCGTTATAACATAAAATAAGTAACACGTTAACATACAGACGGTCTGACATTTCCGTATAGCAAAATACAGGGCCGCACTAAGAACGCCCTTGAACTGTCAATTACTATTATTTGTGGTTTTTTAGATTGATTATGGTCATTATTAAGGTAAGGTTAAAATTTAACGAATTGCTGATGTAGTCGAGTGGTATTTGATTTTAATAATGAAAGAACGGAATTGCTGAGTGTGATTGGAAGATACGTAATACTTAATACTGAGAACACAAATCTAAGTTAACGATTTAAAAATAAATGGGATTTAAAAAAAAAACAACTATTGACAAAATTCTTAATCAAGCACTTTTATTACGTAAAAACAGTACACCAATTGAAAGTTTTCCTTGGCTAATACATAAATATTTGCTATGTGGGTACCATAGCAAATATTTATTTAAGCGTACTCAAAAAATGAAACATTTCGTTAGTGAGCAAAAATAATGTTCTTTGGAGTGCATTACATAATTGATTTGTTTGCAATACATCATTCATTGCATTAATATTAACATATTATATATAATATTATAAACAGCCAATGCACATAACATTATTATTGTCTTATTCTAATCAAATTCCTACTATAAGCATACAAAAATTAATTTCATAAATAAAAATTTAAAGCTGTTTTACGATCGTGCCCAAATACGGCACTGTAGAGATTTGTGTTTCTGATAAGTAATTATTACAACATATTCTAAGTTTACATCAATCAAATACCAACGTCCAACATTTATTTAAAGTAGTTTTTTGTTTCACGTCTTCACTTACGGAAGACCTAGTTTGTGAATCGATATATCTTCTATACAAATAAATAAAATTAATTTCAAAATAACAGATTTTGACTTAAGGTTTAGACGATACTTATAACAAAAAACATATTATTTTTTTAACTATTGCAAAACGACTGCTTCATCATCATCATCATCAGCCTATAAATGTTCCCACTGCTTGGACACAGGCCTCCTCTCTGTGAGAGGGAGTGGGCCGTAATCCACCACGCGGCCCCAGTGCGGGTTGGTAGATGTCACATATCTTCGAATTTTCGGTTCTAGGACATGCCGGTTTCCTCACGATGTTTTCCTTTACCGTTTTGAGAGCAGTGGTGATGAAATAATTTACACAAAGTAAAGCGCCTGTCTGGGGGCCTACCACCAGCTCAAAAGCAGTATTATTTTAATATTACTTCAGTGGGAGAAAGAGATGGAGCTATACGTCCTGTAGAGCTTCATCTCTTTCCCACACTGAAGTAATATTAAAATAATACTGCTTTATGAGCTTGTGGTAGGCCTCCTGGGTTCGACTGCTTATATCAATCTATTAACTTTTTTTTTATTTAGACTTAAATATGCCTTTTTATTTATACACACGTATTTACATTATTTAAAAACGAATAGACTTAAAATAATAAAAATAATATGTACACGTATATAAAAAAGGGGGAGAGGTAAATAATCATATATTTTTTTAAATTTTATCTCTCTGTCCCGGCAAATCTCCGAAACGGCTGGACCGATTTTGACGGGACGTTCACTGGCAGATAGCTAATGTTATAAGGAGTAACTTAGGCTACTTTTATTTTAGAAAAAGAGGGACCACGCCGGCAAAGCTGCGGGTAGCAGCTGGTTTTTCAAAAAAGAATTTCATTTTACCATTTTGCTTTTACTCTTCTTTTTCTTCTATCTTTTCCTCGAGCTTCTTTTAACGAAAAAAACTCATATTATATCATTATAAAAGATCTATTATCTCGACAGTTGGTACATCACCCTCAAAGACGATTTATTTTGACTTTTAACAAGAACTACATTTTTTTAATCATTTGCACGCCATGTTATGGCAGGATATGCTGAAACAAATTTACTGTAACACCTTATGTACCATATTCTACTCTATATTTTTGATTGATTTTGATTCGAAATATTATACTGCTTTAGCTGGGAAATAGGGCGTTATTTTTTTTTTGCAAAATAAATACCTAATACAGGTATTTGCTGCTGGTCTTAGGTAAAAATTAATGTTACGTATTCTACTTTTTTTTTTTCTTTCAAAGTTAGTACAGGTATGTTTATCTGAGATAAACTCACAAGTAATTATTTATCATTTTATGTACATTAACGTACGTAATAATTACAATAAATCGATGTTTTATAAATGTTTAATTCAGTAGGTAATAAACTTAGTGTTTTTATTATTACAATACTAATTGATTCACGGCATGCAAAGGATTGCATGATCGGATGTTTGATAATTATTAGTTTGCCACGCCCTTGTAAGGTTTTAAATTTTAGTATAGTATAGTTATATACATAGTTTTAATATTTTTATCTCACGAAGCGACGCGCGCTTTACTTGTGGTTACCAAGCGTACAAACACGCTGGGAATGTGTGTGTAAGCGCAGGATCTCTCGTTGCGTCGGTAACATGTGAGACAGTCGGAAGTGTGTGTGCGTTATGCTGGCCCTACTCGTCATCAAGCACACGTTCACAGCGTGTTTGTACACTTGGTTACCACAAGTAAAGCGCTCGTCGCTTCGTGAGATAAAATACTGTACCACTACTACCTACTAGTAAAGTATAGCAAGTATTTAAAATAACTGGGATGTTAGTAAAATGGTTTCTTACCAAGTTGCTACGTATAATATAGTAAAATTCTAGAGCATTTATACATATTAATATGTATACCTAATGACTCTAGGATTTTCGCAAACAATTGTAGGAGTTCCGCGAGAAATTTATATTAAAAAATTCTTGTGTGCGTTTCTGTATAGAATACCTGTACCCTAATTGCGTAATACAACACAATCACAATCTGTTGAAACAGATTGCTAATTCATTGCTTCATAAGTTGAAAAAAAAATCTGCTCATCAACGTAAATAACGCAATGAATGTTGTTGAACTGTCAAAATGAAACAAATTAGGCAAAATTGGTTATGAAAATAAATTACGCAATTAGGGTACTATTCTTCAATATTGAAATAAACAGGTTTTTGCAATAAAAATACAACGGCCGTTTTCCCAGCTAAAGCATAATTTCGAAAAAATGCAGTTCTTGTATTCTGACAACTTGAGCTTACGAACTTTTTATTTAATATTTCGATGCGTCTTTAAAAAAATCAACCCGTATAATGATAAGGGTGATGTTCAAACTGTCGAGATAATAAATCTTTTAAAATGATAATATGAACTTTTCTTGTAGAGCTCGAGCTGACAAGAGGAGATGAATGGTAAATTAAAATTCTTATGTGAATAATAGCTGCTGCTCGCGGCTTTGCCCGCGTGGTCGCTAATTATTTTTTTTATTCTACAATATAAGTAGTTTTTTTTTTCAGTGTGAATTATTTATTTAAAGTAAATGCACTATATAGAACTAACTATATACAGAGGAAAAAATAAAATAAAATATAGGAACAAATCATTGGGCATCAAAAAATTCATCCGAATCGCTGTCGGTGGGAAAGGTGCCCAAAAGGCTGGCAGCATTGCCACGTTGTATGGCAATGCTAATTCTTTGGCCTAAAAATTGGCCAACACTTTGGTTACGTGAAGAGTCGACCAACCGCTTGGCGATGTCCCGGAATAATCGGTGAGCACTCAAACTATAAGTAGTTTAAGTTACTTCTCGAGGAGCTCGTGGCTAAGTAATAACAGCCGCACGGTTCGATCCATCAGGTTAAGCTACGCTTGCCGAGGTTGGTCTGTGGATGGGTGACCATCTTAACATTTCGCGACTCCTCCGTGCCTCGGAAAGCACGTTAAAGCGTTGGTCCCGGCTGTCATTCGTAGATCTTTGACAGTCGTTACGGGTCGTCAGAAGTCCGAAAGTCTGACAATCAGTCTTACCAAGGGGTATCGTGTTACCCAGTTACTGGGTTGTGGAGGTCAGATAGGCAGTCGCTCCATGTAAAATATGGTATTCAGATGCATTCGGTTAGACTGGAAGCCGACCCCAACATAGTTGGGAAAAGGCTAGGCAGATTGATTTTGAAGTTACTTCTTATAACATCAGCTATCCGCCAGTGAAACTCCCGTCAAAATCGATCCAGCCGTTTCGGAGATTATCCGGAACAAACAGACAGACAAAACATTTAAGTACCTAAAAGACCAAAGATAACCAAGGACCCAAGGTAACCGACATAGCCCGAAGAATTGCCAAACTTAAGTGGCAATGGGCAGGGCACATTGCTCGCAGAACGGATGGCCGATGGGGGCCGAAAGGTTCTGGAGTGGCGACCACGTACCGGAAGACGTAGCGTTGGAAGGCCTTCCACAAGATGGACCGATGACCTTGTGAAGGCCGCAGGAATCCGCTGGATGCGGAAAGCACAGAATCGGTCGAAGTGGCGGTGCTTGGGGGAGGCCTATGTTCAGCAGTGGACGTCTTTCGGCTGAATGATGATGATGATGACCCAAAAGACTGGCGGTTCACATTACTTATATTGTGGGTGTGTGAAATAAAGCATAAAATAACATGTACCTATCTAGTTCAAAAACATTAACACAGCGCATATTAAAACAAAATAAAAAACCGCTACATTGCAAGGTCATCGGAAACTACATACATCCTATGCATTCTCATAGAACGCACACTTCACGCACTCGACCTTCAAGTAAAAATGTAAACAAAAAATCTATAAGAATTTCATACCGGTTTGATAGTGATGTAGAGTTACCATGAATACGGAAAACAAAGGACAGTTCCGGAGATAGTTAGTATCGTATTTCGTGGCGGAAGTGGGAGACTTATTTTTCACGAAAAAGGTCGATACATTTATGTACTATTAGGCCTTTTGTACATGGCACGGTTTCTTACGGTATGACGTATAAACCGAGTTGAAAAAAAACGTGTCTGTCAACAAGCTTCCATAGTGATACATACAACACTGACAACCGTGCCTATAAATAAGACCAAAAACATTTTTTTTTTGTTTACGATTAATAATAATCACAAAAAATTTAAAAGGTTTTGTTTTTTTTTAAATCTTTATTCAAGGAGCTTGGTCAACAAGACTAAGTCGGTCCGTAAGCCTTTCTTATAATTTAAAACACCATTTTATAAAGCTAATACAATTCTTTTATATGACTAACTATCTTTTACGAACACCAATCCGCACAAGTTTATATAGTAGCCTCGCTGTCTTTGACAAGGGGAATGCTAGAATGTTATTGCATCTGCCCACTTCTCTAACATCAACACCAAAGTATGTCAATAACTCAGCTCTGAGATCTTCATTCCGGGCACACTCCACCATGATGTGAAGAACGTCTTCCACTTTCCCACACTCTGTGCAGTTGGGAGAAGGAACTTTTTTCATTAAGAATGCGAACTTATTTAAGGGGATATGTCCAGAACGAAGTCTGAGAGCTGTCACAATTTCTGATCTGCCTAAAAAACTTGAATCGAACCATGGCGTTTTCCATTGTTCTCCTTGTATCGTTTTATACCACACCCCCTTCTCCACAGACCTCTGATCAAAGTGTTCCCTCCAGTTCAAAAAACAATGTTCGCGTATATGTCTCATGCAATCTGTATAAAATGGGTGTACGTGCAATGGTATGCCGTCACTTGAAGCCAGTCTTGCTAATTGGTCTAAACCACACAAGACTCTCTGAAAACACTATATTACTTTGTTTTATAGCGTTTTATAACACGGTTTTAAATCGAATGCCGGCCGCGATGATTAACATTAGCGTAAATGTAATGCTGGTGACCTTCCCGGATGGTTCACTTCGATTATATATGGTAGCATGGCGTATGGATACGGATGGCCGATAGGGTCGAAAGGTTCTGGAGTGGCGACCACGTACCGGAATACGTAGCAGTGGAAAGCCTCCCACTAGATGGACCGATGACCTTGTGAAGGCCGCAGGAATCCGCTGGATGCGGAAAGCACAGAATCGGTTGAAGTGGCGGTGCTTGGGGGAGGCCTATGTCCAGTAGTGGACGTCTTTCGGCTGAAATGATGATGATGATGGCGTATGAGTTCTATGAAAAGTGGGTGGAGTTGATTTATAAGATCCAGAACAAAAACAATTGACGATATTTGAATGAGTTGAAAGATATTTGAAGAAGATATGTGATCTTTGAATCTGCGTATTTTCGTAACGTCTACGTTCAGAAGTATGTAATTGGAAGGCCTTTGTCCAGCAGTGGACTTGTTACGACTGAAATAATGATCATGAATCACGTCATACTAGAACATATTGTTTTTAAAGTGAAACTTTTATTACATCGTCTCAAACTTTTTCGTCTGTGTGTTGCATGTCGCGTGACGGTCGGCCGCGGAGTAGGGATAAAGTGAAAGGCGCTCGTCAGAGCAGCCAAGGCCAATATGGCGGCACCTATAGAAGTTTCACTTTTACCGTGGTTTTATTATTACTTTTTCGACAAGGGAAAAAAAATTTTTTGGAGTTACGTCAAAAAAAATTGGTGCAGCACTCAGTTTTCAATTTTAGGAAATCTTTATATCCAGCACCTTTATTGCGTAACACACTTGCAATCACAATCTGAATGATTTTGAAGGATATTGCTAATCCATTGCTTCATAAGTTCTAAAAATGTATCTGCTCAACAACGTGAATAACGCAATGAATGTTGTTGAACTGTCAAAATGAAAGCCATTGCTACTGTAACTGTGAAAAATCAATTGATTTAAATTTACCGATAAATAAGCAATATAACATAACATCACGCCATGTTTCCCCGAAGGGTTGGGCAGAGGTGTCCCTGTAGCAGGTACACCCACATTTCGCCAGTTATGTTTAAGTCCCATGTATTAGGGGCGAGCCTATTGCCATCAACCGGGCACAAATCCAGACTCCGGGCTGCTACTGAGAAATTTCAGATAGAAAAACCCAATAACACTGCCCGGCCCGGGAATCGAACCCAGGACCTCATGCTCAGCAGGAGCGCTTGCTTACTAGACATAAACAATAAGCAAGTCGTGCTAAAAATGTCCTGGAAATTGAAAGTCTTAATTTGGAAACCCTCTAGGTTACAAGATCAGTGTACTGGAACTACCGGTTACTTATTTACCTAGTTTACAAGTACCAGTTATTTGTAGGTTCGAAGTATACCTTATATTATATGTTGTGTAGACGCTGTTAAGTGTCAACTGAGGTCGTTGCTTCGTTCCGCAAGACATCGCCGCGAGCTCTATTGGCTAGTAGTGTTTATAGTAAAGGCTCCCGCAGACAGGCGGGACGTGTCACCGGTAGAACAATTTCCGTGAAGTTTCCGTAGAAATTATTCCACCAGAGTCGCGTCGCGCCTGTCTGAGGGAAGAAGTAAGGAAATAAAGTAGGCTTGATTGATTGATAGCTACTTATATTTATAATAAAGTAAAGTAAACAAAACTCTCCACATCAACCCATTAACAAAAAATAAAACTAAGATAAAACTAAACACATGGCTTCAAACACTGGATTACCTATAGACAGAAAACATACTTAAAGAATAATACTCGTGATAATTAAATAGCAAAGTAGGCACACAAATTCTCACATATACCCAAAGTCCAACCACCATGCACAATCACTTACACTCACTCGCTCACACACACACATACACAAAAACACAACAAACACACACGCACACAAACTACTCAAGAGCATGCATGCACTAAATTTGATTCCTACATTTTAAATTATTTTATTTTTAATCTTATTGCATAAAATGTTTATATTCAAAAAACGTGTGAAGACACTGATTCCTGTAACACAAGTACCATCTAGCTCAGGAGTCAGGGCTTCAAATTAATATGTAACGTCTTTTTATATGTCAATAAAACATTTTTATTTTATTATTTTATTGATATTGCGGAAATTGATTAAAATCTTAAAGTGATCAAAGTCAAAGTCAAAGTAATTTATTTGCTTTAAATGCGGTTACAAAGGTGTTAATTAATTAAGTATTCTTGTGCGATGACACATTTCGCCATATTTTGGCATGCAAATATTATGGTGAGGCTAAAAAGCAATTATCTCCAACTAAAGTTGAAAATGTTATTTAGACATGAAATTAAAGTAAATTAATCCTGAATTTACACAACACAACTAATTAAAAAATAATATATATGATACATTTGGCACAACACAAAATAACAGGGGGCTTACTACGAGCTCTTATAGCAGGACGGAAGTTAAAATGCGTTGCTTTTTTGTACTATGACATCCTAATAGCAGGCCTGTAGCAGGCCTGCTGCGTTGACGTTTACGAAAACCGTTCACCTTTTTTTTGTATCGAGTTTTTATACCACGACGTGCTATTTGACAGCAGAAAAACGACTATTGAACGTCTGTAATGTCAAAATAAACCATCTTGAAAAAGTTAGTATTAGACAAGCTTTTTCAACATTGTTTTGTTGAAAAATTTATAATATTGTTACTTCTATTTTTAATTTTATTAAAACAACATTATTCATTTTGATCAATCAGTGACAAACTTTTTAAATATTAGCGATAACGTTTTACTTAACCACGGCAGCTGAAAGTCGTAGTTAAGACGCCACTAAATGCCAGTGACCTTGAGTCGTTAGCTTGCGTGTTCTGTACTGAGCTCACGCAACGCGTCGTACGTCTGGCCTGTAATAGAATTCGTCCCTCAAGGAGCGCTGTGTCAAATTAGACGCATTATTAATTTATTATACGTAAAACAAAAGGTATTCTAATAATATACGTATACTAAAAGATATAGTATAATTAAATTATCTTTAAAATGGTGAAGGTTACAGAAAATACTCTTGATAATATAAACATAATCTAAAATATTTCGTGTATTAGATTTTCAACGCTCTGCTTAGCGCTGAGAGTTGAAAATCCAACAGTCTGTGTTTTCAACGCGCTGGGACGAGAATGCATCACAACGCGTTGGATTCTCAACGCACCGAGAGTTGAAAATTCTGTGCGCGATAAAATCCCACCGCGATTTTATTACGGCCGTGCGAACGTCGGCTTAGGTACGCACATTTTTATACTTTGATTTTTTTCGTTTAATAAGTTATGCAGTCAAATCATGCACTCCCAAATTCGTTTTATGGGGCCCAATAACTAACTTGCCTACAGTAGTGACTATAATTATGTTAGATACTACAAAAGTAGCAGAATAAACGCAAAAATAAACTCAAGTCTGGCAAAGATGTTGAAATAACCTGAAGGTTGCGCCGCAGACCGTTCGTAATCACAGGTTGCGCAACCAAGAGCGATACCCTGACGAACTGGCGCATATTTTCCTTTTATTACAAGCAGGAAAATGGGTTAACAGAATCCTAATTGGATTGATAAATGGAAAAAAGATGCGCCATTACCCTACACTTTACAATCAATTAACAGCCGATTGATATTGTAAAAATCTCACTGCAAAAACATAGGTGAAGTGAACTTGAAGTGATCTGTCATTCCAACTATTTTTTTGGTTGGGAAATTATCAAATAAGAAGTTATTTGAAGAAGAGAGGTTTTCCCGCTCTGCATGCGTAGCGTGACCACCGTAGAAACGAGTTTTGTCGACGGAAGAATAGACAAAATGACAGATTGTGATTGTTTATCTGTCATTTTGTCTATTCTTCCGTCGACAAAACTCGTTTCATGCTACGCGTGCTGGGCGGAGCGGGAGGGCGTGTCAGACTCTTACTGACTAAAACCCACCCGTGTTCTTTCAGTTGCCATTTTGCCAGGGGCCACGATATCCCTTTCGGACTTTCCCGCGACCCCGGCATACATCGGCCATAGCGGACCCCGTCAGTTGTGCTGACATCTCTTTGAGGCGCGCATGGAACACGTTGCGCCGTCGACCCGGGCCTGGTCCTTATCGGACGGCGAGCTACCTATTGCACATACTAGTATAGTATGGATAATAATAAAGCTTCCGAAAAAAAATTAACTTCCGAAAATCTGTGTTTGACTGTAATACTAAATTTCCGAAAAAAAAAACTAATCTTCCGAAAAAAATACTAAGTCTCCGAAAAGTCAAGTCGCCGGAGCCGTGACAGAAACCATGCCTGCTGCATTTTGCATGCTCGCTTGCATGCTGCATGCATGGTGTATGCTTGTTTGAAAAATATTACGTCAGCAAATTCTGTATTGATTTTTCGGAATTTTTAGTATTTTATTCGGTCGTTTCAGTATTTTATTCGGTCGTTTCTTTATTTGTATTCGCGTACATGTTGTCGGAAAATTAGTATTTATAGCAGTGAATTTCATATTTTGAGTATGCACATACAAAATGTTTTTCCGGGGTGTTTATTACTACTCGTATAGTATTACTGGACCGATTTTAAAAATTCTTTCACCAGTAGAACGTTTTGTTATCACTGAGTAACATCCTACTTCCTACTAAGTTAGTGAGGATGGATGGATGTTTGTTACTCTTTCACGCAAAAACTACTGAACGGATTTAGATGAAATTTGGCACACAAATAGTTTAAAACCTGGATTAACACATAAAATAATTTTCATCCCAATATTCTTACGGGATCGAAAATAATGCTGGCGAAACCGCGGGGCGCTGCTAGTAGGCTGTAAATTATAATTACGCGGGCAAAGCCGCTGGCAGAAGCTAGTTTAACATAAATTACTGAAGTAAACATATCGTGTGTTGCGAAAGTTAATTGCTCCTAATGTTTCCTCGCAAAAGATAAGATATTTTAACCACAAACGGCAGACAAGAGGATGTTATATGGTAACTTCCTCTTGTCTGCTAGTACCTAATAATAACAAGCTTCATCCACCATCCGTCTGTCTGTGGAGATAATTACTAAATCCCGTATACCTACAGTATAATATAATCGATCGAAATATTAAAAGCTAATTGTTTTTAAAAGAGTAACCGTGAAGATTCTTGCTGGCTCTTCTCCATAGGAAACGACCAATTGGAACCGTGCATCTAGCTTCTGACGTTTCATAAGTGCCCATGTAGGTTTATGTGAAATAAAATATTTTGATTTTGATTATTGTACTGGAATTTGGGTGGTCCATGTAGGAAAGGTTTAAGGCAATTTAACCCCTATGCTTGGAATACTTGTGAGGGATAGAATCCGGAATGAGATTATCCGGCAGAGAACCAAAGTTGTCGACGAAACTCACAGAATAAGCAAGCTGAAGTGGCAATGGGCCGGCCATATTAGCCGTAGAACTGATGACCGTTGGGGTAGACGTGTTCTTGAGTGGAGACCGTGAATCGGCAAACGTAAGGTGGGACGCTTCAGGTTTGGTGGAGCGATGATCTACACAGGGTGGCTGGTAACAGCTGGATGAGAGTTAAAAATTCAATTGACGTAGATATATTTAGAGTGGAAGGTAGGCCACGCGGGCGGTCGCCGATGAGGTGGACCGATCAAATAAAATCAGCGGTTGGAGGCCCTGTTAATGAATGCGCCAGACTGTCATGTAACAGAACCAGATGGAGGGAGATCGTGAGGCGGGCAACGACTACACCTGCGATTGGACACAGTTCATTGTGACCACGACTGCTCTGTCAAGAGCGAAACAAAGAAGTAGAAGAAGATATATTTAGTAACCTATTCCGCTTAGCTATTTCTAAAGAGTCTTAAATAACCCTGTAAGAAATCGACACGTGTATCACCTCTCAACGAGGCATCCCTCGATTGACTTGTCGCGAACCCGAACACTGCGTGTTGCCACACTGAGCGCAGGAAGCAGAGGCCTGACCGGCCGGAGTAGTTGTCGAGAATCGAGCTGTATGACGTGAAATGATGATGATAACAATTTAACGCGATGATGCAAATTTTTGTGTAATGTAATAAGAGTAGGGGAAGAGCAAAGAAACGATGGATGGACTGTGTGGAAGATGATATGGCTAGAAAGGGGGTGACACCGAGATGTCGACTAATAGAGAAGTATGGAAGAAAAAAAATACATGTTTCACCAACCACAAATAAACTGGGATAAGGGAAGTAGAATAATGATGATGCTGATTTCTGTATTGCGAAGGTAACTCATGACCAAAGACATGGGATTACGAGGAGCAATGTTGTTATCGTAAAAAACTTTTTACAAAAAAAAACAACCGACGTCCAAAAAAAAACACTACAAAGTGAAAAATAACTTTAATTTCGGAAGTCGGTGTTTTGTGTTTTGTATTTTCGTTTTTTGCCACCGACTTCCGAAATTAAAGTTATTTTTCACTTTGTAGTGTTTTTTTTGGAGGTCGGTTGTTTTTTTTGTAAAAAGTTTTTATTTTTCACTTTTTAGTTGAGGTACCTACCCCAAACACATTCGAATACCTGCTACCAGTGACAGAAACTTATCATATCATCTACATAGTAAGTGGGAAAAAAATACGTATTTTGTAGCTAACTCAACCTCCTCCTTTTTGGAAGTCGGTTAAAAATCTGAGCTGCCGTATGTCACAGTCTGGTTTGCCGTATTTTAAGATAAAAATACTAAATTGCCGTATTTAATTTTAAAAAAATATTCTCATCATTTGTTTCTTCTCCATAAAGGTTTTTTATTGTTTACTACTTTGGATTTATGTTTATCTAATGTGTACAATTCAAATGTCATCGATTTTTTTAAGGCCAATTTCTGGGTTAGTGGCAACATTGACGAAAATTTTTCTCTAATATTGTGGCAGTCTCCTCAGGTGACAGATATTTGAATTTCTTTTTCATTTCATTCATTACGCTTGTGAAAAAACAATTTGTTTTACCTATATTTAATTGCCGTATTTTGTGATACAACAATGAGAGGCCTGCCGTATGCAGTATTTTCCGAAATAAAATCGTGGATTGCCGTATAACAACGCTGACAAGGAGGCTCCCCAAATAGGCCTGTGTCCAAAATTTTTTTTGTCCGTCTTGTAGATTATTAAAAAATATTGAATACGTATTTTTTCTTTTTTGACGTAAACAAAAGATTACGGCGATACATTGAGTTAAAATGTGGCATGACGTCATGCCTTGCTAGATTTAATACTGCGTTGTGATGTAGCGAGCCCCCACTCTCCAACTTTAATGCGTGTTTTCTAAGTTATTTTTTATTAATATGATAAAGCAAATAATACGTCTCTAATATTTTTTTATTATCTGAAAGACGGACTAAATAGAATTTCTTTTTTTTACCTAGGCAACTACCGTATTGTATGTTAATTTGCATTAATATTCTGAAAAAGTCACGCATACAATCAAAATGGAACTTTAGTATATGATTTATTGGTTCTTTTTCTTTCCATAAATAAGACAGTTACGTAATTGGAACATTTTCGCTTGATTAATTTTTTATTCGAAAATCATATCCTTTTTAAAGATTATTTGAAACAAAAACAAGATTAACTCGGCTTTTGTGTCTAAAATAATTATTGACAGTAAGAAAATATAGTTTATTATCCAGATATAAGATATTTTTTCTCTAGATTAATTATTACTTTAGTTATAAACGAAATAAGAATTGAGACTTACGCCATTTAGTCCCGTGCTCGAACACAATCAAAGAGCGCACGCGATATTCAACTTTATTACTGATGTGTTAGCAAGTAGCACATAGTGGAATGGTGGGGTGCATGGGGGCGGAGTTTGCGTAGAAATTGTCTTTGGAGTGCCTGGTCTTAAGGCAAGGAAGAACAGTAGAACAGGAAAATACACCTGATCGTATCAATGTGCAGCCTTTTTTTTTTGGGTGGGAAATTATCAAATAACTTCTCCTGCTCTGGGCGGAGCGGGAGGGCGTTGCAGACTCTTACTGACTAAAACCCACCCGTGTTCCTTCGGTTGCCCTGTTGCCGGGGGCCACGATTTGCCGATCGGTTTTCTTCGAACCCCCGGCAGGCATTGGCCCTAGCGGACCCCGTCAATTCTGCCGACATCTCTTTGAGGCGCGCGTGGAACACAACGCGCCGTCGACCCGGGCTTGGTCCTTATCGGACGGCGAGCTACCCATTGCTCACCGTCCGCAAGCCCGCGCCTACGGTGGCCGGAAATCGGCTCGCGATTCCCGCCCCGGGCGTCTCCTCCTGCGGCGGTTAGGGGCGTGAGGGCGCGAAATTTGCCTCTCCCTCACGCGTTCCGCCTCCTCCTTCGCGAGCATTACCACTTCGCAGAAGGAAGTGACGGCCTGCCATTTCCTCTCGCTCCGTACCATGGCCTGAAACAGGGCCGGACGCGAGAGATCACCGCCGCCGATCGCCTCTACGAGGACACGGCGTTGCTCCGCCCAAGCCGGGCAGACCTCCACCGTATGCTCCACCGTGTTCTCAGGCCGATCCACACAATGGTAACACCCGGGTGTTTCCTCCCGCCTTATCCTGAACAGGAACCTCCCGAAGCAGCCGTGTCCGGTGAGGACCTGCGTCAGGCGGAAGGTGAGAACGCCGTGGCGTCTCTCCAGCCACTCCTCAAAGACGGGTCTTATCGCCGCGATTGTGGCGTGCCCATCAATGTGCAGCCTTGATTCAGAAACTTGATAGTGGACTCTATAGCCTAACTAACGAGAGGTCGTAATCGTGACTTCCAACTTCACCTATTTATTTATTACTAGCTTCAGCCCGCGACTTCGTTCGCATGGAAATCTTCCCTGTATACTACGTTTGTAGTTTTATTCTCAGCAGCCAAAATATACAGAGAGTTAGGAATGGTGACTCGGGAGCAAGCGACGTAACAGTTGTCCGTGTGAGAAGCAGCTTATCCTGAGGTTGACACCCGCAGCCTTCAGCCTTCAGTGTCGGCTCCTGTGACTTGTTGATCGCAAAGCATACACTCCCAGAGAACTGCACGCGCTTTAACTGGTAATTATGGGGAATTTGTACTTTATACGCGCTATAAACACTGTCTCACCATCGCCACAACCTGTTAGAATTTCCACCTCGATGACGTTTCTCTGCAAAGACATGACTTTGAGCTGGTTTCCGTTACACAGATATACAACCGGAAGTCCACTTGCCATTTGTGAATTGAGAAATTCTACGGGGTGATATTTGGCATCATCTTCCTCCACATCAGTATTAATGGAGGTGTAATATCACTTCACTCCCTTCAATTTGTGAGAGAATACTGTGGTTGATCGCTGCAGCTTGATCATCTTCGGAGTTAAAACGGAAACACGCCTAAGAATTCTCTTGGTACGGTATTTGACTGATATCCTCGTATATCAGACGAATAAGATCTTCTAAAGTGGGATCTACTCTACCAAGAGTCTCTGGTAGAGTGCTTTCACCAACTTTTAGAAGAACATCGGAGAATACTTGAGCATTTGAATTACCGCCAAGCCGAGCTCGTATGACGATGATCAAGCGCAGTTTATGAACTCTCGACCATAGAGTCGACCTTTTCAACGAAGTATTCACTTTTTTTGTCAAAACTGTGACACCACCCATCATATCTTGGTTTCTGCGGATGTCCTGCAGGGTTCTGTTTACAGTTTCCACTGCTTTCCTTTTTGCCATAATGCATTCATCCCATACGACGAAGCGCAATCCCCTAAGCACACATCCCTTGTTACTGTTGCGTGACACCCCACAAACAGGCGTTTCGTTGCTCTCTAAATCGATGGGAATCTTAAACATGACGTGCGCTGTTTTGCCACCAGGAAGCAGTGTGGCAGCGATTCCAGAAGATCCACACACATACATATTTTAAAATCGCTTGGACAAATCTGCTGTCAAAATCTGTAAAAAAAACCTTTTATTCCTACAGTCTTTTGCTCTAAAATGATCAGAATACAACCTTGAATGTTTTGTGACTGTAAAGTACTTGTAACTTAGTAGTTTCCCATAGCTTACGAAGTTTTCCATTTTTTGTGAATTAATACATTCTATGAACTATTACATACACAATCCAAAAAAAAATCGTTTTACGAAAAGAGTTTAAAAAAAACAGATGTAAATCGAACTTACTACCCCGGGCGGCCTACCACCAGCTCATAAAGCAGTATTATTTTAATGTTACTTCAGTGGGAGAAAGAGATGGAGCTATACATCCTGTAGAGCTTCATCTCTTTCCCACACTGAAGTAAACTAAAGTAATATTAAAATAATACTGCTTTTGAGCTGGTGGTAGGCCCTCAGGACTTCAAATCATTCGTCCAACCGCTTACTTATTCGCTTTGTTGAAAGTTAGCTAAAATAGCCGTTCCTATATAAAAGGTAGCGTGATGATAATCATTTAAAAAGTTAAATCGGTAACTACCTATCTACAATATCCCAACCTTTTGGCGCGTCCTTTTACAATTTGCAGAGAAAAATACGAACATGATGTAATATTGCTCATCCCCATAGCAAATAGCGTGATAGTTTATGCCCTACAGTACAGACAAACATTCTAAAAACTTTATTTTCCGCATAAGAATCGATCCCATACCTCTTAGCAATAACTTTCTTTAAAAAAAATTAACTTCGCTACGATTTTATTATATCTATAGATTATAGGTACAAAATTAAAAAAAAAAAAATCGTATAACAAAATGTGAAAAAAAAGAAAAAAACCGTAGGTGGGAATCGAACTTACAACCCCATGTTTGCAAAGCAACCGCCCAACCGTTGAGCTAATTGCTTTGTTGGAACTTGTCTAAAATAGCCGTTCCTATATATTTCATGATTGACTGCTTAGTTCCATAAAGGTATAGCGTGATGATAATCATTTAAAAAGTTTAATCGATAACCATCTACAATATCCTAAAATTTTGGCGCGTTTTTTTCCAAAAATACGAACATAATATAATATTGCTCGTCCCCCATAGTAAATAGCGTGATAGTTTATACCCTATAGTTTGACCAGACTTATAGGGAACACCTATGCAAAATTTTAACAGAATCTATCCGGTAGAATTTGCGTCATGCTAGAACATAAAAATACAACATAATGTAATATTGCTCGTCCCCCATAGTAAATAGCCTGATAGTTTATACCCTATAGTTTGACCAGACACACAGGGAATATCTATGCAAAATTTTAACAGAATCTGTCCGGTAGAATTTGCGCCATGCTGGAACATACATACAGACAAACAGACAAAAATTCTAAAAAAAATATTTTCGGCATTAGAATCGATCATAGACCTCGTAGCAATTACTTTTTTTCAAAAATATTCAATGTACAGTTTTGACTTCGCTACGATTTTATTATATGTATATAGAAGTATTTATTTAATATTTCAAGCACAGAAATGTACAGAGGCGAACTTAAGGCGGCTTAATTTACAGTCGAAAAACCACTCCTAGTACATTATACAAATGTCATGGATAGTCGTATGCGTTGCTTGTAAAAAAAAACTGCCCAAGTGCGAGTCAGACTCGCACACGAAGGGTTCCATACCACCGTACAATATTTAAAATGCCGACAAAAACACGTTTCTTTTATGGGGACGAACCCCCTTTAGTTTTTAACTTAATTTTATTTTTATTATTTGTTGTTATAGCGGCGATAGAAATACACAATTTGTGAATTTCAAATGTCTACCTATTACGGTTCATGAGATACAGCCCGCTGACAGACAGACGGACAGCGGAGGCTTAGTAATAGGATTCCGTTTGGCACCCTCTTTAGGTACGGAAACTTAAAAAACAGCAGTAATCATGACATTTCTAGGATTATTAATTCGATTTTATTCATCAAAACAGGTTTGCAAAAATTCTAAATTGCACTTGTTGCACTTGACAGAAACCTTTTATATCACCTCCAGATCCGCCTTTCACAGCCAGATTGAATATTTAAATGTTTTTTTTTACAAGAACACATCTTAAGAATGCGGCGACGCATGAATTGTTCATACAAACGTAGTACATAAATCATTTGCAATTTGAGCATATTTCCACCATATTATGTTGATATTCGGATTGAGACAGTATTTATCTAGGCTTCTACGTCTTTTTGTTTCCAAAAACTTACCTTTAAATAAAGTGTAAGCGAATTGCATTTCGTACATTTTTACTGCGTAAATGACATGTTTTCATATTGTTTTTTCTGTAACTTACCTTTAAATAAAGTGTAAGCGAATTGCATTTCGTACATTTTTACTGCGTAAATGACATGTTTTCATATTGTTTTTTCTGTTTTTAATATTTGTAATATTAAAAAAAATGGAAATACATTAAGTTTTCATTCATTTTTTGTATTAAGGAACATATCCAAATTTATCATAAATTTTCGAAAGCTAGTAGTACTCTCGCGTCAAGCAATAATTGTCAATGTGTGCGTGGTAGTATTGCTCACTGTAGGTGTATATCGCTCCGACAGGCACTCACACTAGCGCAACATGCTTGGAATTGAATTTTGCAAACATCTCGATTTGTAGTTGCGAGCTGTGTTGCGAGCCTCTTAATATGTCGCCTGTTTACCCCGGTGCTTTAGACCATGTCCCACTTGCTGGAGTGTCCTAGGTGCCCGTTCACCTGCACCTCAGATGACTTAAAGAATGCCACTGATGCCGCAATCAACGTGGCCACCTACTGGGCTCATATAATATCTATATACAACATGTAACGTTAAATGCGCAAAACCTGAGAATGATCAGAATAACGAGCAGAATCAATTGAACCACTTTTGAATATAGGTAACATTTTTCAAAAAATCTTCATTTAAAACGTTGCCGTGTCTATTTATTAATAGGTCAAGCCATTACATGCGCAAACCCGCCAAAATAGGTAAACAAACACAAATTGTTGTCGACTAATTTAAATTTTCTCATACGCGGGATAATAATAGCTTTTATTTCAATGCAAATACGAATCTTACGAACTAAAACAGCACATAAAACCTTTACAATTTTTTTAATGATTTTTTCTCTCTGAAATTGCTGAATAGAATTAAAAATCAGTTGGGGTGTCTTTTTTTTGGGTGGGAAATTATTAAATAACTTCTCCCGCTCTGGGCGGAGCGGGAGGGCGTGTCAGACTATTACTGACTAAAACCCACCCGTGTTCCTTCAGTTGCCATGTTGCCGGGGGACCACGATGTCCCTTTCGGCCTTATTCGGTGTCTGAGGTTTTGCGCATTTAACGTTACACGTTGCCTATAAAATTCTCGTGACACAGTGTTAGTTGCCATACTCCTCCGAAACGGCTTGATCGATTTTTATGAAATATTATATGTATATTTGGTAGGTCTGAGAATCGGTCGTAATCTATTTTTCATACCCCTAAGTGATAAGGGTGGTCCACCCCAAACATTTATATTGCAAAACAACGTTTGCCGGGTCAGCTAGTAATATAATATAATTGTAGAGTACCATCGACACGAAAAGAAGAAGACCCCGATGGGTTAGGAAGAGGTGAAGAATATGCAGATATTTTTATTAATTTATTTTTGCAGACTACAATGGTCTATAGTGTTAGTAACAAAAAAAGCTTATCCTATGTTAGTACTTAATAACTAAAACAGAACGGGTCCGGTTTGTAAGCGCCCACACTAGCGGGCTGTCTGCCCGGGCGGCTATTGATTGCAGGATAGTGTTGCGACTGCCACGCAGCCTGCCGAGTAGCGAGGCAGATTTCTTACGCCACAATGCCTCAAAGCCGTCAGTGCGTGCGTCTGCAAACATTGCCGAGGCACTTCAGAAGCGCGGCAATCGCAACAATACCCTGAATGCGTTATTGTATTGGATACGCAGAGCATTTTAAGCCTTTTGGGTATGTGAATCACGCGAAGGAGGAGGCGGAACGCGTGAGGGAGAGGTAAACTTCGCGCCCTCACGCTCCTAACCGCCGCAGGAGGAGACGCCCTGGACGTCGGGAAGCGCGAGCCGATTTCCGGCCACCGTAGGCGCGGGCTTGCGGACGGTGAGCAATGGGTAGCTCGCCGTCCGATAAGGACCAGGCCCGGGTCGACGGCGCGTTGTATTCCACGCGCGCCTCAAAGAGATGTCAGCAGAACTGATGGGGTTCGCTAGGGCCGATGCCTGCCGGAGGTGCGAAGAAAACCGATAGGGAAATAGTGGCCCCCGGCAACAGGGCCACCGAAGGAACACGGGTAGGTTTTAGTCAGTGAGAGTCTGACACGCCTTCCCGCTCCGCCCAGAGCGGGAGAAGTTATTTGATAATTTCCAACCCAAAAAAAACGGCTTCCGAGTACAGTGCTGTGTACCTAGTATGCCTTAAAAAAGGTTATTTTAATTGCGTCTGTACATCGAGAAAATCTGCGGGCCAGCATATTCGCCCTAACTGACCATGCTCTGTGCTATCTTTAGATCCATATCATCTTTCAGATCATAAGTAACCAGATGGCCCCAGGTATTTAAATTACAATAAGCAATTCGGATAAGTGGAACGAGAACGACCTTAAAATCCTGCTAAAAATATAAGTCCGACCGTATATTTAATAAAAAATCCAATTAAAAAGTACATAAACAAAGTGGTAGGTATTGTAAATGTAAATCATGGTCAACAAACGGTTAGGTAACTCGCGGTTACTGACCTACGACAGCGGCGCACGCGCCGGCCGTGGAGTCGATTGTCTGTTGTTTTATTTTATACTACATAGTTTTGACTGTGGCTTTGTTTGCGTTGATTTATAAAATGTTGTTTTTAAATTGTCTTTTCAATCATAATGAGTTTTGGAGTGAATATTGTTCCAAAATGTGTGCATGAATAATTTAATTTTCCAGTTAAAACAAGAATAATTACTTTCATAAACGAACCGTCAATGATACTTACCTTCATTTCAGTTTAGTTCTATTTTCAATTTGATATAAAATGTGGGTACGTAATGACGAAAAACTCAACTACGGCAAGAAAGTCATCCAAAAAGGTATAAATAAACAAGACATCATAGACAGACAAATAAAAAATCCGGAGTCACACGAAATCTGTTCGATTTATGGAATACGTGCTTATATCGTGCTTATACGCGCGTTTTTCTTTTATGATTTGTATGTCCTCTAGAGGGCGCTATATTTAATGTGACGGCACATAGCCTATAATAACCAGGGGACAATCAAGAAGCTTCCAGCGATACCTCATTTGTCAAATTATGATGAGTAGAAGTTATCAGGGAACAGATGAACATACATACATACCAGTCAAAATCTTAACTCTCCTTTTTGCTTCACCGTAGTTGGGTAAAAAAAAAAATACTCAATTGAAATTGTTGACGGTTGCATGACTGCTAAAGAACAAACAATTCTAAGTGGTCCCCGAAACGATCAATTGCCATAAATTTGTATTGTGGTGATATTGACAATCACTTCAACTGCATTCGGTAGACGATAGACAACGATCAATGACGTAAAAATTGACAATTGCAATTTATGGTTTCGGGGACTCTGCATTGCAATTTAAGGCGTGGTTTATACAGAAGAGACGTGGCGAGGGAATTGCGCCCGCGCTTCCAGGTGACGTCACCGCCAGCAGGTGACTCAATTTTCTTTCCGACAAAACGACGCTATCCGACATATCTATTAGATTCATTTTAGGTTTTTTGATTATACGCCATCGCCACATGCCCTCGCCACATCTCTTCTGTGTAAACCGCGCCAAATACCTAGACAAATCACAATAAATAATCTTGACACATAAAATTAGTAAAAAAAAATACAAATCACGGTCGTCTCCACGCACGTCGCAGTCCACTGGCCAGTCGCGTATTTGACAGTCCACTATTACCCAAGTAGGTCAGGTTCATTCACAATTGTCTTACTTTTTTTCCAGGCTAAGGACTTTGCTATTATGCCTCTACTGCACCGTTATCAAATAATAATAATAGACCAATAATTATTTATTTTTTAACCTCGCGAATTTGTGTTACGTGTATATTTAAATATTGAATTACTTATTTTATTTTGCATTCGTTCTTGTCTGATATTATATTGAAGGTAGGTACGTTAGTATTTTTATCTGTAGTGTTATTCTTCAAATACATATAATAAATACTGAATTGTTTTAAGTAGCTAGGCTGTTCTCATGAACCGTAATGACAGTTGAAATTTTCACAGATTGTGAATTTCTATTGCCGCTGTAACAACAAATGATAAAAATAAAAATAAACTTTTTTACAAAAAACACAACCGACTTCCAAACTACAAAGTGAAAAATAACTTTAATTTCGGAAGTCGGTGTCTTTGGATCAGATCAGTATTTTAGTTTTTTGACACCGACTTCCGAAATTAAAGTTATTTTTCACTTTATAGTTTGGAAGTCGGTTGTGTTTTTTGTATATTTTTTTTTTTCACTTTTTAGTGGGTTGGTTTGTAACTTATCTAAGTTACAATAGCCTTATGTCAACTGCTCATCAAAAATACCCAAATCGCTATAGATGTACCTTTAATATTTGAAGAGTTCCCTCGATTTCTCCAAGATCCCATCATCAGATCGTGACCAAATGACAGTGGGACCAACTTGAAAGTATACCCTTTCAAACAAAAAAAGAATTTTTCAAATCGGTCCAGCCGTCTTCGAGTAATCGGGGAACATACATAAAAAAAAAAAAAATATCCCGACGAATTGAGAACCTCCTCCTTTTTTTTTAAATCGGTTAATAAAGTTAAAAATCAAGGTCTCCCCATACAAAAATCCTCTCGAAGGCTCGAAGGACCATATGTTGAGTATCAAGCTCCAGGTGTACTGATGGTGGTCTTGACTTGTAATAAAACTACTTGATTTCGATATTTGACATGTACTGTATTTCTGAGGCTGATTACAATTTCACTCGCTCACCGAGACGCCTTGAGCGTGCGTACACATATCGATCATCTCATAAAATTGTAATCAGCCTCAGAAATACAGTACTTGTCAAATATCGAAATCAAGTAGTTTTATTACAAGTCAAGACCACCAGCAGCACACCTGGAGCTTGATACTCAACAAGTACTTAATAAATAATTTCTCAGTACGAATGAACTAAGTAAATTGTTATCGTGTGAACAATATAATTATGTAGTTGTTGCTATTATTAATAATTGACCATTTTGTAAACTATGTCGAACTTATCGTTGATTACTTAAATTCGTTGTTTTTAATTAAAATTCTTGTAATAACTAACAGACAAATACCTATCGACCTACTTGAGTTTGGAGCTAAGCAACTATGTCAAAAATTAGGGACACAGGTGCCAATTCCTTTGTTCACAAAGTAAACTAAATTTAAGTTCAGTGCATCTTTTTCTTTCTATTTCATTATGAAAAGGACAGAAGATAAATTTTAGTTTAGTCCTGTCAAATTAATCAGCGCTTGACTTAAATTGACGTAATTTTAGTTGGCAAGTTTTTAATAAATAAATAAATCACGTCTAAACTTGTATAGAGTAGTGACAGGCGGTGATTAATTTGACAGGACTAAACTAAAATTTATCTTGAGTCCTTTTCTTTAATGAAATAGAAAGTGATTACAGTGTCGTGGGATAAAATTGTACACAGCGGCCCGAGTACAGGAGAGAGAGAGAGAGAGAGAGAGAAAGTGTGAATTTGGTCAAAATTAAAATCTAAGATGGCGGCTCTGAAAATTTTCTCATTTTTCATCATGGCTATCGTTTTCATGGTTTTCAAGGGTGCTAAAGCCGATATGAGGCCAAAATGTAAATCCAAACTGACGGCTGCAAAAATTTTGTTTTCGTTTTATATCATTTGTGGTAAAGAACTTAGTTCCTGACGGGGGTCCCCCGACCGCACACGTTTTTTAAGGAGGATGAGTAAACTTTACACCCTGATCCTCAAAACTCTACATAATAAGTTGGTTGTAAGCAAATACTTAATTTTCCTGATGTTACCTATAAGTAAGTAGTTTTCGTGTCAAGAAGTTATTATTAGTCTTCAAAGTCAAAAAGTTACCATCTATCCTTCGATTTTAATTAATGTTTTCATTTATCAGATTTATTTGAGTGTCAAGACCGACAATTAATTGTGTTTATTGCAGCATTGTTTCAGGACAATCAATCTCTGTTTACCGTAATTGTACATTATTTTGTTGCTCTTTGACATGCTGTAAAGGACTCCTGTCTCATTTACAAAGAGTTGTCTATAATTTTCACGTCATAATTATAAATTAATCATTGCAAACTATGTTTATTATGGTCATTTAGTCAATATTCTAGTTTGGTACTTACTTATTTTAGGGCTAACTTATATTTTAAGATGTCGATACGTTTCATGTTGACGGTACACACTTTTTAGGCGTTTTGACGACGTAGTATCTGGTGTTATTATTCGGGTTGAGTTGACTTGGGCCTAGCTGTCACTGACCAAACTTCAATTGGTTATTATACACAGATTTTTCAGCGAACACAAGCTGTTTATATCATTCTACAGCTGCACATCTCCTAAGTTGTATCGTTGTTGTGTTGAATAGGCAAACAAACACATAAATACCTAATAAAAATAAATACACTTTCGTATTTATATTTAATATCGGGCAGGATATTAAAGGATAACACATTTAACTAAATATGCTAATTATAACTCACACACTACACACCCTCACTCTTCACACTCACCCATACTCACACATAATCACACGTAAACGCGCGACTTGGCCCTTTTTCTATGCATAACGCTCATTCATTTGCAAATCATTCACTCATTCATTTTTGTATAATTTTAAGTTACCCATTTATTTTATTTTTCTGCGTGTTTACATTGTCTACATTCAATTGCATAAGATAATGATAAGTGGAAGCGCGGAGTCTCCTAACACAAGCAATTCCTTGCTTAAAAGGTGATCTCCAATATTATTGTGTCTAAATGCCTTTTGTAATTGAAATAAACAATTTTATTATTATTATTAGTGTAAAGCACCAACCACCAATATTCTTCAATGCAAAGACTGTTAGTGTTTATGTATATACACAGAAATTTGGTAGGGTAGGGTACTAAGCTACCTATAGGAAAATCTGATCTGCACTACTTCAGTCATTCCAAAATGTAGGTACGAATGCAATAACTTAATGTCCAGAGAAATCTCAGAAATGTAGTCCAAATTACAATGTAGAAATTTTCTAGATCACTACATATCTACAAACAACTAGCTTGCATAAAAAAAAAAACTTTTTTACAAAAAATACAACCGACTTCCAAAATACAAAGTGAAAAATAACTTTAATTTCGGAAGTCGGTGTCAAAAAACTAACATACTGATCCAAAGACACCGAGACCATAATTTGGAAGTCGGTTGTATTTTTTGTAAAAAAGTTTTTTTTTTTCACTTTTTATTGGGTTGATTTGTAATTTATCTAAGTTACAATAGCCTTATGTCAACTGCTCATCAAAAATACCCAAATCGCTATAGACGTGCCTTTAATATTTGAAGAGTTCCCTCGATTTCTCCAAGAGCTCATCATCATATCGTAACCAAATGACAATTGGACCAACTTGAAAGTATACCCTTTCAAACAAAAAAAGAATTTTTCAAATCGGTCCAGCCGTCTTCGAGTAATCAGGGAACATACATAAAAAAAAAAAATATCCCGACAAATTGAGAACCTCCTTCTTTTTTTTTTGAAGAGATTACTGTATGCCAATACTGTTCAGGTAGGATACGGTATAAAGAATTTTTATTATAGTATTACCTCATCTTGAGGGTTGACGTCAGTCTAGTGCTATGCGCGCTCGGAAACGGTCGCGCATCACTCTTCGCTACGAATTATTAATTCGTGCTTAGCGTGGCATTAGCCGTCGCCGTCATGGGTTCCGAAAAACTCATAGTCAACGAGCTCCTGGCGTTCCTGCAACATCAACTGGACGTCATGGACGAAGTTAGCCTCATGCAGATCTGCACCTCGAGCTACACCGAAGATGAGATACGCAGTGCAAAGACGACGCTGTACACATCACTCGACTTAGCCGACCGAATGCCGTCCCGCAGGAGGGACGAAAAGGGAGAGAGGAGTCTCCAAGACATGTTTCGGGTGTTTAAGGAGACTGACCCTGACGACGTGCCGTCCTTTGTGGCAAAGGAGCTGCGGAAGCTGCCCCCCGTTACATTTGACCACGTCGACGTTACCAGGTTGCTGAAGGATATTGTTACCCTCAAGGCAAGCCTGGCCGAGATGAAGTTCAAGCTGGATGCGTCTCAAAACACCATCGGTGAGTTACGTGCCGATATGGTTAACTTACGCAATACTGTAGCGGTATGTAGGTCACCTGAGTTCGCATCAAAGGTGAACTCTCGTCGTGGTGCAAACAACGCGTCGCTGTCTAGTTTCGAGTCAGCGAAATTGGACTCGTCACCGGCAGCTGTCACTGCAAGCGATGCAATTCCGCGCTCCGCCGATTTCGCCTCTACCGCAGTAAAGGTGACGTCACAAGTTAGCACGTTCACACCTCGCCGTGCTTACTCAGCAGCAGCTGCACAACCTCCCATCCAAAAGGAGCAGCAACAGAAGAAAGTTTTTGCTAAAAATGCAAAATCCGCCGAGGGGGCATCTAAGAGCCGCAATGTACCGGCTCCCGGTATCTTGTCCCCAGCCCCTAAGAAAGGGCAGCCAGACAAGGAAGGCTTCGTGACGGTGGAATCCAAGCGAAGGAAGCCCACTTGCCGTAATCAATGTGGTACTGCTCTAGCGGGACCAAATATGTTGCTGCGTGCTGCTACACCGTCGACGCAGCTGTACGTATCCCGTCTGCATCACTCCACGATGACTGAAGACATCGTGGAATACATCAGATTCAAGACCAAGTGGACATTGAGAGTGGAGAAGTTGGAGTCGCGCCATAACATAAACTTCAAGTCGTTTGTGGTGCGGGTTCCAACTCAGTACCTAGAAACCTTCATGAAAGAAGAGTTTTGGCCGAAAGGTGTGGCGTACCGACGATTTCGTGGAAGGTTACGTGACACCGTGCAGCGCAACACGACGCCGACACAGTCATCACTTCGTGTACAATAGTTATTTGTTATTATAATTTAAAAAATATGTATGTTTAGGTTAAGGTATTTATTTATGGGCCTGCGTCGCCTGAATTAAATGGATTATTATTATTATATTTCTAAATGTCTTTGACATATCTCGGGACCCTGGGGTCCCGGACCTTTGGAAGGCATACGAGGGGCCGAAGCCAACTCGCAGAGGCCCCTTAGACATTTTTGAGTATTGAGGCACCAACCGACGATTATCCCTGTTCGCACTATGCAAGGGCACCCAAGGACAACCCCCGGTTGGTGTGGGACTATTGCAGAATATGGAAACAAAGATATTGGACTATGGCTTTGGGTGGCTTAAGTGGACTGGTTACCTGGAGCTATGGAAGGACTATGGCCCCTGCCTGATCAATGTTTAAATGTACACGGATAAAATGGCAGGGGGTGACTTGCACGCTCAATAATGGGCCCCCGAAAACGGTCGCTAGCACATAGTGTCGTGGCGACAAGGGGGCAACACGTCCTGAGGTGCTTATGAGGAGTGGAGAGGTATTCCACGGCTATCAGGACAATCCCGGAAGTACGGTCAAGATCCCTACCAGCATCTTACTGGAATACTTCCTTCCTCCGAGCACGTTTGCTCTTGCGAATCTCCACTCAAGCCGGCCAATTAAGGCAAGAATGAGGCGGGAGCTCTGTTCCTCGTCAGTGTTCACTCCAGCCGGCCAATAAAGGCAAGCCAGAGGTGAGGAACAAGACTTCTCCCGGGAGATAGGGTCCGTGGGGTCGCTACTGCCCAACAGCTCGCCACATGCTGCCCTGCGGGTTTTTGTATCTCTCTTGGTCTGGCTCCTAATCCCAGACCTGTTCCGGCAAAGTAAACTCTACCGGCACAGGCCTAGAGTTCGGAGCGCACAAGCCCCACCACGACGTCAACGTAGAGATACGACGGTGGGGTTATTATTATTATTATTATTTTTCTAACGTCTTTGACTCATCTTGGGACCCTGGGGTCCCGGACCTTTGGAAGGCGTACGAGGGGCCGAAGCCAACTCGCAGAGGCCCGTTAGACGTTTTGAATGAAATGAGGCACCAACCGACGATTATCCCTGTTCGCACTATGCAAGTGCAGCCAAGGACAACCCCCGGTTGGTGTAGGACTATTGTAAGATATGGAAACAAAGATATCAGACTATGGGTTTGGGTTGCTAAAGTGGACTGGTCGCCTGGAACTATGGAAAGAGTATGGCCCCTGCCTGATCTATGTTTTATATGCACACGGATAAAATGGCAGGGGGTGACTTGCACACTCAATAATGGGCCCCCGAAAAAGGTCGCTAGCACATAGTGTCGTAGCGACAAGGGGGCAACACGTCCTGAGGTGCTTATGAGGAGTGGAGAGGTATTCCACGGCTATCAGGACAATCCCGGAAGTACGGTCAAGATCCCTACCAGCATCTTACTGGAATACTTCCTTCCTCCGAGCACGTTTGCTCTTGCGAATCTCCACTCAAGCCGGCCAATTAAGGCAAGAATGAGGCGGGAGCTCTGTTCCTCGTCAGTGTTCACTCCAGCCGGCCAATAAAGGCAAGCCAGAGGTGGGGAACAAGACTTCTCCCGGGAGATAGGGTCCGTGGGGTCGCTACTGCCCAACAGCTCGCCACATGCTGCCCTGCGGGTTTTTGTATCTCTCTTGGTCTGGCTCCTAAACCCAGACCCGTTCCGGCAAAGTAAACTCTACCGGCACAGGCCTAGAGTTCGGAGCGCGCAAGCCCCACCACGACGTCAACGTAGAGATACGACGGTGGGGTTATTATTATTATTATTATTACGCCAAGTCCGGCTGTCGCTGAAAACCAGCGCTGTGGCTCTATCTCGCATAGGGTCGCAGCATTATACTGAGCGATGGCCGTTTTGCGTGGATGTGACGCATATTTTCCCCAAAATTGTTATTTTTGTGTTTTGTTCTTTCTTTGCGTCATGTTTACCGCAAATAAACGCATTTTGTTTCTTTCAACGTATTTCCCATTCCCATATTCAAGCAAAAAATTGATTTTATTTATAAATGCAGTCAAATAACTCAATTTATTTATTGTAATGAATCCATGGACTGACGTAATTAAATACTTAATATACAGATATAATTTTATTTTAATATCTCTGACGCAAGAAGCCAGCTTTGTAACATCATTGCATTAAGAGAATCAAATGATTGCAGTTATGTTTATTATTTCCTCATAGTTTCTAAGCGGTTTATGTTTCTAGGTATACTTATACAAGGTGGCAAAACGTTACCGCCATGGGATCTGGAGGCAAAGGTCCTCGCGCACATTTGGGAGTGGCGCGAGGAGGCGAAACGCCGAGTCTTAACTCCGATGCCGCAAAAAGTCGCAGCACAGCGGACAGAGCTCCGGCGCGATCTCATAGCGGAATGGAGAGTGCGATTGTCTCAACCCAGCACTGGGCACGCCACAATTGCGGCGATAAGACCCCTCTTTGAGGAGTGGCTAGAGAGGCGCCACGGCGTCCTCACCTTCCGCCTGACGCAGGTCCTCACCGGACACGGCTTTTCGGGAGGTACCTGTTCAGGATAAAGCGGGAGGAAACGCCCGGGTGTCATCACTGTGTGGATCGCCCGGAGGACACGGTGCAGCATACGGTGGAGGTCTGCCCGGCTTGGGCAGGGCATCGCCGTGTCCTCGTGGAGACGACCGGCGGCGGTGATCTCTCGCGTCCGGCCCTGATCCAGGCCATGCTACGGAGCGAGAGGAAATGGGAGGCCGTTACCTCCTTCTGCGAAGCAATAATGCTCGCGAAGGAGGAGACGGAGAGCGTGAGGGAGAGGCAAATCTCGCGCCCTCGCGCCCTTAACCGCTGCAGGAGGAGACGCCCTGGGCGTCGGGAATCACAGGAAGATTTCCGGCCACCGTAGGCGCGGGCTTGCGGACGGTGAGCAATGGGTAGCTCTACGCCCGATAATGACCAGGCCCGGGTCGACGGCGCATTGTGTTCCACGCGCGCCTCAAAGAGATGTCAGCAGAACTGACGCGGTCCGCCAGGGCCGATGCCTGCCGGGGTTGCGAATAAAACCGAAATGGAAATCGTGGCCCCCGGCAACATGGCAACTGAAGGAACACGGGTGGGTTTTAGTCAGTAAGAGTCTGACACGCCCTCTCGCTCCGCCCATAGCGGGAGAAGTTATTTGATAATTTCCCACCCAAAAAAAAAAGGTGTTCAGAATCATGTACTGAATCCATGGTAACAGTTTTCGCGTCGATGTCCCTGCCACCCTGTATAATACAAAGGTTTATTTTAGAATAATTGATGCGCCTGCGATGGTTCTACAAGCAACGTCATTAGTGCAACATTTATATTTTGGTGATGAACTCATGAAGCCAAAAAACTACAAAATATCTCAATATATTAGAATAAAATTGGGATGAGCCTAGAATCAGACACTGAGAGAACATTCAGATGATAAATATGATTAGGAAATAGTTTCCTCCTTTGGGGACAGGATATTTATAATTATAGCCTACAGTATATTGAGATAGATAACGCGCAAAAAACGAAAAGCTTTTCTAAATCACACGAAATAAAGCGGTAACTCTGAGTTTTGTAGCAGGCGTATGTTATTAAGCCCTAATTTTAGGAAGCATCTACCGGGATTTTTCGAAGGCATAGTACAAGACCAGTGGTGGCCCAGTGAGTGCAGTTGTGGCCCAGAGGGAGCAGTTGTGGCCCAGAGGGAGAAGTGGTGGCTCAGAGGGAGCAGTGGTGGCCCAGGGGGAGCAGTGGTGGCTCAGGGGGAGCTGTAGTTGCCCAGAGGGGGCAGAAGTGGCCCAGTACTGGTCACGACCGTGACTTACGAGTTGTAGGTCGTAGGTTCGAACCCTGAAAGGCGCTTTACTTTGTGTATTTCATCACCACTGCTCTTAAAACGGTGAAGGAAAACATCGTGAAGAATCCGGTATGTCTTAGAACCAAAAATTCGAAGACATGTGACATCTACCAACACGCACTGGGCTCGCGTGGTAGATTACGGCCCACGCCACAGAGAGGTGGCCTGTGTCCCAGCAGTGGGAACATTATAGGCTGATTATGCTTGTACTTATTAGCACAAGACCAGTACCTATGTTCAATCAGAGCACCATGACCAAACTCAAACTCAATGCATTTATTTCAATTAAACCATTTACAGGCACTTTTGAATTATCAAAGAGTCGGTCAGTTAGTCAGAAAGTTGAAGCTAGTTGCCCATTCCAAAACGTAGATCTCTATGGAGAAGAACGGGCAAGAAACTCCAAGGACACTCTTTTAAATATAGATATTACAAAATCCTGGGTACATTATTCTTGTTGCTTCTATATGTGAGAACAATGTACAAAAAATAATCAAAGCAATTGAAAATATAAGATTAAAAATAAGCCCTGGCAGATACGAGATGACCAGTCTTAATTGACGGCAACTGACGGAACATGACGCGTGGATCAGCACCATCCAGCTCAACCATTTTGTAGGGAACCGAATGAACCCCACTCTATGTGGTGAAACTCGGAACTATGCATACCGTAATATTCTCCCGTCTTCCCTTGGCGGAACCTCTGCCAAGCATCAAGAAAATCGTTGAATACATAATTGTTTTTAATAAGTAGCCACTTAAGTAGGGAATAAACAACGGTAATGATTGCTTCACGCATTGCCCGATGACTATTAAAGTTTAATTAATGGCTTAACACACGCCTAAGTTAAAATTACTGTCTAACACAAAAAGCTAAGTAACCCAAGGCTTGAGGCTCAGAACACACAAGTTACATCTACAATTTATTAACTAATGAATTATACGGAGTTCGAGGCTAGCAAAAGTAATCTCTAAGTTCAGATACTCTGTTCAATGATTATTTCATAAAATCGTGACATTTTAGATCAATTGTTAATACTTAGAAAGTTATATCGATGAGTTTAATCATTTTAATAGGGTAGTTGCCAAGGTAAAAAAAAAAGAAATTCTATTTAGTCCGTCTTTCAGATAATAAAAAAATATTAGACACGTATTTTTTGCTTTATCATATTAATCAAAAATAACTTAGAAAACACGCATTAACGTTGGAAGTGCTCGCTACGTCACAACGCAGTAACATCTAGCAAGGCATGATGTCATGCCACATTTTAACTCAATGTATCGCCGTAATCATTTTCTTTCGATTTTAGTTAGCAGTAAACTCCATTCGTGTAATATAGCCGTTAGAGTTTCCTTCAATAAAATCACAGCACATTCCTAGCCAGTAATTGATGGTCAATTGGGTCTATTATACAATAAATATACTCTTGTGAGCTATTCAGGACGAATTGATGCTGTTGAATAAGAACTATTTATTATGTTGTTCGACAAATAGAAGGTCTGGCATGATTTGTAGAGACTACTGCGTCTTATTATTGGTAGTAGACGTTTTAGACTTGAGGCACTTTTAAGGTTCTTCTAAGCGTTAGTAGAATAACCAACCAACTATACAAGTCTTTCTTTTCGTGACCAGTGACTAACTTAGTGTCAGAGTTTTTATGCCGCCCGAGGGCCGAGAAATATCACTCAGGCATGCCGGTTTCCGCCCGATGTTTTCCTGCAGCGTTTTTGAAGCAAGTGATAATTATACAATACGCACATGAATCCGAAAAGTCAGAGGTGCGTGCCTTGGGTTCGAACTCGAGACCTATGACTGCTTTTGCAAGTAAAAGTCTGTAACAAAATAAAAAAAAACAAAAAACAGTGGCACTCCGGAACTGCCCACAGAAGAGAAAACTTGAAAAAAAATTGGCACTGCGGTAATCAACGCGTTGATGTCTTTTTAATGGTTAAAAGCTGGTGTCGTAACAGTGTCGCGAAATCAATGGTTTAGTCCCATCTCAAAAATGCCCAACGCGCCTAAAGAAGTTTTCACATAAAGAAATATATTTTGAGAAGGACCCCAAAAACAGAGCGGAATTAAAATGGGGGATCACTCAGCACTCAGGTGTCCGTTAATGCGTTTATTACAGACTCCGACATCATACACATAAATACCCAAACCCTTAAATAATTTGATACTAAAGCTACACACATCCTTGACCAGAGACCTGCAGCGCAGCAGATGATCGCTTAGCCTTTTTTTTTGTTGGGAAATTATCAAATTACTTCTCCCGGTCTGGGTGGAGCGGGAGGACGTGTCAGTCTCTTACTGACTAAAACCAACCCGTGTTCCTTCAGTTGCCTATATGTTGCCTGGAGCCACGGTATCCCTTTCGGACTTTCCCTCAACCCTGGCAGGCATCAGTCCTAACGGACCCCTTCAGTTGTGCTAACATCTCTTTGAGTCGCACGTGGGACACAAGCCGTTGACCCGGGCCTGGTTTTTATCGGACGGGGAGCTACCCATTGCTCACCGTCCGCAAGCCCGTGTCTACGGTGGCCGGGATGATCGCCTAGCCTGAGCGCCAAACGAACTGTGTCAGCTTCTCCCATCGAGTCGTCAAGTATCTCAATCCTAAACGTATGTTTCATTGTTCACAGATAACTAGCCATGGGTTCTCTGCCTCGGGTCTCCGTAGTTAACGGCGCCCGCACCCTGGTGCCGGCCGCCCCGCTGTCGAAGCATCTCGCTCATCTTGCTGCCAGTGACAACACTGCGCTGGTGTATGCTGGTGAGAACACATTACACAATAGAAGTATGAAGAACAGGGTGTAAAGTTCACTCATCATCTCCCTAGCCTTTTCCCAACTATGTTGGGGTCGGCTTCCAGTCTAACCGGATGCAGCTGAATACCAGTATTTTACATGGAGCGACTGCCTATCTGACCTCCACAACCCAGTAACTGGGTAATATGATACCCCGTGGTAAGACTGGTCCGTAACGACTGTCAAAGATCTACAAATGACAGCCGGGACCAACGGATTAACGTGCTTTCCGAGGCACGGAGGGGACTTGGTATGTAGAGATGGTCACCCATCCACGGACCAACTGCGGCAAGCGTAGCTTAACCTGATCGATCGACCCGTGCGGCTGTTATTACTTAGCCACAAGCTCCTCGTGAGGGGCTGTAAGGGTGTAAAGTTCACTCATCCTTCATAAACAAGGGAGGATCCTTCGACCAGACGGGTATAGTGTCTGGTGGGCAACTGCCCGACGATTGATGTCGGGACGTTGTATATATGTCGCGCGGTAAACCCTGCTTGAGTGACGTCAGTGTTTTAAAAAAAAAAAAAACATTTTATTTCACATAAACCTACATGGGCACTTATGAAACGTCAGAATAGGTGCACGGTTCCAATTGGTCGTTTCCTATGGAGAACAGCTGGCAAGAAACTCCACGGTTACTCTTTCAAAATAATTGGCTTTTACAATACTTGTTATTTGAAACAGTGTTAGGTACTAGGTATGGGAGGACAGTGTAGGTCTTTCAATAAGTACCAAGTACTTAACGAAATAGAAAATGGTCAACAGGTCTACAATCCACTAAGCCTACAGCGTTTTCACATTCACAAAGTGTGATGCGTAGTTCTTATGTGGTGATGAAATGCCGCCTCAACACCATGGGCCATGCATGGTCTCTAGTGGTAACAGTTGGGCGTTGGCTCCCTGGTCCGAAGCATTTATGGACGGAAAGCACTGGTGGCAATCGGAAGTTAAAAACGAATGCTGTCTCTGCTAGTATGCAGCAGTATTCATTATAGTTAATCGATGCTGTTGCTACCAAGCCTCAGGTTTCTGTTACAGCATTTTGACATATGAATGTCTCCTGGTACTTCTTGATAAGCCTACACTGTCCTCCCATACCTATTAACACCGTAATTTGAAAACATTGTAGAAACCACTTATTTTTAAAAGAGTAACCGTGGAGTTTCTTGCCGACTTTTCTCCATAGGAAGCGACCAATTGGAACCGTGCACCTAGCTTCTGGCGTTTCAGAAGTGCCCTTGTAGGTTTATGTGAAATAAAATATTTTGAAATTTGAATTTAGGACCATAATAATTTATAAACTATCTTCAAACTACGATAATCCTCGTTTTAAACAACTGCACGTTGGGTCTTATCGCCGCTATTGTGAACTTGCTCTACATTGAGCTCACTTTTTAGGGTTATGTACCTCAAAAACAAAAAACGGAACCCTAATAGGATCACTCGTGTGTCTGTCTGTCCGTTTGTCACAGCCAATTTGCTCCGAATCTAATGGACCGATTAAATTGAAATTTGGTACACATATGTATTTCTGTGACCCAAAGACGGACGTGTTACGTAAATAAATGAATTTTGAATATAGGGGTCACTTTTGGGTGGCAAACAAGAAAATTAAAAAATAAAGTTTTGCAAACTGTACCGTGTGACATTTCAAATGAAAGGGCTTATTGTGAGGATCTCAAATATATTTATTTTATCATTTTAAAATAAAAACGTTTAAAGATATGTCGACTGTAGCAATTAAAATTGTCAGATCTACATTTTTGCGATTTTTAAATTATAAATTTAAAAATCGCAAAAATGTAGATCCGACAATGTTAATTGCTACAGTCAATTTAAGAAAATAGATGAAAATTAACCATTCCCCCTTATCTCCGAAACTACAGAGCCTAAAATTTTGAAAATAATACAGAGTACGGTTCTTTACTCATAGATTACAGGAAAACCTATGAGAAGTCTATGGTCATAAAATAACATGGTAAATCTCTTAATATTATGCGTATAACATATTACATATTAACATATTATGGGACGTATAACATATTATGGGACGTTTTGACGTTTCTACTGGTTGGATCGTTGTCTGATTTTTTTACGGAAATTAAATAAAATAACGTTGATTAAGTGTCTGGAAAGTTTATAATTAAGTCTTTAGCAACATAATATTGCATATACAGTGTAGTGAAGTCTCGTGCGTCTCGTAAAGTGCATAATTCTTGCATATAACAATATCAAAATCTCCAAACCATAATTATATATACCCTCAATAAAAATAAAAATAAATAAGTTCGCGACGATAAACTGATAAGTAAACAATAATTTGTGTGTCACACTAGTGAGGTTCATTGAACTCATTCCTGCTGTAACAATGGCGGTGAAGTGCGGTGGATGCGGTAAATTTGTGTCAGCGGTTGACACCGCTAGGTGCTCAAAGTGTAGCGTCTCTTATCACCGAGTGTGCGTCGCCCTCCCTATGAAAGGTCCCTTAGTCTCTGCCTGGCATTGCCCTGAGTGCAAGAGAAATGTCCGTAGGGACAATAAGGCCGATACGCCGGTTCGAGGTTGTGTAGCAGAAGTACAGAGTGAGGAGCCCACGACGCCTACGACGACGCAACTGTCAACTGCCGCATCGCCGACGCCTCTGTCAACTGCTGCACCGTTGACGCCCCAGTCAATCGCTGCACCGTCGTCGCCTGTGATCCCCGAGTTCCCACCGGACGTGGGCTCCACTTTGAAATTGGTAGTGGAGGAGATACGCACCTTGCGTTTTGAAGTCATGGAGCTTCGGAAAGACGTCGCCGAGCTGAAGGCGTCTAACGACTCGTGTCACACGCGCATGGATGGGATTGAGTCAAGGCTGGAGGCGCTTGAAAAGCGTCACGATGCCGGATATGATTCGACAGTAAATTTAAATGCAGTAGAGAGTGTGGTTCAACAGCTCAAGAGGGACCTAAATGACAGAGATCAGGAGCTGATGGCAAACGATTTGATGATAGCGAACGTACCTGAGATGCAAGCAGAAAACCCATCACACCTGCTCCAGCTAATTGCCACCAAGCTGGGAGTTGCTTTGGAGGACCGCGACATCGTGTGCGCAGAGCGAGTCGGCGGCAGACATATTAAAGCGACAAGCCCTATAATTTCAACAGAGCCCCGCCCTCGCGCTATCATGGTGCGCCTCGCTCGACGGGACCAGCGGGACGCCTTGTTGAACGGCGCTCGCGTGCGACGCGACGCCACAACAGAGAATCTCGGGCTTTCAGGGAAACCCGTACGCTTTTTTGTCAATGAGAGGCTGACCAGGTCGAATCAGCAGTTGTTTCGTCAAGCAAAGGCAGCTGCAGGGATTCATGGATGGCGGTTCGTATGGACGAAGCGCGGTCGCATCTTGGTCCGGCAAAAGCCTGAAGAATCCACTCACAGGATTGCATCTGAGGATGACATTAAACAAATTATTGGACCATACACGGACACTAACAAATAAATCTTTGTTTGATGCTGCACTTTTTTTTGTACTAGTTCATAGTCTTTCTAACTGTTATCGTTTTTTAAACATAGTGTCTGTGTGTCGTATCTGTCGTAATTTGGGGAGCTGGGAATATCAAAGTGAGTACTACAATCATATGAGGATCACAGTTATATTATCTACACATATTATTATATACACACAAACAACAACATTATTTACAAACAATAGATATATTATAGTATTTACAATTCATAATGATTTGGAGCATTATTTTGAGGGAAACATAGTTATTTATTTACTACCAAAACTAAATCTTATGTACAAAAATTATTTACACAGAAGAATAAACAAAATTACTATAATGAATATATTAATAAAATATTATCCTTACCTACTATATAAATACACTTATACAGCCGTTACTATTTGCATGCCATGACTAAGTCAAAATTATTAAAGTTTGGTTTATTCAATGCGGGGTCTCTAGCAACTAACCAGGACGAGTTTCTAATTGCCATGTCACAACACTCAGTGGATATAATGGCAATCAACGAAACGTGGCTGAGACATGGGGAGGAGGGACGCGCGCCTAAGGTTCCGGGATATAGGTTGAAGCACGTGCCGCGCCCTGTGAATATACGCGGGGGACGAGGCGGAGGTGTAGCGTTTTACATTAAAACGGGAATTAGGGCGCGAGTACGGCCGCACTCAGAGCAGTCTGATGTGGAACAGATTTGGTTAAACCTAACTGTAAATGGTAAAAAGTTGTTGATTGGCACTGCATACAGGCCACCCTGGTTTGAACTGTCAAAATTTCTGGATGGAATAACTGACAGTATTAGCGCATTGGCACCTTACGATCATTTGGTGTTATTGGGGGATTTCAATGTTAATTTATTAGATACAAACAATGCAAAAACTAAAGACATGATGGAATTCCTAAATTATACGAATCTAAATCAGGTAGTGCAGTCACCAACCCATTTTGTAGGAGATAGTAGTACTCTCAACGACGTGATCTGTACTGATGTGGGGGTTCGTAATGTACTGGTCAGTCATGTCAGTGAACTTGGTCATCATTCGTTTATTGTATGTGATACTGTCATAAGGAAGGTAAAAAGCAAACCTAGGCTAGTTGTATATCGGTCTCTAAGGGATATATTGGTGGATTACTTTGCAGTGGATCTGAAATTAATGCCATGGTCTGAAATTGGTTTACTGCCAGATGTTAATAGCATGATTGAACGTTTTAATTTCCTTATCACGCAATTATATGACTTACATGCCCCCATAAAGAGTAAGATATTTAGGGACCGACCCACGCCGTGGATAACTGACAATATTAAATTGATGTTTAAGCTGCGAGACGAGGCAAAAAATAATTATCATAAGGACAAGTTAGACACTACAAGGAGATATTATTTGGATTTAAAAAAACAATCTTTTATAGCACTAATGCAGGAAAGGAAGGCGTACTTTGACAGGCACATTAATAGTCAAATAAAAAACCCCAAAAAGCTTTGGAAAAATCTTAAATCAGATGTTTTTTCAGAACAAAGTGAAGGTACGCTTCCTGGACAATTTAATGACCCAGACGAAATAAACAAGGCATTTCTAAATGTACCAGGACAGTGCATACTGCCCGCATCGCAACTATCATATTTTGAAACAAATAGATTTGGTGAAACTCAATTTGAGCTACGAAATGTTAATGAGGAAGAAATTTCGAAAATTATTAAGAGCTTAGGGACAAATGCTAAAGGGAGTGATGGCATCAGTCTGGATATGATAATGTTAACGTTACCAACCACCCTTCAGGCTATTACTACAATGGTAAATAAGTCTATAGATACCCACACTTTCCCTGATTTGTGGAAGTGCGCTATTGTGCGTCCTTTACCCAAAATCGGAAACCCAACTACTTTTAAGGATCTACGTCCTGTAAGCATTTTGCCTTGTTTATCTAAAGTCTTAGAGAGGGTGGTTTATAACCAAATGTTGGAGTATTTAGAAGTAAACAAGATGCTACCCGACCTTCAGTCTGGTTTTAGGAAGGGCCGTGGGACGGCCACAGCCCTCTCTGACGTAGTGGGGAATATCCTAGAGGCACGGGACAGGGGGGAGGGAACAATCCTTGCACTCCTGGATTTTTCACGGGCCTTCGATGCAATAAACACCACACTGTTACTTTCCAAGTTGGCCTATTACGGTTTTTCAACGGAAACAATACAGTGGTTCGCTAGCTACTTGCAAAATAGGTCACAGCTCGTTGAAATCCAGAAGGAGGATGGATCAAAGATGTCATCCCCCCCTCGTCGGGTGTCACGTGGTGTGCCTCAGGGATCAATTTTAGGGCCCCTTTTGTACATTCTTTACAGCGCAGACATAATTAAGTCATTTCAGCATTGCAGGTATCACATGTACGCAGATGACATCCAATTATATATATCTTTTAAACCAGTTGACACATCAGAGGCAGTGCGAAAAATGAATGACGATCTGGAAAGAGTGATGGCATGGTCAGACAATAATTCACTGGTATTAAACCCACTGAAATCAAAATTTATGGTTTTAGGAAGTAGGAAGATGATCAGTGCAATACTGTCAGCCAAGCCAGAAGTTGTTGTCAGGGGGGAAAAAATAGATAGGGTAGAGATAGCATGCAACCTTGGGTTAACCATGGATCCGGAACTACGATTTGAGAAACACATAAGTAACTCCATGAGAAATTGTTTTTATAGATTGAAACTCCTATATTCAATTAGAGACTACCTGAGTGTTGATCTACGGAAACAATTAGTGGATAGCCTAATTTTATCAAGACTTAACTATTGTGATACCGTATATGGCCCGTGCCTGTTAGCAAGAACAGAGAAGCTGATACAACGTATTCAAAATGCATGTACACGGTTCTGTGTGACGATACCTCGTAGAAGTCACGTCACTCCTTTTATAAACGAAAATAATATTTTGAAAATGGCTGCTAGGAGAAAGTTACATATGGCCAGTTTACTTTTTGGAGTAGTGACAACACAAAAACCACACTACCTGTTTGAGAAGTTGAGCTGGAGGCAGAGCAAATACGAACCACGTTTTTCTACCGAACCCCTTTGTACATCAACACATAGGACCGCAGCATTCAGGGGGAGTTTCAGATATGCTGCCACGCACTGTTGGAATAACCTTCCTCCACCAGTAAGAGTCCTGCGAACAAAAAGGCATTTTTTGAGTATTTTGAAGAAAATTTTCATGCAGATACAGCAATCCACATGATTTTCGAACTGGAAATAGTAACAATAGCTGCTCTTATTGGACTTACCTTATGGGTCAGGGCTTACGGGCAATGAATATAGCTTTCCAACAGTGTGAGTGGCCTCTGTCTGATTCCTCCCGGTTTACGTCCGGTCTGTGTTATTGTCACGGGCGGAATGGCAGTCCTTAGTCATCTGGGGCGTATTTGCTGTGTCTTTCCGAAGCTGCATATCTAGGTGGGACAATGGGTGGGTATGAGTCGATGGTGTTGCAAGGATTACCAACTTTATTCCATATAAGTATTGGTTACAATTTTAAATTTGTTTACTAAGGCAATACAAACACCTATTGTAATACTTACCATTACGATCAGGAGGTTTGGAAGGTGGTTTGGTTTAGCATTTCTTTATGTCGGTGGATCTTGCTCCTTCCATCGATTTACATCGAGCTCCTTCACACATCGAAGAATCGGCGACCCATTCGGTCCACTAAAATAATAAAAATGAATATCTATTAAGTAATACATTTATTCAACTAAGAATAAAGCATGGTTGTCACTCGCCAACGCCATGCTTTTTGCAAATGGCCGCCATGCCATCGCAATTCCCATGGTGCATGCAATTATAAATAATTACTTATTTACCTACTAAAATATTAGATTTAGGAAGACACCACAATAACTTAGTATTTTGTTTTTATTTTTATTGTAATTATTATAACTCTCAGTTTGTTGCAGTATCTTTATTTATTTTTTATAAGTTACGCTTAGTTAATTATACATAAGTACTTATATATATATTTTTTATTGTTATTTTTATGTACATATTATGTTCAGTTATATTCACACTCATTTCCTTAGTCAATTTTGCTTACCTGATTTAATTATGGTCACACAGGGGGACGTCATTACGTCATTCGCGAGGTTTTTGCTGAAAATCAGCGCCATAACCGTAGGTTCGTCCGAAGTTGTGGCATTTCGCTGAGCAATGACCTATTCTTGCATAGATGCGACGCACAGATTAATTGTTCTTGTTAATGTGGTTTGCTTGTTACAATTTTTATTTTTATTTTTTATTATTTCACTCAGCTATCGGCATTTTGTTTGTTTTGATTGTTTGTTGTTTTCATTTGCTAATAATGCAAACAAAACTGTAAATTGTCTTTGGTATCTGGCCTTGACATAAGCAATAGACAAAATTTGTCGAACTTTTTATTAGTTTTCGAAAATTGGATACGAGGCTTTTTGCTATTGGTGAATGTGTATTTTATGTTATATTTTTTTGTGTAATGTGCGTTTATTTTGTGCAGAATAAACAATTTTTCTTTCTTTTTTTCTTTCTTTCTTTCTTTCTATAAATTTACATTTGCAGTTGGAATGTATGGGAGAACATGTTTTTCAACTACAATGTTAAATTTTGGATAAGTTCTTACAACTATGCAACCTTTCATCGTGCGTGGTCCGACACGCACTTAGCCGGTTTTTTCACCCACAGCATATCATGATTAATGGGATTCATAATCTCTCGAGACTAAAATGCATGCTACGTAACTATGTAGTATTTAAAGCACATTGAAAATAATTACTTTTTCTTGGCCCTTAATGACATAGATTACTTCTTCGAAAGATCACACCGACTCAATCTGCTAAATTCACTAAAACGTTTTATTTTAATTACAATAATTGATTTACGATGAAAATCTTAAACTAACAATTACAACACCTTTAAAAAAACAACCTAAATTCATTTATGTTGAACTGAAATCAGAAGCCAATAGAATTATGGATGAAAACAATAAATAAAAAAACATTATTAGTAAAAAGTAGGTCGTGATGATTGCACGATGCCTACTGAAATTAGTGTTCTCACATAAAATTTGCATAACCATTGTGTAATGGTGTGGCGTGTAATTGACCCATTAGCGTCTTGGCAGTCGTCGTCAATGAATTTATTCGTGGATGCTGAGTTATTAGGTAGGCACGTTACGACACAGAATAAATAGTCCAGAAGGCTCCGCATTTTAGGTATGAAGCAGGGATGTGACGGAAATCCATATCCACATCCGTAACTGCGGAGTATCCGCATAAATTTTGATATCCGCAAAACATCCGCTTCCTCAACTTTTGATTTTAAAAGCTCCGCATCCTCATAATTTCTATGGGGATGTGAGACGTTGTTCGCTTAAATAGTGAATATTGTTAAACTCGCTCCGAGCCAAATGTGCGGGCCGGAGTTGAGTGACGCGAACCTATTGCTTGAATTCGCAGTGTCCCTGTCATATGACAGACGATAGGCCGCAAGTGACAGTGGTGGTATGATTGTGGTATCAGGTGTCAAAAACAAGCGCTATTTTTCATACGACATCTGCATCCGCACCCTCATCCGTATCCTCAATAAAGAATTTTCCAATATCCGTATCCTCATCCGCATCCTCAAACCCAATAATCTTATCCGCATCCTCATACGTTATACGACATCCGTTACAACACTAGTATGAAGCTACAAGTACGCGGCAGGCTCGTCTTGTCGGGCCAATTCAGTGAGCGTAGAGCGCGAGCGTGGTCAGAAGATCTAAGAGTTACGCGATAGAAAGAGAGGCAACTTCTAAGTGAATATAACTGTAGGTAATTAATGCTGTGCGACCTGAATTGCACTTTATTGTGTCGTAGCAAGAGTCGCTTTTTAAATGATTTTGCGAAGTTAATCATCTGTACTATTAAGTGGCTACGACCTTTATTAACAGATAAATTATATCGATCAGGATGTAAATGAAATGCAGAATCAAGTCTGAAAGTCATTATCATCTGCTTAGCCTTTTCCCAAAGTAACTATGTTGGGGTCAGCTTCCAGTCTAACCGGATGCAGCTGAATAACAGTGTTTTACATGGAGCGACTGCCAATCTGATCTCCACAACCCAGTTTCTAGGTATGACCGGCTGTCAGTCAGACTGGTTGTCAGACTTTCAGGCTCCTGTCAAAGATCTACAAATGAAAGGCGGCACCAACGGTAACGTACTTTCCGAGGCACAGAGGGGTTTCGATATGGTCACCCATCTACGGACCAACCTCGGCAAACGTAACATAACCTGCGATCGACCTGTGCGCCTGTTATTATTTAGCTAAGAGCAAGTCTAAAACTGTGAATAGGTTATTTTAGACAAGAAAATTGCCAAAAACTTGACAGTCATTATTTAGGTTCTAGCCAAAAAATTAATCTGCCTGGCTTTTTACCAACTATGTTGGGGTCGGCTTCCAGTCTAACCGGATGCAGCTGAATACCAGTATTTTACATGGAGCGACTGCCAATCTGACCTCCACAAACCAGTTACTGGGTAATACGATATCCCTTGGTAAGATTGGTTGTCAGACTTTCGGGCTTCATTTTGACTGGGCAACGATATTGTACTCTTTAGAAATGCAATTTTATATGTTTAATTAAACGAACTCAAAGCAGTAAAATAGCAGCACATGGCTAAGTAATAACAGCCGCACGAGTCGATCCATCAGGTAAAGCTATGTTTGTCGGGGTTGGTCCGTGGATGGGTGGTCATCTTTACCTACCGAAGCTCCTCCGTACCACGGAAAGCAATGGATCTTTGACAGTCGTTACGGGTCGTCAGAAGCCTGAAAGTCTGACAATCAGTCTTACCAAGGGGTGTCGTATTACCCAGTTAATGGGTTGTTAGACACATAAATAATAATACCTGACCTAGTAACAGTTACAGCAGAATAAATAAAATAATAAAGAAAAAATAAAAAACCTACGTCTAGAAAAGCATTGACTATAATAATATAGTAATTAAAAAGGAAGATAATTGTAATTAATGCTTTGGCTTGTGGCTAAGTAATAACAGCTGCACGGGTCGACCGATCAGGTTAAGCTACGCTTGCCGCGGTTGGTCCGTGGATGGGTGACCATCTTTACATACCAAGTCCCCTCCGTGCCTCGGAAAGCACGTTAAGCCGTTGGTCCCGGCTGTCATTTGTAGATCTTTGACAGTCGTTACGGGTTGTTAGAAGCCCAAAAAGTCTGACAGTCAGTCTTACCAAGGGGTATCGTGTTACCTAGTCACTAGGTTGTGGAGGTCAGATAGGCAGTCGCTCCATGTAAAATACTGGTATTCAGCTGCATCCGGTTAGACTGGAAGCCGACCTCAACATAGTTGGGAAAAGGCTAGGCAGATGATGATAATTGTAATAATACCGACGATGATTGCGATGGTCGTAAGTTCAAGGAATTAAAATAAGAAAAAGAAGTAAAATGCATCGTTTTACAAAATTATCGTTCATTAGTTCTTGGAGATTAATTAACAATTAAAAGATTGAATCCCACTTTTTAAGGATAATGAGTTAAATTAGCTTTAATCGACACTTTATAAGCCTTGATATCATCTATACATATAATAAAATCGTAGCGAAGTCAAAACTGTACATTGAATATTTTTGAAAAAAAGTAATTGCTACGAGGTCTAGGATCGATTCTAATGCCGAAAATATTTTTTTTAGAATTTTTGTCTGTTTGTCTGTTTGTCTGTATGTATGTTCCAGCATCACGCAAATTCTACCGGACAGATTCTGTTAAAATTTTGCATAGATATTCCCTGTGTGTCTGGTCAAACTATAGGGTATAAACTATCACGCTATTTACTATGGGGGACGAGCAATATTACATTATGTTGTATTTTTATGTTCTAGCATGACGCAAATTCTACCGGATAGATTCTGTTAAAATTTTGCATAGGTGTTCCCTATAAGTCTGATCAAACTATAGGGTATAAACTATCACGCTATTTACTATGGGAGACGAGCAATATTATGTTATGTTCGTATTTTTGGGAAAAAACGCGCCAAAATTTTAGGATATTGTAGATGGTTATCGATTTAACTTTTTAAATGATTATCATCACGCTATACCTTTATGGAACTAAGCAGTCAATCAAAAAATATATAGGAACGGCTATTTTAGACAAGTTTCAACAAAGCAATTAGCTCAACGGTTGGGCGGTTGCTTTGTAAACGTGGGGTTGGAAGTTCGATTCCCACCTACGGTTTTTTTTTCTTTTTTTTCACATTTTGTTATACGATTATTATTTTTTTTTATAATCTACCTATAATCTATAGATATAATAAAATCGTAACGAAGTTAATTTTTTTTAAAGAAAGTTATTGCTAAGAGGTCTGGGATCGATTCTTATGCGGAAAATAAAGTTTTTAGAATAAAAAATAAATAAATAAATAATAAAGTTTATTGTTCTTGTTGTTTATGTTTGTCTGTACCAACCGTAGGGCATAAACTATCACGCTATTTGCTATGGGGGATGAGCAATATTACATCATGTTCGTATTTTTCTCTGCAAATTGTAAAAGGACGCGCCAAAAGGTTGGGATATTGTAGATAGGTAGTTACCGATTTAACTTTTTAAATGATTATCATCACGCTACCTTTTATATAGGAACGGCTATTTTAGCTAACTTTCAACAAAGCGAATAAGTAAGCGATTGGACGAATGATTTGAAGTCCTGAGGGCCTACCACCAGCTTAAAAGCAGTATTATTTTAATATTACTTTAGTTTACTTCAGTGTGGGAAAGAGATGAAGCTCTACAGCCATCTCTTTCTCCCACTGAAGTAACATTAAAAAAATACTGCTTTATGAGCTGGTGGTAGGCCGCCCGGGGTAGTAAGTTCGATTTACATCTGTTTTTTTAAACTCTTTTTGTAAAACGATTTTTTTTTGGATTGTGTATGTAATAGTTCATAGAATGTATTAATTCACAAAAAATGGAAAACTTCGTAAGCTATGGGAAACTACTAAGTTACAAGTACTTTACAGTCACAAAACATTCAAGGTTGTATTCTGATCATTTTAGAGCAAAAGACTGTAGGAATAAAATGTTTTTTTTACAGATTTTGACAGCAGATTTGTCCTAGCGATTTTATAATATGTATGTGGATCTTCTGGAATCGCTGCCACACTGCTTCCTGGTGGCAAAACAGCGCACGTCATGTTTAAGATTCCCATCGATTTAGAGAGCAACGAAACACCTGTTTGTGGGGTGTCACGCAACAGTAACAAGGGATGTGTGCTTAGGGGATTGCGCTTCGTCGTATGGGATGAATGCGTTATGGCAAAAAGGAAAGCAGTGGAAACTGTAAACAGAACCCTGCAGGACATCCGCAGAAACCAAGATATGATGGGTGGTGTCACAGTTTTGACAAAAAAAGTGAAAACTTCGTTGAAAAGGTCGACTCTATGGTCGAGAGTTCATAAACTGCGCTTGACCATCATCATACGAGCTCAGCTTGGCGGTAATTCAAATGCTCAAGAATTCTCCGATGTTCTTCTAAAAGTTGGTGAAAGCACTCTACCAGAGACTCTTGGTAGAGTAGATCCCACTTTAGAAGATCTTATTTGTCTGATATACGGGGATATCAGTCAAATACCGTACCAAGAGAATTCTTAGGTGTGTTTCCGTTTTAACTCCGAAGATGATCAAGCTACAGCGATCAACCACAGTATTCTCTCACAAATTGAAGGGAGTGAAGTGATATACACCTCCATTAATAGTGATGTGGAGGAAGATGATGCCAAATATCACCCCGTAGAATTTCTCAATTTACAAATAGAAAGAAAAGAAAGAAAGATAGAAAAAACATTTATTTGGACACAGTTCGCGAAACACAAAACACAAATTACAGTGGAAATAAAAAATAGTGTTTTTAAAACAATAGTGTGTGCCTCACGGCTGCGCCAAAAAGGTTCATTTCAGCATTAAATGGCAAGTGGACTTCCGGTTGTATATCTGTGTAACGGAAACCAGCTCAAAGTCATGTCTTTGCAGAGAAACGTCATCGAGGTGGAAATTCTAACAGGTTGTGGCGATGGTGAGACAGTGTTTATAGCGCGTATAAAGTACAAATTCCCCACCATTACCAGTTAAAGCGCGTGCAGTTCTCTGGGAGTGTATGCTTTGCGATCAACAAGTCACAGGGGCCGACACTAAAGGCTGAAGGCTGCGGGTGTCGACCTCAGGATAAGCTGCTTCTCACACGGACAACTGTTACGTCGCTTGCTCCCGAGTCACCATTCCTGACTCTCTGTATATTTTGGCTGCTGAGAATAAAACTACAAACGTAGTATACAGGGAAGTTTTATAAAAATGTGGCTGTTATTGTAGTATATTGTGATGTCTTACGATTTCCATGCGAACGAAGTCGCGGGCAGAAGCTAGTTTATAATATAATTAGACTTTCTGAATTGAAAAACGAAAAAGGTTGACACGAAAGGGTGTACTTAATTTATGGAAATAAAATAGTGGTATTAAGTAATTTTAGTGATTACATTTTTTTTGTGTATCTAGCAGGAAACTGCTTCGTAGAACTATCAGAATATAATGATGATGATGGTATATAAGTAAATAATTATATCCCGACTTAACTATCCAGGTTAATCGTGGTTTGACCAATAAAAAGTTTATGCACTGGATACGAATACCTAATAGAATTCAGAACCTTGATCCACTTGGTAATAAAACTTGCTCTCGGCTTTCTTAAATTTCAAACTATTGTCTCAGAAGTCACTCAGAGATCAGCATTTAGCACACATGATATTATATGAAAACTAATAGAGGTAGGTGTATGGAATGGTCCACCTGACGGACTAAGTGCGGAAACCAAACCCCATAACATAGAACATGGAGGTGTGTGGAAAAAGGAAACATGGACCAGCGACGGTTAGGAGGGTAAACCTCGCATAATATAGAGGTATGAGGAACAGGGTATAAAGTTTACTCATCCTCCATAGAAAAGGGAGGATCCTCCGGGAGGGGTGTTGTGTCTGGTGGACAACTGCCCGATTATTGATGTCGGGACGTTGTACGTTATATGCTAGTCGCACGGTAAACTATGCTATGCTATGAAATCTATACGACTTAACTAATAGATGCATTTGGTCGTGTAATTCAAATGGTGCCGATAAGCATTTAATACCTGAATAATACATAATAACAATATTTTGTATTGTTTAAAATTTCTTATTTTGCCATTACAGATGAGACATGCAGTGTACGTGTGAGTTATGCTGAGCTGGAAGCTCGTACCAACTCCCTCGCAAGAGCTATCACATCGAGAGCAAGACCTTCGGGCACTAACAGGGATGGAGACTACGTCATCGCTGTGTGCATGCAGCCGAGTCATAGGTGAGATATCGAACTTGGTGAATAGTAACTTCAGTTGCGTATCTAGGATGGCAACGGACCTGCCTGAGATTCTTCTGGTATTGTAAATGTTCATAGACGGCAGTGACGATCAGGTGGACTGCCTGATGGTTGCCAAGAAATAAAATAAAACAATTTGGGGAAAGGAACTGGAACCAAAGTCTTTAACAGTAACAGTATTTGAGGCTATAAAGACTTTTTCTTTTTTCTTAGCCGTTATTGTCCCACTGCAGGGCAAAGGCCTCCCTACCCTCTTTCCACCTCTCTCTGTCTAGAGCTTCCAAGGACCAATCTTTCTTAAAGGAGTCCAGCTTATCCCGCCATCTCCGTCTGGGCCTGCCGCGATGTCGTTTGCCATTAAGCGGGACCCACTGGGTCGTAAGTTTGGCCCATTGATCGTTTGACATGCGGCAGATGTGTCCAGCCCAATTCCATTTAAGCGTGGCAGCTTTCCAAGTGACATCAGTTATTTTAGTGATGGAACGGATTGGATTGAAAGACTATAATTAATCATTAGACTTGAAAGGCTTCATAGCAGGTGTAAGTGCATTCGATGCACTCACTTTAGTAAATTATGGGATTGGGATTGGTTTCTCATTGAAGATTACTTCATCGTCTAACAATTTCTAAATCTTTTCAATATTATTTTTCAGCACTATCACCACTTTGCTGGCAACATGGAAGGCAGGAGCGGCCTACGTTCCTATGGAGCCAAGCTTCCCCCAAGCCAGGATCTCGCACATCCTCAAGGATGCTGAACCATCTCTTATTATTTATGATGAAACCGGTAGGTTACTTCTTCATTACTTTAAGACACATCAAGATATTTTTTAAATACTCTAACCAATTTTGATAAAATCGATTTTGTTCTATCGGCAACAACGGTATCTCCTGCTAAACTAATAAACCACTTCATAGTGACAAATATGGTAGATTTTTCTTGTTTAATGCATTATAATAATTCTTTGAGTAAAACAATATCTAACCTTGGATCTATCATCTGGTTTTCAGCAAATCCCGCTATGTTCTCCGGGAGCGGTGTACCAGCTGTATCCTACGAAGAGTTAGCACATGAAGCTAGTGGACTGTCAGCTGATGTCGTCCAGGACATGGAAGTACTGGCTACAGCTAGAAGCGAGAGCATCGCTATTGTGCTGTATACTTCTGGAAGCACTGGTATTCCTAAAGGTATTTGTCTATTTGGATGATGTTATAATTTTAGTGAAGATAGAGATTTGTTGAAGGATTAGTGTCAAAATTCACACGAAGAATTTATGTTTCAAAGTGTTTGATGTTTTTTTTTAAAAAAACACCCTGCATACCTGGTGCCGTTTAAAAAAAAAAACTTTAATTAGAATGAGTAAAAATCCGATAGCAAATACATAATTATCCTCATCTTTCTTTTTCAATCACCAGGAGTTCGTCTGTCCTACGCAGCGGTCTGCAACCGCCTCTGGTGGCAATTCCATACCTTCCCCTACAGTGACACCGAAGTAAACTGCGTGTGGAAGACAGCTCTGACCTTCGTAGACTCAGTGAGCGAGATTTGGGGTCCACTGCTGCATGGCAGAACTCTGCTTATACTGTCCAGGGAAACTACCAGGGATCCCCAAAAGCTTGTCAATGTTTTGGCTGATAATCAGGTGAGTTAAATTAACCATTTCAATATTAAATTTTTGTTTCTACGATATCCAAACAATTTTTTTCAACTTGTGTTAGTAAAAATGCCAACAAATTTAAAAATCAGTAATAATTTTTTTATTTCCCTTACTAATTTGTGATTAAAATCCATTGTTTCTATTTCAGATCCAACGTCTAGTCCTAGTACCGACTCTCCTCCGTTCCATCCTCATGTACCTTTCCCTCAAGCCTTCTGAAAGACCCCTTCAGAACCTCAAACTCTGGGTCTGCTCCGGAGAGACCCTTAGCAAGGATTTAGCCGCACAGTTCTTCAAGAATTTCGGAGATCACAATGGTTATAAGCTTGCCAACTTCTATGGCAGTACTGAAGTGATGGGAGATGTGACCTATTATGTCTTGGAGAATACCAGCCTACTTGATATTCATCCTACTATTCCTATTGGTAAGTCTTCTTTTTTTCGAGTGGTTAGTGACCAACCTGGTGTCAGAGTTTTTATGCCGCCCATGGGCCTCTGACTTGGCTTGGGCAAGAAGATTGGTAAGTTATTTTTTCACAAATTATATTATTTTATATACATACTGTCTCCCTTAAAAATATTTGAGTAAATTTACAAATTGGGATTTTTATATTTCCCGTAACTCACAGGTTTAAGGTAAAAGTGAGCATCGGCGGTAACCCCTACTGTGTTACATTATCTGCTTTTGTTATAACTCAAATCCGATATAGCAAAAACAGATTCCAGGTTCCAATAAAGTAACTGCGCCCATCAAGTCTGAGAAATTCTGCTAGTTAATTTAACATGACCCAAGTAGCGTAACCTAAGCGTCATTGGCTCTGAGCCATCATCATCATCTGCCAGGGCTTTTTTTGAAGTGAAAACTTCTTTAGGCGCGTTGGGCATTTTTGAGATGGGACTAAACTATTGATTTCGCGACACCATGACGACACCTCATTTTTGTAAAAGCGATTGTGCTCTTTGTTTACAATACGTTATGGATCAATGTTCTATGCAAGTATTTTAACAATAAAGGTTTTGTAAATGCGATTATGCCCTTTATTTATAATACGTTCGGATCAATGTTCTGTGCAAGTATTTTTACTTTAAAGGTTTTGGAAGTATTATTTTTTGTAAACGCGATTGTGCTCTTTATGTAGATAAGGTTACGGACCAATGTTCTATACTAGTATTTTTCTTCCACCAAGGCGATCTTGTTCAAGTTTTCACTTCTGTTGGCACTCCCGGAATACCACCACATTTTTTTTCTTTTTTGTTTCGGTTTGGAAAATCCTCATAGATGTCCTCCACCCTGGGGCAAGTAAAGAGGTCTGTCAGACTCCTACTGACTAAAAACCACCCCGGTGTTCTCTTCCCACACTTGGACCGGGGAGCATGAGATCTTGTGCGATCATCTACCTAGCCTTGTCCCAACTGTTTTGGGGTCGGCTTCCAGTGTAATCAGATGCTGAATATTAGTATTTTACATGGAACAACTGCCTATCTGACCTCCACAAGCTAGTTACTGGGTAACACTATACCCCTTGGTAAGACTGGTGATCAGACTTTTGGGCTTCTACCTACCCGTAACGACTGTCAAAGATCTATAAATGACAGCCGGGACCAACGGTCTAAATACTTAGATGACCTCATCATACCTAATTTTCTTTCCACAGGTGCTCCCCTAGACAACTGCGCTGTGTACCTGTTGGATGAGGAGATGAACCCATCTCGGGAGTCAGAGCCTGGTGAAGTGTGGGTTGCTGGGTGTAACTTAGCGGCTGGGTACGTGGGAGGACAAGGGGCAGATAAGTTCGTTGACAACCCTCATGCTGCACATCCAGGTATCTATTTCAAACTATTGTATCAAGTATTACGTTAGCAGATTTATTACAATTATTTTCCCCCGTCTCCCCCTTGTCAGCAAAAGTAAGCAAAGCTCTTATCCCCCTCCCATGCTTACGTAAACATTGGTATATGCATTTTTTTATATAAGTATTCTGTTTTTTTATTGATTCATAAGCAGCAGTTATAATTCTAACAAGTGTAAATTTAGACAAGTGAATAGCACGCGGTAATTCCCCTACTCGGTTCTAAGAGAGTACCTAAACGTATTCATTTTGTGGGAATCCCCGAATATGCGTTTCGTTTTCAAGCATAGACAATGTGTGGGTTGCCATATGTGTAAAAAAGTAAATAATTACTGCTGACGTAATCACCATCTAGACTCCCCATGTCATCAAAAATAAGCAGAGCAGGAGCCCCCCACCCCCTGCAGTGCTTACTTAATACTTGAACGGTCTCTATGCATTCACCATTATACCATAGTAAGTTGTAATCACCCAAATCTACTATTCATGTTGTTGTGCTTACTGAATTCGTTTATTTATTTATTTTAATTTATTCCATCATCCAGTTTTCTATCAATACGTAGTCTTCTAGAAAAATGCCTCTTTTATCCATCCGATACAATGCTTGTAAATATATGAACACCATGTATCCATTACCTACACAATTATTTTTTCTGTCATTGCTTCATTTTTAATTATTTTTACCTATTGTGGTATAGTAATCTTATTCCAGGTGCATCGTCTTCACATATAATTATATAATTAATGTATACAAAATATTGTAAAACATTTTAAAAAACTAACGGTGGAGTTTCTTGCCCATTCTTCTCCATACGAAAACTAACTTTTGGAAGGGGCGACTAGAATCAATTCTATTTTTTGTTTTTGACGTTCAAAAGTGCCTTTTTGTTCCTAATTGAAATAAATTATTTGACTTTGACTTTGATATAATTTAGTGCAGCATACCTATCATTGCATAATTTTTCTTTCCCAGATTTCGGTCGCCTGTACCGCACTGGCGACTTCGGAGTGCTGCAAAAGGGAGTCATTCTGTATGCAGGACGTACTGACTCTCAGATCAAGATAAGAGGACACCGGGTGGACCTGCAGGAGGTCGACCGCGCTGTAGCTGGAGTTGATGGCGTTGATAAATGTAAATATTTGAATAAGTTCATTAAAATGAAATCGATCAGACCACCTTAGGTTGCTTGATTTTTAGGGTTCCGTTGCCAAATGGCAAAAAACGGAACCCTTATAGATTCGTCATGTCTGTCTGTCTGTCTGTCTGTCTGTCTGTCTGTCTGTCCGTCCGTATGTCACAGCCACTTTTTTCCGAAACTATAAGAGCTACGCTGTTGAAACTTGGTAAGTAGATGTATTCTGTGAACCGCATTAAGATTTTTACATAAAAATAGAAAAAAAACAAATAATTTTGGAGTTCCCCATACTTAGAACTGAAACTCAAAAAAATTTTTTTCATCAATCCCATACGTGTGGGGTATCTATGGATAGGTCTTCAAAAATGATATTGAGGTTTCTAACATCATTTTTTTCTAAACTGAATAGTTTGCGTGAGAGACACTTCCAAAGTGGTAAAATGTGTGTCCCCCCCCCCTGTAACTTCTAAAATAAGAGAATGATAAAACTAAAAAAAATATATGATGTACATTACCATGTACGTTTATTACCATTACGAACTTCCACCGAAAATTGGTTTGAACGAGATCTAACAAGTAGTTTTTTTTTAATACGTCATAAATCGTAAACCGCAATTTACCTTTCATTCAATGTTACTTGCTGCTACGGAACCCTTCATGGGCGAGTACGACTCGCGCTTGGCCGGTTTTTTTGTAATCTCTGATAAAAATAGTACATTATTACAAAGGCCGTGAAATAGGCAATTGCAGGTCGAGTATGAGTTTGAAGGCCGAGCCGTGGGCGAGGACTTCACTAATACGAGACAGGCAATTGCCATTTCCGCCGAGGCATATATAGTGCTTTTCTCAAAAGAATGCAGGGAAATAAAACATACTTTTTATATTATACATTTAATTTAATTAATATTAAAAGTTACATTAGTCGTATACCCCGGTACATTTATGTTTGTTTACTAAGTATGTAAATAACAAATCAAGATAGCTTTGCCACCAATTTTCTATTTATCATCTGTGCCGAAAGGCAAACGTATTTATGGCTATACAGCCACGTGAACGCAATTTGTACCTACTATAAAGAGACTTACTTTGGTATGCCAAGAATGATAAAAGAGATTCAATCAAAGAGTATTTAATAACCCCAGCACGCCATTTCAGCGCTTTTTGAATTTGGAACATTGAACAAAACATTGCTGGTGCGTTGTAATGTTCCAAATTCAGAAAACGTGCCTGCAATGGATTTTATTTCCTTTGACCGTAAATTCGATACTTCCGCGTGTTCTTTTTTCGAAAATAATGACACAATATTTCCATGCATATTTGAGAAAAAGATTTTATTTATTTTTATATTAATGTAGGGATTGATGCAAATAAAAAGCAAACTTGTTAATCTTCTTATATTTGCGGTTAAATATTTTCTTCGTCGCACACCCGTTCGTCTTCATTCACCGTCATCCATCTTCCTCTTCCTTTCTCGCTCGCACAGTGTTGTCATACCCATCTTCTAACATCCCTCATATCTTGTGTTGCCACTTTATTATTCATTCCCACATTCGGCCATTCTGACAATCATGACTGTCCTCAGGCATGCACTCACCAGCTGCTCACATATACCTTCACACAATCATCAGTCTCTTCCAATTTTATAACAACTTATCAACTTAAATTCTAGTTTCACTTTAACAACTTAAATTAGTTTACTTCTTTAAACACCAAATAGTAAAACAAAAAAAAAAAAATCTTGCTTCAATATTATAACGCTAAACATTGCATTAAACTTAAACATATCATGTATGTATTTATGTTACATAAATAAAACAGATAACATCATGTTTTATGCCTTATGAAATAAAAACTTATCAAACGCAAACGTGTTTTCTTTTGTACCCAACAAATGAAAATGTTTACAATTCAGTTACCCTAAAAATCTTACTCATTCATACTTCTTATTCATTCGATCTTGCTTACGTCCACAAACAATCGTCTTATACTTATTCATACGTCCTCGGGCCATTTCTTCATACCATCAGCTGAACAAGACGTTTTCAATGGACCTTCAACAGTGATGTCATCTTTCTCTACATCATAGCGGTCATTACGTTTGACCTTGATGATCCTATATGGTCCTAGGAATTTCGGTTTCAGTTTGAGTCCTGGACCAAACTGTGTTCTCTGTATTGCTACTCGATCTCCTTCCTCATATTTGGTACTTTCCTTTCTTTTCTTGTTATATGTTTTCCTGTTTTCGTCCTGAATTTTAATTATTTGTTCCTTTGCTCTATTTCTTAGTTCTTCTCTTTCTAGATTGAACTGCACTAAACTTTCCTGCTGCAATAATTCAATTATAGGAATATCTTCTTTGGATTTCATCTTGACCCCTGTAAGTAACTCAAATGGACTGGTATTGATACTTCTCTGAAAAGTACAGTTGATTGCCCGTTGTAACCTACTTATGTGCTTGTACCATACTGATGTGTCTTCTGCACATAACTTTGTAAGGGTTGGCTTAATAATACCATTAATCCTTTCCACCTGCCCATTGCCACGTGGTACTCCTGTTGTTATCAGCAAATGTTGTATGTTCTCATCCTCGCAATATTCTTTAAATTCATTACTGGTATAGGCGGTACCTCTGTCTGTAATTATCCTTTGTGGATTTCCAAACGTCTGTTGGTGTATCCTGAGTTTCTCCAGGGTTTCACTGCTCGTAGTACTTTTTGTGGGGAATAACCACACGAATTTGGTAAATGCATCTACAATTGCAAGTATGTGATTATACTTCTTTTTTGTTTCTGTCATTGGACCAATATGGTCCAGATGTATGGTATGCATTGGTTCACTTTCCTTCTCAATAGGGTTGAGGAAACCTTCTTGCTTTCCTTGCTTCTTAGTTGCTAGTAAACAGGGTATACAGGTTACTAAAAAATCTTCGACTTTTTTACTCACGTTTTTTATAAAATAATCTTTACTGATCAATTCCAACATCTTCTTCTTGGAGAAATGACCATTTTGGTGAACTCTTTTTATGATTTCGTCTTCCATACTTCTTGGTATCACCAACTTCTTGTCACTTCCTTTATAGACAAGACCATTGTCTAACAAGTAATCTTCATACGGTGCAGTCTGCAAAATATTTATAATGGCTTTCAAACCTTCATCTGCTTGCTGAGCTTTTCGTAAGCTGTCAAATAACTCATCAACAACTGCAACATAAGGGTTACGGCTTAGAGCATCAGAATGTCTCATTCTAGAACCTTCTCTATGTTCTACGGTAAAATCAAAATCTTGTAGAAATAATATCCACCTCGCTACTCTAGTTGACATTCCCAAGTCTTTTTTATTTAATGTCATCTGAAAAGCTCTACAATCAGTTATAATCTTAAAATGTCTACCAAATAGATAGTGTCTAAACTTTTTAACACTTTCAATGATCGCCAATGCTTCAAGTTCATAACTTGTGTACCTACTTTCTGCATCTGTAGTCTTTCGACTCATATAATATACAGGGTGTAGCTGCTGATCATCCACACTACGCTGCATAAGAATAGCTGCATAACCAATACAAGAAGCATCTGTGTGTAACTCTGTATAAAGTTTCTGATTAAATATTTTTAATACTGGATCACTTGATAACTTTTTCTTAACTTCATTGAATGCATTCCACTCTTGTTCATTAAACATAAAGTTTGAATTTTTCTTCAATAAATTAGTCAGAGGACTAATTATCAATGCAAAATCTTGTATGTATTTTCTAAAGTATGATGCTAAACCAACAAAACTATGTAACTGTTTTACCGTCTTTGGCTCTGGAAACTTCATTACTGCTTCAGTCTTTTCTTTAGAAGGTCTCACCTTCCCATCTTCAATCACATGTCCGAGATAAGTGATGCTTCGACATACCAGATAGGCCTTTTTCCAGCTGAATTGCAATCCATATTGTGATGCTACTTCTAGTATTTCTTTCAGTCTTTCTACAGCTTGACGTTCATCTTCTGCAGGAATTATAATATCATCAATAAAAATCATAACTTTTCTTTCTGCTATCAAATCTCTAAAAGCATAACTGATATAACGCATAAAATATTTGGGACATATCGACAGACCAAAAGGAGCTCTTAAAAATTCGTATTGACCATTGTGAGTCACAAAAGATGTGTACTTCACACTGTCTTCACTTACTTTAAGATGAAAAAATCCGTTTTTCAAATCTAACACGCTAAAAACTTTGGCTTCTGACAGTCTATCAATGTAATCTTCTATCAGCGGTAGAGGGAATTCATCTTTTATCATTTTCTTATTGAGCTGTCTATAATCCACACAGATACGGGTGGATCCATCCTTCTTACGTACCAGGACCAGAGGACTAGCATAATCTGAATAACTTACCCTGATTATTCCATTTGCTAACCACTCCGCTACCTGTCTATCCACTTCATCCTGCTCTGCAAACGAGATTCGCCGTGGACGTTGGGCAATAGGAATATCATCCCGCAGCACTATCTTCACTTCAATGGGAACTTCTTTTATTATTTGTTTAGGTCTGTAACTCTCAATGCAGGAGATAATTTGACACTTGAGTTGTTCACTGCCAATATAACCTATGCTATCTGAAACACACGGAAAACAGTTTAAATTACCTAACCATTCTTCATCAATCGGCCTCATCCATACTAAATTTCCATTCAACACACATAACACATTCTTTAAAAAATCTTGACCAATTATTACTTTAAAAGGCATACACGTCTGCGGTACAATGTGAAATCCTACATTAAAATATCTATGGCTATCAATTTCAATCAAAGTTTTAAAATATCCAGTCGAAAACACTTTGGAAGACCCTAAACCTGACATTGTAATGTTAATGTTTTTATCACATTTCGGCAATCCTAACTGCACATAACACTCGTTTGATATTAAGTTCACATCACTCCCACTGTCGATTAATGCCGTGACGAGTAGCCCATTTTGTAATTTAATTTCTTTCATCGGTTTTTTCGATAATTCGTTTTTGTTTTTATTGCAAATATCCTGTTGACATCTTTGACTTTTTTCTTCACATCCGTCATTGTTCGGTGAACCAATAAGAGCCCGCTTATGAATGTCATTTTGCAAGTGGCCAACTTCATCATATGGCACAGTGCTGCCATCTGTGGCACTATTGAAAAACGTTTCTTTTGGTTGGCCCTGCTGTGAGCCCTGCTTGATGTATCTAGGCTTTGTTGATAATGGCGTCGATGATGATTTTTCAAATTTTTCTTTCTTACATTCTGTAGCTACGTGTCCGAACTCATTGCAGCTGAAACACTTTCTGCCTTGTGTTTTATTAGGGCACTCCGACGATACATGGTTGAGCTCCCCACAGTTGAAACATCGTGTTCGTGTTGATTTTTTTAATGATGTCGGCTGCCTGTTTTCACGTTTTTCTTGGTTAATTTTCCCTCTTATAGTTTCGTAAATCTTCAACTTTTCTTTAAATTCGGGGTACGTTCTTACGCCGTATAGCATCGTTTTGTACACTTCGGAGTCCACAATGCCGTCGACTATGTATTGGATCGCGACATAATCCGGCATCTTACCCCGTTTGCCCATCTCCTTCATTATTAATAAATAATCCATGCAAGTTTCCGTCTTTAGTTTTTTTCGGGTACTCATCATTTCGTGGATCGCCTTTACGTCTACCGTGTCCGGAAATTCCTTACATAGAGCGGTTTTCAAATCATCCCAGCACCTGTACGGTCGCTCTGCTCGCAGCCATAGGTCTGCTGTACCGACGAGCGCCCGTTGTGCCACCAATAACTGCTGGAGAGGAGTCCATCCATATATCACGGCGCTGCTCTCAACGTCCTCTACCCAACGTGTAACAGGATACGTGTTGTCGCAACCGCTAAACTTAGGGAGTAACTCCGCGCTCATGTGGAATGTGGAATTCACATTTGCTGCTGCTGCAGCTTCAGCCTGCCGCGTCGTTGTCGGCATCATCATCGCACTGGTGCAGTCGTGAAATATTTCGCTGTCCGTCCTTATTATTTTCTTCTTCAAACGTCTTCAAAGCGTCTTTCGTCTTTTGTTTTTTCAACGGAAAAAATTTCACATCTGCGACCCGCGTCGTGGTCTTTTACTTTTTATTTACTTTGAGTTATCCCGGACGAGCCCCCAAAATGTAGGGATTGATGCAAATAAAAAGCAAACTTGTTAATCTTCTTATATTTGCGGTTAAATATTTTCTTCGTCGCACACCCGTTCGTCTTCATTCACCGTCATCCATCTTCCTCTTCCTTTCTCGCTCGCACAGTGTTGTCATACCCATCTTCTAACATCCCTCATATCTTGTGTTGCCACTTTATTATTCATTCCCACATTAATTACAGATAATTATTCAAACCTTACTAAAGAGCCTTGTACCTATTTATGAAACACTTTTCATTTAGTGTAATTATACTTTTCAGGTGTGGTACTATGCTACGGTCTAGCCTGCGGCAACCCAGAGATCCTGTCGTTTGTCACTATCAAGCCTGAAGCCAGGATAGCCGCACAACACATCGAGGCGGCCTTGAAGAATTCACTAACACATTACATGATTCCACAGGTGAGGTTCTATGGAAGAATTGTGAAAATAAGCGTAGATTTGTAAAATAGTGGGAAAAAATAAAGGCAGAATAATACTTTTCTATATTATGATTTGAAATAAAATTAAGATTTGGCAAACAATTGCTATTACAAATTTACAGTTGTAATAGCAATCATATAATTGCGTTTTATTAAAATAGGTTTTAACTTTTATTAATCTATTTATCTTTCGTATAGATTCTTTTCTATTTTGTGAATGTGAGAACAGATCTGTTGACCATTTTCTATTTTGTTAAGTACCTGGTACTTATTGAAAGGCCTACACTGTCCTCCCATACCTAGTAACACTGTTATTTGAAAGTATTGTAAAAGCCAGTTATTTTTAAAAGAGTAACCGTGGAGTTTCTTGCCGGCTCTTCTCCATAGGAAGCGACCAATTGGAACCGTGCACCTAGCTTCTGACGTTTCATAAGTGCCCTTGTAGGTTTATGTGAAATAAAATATTTTGAATTGAATTTGAATTCAATTTAATATGTATCTAAATGTTTTCAGGTCATTGAGGTGGAGAGCATACCTTTGCTAGTCAACGGTAAAGTTGACCGACAAGCCCTACTGAAGATGTATGAAAACACTAACAATAACGGTAAACAATATGATGTTAAGTACTTAAAAGAACTATCTAAATAAGCCATATAAGAGGAGGCTCCCTAAATTGTTTGTTAATTTGCATTAATATTCTAAAAAAGTCACGCATACAATCAAAATGGAACTTTAGTATATGATTTATTGGATTTTTTTCTTTCCATATAAGACAGTTACGTAATAGGAACATTTTATTTATTTATTTATTTAATACTTCAAGCACAGAAATGTACAGAGGCGGACTTAATGCCACAGGCATTTTCTACCAGTCAACCTTTGGGTGATGCAGAGACAGACTGTGGTAGGTGCAATTACGAAAATGGAGGAAAAAAATAACTCAAATATAAGGATACACATATACTTATTACAAACTATAAATATAATATATAGACCTAATTACATATATAAAATAAGCACAAATAAATACACATAAATACATGAATATACTAAATAAAATAATAAGACAAACAATGGGAAAACATTAGCGTTGTGATGATACTGCCAGCTTCTTACGAATGTGCTCACGAACTTTAACTTTAAAGGATAATCGGTTGGTTGCCATCCTGATTTCCAGGGGGAGTGCATTCCACAGAGAAATAGACTGAACGAAGAAGGAAGAGTGAATGAAGTCTGTGCGGTGAGTGGGACATTGAAGAACGCGATTATTTGATGACCGTAGATTCTTATTGTGGTTGTTACAAATATACTGAAAGTGGGGAGCTAGATAACTAGGGGAAGTGGGAGAGTCAAGAAATGAAAACAAGGTGGTCAGCGCCCTTTGCTCTCTACGCTGGCGTATGGGCAACCACTTTAGAAGCGACCGATGCGCAGAGACATGATCATATTTACGCAGATTGAAAACGAATCGAATGCAGCTATTGAGAAGACGGTCAAGTTTGTCGAGGAGATCTGCATTCAGGTCATAGTAGCACACATCACCATAATCGATGATAGGGAAAATTAAGGACTGCACAAGCATTGTCTTCGTACTTGTTGGTAGTAGGTTTTTCAGTCGGTACAAGGCCCGCAGCGTTCCAGTAACCTTCTGGCTGACCTTTGTGACTTGAGTACGCCAGTTCAGAGTACTGTCAATGTGCAAGCCTAGATCCTTCACATCAGTACTAAATGGGACGACCGTACCATTAAAGAGAACTGGTGGCAAGGTTGTACCATCCACCTTACTCATACTCCGAGAACTTCCGATGATGATCGCCTGACACTTATTAGGGTTTACTGCTACGCCAAATCTATCAGCCCAGGTTTTTATGGCCATCAAATCCCTATTTAATTTGTCGATAGCGTCAGGTATTTCTTCAACCCTCCCTTGACAGTACAACTGCAAGTCATCTGCATACAGATGATACGCACACTGAAGCTCGGAAGTTATAAGATTGATAAATATAGAAAACAGAAGAGGAGAAAGAATACCGCCTTGTGGAACGCCAGTATCCAAATCACACCAGCATGATGAAGAATCCCCAACATGAACGGACTGCTGACGTTCCTGAAGATAAGAGGAGAACCATTGCAGTGCCTCGGGAGAGACCATAATATAGGACAGAATGGCTAACAGGATATCGTGACTGACGGTATTAAAGGCATTCGAGAAATCAACCAACACTAGTGCAGTAACTTTGGTATCTTTCGCTTCATTCATTTTTTATTCAAAAATCATGTCTTTTTAAAGATTATTTGAAACAAAAAACAAGATTACACGGCTTTTATGTCTAAAATAATTATTGACAGTACGAAAATATAGTTTATTATTCAGATATAAGATATTTTTTTCTAGATCAATTTTTACTTTAGTTATAAACGAAATAAGAATTGAGACTTATGACATTTAATTCCGTGCTCGAACACGACCAAAGAGCGCACGCGATGTTCAACTTTATTACTGTTGTGTTAGCGTTTAATACAATTAGTGGAGTGGTCTTTGGAGTGTCTGGTGATAAAAACATAAATATCGAAATGACGATCTAACCACAGAGAGCAACTGCATACCCAGAACAGTTGTTCACGAACAGAGATGAAAAAAATCATAAACGTTTACATAGTTCATGCAGATACAAGAGAAGAATTTATAACCAGTGATCGGAGTAGGTAGATTGATTTTACGTACTCGCATCATGAATAGTCATAGAAATCATAACATGGATAAGATTTTTTCCGGGATTTCATTTTGGTACTTACGGGATTGAATCAAATATTGTTAAAGTAAGGAGTTTTGGTAATTTCAGTGGTAACGGCCGCGACTTACGAGTTGTAGGTCGTAGGTTCGAACCCAGACCGGCGCTTTACTTTGTGTAAATTATTTCATCACCACTGCTCTCAAAACGGTGAAGGAAAACATCTTGAGGAAACCGACATGTTCTAGAACCGAAAATTCGAAGACATGTGACATCTACCAACCCGCACTGGGCCCGCGTGGTAGATTATGGCCCACTCCCTCTCACAGAGAGGAGGCCTGTGTCCCAGCAGTGGGAATATTTATAGGCTGATGATGTTGATGATAAAGGATTTAAACTACTACATTAGAAATTTATAGAATGCGATAGATAAACATTTAAAATATATTATATTATTATATTGTTTTATAGTATACCTATCCTTTTCTTGGAGTCCGATCACCTATATACTATTAAAAAGATAGCAAAAGGGTTAAATATTTCTTATTCATATTGATGTATTCTTTATTCTACACATTGCAACATTTAAAATTCCTTAAAAAAGTCTTAATAATTTCAAAATCCCGGAATCCCGGGGGCATATCCATATTAATATTTTTAATATATACGTGCCAGTGCATTGACCTCAAATCGCTCTACCTACTCCGATCACTGATTATAACACTTAATAAAATTCATTTATATTCCAGATGACTCAGAAATCCCGCTAGACATCGACTACTCGTCCGTAGCACCGTCGGACATGCAAACCGCCGCAGTTCTGTTCGAGACGGTCGGCGACGTGCTGGGCCGCGCCGCGCGGGCCGCCATCTCCGTGCGCGCCGGCTTCTACGAGTTGGGGGGGAACTCACTCAACTCTATCTACACTATTACTCGGTTGAGGGATAAGGGATATTTTATTGGTGAGTTTAATTTGCTATGCTATAAAAAGGAAAAAAAATGACAAAAACCCGTACAAGCCGAAGAATTATATGATGACAAGAGTAAACTAGATAACTTCAAAAAATATTCCAATATTGAAACTATACTACTAGTAAGTTTACTACTAAGTAAAGTTTATTTATTTGCATAGATTGTAGGTACATAAAATAAGAAATAAAAAAAATGTGATTCATGTACAATCTACCTTAGATTAGGCATGCAAATATTAATGAATGAAGTAACGAGAAGGTAATAAAAAAAATTAAATTGTGTCAAAAGTGTCAAATAAATTACGAATTACAGTTCAAAAACGGGTACAATTAAATAAGTTGGAATGCCTTTAAATTGCATAAAAATAATAAAATTATCTTAGATTAGAAATTTTAGGATAAAATATCTATACTCCATTTGAAATAAGATTACATTTAACTAAACATGTTTTACAGTCCGTTCAACCGATTTTGACTTCTATTGCAATGGTAGCATGACAAATGGCAGCTGCAGTAAACAGTTGGTATTGTAACCACTCTTTTGCTTTTCATGTCATCCTTATGCCAACGGTATAGAAGTCAAAATCGGTTGAATGGACTGTAAAAAAAGGTTTGTTTAAATGTCTAATCTTATTTCAAATGGAGTATTAGTCATTGTCATTTAGAAAATCGTTAACCTAGTAGTAGCATTAGAAGAAGTGCTACATCGGATTGAATTCTCATTATCATTTTCAAATTGAAAACTTACAAATACTTGTAGCTGTTGAAATGGATGACAATAACTTTAATTTTTATACAGGGTGTTTGGCAGAACGATGAACATACGAAATTGGTGGATAGGTGGGGTCATCTGCTACTTACTCAGCCCTAATTTATTTGGCCCTGGCCCCATGGATATTAGAAAAATTTTTTTTTGCTTTCTTCTAGTTTCACAACTTTCTTAACTTTAAAGTGTAATTTTTATTTAAAAAATGAGTAAAACAGGCATTTTTTTTTAATCTTTAATATTGGCAGATTCTTATAACAGAAAGATGTAAAAAATACTTAAATCCTAATTTCAACCTGCATTAAAAAAAATATCCAGGGGGCCAGGGCCAAATAAATTAGAGCTGAGTAAGTAGCAGATGACCCCATCTATCCAGCATTTTCGTATGTTCAACGTTCTGCCAAACAACCTGTATGATAAAAAAAACAGGTCACCCATTTTAGCAACTACAGAATAAACGGTATTGTGCAATGATCATATTGATCATTGCAAACTATGCATCATTCGTAAGTGATTCAAGATTCATCTTAAGACCGGCTATAGGCAAAACGTGTTTATGGGTTTTGATAAGTTTATATAGAAAACTTAAAGTAAAGCCACGAAAAAAAAACGTCTGGCTAGCTGAAGAGATTCACCAGTTAGTGACATAATCGGATTGAGGAAAAATCTTGTAGATCATTGTTTATTTATTTATTTAAGATCTCCAACAAAAGATGTACACAATACATGACACATAATTAAAGGGCAACATCGGGTATTAAGTAGGTGTACTCCTTCACTTATAGGAGACCACAGCATGCACAATAAAGTTAAAAACAAAGCTAACCAAGTTAAACATTAATAAAAGTTAAAATTTGGAAAATAAAATGAATTTTTGAAGGTAATAAAAAAAAGAAAATAGGTATTTAGAGAAACTATTAAATTAAGTCTAATAAACACTTATTGGTGCCGATTCCCTTGTTCACAAACTAAACTAAATTTAAGTTCAGTGCATCTTTTTCTTTCTATTTTATTAAGAAAAGGACAGAAGATAAATTTTAGTTTAGTCCTGTCAAATTAATCAGCGCTTGACGTAAATTGACGTAATTTTAGTCGGCAAGTTTATAATCACGACTAAACTTGTATGGAGAGTGACAGGCGCTGATTAATTTGACAGGACTAAACTAAAATTTATCTTCTATCCTTTTCTTAATGAAATAGAAAGAAAAAGATACACTGAACTTAAATTTAGTTTAGTTTGTGAACAAGGGAATCAGCACCAATATATTTGTTAAGTTGATTGTTGTTGTGATGGTTGTCAAGTCAATGTTACTTTATTGTAACCATTTAAATTCCGAAAATTTCGGTAGTTTTTACGGACAACAGAAGGAATGTTATAGAAAACAGAAAAAATCTAAAAGTTCACTGTTTTTTGTTGTCTTTGTTTAGGTGACTTCTTAAAGTTATCAAAATACGGCAGTGCTTTTTGCACGTTTTTAGTGACATTCAATTTTTTTTTAAGCTATTGCACAGCTTTTATCGCGGGCTTTGAGCGCGGCGACCGAATCAAGCAATTCCGTAACGTAACGAAAATAAAACCTAACACCCCCCACTCCGCCCACTATGTAATAACGGTAAACGTGATGTTGTCATGGAGGTTACAAATGCTATGCAATAGCTTTACCGCGGCAGTCCCCGAGTGCCAAACGTTTTTTTTTTTTTCCATTAATTTACAAGGGTTATTTATCCTCAATCCAATTTTATCACTGACTGGTGAAACTCTTCAGCTAGCCAGATATTTTTTTCGTGGGTACTACTTCAAGTTTTTCTATATAAGTTATCCAAATCCAACACCCATAACACGATTTGCCTATAGCCGACCTTTACCACAACCCCAAACAACTGAGCATATACACCGTGAAATTTGAATCACAGTTTTGCTAGAACAAACGTTATTCAGACCATGGTCTACTACCATTCTACAGCATCCTTAAAAAAAAAACATAATTGGTTTTTGAAAAACACAAAAAAGACAAAGTTTAAAATTGTCAAGATTTTCTACTGCTTACAAAATTTCGTTTATGGAGGTACATTTCCCTGTAGACAATGCTGTGTCCCGTGCGTGGTGTCTGTGTTGGGTTTGACGCATTTGGTGCACATCTCAACTTGTACACCATGCTCAAATGGTGAACTTAGCAACTGGTGCACTTCTCATATGGCACACTTCGCAACTGGTGCACTTCTCAATTGGTGCACTTCGCAAAAGGAGCACTTTTTAAGATGAGTGGAGATTTGGAAATATTGTCTAAAAATGAAAGAATCTTTGGTTTTGCGTAGGTAATTTTCTTAAAAATACAATCAACAAAATAATTTTAAATTAACTCTACATAATCTAATCACTTTAACATTTTTATTTTTTCAAAAATAAAAAGTCACAAATATAATTACGTAAGAAAAAATTTGATTTACAGCAAAAAGTTATCATAATAAAGACATGATATAATATCATATTATATCCATAACCTTTATAATATTATAATTTAAACTGTACTTCTCTTAGTTATAGTTATTATTATTAATTAAATAAAAGCTTTAAATTAAATCATAACCTGTTTCTCAAAAACAGGTTATAAATAATATAGATAAACCTTTGTTTCTTACTTAGTAATTGTTACTATTAATTAAGTAAATAGCTATAAAAAAAGAAAAGTTCATGTTTCTCCAATTATTATATTAGTGATTATGTAGTTTAATTTAAAGCTTTAATTTAATTAATAATAATAACTAAAAAAAAGTACAGTTTAAATTATAATATTACTAGCTGCGCCCCGCGGTTTCACCCGCATAAGTCTCGATTCCGAGGGAAAAAAAAGGTATCCTATGTTCTTTTCCAGGGCATCATCTATATATGTGCCAAATTTCATCCAAATCCGTTCAGCCGTTTTAACGTGAAGGTGTAACAAACAAACTTACTTTCGCATTTATAATATTAAGGATAAAGGTTATTGATATAATATGATATTATATCATGTCTTTATTATGATAACTTTTTGCTGTAAATCTAATTTTTTCTTACATAGTTATATTTTATTATTCTCGAGTGACCTTTTTTTATTTTTGAAAAAATGAAAATGTTATAGTGATTATATAAAGTTAATTAAAATTATTTTGTTGATTGTATTTTTAAGAAAATTACCTACACAAAACCAAAGATTCTTTCATTTTTAGACAATTTTTCCAAATCTCCACTCATCTTAAAAAGTGCTCCTTTTGCGAAGTGCACCAATTGAGAAGTGCACCAGTTGCGAAGTGTGCCATATGAGAAGTGCACCAGTTGCTAAGTTCACCATTTGAGCATGGTGTACAAGTTGAGATGTGCACCAAATGCGTCAAACCCTCTGTGTTGTAGGGAGTAACGATAATCTTGACATTTTAAGAGGCCGGCGACACGGCTCGCGACTACAAATCGAGATGTTTGCAAAATTCAATTCCAAGCACGTTGCGCTAGTGTGAGTGCCTGTCGGAGCGATATACACCTACAGTGAGCAATACTACCACGCACACATTGACAATTATTGCTTGACGCGATAGTACTACTAGCTTTCGAAAATTTATGATAAATTTAGATGTGTTCCGTAATACAAAAAATTATGAATGAAAACTTAATGTATTTCCATATTTTTTTGCGGAAACAATATTACAAATATTGTTGTTTATAATACAGAAAAAACAATATGAAAACATTTCATTTACGCTGTAAAAATGTACGAAATGCAATTCGCTTACACTTCATTTAAAGATAAGTTTTTGGAAATAAAAAGACGTAGGAGCCTAGATAAATACTGTCTCAATCCGAATATCAACATAATATGGTGGAAATATGCTCAAATTGCAAATGATTTATGTATTACGTTTGTATGGACAATTCATGCGTCGCCGCATTCTTAAACTTTGTCTTTTTTTTCAAAACCGAATTATGTTTTTTTTATTTTATTGGATGCTGTAAAATGATAGTAGACCATGGTCTGAACAACGTTTGTTCTAGCAAAACTGTGATTCAAATTTCACGGTGTAGAACCAAGAACCAACCACCTAACTCTAATTCCTCAATCATCTTTCAGATATCAGTGACTTCCTCGGCGCAGCCAACCTAGGCGAGGTGCTATCCCACATGAGCACCAGTCCCAACCACGAAAGTGATGATAGTGACCTGTTTACTGCTGAGCCCTTAGCTGATGAACATAAGCAGCATGTTATTGAGTGAGTATAATGTATTATTCTTTATCTACACCCATCCTATAAAGCCTCTATAAAAGTTTCAGAAACAGCTCATTGCCAACATTAAAACAACCAGTGGTGCCGATTCCCTTGTTCACAAACTAAACTAAATTTAAGTTCGGTGCATCTTTTTCTTTCTATTTCATTAAGAAAAGGACAGAAGATAAATTTTAGTTTAGTCCTGTCAAATTAATCATCGCCTGTCACTCTCCATACAAGTTTAGACGTGATTAAAAACTTGCCGACTAAAATTACGTCAATTTACGTCAAGCGCTGATTAATTTGACAGGACTAAACTAACATTTATCTTCTGTCCTTTTCTTAATGAAATAGAAAGAAAAAGATACACTGAACTTAAATTTAGTTTAGTTTGTGAACAAGGGAATCGGCACCATTGTCATAGTAACCATTATATCATCCATATGAGTGTTATAATGTTGTACTAAATTTCATTATGCAACTCGAATTTCAAAAAAAGAACATTGTCATGTACGCGCCTTTCACTACCACATGACAGCGCCGTAATAAAAAAAGAAAAATTTATAGGTTATTCGAATTCACGTCGTATCCCACCATTTTTGTTCGATAATAGTATTGCAAAATTTTATTGAGAGCAGTGGTGGCCCAGTGGTAACGGCCGCGAGTTACGAGTTGTAGGTCGTAGGTTCGAACTCAGACAGGCGCTTTACTTTGTGTAAATTATTTCATCAACTCTGCTCTCAAAACGGCGAAGGAAAACATCGTGAGGAAACCGGCATGTCCTAGAACCGAAAATTCGAAGACATGTGACATCTACCAACCCGCACTGGGCCCGCGTGCTGGATTACGGCCCACTCCCTCTCACAGAGAGGAGGCCTGTGTCCCAGCAGTGGGAACATTATAGGCTGATGATGATGATGATGATGAAAATTTTATTACTTTGTTGTTTACAAAAATGAGTGATACAAGCTTTGATAACACACCACCAGATATTTCTAATGCAGCAAAGGCCATTTCTAACCAATTATTAACAGAAAAGTCGAGAAAACAATATTGTACAACAGCCTAAGTATGGTTTCAGAACCTTTTATAGAGGATTTTACAACAGTTGCATAAATAACTATTATTAAACAAAGCAAATTCGAAGTGTGAATCGTAGAGGTAAAGGTAGGGTAGACTTTTAAAATAAGACTTCGATCTACATACATAGCGAAAGTGACTTAATATTTACGCTTGCTGATAATAATTTCAGAACTATTTTTAACCGACTTCAAAAAGAAGGAGGTTCTCAATTCAACTGTGTTTTTTTTTGATTTTTGTTACGCAATTACTCTGCCAATTATAAATTGATTTTGATGATTCTTTTTTTTGTTTGGTAGGTCATACTTCAGAGGTAGTCAAATCAAATCAAATCGTTTATGTCTTTGCAAAAATGGGTATACTACATAGGTGTTTAAAATAAAGTTCTCCATATTTTCACATTTTTCATATTTTCAATTCCAAATAAAAATTTTAGAAATACAGGGTGTTTGGCAGAACGTTGAACATATGAAAATGGTGGATAGGTGGGGTTATCTGCTACTTACTCAGCCCTAATTTATTTGGCCCTGGCGCCCTGGATATTAAAAAAAATTTTTTTCTTTCTTCTAGTTTCACAACTTTCTTAACTTTAAAGTGTAATTTTTATTAAAAAAATGGGTAAAACAGTCTTTTTTTTTTAAATCTTTAATATTGGCAGATTCTTATAACAGAAAGATGTAAAAAATACTTAAATCCTAATTTCAACCTGCATTAAAAAAAAATATCCAGGGGCCAGGGCCAAATAAATTAGGGCTGAGTAAGTAGCAGATGACCCACCTATCCACCATTTTCGTATGTTCAACGTTCTGCCAAACACGCTGTATACAGAACATTGGAATTACAAAAAAATCAATAAAAATGTCAGTGTGGTCACAGCAATAAAAAATAGAAAATAAGACTAAGTAAGCGAACCAGGTTCACAATAATTATGTCAATCAGGGTAATAGTATGTCAATTAGTTAGTGAATCATCATTAAGAAAATCGTCAGTCGTGTAATAAGTTTTCATTATTAAAAATTCGTTTAGCGCCCTTTTAAATTTTAATCAGTCTTATATAAATTTGCTTAGGTACTTTTTGAGTAAGCTTCAATAATACGTATTTTTCCCACGTAATCTATATAGATGATGTAATGATGTTATATTAAGTTCCTGTCACTGTTATTTACCAGATAGTGGTATTCGAATTTGTGTGGGGTAGGTACCATAACTAAAAAGTGAAAAATAAAAACTTTTTACAAAAATAAAAACATTTGACTTCCAAAAAAAAACACCACAAAAAATTTATTCAAAAATTCGGTGGCAAAAACGAAAATTCAAAACCAAAGACACCAACTTCCGAAATTAAAGTTATTTTTCACTTTGTAGTGTTTTTTTTGGAAGCCGGTTGTTTTTTTTTAATCATTCACAAATTCTTAATTCAAAATAAACATAAAGTTTATTTCTTCGCCGTGTTTGTTGTGCAATGGGTTTTTTTTTTTCGATGAGAGACGCATTTTCTGTTCTTATGGTCTTAGGTTACGAAAAATTTATCCAAAATACTGTTTTATTTCCAGAATGATAGTGTCATCGTTCTACAAAAAGGCAGAGTTGGAGCAGTTTCTCAAACACGAGATCAACACGAATGACTACGCAGTCCTCATCAGCGACACCTGGCAGGCGCTCCTCAATGCCAAACTAAGCGTTGTACTCAAGAATTGTAAGCATATCATTGTTGTGCTTTTCACTCAAACCATGCAATATTATACGTCTCATCAAGCCAGGCACGATGATTGCAGGAGGCATAGAAAGTAGATCACCTCCGTATACATCGACACGAAAATTGTTACCATGGATTCAGTACATGATTCTGAACCCCCTTTTTTTTGGATGGGAAATTATCAAATAACTTCTCCCGCTCTGGGCGGAGCAGGAGGACGTGTCAGACTCTTACTGACTAAAACCCACCCGTGTTCCTTCAGTTGCCCTGTTGCCGGGGGCCACGATTTCCCTTTCGGCCTTATTCGCAAACCCGGCAAGCATCGGCCCTAGCGGACCCCGTCAGTTGTGCTGACATCTCTTTGAGGCGCGCGTGGAACACGTTGCGCCGTCGACCCGGGCTTGGTCCTTATCGGACGGCGAGCTACCCGTTGCTCGCCGTTCGCAAGCCCGCGCCTACGGTGGCCGGAAATCTGACTGTGATTCCCGACGCCCAGGGCGTCTCCTCCTGCGGCGGTTAGGGGCGTGAGGGCGCAAAATTTGCCTCTCCCTCACGCGTTCCGCCTCCTCCTTCGCGAGCATTACTGCTTCGCAGAAGGAGGTGATGGCCTGCCATTTCTACTCGCTCCGTACCATGGCCTGAACCAGTGCCGGACGCGAGAGATCACCGCCGCCGATCGCCTCCACGAGGACACGGCGATGCTCCGCCCAAGCATTTCTGAACCCCACTGCGATTTTTTTTAAATAACCGACGAAAAATTTCAGCGGTTGGGGGTTCAGAATCATGTACTAAATCCATGGTAACAGTTTTTACGTCAATGTCTGGGGGTCAAGGGGTTTGTCGCTTTGCTTTCAATAATCCACATATTAGAAAAATCACAAATGCTTGTTCTAAAATGACACCAACACCCAAAAAAAGGCCACAATGCTGCTTGATGACAGAAAAAGGCAAAGTGGTATTTATACCACATATCCCAGAAAAATTACTTTTAGACCTGCCCTTTCCCGCACGTATTATAATCTTCATTCTATGACTCACAGCATCAGGAACCCCCATAGCTGTAGCACTGAACTTCGACGCTCGCGACGAGCCCGAAGTGGAAGAGATAGGCGGTCTTCTTAAGATCATGCTGTTCTTGGAGTTCGTCGAGAGCTCTGTCAGGGATACCATGTTACCGCCGGGGAAGGGTAAGTTATCATATCTTTGATTTGAAACTATACAACGTTTTCCGTTTGATGTTCCATAACTTTAAGGTTATAATTATACACCGTGAAAAGTTTTGCTAGAACAAACGTTGTTCAGACCATGGTCTACTACCATTCTACAGCATCCAATAAATAAAACCATATTTGGTTTTTGAAAAAACGCAAAAACACAAAGTTTAAAATTTCATCATATAGTCCATTGGCATTGGCATTGGCTTGTGGCTAAGTAATAACAACTGCACGGGTCGATCGATCAGGTTAAGCTACGCTTGCCGCGGTTGGTCTGTGGATGGGTAACCATCTTTACATACCAAGACCCCTCCGTGCCTCGGAAAGCACGTTAAGCCGTTGGTCCCGGCTGTCATTTGTAGATCTTTGACAGTCGTTACGGGTAGTTAGAAGCCCAAAAAGTCTGACAACCAGTCTTACCAAGGGGTATCGTGTTACCTAGTCACTAGGTTGTGGAGGTCAGATAGGCAGTCGCTCCATGTAAAATACTGGTATTCAGCTGCATCCGGTTAGACTGGAAGCCGACCCCAACATAGTTGGGAAAAGGCTAGGCAGATGATGATAGTCCATTATGTACTCTAGCTGCAGGGAGGAAAGAAATCTGTTCTTTGACAAAAAATACTTGACCGTAATAAGGTAGTTTCCTAGGTAAAAAAAAAGAAATTCTATGTAGTCCGTCTTTCAGATAATAAAAAAATATTAGACACGTATTTTTTGCTTTATCATATTAATCAAAAATAACTTAGAAAACACGCATTAAAGTTGGGGAGTGGGGCTCGCTACGTCACAACGCAGTAATAAATCTAGCAAGGCGTGCCGTCTGCTACATTTTAACTCAATGTATCGCCGTAATCTTTCGATTACGTCAAAAAAGAAAAAATAAATAAATGAAAAAGTGTTTATTCGCAGCAATACTTGTTTTTACATAGTTTGTTGGCAGACGTAGCTCCTTTTTAGCACATACTTTTTGTTTTTTCAAATATTCACTACATTTAGGCTTTGACACAACACATATAAGAGGTACTTAAGTATTTTAGTTTTAAAAGAGGTTTGTGTGATAGAACTGTCTATATCGACTGGAAGGTTACTAAAAATACTTGGAACTAAAAAACGTCTACCTCTTTGACCATAATAGTTATTACAAGTGGACACTACAAATCTTTTTCTTTAAAAAAAAATACGTGTTCAATATTTTTTAATAATCGACAAACGGATAAAAAAATTTAGACACAGGCCTATTACTGTCAGTTAATTAAATGTTACAAGTCTTAAAACACTATGAATTAAAGAGTCTATGAGTGTTGTGTATGTGGAAGAGTCTCTTAGAGATACGATATTCCGTAAAGCATGTAATAAATAACCTTTGCAGTCATGTCTGAGGTCTGTTTGGGACCTTTTGGGAAAATATCAATGTGAATACCTACCTTAATTATAAAACAATGGCACTCCGGGAGTGCCGACAGAAGTGAAAACTTGAAAAAAATCAGCACCGCGGTAATCAACGCGTTGATGTCTTTTTAATGATCAAAAGCTGGTGTCGCCACAGTGTCGCGAAATCAATGGTTGCGTCCCATCTCAAAAATGCCCAACGTGCTTAAAGAAGTTTTCACTTCAAAAGTTGAACAAATCTGATGCAGACAGCATCTGATTTAATAATTATAATGATTTAAAATAATTTTTCAAAATCGGGTTTTTTTTTTTCCTTTGAGAGCTTCCGCTGCGTGCGTAAACGGTTAAAGTTTCGCAAAAATCATGTATGACAGAATTGTTCCCCTTTAAAAGTTCTAAAAAAAATCCGCGACAGCATATGTCTATCTTTTAAGATTGGCTCACTATACCTTTTTTATGCTAACCAAATTTGTTCTAAAATAATGCATTATTTGCGAAGGTGTTTTATAAACATGATATTAAATCCTTATCCAAATAAATACGCTCAAAATAACTATTCCACGCGGATGAAGTCGCGGGCAGAATCTAGTCCACTATAAAATAGTATCCTCATCAACCTTCCTTTCTTTCCAGGTACGATCCTGCATTCCTTCATGATGGCGACAGCAGAAAGCCTCACTCCTCGGGAGAATGTGGCCGCAATCAGGGCGCTGGAGAACGCTACCATGAACCTTGCCAAAGAAGGAGGCTTCCGTGGAGTCTTCACCACCAACACCAGTCCGCTGACGCAGGTAAATAGAGTCTAGATGCTTATTCAATTATTGTAGAAGGAAGAATTTATTCTTCCACTAGCTGCGCCCTGCGGTTTCACCCGCTTAAGTCTCGATCCCGTGGGAATATCTGGATAAAAAGTATCCTATATGTTAAAACAGGTTATAAACTATCAGTGTGCCAACTTTCATCCAAATCTGTCCAGCCGTTTGAGCGTGAAGAAGAGACAAACATACACACACACTCACAAACTTTCGCCTTTACAATATCAGTAGGATGAAATGTCCGGGGGTATAGTGAAAGTAAAAAAAAAAAATTGGGGAAAACATTAGTACAGTCATCATCATCATTTCAATCGAAAGACGTCCACTGCTGGACATAGGCCTCCCCCAAGCACCGCCACTTCGATCGATTCTGTGCTTCCCGAATCTAGCGGATTCCTGCGGCCTTCACCAGGTCATCGGTCCATCTTGTGGGAGGCCTTCCATCGCTACGTCTTCCGGTACGCGGTCGCCACTCCAGAACCTTTCGACCCCATTAGCCATCTGTTCTGCTAGCAATGCCCATTGCCACTTAAGTTTGGCAATTCTTCGGGCTATGTCGGTTACCTTAGTTCTCCTGCGGATCTCTTCATTTCTGATTCGATCACGTAGGGAAACTCCAAGCATAGCCCTCTCCATTGCCCTTTGGGTGACTTTTAGCCTTCTGATAAGATCTATTGTGAGCGACCGATTAGTACAGTACTATGAAAAAACCTATTACTGCCGACAAGATTGCTATATGTTACTGTTAGAAGAATAATTCTGTACTTTCAGTAAAAAGTGATGTAACTGGAAAATCATGATTTTGAAAAAAATTATGTTAAAGTTTAAAAAAATCTGGCTCTTTGTCTACTTCACTAAAATGAGTACTGATTACTGACAATGGTGCCGATTCCCTTGTTCACAAACTAAACTAAATTTAAGTTCAGTGCATCTTTTTCTTTCTATTTCATTAAGAAAAGGACAGAAGATAAATTTTGGTTAAGTCCTGTCAAATTAATAAGCGCTTGACGTAAATTGACGTAATTTTAGTCAGCAAGTTTTTAATCATTTTCTTAATGAAATAGAAAGAAAAAGATGCACTGAACTTAAATTTAGTTTAGTTTGTGAACAAGGGAATCGGCACCATTGGTAAATAATATCTTACAAATACAAATACAAAATACAAAAAGTTTTATTGGCAAAGGAAAAGTTGTGATACATATACACGTACAGTGATCATACATAGATACAATTAAGTTTAAAACATCACAATTTTTTGGTTTAACCGTTGACCCCCAAACTAAGCAGGGCTTGTATCTTGGGGGTCGGAGTACGAATGAGCGGAAAGAAATATGATAGTTTACACGGCTAGTTTAGTAAAGCGTGTATTATGCTGTGCGAGTTAGTGTGTGTGTTGAGAGCATGATTTAGTGTAAGAAGAAACAGATTACATATGTATAGTTTTTTATAATTTAAAAAGAAATCCAGTTGTATCACCTAACACAACATTCATTAAAGTCGTTTTATGTGTAAATTAATTTAAAATTACTTGAACCATTTTACACATTATTTATTTGTTGGTGTTGGATGATTATGTGTAGGTAAATATATCAGTTTGTACTAATTCACATAGATCGTGTAATAAAAGTCACATACATTTGTATTAATATACACTAAGGTACTTGAAATATTTGTTCAGTTCACATTGATATTATTTAAAATGTATTTTATTACACATTAATAAATGTAAAAAATGCTTAGTTAGAGCACTTTACACCAAAATAAGCTTGCTCAATTTTAATCTTAGAGGGGTACCAATTAGACCAAAAAAATATTTTTTTTACTGTTAAACTTAGTGTAAGAATATTAAAACTGATATAGGTCAAGATATATCACTTTTCACTGAAGGTACAGAATTATGGGTTGTGGTAAAAGATACAGGCAGAAATAGGAGACATTTGAACTGTCTGTCTTAACTCGGTAATGCATCGGCCCTTGTGCGTCTTTTGGTGGTAGGCTGTATCTTTTTTCCATCAGCACGCGTAGAATGCCCACGGGTTTTGTTGACGGAAGAATAGACAAAATGATAGATTGTGATTGTGAATCTGTACCGTGTCTAATCTCTTACAAGGCTGGTTTTGGCTTAAAACCTTTTTTTTTGGGTGGGAAATTATCAAATAACTTCTCCCGCTCTGGGCGGAGCGGGAGGGCGTGTCAGACTCTTACTGACTAAAACCCACCCGTGTTCCTTCAGTTGTCTATATTGCCAGGGGCCACATTAACCCTTTCGGAGTTCCCCGCAACCCCGGCAGGCATTAGCCCTAGCGGACCCCATAAATTTTATAGGAACCGGGCATCAATCTTGGGTGGGAAATGATCAAATAACTTCTCCCGCTCTGGGTGGAGCGGGAGGCGTGTCAGACTCTTACTGACTAAAACCCACCCGTGTTCCTTCGGTTGCCCTGTTGCCGGGGGTCATGATCTCCCTATCGGTTTTCTTCGAACCCCCGGCAGGCATTGGCCCTAGCGGACCCCGTCAATTCTGCTGACATCTCTTTGAAGCGCGCGTGGACACGTTGCGCCGTCGACCCGGGCTTGGTCCTTATCGGACGGCGAGCTACCCATTGCTCACCGTCCGCAAGTCCACGCCTACGGTGGCCGGGAATCGGCCTGCGACTCTTTTGGCTTGAGACCTAACGTGGGTACTGGTCAAATTCTCATGGATACTCTGCCCAGACTTACAATATTTTTTTTTTTGTTTTTCAGCAATTAGGTACAGATGTCCTAGGTTACCAGACCCTCTTGGACTACCAAATAAACCAGTACGTCGACCCCAATGGAGACAGGATCTTCGGGAATGCATCCGATGATATGAGAGCCATCGTATGTTGGAAACCATTGGACTAACTCTGTGATATTACAAGGTAATTGAGACATTAGGAGGTTTAGAATTAGGTGTATTTTAGATTGTTTTGTTATTTGAGTTGTGATTTTTGTGGACGAGCTTTAAGAAGTTAATTATGATAATGGAAAGTTGAGCTTGTAATATCTGTCTATACTCCGTTTGAAATAAGATTAGACATTTAACTAAACCTTTTTTACAGTCCGTTCAACCGATTTTGACTTCTATTGCGTTGGTGGCATGACAAATGGCAGCTGCAGTAAACAGTTGGTTTGTAACCACTTTTTTTGCTTTTAATGCCATCCTTATGCCTACGGTATAGAAGTCAAAATCGGTTGAACGGACTGTAAAAAAGGTTTGTTTAAATGTCTAATTTTATTTCAAACGGAGTATAAGTTCCTCAAAAGCTTACAAAAAATTTACTTTTTAGTTAAATAATATGTATTTCAAGTTGTGTTAAATGTTGTGAACGTTTTCTTGTTAAAAGTTATGAAATATGATATTTAGTGAGCCCAATAGACGTTAAAAATAGCAATCTAGACTTTGTTCCAATAAGATAAGGCTCATTTTAGGAAACTTTAAATAGTTATTGTCGTAGTACTTGTTAATTTCATCCTATTTTGCTTTCTATTTGAACAGTGATAGAGTAGTTTCTTGCATCTTGCCAATTTTTGTCCTTTTAATTTTTCTAAAGAACAATATTTTTAGGGCTAATTTAAAATATTTGTTATAACTATTTTAATGTTAAGTGATGAAAAATCAGTGATAGAAAAACAAAAAATTTTAAAATGCTAAGTATTACTTTAAATGATGCACACTAAAATTAGTTAGATGTATTATTAAGTGTGTTTTTATTGTTATTATTTAACCTCGCAAAAATTCTGTGTTTAAAATAATTTCTAAGATTTTAGGTGAGTTTCGACTCACTATTAAGTATTTTAAGTTTAAAAATCATTTTGTTTAATATGTTACCAAAATAATTATGGTTATATTTATAAGCCAGATGGGGATCGAACTTTCCAGTGATTTTTATAACTCTCAAAATTTTTAGGAAAATAAAATACAATTTTCCACAAATACATTTATAATTGAAATAAAAGACAACCATAGATAACAACAATTGCACATTCTATGATACACTTAGAACAGTATTTATAGAGTAACATTTAACAATGAGGCCCGTTTTTAGAACGATGTTAAAGCATTAATCTCTATTATTCTCCTTCTTCGTGTGGATGGCACGGGAGGTTTAATTTATCTCTATTTAATACCTAGATTTATGACGTGAGTAGATATTACTATAAAAACTAGAAGAATACATGCTTGAGCATAGTTTTTCAATACGGGCATAAAATATTAATATCTACGGCCAGCAAGGTGGCCGGCACAATACTGCCGTACAGGGGCCTACCACAAGCTCTTATAGCAGTATTATTTTAATATTACTTTAGTGTGGGAAAGAGATGAAGCTCTACAGGACGTATAGCTCCATCTCTTTCTCCCACTGAAGTAATATTAAAATAACACTGCTTTTGAGCTGGTGGTAGGCCCCCTGTAACTAGAACGCCGTTAAGTCCAAAAAGTTATTTCCGAGAAAATGGCAAAAAACTAAAAACGCGGGAATCGTTGTTTCTTAAAAACTATGATTATTGGACATATCAATTGATATTCTTTTCAGCATGCATAGCATGACCACCGTAGAAACGAGTTTTGTCGACTGAAGAATAGACAAAATGACAGATTGTGATTGTTTCATCATCTGCCTAACCTTTTCCCAACTATGTTAGAGTCGGCTTCCAGTCTAACCGGATGCAGCTGAATACCAGTATTTTACATGGAGCGACTGCCTATCTGACCTCCACAACCTAGTTACTAGGTAACACGATACCCCTTGGTAAGACTGGTTGTCAGACTTTTTGGGCTTCTAACTACCCGTAACGACTGTCAAAGATCTACAAATGACAGCCGGGACCAACGGCTTAACGTGCTTTCCGAGGCACGGAGGGGACTTGGTATGTAAAGATGGTCACCCATCCACGGACCAACCGCGGCAAGCGTAGCTTAACCTGATCGATCGACCCGTGCAGCTGTTGTTACTTAGCCACAAGCCCCTCAGATTGTGATTGTTTATCTGTCATTTTGTCTATTCTTCCGTCGACAAAACTCGTTTCTATGGTGGTCATGCTACGCGTGCTGTTTATTCTAAAGAATCCTTTCTGTCCAGAAACTCTTAAAGAAGTGTGGGTTAGACACATAAATTGTGTTACTTAACGGCCTACAAAAGTTTTCACATCTCTGGAACTATTTATATTGTAAAAATGTTTCATAGAGAATTTTGAACTCTATCACTTTCAATTAAAAAACGATTGTGTGGTTTTATGAAACCACGGTAAAAGTGAAACTTTTAAGCGAACTATAGGCGCCGCCATATTGGCCTTGGCTGCTCTGACGAGCGCCTTTCACTTTATCTCTACTCCGCGGCCGACCGTCACGCGACATGCAACACACAGACGAAAAAGTTTGAAACGATGTAATAAAAGTTTCACTTTAAAAGTAAAAATTTGCCATTTGAGGGTTAACGGCTTTCTAGTTAAAGGACGGTAGAATTATACATATTACCATATATTATATATAAACTACAATAGGTATAGGTACTCTATTAAAAATGTCCGTAGACAAAAAGTGAAAATATATTTTGAACCATTTCTTAAAGAAGAGTTTCAGAGTTTCTGCTCATCTTTCAAGGTCCATGAAAGAATAATACCGTGTTAAGTGGCGGAAACGTTGTTTATTTCTATAATGACGATTTTAAAAAGGCTCTTATTCGTCTAATGTTAATGTCATCGTAAGATTGTGAGCACCATTAGTTTTATAATCTATCGGTATTATTTCCGTTAGATCATAATCTGTCGAAAAATTGTGAATTGGGTGAACGCGCGAGCCGAGCGAGCCAAGCGAGCTGTGCCGCAGCAGCGACCGGCGAGCGCTATTTCCAAGTTGCTCGCAGCTAGGCAGGCTATTTAGTATTAACGCAAGGTGCGTTACGACGCAAGAAAGTTTTATACCAGTTCACAATTTATCGGTTTCCCATGCATAGATTATAAGAAAAAAAATGCGTTAAATTGTAAATGGTTCACAATTTTTCGACGGTCTATAATCTAACAGAAATAATACCGATGGATTATAAACTAACGAAGTTTATAATTATACGGTGACATATATAATAAAAATAGTACTACCTAGTAAAATAGAAAAGACGTATACTAGTAGGCAAGAAACATTATAGTAGAAAAAGAAAAGATAATTCGTATAGCAGTGTTCAAGACCCCGGACCAAGCTCGGCTGCCCCATTTCAAAACGTAGTAATCCCGACACTTTTTACAAAAATCGTTTTATTGCATAATCTTGCTAATCTAATAAGTCCCCACCAAATACAAAAACACCAGCGTTGAAAACTCACTTATAAGCAGATATATTAAAACATCGAAACCTAGTAAGTGCCCCATTCACTGCCCCGTGACCACTTTAAAACCTAGTAAGTTACTTTAACCATTTCAAAACCTGGACTTATCAAAGGCTAACCCTATTTACGTTTTTGCGCTCTCCTATAAAATTTGGTTTTAAGTCCTTACTAGGTTTTGAAATGGGGCAGCCGAGCTGATAGTGTGATTTTACCCCTGGCCCTGGCTAGCTAGTTTTTTTGGCCCTGAGGCTACTTTAATTATTAATATAGCCTAGCAAACTGGCCAGTATACACAAACATAGATTATTATCTAATACACAACACAGTAAGTATACACTAACGGCCAATCTCAGTAACTTATCTATCTGTGATTTTGATATGACTCGGGGATAAGAGTTACTTTCGATAGGCTTTTGCGTCTCAATAACTCTTTTGATCTATCCTCGGAAGTGACAGATCGATACCTAATAACCTGTTAAAAGTTTTGATATTGGGATATCAGTAAACATTATAGTTGATCTTGGATTACCATCTACATTTAACTCGAGTTATAATAAATAAATAAACATTTTATGGCCGTTATATTAATAATAACAACCACAAGATTATATTTTTTTATATAAAACAATTCAAAAGAATTAAAAATACATAATTATAAATGCTAGAAATAGGCCTTTGAAGTAGTTACTACAAAATTTTGGTAATTATAGAAAAAACAAACCCTGTATTTATTTATAAATTTATAATAAATACTTCCAAGAATTATAATGTACCCTGTTCCCGATACCGGTTACGACCAATTCTTTTGTATTTTTTAAATGTATAATTTTTTTTTATTGCAAAAAATAATTTTTTTTCAATTAAAAAGGGGTTTACAAAAATGTATATAGTTGCAAATTCCATTTGCATTTATTCTTATATCGAAGGTTAAAAAAAAATCGGTCATGTTTTTCACAACCTGTGTAGGATTTTATAAAGACTTAGGCCCGATTGTCCCACAAATTAGTAAATATATTTCTGTAAATCGTTTGTAGATGATAGAGACAGAATGATTTTTTAATATGTGCAAGCGAGTCTTGATAGATAAAAACTACAGAGTTAGGACTCATAGGTACTTTCTCAAAATATTGTCTTAAAATTAAATTAAAAACGAATCGTTTTCGTTACATAGATAAAATAATAATTTAAACTATTTTAACTAGAACCGTTACAAAATATGAAAGCTTTCTCTATTAAAAGATCTGATTTGTTAAAAAAATATTGCAATGTTAAATGTTAAGTAAACCAGTGAGTAAAATTAGTGCTAAAAAAACTAAAACATTTTAATTATAATAGGTAATTATACAATAAAAAATTCCATTGATGTGTTCTATAAAAGTAAGAAAAAAACTTGTATTAATCAAGGATAGTTTCTAAGCACATAAATATAGCGATACATAAATGTTAGATCTCTTTAAGTTATAAGATAGTGATAAACTTTAAACTGTGTTTTACAATTTGGATAAAATTAAGATAGAAATTATTTACTATTAAGGAATTAAGTGTAATTTATTTGACAATAAATATTTATCTGATAGATTATAGTCTTTTGTTTGTTTACTAGCAACCCGCCCCGGCTTCACACAGCAGAGCATACAGGGTGGGTAAAAAATCATGGATCAAACGAAACAGGGCGATAGTTGGAGTTATTTGCAGAAAAAATATATCTGAGGCAGAGCCCTAACTTGATTAAACAAATACCATTTTTTTTAATAATAGGCAATCAGAGTAAAATGGGAACCTTTAACAATAAATAGTGTTTAGTTGCTTCTAGGAAATGTATCATCACTATAAAAGTGCTTTTATAACAGTGGGTACCATGACTTACGAGTGTTGGCACTTTTTTCAATATCTTTTAAGTCTCACGAAAAATTATAGGTACAATTTATATTTTTTATTAATATTTTTAAACAAATATTTAAAAAAATATATATATATATTACGCACACGCCAGAACAGAAAACAATCAAATAAAAAAATATGATTAAAAACTAGAAAAGAGAAGGAAACAAAAATAACATGTTATTCCTTTCAGAATATGTATCACCATTATAAGAATAAGTTACAGAAAACTACAGGAAAAGTTCTCACAAAGTTTGAACGAGAAAAAAATTTAGATCTTTATTTCCGGTCGGCGGCAGCTGGGATTCGTATTTCAATATTTCAATTATCTGAAAATTAAAAACAAATTATTATGAAATTGTTCTCAATTGAACATAATATGACCGTAGGATTCTGGATTAAATAAGACAAAGTGAGGGGTCTAAGTGCAAATCCGCCACTGTCCATTAAAAAATAAAATGTGTTTTTTGCGTCTGGTGACACCTAATCATGTTATCTATGATTCTGTAAATTCAGGTACAGTCAAAACCGCCTCTATCACATACAAAAAGAAAAAGTAACAAGTGAGATTCAAAACCTACACTACCCAGTTGTGAGTTGGAAGATTTATTAAGCCACGGAACGTTTTTTAACTGCTGTGAACATTTTTAGAAATTGGATAGAGGCGGATTTGCACTTAGACCCCTCAAGTAGGCGCGTTCAAAATACAGGGTGTAAACAGACCCTTCACGAAGCCATCAACTACATCAAATTAAGTTTGTGCAAAAATAATTGCTGTTAAACGACTTTTATTTTTGATATGAAAAATCACTTTTTACAGTAGGTAGGCGTAATGTAAGGGAATGTATCCAATCATGGATGCACCGTGACGCATGTGTCTGTGTTACCACGCACGTTACTCTTCCCACGATGCATTGTGCGGGCTGGTGTGCGTGCGTCCGCAATATCACGCACCGTGGGAAGCCGCCTTAACGCACACAAAACATTGTATTTATGGGTGCAAGCAACGGTACAGGAGTTGTAGGAGTATTTAAAATTAAATAATATCGTTAATTGATTCAGGCGTGACCTTGCGGAAATCCATTATAAAATACAATAGACGTGGATATATTTAGTAAGTATAGTTAGTAGTGCTGAGTGAGTCTGCACTCAGCGCTCGGTGTGGCAACACGCCGTGTTCGAGTTCGCAACAAGTCCATCGTCATCCTGAGGATGCCTCGTTGAGAGGTGAAACACGTGTCGATTTATTTCAGGAGTTTTTTATGGCTCTTTAGAAATAGCTAAGCGGAACAGGTTACTAAATATACATACATAACATAACATCACGCCTTGTTTCCCCGAAGGGTTGGGCAGAGGTGTCCCTGTAGCAGGTACACCCACATTTCGCCAGTTATGTTTAAGTCCCATGTAATAGGGGGCGAGCCTATTGCCATCAACCGGGCACAAATCCAGACTCCGGGCTGCTACTGAGGAATTCCAGGTGGAAAAACCCAATAACACTGCCCGACCCGGGAATCGAACCCAGGACCTCATGGTCAGCAGTAGCGCTTGCGACCACTAGACCAACGAGGCAGTTACTAAATATATCCACGTCTATTGTATTTTTAAATAATATCATAAAAATTTTTTTTCGTAAAAAAACCTAAAAACAAACTTGGAACTTGATTGAACCTTCAATATCTCCGTAACTAGAAGGTTCCCAGGTGTGGGTCCAGTACAAAAAAAAAAAAAACATAATAAATGGAAGAACAAGTGACTTTCGGCTACGTTGAAGGTTTTTTACACCCGTTATTAAATTAAACAGGCAAAGGCGTGGGTATAGCACACCCATATGTAAGTCACCATAACATCATAATCAGCCTATAATGTTCCCACTGCTGGGACACAGACCTTGTCTCCTCGAGAGGGAGTGGGCTGTAAGCTACCACGCGGGCCCAGTGCGGGTTGGTAGATGTCACATGCCTTGGAATTTTTGGTTCTAGAATATGCCGGTTTCCTCACGATGTTTTCCTTCACCGTTTTGAGAGCCGTGGTGATGAAAATATTTACATAAAGTAAAGCGCCTGCCTAGGCTCTCCTGTTACTATTACTATAATTTAAAGGGACGATAACCGACTTTTAATGATTTTATACTGAAGATGACGTCTAAACGAGTAGTGTCAGTGATTTGGAAAAAATATATGTTAAATTAGAGCATTTTTTTAATATTTGAATATAGGCATATTTTTGATTATGTTAATATTACATAGTGAAATTAATTTGTAAAGTTATGTCTAACGCAGATAAAAAACTGAGAATGACCCAAAGTCCATCAAGCATATTTTTCTGAAAACTTCACCATTTTAAAGATAATTTAATTATTGATCTTTTAGTATACGTGTGTTATTAAAATATCTTTTTTTTTACGTGTAATAAATTAATAATGCGTCTAATTTGGGACAGCGCTCCGTGATGGTCGAGTCCTATTACTGGCTGGGCGTATAGGCCCTTCTCCCTTCTGAGCCATGTCTACAAGCTGTTTTCAAGAGTCATCACAAACCGTCTCGCGCGTAGGTTTGACGGCTTCCAGCCTCTCTAACAAGCCGGATTACATAAAGGTTTCAGCACCGTAGATCACATATTTACGCTGTGGGAGTTTATACAGAAGACCGAAGAGTATAACCTGCCTCTCTGCTTAGCGTTTGTGGACCACGAGAAAGCTTTTGATTCAATCGAGACTTGAACTGTACTGCAATCTCTTCAACGGTGCCAGATTGACTATCGGTACATCGAGGTGCTGAAGTGTCTGTATGAAAACGTTACTATGTCAGTCCGACTCCAGGACCAGACCTCAAAACCTATCCTTCTGCAGCGAGGTGTGAGACAGGGAGCCGTTATCTCTCCGAAACTGTTCACCGCTGCACTGGAGGATGTCTTCAAGGTTCTGGACTGGAAAGGGGTAGGACATCAACATCAATGGCAAGTACATCACTCACCATCGGTTTGTCGACGATATAATAGTCATGGCTGAGACTATGGAGGACTTCAGTACAATTCTTGCTGACCTCAATAAAGCTTACGAAAGTTGTTTTTAGCACGCTGTGTATGGATCAGGATAATCGAAAAAATATATTTTTAACCGATTTATTAGAAACTATATACGAGCTAATATCAGGATTATTGCAAAACAAAAGGGCTGACAAAAAAAAAAAAATTACTTTACACATTCCTCGCACCGAAAGTTATTGCCAAAGAAACTTTTTACAAAAAAAAACAACCGACTTCCAAAAAATAGGTACTACTACAAAGTGAAAAATAACTTTTATTTCGGAAGTCGGTGTCTTTGGTTTTGAATTTTCGTTTTTTGTCACCGGCTTCCGAAATTAAAGTTATTTTTCACTTTGTAGTGTTTTTTGGAAGTCGGTTGTTTTTTTTATTGTAAAAAGTTTTTATTTTTCACTTTTTAGTTGTGGTACCTCACCCACACAAATTAGAAAACCACTACTACCTGCTATGTAAATAACAGTGACAGGAACTTATCATATCATCCACATACTAAGTGGGAAAAAAGTACGTATTATTGAAGCTAACTCAAAAACTATCAAAGCCAAGTTAATAAAATTTATATGGGACCACCTCGAGAGCATACCCTTTCAAACAAAAAAATAATTTTCAAAATCGGTCCACAATTGACGGAGAAATCGGTGGACATACATAAAAAAAAAACAAACACGCGACGAACAAAATATAACCTCCTCCTTTTTGGGAAGTCGGTTAAAAAGTAGATACTTGCTCTTTGTGCGCCGTAGAAAAGATCACAAATATCATGGGTGTGCTCTATCCCGCTCTTGGATTAATCTCCCTCCTTTAAGGGTATCATCATCTTCCTGTCCTTGTCTCATGGTACGTGGGGTTGGCGCAAACGTTTCCTTTTTCCATTCTACCCTGTCAACCGTCACGCTATCATTCACTTATTTCTCTCTTTCACAGCATTCCTCACACAATCTTTCCAATCCTTTGACCTTCCTCTCCCTCTCCATCCATCAAAATTTATATTCATCACTCTTTTAGTCACATGCGTTTCATGTGGGAGAGGGTATAATACCATAAGCACCTCGCGTCGTCGCCTTGTGGCCATCGCGCGTTTTTGTTGCCGTTGTCTTGCGGAGCCGTCGCGCGTCATTGCCACCGTTGCCTTGGCGAGCACGTCGTTCGTCGCAGTCCCAAGCAGCTGCACGCCGCCTTAAAAAAAAATCAAAATATTTTATTTTACATAAAGCTAATGGACACTTACGGAAAGGCAGAAACTCCAACTAATAATGAGAGACAGGTAGGCCTCACGGGTGGTATTCCAGGCCCAAAGGAGGTAGCTGTACCCCTACTACTCCAGCCCATCCCCCGGTATTCCCACGCCCAAAGTGGAAGCCATTTGCGTAGTCGTTAAGCATTGTGTAAGTCAAAAATGGCTCAGGGACTCCGACCTTTCTTAATTATTTTGACTTTCAATCATTAACAAAAACAAGAATTGCAAAAAGATTTTTTTTTGTCCTATTGACATAATTAAAATAATTTATTTCTATAATAACCATTAGCTATGACAAATCTTATACTCAAAAATATTAGGTTTCAACTTAACATTTACACAACACCCTGTATGTGGTAAACATAGACGGACAGACACTATTAAATAACAAGTTAAAAAAAAAACCGTGGCATTCCAGGAGTGCCGACAGAAGTGAAAACTTGAACAAGATCGCCTTGGTGGAAGAAAAATACTTGTATAGAACATTGGTCCGTAACCTTATCATAAAGAGCACAATCGCATTTTCAAAAAAAAAACTTCCAAAACCTTTAAAGTAAAAATACTTGCATAGAACATTGATCCGTAACATAATATAAATAAAGAGCACAATCGCGTCTGCAAAAATGAGGTGTCGGTAACGGTGTCGCGAGTTCAATTGTTTTTTCCCCATCTGAAAAATGCCCAACGCGCCTAATGAAGTTTTCACTTCAAAAACTGTGGAAAAACACCTTTAAGTCGAAATTGCCCTGTCACACAACGGAAAGGCACAAACTTTATACATATCTAATCGGTAAATAAAGATAACATAGGATGACTCACCTCAGCATTCGTCGCAAAAAAAGATTAAGGAAACAACCCCCAACAACGATGGTCTCCATTAAATAAAAGAAAGCAGATAGATGAGGATGTTTTGAACAAATGTCATCTTTGCATGTACCGTCGTTCATTTTATATTACTGAGCTGACCGATCAGATTCGAGGTTCATGAATCAATAGCGCAGCCTCCGACGACTGTAGATATTATTTTGAGTACGACATGCGCTGTGGATGCAACAGGCGATAGACCGAGAGCCGACTACGTCATAAATAAATAAACAAGTTAATATTCAAATACTTTTAATTAAAGAACAATCTATGGTTAAACAATTATACTAATTTCCTCTTACACAACTTGTTTAGTTTTCAAAGTCAATTATATTTATTAGTTACTGCTGAGAGTTTAAAAACTTGCCAAGTTGCATTCAGTAGCACAAGGAACCTAGTAAAGGAAATCATTCACCGTCCATAAATTTTTAGGCTAAATGTGAATGTCGACAAGTTATATTTCGCTAGAACATTGTTATTTTCTTACTTTTCACTATGGGACCAAATCTGTAGGGCCATTCCCTGCCCTGTTATACGAGTTTGAAAAATACTGTTTTCAGTATGTTTTATATAAAACAATAACAGTAATCTAATTATAGTAATAGCTTTTTATGCCAGTAAATATTTCAGTTATCATCTTTTACTGTGAAACTAAGGCTCTAGGGTTATTCTCCACATAACTACAGTGTGTGAAATAGTTTTTTTCGACAGTTCTAATATTAGCTGATTGAAATAGGTATCAGTCGTAGGTATCACCAGTATTAACTGGTTTTAGGTCTATTTAGTGGATTCTATTCACGCAAAAACAGTGAAATAACTCATTATTTTAGATACAGCGGTTGTAAAAAGAAGCATAACGAGGGAATGGGGGAGGCAGGGAATGGCTCTACAGATTTGGTCCGATAGTGAAAAGTGAAGAGAAAGGACTTTTTTTTTTTAGTTGACACTTTTGTAATGTAGCCCAAAATGAATGATCTCCTTTGTTTTCATCTCATATTTCTGTGGCCCTAGTGAAAAGGGGTATAAGTCCGATTACTTATAGGTACCCCTTTTCACTAGGGCCACAGATTTTACCACCATAGAACTTGGTACCCATTTAGATCTCAATTCTGTTATCGGCGAACTCGGCCGCTTTCTACGTTTATGTAGTATTATATTATCTGTGGTTTAGGTAACTTGACAGACTTCTATACCTAAGCCAGAATCAACAGTGAACTAACTTGAAAAGTGCCGAAACAATGCAGTTCGGGGAGCCCTAAATAAAAAGCTGAGGTGTTTAAAAATCGCGAAGCTACTATTTGAAAAGCTTCAGAATAACACTGAAAAGTCTACAAGTCAAAATTCGTCTACAAAAAGCGTAGGCAACGTGCCTGTGGTACCTACCCCAGCACCATAATTGCGTACCACACGATCAATCATAACCTGTTTCATTTTGACAGTTCAACAACATTCATTGCGTTATTTACCTACTTAACTCATTATCTGTCACGATGCCTCATTGAGGTGGATAACAATTAAAATTCTATTGTGTCTCGTTAATCGACAGTTGAAAAGTTAATTAGGTATTTGATTTTGTTAATCGCAGAAAGATTTTTCCTTGCTGTCGAACCATTTTCTTGAAATACTTTCATCACTTTCATCAATCACTTCTAATTACTAATAACTACAGTCGAACCTGGATAAGCGAGAGTTCAAAGGACCGCGGTCTCTTTTTCGTTTATGGAGGTTTCTCAGTTCAAAAATTCAAAAATTCAAAAGTCATTTATTCAAACTAGGCTGAGAATCAGCACTTTTCGAACGTCAAAATTACATAAGACAGTCCTCCAAAACGCCCACCCTTCACCACTTCCTAGTGCCTTTAGCTGGGAAGAAGAAGTGGCGCAACAAACTCCCCAGTAGCACAGCTGTCTGTTCAAGTTAGAAAAATGATTCTATACAATAGTATGCAAAATAACTTACATTATGCAACACAAAACAGTAACTCGAGTTTCTAGCTTATAGAGGTACAGCAGCGGCCTTTCTTACTTATAGAGGTTGAGGCTGGTTGGGAAAGGTAGAGAGGAAAAAACAATGTTATTTCTACAAAATTTAAGAATGAGTCATTAATAGCTGATGTTAAATTACACTCGACTGTCGCTTATAGAGGTACAGGCAAGTAGCAGTCTCAATTATAGAGGTCCACGAGTGTACATCGACATTCTCTTATAAAGGTTTCTGTTTCTCACTATAGAGGTTTTAGATGGCTTAAATGGCGGGACCTGGCAATTACTCTCATTTATAGAATTTTCTCGCTTACCCAGTTCTCACTTACCCAGGTTTGATTGTATTACATAATATAACATTACGCCCAGCGCCGGCCCGAGAATTCCTGGCGCCCTAGGCGAAAGGCTGGAACGGCGCCCTTTTATGAAAATTCGTGACAAAATAAAACAATGTTCTTTCTTTTTCGTGTGGTTAAGTGACTAACCTGGTGTCGGAGTTTTAAAGCCGCCCATGGGCCTCTGACTTGACTTCACATGCCGTCGAGAAATATCTCTCAGGCGCGATCGGTACAACGATCGCGGTCAAACTATAATAGTCAAATCAATTTTGAACAAAACATTATAAATAACATACAACAAGCGAAGCAATAAATTTGAAATCGCGATTTTTTTTAGCAATGGAGCGAGTTGCGGCTATCAACTAAACTCGCTTTTGATTTTCAGATGAACCGTACCGATGGTTTCGTAAATGTCCATGAGCGCATTTTGGTAGAAAAATTGGTAAAAGATTGGGAGTATTTTCAAGTTGTAGGTAAATAAAAATTAATGTACAGTATTATTTTTTAATTTCGATGCCGCCGATTGCCGCCCCCCTAATACGAGCGCCCTAGGCCGTCGCCTAGTTCGCCTATATGAACGGGCCGGCCCTGATTACGCCTTGTTTCCCCAAAGGGGTTAGGCAAAAGTGTACCCATAGTGGTACACCCACATTTCGCCGGTTACGTTTAAGTTCCATGTAATAGTCTATTGCCATCAACCGGACACAAATCCAGACTTCGGGCTGGTACTGAGAAATTCCTAATGGAAAACCCAATATCGCTTTGTCCGACCTTTTTTTTTTGAGTGGGAAATTATCAAATAACCTCTCCGGCTCTGGGCGGAGCGGGACTCTTACTGACTAAAACCCACCCGTGTTCCTTCAGTTGCCTGTATGTTGCCAGGGGCCACGGTATCCCTTTCGGACTTTCCCGCGACCCCGGCAGGCATCGGCCCTAGCGGATCCCGTCAGTTGTGCTGACATCGTTTTGAGGCGCGCGTGGAACACAACGCGCCGTCTACCCGGGCCTGGTCCTTATCGGACGGCGAGCTACCCATTGCTGCGGTGGCCGGGAATCTGCCTGGGATTCTCGACGCCCAGGGCGTCTCCTGCGGCGGCTAGGGGCGTGAAGGCGCGAAATTTGCCTCTCTGACCTGGGAATCGAACCCAGGAGCTTATGCTCAACAGTAGCGCTTGCGACCACTAGACCGACGAGGCAGTAATAACTATTAGTGACTGCGAAAAATTATACTTAACAGTTTTCTGATATTTGGGATCTATTTGATATACAGGGTGGCAGGGACATCGACGCGAAAACTGTTTCCATGGATTCAGTACATGATTCTGAACGCCCTTGAATTGAAAATTTCGTCGCTTATTAAAAAAAAATAGTTCTCATTCAAATTTATTAATTCTTTTTTAAAGTTACTTTGGTCACAGGGAAGTACATAAGCTTAATGACATTTAACGGGTTTATGTAAAATGAGTCTCCAGGCTTCTCTAAAGACATAAAGATCTTACTCTAGGGATTGACGTGCAAAACTCATGAATAAAACATTTATTTTACATTCTAGCTCCCTAACTACCTGTAATAAATCTAGGCATGCGCTGTAAGGATGCACTATTGGACCTCTCATCTGTCTTTGTAATTCTTACTTCTCTCTCCCTCTAGCAGTTCCAGAATGTTCTACACGTGGGGGAAGGGAGATATTTCCTGGTATCGCCGAAAATAGATGGAAACTGCATTGCAGTATATTGATTGATTCTTTTATAAAGAAGTATTTAGCTATTAATTGGAGTTACAGAACACTACCTGCGCCTCGCGGTTAAATCCGCATAAGTCTAGATCCCATGGGAATAGCGGGATAAAAAGTATCCTATGTCCTAACCCAAGTCCTGGTCTACTCATGTGAAAAATTTCATCTAAATCCGTTCAGTGTTATCCGAATGAAAGCGTAACAAACAAACACACAATAAACAAACAAACTCACTTTCGCATTTATAATATACTAGCTGCGCCCCGCGGTTTCACCCGCATAAGTCTCGATCCCGTGGGAAAAAAAAAAGTATCCTATGTTCTTTTCCAGGGCATCATCTATATATGTGCCAAATTTCATCCAAATCCGTTCAGCCGTTTTAGCGTGAAGGCGTAACAAACAAACTTACTTTCGCATTTATAATATTAAGGATTAGTTAGGATTTTTGAGAGTAAAGAAAAACTATTCCAAGATCTTTAAAACTTCGAACCCAGTCTTGAAAAAAATGGCGTTTCAATAATTTATTATTTTCATCAAAACACCGTTGTGTTGAAAATTCGAGCTGATTCGATTATCATCGTAATTATCATCAATTCTCTCTATTCTACAACACGCCATGTTCAGGTTCGCGACAAGTCAATCGTCATCCTGAGGATGCCTCGTGGAGAGGTGAAACACGTGTCGATTTCTTACAGGTTTTTTTGTGACTCTTTAGGAATAATTAAGTAGAATAGGTTACTAGAAATATCTCCGTCTATTGGATTTTATTTATTATGGATTTCCGCAAGGTCACGTCTGAATCAATTAACTATCTTTCAGCAATTCTGTATAAGCTCCTCGCAACGCTATTTCCCAGAAACGGATCAAGGGGGAGGCTAAGAGGCTCAAGATGCAAGCAAATATTTACACTACCTAATGTACAATTATTATCATTTATCCTTAACTTTATAAATATTATGTTTTCAAGTTTTTTCCATGTTTTGTTTACGTGACGAATTTTGAATCCGTGCGTCACTCATTCTGCCACCCACGCTACCCGGTTTGGCCGCCATTTATATATTCTCCGAGATATCTCTGCTAGTCTACAACCTAACAAACTCATTGAGGAGTTTGCGAAAAGTGATCTGAGGAGGCTTGTAAAATGTTGTGTTGTCTAGTGTTGACTTTGCAAAAATCTGCCCTCAGCGGGGTCAAGCCTCTCCTAAACGACAACCCTGGATTAGTCACTTCTATTTCCCATGTCTTGGACCAAACTTATTGTTTTTCCAGTCAAGCTTGATAACTATGGTAATTAATTTGAATTACATAACATAACATCACGCCTGTATCCCCCAAGGGTTAGGCAGAGGTGTACCTATGGGTAGTACACCCACATTTCCCCAGTTATTTTTGAGTCCCATGTAATAGGGGGCGAGCCTATTGCCATCAACTGGGCACAAATCCAGACTCCAGGCTACTACTGAGAAATTCCAGATGGAAAACCCCAATAACACTTTGTCCGACCCGGGAATCGAACCCAGGACCTCATGATCAGCAGTAGCCCTTGGGACCATTAGACCAACGATAATTAATTAGTAGGTACTTTTAATTGTTAGGAAGAGCACGTGGCTAAGTATGTAATAACAGCCGCAAGGATCAATCCATCAGGTTAACCTACGCTTGCCGGGGTTGGTCCGTGGATGGGTGACCATCTATACATACCGAGACTCCTCCGTGCCTCGGAAAGCACGTTAAGCCGTTGGTCCTGGCTGTCACTCGTGGATCTTTGACAGTCGTTACGGGTCGTCAGAAGCCCGAAAGTCTGACAACCAATCTTACCAAGGGGTATCGTATTATCCAGTTACTGGGTTGTGGAGGTTAGATAGGTAGTCGCTCCATGTAAAATACTGGTATTCAGCTGCATCCGGTTAGACTGGAAGCCGGCCCCTTAAGTTGGGACAAAGCTAGGCAGATTGATTAACTAAAAGTTAATCTAAAAGTTCTTAGGAATTAATCTTACTTTGAGACCTTGGTTCTACAGGCTCAAATTCAAATAGCTAGCAAAACTGTAGACGTGATGGGATCGATATCTAAACACGATAAAAAAAAATGATATATTTTCTGTTGGTCAACGACCGCTGATAGTGTTGTACAAAATGAGTTGTTAAGAATATCTGCTTTCTTTTGTTTTGTAGTGTTTAGGTTTCGTCTGTAAAGATTACCACCCAAAAAAAAAAAAAAACAGATTTTTCGTAGTGACTATACTACTGACCTGCTGTCGATGATCCCACAAAAAATCAGCAAATTATTATTTTTTTTGTTTTATCCTGTTTAGATTTATATTCATCACGTTTGTGAAGTTTCGGTAGGTAATTTAGTTTGACCTTGTATATATAATTCAGGTATATAGTATAAGGAACTTGTAGGTAGGTATGTACCCAGGATTTTGTTCTTAATTTAAAGATTATTTTCTAGCTCGTTCTTCTCCATAGAAACCTAAAAAAAAACTTCTTTTTGGAAAAGGCAGTTTCAACTTTCTGACTAACTGACCTACTGTTTGACACTTCAAAATGGTTTAATTTAAATTAATGCTTTGAGTTTGAGTAAATTAAGAAAAGGTATAACCTAGAAAAATTAAACGACATTTTATTTTCACATTTATTATACCATAAATAGACATACAAACTATAGACATTAATCTAAACACAGATAAACATTAATATCTAAATGAGTAATTATTGACTTATCCACACAATACTTGCTATGATTATGATAGAGTTCATTTACGAACATTTATTTCTACGATCCATGCGACGCATCCATTTATTAAATTTATAGTGTCCGTATGAATTGAGGAGCCATGTCTCATATTTAAACGCGGGTACTACCAATATTTAGTAGTAAATTAAGCGATTTTGTAGGCCCGATCCTGGAATTTGTAGTAAAACACTTTAAAAGATACACGACTTTTAAGGTGGCTCCTCAATTCAGACGTCTGAATTGAGGTGCCACCTTACAACTCTAAAACTAGCCGACGGATATTTTTGAAAATTTGGTAGGATTTAGTAGTACTTATGCGTAATCTCTACAAAAAAAATGGGTTTTGTACGGCTGAATTTGAGATAGCTACAATGTTTTGATTTTTCATAAAAATCCCTAAATTTCACCGCGCTATTTCTCGGAAAGTACTCAACCAATTACAACATATTTTTAGTATAATTTAGTAGTAAATACGTTCTAATTTTGTAGTATAAAAATAAAATGGAAAAACTACATAATTTCGCTAATACAACATATTTTATGTGGCTCCTCAATCCTGACGGTCTGCAGAAAATAAATGTGCATAGCTACTAAAGTAGTTGATCAAATTGGATAACAATAGCACCAATATTTAGTAGAAATTTCTACTAAATATTGGCGTAATCCAACATTTTGTACATTCAGTATTTCAAAAGATATTAACAAAATAAACATTCCTTAACAATTTAGTGTGGTACAAGAGCCCACGACCAAAACCATGTCACATCGTTCAACGGTCAAAACCGTACTAAATCGTTAGTTTAGATGATTCTGAACCGATTCGATGGGAAGTACCGGTCAGAAACATCCCAGTTTTACGGGAGCCCATTTCTGCTTTAAAAAAATAAACAAGCAGTCGGTTTCATCACAATATGTCTGATATTTAAAATGTACATAGGTTTCGTAATTTTATTACGAAAAAGTTTGTTTTCAGACATTTTTGTGTGTCAAATGTGGACTGAGCGCATTTTCAAAAATGTCAAAAAATTTAACCTATCTGTCTCATAGCAACCTGGTTCAATCGAAAAGTTGTCTGATTAGTAACGTATTTTTTTCTTCTTTTACGTAATCAAAAGATTACGGCAGGTCAGTCTCAGGTTGTATCTTGATCAAAAATAACTTTTCCATAAGAGATAATATGTTCTAATGGAACAAATCTATCTTAGGGAGATGTATTAATGATTCAACCTACAAACTGCAAAAAACGTAAGAAAATTTTAATGTCGGTGGCTACAACTGCAGAAGATTCTGAATCCAAAAATTTCAGACATTTTCCGCGTCATGTCTAACCTAAGCACATTTGAAATACCTATGTAAAAAAATACCGAACTATTTCATAGCAATCTGTCTGATTTTCAGAATGTAGTTGAACGAAAGATTTTAAATTCCGAAAACACAATTTTCTGAAACCAGTATATGTAGTGGCGTCACACCCAGAAGACCATTTGAGAAAATTAAAAATGAGGCAAAAAATAAAACCCGTCTGAAAATCTTGTATTTAGGTGAACATTGGTCAGTTGATGCGAAAAATCATTTTTTCAAAATAAATCGTTTTTACGTACGATTAATAAACAGCTTACCCGAAACCATCAAACTGAAATAGAAAGGTTTTTTTTTAAATAAATTGGACAAAAGGAAACGTGGATAACGTTTGAAAATAACTGTTTATTGAAATAAAATTAATTTTCTTTTTTTTTTTTTACTGTCGGACTCATCATAGGTGTGGTAAGCGTAACAAGCACCGCGCATTAGCCGAGCGATTCCGAAACGTTCTTTCTGTTTTTGGAGTTATATAATATGATATTTAAAATTTCTGAAAACAGGTTTTCAGTAACTACAGAAAAGATTTAAAAAAATTGAATCAGGTTGCTATGAAACAGATAGGTTAATTTTTTTTTGTCATTTTTTGAAAATGCGCTCAGTCCACATGTGATACGCAAAATGTCTGAAAACAAACTTTTTTGTAGTAAAATTACGAAAACTCATTTTTAATATCAGGGGGCCTACCACCAGCTCATAAACAATATTATTTTAATATTACTTCAGTGGGTGAAAGAGATGGGGCTATACGATCTGTAGAGCTTCATCTCTTTCCCACACTGAAGTAATATTAAAATAATACTGCTTTATCAGTTGGTGGTAGGCCCCCAGGCATATTCAGCATATTGTGATGAAACCGTCTGCTTATTTTTATTGACATAGCAGAAATAGGCTTCCGTAAAACTGGGACGTTTCTAACCGGTACTTCCCACCGAGTTGGGTTCAGGAATCATCTAAACTAATGATTTTATACGTTTTTGGCCGTAAAACGATGTGATATGGTTTTGGTCGTGGGCTCTCGTACCACACTAGATTTTTAAGTAATGTTTATTTTGTTAATATCTTTTGAAATACTGAATGTACAAAATTTTGGATTACGCCAATATTTAGTAGAAATTTCTACTAAATATTGGTGCTATTGTTATCCGATTTGATCAACTACTTTAGTAGCTCTACGTACATTTATTTTCTACAGACCGTCAGGATTGAGGAGCCACATAAAATATGTTGTGTTAGCGAAATTATGTAGTTTTTCCATTTTATTTTTATACTACAAATTAGAACATATTTACTACTAAATTATACTAAAAATATGTTGTAATTGGTTGAGTACTTTCCGAGAAACAGCGCGGTGAAATTTAGGGATTTTTATGAAAAATCAAAACATTGTAGCTATCTCAAATTCAGCCGTACAAAACCCATTTTTTTTGTAGAGATTACGCATAAGTACTACTAAATCCTACCAAATTTTCAAAAATATCCGTCGGCTAGTTTTAGAGTAGTAAGGTGGCACCTCAATTCAGACGTCTGAATTGAGGAGCCACCTTAAAAGTCGTGTATCTTTTAAAGTGTTTTACTACAAATTCCAGGATCGGGCCTACAAAATCGCTTAATTTACTACTAAATATTGGTAGTACCCGCGTTTAAATATGAGACATGGCTCCTCAATTCATACGGACACAATTTATAGTTACATATAATTAAGACTAGATAATATTACAGATTATGCCGTTTATAGTGGACAATCGATGAAATACAAAATAAAAAAAGATTTTTGGTACATTTTTGATAAACAAATTGATTGACCCATGAGTTTGTTTTGCCATTTATTTTCAGGGGTAGTCAGATAGGAAATGTCAATTCCACCAAGTAATTTTTTTTTTTGAATATCCTCTTTACAGAAAAAACAATTTCATTTCATACTTTTGATTTTTGATAATTAATCACATATTATGACTCGTACAAAAACAACTTTTTCCGCTTAATATTCTTTAAAACGTTAAAATAAAATCGATATGTTCAATAAAGAAGAATCATTGATTTCAATATTTTATATCTTCCCGAGATCGTGAAATTTTTGTTAATTTAATGTTTTCTTATACTAATTTTTAAGATAAAATAAGCACGTAGCATCCGTCTTAGAAATCAAAATAAAATTATTAGAGTTTACAAAAAAATGTTAATAAAATACCTAAAATAGACTCATTGCTGAAAAAATTGACAAGTCAATGCTCTGTTCGCTGGCTATCCAGTTATTTACACCACAGCCTGTACACAATTATACAGTATACTTATATCTAATTATAAGTACGACTTATGACTAATTATACCTACAACTTATGACAAATTATGCCTACAACTTATGACAAATTATGCCTACAACTTATGACAAATTATGCCTACAACTTATGTCAAAACATACCTACGACTTATGTCAAATTATACCTACCTATGACTACCGTCACCTGCCTGTTATCCCTCAAGGGGTTGGTCGAGGTGACGCTCTACTGTTATTCATCCATCAAATTGTATTTTTCTGTCCCAATCGTCACACCTGACCGCAGAAGCGGTCACCTTATAACTTATACATAGATGAAAAAATACATTCACCACTTGAAAAGGGGGCTTTTAACATTCTTTAATACATAAACACAACGGAAGAAGCATCTCAATCTGCAGTTTATTTTTATTTATGTTTAATTCGGAAAAAATGTTTTAATGTCAGTTTTACTCAGCGCTAGACCCTAAACGTATGAGATTTGCTCTTCAAGGTCTTTAACGTTACCTAGCGTCTTAACAAAATACCTACCGAAAAAGGACTAAATAAAAATTATTTTTTTAATGAAAATATTAGTTATGTCTTGGCTCGTTCGCAGTTCATCCTTAGATGCGTTATGTCTACTATATTCCCTAACTATCGTTCTTGAGAGCTATCCTGATATGCAAGCTAAACATAAATCAAGTACTTATTAATATTTTAATGCCTTAAATTATTTAAATATCAAAACTAAATTACAATTTTTCAATAATTGACTTTATCCACAAATATTATTTGTACTTATAATTTACAAATAATGCATAATTATTTTATATTAAGTAACGTACGTAACGTGCGAAGAAATTTAAAAAAAAAAAAATTAAGATGCTAGAAAGAAAGCTAAGCTAAAACCAAAGGCTAGAACATCCTATAAGGGATTTTTAGCTTAGGAAATGACAGAACTATCAGATGGATTTCGAATGTCAAATTCCTTTGATTCTACGTGAATCGGATATTTCAGATTTTAAAAAAACCGAACCATTTTGAGTAGTAAAGTACTAAGTAATTGTATTTTTTTTAATATAATTAAATAAAACTTTCAGAATATAAAAAAAACACCAGAATTACTATCTTACCTAATTTTAAAATAAATACCTACATATTTAATTTAATATAATCTTATTGTTAATTCCCTTAACTATCTTTTAAATGATACATATACTTTAACTTACAACTAGGTTTTTCATAATTCATTAATTAGTGGATTCTGCCATACGTCCTCCAATTACAAAACAGTTTTAAGGAGGACCTCAGAATAATATACAAAAATAAACATAAAAATAAAAAATTACTTTCTAGGTTTTTAATTATACAGGATGTAACAAGACCCTTCACGAAGCCGCCATATACACATTCTTAACATCACACTAAGTAACTTTATGCAAAAATAATTGCTGGGAACGACTTTTATTTTTTGTGTGAAAAACACGCAAATCATTGTGCTTATGGGTGCATAAAAACGATACAGGAATCGTAGAGGTCTTCAAAGGTAAGTTATATATAACAATATTCATTTAAAACTTGTTTTCACAAAAAAAAAAACACATTTTAATAAGTTGGAACTTTCACCTTCAATATCTCCGTAACCAAAAAGTTCCCAGTTATGGTCCAGTACAAAAAAAATATAATACAAGTGACTCTCGACTTCAAGGGTATTTTTACACCCGTTATATACCTACACATATTTTAATGATATCTTAGTGTTAATTCCCATAATATCCCTATAATAATTATTATCCCGTAACGATTATTTTTCTTTTTATTTTAACTTACAACTAGATTTTTCATACTTCATTAATGACTGGCTCTTTAGCATTCTGCCTCCATTATGATACAATTTTTGGGAGGACTTAAAAATGTTTTAAATAAAATTTCAAAAACATAATTTCACTACACTTATAATGACTGCTACCTACATAATTATATTATAATTAATTTTATTTTATTAATGCAAGAATAATGCCCGGTGCTTATAACTAACCATTTTCTGCATCGAAACTTGCTGACTTTTAGTCTTTTCATAAAGATTTTGACGGTTGTAAGTATAAGATGGCCAATACGGTGTACCTATTTCAAGTGACGGTCAGTAAAGGAATCGGGCCCTTCGCCCGGTTAAAAGGGTTAATCTAATCTAAATTCTATTTAATTTTCACAAAATGCTGGGACTATAGTCTTTAGAGCTTTATATTATTATCGGGACTAATACTAAAATATTATTATATTTATTATTCGGCATGATAATAAGGACTAGAGAAACGTTGTACATATAGTTTTTAATATTAAATAATCCGTATTACATAGTGTATACATCAAGTTTATAGTTAATTTTATTTTCTAATGAGTAAGATGTTGTCAGCTTGTTCACCTGTATTTTAAGATGGTAAGTTTTTTTTTTCTTCTTATGCTAAACAAAGAGCCCATGGAGAAAGAGCCAAGTTTTTTAGTAATAATAATAATAATTTCAAAGGTAGCCTGACCTTTGCAGGTTTAAACGGTTGTTAATATTTAAAACATAGTAAAAGATATTGTTTAATAATTATATGTCATGAGACATTATTTTTCTATTTACCTAGAAGAACGTACGTATTTTTTATTTGAACTGCCTGGCTGAAATATTTTATTTGTATTTCCAAGGCAAAATAGGCTTTTATTAGTAAAAGAAACATTAAATATGCATTTTGTAATAAACTTTTATTAGAGATCAAAATCACTTCATAAAATAATGTAGAAACGTGTAACTTATAGGTAACAATGAACTTAGACTAAGAAAAAAAAAATACACTTTGGTAGGTGTTTTTACTTATTAGAAAAACCAGCAAACTTGTGCAGGTCAAAAAAACAATCAATACAAAACGGGGGGGAATCAGGGCATTGCTTGCATTCCATAGTAGTATTTACCCTTTTGTTATTCGAATAACAATTTCGACAATCCTTTCTGGCCGTTACAGTAGCTTTTCTACCAGTACTGAAAAAACGCTCTTTAGATTTTTCTATTTTAGTCAATCTGTGGTTTTTAGTTTGCTGCGACGCCTGCGACACTTGTGGTTCAACTTGACGTTCAGGCAAAAATGACTCAATGACTTTTTCTCTAAAATCATATAACGATAAGCTAGGCTTGCCTGAGAATTTGTTGTAGAGTTGTCGAGCATTTATCATGTTCATCGTTATACCATGTATGAAAATTTTCACATACCACCTTAGAGTTTTTATTTTACAGGGGTAATAGCTGAGCATTTGATCTTGTAGGTCTACGCCTGACATATTTTGATTATATTGTAGGACAGCTAATGGTTTTAATACAACATTGCCGCGTTTGTTGGTAATTTCCTGCATTTGATCCGCGAATTGCGATGAGATATAATTTAGTTCTCTTTTGTCCTTCCATTTTCCTATATGAACACCGTTACGATAGCGTGAAATATTTTCACCTTTTTTTAGTTTTTTGGAAATCACTTCTGATGGATTATCTTTGCGTTTCTTGTTCAACGTGCCAGTGCAGTAGGTATTCCTGTTCTATAATTTGGTAGCTAAGCTATAGCTGTTATAGAAATTGTCCATAAAGACAGCGTGGCCGGAATCTAAATTATTTTGCAACAACTTTTCTACAATTTTTTCTGTGTGTCCTGTGCCAGAAGTTTCATTCATTGTACTAGCAAAAACATGAACTCTTATAATAGTTCCATTTGGTTCTGCCAATATATAAAGTTTTATTCCGTATTTGTGTCTTTTCCTTTTATGTATTGCCGAAATATCAGGCGGCCACGAAATAAAACCATAGATTCGACCAAGGCCAAATTTCTACCGGGATAATAAATCCTGTCCATTGTTTCATTGAAGGTATTTATTATCATTTTGCATTTATTCATGCGGGCAGGATCGTCACCTTCTTCAACAAAATGTAGGCATCGCAAAATAAGTTGAAACCTGTTTCTCGACATATGTTCAGAGAAAACTGACTTATACAATCGATGCAATTTCCAGTAGTCAACCAAACGGTTCATTTTCGCTGTGCCAGTGTGATAAAGCAAACCAATAAATATTCTCAATTCTTCTATAGTTAGTGGTTTCCAATTCGTAATACGAGACCTGCGATGCTGCGAAGAATTCTTTATGTTTTCTGCATTTCTATTAGTGCAATCGACGATTTTTTGTAGATAATCATCAGTAAGAAATAAATCAGCATACCCTCTAGGACTGTCTGGCGGTGGCACAAGCAGTTCATTTGTCTTTGTGAAAGAAATATCTCTCAACGAACTATAATCGGTAGTCCAACGTGTCGTAGATGCTGCTCTGGATGGCTGCTGAAGGTCCGTCAGTGGCGACGATGGAGTCTGATCACTGGAGGCATCGAGACGTTGTTCAGACACAGCCTCCACGTTCTCCTCCTCCTCCTCGTCTCCTGCAGATTCTGAACTTGCATCACCTTCGTCGGTTATGTAGTCTAAATCATCTATATCACTCCCTGCATAAACATCTTCGTCTGAGTCCCATAACAATTCTTCCATTGCCGAACGTTTTAGTCGTTTTATTCCCGCAACTCGCGATGTACTAGGCTCTGATGACCTTTTTGTCGGTTTCGGATTATTACTCATTATAAATACAAAGTTTTGATGTAAACAAAACGAAAACAGCCGAGAACAAACAAAAACACTCCTACCCCACGTGGCTGCACAGAGCAAACTAGTGCGCGGCTGGCTGTACGCGAAACAAAAAAATCAAGATGGCTACCCGCAGGCCACGCCCACAAATAGATGGGTAATTTCATTCCCTAGTGGCCAAAACAAATACCAGAATCCAATACGCTGCGGCCGCTATTTTGTGGCTCATACATAATATTAAGGCACCATCACGCGACGTCGCGTGTACAGCCACAGCGTAATAGGCCGCTTCACGCGATGTCGCGTGACGTGGCAATGAACGTGTTAATTTTAATAATAATTAAATTATTTTAAAATGATTACTGTTTCTTCAAATGAGGCCAGTAGTTACCGACAGCGGTATGGTCAAGATAAATATTTTTTTAAAGTATTTAGGTAAGTAAAAGCGCATAATTTTTTAAACAAAGAAAAGAAGGATTGTTCTATTCTATTTCCGTTTGGCATATTTTGCTACATTGATGTATTTTTTGTACGTAGGTACACTGATGTTTAATTAATTACCACTTACTTATAATTATGATACATAATTAGTACTATTTACACACTATGAAGTTTATTTTTTTCATTATGTCTCTAGATTCATCACGATCTCTTCGCTTTTGTTGTATTCTACAATAATCACTACTTATGAATAATTATTGTGATAGGTACCTTATAATTACTTATGTATAATTATGATACCTTATTATTACTTATGCATAATTATGATACCTTATTATTACTTATGCATAATTAACATACCTTATTCCGACTTATAATTAACTATGATAGCGTATTGATTAATGCTGATATCATAATATGACTTATGTTATTTAATCGTTACTATTTACACACTACTATTTTATTTCTTTGGTTTTTTCCACGTCCATATCCGCTTCGATTTACATCGTCACGCGTGCTACTTATACATTACCTATTATTCAATTATTAATTATCTTAAAAATGCCTTAAAGCGGCTACAATCGACTTATTGCCTACTGTATTTGGGTAACCCAACAAAACATAAGATCTATTTTTTTTTTACTTTTACAGTGTTATTTATAATTTCCTCTTAAATTTTGATCAATTGATTAGCAAAATTCTTACTCATAAACGCTATTTAGCGCTTAGAGGTCGCTAAGCAATTGATTAGTAGCTGTCAAAATTAGACACCACCGGTCCACACTAAGAGGTAAGATGGCGGATTTTATTTGAATCAGCTGATCGTATTCAGTAAGTTGACAGTTCGAAGCTAAATAAATCGGTCATTACTCATTGTTTAAGTTATACACTTATACAAGTTGTACAACGTAACTTTGTAGTGTACCTATGTATGGTTTTCATTGAATTTAACAACTTACTTATCTAAAACACTGAGTAAAGATTACCTATTTATTTTGCTTCGAACTGTCAACTTACTGAATACGATCAAAAGTCCAACTTTAGCGGAAGACTGTTTTTGCAACCGAATACAATTTACCTAATCTATTTTTACTTTGATCTAACTGTTGATTTTAGGTAATTGTAATTTTGATTACCTGCTTTTTTAATGTACTTTTTAATTTATATGGTCTTTCCAACATCCAACAAAAAGTATGGTATTAGCTTTCAATACCATGGTGTTAATATGAAGCTCAAGAAAACTCGAAAATAGCTGCTTTAAAGAATACTGACTAGATTCCTATATTTAATCGCTTCTTCACAATAATGTACGAACTCAATACTCTCACACTGTGTAATATCTTCCAACTTTATTAGCTTGCTTGTTAAAACTGAGTTAGTTAAACCAGGAAGTATATGGTATGTGGTAGCCTTCGGGAGGCTGACTGGAAAATAAATCATCAGATGATATGAAACTGGAAGGCTTACAGAAAGATTACTTTTGTAAATTAGTAATAGAGAGAGCTACCTCTCAAAAGAATTTAGAATGCTCAAGCTATAATGTTCCCACTGACGAGACAAGGGTCTCCTCTCTTTGAGAGAGGAAGAGAATTTATAATAATATTGATTTGCTTGAGTTGCTACTTAGCCCTCTTCCTCTCTCCTAATCTTGCTGTGCCCGACAGGGTCCATATTGATCTTTTACTATGTTATACCATCCATGCAATACATGAGGAATGCAAATGCGATAAAGTATTGAGTACCTATATATAGGTAACTCAGTCGGTGTGGGTATGCTCAGAGCAATCCATTATGCATTATGATTGTCTTATTTTAGTATTTGTATTTGTTGTTGTTGGTATTATTAAACTTATCTGGCGAAATGTAGGTAGGTATATCAAAGGTAAAACCCTAACCCTTCAAATTCCTTTTTCTGTTGTTGATGTTGTATTATGGCCGTGACGAAAAAATGCGTTCTATTACTATTTTCTTTGTGAGCTGGTTCAGAATTATAATAGTACGTGCCGACAGTTGCTAAGACGACACTAACTATTATGAAAATAGCTAAAACCGTGACCAAAATGTTTGACCAGTCAAATAATAATACATGTTTGTCAGTTATAATAATAATAATCCCACCACCGAGGGATCTTGACCGTACCTCCGGGATTGTCCTGATAGCCGTGGAATACCTCTCCACTCCTCATAAGTACCTCAGGACATGTTGCCTCCTTGTCGCTACAACACTTTGTGCTAGCGACCGTTTTCGGGGCCCATTATTGAGTGTGCAAGTCAGCCCCTGCCATTTTACCTGTGTATTTTATATAAAATATTGGTCAGGCAGGGGCTATAGTCTTTCCATAGTTCTAGATAACCAGTTCACTTAGCCACCCAAACCCATAGTCCAATATCTTTGTTTCCATATCCTGCAATAGTCCTGCACCAACCGGGGGTTGTCCTTGGGTGCATTAATATAGTGCGAACAGGGATAATCGTCGGTTGGTGTCTCGTTTCATTAAACACGTCTAACGGGCCTCTGCGAGGTGGCTTCAGACCCTCGTACGCCTTCCAAAGGTCCGGGACCCTAGGGTGCCGAGAAATTTCAAAAACCTTACCGCCGTATTTCTACGTTGACGTCGTGGTGGGACCTGTGTGCTCCGAACTTTAGGTCTGTGCCGGTAGAGTTTACTTTGCCGAGACAGATCTAGGGTGAGGAGCCAGACCAAGAGAGATACAATCCAAGCCAATGTCGCACATGCCGAGGGCTTCATGGCTAGGGGAGAGCACTAATCGTTAGTGTGCCAACTCTGGATAATAAGTCCTCCAGTTTTATTCACCCTTACTACAGTGAACGCAGGGCTCTGCTGTAGTCGACTTTTTAAATCCTTAGCTACTCGTGGGAACAACATGAATACTCGATCTAAAACAAAAAAACAACTTCAGGCGATTTTGCCTCAGATGACGAAACTTCACAATTCTCTTCGTCATCTTCCTCATCTCTTTTTCAATCAATTCCATCTTTCCGCGTCACTCCAACGCCATCAACATCATCTATCAGTAAACAGTAAGCAGATGTTGTACAGGAGACAAATTTTGTTGATGATACTGTACCTACCGCAAGAATTGCAACAACTCGTAGGAAATGGAGCATTGAAATGAATAAATTCATCCTACGCACTTATCTTCATCTTAATAGTATGGATACAGACAAAAATGCCTACCTTCCATCTCTCCACACAAAGTTTCTAGAAAAATACCCGGCTATGCAAGTAAGCCGACAAAGAATAGGCGACCAGCGTCGAGCCATAGTTCAAAAGAAATTACTACCACAGGACACAATAGATCAGATGTATGAGGAAATCAGAGCCGAATTACAAATGATACACACTCAAATACAGCAACACTCTACACACTCTCATACACAAACCGGCCAGCGCATGAAATGGGCGAACGAATATAATGAAAATATTACACTGCCACAAAATTAGAAACAGATAAAACAGCTTATAGAAAATATTTACATGAGGAATTCATAAATATTTATCCGGAATTAACACATATAACAGAGCAAAGATCAAGTTAGAGCGATCTTAAATAACAATTATATAAACCCCAACAATTTAGAAGAAATTAAAAACCAGATAGCTACTGAATTAAGGGAAAACAACACTAATACACAAAATATTGAATACATAAGTGTCGATCACTTGAATACACAAACACAGAAAGACTTAGAACAACAGGATACAAATACTTACATGACTGACACACCAAATACGTTCACAACTCATATATCCCTAAACAATAGCATAGATACAGACATCTTATCTCAGACATTCGTAAATACAGATGATGGCTATTACTTGAATGACATACATATTGGTCAATTTGGACCTACGATAACTAACTTTGATGCTGCCCCAGAACTCAACACAGAAATTGAAGCCACATTTCAACAAGCTCAACATAATTTTATTGACACATTCCCCACTAACAGGCCATACATCCCCAAGCAGAAGACATCTAGAAAGTTTTCTGCCATAGTTACATACATAAATATTGTCATTCTCCCGAAACACGTAAATGTCGACACCGAATTCAAAATTTTAGACCATAATTTACTGTGCAGCATGGACGGCAGTTACATGCAACGGTGCTAAAATATTATCAGACTCTACACAAAATGAACATCGAGCATATACACAGCGAATGCCAAAATGGCAAATCAGATTAGAAAAGAAAATTGAAAATCTAAGAGAAAACATAGGTAGGCTGACACATTTCATTAACGGTAATAGAAGTAAAAAATTAATAGCAGCAGTAGAAGAAATAAAGAAAAAATACCAACTACACGCACAACACCAAAACTCAGATACACAAATAGAATACTTTTCGAACACTTTAAAACAAAAATTAAGCGCAGCATCTAGTAGACTTAAAAAATACATAACATGCACGGATCGTAAAGTACAGAACATGAAATTTTATAACAATGAAAAAATATTTTATAGGAACCTGACAACTAATAACAGAGACACCACTAACCAAACCATAGAGACACCTTCATCCGAAACACTAAGGGAATTCTGAGCCAACATTTGGGAAAATCCAGTATACCATAATAATCGCGCTGACTGGGAAAATGAAACAATACGAGAAATTCTAGAAATGGAATTTGAGTTTATACCTATAGATACATTTATAGACATCATCAAACGTACACACAACTGGAAATCATCTGGCATAGACCACATCCACAACTACTGGTATAAGAAATTCTCTAACATACATCCATTCTTACATAACCATTTAAATACATTCATCCAATCACCAAATTTAACCTGAGCCAGCCACACGTCGACAAAGTTAAGTCGAACGAATGGCTCAAAAGAGGCGAATTGTTTCCCGAGACCGAGGGTGTTATGCTGGCCATACAAGATCAAATAGTTAGCCACTCGTAATTACAGAAAGTATGTACATCATAAAGAAACTCTGAAACCATACAACATATAACAGGAGCTTGTAAATTACTTGCATAAACCGATTATAAACACCGCCATGATCAAGCCGCTGCAATAATACATCAACAGTTAGCATATAAACTCGTTAACGAAATGATACCATATTATAAATATAAACCAGAAATAATATTAGAAAGTAAGGATCAGAAAATTTACTGGGATCGAACAATTTCATCAAATAAAACTATTCATTATATCCTGACATTACCGTTCACGACAAAACCAATAAAACAGTTTATCTGATAGATATGGCAATACCGAACTCACATAATATTCAAACCACCATATCCGAAAAGCTCAGTAAGTATCAAGATCTCGCCATAGAAATTAAAACCCAATGGAAAGCACAAACCGTTCATATTGTCCCCGTTGTCCTTTCATCTACTGTTGTAATACCAAAATCTCTAAAACCCTACAGATGCCTACTCACACACTTTACATACTCCAAAAAGCCACCATCCTTAACACCTGTCGCATCACCCGAAAGTTCCTGACTTCTTCAAAGTTGTCATCCACCTTTTCAATCTTTTCGCCTTACATACTTGGTCCCGACCCGAGTGAAAGGTTTCTTGACCTCTCTTAAATGAGAAGAAACGTAAAGAACCGAAAATAATAATAATAGCCCCACCGCCGTATCTCTACGTTGATGTCGTGATGGGGCTTGCGCGCTCCGAACTCGAGGCCTGTGCCGATAGAGTTTACTTTGCCGGAACGTGTCTGGGATGAGGAGCCAGACCAAGAGAGATACAAAAACCCGCAGGGCAGCATGTGGCGAGCTGTTGGGCAGTAGCGACCCCACGGACCCTATCTCCCCGGGAGAAGTCTTGTTCCTCACCTCTGTCTTGCCTTTATTGGCCGGCTGGAGTGAACACTGACAAGGAACGGAGCTCCCACCTCATTCTTGCCTTTATTGGCCGGCTTGAGTGGAGATTCGCAAGATCAAACGTGCTCGGAGGAAGCAAGTATTCCAGTAAGTGCTCGTAAGGATCTTGACCATCTTCCGGGCTCTGGGATGGTTCTGAAAGTCGTGGAATACCTCTCCACTCCTCAAGCACCTCAGGACTTGTTGCCCCCTTGTCGCTACGTCACTATGTGCTAGCGACAGTTTTTGGGGGCCCATTATTGAGTGTACAAGTCACCTCCTGCCATTTTATCCGTGTACATATAAAATATTGATCAGGCAGGGGCCATAGTCCTTCCATAGTTCCAGGTCACCAGTCGCTTTGTTTCCATATCCTGCAATAGTCCTACACCAACCGGGGGTTGGCATTGGATGCACTTGCATAGTGCGGACACGGATAATCGTCGGTTGGTGCCTCATTTCATTAAAAACGTCCAACGGGCCTCTGCGAGTTGGCTTCGGCCCCTCATACGCCTTCCAAAGGTCCAGGACTCCAGGGTCCCGAGAAATGTCAAAAGACGTAAAAATAAATAATAAATGAATTTTGTCAGTCTTGTAATAATAGAATTTGGATAAGAGTTCGTACTAATAGGAGTAAAAACCATGTTCATAATGTTTGCCAGTCAGAATAATATTACCTAAGTGTTTGTCAGTCAGAATAATAATAAATGTTTGTCTGTCATAATAATAATAGAATTTTCATAAGAGTTCGTGCCGATAGGATTAAAGTCCATACCGCTATCGACACGAACTATTATAAAAATAGCTCATATTGTGGTGAAAATGTTTGGTAATCATAATAATAAATGTTTGTCAGTCATAATAATAAATGTTTATCAGTCATAATAATCATAAATGTTTGTCAGTCAATACTCAATAATTTATTTGCATTCCACAATGTGTACTGTGGTAATTTAAAATTATACTTATGTGATCATAGTGGACCCAGTCGGGCATAGCCAAATACATAGTAGGAGAGGGAAAGCAGGAGAGCCATAATAATAACATGTTTGCTAGTCATAAAAATTATGTCATGAAATGTATGACAGTATGTAGTCTGTCTGTATGTGAGTGTGTGTGTATGTATCTGTGTGTGTGTATCAGAGTGTGTGAAGGCTTTTTTTACTAAGCAGTATAGTATAGCATTGCACTTGTAAGCCGCCCACGCCCTTAATGCCTAGAAAATTTAATTACATAGGTATTAAGTTTTAGTTTTACGTTTTTATTTCGGCTTGAGTGTTTTTAATGTTTTTGTTGGTATATGGGCATGTGCTAGCTGACATTATGGCAAATACTTCTATTTAATGTTTTTGTATTTCTTTGTTTTGTAATGTTAATTTGTATACTATTCTTAAGAATCATATTCTTATAACTAAGAGACAGCTGTCCTGCTGGGGAGTTTGTTGCGCCACTTCTACCCAGCTAAAGCACTAGGAAGTGCTGAAGGGAGGGGGGCGTTTTGGGCGACTGTCTTATGTTTATTGACGATCAAAAAAGTGCTGATACTCAGCCTAATTTGAATAAATGACTTTTGATTTTGAGTTGATATTTAGAATTTTCAATTAATTTTGAGACTTAGTCTAGTCTGTTTCTTGTAAATATTTTACATTGGATTTCCTGAAATACTGATCTAAAATGCTAAACGGGAACGCCATCTTTCAAGTTTCAACTACCGACAACTAAGTGCTTTTTGAATAAAAATAACCTTCCTTTTTAGAAATCGGTAAAAGTACGAATAAATCTTTATTCGTGCATTATTGTGAAGAAACCGCATAATATTCTAAGTAGGTATAAACTTACCTATATAATATGTACTTAACTATATCTTAGCCATCTTCGCCTAAACAGTCTTGCTTACAGCTTATTAAAAACTTAAATGGCATACAGTATGTAAAAAAAACCCCATCCGATCCGAAAGGGGCACATAAGTACTACGATAACATTACCAAAAAGTAATAAAAAATCTAATTATTATAGAAAATGAAAAAGTTATTGCTATTTAAAATTCACATTTTTTGTACCAAAATTCATAAAAATTTGCAAATTTTGAACGGGGTCATAGGTTATGACTTGTAGACATCCGCTAAACGACGCTCGTGTTTAATCATCATTTCAGCCGAAAGACGTCCACTGCTGGACATAGTCCTCCCCCAAGCACCGCCACTTCGACCGATTCTGTGCTTTCCGCATCCAGCGGATTCCTGCGGCCTTCACAAGGTCATCGGTCCATCTTGAGGGAAGCCTTCCAACGCTACGTCTTCCGGTACGTGGTCGCCACTCCAGAACCTTTCGACCCCATCGGCCATCCGTTCTGCGAGTAATGTGCCCTGCCCATTGCCACTTAAGTTTAGCAATTCTTCGGGCTATGTCGGTTACCTTGGTTCTCTTGCGAATCTCTTCATTTCTGATTCGATCACGTAGAGAAACTCCAAGCATAGCCCTCTCCATTGCCCTTTGGGTGACTTTTAGCCTTCTGATAAGGCCCATTGTGAGCGACCACGTTTCAGTACCATAGGTCATCACTGGCAACACGCACTGGTCAAAGACTTTCGTCTTGAGACGCTGCCCAGCCGAGTCGGATTCGACGATTGACCTCTTTCCCGCGCTTAATAACCCGGTAAAATTAGACATTTATTTCCTGTAAATAACCACATAAATAGACTCTCAGTACGATACTTAGCAACACCCTCACGGATCGAACAGGCTTTTTTTTACATGTAGTGTTTATCAAGTTTGTTGCGGGTACCGCTTCAATGTATACTTAAGTCTGAATACTTCTTATATTACTCTACTTTTCGTGAACCATTCTTGCACACATTCGCTGTTATGAGCTACATATTACCTAACTGCCTTGCTACCTTGGCTACCAACATAACAATACCACATTTCTGGATATCGCAAAATAATTGATGACTTTAAGTTACGATGCCATCGGTCGATAATTTAATAAATACATAATTATACAAATATAATAATGGTGAACAGTGGTGGTAACCCTGACAGGCGCTTTACTTTTTGTAAATTATTTCATCATCACTGCTCACCAAACGGCGAAGGAAAACATCGTGAGGAAACCAGCATGTTCTAGAACCAAAAATTCGAAAACATGTGACATCTACCAACCCGCACTGCACCCGCGTGGTGGATGGATAACAGCCCACTCCCTCTCACTAAGAGGAAGTGTCCCAGTATTGGGAACATTATAGTAGTAATTTATGTGTATTTATTTTTGTTTATATTTATATATAATTGGAAATATATATTTATGTATATCTTTATATTTAAATAAATATGTATTCCTCAATTCTCGCTATCGCAGCTACCTCTGTTTGTCTCTGCATCACCCAAAGGTTGACTGGTAGAAAATGCCTTTGGCCGCCTCTGTACATTTGTGTGCTTGAAGTATTAAATAAATAAATATAGGCTGGTTATGTATGTTATGTAATAATGGTAGAAACCGCATCAAAAACCGCTGCGAAGTTTAGAAGAACAACGAGGTCACACAGACGCGAAAGTCGATTTTAATTTAGAAAAGATTTTAGGAATGTGATTTTGGTAAAATTACTAATTTAATATGCACTTCAGTTGGCCACCACCAAGTTGGAGGTCACCAATTTGGAAATAGAGGAATGAGGTGGTAACCTGTTACTCTGTTGAAAGAGAGGATTCACCAGCCAGACGGGTGCATTTAATCAGGGTTCTCTGTCTGTATTTCCAAATGTCAAGAGGGATTTCTTGGCAAACTCTGTTTGTGCGATGTAGGATTGTATGTCGTCAGTATTGTTAGCTGACTACGTAGTTCTAACGTAGCTACATAGATGTCGCTACAGTATCTTATAAATTGAGTATTTTAGTTGAATTCTCATAATTTCCGATATCCATTCAAAATGGTGTTGATATTTTTGTAGCAGAGTGTGCCTGCATTGATATGATTGGATAATACCTTACAGACTAATAATTGATCTATATCGTGTTACATAAGATTACTTACACTACACTACTTATTACCTACTTATACTTAGTTATTTTAAGTCTTAACTACTTTATTACTGACCAAAACTACCATACACACACAGAAGCGCAATAAGTTTTTAGGGGATCACTTAAATATTTCCCACAGGTACTTATATATTATTTTTTGTTGGATTTCCACTCTCGACCAGTGTTGCCAACCCCAAATAATGGATTACGGTGTTCCCAGTTTATAAATACGGTAGATTTCAAAAAAATACGGTAGATTTTAAAAAGTGGTGTAAATTAAATTGTTGTTTGAAAAAAAAAATACACTTATTCCATATTTTAGTTAGTCTGACTATGACAAAATAATGGGTGATCATGATCATTTCTATACATTTCAGTATTGTCTCCTAAGCATCAACTCAACTGTGAGAGAAACCAACGACCTGTACCCTAATGTCTTTCAACGCAGATTTATTAAAACGCAATTACGCAAAGAATTATCTGAATGAAGAAAGTTGGTAATAAATACAGAACCCTAAAAGGTTAAGAAGTCTGTCAAATTAGGCAATTTTATAGTTTTTACGTATTACATTGGTTCAAACTTTTATCTATGGTTGGGGAATTCCCCCTAGTCCACTGCTATTTAAAATGTTACCAGTTATGACATGAAAATACGCTCAATAATCCGTTTGCCCCATTGCGGTGTTTTTACCGTAATTACGGTGCAGTTGGCAACACCGCTCTCGAGTTCTCGACGCTGAGACGAGCGTGCTCTTTTGTTAGGCATCATAATTGGTTTCGCCTAGAGTTCGTCAAACAAAATGGGCGTTAGTTTTCAAAGAATAATGCTACGACAGTCACCCATAGTGACGAATTTGTAACCAGAGGCCACATATTGTGCGTATATCTAATTATATACTAACTACAACTAAATATAAACTAACAGAACGTGTGTTCACGGCTTTTACCTGTTTTCCTACCTAATTAATCCATTCCTTTTATTTCCTTTTTCGCTTATTTCCTAGTTCTTAAAACTAATACTCGGCTTCATCACCTGTGTCTACTTAACTGCTATATTATAACTATTTGATTCCACACATCGAACTTTTTTTAATATTTACATTTTGACTTATTATTTAGCTTATTTCAAATTAAACTAGTTAATTATAATAATAAACAGTATGCTTTATTAAACTGAGAAAGCATGAGGAAACCTTATCAGTAAAAACATTTTTTATCTTCGAAAAAGTTAGTAGAAGACTAACTTTTGATTTTTGGAAGTGGCTAACGGCGGGCGTTTGGGATTTCTTAAGTATTTTTGTTTAAAAAGTTCACAGCGTAATTTTAATATAAACGATTTTTGTATTTATTTTTAACGTAATTTAGTTCTGCTACCTAATTTAAGATACCTTCTACTTTTGATATACGCCGTCAACCGTACGACAAAACTTAGTGATCAAAACATAGTGAAGGCACTAGGAAGTGGTGAAGGGTGGGCGTTTTTGGGGGACTGTCTTATGTAATTTTGACGTTCGAAATAAATAACTTTTGATAAATGAAATTTGTTTTTTTTTTATCTAAATACATATTTTAATTTACAGCACCTGTTTTTGCACTGACTTGTTTTACAAATAAATACTTTGACTATGACTTTTTTTTCTCTTAATAAAGAATAAATAATTTATTTTTCGAAAAGGGCCTGTGTCTTGTGTACCAATGTTAAAAATAAGTACTTATTCACAGTTATCATGAATAAAACCAAAATATTTGTATTACATCTTTTTTTGTTTATATTGGCACACCTGAAATAGAAAATGGTTTACTTAGAAAACTATCAAATAATTAATAAAACCTTTTTTCTCTTTAGGTCCAGGACTTCCCTATAAGTTTATGTCTTTATTTACTTACAAACTAGCAGAGGGGTGACCGTTGTATTCTTCACGACGAGTCACCCTCAGCATTTGTATGTAGTACAGTTAATGTTGCCAAATTCGATAAGAAATTAAGTAAAAAAAAAAACTCAAAACTTATTTTCAACCTTATCGCTAATGTTTTTTTAGGTTCTTAATTATTTATATGCTTATTAGAAAGTTCAATGAAAAGTATTTATAACACTTTAGGTTTACGACTTCCCCATACTGTCTCAGTTAGATAAACCACGATGTTTATGTTTATAATAACTTACAAACTAGCATACATTCATGGGTACTACCGACCGACAATGTTGCCAGATTCGATGAGAAAAGGAAATAATAAGTGTAAAAAACTTAAAAGTTATTTTCTACCTTATTGCTAATGTTTTTTTTTGTATTTTTTTTTTGGTTATTAATTATTTCTATGCTAATTAAACACGTGACTTTACTCATCATTATGAACAACTTTTACTATGACTTCAAACCTGAAATTGCGAAAAAAAATCTTTTGTTCCATACATTTTGACGAGTTTTGCGAACATAAATGTAGGGAACAGCAGATTTTTTTTCATGATATCAGGTTTGGTCCTATAGTAAAATTTGTTCATAATGATGAGTAAAGTTACGTGTTTAAGTATCGGTCACTAATTACTAATCACCCTATATATATATTATGTCCTATTACTTACAAACTAGCAGAGAAGTGAACGTTCTTTGTTCTTCACGACGAATCACCCTCAGCATTTACATTATATTATGTAGCACAGACAATGTTGCCAGATTCAATAAGTACAGGAAATAATAAGTCTAAACAACTTAAAACTTATTTTCAACCTTATCGCTAACATTTTTTTTTTTTGTATTTTTTTTTTGTTCTTATGAAATTATTTCTACGCTAAATAAGGTATTTCGCGCGTCAATATGTACAATCCACGTCGCTACCCTTATAAAATATAAAACCGCCTCATGTCTGTCTATTGTTGAATGTACAATTATTGTAATACCTACTTAAGTCTATTAGGTGTTTTATAAGAACATAGAGATAATACACATGGAGTTCAGTTAACAATAGAAGGAGAAACCAGAAAGGACCATTTTTTTTTTTCAAATATGTGTTGCGGAAGCTTTACAGTTTTTTTTTTTTATAAAGGGCATCTCGCAGTACTGACCACTAAGGTCTTGGCTGCTTAACCGGATTTTCCTGTGGGTGCCATAAGCTTCTACACTTAGAGCCTCCAGCCAGGAGCTTTTTAAACTTAGGTATTCTAAATTAAAATTAAGAGAATGCTCGCTAAGGGCACCCCCTGTGGGGTACGAACCTCGGCTTAGGGCATCACCGATGGGAGGACAGCAAGAAGAGACAGGCTGGATCAAATTTATATTTTCATCATGATTATTATGCGGAGTATTTAAAGCTACGTGCTCAACTGCAACAACTGCTGGCACCTCGTTTTCGAGCAAGGGTCGGGGGGGTTACACTGTTGAAGCTTTATTACTTTATATTGTCAAACATTTTTACTAATTGAATACGACGTTTTTAGCTACTTTTGTTTTGTGTGTATTTTGTCTAGTTTCATAAAATGTGCGTTTCTTTTTGTGCAGAATAAACAAATTTTCTTTTTTCTTTTCTCTATGTCATCGTAAACATTGTTTGTTTCCTTTATCAGTAACTGATAGTTTTATTTACCAATCGTAAATACCTATCACTGGAATTTTATGAAGACTGTTTCGGTACGAAATGAAAAGGATTTCAAAGCTGAATGATTAAGATTTTTTACATACATAAACTCACGCCTTCTTCCCATTGGGGTAGACAGAAACTACAGAACGCCACCTGCTACGATCCTTACATACTCCTTTTGCCTCGTTTACGTTCATACATTTGGTCATACACGCACGTCGGTTACGAGTACTACGCACCTGGCCTTTCTGAAGAACATCACCAATAAGGTCAGTATATGTCCTCCTAGGGCGTCCCCGCCCGGCCTTTCCCTTTACATCAGCCTTGTAAATAAATTTTGTTAGTCGCTTTTCATCCATCCTCTCAACATGCCCAAATTATCTCAGCATACCCTTTTCAATTTTTGTCACTACATATTCTTTTAAATCACACCGCTGTCTTATCACATCATTCCTCAGCCTATTAGTCATAGTCAGACCACACATGCTTCGCAAGGAACGCATTTCCACAGCATTTATTCTACTTTCATGTTGTTTTTGCCACATCCAACATTCACTTCCATACATAAGCGTGGGCACCAGCACACCATTGTGAACAGCCAGTCGAGCCTTTTTAGACATCGACTGGTTGGTCATAAACGCATGTATAGCACCATTCACTTTATTTCCCGCGTTAACTCTCCTTTCCACATCTGCATTAATCTTCCCATCCCTTGTAAACAGACTCCCCAAATATATAAACTCACTTACTTGCTCCACACTCTTATCATTTATTTTCACATCACACACCGATACATCCTCTCCTCTTTCAAACACCATGAGCTTCGTCTTATTCACATTTATATTCATCCCTTTCATCTTATATGCTTCATCCATCACAGTCACCATGTCTTGAAACTGTTCTGCTGATGATGCAAGTAGAACTTGATCATCTGCGTAGATAAGGCATTTGACAGGCAACTTATTCATCCTCAATCCGCACTCACCCTCTTTCAAAACTGGCAGATAACTATCCATGTACAAGTTGAACAGCCACGGTGACGCTACACAACCCTGTCTAACACCCCTCGAGATGCAGAACCAGTTCGTGTATGCCCCATTTATCCTAACACAAGCACTGGAATCCTTGTATAAAGATTTCAGTGCTCGTACCAAGCGCCAGTCCACACCGTACTTGGATAGTGTCGACCACAGTTCTTCCCTCCACACAGTCATAGGCCTTCTCCAAATCAACGAAAGCACAATAGACGTTCTTGTGATTTGCTAGATGTTTTTCGGTTATGCACCTTAGGTAGAAGATCTGATCCATACAGCCCATTCCCTCTCTAAATTCTGCCTGTACATCCCATATTTTCTCATCTGTCACTCTTATCACTCTATTTATTAAAACCTTCGCATACAGTTTGCCGACAACGCTCAAAAGACTAATGCCGCGGTAGTTTTTACACTCCTGCTGAGAGCCTTTTTCCTTATATAGTGGTACAATTACAACCTTGTACCAATCATCCGGCACATGGCCATATCTCCAACACATATTAAACATTAGGCACAACAGGCTTGCTACCACCCCATCACCGCCCTTCAGCATTTCAGCAGACACTCTATCGTACCCTGCAGCTTTCCCAACTTTCATCCCTTTCAGCGCTTTTACAATCTCATCTATTTCTATTGCATTTTCGTCATCTACATCTGAGTTTGGGTCTTCAAAACTGGCGTCTGCCCAGTAACCCACTCCTTGCACATTATCCTGACAACTAAATAAACTTTTTTAAGATTTTTTAAATGTTTTTTATATCAATCTAATTAGATCATAGGTACTCTTTTAAACACTTACAGTTTTCAAAAACTCGTGTATTATTTCTATTGCTCTTGCCTATTCCTCATCATCATCATTTTCATCATCTTTTTTATTTAATTTTTTCTTTTTTTATAAAAAACGGCTTTACTAGATACTAATATCCCACTTCGCTTTCCCAGAGCAACTTGTAAATATGTGTAAGAACTTTGTATGAACCTAGAAAGGGCAACTGCTTAATGGTGGACATAATTGTGGCATGGACGTAATTTGTTCAGAATCAAAATGATTTTAGTAGTTTCTCAACCATGTATAATTTGTTTTTCATGGGACAGAACCAGAATCTAACTTTGTTTGTGGACATGGACACTTCAAATTCAAATATTTTTGAGTCGGTGCGGCTTTTCCCTATTATCAAAGAGAACAAACATGGTTTAGTTCATGTTCAACCACCACAATCTTTAACCCTGACTATGCTGACCCTAAATTTTTCACACACTTGGGTTGAATAATCTTTTCTTTATCCATATTCAACCCATTGTTGTTAGGCAACTAATAATGACATTAAAGTGACATAACGAAAATTTGCCAGTGTCAGTTCTACCCATATGATTACTGTATTATGGTGGGGAAGTACACTGAAGCATCAATGTTGGATCATTCGGTTCCCTACAAAATGGTTGAGCTGGATGGTGCTGATCCACGCGTCATGTTCGTGAACGGGCGCCGTCAGTTGAGACTGGTCATCTCTTATCTGCCAGGGCTTATTTTTAATCTTATATTTTCAATTGCTTTGATTATTTTTTGTACATTGTTCTCACATATAGAAGCAACCAGAATAATGTACCCAGAATTTTGTATTATCTATATTTAAAAGAGTGGCCTTGGGAGTTTCTTGCCCGTTCTTCTCCATAGAGATCTACGTTTTGGAATGGGCAACTAGCTTCAACTTTCTAACTGACCGATTCTTTGACAGTTCAAAAGTGCCTATAAATGGTTTAATTGAAATAAATGCTTTGAGTTTGAGTTTGAAACGTCCTATGGTGCGACGTCGCCGTCGGTCTATTCTAAAAGAATGATAGCCACTTCAGACAGTTCTTAAATTCCTTGACTTTGATTGGCTGAAGCAATATTGTCATTTAAGGTCTATTAGCAGTGTAGCCCACAGTATGACGTTAATTTTTAAAGCATCTAACCGAAAAATAAACAAATGGTAAACTTAAAACTTAAGCGGGAAGAAAAAGTGGGATATTCCTATCCCAGGCCACACTAAACACTATCTATATGGATATGACATTCGGAATAATCGGACCTTGCCACTTTTTTATGTACAATTTGAGTGGGAAACTTAATATTATACGTGCTTGATATCTGTGCGGAAATCAGAATAGAACATGAGCCTCTATGGAATTTCATTACTGTCATAAATTTGATGTTGTTCGATCTACAAAAAATCTACTGGAACTGATGTTACTCATAGGCGTTGGTATTATTAGCAAGTTGGCAAATTAGTTTTGTTTTTCAAACGTGACTAGATTCTTGATTAAGTTAATATTAGAACAAGATGCAAAGCTAAGTCGGTTTATAAAAAACAAAACAGTCAACTCAACTCAAACGATGATCGTTGGGGTAGACGAGTTCTTGAGTGGAGACCGCAAATTGGCAAACGTAAGGAAGGACGCCCTCAGGCTAGGTGGAGTGACGATCTTCGCAGGGTGGCTGGTAGCAGGATGAGAGTTGCTGAGAATCGAGATGAATGGTGTGCAATTGGAGAGGCCTATGTCCAGCAGTGGACTGCTGTAGGCTGATGATGATGGATCTATCCAAGTCATAGGTCTCGAGTTCGAATCCAAGGCACGCACCTCTAAGTTTTTGGATTCATGTGCGTATTGTACAATTATCACTTGTTTCAAAAACGGTGAAGGAAAACACTGTGAGGAAACCGGCATGCCTGAGAGATATTTCTCGACGGCATGTGAAGCCATGTCAGAGGCTCATGGGCAGCTTTAAAAAAAAGAAGTAACTTACAAAACCGTAAATATTTGCGGTTTTCTCTGCTCTTAAAACGGTGAAGAAAAAAGTTGTGACGAAACCAGCATGTTCTAGAACCAAAAATTCGAAGACCGTCAGTGGATTATTGCCCACTCTCTCTCACAGAGAGCAGGCCTGTGTTCCAGCAGTTCCTGTGTTCATTATAGACTGTTTTTTTTTTTATATTTGCGGATAATGACGCAATTGATGACGTTTCGTTTCGTTTCGCAATTGATGACGTTTCGTTTCATTTCGTTTGATAAGGTTTGGCGTTTCGTTTCGTATTGTATATTTTAACTTAATCTGTGATTTTTTTAATAATTGGACATTTTATACATATTTTTTGGACATTTTTTAAATGTAATTTTGTCGTTCGCAAAGTGTTGATTCTTAGTCTAGTTTAAATAAATGACTTTTGAAGTTTGTATCTTGAATTTTTTTATTTAAAAAAAAGCTGTTAGCTTTCAAAAGGGTTGTGATTGAGCGTTTTTACGAGTTGGCTTTACATTGAGGTTACCTTGGCTATAACTGGCAAAATGTAGGAATCGTGTATACCCCTGCCTATCCCTTTTGGGAATACAGGCGTGAAGTTACGAGTATACAATGATTAATTTATAATTATCTTGTTTTTATTCAGCTTCATTATTTACCTATAGGATTGTTTGGACCAGAGACATCACAAAATTATGACAGTCAACGAAACACATAGAAGAGCTTAGTTCTATTGCCAATAACTATTTCTAGACTTAACTATTATTTTATATTAAAAAATGTACAGCTAATAATGTACGTTACTTGCCCGATGTCGTTTTTCTATACCCTAGCCTATTTAACTCTATTTAAGCCTTAGACTTATTAACCCTAATTAAACTCCATACTTTAACCCTATTTAAACACTAGCCTATATAACCCTATTTTTACTCTATTTATCTCTATGTAACACTAGCGTATTTAACCATATTTAAACTCTATACTGTTAGACAATATTTAATCCTTAGACTATTTAACCCTATTTAAACTTAACCCTATTTAAACCTAACCCTATTTAAACTCTAGACTATTTAACCCTATTTAAACTCTAGACTATTTAACCCTATTTAAACCTAACCCTATTTAAACTCTAGACTATTTAACCCTATTTAAACCTAACCCTATTAAAACTCTAGACTATTTAACCCTATTTAAACTTAACACTATTTTGATTTAATCTTTCCATTCGTAATAGCTGTTGTTTTCTTTAACTACAAAACTTATATTTTTTTCCTAAAGTGGGTATTTTCCTGCAATGTTGACATTAATGGACATTCTTATAACTTGGCCTTTGATTGCTCATAACGACTGTCATAGTCAAGTCATATTTTTTTGTTTTTAAGTAGCAGTTTTTTTTTCCTTTTATGTAAGTGTCTGCAAACAAAATTATTTTTTATTAAAAGAGTATATGTAGTAGGATTAAAAAGAAAAACAATTCTACTTGGGATGATTTTTTTGTTTTTTTTTTTTTTTCTCTAAGCAGCAGTGTTTTCTTTTTTCTACTACATAAATTCTTTTTTTTTTTTCTGATATATTTTGTTAATACGTAAACAAAATGTTTTAATGTAAATAGAAAGGGAGGTTTCTCCTGAGATACAAGCTAACAATTTAGTTTAGGAGACAGAGCTTTTATAAAACCCTGTCACCTATGTTTGCAAATAAATGTACCACTAGACTATTTAACTCTATTTATAAACAAAGTTTAATATTAATTTCACAAAACTGTTTGCTCGTTTTATTCCTATATGTACAGTACTTATTATTTTTTTCCTTAACTCTCTTGGCGATGAATCGTGTTGCTTTATTATAAAACTTAAAATGTATTTATTATTATACTGTAAATACACTACTATTTTTATGTAGATACTTTTCAGTAAAATAAGGGCATGATAAGTTATTACAAACAGAACAAAACAATGTTACAATTTTTTTATTTTTTATCCTAATTACTTATCTTTTTGTATGCAAGAGTTTATGTGACAAATAAACCTACTTATTTTTGTATTGAATTGTTAAGTTCCGCATTTTTTTATCATTTATTAAATTTTATATTTGTGAACACACACGCACACACACCCACACCCCCCACACACACATACGCACATGCACACAAACAACTTTAACAAACATACACTCAGACACACTTCCAACCATTCGCAATTGTACCACGTTGACAATTCTTTACTATGTGTTACAATGGGGGGGACCTGGAGTTCTAAAATACAGGCCTAGGCTTAGTTTAGACTTCAGATCTCCCACAAATTATAAAATTTTGTCAAAATATCTGTCAAGATTTATATAAATGTAATTTGTGGAGATAAATAAACATAATTTTATTTTTATTTTATTTATTAATTTATTTTGTATATTATGTGTATTAACACACACCTTTGATTCTATCCGTTCATAACTTCAAGTTTAATATTCTGATGTGTTAAAATCATAGACCTATTTCATCATTCACAAAGTGGAGACCTGTGTCCCAGCAGTGGGAACAATATATATTATACTGATTAAGTAAGATATTTAAGACTAGGTAAAGTAACAGCGAAAAAATTATACATTTGTTACTAAAAAAAAAATATGTTTTTGATATTTAAATAAATTGCACCTTATTTTCTCTAGTAATTAAAAACTAGTAGTGTAGTTACTTTTTATAATTAAATAGTAACACTAGGTATTCAATGAAGCAAAGACTAAAATTTACAAAGTAGGTAGTCGATTTTATTTTCTGTGGAGGTTTTACCCCACCACATTTAAAATGTCTTTAATTAATATAAATTGTATAAGTTTGTGGTTCTTACTTGACAGAATAATGAATAGCTATTCTGGATGCTTATGATGTCAACTTTATAAAGTAAAACATAAAATATTTAATAGTACGAGTAGGTACAGTGGTTAGGGTTTAGGGTTAGAGAAAAAAAAGAAAGTCTTTTTTTTTGTTAATTCGAATAAAAAGGTTTTAATTTAGTTAGATTAAATTTTTGATTTTTACTGTTTGTATTTCCTGCGTGTGTCCCAAATAAAATATTTTTATTTCTCTCTTTCTAAGTAGTAGATGTACGTATATAGATAAATAACCCTATTTTAGATTTAAGAATATATTTTTAAGTTTTTGATGAGATCTATGAATTCGTAATACCTTTTCCGTACTGTAATATTATTTATATTTTTCTCAAATCAGACGACTTTTTCTTTTTACATCTTCGAGATAAAACCTACATAATTTTTTTAAATATTTTAGCTTTTGGTTTTTGCTTCACTGAATTCACTTATTATACTTAAAAATAATTTAATCCTAATATTTTAAAGTAATCGTAATTGTTACCCAAATAGGACCTTAATTCACATTATTTTGACCTGCCCCACTTTCAAATTATTTTATATATTATACAGTACTTATTATTTTTTCCTTAACTATTGTAACACATTCTCTGTCATCCATACCAACGCCTGTATTAAACAGTGTATGTCTTATAATTAATTATATAGAATAATAGCTCAACGGTGGATCTTCATAAATTATTTACAGTTGTACTTTTTTTGTCTACCTACTCTTCTTGTTCATGTTATGGGGTGTAGAGGTAGTAAACGCGACTGCTGAGCATAGGGTCTTAGGGCTCCACAATTTGTTACAAATAAGAAAATTAATATGTAAATAAATAGTACTTAAATATTTTTGATGTGGAACATGTTTCCTCCCGATTTCCTGCAATTAAAATCTAAATCTAAAAAAATCTGAATAATCAAATCTGTGGATTTCGTGAAAAGGGACGGAAGTAAGTCACAGGAAACCGGGAAAGCGCGCTCTATTTGATTCAACCAATGAGCGCGCGCGGTGATAGAGTTGGCCGTCAGAAGCGACCTTGATGAGGCCCCGCCCCTTTTATTACCAAGGTGAGATGTCAGAAGTTACACATTGTAACTCTCGCTCGTTTTTTTTTTACGGACTACTTTTTTTGCTGACTGTGACGAAGTTTTTTCTAAAGATTTAAAAAAAAATTCAGTGTTATGCAGTCTTCGGTCGAGGTTTGTAATAAAACAAAAATAGTTTGTGGGGTATCTGCCCTATCTCTGCTCTAAATACTATCACTTAAAATAAACCTACTTTTGATCTATGATCATAGTCCTAATTTTTACTTTACTTAATAATGTTTTTATTTTTTAAATATAAACGCGTAACACGTATTTCAATGTGGACTAATATGAGCCATGATCGCTTAAGACCGCCAATATATGTACATGTTTTCCTTAACTTTATATCCTAGTTAAACCTACTTTTTTAAAATATAAATATTTACAACTAATTTCATTTCTAACCATTTGCTTATTTCATTATTATATTTACAGTTCCTTAACTTATAACTAATAACCAGTGATCGGAATAGGCTGACTATATTTGCCTAAACTTCGGAGAACAGAGACAGAAAGTGGAGACTTCCTTACGACTATATTTTTTTTCCCGCGATTCGGGAAAAATCTTTAGTAAGTTGAAAATAATCTTTCCATATAATTTTTTTATTGACTGAAAAAAATTATGCATGTTGCATAAAAAAAGTAAAATATATACTTATTGACAAAACGTAATGTATTCAATGATTTGATACAACGGATAGTTGGATCGTAAATATAATTCAAATACATGAATTAAAGTTAGATGATTTATTTCGGGATTTTAAGTGATAATCCCGAAAATTTGATAATTGCAAGTTGAGTTAAAAATAGCCTTTACACATCTTAAATAAAGCTTATTTTCAACTTACTGAAGATTTTTCCCGAATCCCGGAAAAAAAAAATATAGTCGTGAGGAAGTCTCCAATTTTGGCCTCTGTTCTCCGAAGTTTAGGCAAATATAGTCAGCCTATTCCGATCACTGCTAATAACGCTTATTTTAAATGCTTCTTTTTTATTAATGTTTGTATTTCCTGTGCGTGTCCCAAATAAAATATTTTTCTTTCTTTCTTATTCATCACTAGCTTCTGCCCCGACTTCGCTCGCGTGGTAGTCGTAAGATACACAAATTACTAATATAACAGTTACGTTTTTAGAAAACTCCCTCGGCTCCCGACCTACCGCGTCGTATTGTTTTTTTTTTCTTTTTGCTCGGCTACTAAGGGTTGTACCGTGATGTTTAATAACCTATAACCTTCCTCATGAATCACTCCGTCCATTGGTGAAAACTGTATGAAAATCCGTTCGGTAGTTTTTGAGTTTATCGCGTTCAGACAGACAGACGCGGCGGCTCGGCGGCGCGACTTTATTTTATGTCGAAAGGATTTATTTCAGATTCGGAAAGCATCACTAAGCGTCGCTTGTATCTTGTGGCTCGGGAGGAATTTAAAGATAAAATGGTTACCTTACAGTTTGAGGTTATAAGATTATTTTAGCAGGAGATATTAATTGAAAAAAAAAACAACTCGAATTATTAATTAACCGGATTAAACTGACAGGTGTAAACATCACTTTCAAAAATAAATGGTATTTATTGTGATCAATTTAAAAAAAAAAAAGTTCATAAAATTATTTAATAAATACGTATAAAAAATACTGCTCCACCCATAGCGACCTGTTAATAAAATGGTCACATTATTTTTGTCATATTGATCATTATCCGTCTATGGTTAGGCCCGCTTGCACCACAAATGACGAAATGCGTTTAGCGCTAAACGCTTAAAACATCGTTCTGTTTCTGTCAATCGTTTGTAGATGAAAGAGAAAAAATGATTTTTAAAATTGGTTTAGCGTTGAATGCATTTATTTGTTTGTGGTACAAGCAGAACTAAAGCCCGTAAGCCCGAAAGTCTGACAACCAGTCTTACATTGGTAATACGAACCCCTTGGGGTATGCCCAGTTACTGGGTTGCGGAGGTCAGATAGGCAGTCGCTCCATGTAAAATACTGATATTCAGCTGCATCCAGTTAGACTGGAAGCCGACCCCAACATAGTTGGAAAAAGGCTAGGCAGATTGATTAGTGCAAGCAAAAACTAAGTGCCAAATCCGTAAAATATGTCTGAAGTCTAAAAAAAACAATAAATATGATTTTATATTATCTTAGGTGTGACAGCCAGCACCTGTCAGTTTACACCAGAGAATAAATAATTCGACCTTTAAAATAACCTATGATTAAAATATTCTAAACTAAAGTATTTGTAAAGGTGTTATTACACTCACACGATCGACGTCATATCGATGTTTTGATTAACGTTGACGAAGTGTACTTTGATCATTTTATAAGTACTAGCAAACCGTCCTGCTTTGCACGGTTTTTCTTATTTGACAGAACATAGTCATTTATTAATTGGGTAAACGTAAGTTTAATAAATAATGTATTAGCATCTAAAACTTTCGGAATAAATTCTCTAACTGATGGTGGAAACCGCATCAGAGATTAGAAGAACAACGAAGTCACACAGACAGACACAAAAAATAACTTGAATTTATAATCTATTGATTCCAAAAACTGCAATTAATGTTAGAGTCCGCGCCACCACTGAAGTCCGGCGGAAAATTGTGGAACTACATTTTTTAAATGCAATTTGATGCAATCACATAGACACTAGCGCCATGTCAAACGGACTTCGGACAAATTTCCAGTAGTTTCCATACTAAGCTCTAGGCTTAGTGTCACAGAAATGACGCAGGATTGCTCAGGATGATCGAAAATTGCAGCTTTTAATATAAAGTGAAACTTTTATTACATCGTCACAAACTTTTTCGTCTGTGTGTTGCATGTCGCGTGACGGTCGGCCGCGGAGTAGGGATAAAGTGAAAGGCGCTCGTCAGAGCAGCCAAGGCCAATATGGCGGCGCCTATAGAAGTTTCACTTTTACCGTGGTTTCATAAAACCACACAATCCTTTTTTTTATTGTTTTAAAAGAATTATTTGAGTATTGCATGGGACTTAACTGGTGCAATGTGGGTATACTATAGATAGGTATACCTCTGCATAATTATTTTTATAAGAGTAACCGTGGTTTTTCTTGCCGGCTCTTCTTCATAAGAAACGACCAATTGGAACCGTATGCCTAGCTTGGACGATTCATAAGTGCCCATGTATCTATCGATCGACTAGCAAGAGTCTAAGCGTCGATATTTGGCTATAGATCGATTCTCGATCGATGAACACGAAACTCGGCTCGAACCGTGGAGTTTCTTGCCGGCTCTTCTCCATAGGAAGCGACCATTTGGAACCGTGCACCTAGGTTCTGACGTTTCATAAGTACTCTTGTAGGTTTATGTGAAATATTTTTTTTTTTTGGATCGGTTTTGTTTGTTACAGACACATAGCGATCAACATCGATCAATACCGTCGACCGATGTCAATCGAGTGGGTGAAATAACACCGACTTTCCTAAAGATAATATATTCACTGTTATTAGAGACCCTTATACCTAATTATAAATAGTACTTATCGGTTAAAACTAATCATTTTCCCTGTCACTAATGATTTCACTTTATATTTTTTAATATTTACAGCTTAATGTTATTTTTGTATTTTTCGGAATTACGACCCTCCTTAACAAAATACACTAATTTAATTTTACAGCTTACGGGCCAATTATTAATAACCACTACTATGATAACGAAATCGATGTAGATGTGATGTGATGTGTTGCGATGCGATGTGATGCGATGTGATGTGATGTGTTGTGTTGTGTGGGTGTAGGTATAACCATTAATAATATCCTCTTATGTTAAAATTCAAATCTTACCGGTATCTGCTTTTTGTTGCATACATATTTGTATGGTTCCTATTTTACGGTTAAAACTACGAATTATCATTATCAAACTACGCTGTTTTTTTTTAAATATCTTTACAGTTGATATATGACAACCTCTTACTCAATAGATAAATAATAAAAATGAAATATCTCGATATTACACACTAAACGTTAAGAGGCGAGATAAATCAATATTACTAAGCATGTGCTTTGGCTCAGATATGTTCCCGTCACTGTCTTGCACTTGCGGTTTGACAGTTGTGCGACAGTGACAGCGAAACTGCTTAGCCTAGCATATGTGCGAAGTAATGTCTATTTATCTCGGCCGAAGCTACAGTATCCTAGAAGAACGGTGGCCGCACATGACGGCCGCAGTGACGCCTGTCATGAAAATGATGGCAGTGGCAAAGATTTAAATCGTTAGATTCGCCCTACCGCTGTCAAAAGACAGTCCCGTTTCTATTTTGATTTGACACCTCTCTGACACACAATGACGCAGTGACTTGTCTTGATTGTCATGGAAACGCTATTTAGTAATGTGTGAGCTCACTGTTCTCAGTGCCCCTGGCTGGAGGCTTTAAGTTAGTAGCTTAAGGCAGCCACAGGATAGCCCAGCTAAGTAGTCATGACCTCAGACGTCAGCAAAGAGATGCCATAAAAAAAAGTTCTCAGTATGGATACTTTTTCGCGTGACTAAGTACGGTGAGGATAAATCTAGCGATTTAAATCTTTGGGCAGCAACGTTTGACTTAACGCTGTCAAAAACGCTCTAGGAGAACACAACAACTTACTTTCATAAACAACATTTCAGTGACGTCATTCACCGGTAAATTTCGGACGCTACGTGGCGGCCACCGCTCTTCTATGAAATCGTAGCTTAAGGCTGCCTGTCCACTGGAACGGAGCGGATAAACGTGCCAATATTAACCAACATAATCTAAACTCCGCTTCAGAACTCCGCATCTATTGGTTATTATTGGCACATTTCTCCGCTCCGCTGCCTCACTCCGCTCCAGTGGACAGGCAGCCTTAGTCATTGAGGTTCAACGTAAACTAGAGCAGCTATTTCAAACTAAAGATGCGTCCCGCAGATGTCAAATGTGATAACCGCGGTGTATGTGTATTCAGGTAGTAGAGTGATGCTCGGTTCCTATAAAAAAACGAATCGTTTTGCTTACTATAGTAACATTTTTTTGTTGTCAAACTGGGCATATAAATAGATTCGTAAGTTAATTTTACCTGTGATAGTTACTTCCATATGGGAGGGCCTACTTTTTTTTTTGGACTTCTCGTAGCTGGTCTCTGAGACCATGACTCTTTAACCGGTCAATCCTGTGGCTGCCTTAAGCTGCTACACTCAAAGCCTCCAGCCAGGGTACACATAAAACTTAGCTAAAAAGCTAGGGTAAACGGTCGCTAAGGGCACCCCCTGTGGGGTACGAGCCTCGGCTTAGGGCGTTAACCGAAAGGATTTGATCATGATTATTAATCGGGGAATTTAAAGCTACGTGCACAGCTGCAACAACTGCTGGCACCTCGTTTTCGAGCAAGGGTCGGGGGGGAGGAGGGTCTACTATGCAAAGCTATGAGGTCTTTGCTTCATTATTGGTAAAGATACAAGAGTCTTAATTTTGACAGAAACGGTCCGTAAATTATAGGAATCGGCCATGAGACGTTTGTTGTCCCGGACAACAACATATTTCGCATAAATTTTGTTCGCGGTGTCTGCTGTAGTTTGCACTGAACCACAATGACCTAAATGTTGGGATTTTCTACCCAAAGCTACAGCTACTTCAGCTTACTACATAATTATTACTGAACGCGCCGGTCAACTTAGCATTAATAAAAATTAAAAATATAAAAAAAATGGTTTATTAATTTAAAAAAAAAAATTAATGACACCGGTCATCAGCCCCGTTGTCTATTATAAATAATAGTTAATATAATAACTGAGTACATAGAAATGGAGTATTAAACTGCGCAGTGTCAGCTGATATTGACACGATCAAAGCAGATATTAAAGGCCTATTCAGACCTAAGCGGTATTCGCTAACATCCGCGGCAGAGAAAAGCCAGTGGGTATGCGGTAATATTATTGTTCAGACCTAAGCGGTATTCGCTACCGTCGGTCTAGCCGCGGTACTTGATACTAAATACCTGAGCGAAAGCCGCGCGGTATGTACCTCTACCCACAGCGTCAGCGAATATCGCTCAGGTCGCTCTAGCCGCGGTACTTGATACTAAATACCTGAGCAAAACCCGTGTGGTATGTACCTCTACCCACAGCGGCAGCGAATATCGCTCAGGTTTGAATAGGCCTTAAGGCGCTGGCAGACCGCGGCGCACGCTATTCACGGGCACGCGGCGCTTATAGATGCGTGGGTTCATTTGTTTGACAACGTGGGTCTACGTTTCCACTGCAGCACACACTATACACGAATATTAACCCACGACTATGTCACCACGTCCCACCTCCCGCAGTGAAGCTACGTGACGCATGCTTCCGTGTACCGCGTGCATAGCGTTGACAGCGTTGAGCTGCGTAACGTATTTTTATGGCTGTACTTTAAGACTACCATACATGAAGAGCCCAGAGTAGAGAAAGCTGCCTTTATTTGGCTTGATCGGATGACTAGATTTAACTATTTGTTAATTAAATGTTACAGCTGCTTTGACCACGGTAAGCACGACTAGATTGCGGTCGATCGACGTCCAGTCGCCTCAAAAAACACCTCACACCTCCCACCCCCGCCTCCCGCCTCTCGCATTGATGAACATTTTCCGGCGACACTGGAGCGATGTCAACGATCGATCGCAGTCTAATTGCACCTTTAGAGATGATACGAATCTGAATCTGATCATGTATGGTAACTTTTACTCCAAATCCTTAGACCGGCCAAAAAAAAAAACGATAAAAAATCTAACAGAACCAGGTCTTAACAGGCGGTTCACCAACCGCCGTAACCTCATGTCAGATCGCGCCTGCAATGCCAAACTTAGCCAAATCGGGGACATCAATATCATCCAAATCCTTCATTGAAACGTAACCGGATCCATCCGGTTTTATCGGGACATAACCGGTCGAATCCGGTTTGATCGGGACATAGTCCTCAGTACCATCATTCAAATCGATAATCGGTTCTTTTTTGTCGAATTCGCTACAGATTTTCGCTTCGTTCAATAATTTTAGAGATTCTTCGAGTAAATGCGTACGGTGTTCGGGAGTGTGTCCGCTGGTTGACGGGGTCTTGTCTGAGGACTTGCGGTGGTGGAGCGAGTTGGTTGCCGAGCTCATGTAGGGCGGTGGTTGCGGACGGTTGTAGTTGCCGACGAGGTTGCTCGATGATTTCGGGCTGTAGGGACGCGCTAGACTGTTGTTGGGGCTGGAAGAGAAATTATTGCTTGATTTGATGGCTTTCATGCTCAAAATACATAGAACGAAGACTTTATTACGCTATTTTAGTTTAGATTTGCTTAAAAGCTTTCCCTAATTGTTAGTAGGCGTATCAAAATGTGTAAAAAATATAATAACTACTAATCTACTGCAATACCATTACCAAAAAGTAAAAAAAAATCATATTATAATTGAAAAAAAAAATGCTATTTAAAATTCACATTTTTAGTACCTACCAAATTTACCCGAGATCCATGAAAAATTAGCAGATTTTCCGGTAAAATTCCTCATAAAAAAAAAAATTGTGTATTTTTTTCTTTTTTTCCTGAATTTTACCCCATAAATACTCTCAGTACGATTCTTAAACAATATGCTCACGGATCGAACTGGCTTTTTTTACATGTTGTATTCGTTTATTACCAAGTGCAAGGATTTTTTTCATCTAGGTAATCAATCATACTTTTTTTTATCTATAAATCAAACATGCTCTATATCATTATGAATATTAGATGTTTAGTAGATGGTACCAATTTTTTTTTAAGTGAAAACTTCTTTAGGCACTTTGGGCATTTTTGAGATGGGAAAAAACAATTGAACTCGCGACACCGTTACCGACACCTCATTTTTGTAAACGCGATTGTGCTCTTTATTTATATTATGTTACGGATCAATGTTCTATGCAAGTATTTTTACTTTAAAGGTTTTGGAAGTATTTTTTTAATTGTTCAAGTTTTCACTTCTGTCGGCACTCCCGGAGTGTCAGTTTTTTTTATGGCATTTTGCATCAACCTAGGAGGTTGTCGGCTGCTGAACCGGACTTTCCTGTGGGTGCCTCAATAAATAAAGGCCTCCAGTCAGGGCATAAAACTTATAAATTAAGCGACTACACGTTAAGGGCACCCCCACTGTGGGGTACGGACCTCGGCTTAGGGCGTCGCTGTGGGAGGGTAGCAAGGGACAAGATTAAGAACACGGTACCAACCTGACTCCAAGGCTTTTGGTGCTGGTGTTGTCGGCTACATGAGTCTGTTCAGTGTTGCCAGTGCCGTATCGACACATCTCCACCTTTGATTTGTGAGCCCTGCAATGTTTAGGATATCTTTATTGTAAAATACAATAGACTTGGATATATTTAGTAACCTGTTCCGCTTAGCTATTCCGCGGTCAACGCTCGGTGTGGCAACACGCCGTGTTCGGGTTCGCGACAAGTCAATCGTCATCCTGAGGATGCCTCGTTGAGAGGTGAAAAACGTGACGATTTCTTTCAGGAGTTTTTTTATGGCTCCTAAGAAATAGCTAAGCGGAACAGGTTACTAAATATATCCACGTCTATTGTATTTTATAATGGATTTCCGCAAGGTCACGCCTGAATCAATTAACTATCTTTATTGTGGTTTAAAATACATAAAATATATCAGGTTATTGAATATTTAGCATTAAATTGTTAGTTTCCCTTTTAATCCTATGCGAAATCAGACTAGTACACACGGCTACACATCAAGCTATACCTTTCCAGTTTATGCTGATCTAACATTATATAGGATTTCCGTTCAATGCGAGGTCAGTTTATACTGGAAATGTATAGCATGACATGATGTGTAGCCGTGTGTACCGTGTAATAATTACTCTGATATCACATTGTTGAGAGAAATATGAACATAAATTTATTAACAGATAATAATAGAAATTTGAATTAATTGAATATTTATTTGCATCATGTTTACCGCAAATAAACATATTTTCTTTGTTTATTTTTCTTTTAAATTTAGTAGTAGGCACACAGTCAACGCATAATTAATATTTTAGTATTTTAAAAGCTATTTTGTAGTTAATAGTTCTATTTTAAAGCATGTTAGTCACCACAAAATAATAATATTTCGAACCTATTAGGTTTTCCATAGTCAAAAAACATGTCGAAAATATGATCCAGAAAGTATTCTGATTCCGGGTCTCGTCTGAAATAATACCAAAACAAAAATAAAAAGTAAGAATAAAAATATATGGTGACTGTAAATTAGTGACCAATGTGACTTTAATCATTATGAACCTCGCCCGCCACCTACTACGGGGTTACATCCGATACTATAAAACAAGCAACATTTGTACTCACGTTCTCGAAATCGGCTCTAACGATTTCGATGAAAGTTGCAATATAGGGGTTTACGGGGGGGTGAAAAATCGATCTAGCTAGGTCTCATACCTGGGAAAATGTTTTTTCCGTATTTTCACCCGAGCAGAGCTCAGTCGCTAAAGTTTAGAACAAGATAATGAATAATGTCATAAGAATAATGACATTAGAATAATGATCATGGCAGCATGGAATTACTAAGTACCTGCTATCATGGCAGCATGGAATTACTAAGTACCTGCTATCATGGCAGCATGGAATTAGTAGGGACTACAGGGGCGAAATGTCCATATAAGCCGATTCCTACCAGCTTCCCTTCGGAAATTCGGAACACAACCACTCTATCGTCATCGAATAATCAAACTATAAGTATTTGATACACCATAAAATTAAAATACCCTTTACAAAACGCCTACATACATTAAAAATTGTCTTAATAACCCAACAACAAAACACTGCGCTAAAATAACTCGTAGGCGCGTCCGGCTTATGCTAAATTCAATTTCCTTACAAAATAAAGTCCATCATGACGTCACTTCGGTCACGTGACACCGCGGTTTCTATGAGCCGGGTAAGCCGGTATGTGACGAGTTATTGTAGGCACGTAGTAGCAGAAACGTGCGCGCGGGAGCGTGAAGGAATTAGTGCTATTGCACCGCCTCTTTCTGGCACACGCATTTGATTCGGTAGTTTTCGTTGAATTTCGTAATACGTTCGGCTAGGAGTTGAAGGAGTTCGGGAGTTCGTAAACATTTCATTATTCGTATGACAATGTGTGGTTGTTTTTTGACGTAAATAATCGCATTAGAACCATATTAATTTGCATTTTGTTCGCTCAGTATTAATTGAATTCATTAATTTATCATTACTACTAATGTTATTATTTGTTTGTAGTTATAGGACAGTGATTACAATAGTGTTTTGAGAATGATTAACATGGTGTTTTGTGTGTTATGAATGTAAAGTACGTTGTAATTAGGTATTTGGGGTAAGTAGATAGTTTAATAAGCGGAAATTACTTATTTAAAGTAGATTTGAAAACTAATTAGTACGATCTTATTAGGATGGCGGCATTCATAGTTTTAGAATGTCGTTTGACAATTACTTTGTGAAGAAAAATGCTTTTCGAGGTTAAGTTTTGAAAATACGTGCTCGCCCAGATGTGACTATAAATTACAAACGCCGCGATGGTTTTTTCAAACATTTTAATGTTTCCCTTTACGATAAATATTAATGACTGACTGGCAGTCGTTTTAATAAAATGTATTGTTCCCATGTTTACTTTTCTTACATTGTAGTTGTCTATAGAATATAGGGTTTTTTTTACATTTTAATCTGACGAATTCATCAAAAAAAGATGTGCAGATTGAAAAACATATTCGTAGCTGTTTTATGAGTTCGGGACTGGTAGGAATAGAATTATTTTGACTAATTTGCATGAAGCTCATAATAGAAAAGTAGTATATCGGAATAGAATGTTTTTTTTTTGCTGCTCCGGCTTACCTCCTCCATAAAATCAGCCTTCGCTACTGAGGTACTATCCTATACTTGGGGTTACTATGGGGTAATGGCTGATCTTTGCGTTATGCTCGTGAACGGGTGCTGTTTGTGGTGGCTGGTCGTCTTGCTGGTCATGGTTTTGTTATTGTTACTAGTAATTAACTGTTTATTTATTTTACCGCGATGGTCCTAATTTGTCTTTTATAACTTCCAATTACAGCTTTATGTAAGCGGGCACGCCTTTTATTCCTGGAGGCTTTTATTTTGATATTTAGTTCTGTTTACGTTTAGTTTTTATTTCTGCTTGAGTATAGTTTGTTTTTGGTTGGTTTATTGGCATGTGCTAGCTGATATATGGTCAATAATTTATCATTTACATTATGTATTGTGTTGCATACTGTAAATTATTGTATAGAATATTTTTTTTTCTAACTGAACAGATAGCTGTGCTGTTGGAGAGTTTGTTGCGCCACTTCTTCTTCCCAGCTAAAGGCACTAGGAAGTGGTGAAGGGTGGGCGTTTTGGGGGACTGTCTTATGAATTTTGACTTTCGAAAAGTGCTGATTCTCACCCTAGTTCGAATAAATGATTTTTTTCTTTTGAATTATTAAATGAGCATTCTCTATTTTCACCAAAGCAAAGCTGTTCGCCCAGATACTGAATAAAATTAAGTTAAGGTATACTTACACAGTAGCATGCAGCGCACAAACAGCGGCGGTGAGGGCGGTGACGCAGAGTAGCATGAGGGTCAGAGGCACTAGGACTGCTGCAGTTAACAGCTTGCCGTAACTGCGAGATGGTAGGGATTCCTGGGTAGACATAGCACTTATAAATTATAGGAAACCATTTTTTTTTTAAGTGAAAACTTTTATAGGCACGTTGGGCATTTTCGAGATGGGACTAAACCATTGATTTCGCGACACTGTAACGACACAAACTTTTGACCATTAAAAAGACATCAACGCGTTGATTACCGCGGTGCGTGGAGTAAAAGAAATCAAGGCGTTGATTACCGCGGTGCCGATTTTTTTCCAAGTATTCACTTCTGTCGGCACTCACGGAGAGCCACTGTTTTTTTTTTTTGGTGTAAATATTACTTCTTCTATAAATGTACTAATTACAATAGAAAAAATGTATGTCTCATTGAACTACTCTGTATAAAATGAGAGGAGTTGTAGATACTTTTTCTTTCAATTTCATCAACAAAAAATAGAAACCGTTTGTTTTCTTGTACAGGTTAAGAGCGTTCATTCTAAAAGTGGGCAACGTCACAAATAGCTGTCAAATATTTCGCTGTTTTGATTAATTTGGCAATATTACTGTATGGAAATATGAAATGTGGCTAACTAGCGAACTAGAATAACACTGAATTTGATGTTGTAACCGTTTTAGGTGTAAAAAAGGCATTTGGAAAGTTTCCAACTCCTTTTTTTACATCTAAAACGAAATATCCGGTGTTACGATATTAATAGTTATTGCATTTCATAATCAATATTCTAGTTCGCTAGTTAGCTATATTTCATATTTTCATACAGTAATATTGCAAAATTAATCAAAACAGCAAAACTATTTGCCACGTTGCCCACTTTCAGAATAAACGCTCTTAAATTCTTATGAAATAGAAAATAATAATTCTTACGAAATAGAAAAAATACAATTGTATAAATTTATGCTTAATGAGCTTATCCATTTCTGACAAACATACACTTAATCAAAATTGTTACAAAATGCTGTTTAACATTGCTAATCGATCTAAAATTGGAATTTTGACGTGACGTCTTATAAATCGATGAACGCCAGCTGCACGCACGAAAAAGTGTCACGTTCCATCTGAGTCGAGCGTGCAAGCGAGAGCGAGGAACAAGCGATAGAGAGACACGATCGGCCTAAGCGTTCGGCTTGTGACGTTATCTCGCAAAATTATCGTCCGTAAACCGACTTTACAGACAACCAATATTTTTTCATAACTTATGAAATCACAGAAATAAAAGACACATCCATTTGTTTTTATTATTTTATTTCAAAGTCAGCAAGAACTGTCTCACGTACCTTATTAGGAGCAGTCCAGGGATCCCTGGTATCCAATGCCTTGAAGGACTTGGCAGATTTGCTGGTATTAGGTATCTCTGTGAGGTACTCCAGGTGCTGAGTCGAACGCTCCTTGTAGATCGTGTTGTACTGGAAATAGAGGGTAAGAATGTTACTTGGATTTTTATGGAGTCAATATTTACTTTAGGATATCATAAAGTAGTGAACGAAGTGATGTTCGTGAACGGGCGCCGTTAGTAGGAACTGGGGGCCTAAAACGGCCGCTTTTGCAGAATCATATTATGAAAATATCGGAAAATATAATGAATCAGACAAACTGTCACAAACTCATAAAAAAAAAACTACTAATTCATAAAATTATCTGCGAAATTTATCTGTTTGACAGTTTTGTAATTTATCTCATTATCTGTCACGATGCCTCATTGAGATGGATAACAATTAAAATTCTATTGTGTCCCGTTAATGACAGTGGAAAGGATTATGAAATAACATTTAAACTGTAGAAATCATCATCTGCCTAGCCTTTTCCCAACTATGTTGGGGTCGGCTTCCAGTCTAACCGGATGCAGCTGAATACCAGTATTTTACATGGAGCGACTGCCTATCTGACCTCCACAACCTAGTTACTAGGTAACACGATACCCCTTGGTTAGACTGGTTGTCAGACTTTTTGGGTTTCTAACTACCCGTAACGACTGTCAAAGATCTACAAATGACAGCCGGGACCAACGGCTTAACGTGCTTTCCGAGGCACGGAGGGGTCTTGGTATGTAAAGATGGTCACCCATCCACAGACCAACCGCGGCAAGCGTAGCTTAACCTGATCGATCGACCCGTGCAGCTGGTGTTACTTAGCCACAAGCTTAGCAAACTGTAGAAATAAAAAATAAAAATCTCATTTTTGATTGATAAAAACTGTAAAGAAAAATTATCCGGTAAAATTACGGTTTTAATTTTTCATGCGGCAATATTTACACCAAATAGGATTCTGATATGAATTGAATATGGTTCAGCTAAAATATCTGTGTCACCATAGAGGAATTGCTGGGAATTCAGAAAATGAATTGCTTTTAGAGAAATTGCTAATGTTGGCCGTTTTTATCTTTTTATTAGAAAAGAAAGAAAGAAAATACATTTATTTAGCACAGACCAAAAAAAAGCACACAATATAATTAACAGCAGATAAAAATAAAAAATAAATAAAATGAAAATCAAATAAAAAGTGTAAAGAACGATGTACAAATTAGCGAGAGTATGGAAGTGCAATTACAGACGCTTTTAACATGCACGTCTTTCTACATTGTTCTCACATGTATAATTTCAACACGAATGATGTTACCAATATTTTGTAACAATATTATGATTTAAAAGAGTGTCCGTGGATCTTCTTGCCCGTTCTTCTCCATAGGTACCATCGAAGAAACCCATACCTAAGCAAATCGAAAACAAAATCCCGTGCACACGACCCTTTTTTTTCGTAGGTAACCGTTACTACATCGGCCGAGCGCTGCAAGCAGAAATAGTCGTTACGGTGTATAGGTATGGGTTTCTTCGATGGTACCTACTACGCTTTGAAATGGGCAACTAGCTTCATCTTTCTGACTGACCGACCCCTTGACAATTCAAAAATGCCTGTAAATGGTTTGATTGAAATAAATGCTTTGAGTTTGAGTGAGAAAATAATAAATTTTGGGGATAGAAAAGTTTGGAGACACGTACTTAAATATGTTCCGGTCCAGATGTTATAATAAATGCGTTAATTTCGTAATCAATCAGGAAATTCTGCTTAGTATTACTGAGGTATGAGGGACAGGGTGTAAAGTTCACTCATCCTCCATAGAAAAGGAAGGAATCCTCTGACCAGATGGGTGTTGTGTCTGGTGGACGACTGCCCGACGATTGACGCCGGGACGTTGTATATACAATGTCGCCCATCGGCATATGATCGCCCTAATTTTTCTGAATATTCATGAAAAATGATCGAAAAATAACTTTGAAAGGGGGGGGGGAAATCTTTAATATTTTTCATGTTATTAAATTTTTTGTTTTGAGTATCGTTTGCCATATCTCCGATGTTATTGGCTCGATTTGGATTCTGTTTATTATTTCTAAAAGCTTATGAGTTATTTTATCGGATTAACTAATATTTTTATTAAAATTTGTCAACTATGCAAAAAAACGGAGGTGAAAACATTTTTTTCTAAAAAAAAAACAGAAAAAGTGTAAGTTCATAAAATCAAAGGGGAAATTAGAAAAAAAATGAAAAATAAAAAAAAAAACGAGACAGACTTATAAGTTATTTTTCGATAATATTTCATGAATATTCGGAAAAATGCAGGTGGGCACGTGCCGGTGGGCGACATTGTATACCAGTCGCACGGTAACCTCTGCTTGCGCGATGTAAGTTTTTATGTGATTATGTAGATGCCGCCACAGTGTCCTATTTTTTTTTCATAAGACGTGTCTGCAGGTTAGCTTTACAAGAACATGAAAGTCTGAATCAAGAAAATGTTAGTAATATGTTTATGGAGCTAGGGCCGATAGTGTGGGGTTCAGTGTCGTCTCCTCTGCAACTTGTAGTTCACTAGCTGGTTTCATTATTCCAATGTAGATGTATATTATTATTAAATTTATTTATTCGGACAACAAAAGATCCATTATGTTAGTAATATCTTAAAGCAAGTGTTAGTAGAATATTATTATAAATGACGCTACTAACATAAGAATGCCTTAGCAGCTCAAAGGCATATCAATACAATGTCAGACCACCGTCATTGAAGAGTTTTTCCCAGTAGTTCGCTAGTAATCGCGAGGACAGCTCAACACGTAGTATTATATTATCTGTGCCTATAGTATCTAAACAATAGTATTATAAAGACCTACCAGCTCAAAGTTACACCAGTCCAGCGTTAACCCAGCATCCCTGAAGAGTCTCTCCACAGTGGTTTCCTTGTACTCGCGAGGACAGCTCAACACCTGTAGTATCTATACAAGTTATGTAAAGACCTACCAGCTCAAAGCTACACCAGTCCAGCGATAACCCAGCATCCCTGAAGAGTCTCCCCACAGTCGTTCGCTTGTACTCGCGAGGACAGCTCAACACCTGTAGTATCTATACAAGTATTGTAAAGACCTACCAGCTCAAAGCTACACCAGTCCAGCGTTAACCCAGCATCCCTGAAGAGTCTCTCCACAGTGGTTCGCTTGTACTCGCGAGGACAGTTCAACACCTGTAGTATCTATACAAGTTATGTAAAGACCTACCAGCTCAAAGCTACACCAGTCCAGCGTTAACCCAGCATCCCTGAAGAGTCTCTCCACGGTGGTTCGCTTGTACTCGCGAGGACAGCTCAACACCTGTAGTATCTATACAAGTATTGTAAAGACCTACCAGCTCAAAGCTACACCAGTCCAGCGTTAACCCAGCATCCCTGAAGAGTCTCTCTACAGTGGTTCGCTTGTACTCGCGAGGACAGCTCGGCAGACGAGACAGAGGGCGTACTTCTTCGCGCAGCCTCTTCAGCTCCAAAGAGAATGGCATGGAACTGCCGAGGCGGACTACCAATCTGGAATGGAAAAACCCATTTAGTTACAGCGGAGTGTTTGTTATAGCTATATCTCGATGTTTTTGGTTGGTATATTTTCGTGTGCTAGCTGACATATGGCCAATAATTTATCATTTAAATTATGTTTTGTGTTGCGTAATGTAAATTATTTTGCATACTATTGTATAGAATAATTTTTTTGTAACTTGAACAGACAGCTGTGCTGCTGGGGAGTTTGTTGCGCCACTTCATCTTCCCAGCTAAAGGCACTAGGAAGTAGTAGGAAGTGGTGAAGGGTGGGCGTTTTGAAGGACTGTCTTATGTAATATTGACGTTCGAAAAGTGCTGATTCTCAGCCTAGTTTGAATAAATGACTTTTGAATTTTGTTTTTTTTTTAAATTTTGTTATATCACAAACACTGAATAAATAATCTTATTTCGGAGATTAGGTTATTTTCTAATAGGAATCGATTGCTTTTTTAGGATAAAAAGTAAGTATAATTAATATCGATATCAACTATCACTGTAGCGTGCTTCTACAAATCTTTCTATGAATGTTTGTGAGATGCGGTAACAGACAAAAAGATAACTTTAAAAAAATACTATGCGTCTGCATCTGCATCGACCTATCCATACTTACATAAGTTACTTTGAGTCTGTAGTAAAAAGATACTTATGGATATGTACCCTGTGAATCCAATACACTGTAACTACGAAAAGTTGATTTTGAGAAAACGAGCAAATACATTTTTTTCTGTTTTTCGACGATTACTCTAAAACTTCTTTTAGAAAGTATTTAGTGTTTAGTATCAAGTTAAAGATAATTTTATGAGTTATCAAGCCTAGTATATTTTATATATATGTACAATATACATGACGAATTATCAGGGATAACTTATTTTGCCGTAATAGTCATCAGAAGAGATAGGAGAAATTGTTAAGGCAATACACTGTATTTAGAGTTACAGTGTATTGACTTGATAAAACAGGGCCTAAATATGTATGATGATAGGTAGTAAATAATTATAGTCAGTATTTTTATAAGATGGGAGTAAATTGATAGATCAAAATGCATTGGGAATTGCAAAAAATGAAATGAGTTTATTAAATGAGTAATCAACTTTTATATTTTATTCAAAATTTTATTATAGATTAACTAATACAAAGTCAGTCTTACACAGGGACTGCGGAAGTGGGGGGCAGAGGGGGCCAAAAGTCCCCCTAAAAATAAAAGGGAGGGGCAGTGCCCCCTATATTGAAGGGGGTGACCAAGAATTTTGCCATATCCGCCATGGAGTAATTCATTTTTGGAAGGGATGATCAATGAAGTATGCCCCTCCCGTCATGAAGTACTTCGTTTTTGGAAAGGTTGATAAAAAAAAGTTTGCCCCTCCTGTCATAGAGTACTTCGTTTTGGAAGGGAGTGGCCAAAGAAAAGAAGTTTGCCCACCCGTCATGGAGTACTTTGTTTTTGGAACGGAGTGACCAAAGAAAAGAAGTTTGCCCCCGTCTTCGAGTACTTCGTTTTTGGAAGGGGGTGACCAAAGAAGTGTGCCCATCCCCGTCATGGAGTAATTCGTTTTTGGAAGGGAGTGATCAATGAAGTTTGCCCCTCCCGTCATGGAGTACTTCGTTTTTGGAAGGGAGTGGCCAAAGAAAAGAAGTTTGCCCCGCCCGTCATGGAGTACTTCGTTTTTGACAAGGGGTGATCAAAGAAATTTGCCCCTTTCATCATGGAGTACTTCGTTTTTGGAAGCGGGTGATCAAAGAATTTTGCCCCTCCTGTCATAGAGTACTTCGTTTTTGACAGGGGGTGATCAAAGAAATTTGCCCCTCCCGTCATGGAGTACTTTAATTTTGACAGGGGGTGATCAAAGAAGTTTGCCCCTCCCGTCATGGAGTACTTTGTTTTTGGAAAGAAGTGGTCAAAGAAGTTTGCCTCTCCCGTCATGGAGTACTTCGTTTTTAGAAAGGACTGGCCGAAGAGAAAAGAAGTTTGTCTGCCCGTCATGGAGTATTTCGTTTTTGAAAGGCGGTGATCAAAGAAGTTTGCCCCCGTCATGGAGTACTTTGTTTTTGGAAGAGGGTGCACAAAGAAGTTTGCCCCCCCCCCCCCCCGTCATGGAGTACGTCGTTTTTGACAGAAATTTCTCAGAAAAAACCTAAATTGCTCTTAATTTTTCCCAATATGGGATCGGCTGTATTGCACAAGAATTTATAAATAATCACATTAATAAATTCGCCTATTACCTACCTACTCCGGAAACAAACAAAATCTGTCAATCACGGCGCGGCGCGTAAGCATTTGTCAACAACAACAGATCGACCAATAATCATTGAGTTCGATCGCCCAACCTCGCTCTGATTGGCGCACCCTCGTCGCGCTAGCCCTTCTACTTTGTTTTGACAAAACACTGTATCTTGCAACGCGCGAAGATTATTTTGGCAATACACTGCATCTTCAGTTGCCGTGTTTTTCTGTTTTAGGCTTGAGTTTTAAGTAGATACAGTGTAATTTGCCTTCTTATATCTCAGTATTTTTCATACAAAGTCAAAAAACTATGAATGCTATAACATGGAACAAGCTAAAAGAAATCGAATGAACGTTGTTAATCCAAAACACTGTATCTGCAGATACAGTGTTTTGGATTCACAGGGTACATATGTACAGTACAACTATGTTCTTAATGTCCTTCGGAACACCTCGTGTTTCGTCAGTCGTCGGATTTCTATCAGTTGTCCTTTGCACTTGGTGTAGACCGGACGCTCTCAATCGACTTGGAAGTATATAGAGTTGTTAATACTCTTTTAACTTAATGTAATTTATTTGAAAAATGGTAGGAAAGCTGCTAAAGTCGCAGGCACGACAGCTACGAAAATAGTTTTACAGCTCTATATAGTTCACACGAAAATCAAAAGAAAACAACAATAAAGTACTAAGTTCTGAATTCAAATTATTATTCAAGATAAATCTAATAATTGATGGACATGCAAATTAGCATTCGTTTGTATTCGGAAATGCGATGATTCCCGAGGGGCATTAAGAAAATAGAATAATTGTAGATAATTTCTTAAATACATACCCTTCTCCATCACTCGGCTTCAGAGGCAGTCGCGCGCCCAGATCGATGGCAGACGCCAGGAAGGTCGCGTACAGATCGCCACTACTTTCCGTCCAGAGCTTGGTTCGCAAGATGTCTTTCAAACGAGTCATCCTGGAACAGATAATTTTCTTCTATTTTTGCCTTGACTTTCGTTAATTTTTGTAATTGGTTTTTACTTTTTAACCGATTGAATTAAAGTAAATATATAAGATTATCTTAAAGAAACAAAGTTGGTCGGACACTATAAAGAAACCTGGAAAAGCTGGAATTGAACTTCGTCTTCAAATTTGTTTTCCCCACTCGTCGAGATGGCCGCCATTTTATACTTTAGTGGCATGAGGAACAGGGTGTTAAGTTCACTCATCCACCATAGAAAAGGGAGGATCCTCCGACCAGACGGGTGTCGTGTCTGGTGGGCAACTGCCCAACGGTTTGAAGTTGAAATCTTGTATATATGTCGATCGCTCGGTAAACCCTAATTGCTCGATGCAGGATTTGTGTGAAGTCAATGTCTATGATGCGTAGTTCGTATTTAGCGGTTTAACCGCTACAATAGTCTGGAGCTTAAAGTGAATAGTTTTTTTTTAAATCTAAATTTATTTAATGTTTTTCTATTTAATTTGGGACACATACTAATATTGCTAGCCGATCCTCACTAATTTAAAGATGACGCATTTTACCAGCATAAAAGACACATCTGCAGTCCCTCCATGTAATATACTGATATTCGGCTGCATCCGGTTAGACTGGAAGCCGACCCCAACATAGTTGGGAAAAGGTTGGGCAGATTATGATGCATTTTAGCAGAAATATCTGTAACGGTGAAGGAAAACATCGAGAGGAAACCGGCATGTCCTAGAACTGAAAATTCGAAGACATGTGACATCTACCAACCCGCACTGGGCCCGCGTGGTGGATTACGGCCCACTCCCTCTCATAGAGAGGAGGCCTGTGTCCCAGCAGTGGGAACATTTATAGGCTGATGATGATGATGATGATGATCTGTACCTATTTAGAACAAAGAATAACAAAAGACTGAAAAAGACTAATGCTACTTACTTGTGCTCATCCAACAGATCTTCAACATTCAAATTATCGATCTTGAGCTCGACCTCATGGCGCGCCATCTTCTCCTTCTGCTGTATGTCCAACGTCAGTAGCACCCTCCGCGTCTCATAGTCTTGCCGGTTTAACCCAATTACTTCGAGCTGCGAAACCAGGAAAAGTAGACCTCTAGCTTTATACACTTGACTATCTCGAAGACTCCGTGTCACTTCAACCATAGTAAGAAAATGATCTTTCAGTCATTCGTCAACTCTGCACAAACTAGGGGCTCTGTTATCATTGTCATCAGTCCTAAAGACGTAGTAACATGGGCGCCGGGAGCGGGGTGCAATAGGTGCACTTGCAGCTCCCTGGCTTCAAAATAAAATATAGGTTCAAAAACATTTAGAACTAAAGAAATATCCGAAAACGTCTAACACAATAATAGAAAACTTAACCTATTCGAAGTCGACAAAGTACCGAACTCCTATTCCTGAAAATCTAATCGTCCCTAGGCACCCTTATCGCGCTCGCATCGCTTGCTCTTGAATGCTACTTTCTCTTATTGCTATGCTTTTCTGCATAAGTCGACAAAGTTACTCTTTGTATGAATGGACAAACGATAACCGTTCGAGGTGAACTGCAAAAATTATCGGGTTTACTTCGTGGAGCTGAAGATAACCCCCTGAAAAAAACCTGTTGGCGCCCATGCGTAGTAAACTTATAAAGTTCTATTGTGCCATCAACTCTATACTATTTACCAAGGAAATGTCTGTAATTTTGATTATTGGCAAATTTTGAAATATAACCATCAGCCGGATGGTCTCCACTGCTAGACAAAGGTCTCCCATCATAAATCTGTTATGGACCGCTCATAACCAGGTACGACCTACACGAGGTAGTCTGTCCTTCAGGCAATACAACACTCCACTTTCCATTTCAAGGCCTGTTCTTGACCTCGATCTCGCCCAATTAAAAATGATGGATGAGGTCTATGATGGAACGTGCGTGCCCATAAGATGCCTGTCCACTCTTGCTTTGAAGCCAGACGGGTTATATATGGAAGGGAACACAGACGCTGGCAGAGAGTTCCACATTTCCCATCTTTCTGCCTCTAAAGGTTTTCTGTTCTGCGTATATTATGCAAATATATAAACGGTGTCTTACCGTGAGGGGGCCTCGGCTGCCTCTTGGGGGCGTTCCGAAGATGAACCCTGAGTGGTGTCGGCCGCTATAGATATAGCGAAGCCACGAAGGAAGCTCCGGTTTGCCCAGCATGGACGCGTGGAAGCGGTACTGTTGGTCGAATTCTGTAGAAGAAGAGCAAATATTCAGAGGCTGGTAAGGTAACAAAATCTTCCCACTGATGAGCCTGAATACCTCCTCTGTGAGAGCATCCGAAAGAAATTATAGTAAGTTAGGGAAAATCTTAGAAAATTCTCGAGAAGTCACCATAATTGTTAATAATAAAATTGTATAAATATTCCTTCTGTTAGGCCTGAGTGGGAGCTTCACTGTACGAGAACCACAAATAAATTATAGTAAGATAGGGAAACTCATAGAAAATTCTGGAGAAGTCGCCATTATAGTTGATAAAATAAGGGGAAAGTATTAAAATAGTGCTAGCAATAATGATCCAAAAGTACATCTTTATCCACTACATAAAGATAAAGCTCAACTTAAAGTTAAAGCTTCATATAAACCGTCATAAGTTCCGGCATTCGATTTCTATGTCAATGTATTCTATTCTGCAAGTAACGTAGAACAAAGAAATGCAGCGCAATAGGCTACCTACCTAAATCATTACGTAACTAGTAGGCATGCGCCGTAAATGCAACGCCCACCGGTCATAGAGAGCTTTCAGCCGCCATTTTGTATGTGAAAATTTCAATCCGCGTCGAAGTTTCCAACCGGTATCAAATATTTAACATGACATCTCAGTTATACGTCGATGGTTAAACAAATATTCGAAATCAAAAGAAGATTTCAAATAATCACGTTCATCATTAAAAAAAGTCTTACTTATTATGCTAAGAGTTCCCCCACCCCCGCAGCTTTACCCTAGCAGCTTCAGCCGCACACGCTCCCGAGCGCGCCTATTTCCCGAAGTCTGAATCTAACAAATCAATACCGAGGACCGAGATAGACACGACGCATGCCCTAACTACCTAGGACATGCGCTGTAACTGCAATGGTCATCGATCGCATGCAGCCGCCATTTTATGGCTGTGGATGCCATTGTCCACCCACATTGTCGCGCAAATTATAAACAAAGAACCCGTACCGAGTGTTTAAGCTTGTTATAAAACATATTTTTAAACACCGATTTTAATTAATAAATTAATGATAACCAATGTTTTTTTTTATTAACACTGTATTCTGATATTATCACAAGAAAGAAGGAAGAAAAAAACAAAGAAAAAATTACAATCTTAAAAACTGTTCATGAATCTGTCAAAACATGAAGACGATCCAAAAACAACGATCGAAAAACCAAAGCATACGAAAAAGTGACAAATTATATCCATACCTGATCAGCCTGCCGACGATAAACATACACTGAACCACTCATATCAATAATCTCACAAAGATAATATTAGAAAGAAGAAAATCGATGAAGACACAAAGATAAATCACAAATTGAGACGACACCGGAAGTACAATTTATAGCGCAACAAGTAACACTGAGCACGTCCTCAATGCGACTCCCAGTTTCACCCAGGTAATCTAGGACATGCGCTCTGGTGCAATAGTTATTGATTTTGCAGCATACCTATATTATTTTGATAGACAGTTTGAGGTGGAGTACTCAGAACTCCCAACCCCCAACAAAGGCTTTTGACTGACTACATTTTGCATTTCCTTCACAAAACTTTCAGGTTAAGACTTAGGTATATAGTTTTATTAATAGTCAGAGCTCTGAAAGTTACCAAAACGCTTACCTTCATAGTTTTTGACACATAAATCTGAATTAAAATCTGCCAATTTTAAACAAAAAAAAATGGCGTCCCACAAGGTAGTATTCTTTGCCCTCTGCTCTTACATTGTATGAATCAATGAGTTGAAAATTACCTACCTATCTACCAAGGAAAGGTACCTACAAAATAGGAAGCTAATAATACCCTTATTTATTTAAAGACTTTTACTTCAACATTTATTATCCGGGTATTTCGGATTTTATCCCAAAAAAGTTTTGTGTGAGTATGAAGTCATTAACGTAACAAGAAAGGAACGAAAATTGATGTTATTAAAGTTTTCTTTTGTGGATGTAAATAAACAATAACGGAAACAAGGGCACAGATTCGTGATGACTAAATTAGGGGTGAGAATCTATAGTGCTCAGTGAACTGTGACTTAAACTTCGCAGTTCATGGCTGTGTTCATAGAATATATAACTCGCACACGAACATAATACACAATTGCAATTGCTGGTTACATAATTCGCATTTGGGCATCGTAAAAACCAAAGCTGAGGCTAGATTGGCCAGATCACGATTTTAGTTCCCAGATGTTGACGCGGCGTTGGAGGCAATGATCGACTCGTGTGATATCTGTCAACAGTTGCGTCCATCCCCACCGTGAACGCCGATTTCTCCGTGGCGGTACCCGCCAGTGCCGTTCCATAGAATACACATTGATTTCCTAGGGCAATTAAATAATCAGATGTTTTTCGTGATTGTAGACGCCCACACTAAATGGTTGGAGTTGTACGATGTTACTATGTCTACAGCTTCCACAAACGTCATAGGAAAGTTATACGATTTTATGTCCAAATACGGTCTACCACATACAATAGTAAGTGACAATGGGACCGCGCTTACGTCATTTGAATTTAGGAAGTTTTGTACAATGAACGGCATCAACCATATGACGTCACCAGCCTACAGTCTAGAAAGTAACGGACAAGCGGAAAGTTCTGTCAAAATTGTGAAAAAAGGCATTAAATCCTGTGTTATCTCAATTTTTCGTCCGTGCGTGACTACGTACAGACCCACTGCCAGTTCTCCTTACAATTTTAATTTGATAAAGTGGTTTAAAATAACTTATCTGCTAAAAAGTATTCACAAATATAAAGTGCATCATATATGTGACAATCTGTGAAAAGATTATAGAGTTGTAAATAGTGGAACTATCTCAAAACAACATTTTAATAAAGTAACGAACTCGTATTACGTTTAAAAGTGATCGTAAAAGTGAACTTCGGACTGTGTGTATAACGGTACCAACCCAACCCACAACTACATCGGTTCCAAGCAAGCTGCTAGGAACCGATTCTAAATTTCGTACGTATACCCAACGTATGTCTGGTCGAGTGGCTACAGCGACTGCCTATCTCGTGGAGCTGTGTTCAAATCTCACCAAGTGATATACTTTTTGTATTTTCAAAAGTCCTGTTTGTGCCGTATGAGAAGCCCTGAGTTCGAAACGAAAGCATTTTTCAACAATATTCACAATTATATATTTTTCGTCTAATAAATACGCTATCAAGTTACAATGTCGTTAAGACGAACACCTCCTATTTCGCCTATTGTAAGATCTGGTTCTTCAAACCAGCAGCGACAGTCACCTCTTATCCACCATCAATCGGAGCCAAACATTCGCTTATCTACCGAACCAAATAATGAGTCAACAACGACGAATGTCACATATCGCAACAAAAGCAACAAAGGGAAACAAGAGAATTTTGATCGAAGTGAGGATTCGAAATCTATACTGCGCTCTGAAATTATAGAGATTATAAGAACAGAAACACGCGCCGCAATCAAGGAAATTCTAAATGACGAATTTTCGTCCATGAGAGGGGAAATCCTTAGTTTTGAAAAATCAATACAATTTATGAATACCGATTTCGAAGTCATGACGGCCCAATTTAAAGCTTGCAATGAAGAGGTAAAATGTCTGCGCAGTGAAAATTGCTGTTTGATTAAGAAGGTGACAGAAATGGAAGTTAGAATTGCGCAATTGGAACAAGATGCTAGACAAAACAATGTAGAAATACACTGTTTACCCGAACATAAGCAAGAGAACCTGGTCAAAACTTTGGTACAACTGGGCAATGTTGTGTCTTATCCTCTAGCAGAAAGTGAGATATTGTCTTGCGCTAGGGTACAAAAACTGAACGCGTCGTCGAATCAACCGAGAGCAGTTATCTACAAGCTTCCGAGTAAAATTAAGCGCGATAATCTGCTTGGGGCAATATCCTTGTACAACAGATCGAACCCCAACAATAAATTGAACACCAAGTTATTGGGTTACGGAGACAAGCAATCCCCAGTGTATGTAAGCGAACACCTTACTTTAGCTAACAAATCCCTACATGCAGCTACCAGGATCGCAGCCAAGGAGAAAAAATACAAATTTGTCTGGGTTAGGAATGGAAAAATTCTTATCAGGAAAGAGGAAGGCTCATTAACACGTGTGATAACAAGTTTAGAAACTCTTAAAAAATTAGAATAATAACGTTAAATCATAATCTGTCATTGTCAAAATAATTCAACTTCAAAATTCGATCAATTAAATTTTTATTATCAAAATTCTAGAAGTATCCGCGGCAAATTAGAAACAGTTTTTTTAAATGTGTTGTCTATGAATTTTCATGTGATTGTGCTCACTGAGACCTGGCTGAATGAAAATGTGTTAGATTCAGAAATTTTTGATAGCCGATATCAGATGTTTAGAAGAGATAGACAGTCGGGAACTTTTTCTGGGGGCAAGGAGGGTGGTGGTGTGCTAATCGCAATTCATAAATCTATTAATGCTTACAGAAATTCATCTTTCGAGTCTTGTTGTGAGGATTTATGGGTGACACTGAACTTATCACCTGATTGTGCTCCTAAAACATGTAAAAAAATTCACTTGTGCGCCACTTACTTGGCTCCTCCGGTAAACATTAATCTTATAAGTTACTTTACAAATAGAATTAGTAGTGTTATTAATGATGAACCCGTAATTATTATAGGTGACTTCAACTTAAGTAACATAGAATGGTCAAAATCATCACCACATCAACATGCGGTACCAAATAGTGGCACCAATAATATTAGTAAAACTTTTATAGAATTCTTATCCTCTAATGACCTATACCAGTTTAACACAATCCAAAATAAACAGAATAGGATTCTAGATCTAGTCATATCCAACTTAATTTATCCGATTGAGGTAACTCGGTCCTGTGATTCCATTTCAAAAATCGATGATTTTCACCCACCTTTACAGATCACCATTCACCTCAACCTTCCTAAGACACTTACAAATAAAATGACTAAGATTTATAAATTCCATAAAGCCGACTATCATGAAATTAGAAATCGTCTTGAGAAAACAGATTGGGACACTGTTTTAAAATCGGATACCGTTGATCTATCAGTTGCTGCTTTTTATTCTGTATTACGGGAGATTATTGCTGAATTGGTTCCGCTGCAGAATGCTGGTAAAAAGTTATACCCCGTCTGGTACAATAACGGTTTAATAAAAATTTTAAAAGAAAAAGAAAAGTGTCGGCAGAGGATGAAAAAATACAAAAATAAGCGAGATGAATTTGAATATATATTGCTTAAGGACCGATCTAACCGAAAAATAAAAGAGTTGTATCAGAAGTATTTGCAAAATGTACAAAATAATGTGGTTAAAAATCCAAAATATTTCTGGTCATACATAAAAATTAAACGCGATAACAAAAGTGTTATACCGAGATACATGAGGCTCAACGATAGTACTGCGACCGACGGCATGAGCATAGCAAATTTATTTGCTGAGAACTTTGCATCGGTATATAGCCCTATTTCTGGCAGCGATCCAGACCCTGCACATATTTACAAATCCAGCAATAGTAACAATTTACATCAAGTAACACTATCTGAACTTAGCATACAGAAAAAACTTAAGAACTTGGATGTTGCTAAAGGGCCTGGCTCTGACGGTATACCTCCACTGTTTATTAGGGAGTGTGCTAACGTTTTATCTAAGCCATTGTGTATAATTTACAACCGATCGTTGTCTGAGGGGGTTTTTCCGGAGATCTGGAAGGAAGCCATAGTAATACCAATTCCAAAATCGGGAGATAAGACTGATGTCAGTAATTACAGGCCTATTAGTATATTGCCCACTTTAGCAAAGGTTCTTGAATCTCTTTTATGTCCCATCATGAATTGGCATATCAAAGGCTCTATTACGGAACATCAACATGGCTTCTTTAGAAATAGATCAACAGCCACTAACTTGACCAACTTTGTCGAACGAACTCTAGCTTACATGAGTAACGGTAATGAAGTTGACGCCATCTATAGCGATTTCAGCAAAGCTTTTGACAAGGTTGACCATCGTATTTTGCTACAAAAGCTCGAGGTCACATTCGGTATTTATGGGTCACTTCTGAAATGGTTCCAGTCCTACTTGATTGGCCGCACAGCAAGAGTAGTAGTCAATGGACACTCATCCAACCACTTCACGCCCACGTCTGGTGTACCACAAGGGACACATCTAGGCCCAATATTGTTTACAATGTTTGTTGATGACATTAAATATTCCATACAAAACTCTCATTTTGAAATGTATGCCGACGATTTAAAACTTTATAGGGTTGTAATGACAAAGAACGATGAAGCTCTTTTGCAAAAGGATATTGACAGCCTCTGTGTGTGGTGTGAGAAGAACAGTATGCAAGTTAATGTTGGTAAATGTTATCATATTCAATTTTCGCGTAAAAAACATAAATTTAATTCTACGTACATAATGAGGAACCAAATATTAAGTAAAGTGTCTGAAGTTAGAGATCTGGGTATCATTATCGACTCTGAAATGAAATTTCAAACACACACCGAAACTATAATAAATAAAAGCAATAGAATGCTAGCATTTTTAAACCGTAACACAAGACAATTCAATAATTTGACAGCTCTGAAAATTCTGTTTTCCGCATTAGTTCGTAGTCATATAGAATACTGCTCCATCGTCTGGTATCCAGTACATAATATCCACATTCAACGCATCGAAAGAGTTCAAATGAAATTTATAAAAAGACTCTCTTATAAGGCTGGTATAAGGAATACAGTTACAAACTATGAAGAGAGACTGAATTACTTTAAAATGAAACCTTTGCAGTGGCGTAGAGATTTTGCAGGTCAAGTTTTCTTATTCAAGATATTAAATCAAGGCGTGGATTGCTCACAGCTTCTATCTTCAATTAATATTAATACGCCCCGGTCGTCAGCTAGACTACATAATTATAGGCCTTTTGCTCCCGGTGGCCGCAAAACCAAGTACGGGAGTAATGCCCCCCTTTCCTATATTCTCAGAAAGTGTAACGATATTTTTCACGATTGTGACTTCGACATATTTTCAGGCAGCATCACTAAGTTTAAAAGAGCTGTGCTCAAGAATATGTGATTTTTTGCTCAATAATGTTGTTTTATTTTTTTATTTTGTGTGTTTTTTAATTGTTTTATTATGTTTTTGGAGAATTATGTTTTTGGAGTGTTATTTAATTCAATTTTATTCAATTTAATTTAATTCAAGTAAATGTTAAGTATAAAAGATTATTGATATTAGTTCTAATTACATTGTTATCCATCTTTATATTAATTGATATTGTCTAGTGAGATCTAAATGAAATGCTGTGCTTACCTTTAATTTAGATGCATGCAATGCTATTGTATTTGTAAATGTTATATACTTTGAATGTCTGTGTGTGTATTTAGTTGGTTTGCCTAAATAAATAAATAAATAAATAAAAATCTCTTCGCGCAATAAAAGTGACTGCGAATTAAAAATATTAAAACACCTTTTTGACTATAGAAATTCTGTCCATTCTGTCACAGGGTTCTCACCAGCTGAGTTAGTGTTTGGCCGCAAGTTGAGGTCACGCTTAGATTTAATCAATCCAAAAACGCCGGCGGTCTCACTCATAACCCCCACTGATAATATTAATCGTCAACAGTGTTCGCAAATTAAATCATGTGGAGGAAATAAAGTGTTTAACCCAGGGGATGAGATAATGTACAAAATGTTTTTAAATAAGGTAAAGTTCCATTGGTGCAGAGGTATTATTAAAAAGAGACTGGGTAAAGTGATTTACCTTATTCAGGATTTGAGTTCGTCGTGTACTGTAATGTTAAAAAGCATAAGAACCAAATTGTATTATATAAAGGCGACAAGGGTAATGCTTCACAACAGCCACAACACCATTATGACTTTGACGACTTTAACAACTGTCACAGCGAGTCGTCAACTGGCAACCCTCAGGTACAGACTCCCGCAGGGAAGGAGACCGATGAGGCAAATCTGGAATCACCGCCGTCTGCAAACGCAGATACAGTGTCGGATCCGGTTTCAAGGAATTCAGATAGACTGTTGAGAAACAATATTCCCAGGGTAGATTACAGACCTTTTCTGTAACTTGGGTATTTATTTAATAATCTTGTGTTTTGGTCAAATAAGGGGAGGAAATGTTATATGTCATAATGTCAACATTGTGTATGTGTGCGTGGGCTGCGTCCCTGCCCTGCTCTAAACTATGAATTAAACAGTGTGCTATTAGCTGTCAGTAGTTTCACTTGTGTCCCTACGTATCTCCATAATAAGAATGAACAGTGAAATTTCACTGGGCACGCTGAGTATTTTCAGGTGACGTTAACACTGCGAGCGCATCAAGATAAGGCGCAGAAAATGGGAACAAATGCCACTCGCGGGAACACGTGTTTATTGAGATTGAAGGTAAAAAACTACGAGGGTGGCTTCATGTCCAGCACCCGACACGTGGCGCGGGGCAGTGCGGACGGCATCTCATCAAGTGCAGACACTTACAAATTAAAAGTACAGCATACGATAAGTGCACGTGGACGACCTAAACAAAAAGAGCCTAAATTAAATGGAGTCCACTAGGATAACGAGACACTTTTCCTTAACAAAGTTAAATAAAATTACCTTTTTTATGAAACACCTAAAATTGCCCGTCATATTTATTTCCTGCTTATCTTGTCATGGTCTCTCTAACCGTGATTATAAATAAATAATAATAAGTGTGCAGTTCAGCTATTTAACAACACTAAAAAATAAAAAGTAAGACCTTGGTAAGACTGGTTGTCAGACTTTCGGGCTTCTGACGACCCGTAACAATTGTCAAAGATTCACGAATGACAGCCGGGACCAAAGGCTTAACGTACTTTTCGAGGCACGGAGGAGTCTCGGTATGTAAAGATCCACGGGCCAACCCGGGCAAGCGTAGCTTAACCTGATGGATTGATCCGTGTGGCTGTTATTACTTAACCAAACACCGTGAGTGAATATAAATAAAAGTGGATCTGTGTTTAAACAACATCCAATAAAACATTAACTGAAGAAACAATGATCAAAGACGTAATAAAAATCTCCATCGACGCATCCGCCATCTTGAATGCCGCTCCCGATTCGGCGTCATCAATCAACTAAGCTAAAAAAATAACGTCGTCGTCCCTCTCCACACAACACTGATATAATTACATTTTGACAAAAGAAAATTATCTTCAATTTAATGTCACATCGTAAAAATGTTAATGATATTCCGCCGTCCATTTACTGTCGATCAATAGAGCCATAAATCACAATATGGATGCCCAAGGCATCCCTACCACTCAGGTAAACTAGGACATGCGCTGTATTGCATTCGGTGTCTACTGATTTTCAGACATCTAACTTTAATTGAGATGCAGAGATGCATTCACAATGTGGGAATTGAAAGTCGATGTAACCGAAATTATCATAATCCTATGGTCCTTCTGGATGTGACATCCACCAACTCGCCATCCACCAACCCGCCATCCACCAACCTGTAGCTTCAGCCGCACACGCTCCCAAGCGCGCCTTTTTCCCGAAGTCTGAACCTAACAAATCAATATCGAGGACCGATATAGACACGACGCATGCCCTTACTGCCTAGGACCTGCGCTGTAACTGCAATGGTCATCGATCGCATGCAGCCGCCATTTTGTGGCTGTGGACGCCATTGTCCGCTCACATTGTCACGCAAATTGTAGACAAAGAACCAGTACTGAGTGTTTAAGCTTGTAATAAAACATTTTTAAACACGGATTTTAATGAATAAATAGACGATTACAAAAGTTTTTTATTAACACTATATTCTGATATTATCACAAGAAAGAAAGAAGAAAAAAAAAACACATAAAAATTCAAAATCTTAAAAACTGCTCAAGAAACTGCCAAAATATGAAGACGATTCAAAAACAACGATCGAAAAACCAAAGCCTACGAAAAAGTGATAAAATATATCCATACCTGATCAGCTTGCCGACGATAAACATACACTGAACCACTCATATCAATAATCTCACAAAGAATTAGAAAGAAGAGAATCGATGACACATCGATGAGACAAAGATAAATCACAAATTGAGTCGACACCGGAAGTACAATTGATGGCGCAACAAGTAACACTGAGCACGTCCTCAATGCGACTCCCAGTTTCACTCAGGTAATCTAGGACATGCGCTCTGGTGCAATAGTTATTGATTTTGCAGCATACCTATATTATTTTGATAGACAGTTTGGAGTGGAGTACTCCCAACTCCCAAGGGAATATATCCAACAAAGGCTTTTGACTGACTGCATTTTGCATTTCCTTCACAAAACTTTCAGGTTAAGACTTAGGTATATAGTTTTATTTTTTTTATTTTTATTATTATTTTATTTTTACGTTCATAACTTTTGACACATAAATTTGAATTAAAATCTGCCTATTTAAACAATAAAAATGGCGTCCCGCAAGGTAGTATTCTTTGCCCTCTGCTCTTACTTTGTACGAATCAACGAGTTGAAAAATACCTACCTTTCTACCAAGGAACTACAAAAAAGAAGCTAATAATACCCTTATTTATTTAATTAATGACTTTTACTTCAACATTTATTATCCGGCTATTTCGGATTTTATCCCAAAAAAGTTTTGTGTGTGAGTGAAGTCATTAACATAATGAGAAAGGAGCGAAAATTGATGTTATTAAAGTTTTCTATTGTGGATGTAAACAAACAATAACGGAAACAAGGGCACAGATTCGTGATGACTAAATTAGGGGTGAGAATCTGTGGTGCTCAGTGAAATGTGACTTAAACTTCACAGTTCATGGCTGTGTTCATAGAATGAACAGTGAAATTTCACTGGGCACGCTGAGTATTTTCAGGTGACGTTAACACTGCGGGCACATCAAGATAGAGCGTGGAAAATGAGACGAAATGCCACTCGTGGGAACACGTATTTATTGAGATTGAAGATAAAAAACTACGTGGGTGGCTTCATGCCCAGCACCCGTCACGTGGCGCGGGGTAGTGCGAACGGCATCTCACCAAGTGCAGACACTTACAAAGTAAAAGTACAGCATACGGTAAGTACATGTGGACGACCTAAACAAAAAGAGCCTAAAAATCTGAGGCACGGAGGAGTTTCGGTATGTAAAGATGGTCACCCATCCACGGAACAACCCCGGCAAGCGTAGCTTAACCTGATGGATGGATCCGTGCGGCTGTTATTACTTAGCCACAAGTTCCTTCGATCTCCGATATGTATATTTGCGTTAAACGCCGTGAGTGAATGTAAATAAAAGTGGATCTGTGTTTAAACAACATCCAATAAAACAATTAACAATAAGAAACAACGATCAAAGACGTAATAAAAATCTCCACCGACGCATCCGCCATCTTGAACGCCGCTCCCGATTCGGCGTCATCAATCAACTAAGCTAAAAAATAACAAAATCCCTTACGTGCATCGCCATAATATCACCTCCCTCCCCACACAACACTGAAATAATTACATTTTGACAAAAGAAAATTATCTTCAATTTAATGTCACATCGTAAAAATGTTAATGATATTCCGCCGTCCATTTAACGCTGATCAATAGAGCTATAAATCACAATATGGATGCCCTAAGGCACCCCTACCACTCAGGTAAACTAGGACATGCGCCGTATTGCATTCGGTGCCTATTGATTTACAGACTTCTACCATTTTAATGGACCTTTAATTGAGATGCTTAATTATTTACAATGTGGTAATTGAAAGTCGATGTAACCAAAACTATGATAACCTTTCTGGATGTGACATCTACGAAACTACATTGGGCCCGCGTGATTACGGCTCACTCCTTTTCATAGAGGAGGCCTGTGTCCCAGCAGTGGGAACATTATATACTTATTATGATGGTCCTTCACTAAAAGTGACAGCCGCTCATTAGTAATTAGTTAGCGGAAGCAATCGGACGAAAAAACAAAGAAACTGTTTTTCTGTTCCTTTATGAGAAACGAACTGGGTACTGATTTGAATTAAATGAGAATTTGAGATTGATTCACTTTATTTTTCAAAATATGGGAAACAATAATAGTCGTTAAGACAATTCAAATGGAAGAACCATGAAAAGTAATAGGAAACAAAATACTGGAAACTACACATTTGTTTAAATAAAACATTTTTCGATTCCTATAAGTATTCGTAACGAATCGTAATTGCTGTCTCCCTAATTGATAACGGCTAGAGTACGATATAAGAACTCTACACTCTCAAACTACGCAATATTTATGATGATAGGTATTAGGTGTATATCTAGAATAACCTGAGTCTGATTTATGAAACTAAAAAGTCAAACACTAAGATACTTCATTAAAATTTAATTAGAATTTTAAAGTAACATAACTATTTTCCGAAACTAATATGGCATCCATTATCTGAATCTGAAAATCTAGATAAAAAGTATAATAACACTTACCCGACACAGCAGACCGCCTCACGATGACACTTACACCACAAAAACACTACATTTTGACTATTTTTCGACCAAAATGAAATCAATAAAATAAAAATTTATCACGTCTCAATCAAAGGTGTGCAACGTCGAATATGAGTAATGGCCGAATGGTCGATTGAGGTACGTTGCAATGGACAGGACATAGGACATGCGCGAAGTTGCAACGGAAACTAGTTGGCCCAACACAAAATGGAATATTCTCGATGCAATTGTAAACGAAATATTAGGCCAATATACGGACTAAAGTTGGACACATATACGAAGTAACGTTGGACCAACTTTATGTTGAGCCTACAAAAGCTAGAATATTCTGGAAACTTCTATAAAATGTTTGTAGCCAATATTTGCACAAAGTTTTCACTAATACAGATATACACCAGCACGTCACGTGGCCACGTGGGAGAGTTCAACTGTTGCTTTCAAATCTCGACCTTTTGATAAAGGTTTTTAAATAACTTTTTATCTGTCGGACGTTGGCAAGTAATAATAACAGATAAACGACCCTCCTCTCGAAATCTACATTGAAATTAGCCCTTTTCGGCAGCACTGGACCAAATTGTAAAGACGAATAAGATGTTTTATACGAATTCTATAGCTGGCAAATTGAATACTGAAGTTCACGTAACCATTTTGTCGAGGCATCACATTTAAATCACACCATTATTTCCTCATACAACGCAATTTCTATTTGTTGATATAAATACAATTAATTATAGAAAGTAAAATGACAAACGACTCTTCAAAAAACCTCTTGACTCAAGACGCGGCAAATCTCAAATGGCGCCCAGCGTGGGACCGTTCGATATAGCGATATAGAAGGAAAACCATATAAAAAACATCTATTTTTGGCGGCTGGGGAACTTTCCTGAGTCGAAATTTCCTGTCAATTATATAAAAGTGACTTTTATTCAGCCTGGGAGATTTCCTCTAGCTATAAAAATAAAGATAGTGTAGGCAATTCTTTATTAATAAGTCTTCGAATGACTGGCTACTTAATTATGTTTTTACTTTCGAAATCCTTACGCAAGTCTATAATAGTAGACACCTAAATTATTGTTTTCAACTCAAGTACTCAACACGATAAGTCCGATTACTTACATGCGGGAAAATTATGGCAGTTTTTAAGCTATTTATCGCGGGCTTTGAGCGCGGCGACCGAATCAAGAAATTCCGTAATGAAAATAAAACCTAACATCTCCCACTAACGTTCCCATGACAACGTGATGTTGTCATGGGAACGTAATTTTTGTTTTATGTCATCACGTCATCATCCCAAGTGTAGCGTTGACAAATAGGAAGTATGGAGGTTACAAATGCTATGCAATAGCTTTACCGCGGCAGTCCCCGAGTGCCACACGTTTTTTTTTTATCTTTTATTAATAAAGAAACGTTCTGAATAATTAATTACAATCTAGCTTATAAGAAGCAATTTTAATCTTAACTTAATTTTTTACGTGATAATTATTTTAAAACTTAGAATAGTGTTGATCTCATCTCGTCTAACAGCTGAATTGCCTCGATGTTTAGACAGTTTGTAAAATATGTTTGGAGCCATTTCTAACAAACTTTTAGAGAACATGTTTGATGGGTTTTACAGACTTAAATGTACCTTGGTGGCGTTTAGTGGATACTGTTTCAACTTCATAAATACATATTTATGGTCAGAAGTGTTAATAATTTGAACCTAATGAAAAAGGTTTGCAACTGCCAGTGTTTTGGATTATGTATACTACACGAAGACACTTTTTTTTGAGCTTTAAATGCCAATTCCCTATCCGCAGAATTATAAAATTCATGAAATGGGTTTTCTAACATTATTTCTTAAGTTGTTATTGGCTAGCCATTGAATTATTAAGCCAAAACTACTATTAATTTCATTTTCATATCTTCCTAAGTTTTTTACTACAAATATTGTAGCAAAGTCATCGGCCAATAGAGTCAGGGGGTGTTGTTCTATGGTTCTGGGAATATCGTTTATATATAACATAGGAAAAATGGACTAAGGACACTCCCCTGGGGTACGCCGTAATTTATAAGTCTTGGTTTCGACAGGTATAAATCTTTGGTTTGTTATGTTTTAGTTCTAGGACATATTTTTGGTATTTTAGTTTTTTTATTTCTGTTGACTAGGTACGACTCAAGTAATTCTAGGACATCGCACCTTATTCCAAGTTTAGTTAATTTTACGAGAAGGGTTCTGTGATCTACAAAATCGAACGCCTCCGTCATGTCCATGTATAACGTTGCAATTGTGATTTTTTGTTCATGTTTGAAATAATTTAATTTCTGAATTTATAGATAGATTAATATTTTTATGACTTCTAAAACCGTACTGTTCTTTAGTTATAATACTGTTTTTTTTATAAATTAATTTTGAATAAACAACTTTTTCGATTCTTTTGGAAAGCATTGAAACGAGTGCAATATGCCTATAATTTATCATATTTTGGGGATCATCCTTTTTATGAAGAGGTTTTATAATAGTAATTTAAGGGTTTCCGGGAATTTACCTTTATCTCTATAAAGGTTTACTACATATCTAAGAACTGATGATATATCAGTAATTACGTTTTTTATTACATTTGTAACAAAATCAAAAATTGTAGAAAAAGGGGGTATAAAATTTTAATTTGGGTGATCATGGGTCGTTTTGTTAATAGGACCATTTGCTTTTAGGACGTTTTGATACGGAGGGTCTAATACATACATTATGATGATCATTTAGATAGACAGCACAACATTCTAAAACATAGGCCTCAGTATTCTTTTAAATTTAATATTTTATACTTGTGTTTATTGTTTACTAGAAGACATGAACCGTCTGCGATTGTTTCTAACGTAATGTGTTGCAAGTGTGTTATTCGGAATATGTAAATGTATATTTACGTCATCGTCTTCTTTCATATTGTGTTCTGTTACTCAAAGCACATCTACCAACTTACTATTACAAGCAAGTTCGTGTAGATTAATAGATCCTATTTACTAATTAAGCCATTAGTGTTTTGACTTAATACATTTATGTGATTTTAAAAAAAGATTTGATGTAAGACTCAACTTCATCATTGCAATTGCGCACAGAAATCGTAATGTCATGAGCCTACTAATTATAGTGCAACCGATATAAGTGCTTGAGGGTTGATTTATTGAGCAATGATAGCCTTTTTTTAGGGTTCCGTAGTAAAAAAGGAACCCTTATAGTTTCGTCATGTCCGTCTGTCTGTCTGTCCGCGGTCTAGCTCCGAGACCCTTAGTACTAGAAAGCTGTAATTTGGCATAGGTATACATATTAATTACGCCGACAAAGTAGTAAAACAAAAATATGAAAAACATTTTTTTTTATGGTACCTCTCATACACGTAAAGTGGTGATGTTTATTTTTTTATTTTTTTACCCAATGGTGAGGGGTATCATTGAAAAGGTCCTTCAAAAATATTGTGAGTTTGTCAAAACCATTTTTGGATTCAGGGATTCGTTTGCGAAATATTAAGCTTTAAAGTGCTAATTTTTGTTAGAGTCAAGTGTGTCCCCCCCCCCCTGCCGGCTAAATGGTTAGTTTTGGGTGTGTGAAAAAAATCATAACAGTAGTTTATATAACGAAATTAAAAGGAAAACTATCACAGCTAAGTAGGTTCTACAGGTTAACGAGTAATAATCGACCAACTTAACTATGCAGTTGCAAAAACATGTTTTCCCATACATTCCGTATGGGAGAACATATTTTTCAACTACAAAATTAAGTTTGTTTTGGGATAAATTCATCCCAACTACGGAACCCTTCATTGTGCGTGGTCCGACACGCACTTGGCCGGTTTTTTTTTTTTAACTTTCCCGCTCTGGGCGGAGCGGGAGGGCGTGTCAGACTCTTACTGACTAAAACCTACCCGTGTTCCTTCGGTTGCCCTGTTGCCGGGGGCCACGATTTCCCTATCGGTTTTCTTCGAACCCCCGGCAGGCATTGGCCCTAGCGGACCCCGTCAATTCTGCTGACATCTCTTTGAGGCGCGCGTGGAACACAATGCGCCGTCGACCCGGGCTCGGTCCTTATCGGACGGCAAGCTACCCATTGCTCACCGTCCGCAAACCCGCGCCTACGGTGGCCGGAAATCGGCTCGCGATTCCCGCCCCGGGCGTCTCCTCCTGCGGCGGTTAGGGGCGTGAGGGCGCGAAATTTGCCTCCCCCTCACGCGTTCCGCCTCCTCCTTTGCGAGCATTACCGCTTCGCAGAAGGAGGTGACGGCCTGCCATTTCCTCTCGCTCCGTACCATGGCCTGAACCAGGGCCGGACACGAGAGATCACCGCCGCCGATCGCCTCTACGAGGACACGGCGTTACTCCGCCCAAGCCGGGCAGACCTCCACCGTATGCTCCACCGTGTCAGCAGTGATAGTGGTGTGACCGTCGGACTACCAAGTCATAGGTCTCGAGTTCGAACCCAAGGCACACACATCTGACTTTTAGGATTCATGTGCGTATTGTATAATTATCACTTACTTCAAAAACGGTAAAGGAAAACATCGTGAGGAAACCGGCATGCCTGAGAGATATTTCTCGACGGCATGTGAAGCCAAGTTAGTGGCCTATGAGCGGCTTTAAAACTCTGACACCAGTAGTGCTATTCTGTAAAAATCTCACCGTGATATCTTAGGTGAAGTGAGCTGCCAATAGTGTCAATCTTTAGCAACTGACAGCTCACTCCACGCTCACGTCACCTAAGATAACACGGTGAGATGGTTACAGAATAGCACTACAGTAGTGCCAATAGTGTCAATCTTTAGCAACTGACAGCTCACTCCACGCTCACTTCACCTAAGATAACACGGTGAGATGGTTACAGAATAGCACTACTGTAGTGCTATTCTCACCGTGTTATCTTAGGTGAAGTAAGCGTGGAGTGAGCTGTCAGTTGCTAAAGATTGACACTATTGGCAGCTCACTTCACCTAAGTTATCACGGTGAGATTTTTACAGAATAGCACTACAGGTTAGTCACTATGTAGCTACACGAAAAGAAGGAAGACTACTTATTAGATCAAAACATGCTGACTTACCTTGATACGTCCAGTTGAACAGGTTAGGACTGATGGGTATCGCGAACATCTCTGTTTCGACAGCATGGTGCAGATGCGCTACCGACGCTGCTGCAGCCGCTGCAGCCGCCAGCAGCAATGTACATTGTATGTACATTTTGAAGACTGTAACGATATAGATGTTATTATTACGAAAGTCATCATCAGTATCTTGCCCTTATTAAAATTTATTAGTGGTCGCCGAAATATGTATTTTTAACCGACTTCCAAAAAGGAGGAGATTATATGTTCGTCGCGTATGTTTGTTTTTTTTTTATGTATGTCCACCGATTTCTCCGTCAATTGTGGACCGATTTTGAAAATTATTTTTTTGTTTGAAAGGGTGTGCTCTCGAATTGGTCCCATATAAATTTTATTAACTTTGCTTGGATAGTTTTTGAGTTAGCTACAAAATACGTATTTTTTTCCCACTTAGTATGTAGATGATATGATAAGTTTCTGTCACTGGTAGCAGGTAGTGGTATTCGAATGTGTGTGGAGTAGGTACCACAACTAAAAAGTGAAAAATAAAAACTTTTTACAAAAAAAAAAACAACCGACCTCCAAAAAAAACACTACAAAGTGAAAAATAACTTTAATTTCGGAAGTCGGTGGTAAAAAACGAAAATACAAAACCCAAGACACCGACTTCCGAAATTAAAGTTATTATTCACTTTGTAGTGTTTTTTTTGGAGGTCGGTTGTTTTTTTTTTTTTCGGTAGTCCACCCCCTTTCTAGCCTCCATCTCAGTGCCGGATCTAGGGGGGGGCAAGCCGGGGCCCGTGCCCCGGATGGCAAATTCAGAGGGCGGCAAATTCAAGTTTAGCAGATCAATAGGTACACTACTCAGCAGTATCGCAACTTTGCGATGACTGAACGTGCAGTATAGTTGTTTATTTTATAGGTATTTCTCCGCGGGGCGCGTATGCATAGATAGGACCCTGATCCTGCGTATTATTATGGATGCTGTATTGTATCTATCAGCAAACTGTATTTCTTTTCGTGGGTCCCACGAAACTCCTAGCAACCTCAACACACAATGTCCTCAGCCTGGTCAAGGAAACTTCTTGAATTTAATTTATCTGCTCTCCAAACATATGTAATTCAACTCTTAAATTTCAATTAGAACACTTAATTAAAAAGGGACAAGTATCATATTTATCAAAGGCAATACAGAATTAAATTATTGACATAATCGCAAAAACAGTTAGAAATAGCATTCTTAATGAAATCCCCCTTAATATTGGCAGGCGGGGGCGGCAGTTTTCAGTTTTTACCCCGCCTCGAAAAAATTCAAGATCCGGCACTGCTCCATCTTTCACACAGTCCATCCATCATTTCTTTAGTCTTCCTCTACTCTTACAGCCATCCACATTCATACACTTAATACCTGAACATAGAGGGATAAACTGGATTTATTATAAGGGTGCATATCGAGGACTCTTATTAATGGGAAGTCAATTCAAGGAGATGGCGCAAGACAAGGGGAAGTGGTGTTGGTTCGTGATAGCCCTATGCTTGCAGCAACACCACTGCTGTTCGTTAGTTCGTTCAGAAGACTTGCTTTGAGTTTTGATCAGATGTGCTGCTGGGGAGTTTGTTGCGCCGTTTCTTCTTCACTGCTAAAGCACTAGGAAGTGGTGAAGGGCGAACGTTTTGGGGGTCTGTTATATGTAATTTAGACGTTCAAAAAGTGCTGAATCTCAGCCTAATTTGAATATAAAAACTTTAGATTTTGAACTACTCGCACATGCTCTAAGCCCCCAACTGCACGCTTAGCACGACAATAGAAACGGGTTTTGTCGACGGATAACATTTTGTCTATTCTTCCGTCGACAAAACCCGTGGAAAACCTGTTTCTATGGTTGTCATACGTGGGGTTTGTTGCGCCACTTCTTCTTCCCAGCTAAAGCACTAGGAAGGAAGGGGTGAAGGGCAGGTGTTTTGGGGGACTGTCTTGTGTAATTTTGACGTTTAAAAAGTGTTTATTCGCAACCTAGTTCGAATAAATGACTTTTGATTTTAATTTAAAGAAACTCTTGATCTGAGATGAGAAAGATAAATGCAAACATATAAATTAAATGTCTAGTAGATAGACAGCCAAAGCTATGAACTCGGCGAAAAATATTGCGTCCAACCGTTGGCCTCTAAATGCATGTACAGACGCCAGCACATTAAGCTACCCGAAAGCCCCGAAACTGTCAAATTTTCCCAATCAACTTTGAACCTTATACTTCAGCGATAAAGTTAAAAATCTATTAAATAAATTTAACAGATTGTAGTAGCTTGATGTGCTGGCGTTTGTACATTAGAAAAGCACAATGACAGCACAATGACGTGGCGCGAGTGTAAGGCCGCGCGCACTTTGGATGCGTTTTCGTACGAATTTCACTCGTGCGTACACGTACGATCATGGTCGTACGAATTGAGTGTGCACACTAGATACGTTTTTCTCCGTCAAATAGAACAAATCCCAACAAGTTCGGATTGTTTTCGGTCGTCGGAACTATACGTACGACTTTAACATACTGTCACGCACCACGCAGCGTAACGCGTGAATGCGTGTTTTAACGTTGCTTGTAAGTATCTCCGTTTGTATAGAAAACACGCACAGTTCGCACAGTCCAACACACAGAAAACGCATCCACGCGCGTTCATTCAGTTCGTTGACACGCAACATGCAGCGTGATGCATAGCAGTGTGATAATCGCCGAAGTCGCACCTAGTCTGCGCGATCCCTTTGTACTCGGAAGGTCGGGATCGTTCGTGCGTGTTCGTACGTGTACCCACGAGTGATATTCGTACGAACACGCATCCAAAGTGTCACGCACACAGCATAACAAAGTTGGCTTGTTTGTTTTAGTTCTTTTTCAACGCGACACTCTATCATAAAAGTAATAAAAGAATAAATGATGGGAATGTCCTAGTGGGTTTTAAAAATAAAATATATTTTTAACGTCGGTCTGGAAGGTCGCAGCGGTTTATTATTATTCTTAAGGTCAAGATGATGTCAGACAATTAATCTTAATTGTTATCTGCCTACGTGTGCGTCATTTAACTCAGAAAGACAATCCTTGTTATTTAATCAATTAAAATTTAGATAATAGGTAGGTCCATTAGGTAGGTATTTAAAAAAACCTAGCTATGTACAGACGCCAGCACATCAAGCTACTACAATCTGTCAACTTTATTGTCGAAGTTTAAGGTTCAAAGTTGATTGGGAAAATTTTACAGTTTCGGGTAGCTTGATGTGCTGGCGTCTGTACCTAACCTTCTCAAAAAGAGAGAAAAAGCGAGATCCGAAAAATAAGAACCTACCTACCTACAGCATTCCTTTTTTTAATGTCCCTCGGGAATCATCGGATTTCCGAATACAAACGAATGCTAATTTTCATTTCCATCAATTATTAGATTTATTGTGTATAATAATTTGAATTCAGAACTAAGTACTTTATTGTTGTTTTGTTTTAATTTCCGTGTGAACTTTATAGAGCTGTAAAATTATTTTCATATCTGTCGTGCCTGCGACTTTAGCAGCTTTCCTCTCATTTTTTTTTTTAAATATATTACATTAAGTTAAAAGAACATAACAACTCTATATACTTCCAAGTCGATTGAGAGCGTCCGGTCTGCACCAAGTGCAAAGGGCAAGACGCAACACGAAGTTTGCCGAGGGACATTAAAGAAAATATAAATACTGTACTTAATAACCATTACTTGCCGAGCCTTTTACCAACTCTGTTAGGATCCAGTCTAACCGGATGCAGCTGAATACCAGTATTTTACATGGAGCGACTGTCTATTTGACCTCCACAACCCAGTTACTGGGTAACGCGATACCCCTTGGTAAGACTCAAAGATCTACAAATGACAGCCGGGACCTACGACATATCGTGCTTACCGAGGCACGGAGGGGTCTTGGTATGTAAAGACGGTCACCCATCCACGGACCAACCGCGGCAAGCGTAGCTTAACCTGATCGTTCGAACCGTGCGGCTGTTATTACTTAGCCACAAGCCCCTGCCCTACCTACAAACTTATTTTTTGGCCTCTTCTCCATTTTCAATTTCCGGGTAGAAATCAATCAAAAACAATAGAAAGCTCATCCATAATTTATTTATGCTGTATTTCATAGTGATAAAAACAAATAAAATACCACAATGTCTGACCCTACATTACCGTTTACGTTTTTATTGTTTGTTTACCTACAAGACCATTTCTAATTAACATTTTTCACAACCTCTTAGCCGAAGCGGCATGAAATCCCTAACATTACACCACGAAACGTGAATTCAGCCAATCGATTCATAGAAAATTCCACAATAAATCATACAAATTATTATGAATTCCACTTACCTACTCTTTACCGGCTCGCCATAGCACTGATATAAGGAATAAATCCGACCTGAATTCACAGGAATAGAAATAATAATCGATTTCTATTTTAGCCGTTCACATTGAACGCCGGAACACAGTTCGCATGTGCGGCGAGAAGGAACGCCCCGTAAACATACAGAGATGAATTCTGGAACAACAAACTACGACTACGGGCGCGCGGAAAATTTTAATTTGAAAAGCGCGCGTAAACATGTAAGAAAATTCAGTCAAGAAGTTTTGTTTGCTGTCAATCAAGCTTACTGATTCTTGTATGAAAATATTTCAGGAGATAAATCTGTATTCAAATACAATTAAAAATATTCCAAAAAGAATTTCTTCGTTTTTTTTTCGTTCCATTTTCAATTGTATCGATAAGAAAGGGGGCGAGTTATTAAAAAATCATCGTTTTAACACAATTAACAAGGATTTTGATATTGATATCTACCTACCTTTCGCTTTTCGCTTTTAAGAATTTGTACCCATTTTATGGACAATCATGTGACTGAATCCGCAAACTTCAGTCAATCACGTAAGTCATGGCAGAATAAAAAGTAGAGTTAAAGATTTTGCCATTTGCCATGTTAATTATGCGACGACGCGACGCAACGTGACAAATTATTATAATAAAACGTGGGAATGTCTTTACATTAAATTTAACGACTCACGCCGTGTGTGCCTCGTGCTACAAGTAAATAAAAATACATTTTCTTCATTTTCGCCGTCATTATTACGCATTTCTTGACCTCTCGAGTTAAATACTATCCGTCTTCCCGTATTTATTTACGCAAATACGGCCCTGAAAGTAGGCGTGACGTAAATTTAACAACGACGTCATTGGTGCAACAACCGAACAAATTCGAAAGGTCCCATAGTTCAAAAGTTACGTTTCGTTCTATGTTTTTCACGCAAGCAAGTCTACCAGAATGTCAGATTAAAATTGTTTTATTCATTGTTTTAGGTAAAAATTGAATTGGAATTGGTTTATTTGTAATGAAGTTAAAAAAAAATCAATATTTTAAGTATGGTATGTTCAAAAATGTATTGCTTTTCTACGAAAATTGTAAACATCGTAAAATATTCGGGTTGTATGCTGTGTAACGTGCAAATGTGAGCGTAAAAGATGTCATTCATTCATACAAATGTCAGAAAGGGCTGGGGCGACTCGGGCGATTTTACTACATTGTACAAAATCTTCCGTTTTTGACGGGAAAACGTATTATTTAAACATAATAATGTAATGAACAGTATTCTAAATTAAGGCGTGTTCGCGCCAAATTAAAATAAACGGCGGTAAAACTTACGTTGTGTTGTAAATAACCTCGTTCGTGTTAGAGGAATAATTGTTTTCTACTAAAAACTCTTCAGGATCATGTTGAAGTTCAAAAAAATGGGTTCGGATAAAGTGCCACTGCTGCTCGTGACCGCCAACGTAGGATCTATTTTCGAGGATGTGAGTATTATGTATAAAATCGATGTTTTTTTACCTAACAGTTTTTCTTTACATTGGTGACAAGGAATGTAATTATGTAGTTAATTCAATTAAAATGTAGCGCGCGATTCTATGGTGAGCTAACTGTTCTAATTTTAAAACAATAGACTGTATAACAATAGATACTGGCCAGATAAGTCTAGGCTGCAAAGAGGTTTTTCAGACGCGTTTTTCTTTTTTAATTTATTTACCCACATAACTTATATGCAAAGAGGTTTTAACACTTGTCAACAAGTGTCGTTGATTAATAAATAATTGAATGTCTTTTATTTAGATTTCAATCATATCTATCCATTTTAATATTCAACTTAATAATAAAATATTGCCATAAGAGTGGCTCGTGGCTAAATTATAACAGCCACACGGGTCGATCGACGGCTAAGCTACGCTTCCCGCGGTCCCTTCGTGGATGGCTGACCATCCATTACATTAGAAGACCCCTCCATGCCTCGGAAAGCATATGAAGCTGTTCGTCTCCGTTGTTATTTGTAGATCTCATAAAACTATGACAACCAGTCTTACCATGGGGATCATGTTAACTAATAACTGGGTTGTGGAGGTCAGATAGACAGTGGCTCCATGTAAAATACTGCTATTCAGTTGCATCTGGTTAGACTCGAAGCTGACCCCAACATAGTTGCGACAAGGCTAGGCAGATAGATTGGATATAATATAGTCATAAATCTATAATATCATGAACCAACAATTATACCAATAGCCCGTTGTAAGTATGTACAGCGTAATAAAGCGGGACACAATTTTAACTCAAAGTCAAGTGACTCATTAAACACATGACAATAGATAAACAATATAAACACATTTTAGGTTGACAGAGAACATTTTTCATCATGTCACATTTTAATACAATCTGATTACTCGCAGTGTACATGATAAAACTGCGTTGCTTTGAAGCAAATTTTGTTAATTTAGTTTTTCGTTTTATTACGGTTCGTAACAGGTCACTGCAGAGAGAAACGAAGAAGGAATTAAAAAAAGAACTGTATTAGTTAAAATTCTTTGTTTAAAAGTTAGCGTCAGTCAGTGTCTATTTAAGGCCATTTACTTCAGCAAAACATAAAACTAGAAAATACCTATATCTAAATAAACAAAGCAAAAATATTTAAAGTGGTTTTCCTCATAGTCATATTTTTAACATAGTTCATTATTAATTTATTGAAAACATGAAGTATACAACATGCCTACTGTTATTTTTCCCTCGCTTTAATTTATGTATCAACCAGCTCATGCGTAATACGTAGTATCCATGAAAAACTCGTGGTTTTAATATGATTCGGTTAGTGAATCAAGTTTGTGGTCACCAACCAAAAAGCTGAGGTTACGGATAAAACTTTTGGTCAATAGTTATTCGTTGGTCATCTTTATTTTTGTCCAGGTATTAAGTCTAAGCTGGATCAGTGTGCAGGTGCACAGAAAGAAAATTGAAAAAAAAAATGACTAAATAGTAATACTGATTTAAAGTTTATTTATGTCTGCATTTTGCAAGGTACTAGTTCAGTAAGAACTTCTTTCATTTTCGTGTGGTTAGTGACTAACCTGGTGTCAGACTTTTTATGCCGCCCATGGGCTTCACATGCTGTCGAGGAATGTCTCTCAGGCATGGGCACGCTACAATTGCGGCGACAAGTCCCCTCTTTGAGGAGTGGCTAGAGAGGTGCCACGGCGTCCTCACTTTCCGCCTGACGCAGGTCTTTACCGGACACGTTTGTTTCGGGAGGTTCCTGTTCAGGATAAGACGGGAGGAAACGCCCGGGTGTCACCATTATGTGGATCGCCTGGAGCATACGGTGGAGGTCTGCCCGGCTTGGGCGGAGCATAGCCGTGTCCTCGTGCGATCGGCGGCGGTGATCTCTCGCGTCCGGCCCTGGTCTAGGCCATGGTACGGAGAAGGCATGGGAGGCCGTCACCTCCTGCGAAGCAGTAATGCTCGCGAAGGAGGACGCGGAACGCGTGAGGGAGAGGCAAATTTCGCGCCCTCACGCCCCTAAATGCCGCAGGAGACGCCTTGGGCGTCGGGAGTCGCAGGCCGATTCCCTGACACCGTAGGCACGGGCTTGCGGACGGTAAGCAATGGGTAGCTCGCCGTCCGATAAGGACCAGGCCCAGGTCGATGGCGCGTTGTGTTCCACGCGCGCCTTAAAGAGATGTCATCAGAACTGACGGGGTCCGCTAGGGCCGATGCTTGACGGGGTTGCGGGAAAGTCCGAAAGGTATACCGTGACCCCTGGCAACATGGCAACTGAAAGAACACGGGTGGGTTTCAGTCAGTAAGAGTCTGACACGCTCTCATCATCCGTCCAGAGCGGGAGAAGTTATTAGATAATTTCCAACCCAAAAAAGAAAAAAAAAAACCCATGCCGGGCGTTTCCTCACAATGTTTTCCTTCACCGTTTTTGAAGCAAGTGATAATTATACAATACGCACATGAATTTGAAAGTCAGAGGTGCGTGCTTTAGGTTCGAACTCGAGTCCTATGACTTGGTATTCTGACGGTCACACCACTAGGCTATCACTGCTAGTAAGAACTGATCACTCGGATCAGACATAACTTAAAACAAAACAAAAAACTGCTCTTCAAAAACAGCAATCTTTCAACAATCATAAAATAAGTCTGCATAAAAATGTACTGTATTTGTTAATGGTATAGGTTGTTTGTAAATTACATTCACGCCATTTATATAGCCAATAGCTGTTTACGCAATTTATTTATTTGAATGGTATTTCAAACATAGCTTGGATAAAAAAATAATAACAATCTACGAGAGCAGATTTTATTCAAGTTATGAATGCCTTTCACCTCAATCAATCTGCCTAGCCTTTTCCCAACTATGTTGGGATCGACTTCCAGTCTACCCGGATGCAACTAAATACCAGTATTTTACATGGAGCGACTGCCTATCTGACCTCTACAACCCAGTTACTGGGTAACACGATCGCCTTGGTAAATGGTAAGACTGGTTGTCAGAGCTTTGGGGTTCTGACGACCCGTAACGACTGTCAAAGATCTACGAATGACAGCCGGTACGATGGATGAGTACCCATCCGCGAATCGACCGCGACTAGTGTAGCTTAACCTTTGATCGACCGTGGGGCTGTTATCATCTAGCCCACCTATGCATACTATTTAAGTGATAAGTTAGAAATCCTAACTAATAATTATAAATTTGAAAGTGAGTTAGTTATATTTAGGACGGAATATAATTCCCTGTTTACCTGTGATTGTGAGGCCATTAAAGCTCTTTTTCCTTTATTTTGACTTCAGTGTGGCAACATCAATATTATTACAATTTTAGAACTCAAGGATCGGAAGCAATTATCATAATAGCGTTGAAAATTATCCTTAAATGATGCCTATCAAATACGACCTTATGCAAAAATAACACATTTCTATATTTTAATGGTATTTTTATCGTAAAGTCAATCAGCAGTGTAAAGCAGGAAAGAATCTTCCAAAGGAAAAATAAATAAATAATAATCGGTATGCAACCTGTTTGTTGGTTTTAGTATACAAACGCGAGCTGGCAGGTAGTAAAAAGCTGAACTTTAACCTAGTCTTTAAAAAAATTGTTGCTTTTTCCACATTTGAATTTTAAATAAAAATCTAGAATGTTTTCCTTTCCACTGAATAATATACGGGGGAAACGTCAGGGTAGCCCGCGAAATTCAAATTTTCTTACGTTTTTTGCATTTTGCAAGTCAGTGTCAGGTTTTATATTGATTAAAATATGATTCGCGGTCGGTCGTAACAAATATGGCTTTACTCAATTATAATCATTACAAATAAAGGTAAAATCATTACAGATAAAGGTGTCAAATGTCATGATTTCATGAAATCATGACATTTGACACCTTTATTTTCTTCTTAATCACTATTGCTGATTGTAATGATTATAATTGAGTAAAGCCATATTTGTTACGACCGCGAATCATATTTTAATCAACATAAAACCTGACACTGACGTGCAAAATGCAAAAAAAGTAAGAAAATTTGAATTTCGCGGGCTACCCTGACGCTTCCCCCTAAGCATCCTGCCATCCTGGCCGAGAATAGATAAGCGGAAACTCAAAATTCAAGAGTCATAAACTTTACTCATTGAAGTGACGTAAATCGTGCTAGCTTACGCTCTTCCGACACCACCCGTTAATCCGAATACCTATGTTATTACTTGTCGGATCAAAATTAATGCATCATCGCACTAGATAAGATTCGTCAAGTGCTTTAGCAGGAACAAAATTAAGCGTCCCTATCTACATCTAAATCTGTACATATAATAAAACAGTAGAATCCGGTGTCTGTCTGTCTGTTTGTTTGTTTACGCACATCTCTGGAAATACCGAACGGATTTTCATGTAGTTTTCACAGGTAGACAGAGATTAATTCGGATTAAGGCCTGCGCAGATGGCGGACTTTTCTCCGCGGCAGAGAAAAAAGTACGCTCCGCGAATAAAAAGTCCGCTGCGGATTTACCGCGAACTCAACGCACACGGTGTGCGATCATTTGTTGCTCGGAAATGTAGAGAAGTGCACGCTATGGAACGCGGACTAAAGTCCGCCATATGCGTTGCTTCGCCTAGTCACACGAGTTCTATTTTTTTCGGGGGACTCCCCCGTACTTTTCTCCGGTCCGCTCTTTGCATGTCCTCGGTTATTCGGGGGACTTTTTGTACGCGGTACTTTTAATCCCTCGTTTACGTTACTCGATACAGTTGTAAGCGATCATTTTTAGCGGATAAAAAGTCCGCGGACAAAAATCCCTCGTCTGCGCAGGCCTTTAGAATTTAGGCTTTGTTTCATTAAAATCAGATGTTGCAAAAACAAGTTATCGTCATACAAGACGGTATTCTTTCACAACACGTGCACCATTTCTGAGAGTAACCTATCAAAAAGTACTAGGCTCGCATGAATTCAAGATAGTATTACAATCATTAGTATTATCCCACTAATAGGATTTGAATGAAATTTAAGGGGCTTGTGGCTAAGTAACAACAGCTGCACGGGTTGATCGATCAGGTTAAGCTACGCTTGCCGCGGTTGGTCTGTGGATGGGTGACCATCTTTACATACCAAGACCCCTCCGTGCCTCGGAAAGCACGTTAAGCCGTTGGTCCCGGCTGTCATTTGTAGATCTTTGACAGTCGTTACGGATAGTTAGAAGCCCAAAAAGTCTGACAATCAGTCTTACCAAGGGGAATCGTGTTACCTAGTAACTAGTTTGTGGAGGTCAGATAGGCAGTCGCTCCATGTAAAATACTGGTATTCAGCTGCATCCGGTTAGACTGGAAGCCGACCCTAACATAGTTGGGAAAAGGCTAGGCAGATGATGAGGATTTGAATGAAATTTGGCGTACAAATAGTTTAACATAACATAACATAACATCACGCCTTGTTTCCCCGAAGGGTTGGGCAGAGGTGTCCCTGTAGCAGGTACACCCACATTTCGCCAGTTATGTTTTAAGTCCCATGTAATAGGGGGCGAGCCTATTGCCATCAACCGGGCACAAATTCAGACTCCGGGCTGCTACTGAGAAATTCCAGATAGAAAAACCCAATAACACTTTGCCCGACCCGGGAATCGAACCCAGGACCTCATGCTCAGCAGTAGCGCTTGCGACCACTAGACCAACGAGGCAGTAAATAGTTTACTACTAACAAAAAGTACTAAGCTTGCACGAATTCACGTTTAGGTTATTTTGAAAATGCTATCTATAAATAAAACTAGCCAAGGTTTGCATGAAAGAAAAATTTGGAAAATCCACCCGAAAATTCTGAAATACACCCGGACGACGCCGGGCACGAACAGGTAGTAAAATTACAACACAACGTGTAAAATCACTGCGGATTTATCATGACTGACATCATCTACCTACATGCATTTAAACCCTGATTCTCATAATGATAATGAAGCACCATTCATTCTCTGATTCGTTAGCTTATCCCCTAACATATTGCTCCGTGAGACTTGGTAGCACCAAGGCGTCGCCGACCATGCTTGAAGAGCTGGGGTCGAATAATCAATTTTCCCAATCTTATGCAAAATACGCCTGACGTTGCGACACAGCGGAAACTTGCTAGACGAGGATCCAGCACGGCAATATGTGGACCCGAGCCTATCGTACCCATCCCCTTCAACCAAATACGCAGGTGGCCACAGGAGTTCACCCATACACAAGCGGGGAACTGGTGGACCTCAACCCCGGGCTGCAGGCAGTCCAAGGAAGCTATTGCCTTGGGATAGCAGGCTAACCAGGCGTTTATTACGCCTGGACAGGAACGGCCTGCGCCTGATGACGGAGACCATCACGGGACACTGCTCGCTAAACAAACACTTCCACACAATAGGCATAATGTTCCCACCTTGCGGACTAAGTGCTGAAACCAAACCGTGTAACATAGAACGCCTGACGATATGCGGACTACTGGGCTGGTGTTGTCTTTTTCTGCGGATGATTTCGCGTGCCCCTTTGTGGAGCCGTTCTGCCCATGCAAAGTTAGTGGTAAAGCTTTGAATGAAACGTCATCACTGGTTGTCTAAAACCGACCCACGTACAAAAGCCATATCCACTAGCAGGAATAGCGCCACCAGAAGTTCGCAGAGCGGTGATAGCTCCAGCGAAAGAGCCGAAGTGGTCTCAGACACACGACACAGCCGCAGCTGTGAAGGCCGCAGGAATCCGCTGGATGCGGAAAGCACAGAATCGGTCGAAGTGGCGGTGCTTGGGGGAGGCCTATGTCCAGCAGTGGACGTCTTTCAGCTGAAATGATGATGATGATGACACGACACCCTATGCACGACAACATCCTTGTGTCACAAAGGCTGAAACGCCGAAACAGTTTTTTAAAGTCAGTGGTATCACTGGCGAAAGATCAAAAGAAAGACTGGACCTGTGCCGAGACAGTGTTTCCTTACCCATTCGTCTCACCTGCTGAAGATCTACCTCGATACGAGTTGCCTTGGCTAACCTGGAAGTCTTTAAATAGACTCCAGACCCAGGTTAGCCGAAGCAAGGAAAACCTGTTCAGGTGAAGATTCACGTCGTCTCCGCTTTGGAGTGTGAATGTGGTACTATTCCACTAACGAGGGGTACTTAATGTCGTGTCCTGCATGTCCTGTCGTCTGCACGTTACAGGAACTGATGGACGCTCAACACGTAGCCAAGTTCTGGGCCGAGTCAAGGAACCCTTATAGTTTCGTCATGTCCGTCTGTCTGTCTGTCTTTCCGCGGTCTAGCTCCGAGACCCTTAGTACTAGAAAGCTGTAATTTGGCATAGGTATACATATTAATTACGCCGACAAAGTGGTAAAACAAAATTATGAAAAACATTTTTTTTTAGGGTATCTCTCATACACGTAAAGTGGTGATGTTTATTTTTTTACCCCATGGTGAGGGGTATAATTGGAAAGGTCCTTCAAAAATATTGGGAGTTTGTGAAAACCATTTTTGGATTCAGGGATTCGTTTGCGAAATATTAAGCTTTAAAGTGCTAATTTTTGTTAGAGTCAAGTGTCCGTCTCCCCTGCCGGCTAAATGGTTGGTTTTGGGTATGTGAAAAAAATCACAACAGTAGTTTATATAACGAAATTAAAAGGAAAACTATCACAGCTAAGTAGGCTCTACAGGTTAACGAGTAATAATCAACCAACTTAACTTTGCAGTTGCAAAAACATGTTTTCCCATACATTCCGCATGGGAGAACATATTTTTCAACTACAAAGTTAAGTTTGTTTTTGGGATAAATTCATCCCAACTACGGAACTCTTCATTGTGCGTGGTCCGACACGCACTTGGCCGGTTTTATTAATATGCTAAAGCAAAAAATACGTGTCTAATATTTTTTTATTATCTGACTGACAGACTAAATAGAATTTCCTTTTTTTTACCCAGGCATCAGATTGACTTCTAATTAAGTTAAAAAGCTTCCTCTCTCCTACTATATACAGGGTGTTTGGCAGAACGTTGAACATACGAAAATGGTGGATAGTTGGGGTCATCTGCTACTTACTCAGCCCTAATTTACTTGGCCCTGGCGCCCTGGATATTAAATTTTTTTTTTTTGCTTTCTTCTAGTTTCACAACTTTCTTAACTTTAAAGTGTAATTTTTATTTAAAAAATGGGTAAAACAGGCATTTTTTTTAATCTTTAATATTGGCAGATTCTTATAACAGAAAGATGTAAAAAATACTTAAATCCTAATTTCAACCTGCATTAAAAAAAAATATTCAGGGGGCCAGGGCCAAATAAATTAGGGCTGAGTAAGTAGCAGATGACCATTTTCTTATTTTCAACGTTCTGCCAAACACCCTGTATATGGCTGTGCCCGACAGGGACCATAATGACAAAACTATATTTTAAGTTACCACCTAATTACACATTGTGGGAAGCAATAAATGATTGAGTATTGACTATCTCTTTCGTTAGTTTTTGGTACCCAACAAAAAAATATGTTTCATAAGCCGTTAGTGTGACCACTCACACTGACGATTGACCACTCACACTGACGACTTGACCACTCACACTGACGACTTTTGAAGCATCTTATTTCAACAACACAATGGTTATGTGCCCTAATAAACCCAAATGAGGAACTCCAAACTTTGAGCTTTCAACCGTGTTTCAACTTCAACCCCACGTGTACGCGGTCCATGGCAAGTCTCCAGGGGAAGCAAATGAGGTTAAGGTCACCCTCAAACTTGGCCTATTTAATAATTATAGACATGCGAACGAAGTATGGCAGGGCTCTAGATAGCCGCTTAATCGACCTTTCCCTAATCTGAAAGCTGAAGCCATTTATGAACGAATTGCGATGCGGTGAACCAAAAAGGCTACTTGTCTTTTTTATCTACTACGGTGGAGCAAAAAGGAGGTTGTATGTATGTAGGTTCATTAAAATCTAAACTATTCATCATAATTTGTTAAATGAGGTATCGTTGGAAGCGTCTTGATCGTCTGCTGGTTAATAGGCTATTTGACGTCACATTAAATTTAATAAATATGGCGCCGTCTAGAGGACCATGTTGCGATCAAATCAAAGGGCTTAATTAGTAAATTTCAAAAATATATATAGGGTGTCTGGTAATTAGTGACCGATACTTAAACACGTAACTTTACTCATCATTATGAACAACTTTTACTATAGGACCAAACCAGAAAGCGCGAAAAAAAAATCTGCTGTTCCATACATTTTGCGAACATGTAGGGAACAGCTGATTTTTGTTCACGATTGGAGAAGAACGAACAAGAAACTCCATGGACACTCTTTTAAATCGTGACATTACATAATTTTGGGTATATTATCCTTGTTGCTTCTACATACATATATGTGAGAACAATGGTGGAATTTATCCAAAACTGGCCTAGAAATATACAGGATCTGGGCTTGATCATAGGCAATCAACGAGTGACAATATGTAAGAGTTTTTATCCTATTATGCTATGACAACTGCTCCCAGAATGCCTGTTTCCCAATATATGTAAAATTATCCCTGGATGACGACACTTTGGTGACACGATCCTAGTGTTGTGACCATAAAAATAAAGTAAAACAGGTTGTGACTATACTGAGTTTCTACTTAATAAAAATCTTAAATTCTCTGATGGACAACGCACAACCTAAACCACTGGGTCTAGAAGCATTAAATTTTTCTAACACTGGAAGAAACGCAATAGGTACGCAATATCTTCTCGTCCCACATACCGCAGTGTCTCAAGACGAAAGTCTTTGACCAGTGCGTGTTGCCAGTGATGACCTATGGCACTGAAACCTGGTAGCTCACAATGGGCCTTATCAGAAGGCTAAAAGTCACCCCAAGGGCAATGGAGAGGATGCTTGGAGTTTCCCTACGTGATCGAATCAAAAATGAAGAGATCCGTAGGAGAACCAAGGTAAACGACATAGCCCGAAGAATTGCCAAACTTAAGTGGCAGTGAGCATTGCTAGCAGAACAGATGGCCAATGGGGCCGAAAGGTCTGCCGGGGGTGCGAAGAAAACCGATAGGGAAATCGTGGCCCCCGGCAACAGGGCAACCGAAGGAACACGGGTGGGTTTTAGTCAGTAAGAGTCTGACACGCCCTCCCGCTCCGCCCAGAGCGGAAGAAATTATTTGATAATTTCCCACACAAAAAAAATAAAAATATGGAGAACCAAGGTAACCGACATAGCCCGAAGAATTGCCAAACTTAAGTGGCAATGGGCAGGGCACATTGCTCGTAGAACAGATGGCCGATGGGGCCGAAAGGTTCTGGAGTGGCGACCGCGTACCGGAAGACATAGTGTTGGAGGGCCTCCCATAAGATGGACCGATGACCTTGTGAAGGCTGCAGGAATCCGCTGAATGCGGGAAGCACAGAATCTGTCGAAGTGGCGGTGCTTGGTGAAGGCCTATGTCCAGCAGTGGACATCTTTCGGCTGAAATGACGATGATGATGAAGGAAGGATTGTGATGAAGTAATTTTTGCCAGTGGGAAACCCCACCGGGGGCACGGCTTGTTCACCAGAATTTCGTGAGAAATGTGAAATACACTTACTGCATCATCCGCCGCTATCGCAAACATAGGTAACAGCAGTACAGTTTAACTGGAATTTTCAGCGCAAAAAATCCATAATCGAGTATATGTAATTTCAATTGTAATAAAAGCGTGTGGGCGTCAGGATAGCAACATATTAAACAATGTATTTGATAAGATAAAGCTTAATTTAATTCAACTACTGCGGTGTATATCTAAAAATAACTCGTGGGGCCGGGATTCGATAGCGTACCTATTTATTTTGGCACGAAATATTATGAGTTGCAAAAAATGATGTTTTTCTTCTTGTTTATATTTAGTGTTGATACTCATCGGTTTATTTGTAATTGGATAGTCTGATGATTGTGCGGTAGACCCTTTGGGATGAGAAAAGTAATTTGTAGGCCAATTGATCGGGAGAGGAGGTAACCAAAAACAATTTACCTAAGCGGCGCAAATACTGTAACATTATTGGTAATTACAGTTTTGAGCCGTTTGGGGTCGAAACGCGCGGATCATGGGGCCCGAGTGCGCGTCTCCTTTTTAAGGAAATTTCTCGTCGACTGGTCGACACTTAACGTGACCAGAAGGCTGGCTCGTTCTTTGGCCAAAGAATTAGCATTGTCATTCCGTGGCAATGCTGCCAGTCTTCTGGGCACTTTTCCGGATGACAGCGATGCGGACGAGTACTTCGACGCCTAAGTGTCGTTTTGTTTTTATTTATACAGATAGTTAGTCTTTTAATTTAAAACCTAGTATAAATAGTTAGTTGTGTTAAAAACTGCAAAGTTATATTATCAGTGGCTGTAATAAAATCTTATATTTACCTATACTCCGTTTGAAATAAGATTAGACATTTAAACAAACCTTTTTTACAGTCCGTTCAACCGATTTTGACTTCTATTGCGTAGGCATAAGGATGGCATTAAAAGCAAAAAAGTGGTTACAAACTAACTGTTTACTGCAGCTGCCATTTGTCATGCCACCAATGCAATAGAAGTCAAAATCGGTTGAATGGACTGTAAAAAAGGTTAAATGTCTAATCTTATTTCAAATGGAGTATAAGTATGATGACTTAGGTTCAATTTTAATTCGGCAGCATTGTACTTCTCGGAGTCACCCACGGGTAACAAATTACCCGTGGTCCCTTCCAGGGACTAACGGCAGGAACCACGGGTATGGAAAGAAATATTTTAGACAAAAGCACAACATCGTAAAATTTAAGAAATTGTGTGATGACTAGAGATCGGATATTCGGATGCATATTTACCTAAAGTTAATATTTGGCTAGGAAATTATGGAAGTGGCTTCTTAATAAGTAAAAAAAATTAACATAAATCCCGGGAATGCACAACTAATCAGATACATGGTATGGAAATGACTTATCAGCCCTCTTATGAAGGTTACTTTTGCGGTGTTAACATAAAAAAAATTATACCCACTAATCATTTTTTTACGAACCTCAAGACACTGAGTTGTTTGTCGCTATGTGCTATGCCAATTTGGCAACCTACTTTACAACATTCGCTAGCATTTCTATAGATAAAAAGTACTAAATTTATCAATGCCAGAGTCGTGAGATTTTTGCGATGGATACAAAAGTGCATTCCATATTAGCCAACACCTGAACGTTAGTAAATATAATACATTCGATTCTCTAGTCACAACTCTTAAAGTCGATCCGGGAATCCCGGGATTTTTTCGATACAAAAGTGCATTCTATAATAGCCAACACCTCAACTTTAGGTAAATATGCATCCGAATATCCGATCTCTAGTGATGACTATGATCATGATTCATGATCATAGTCATCACATTCATGATTCATGAATGTGATGACCAGAGATCGGAATTGGGTGTGTGAAAATACCTAAAGTTTGCAGCGAGACATATCATAGAGCTGTTACAACCATTTAAGTTAACCGAATTTGAACCGGAAAAGTTCAGAACAAAAATTTATTTAAAACTGTATTAGCAGCTTGCTTATGTTTATAGTTCGGTTTTTCAAAGGTAAAGAACATGTTAAACAAAAAACCGAAACTAAACCGGTAAAATTCAAAACCGGTTAACTTAAGTGGTTGTAACAGCTCTATGATATGTCTCGCTGCAAACTTTAGGTATTTTCACACACCCAATTCCGATCTCTGATTATCACACACTAATGTTATAAATGCAAAATTATGGCTTCCTGACCGTTTAATACGCTTTAACGGTAGAATTACCAAAGCTATTCATGTAATTGAGCAGAAAAGCTGATACAAATTGAAGCGTGAAGACAGCTGTGGCACCTAAGCGTCAATTTAAAAGGGTTTATCCTAAAGTTTGGCAACGTCGTAAATAGCTGTCAAATATTTACCTGTTTTGATTAATTTAGCAATATTACTGTATGGAATTAAGAAATGTGGCTAACTAGCGAACTAAAATATTGATTATGAAATGCAATAATGAATATCGTAATACCGAATATTTAGTATCAGATGTACAAAAGTATTTGGAAACTTTCCAAAAGCCTTCTTCACACCTAAAATTGTTACAACATCAAATTCAGTGTCATAATTGCAATTTTGTATAAGTACCATGTTTTATGCAAATAAAAATATCTTAATTCATTATTAATATTCAGGGGAACTAGTTAGCCACAGATCTCATTTCCATGCAGTAATATTGCCAAATTAATCAAAACAGCGAAATATTTGACATCTATTTGCGACGTTGCCCACTTTCAGAATAAACGCTCTTAAGATATAGGTACTGGAAAAAGGAAATTTCGCCCAAAAAATTTAATGACCACAGATTCGGTGACTTTAACCGGACCCCAAGCATCAGCATCAGCCTGCAGCAGTTCATTGGTGGACATCACTTCCTAATAGTGCCATTTAACTCAATCTAAGGCTTATCTCATCCAGGATCTGACCATCTTAACTTACGTTTGTCCGATCTGCGATCGTCACTCAAAAACACGTCTACCCTAACGGTATTTGGTTCTACGACCAATATGACCGGCCCATTGCTCCAAATCGACTCGAAATGGCTTATTAATATAATAATAAAAAACTTTGTGCTAGCGACCGTTCACCCCCTCCCATTTTATCCGTGTACATATAAAACATTGATTAGGCAGGGGCCATAATCCTTCCATAATTCCAGGTCACCAGTCAACTTAAGCCACCCAAACCCATAGTCCAATAGATTTGTTTCGATATTCTGCAATAGTCCTACACCAACCGGGGGTTGTCCTTGGTTGCACTTGCATAGTGCATACAGGGATAATCGTCGGTTGGTGCCTCATTCCATATAAAATTGTCTAAGGGGCCTCTGCGAGTTGGCTTCGGCCCCTCGTACGCCTTCCAAAGGTCCGGGACCCCAGGGTCCCGAGAAGTGTAAAACAACTAAAACAATAATAATACCATTTATTTCAGGCGACACAGGCCCATAGAAAAATACCATAAAATACGAGCCTGGTGGACTACTCCTTCAGCACGAATGCGTAGTTTCGGCCAAAGTTACGGGCGATTCATACTCCGTATCAACCTACGGATATAAGATTAGTTTGGGGCCCGACCTAGGAATTAATGACACCACTATTTGAAAGTTGTCCCTATTCCCGATGTGATTTTACCCGTCCGAAAAACTTAATTAATCGGGTGTAGGACTCCGAAAATTCGAACTACTTTCAAACGGGCTTGTATCTTCGTTGGTGGACTTAGAGAGTAGGCCTAGTAGGCCCTGTTCTAGAAGTCACGCCAAAACCAACCCAATAGTCAAAGACTAACTTCTTCTGGGAATTCCAATCCATGTGACATTAAGGCTTCGTGCGTTAAAGACTCTAGTGTTACGTACTTTGCATATTCAGTAACTACTGTAGCCGCCTCATTGTTCTCCAGCAATATATTGTTAATGTATTCACTAGCCTCCGTCGTGGTAGTAGTTACGTCGGCTAAATGATGTATTTAGGTTAGTATGTGTTTGTGTTAATGACGTAGATTTGTGGCGTTGTTTTTCTAGTGGGCCGTGCCACAAAAGGAAAAAAACGGAACCCTTATAAGATCACTCGTATCTGTCTATCCGTCTTTTTTTTTTGGGTGGGAAATTATCACATAACTTCTCCCGCTCTGGGCGGAGCGGGAGGACGTGTCAGACTCTTACTGACTAAAACCCACCCGTGTTCCTTCGGTTGCCCTGTTGCCGGGGGCCACGATTTCCCTATCGGTTTTCTTCGCACCCCCGGCAGGCATTGGCCCTAGCGGACCCCGTCAATTCTGCTGACATCTGTCTGTGACAGCCAATTTGCTCCGAGTCTAATGGACCTATTAAGTTGAAATTTGGTACACATATGTATTTCTGTGACCCAAATTCAGACGTGTAACGGAAATAAGTGAATTTTGAATATGTGGGTCACTTATGGGGGGAAAAAAACAAAATTAAATAAAAAGTTTTTGCAAACTTTGTCGTGTGACATATCAAATGAAAGGGCTTGTTGCGAGGATCTCAAATATCTAATAATAATAATAATAACCCCACCGCCGTATCTCTACGTTGACGTCGTGGTGGGGCTTGCGCGCTCCGAACTCTAGGTCTGTGCCGGTAGAGTTTACTTTGCCGGAACAGGTCTAGGATGAGGAGCCAGACCAAGAGAGATACAAAAACCCGCAGGGCAGCATGTGGCGAGCTGATGGGCAGTAGCGACCCCACGGACCCTATCTCCCGGGAGAAGTCTTGTTCCTCACCTCTGGCTTGCCTTCATTGGCCGGCTGGAGTGAACACTGACGAGGAACAGAGCTCCCGCCTCATTCTTGCCTTAATTAGCCGGCTTGAGTGGAGATTCGCAAGAGCAAACGTGCTTGGAGGAAGGAAGTATTCCAGTAAGTGCTCGTAGGGATCTTGACCATCTTCCGGGCTCTGGGATTGTTCTGAAAGCCGTGGAATACCTCTCCACTCCTCAAGCACCTCAGGACATGTTGCCCCCTTGTCGCTACGACACTTTGTGCTAGCGACCGTTTTCGGGGGCCCATTATTGAGTGTGCAAGTCACCCCCTGCCATTTTATCCGTGTGCATTTAAAACATTGATCAGGCAGGGGCCATAGTCTTTCCATAGTTCCAGTTAACCAATCCATTATAGCCACCCAAATCCATAGCCCAATATGTTTTGTTTCCATGTTCTGCAATAGTCCTACACCAACCGGGGGTTGTCCTTGGGTGCACTTGTATGGTGCATACAGGGATAATCGTCGGTTGGTGCCTAACCACTTATTAATGTCTAAGGGGCCTCTGCGAGTTGGCTTCGGCCCCTCGTACGCCTTCCAAAGGACCGGGATCCATGGTCCCGAGATTTGTTAAAATATATAAAAATAATAATAATAATAAAAGCCTTTATTCGCTGACCTTTTTAAACTTACATGCTATTCTTATAAAACAGTAGTATTCTTAAATCTAATTTACATACATAGCACAAAATAATAAATTTACTAGCAACCACTTTGATCAGGTTGTCTGTCGACATAGGCCTCCCCCAATTGTTTCCACGTCTCTCTATCCTTGGCAGACCTTCTCCATCCTTTTGGTAAATCGTCCTCCCATCTTTTGATTTGCCCTCCTCGTTGTCTTTTCCCGTTCCTCGGATACCACTCTATTACATCCTTAGTCCATTTTTCTTTGTTAGTCCTCATTATATGTCCAGTCCAGTTCCATTTAAGTTTTCTTATTTTTTGTAACACGTCACTGACTTTTGTTCTTTTCCTTATTTTTGAAGTTGTCCATCGATCCCGTAGTCTTATGTTAAGCATGCTTCTTTCCATGCTGCGTTGACAAACTACTAGTCTTTGGTTGTTTTTGCTCGTCGCAGGCCAAGTTTGACATCCATAAGTAAGACACGGTAGAATACATGTGTTATATAATTTGCTTTTCATTGCCATGGGAATAGTTTCATTTTTTATTATTTCTTTTAGAGACCAGTACCGTTTCCAAGTGTTGCATATTCTTCTGTCTATTTCTTTGGAATACTGGTCTTTTATGGAAATAAGTTGTCCTAAATATACATATTCATCTACATATTCTATAATTTCTTGTCCTATTACTATATTTTCTTTTACAGTATTCGTCATTACTTTAGTCTTCGTTGGGTTCATTGATAAACCTGCTTTCCTGCTTTCAACATCTAATTGTTGTAACATAGTTTGTAGTATGCTTGGTTTCTCAGAGAAAATTACTATGTCGTCGGCAAATCTTAAATGATTTAGGTTCAATCCATTAATATTGATTCCAAAATGTCCCCAGTCTAAGTTCCTGAATATATTTTCTAAAACTGCTGTGAAGAGTTTTGGAGAAAGTGGATCGCCTTGCCTAACACCTTTTTGAACTCTAAATTCTTCGCCTTGTTGTTCAAGTTGGACTGTTGCTGTGGTGTTTTTGTAAATTTCTTTTATGATTTTTATGTATTTTCCTTCTACCCCTTGGTTTTCTAGCGTTTTCCAGATATAGGTATGACTCAGCGAATCAAAAGCCTTATTGTAATCGACGAATGCCATATAATACAGTTGCCCGTATTCATTGAGCTTTTCAATTACTTGCTTCACAACATGAATATGGTCGATGGTAGAATAATCGGCGCGAAATCCAGCTTGCTCCCTCGGTTGGTTTTCTTCCAGGTGTTTCGATATTCGTCCGAGTATTATTTTTGAGAAAACTTTATATAGATTGGACATAAGGCTTATAGGTCTATAATTATTTATTTCATTTTTGTCACCTTTTTTGTGTAGTAGGATGATGATTGATTTCGTCCATTGAATGGGTATTTGTTCAGTTTCTGTTATTTCATTAAAAAGTTGTGTCACATATTTGGATATCGCGGGCAGAGACTGTTTTAGTAGTTCGTTAGATATTTTATCATCTCCAGGAGCTTTTCCACTTTTTTGTGATTTTATAGCCTTTGTGACCTCAGATTCTAGTATACAAGGTATTTCTTCTTCTTCATAAGCTCCCTTTTTTTCTTCTTCTGGCGTGATTCTGCCTGTCTCCGTGTATAAGTTTTTGTAAAAATCTGTCGCTACTTTCGCTATTGATAGTCTCTTTGTCGTAATTTTCTCGTTTTTCTTCTTGTTTTTAGTTTTCATGTTGGGTATCCATTGTGTACCTATATTCTTTTAACTGTTTTAGACCTCTCTTAATTCCGCCTGTTTTTTCTATTTGTTCTTTCAAAACATCCAGTCTTTGTGCTTTTTTATATTTTCTTATCGTTTCTTGAATTTTCTTACTAATACTTGCGATGTTTTGTTTGTTATCTTTTCGTTTGTCTAACATTTCATTTCTCTCTTCCATTAATTTTAATGTTTCTTCTCCTTCTTCTCAAATATCTATCTATCTATAAATATATAAAATTCTCGTGTCACAATGTTAGTTACCTTACTCCTCCGAAACGGCTTTACTGATTTTTACCAAATTTTATATGCATACTAGCGGACCTGACAGACGTTGTCCTGACCGAATACCGCCACCTATCGGGTCCGATTGTGAATCTAAACCATTCCCAGATCCCCTTGAACACACACAAAAAATTTCATCAAAATCGGTCCAGTCGTTTGAGAGAAGTTCAGTGACATACACACTCACAGAAGAATTATATATATAAAGATTCAGTAGGTCTGAGAATCGGCTACTATCTATTTTTCATACCCCTAAGTGATAAGGGTTGTCCACCCCAAACAAATAATTGGCAAAACAACGTTTGCCGGATCAGCTAGTATTTTCTTATAATTTTAAAATACATACTTTTAAAGATATTTAAGAAAATTGATGAAAATTGACCTTATCTCGGAAACTAATGAGCCTAAAATTAAAAAAAAAAAACAGTACGGTTCTTTACTCCAGGAAAATCTATAAGGATTGAATGGTCTTAAAATAACATGGTAAATCTCTCAATATTGTGCGTAAAAACTTACATTTGCAGTTTGAATGTATGGGAGAACATGTTTTTCAACTACAATTTTAAGTTTATTCTTGAGATAAATTCATCCCAACTACGGAACCCTTCATTGTGCGTGGTCCGACACGCACTTGGCCGGTTTTTGGATCTCGAGTAACGGATTTGCAACAACAAACTTAACCTATCGTAGTTTTACTGGACCTATCAAGTAGCTCGTTTTAGTTTGCTGGCTTGGCTCCTCAATTATGTTACTTGTGTATTAGTTTTGGGTCTTGGAAATTAGGAACACTATCGATCAACGTAGCCTAACGCAGTCCACTGTAGCCCGCTTTAAAGTTGAGCCGTGTGCTGGTTACCGTCCTCGATTTTGTCACCATTTTTGGGTCTCTAGTAACGGAATTCATCAATCAACTTAGCATATTGCAGTTCACTATTGGACCGTTGGACGAAGTATAGGCCCAGTGGCGGATTTGCAGTCTAGGCCGCCCTAGGCCCCAGGCCATGTAGTAACTATCAGCCGCCCCTTTCTCAACACCCATCATATAGACTACACAATGAATTTACTTTATTGCCAACTTTTATCGAAATCGGTTCAGAAATTTAGATAACTATAATAAACTGCTGGTTTATAATATTTTCCGAGGTTTCAGGATTAAATTATTTTAAGTTATTTTTGTAATACGATGCGGTGGAGTGCGGCCCGCTCCATAATATGCACGAACTAGGTACTTTGAGTTATTTCTTGTTATCATCAGTGAATTTTTTGTCGCCCCAAATATCTGGCCGCCCTAGGCCCGGGCCTACTGGGCCTTAGGGCAAATCTGCCACTGTATAGGACCCTTTTAAAGTTGCACTACAACACCCGGTTCTCCACCTTTTCATCCAGTCTTCCCCAGTCCTTTTTTAGGCTGCCAGAGATGTGCTTAAGCTGTGTAGCGGTGGATTTGTATGATATCAATCAATAGGTTCCTTTCAAAATTCAAAAGTCAATTATTCAAACTAGCCTGCGAATCAGTACTTTTCGAACGTCAAAATTACATAAGACAGTCCCCCAAAACGCCCGCCCTTCACCAATTCCTAGTGCCTTTAGCTGGGAAGAAGAAGTGGTGCAACAAACTCCCCAGCTTTGGGCTTCATAGCGTAGCTTAGCTCAGCTCTTGAAGTTGTCTTCAACGATGATGAGTTTTATTAACATACGCCCAAAGCGCATCTTCATATCACGTATCTTAAGGCGACGATAACGGACTTTTAATGATTTTATACTGAAGATCACGTCTAAACGGGTAGTTAATGATTTGGAAAAAAATATATGTTAATTAGAGCATTTTCTTAGTAATCTTCTTAATATATATAAATTACGTGTCACGTTATTTGTTCGCGATGGACTCCTAAACTACTCAACCGATTTTAATCAAATTTGCACACCGTATACAGTTTGATCCAACATGAAAGATAGGATAGGTAGGGTAGGTAGGGTAGTAAGTGATAAAGATGGTCCACCCCAAACATTTATATGGCAAAACAATGTTTGCAGGGTCTGCTAGTTTAATATATGAATATTTAAGATTATGTTTATATTACATAGTGAAATTAATTTGTAAAGTTATGTCTAACGCGAATAAAAAAATGAGAATCACGCAAAATCTATCGAGCGTATTTTTCTGAAACCTTCACCATTTTAAAGATAATTTAATTATTGATCTTTTAGTACACGTGTTTTATTAAAATATACCTTTTGTTTTATGTGTAATAAATTAATAATGCGTCTAATTTGAGACAGCGTTCCTTACTGCGTCCTAATCACTCAGCTGTAGGTACCACTTAGCTCTGGTGGTAATAAACACATACAAGTGTCGTAGCTTATCCACTTCGCCACCTCGTATAACTCCTGGAAAAGCAGCCTTAAGGTCGTCATTTCATGTAGCTGCGAGGTTTCCCACGCTTCATTCGCCAATTCGCGGTCTCCAATGTGACGGAAAATCAATACATTTCAATTTAGATTTAGGTTGGAAATTGGATCTAATCGTTTATGAGGTTTTTTCATGAACGCGGATCCAATTTATGTTTTTTAGACCTTGTCTCTTTGACCCTCCCGGAATCCTTGATTAAATAATGGCGAAATCCTTTTGTACTTCGAAACCATCCTATACTATTAAACGAGCAATACAGTGTGATTCTTCATAATGTGCACATATCGAAATGAGGGAATCTATGCTTAATTTTATCGACGGAAAAAATATTTAAAAAAAATGTTTTTTTTTTTTTTCTTTGTAAAAAAAAAGTTCTTTCTCTTTGGCGTCTTTTTTATAAATTTTACAATTATTGTAAAAACTGATGAAAAAAAAATACAGATTTTTGCTAAAAAAACATGTTTATTTACAACTAGCTTCTGCCCGCGACTTCGTTCGCATGGAAATCGTAAGACATCACAATATACTACAATAATAGCCATATTTTTATAAAACTTCCCTGTATACTACGTTTGTAGTTTTATTCTCAGCAGCCAAAATATACAGAGAGTCAGGAATGGTGACTCGGGAGCAAGCGACGTAACACTTGTCCGTGTGAGAAGCAGCTTATCCTGAGGTCGACACCCGCAGCCTTCAGCCTTCAGTGTCGGCCCCTGTGACTTGTTGATCGCAAAGCATACACTCCCAGAGAACTGCACGCGCTTTAACTGGTAATTATGGGGAATTTGTACTTTATACGCGCTATAAACACTGTCTCACCATCGCCACAACCTGTTAGAATTTCCACCTCGATGACGTTTCTCTGCAAAGACATGACTTTGAGCTGGTTTCCGTTACACAGATATACAACCGGAAGTCCACTTGCCATTTGTGAATTGAGAAATTCTACGGGGTGATATTTGGCATCATCTTCCTCCACATCAGTATTAATGGAGGTGTATATCACTTCACTCCCTTCAATTTGTGAGAGAATACTGTGGTTGATCGCTGCAGCTTGATCATCTTCAGAGTTAAAACGGAAACACGCCTAAGAATTCTCTTGGTACGGTATTTGACTGATATCCTCGTATATCAGACGAATAAGATCTTCTAAAGTGGGATCTACTCTACCAAGAGTCTCTGGTAGAGTGCTTTCACCAACTTTTAGAAGAACATCGGAGAATACTTGAGCATTTGAATTACCGCCAAGCCGAGGTCGTATGATGATGGTCAAGCGCAGTTTATGAACTCTCGACCATAGAGTCGACCTTTTCAACGAAGTATTCACTTTTTTTGTCAAAACTGTGACACTACCCATCATATATTGGTTTCTGCGGATGTCCTGCAGGGTTCTGTTCACAGTTTCCACTGCTTTCTTTTTTGCCATAATGCATTCATCCCATACGACGAAGCGCAATCCCATAAGCACACATCCCTTGTTACTGTTGCGTGACACCCCACAAACAGGCGTTTCGTTGCTCTCTAAATCGATGGGAATCTTAAACATGACGTGCGCTGTTTTGCCACCAGGAAGCAGTGTGGCAGCGATTCCAGAAGATCCACACACATACATATTTTAAAATCGCTTGTACAAATCTGCTGTCAAAATCTGTAAAAAAAAACATTTGATTCCTACAGTCTTTTGCTCTAAAATGATCAGAATACAACCTTGAATGTTTTGTGACTGTAAAGTACTTGTAACTTAGTAGTTTCCCATAGCTTACGAAGTTTTCCATTTTTTGTGAATTAATACATTCTATGAACTATTACATACACAATCCAAAAAAAAAAAAATCGTTTTACAAAAAGAGTTTAAAAAAACAGATGTAAATCGAACTTACTACCCCGGGCGGCCTACCACCAGCTCATAAAGCAGTATTATTTTAATGTTACTTCAGTGGGAGAAAGAGATGGAGCTATACATCCTGTAGAGCTTCATCTCTTTCCCACACTGAAGTAAACTAAAGTAATATTAAAATAATACTGCTTTTGAGCTGGTGGTAGGCCCTCAGGACTTCAAATCATTCGTCCAAACGCTTACTTATTCGCTTTGTTGAAAGTTAACTAAAATAGCCGTTCCTATATAAAAGGTACCGTGATGATAATCATTTAAAAAGTTAAATCGGTAACTACCTATCTACAATATCCCAACCTTTTGGCGCGTCCTTTTACAATTTGCAGAGAAAAATACGAACATGATGTAATATTGCTCATCCCCCATAGCAAATAGCGTGATAGTTTATGCCCTACAGTTGGTACAGACAAACATTCTAAAAACTTTATTTTCCGCATAAGAATCGATCCCAGACTTCGTAGCAATAACTTTCTTTAAAAAAAATTAACTTCGCTACGATTTTATTATATCTATAGATTATAGGTACATAATCAAAAAAAATAATAATCGTATAACAAAATGTGAAAAAAAAGAAAAAAAACTACTAGGTGGGAATCGAACTTACAACCCCATGTTTGCAAAGCAACCGCCCAACCGCTGAGCTAATTGCTTTGTTGAAACTTGTCTTAAATAGCCGTTCCTATATATTTCATGATTGACTGCTTAGTTCCATAAAGGTATAGCGTGATGATAATCATTTAAAAAGTTTAATCGATAACCATCTACAATATCCTAAAATTTTGGCGCGTTTTTTTCCAGAAATGCGAACATAATGTAATATTGCTCGTCCCCCATAGTAAATAGCGTGATAGTTTATACCCTATAGTTTGACCAGACTTATAGGGAACACCTATGCAAAATTTTAACAGAATCTATCCGGTAGAATTTGCGTCATGCTAGAACATAAAAATACAACATAATGTAATATTGCTCGTCCCCCATAGTAAATAGCGTGATAGTTTATACCCTATAGTTTGACCAGACACACAGGGAATATCTATGCAAAATTTTAACAGAATCTGTCCGGTAGAATTTGCGCCATGCTGGAACATACATACAGACAAACAGACAAAAATTCTAAAAAATATATTTTCGGCATTAGAATCGATCCTAGACCTCGTAGCAATTACTTTTTTTCAAAAATATTTAATGTACAGTTTTGACTTCGCTACGATTTTATTATATGTATAGATTAAGGATACCTAGTTTTTTTCTCAATTTTCATTTTATGTGGACGCCTGATTACTTCCAATCATTATTGAGTTTGTTTCATCGTGATAGAGGATTTAGTTTAAAAGTTACACAGTTTTGTTACAATTTTTTTTTATTCCATAAAAAGTATTAAAAAAATATTTAGATTTTTTAAAATATTTTTTCTGTCGTTAAAATTAAGCATAGATTCCCTCCCTCATTTCGATATGTGCACATTATGAAGAATCACACTGTATTTGTAGATTAGATGTACCTAGATTGCTTTTACGCAACAAAGCGTTAAAGGTGCGCTTCCCTGGTGCGCAGGGTGTGGGGCAGCTCCAACAGTGCCTTAAGCACGGTTGCGAGTCGCCTGGAATGCGAATACGTGGGTCACTGTTGTGTTGTCTCTCATGGGATGTCGCAGTGGTGACCAACCGTTATTGATTGTATTGTTTTCCTTGTTTTTGTTTAGTGTCTGTGTTTACTAACATAGTCGTAAGTTTTACTAACAATCTTGTTGAGTCTTGGTTACTCCAATAAAGAATAATTCTATTCTTATATTTATCACGTTCTCGAAAACTCTCTAACGATTTCGATGAAAGTTGCAATATAGGGGTTTACGGGGGCGAAAAATCGATCTAGCTAGGTCTCATATCTGGGAAAATTCGTTTTCTCTATTTTCACAGCCTCGGGAATGTGATACATCGTTGGTATACCTGGACAATATGTTTATCTATTTTCACCCGAGCAGAGCTCAGTCGACCAGGTACTTAGTTATAATAGGACGTATAGACTATAAAGTCGTTACGGAAATAGCTAGAAAATCTGTGAAGCTTTCAAACCGACACTTAATAGTTCAAGCATTTTTATTTATTTTTTTGCATTTAATTCCTAATTTTTTTTCTTTGTTTTATATTGTTTAAATCTCTGAGTCTATATGTTATGTTATGCCCTATCCCTTCACATTTACTAACTAATTGATTATGTTTACATACCGTGTGGTGGGACCCTGGTGATCTGCGATACAGGTATTCCTAGTGCAGACATCAGTCTCTCACAAATTATTGTCAAAAAAACCACAAGATTAATTACTGTTGTGAATGTATGACGGGCTATAAGACTAGCAATCAGCTCTAAGCATTTGTTTTGTGGCGTTGATAATGTCAAACATGCCTATGTAGTAAAGCTGGGACAAATCTGAGCGGAAAAACGGGGCGAAATTGCGCACGTCTAATTTGCTGATCGAGGCAACGCCGCAGATTTTCCATATGAGTATGCAATGCAATTTCGCCGGGTTTTTCCTTCAGATATTTCCCTAGCTTCAGGCAGAGGTGTACCTATACAGTGTGTCTTTATAATGTGAGGGAATCTATGCTTAATTTTATCGACGGAAAAATATATTAAAAAAAAAAAAAAAAAAAAAATAGTAACAAAACGGTGTAACTCTTAAACTAAATGATCTATCGCGATGAAACAACCTCCATAATGATTGGAAGTAATTAGGCGTCCTTACAAAATGAAAATTGTGGGAAAAAAATACCCTCAATTGAAAACAAACATGTTTTTTTAGCAATTTTATCGACGGAAAAAATATTTTTTAACTTTCTATGGAGTCCAAAAAAATTGTAACAAAACGGTGTAACTTTTAAACTAAATGAACTATCGCGATGAAACAGACTCCATAATGATTGGAAGTAATTAGGCGTCCTTACAAAATGAAAATTGTGGAAAAAAAAATACCCTCAATTGAAAATAAACATGTTTTTTTAGTAAAACTGTTTTTTTTTTCATCAATTTTTATAATAATCGCAAAATTTCTCAATAAGACGCCAAAGATAAAAAAAAGAATTTTTTAAATTTTATTTTCTGTCGTTAATATTAAGTATAAATTAAATTAAATAAAACTTAATTTCAGACTAAGATCCATAATTTTGTTAGTATATTGGTGTTTGTTTTGTTAGTATATTATTTTTTACAAAATTATATAATTACGTAGACCTATGACTGTCCCCACCCAGTGTCCCTGAAAGGGACAGTCCGGTCTGGCAGCGATCATTTTTAGAACACTACCATGTTGTCACTACCATGTGCATAGATTCCTCTCATTTCGATATGTGCGCATTATAAAGACTCACACTGTAATCATACTTCAACAGTACGCCGCCGGTCGCCGATACAAGTTCCCATGTCATAGGGGGCGATCTTATCACGAATTAGAATCAGCTCAAAATATACGTACAAGTAATAATGATTAGCTACTTTGTATTCGCTATATGTGCGACCAATTGTTAAAGGAAACATGTACAGAATTTCTAAATAAATTCATTCTTGAGTCGGAGACATGGTGAATTCATAAATCCTTTATGAATAGGTCTGTAGGGCAAGTTGATGGACCCGAGACATGATTAATCATAGCCTCAAACCCCTCGTTTTGATAAATATGAGAGTTGCTATATTAATTATATGATGACTGTTGAAACGGGCTGGTTCGTGGATGGGTGACCATCTTTACATATCGAGACACCTCCGTGCCTCGGAAAGCACGTTAAGCTGTTGGTCCCGGCTGTCATTCGTGGATCTTTGACAGTCGTTACGGGTCGTCAGAAGCCTGAAAGTCTGACAACCAGTCTTACCAAGGGGTATCGTATTACCCAGTTACTGGGTTGTGGAGGTCAGATAGGTAGTTGCTCCATGTAAAATACTGCTATTCAGCTACATCCGGTTAGACTGGAAGCCGATCCCAACATAGTTGGGAAAAGGCTACGCTATGATTGACTGAGAATGTTGAAAATTCTTGCGTATGTGAAAGAATAGAAGATATTTTTTTTATATGTACGAGTATAGGTATCTGAGAAATGAGAGGAATAATTTTTCCTCTCATTTCTTTTTTAGGGTTCCGTACCCGAAGGGTGCCAAACGGAACCCTATTACTACTCCTCCGCTATCCGTCCGTTTGTTTCTCAGCGGGCTATATCTCATGAACCGTAATAGGTAAACAGTTGAAATTTTCACAGATTATTTATTTCTATTGCCGCTATAATAACAAATAATAAAAATTAAGTAAAGTCGAAAATTAAAGGGGTCGCCATCCCATATATGAAACGTGTTTTTTTCGGCTAAATGTATTATTTAAAAAAAAAATTAGGTTGTTAATTTATGTTTGGCTATGAGTGTTATTTACCTGAAATAAATGAATTTATTTATTGATTTAAGTATGCTAAATATTGTGCAGTGGTACGAAACCTTTTGCATGCAAGGCCAACTCGCACTTTTTTTTAAAATATATGCAGTGTTAATTCATTCGGAAACCGAAATTGCGCATGAACCGAAATAACTATCGAAATCGAATGTACCAAAAAACTTTCTGTCCATATTGAATATATCTGTAGAGCAATCTATCACTCGTTTCGTTACTTAAGGAAAAACAAACAGTAGCACAATAAAAAACAGTCATAATATCTTAAATGTAACATTTTAAACAATTATACTACCCACTACGTTTTCCACAGATTACAATCCTTATCCTTAATATTATAAATGCGAAAGTAAGTTTGTTTGTTACGCCTTCACGCTAAAACGGCTGAACGGATTTGGATGAAACTTGGCACATATATAGATGATTCCCTGGAAAAGAACATAGGATACTTTTTTTTTTCCCTCGGGATCGAGACTTATGCGGGTGAAACCGCGGGGCGCAGCTAGTATTATATAGGGGAAAGATTTGTATTTTTGTATGTAACGAATAAACTTAAAAACTACTGGACCGATTTGAAAAATTCAGCAATGGATATCTACATTATCAGCGAGTAATATAGGCTATATTTTATCCCCGTACTCCCACGGGAACGGGAATTACGCGGGTGAAACCGCGTGACGTCCGCTAGTATGAAATATTTAAAAACTAGCTAGTAACACAGATACAATACCTACACAACCGGCATTATCCTGGAACTCATATCTGGATTTTTTTATTTATAACAGAAACAAAAAAAAAGTAAGTTTGTGTGCGTACTAATAAAACACAATAGACGTGGATATATTTAGTAACTTGTTCCGCTTAGCTATTTCTAAAGAGCCATAAAAAACTCCTGAAATAAATCGACACTTGTTTCACTTCTCAACGAGGCATCCTCAGGATGACGATGGACTTGTTGCGAACTCGAACACGGCGTGTTGCCACACCGAGCAAACAAATAAAACATAATAATAAACAACAATAATATGAAACATTACGTCATTATACAATACTTTGCTGATCCTTTAGGGTTGCTTGGATTTGCTTCTTAAATGCATTTTTACTAAGAAAAAGAATGTCGATTGAATTAAACTCATTGTTATATGTTTCAACTAAACGTTACAGTTCAGTAAGTACCCTAATTGCGTAATACACGACCAGTTACAATTTGTTTCGATTTGAAACATATTACTAATCCATCGCTTTATAAGTTGGAAAAAAAACACTGGCACTCCGGGAGTGCCGACAGAAGTGAAAACTTGAACAATTTTATTGTGCAGGAAATACTTTTCTTTTTTGAAGTCGGTAAAAAAAGGGAAATGTCAATCAAAGTCAAATCATTTATTTCAAATAGGCCCATGTATGGCACTTTTGAACGTCAAAAATTACAAAATAATAAAATTGATTCTAGTCGCCCCTTCCAAAAGGTAGTTTTCGTATGGAGAAGAATGGGCAAGAAACTCCACCGTTACTCTGTTTTACAATATTGTTTGTATATGTACGTACATTTGTTAAATAATTATTATATGTGAAGACGATGCACCTAGAATAAAATTACTATACCACAATAGGTAAAAAGAATTAAAAATGAAGCAACGATAGATAATTTAATTTGTGATAGATACATGGTTCTCACATATTTACAAACATTATAAAAGATTGTCCTAAAATTTTACAATGAATAAGTCAGTGTGTAAGGAAGTAATCACAGAATGTAAAATCAATGTCATAAAACACAAAGTAATAAATTTTACAATTAAATTAGCAACCAGTTTGATTTTGTCTTGATTCTAAATTGTCCTATGGAGCAGGACCAGCATGTTTCCAAGCACTCTTATCTTGGATATAATCCTCTAATTTGTAATATGCTTGTTTACAAAGTGTACTTTTTATATGAGTTTTAAATTTTCTTTCATTTAATTGCAATATATCACAAGGTATTTTGTTGTAACATTTAACACAGTACCCCATAAAAGATGTATCAATCATGTCGTTGTCATGTCTCAATGTTTGGAATGTCATTAATCCCAAAGAAAATGTATCGCGCGTTGATGTCTTTTTAATGGTCAAAAGCTGGTGTCGGTAACAGTGTCGCGAGTTCAAATGGTTTTTAACCGACTTCAAAAAAAGGAGGAGGGTTCTCAATTCGACCGTATATATATATTTTGTTTTGTGAGTTCGCGGATAACTTCGTCGTTTATGAACCGATTTTGATGATTCTTTTTTGTTGGTAAGGAGATATCCCAAGGGTGGTACCATGATAAGGAAACAGGGATCTGATGATGGCATCACAAAGAAATCAAGAGAACTCTTCTAATATTATAAGCACACCTATAGCAGTTTGGGTATTTTTATAGTAACTCGTGCAGTTGCTCTCAGAAAGCATCATTTGGTGAAGTGGAACTGATGATGAAGATCACAGATGGCCGCCGGAACTTCTCAATAGTCAATACAAAGTATGCCACGGGTTGCGATTCGATTACTTTAATATGTTTGCCAAGTAATTTATGCTCGTCACAATGCATATGGAGAAGTGGAGCTGATGGTAAAGTACCACGAGAACTCCTCAAAGATTAACATCTCTGCATCGGGAAAAGCAATATTTTGTAAAAGGTGATGAGCAGTTGACATTAGCCTATTGTAACTTAGATAAATTACAAACTGACCCACTAAAAAGCGAGAAATTAATGTTTTTATTTACGTTGTTGAACTGATTGTTGAAGTGAATACTTCTTTAGGCGCGTTGGGCATTTTTGAGATGCGATTTTGTAAAAAAGTTTTTATTCCCATTTTTACTTCAACAATCAGCTCAACAACGTAAATAAAAACATTAATTGCGTAAATAACGCAATGAATGTTGTTGAACTGTGAAAATGAAACAAATTTGTCATAATCGTTTACGAAACTAAGTTCTCAATTACTGGTGTTTTACCATAGATGTATTATTAAAACTTCTATGGTAGGTACTACGCATATTCCCTCTATCTATCTACAAAAATATAAATCCTTTTTCACGTCGCGTCGACACGAAAATAGCTTGTGCCGTGGGTATTAAAAATATTAGCGAGGCAGCAAGGTTGGCAGCGCGACTTCTAAAGGTGTCCAAGGGTGTGTCGGACGTACTGTACTTAAGTGGGATGCGCTAAGGAAGCCACGAATTTCAAATTTTATAAAAAAAAAATTGCAATTTGCAGGTCAGTTAGTATGTTTATCAAAATATGACTATGACACATTTGATTATCTATTTACCTAAACAATTTTGTATGCCTTCTGGCGGGACGTTGTATGGACCGATATTTATTTGTAACAGCTGTATATTCTTTTTGTAAATGTTCACAAAATTAATAAATGAATTTGAATTTGACTAGCGACTGAACAAATAGGATCTATAATTACAAAAAAAAAATATCATTACAATCATCAATAACTACTCTCTAAATAAAAAAATAAAAAAAACTATTTAGTCCGTCAGTCAGATAACAAAAAAATATTAGACACGTATTTTTTGCTTTGTCACATTAATAATGACTTGGATAAAACGCATTTAAAGTTGGGGAGTCGGGGTCGCTACGGCACAAGTAAGTATAAAATCTACATACTCGTGACGACATGGCACATTTTAACTTAATGTATCGCCGTAATCTTTTGATAACGTAAGAAAAGAAAAATTATGTATCCAATATTTTTTAATAATATACTTACAACAGGGACAAAAAAAATTTTTTTTATCCTCATCCCTGTTGGCCTAAAATGTCATGATTTCATGAAAGTCGAGGATTTTTCTAAAAAATTATTATCTACTAGTTACGGTCGTGAATCATATTTTATTTCAACACACAATCGAATTCAGACCAGCAAACTGCAAAAACGTAAAAAAAAGGAATTTCGCTTGCTAACCTGGCGCTTTCACCTTAAGTAGGTACTATTATAATCGTTCGTGGAGGCTTTCAAGGGCATGCACTTAGGGTAAAACACTCAACAATGCATTTTCTATTGTGCCTGCCATACTGTACCGGGTTGTAATTGCCCTACTGCAAAGCTAAGGCCTTCATGTCATGCTCGCTTTGCCCAGGTTCGTACGGGCGATTTTCTTTGGCTCAACACCGAGAGTTGGAAATCCAGTGCGCGATAAAATCCCGCCGCGATATTTTTACGTCCGTGCGACGAACGTTAATGTTTGCAGTGCACTTTTATAACATTATAAGCCTAGGTTCTTTTTAACCAACTTCAAAAAACGGAGGAGGTTCTCAATTCGACTGTATTTTTTTTTTATGTTTGTTACCTCAGAACTTTCTACTGGGTAAACCGATTTTGATGATTCTTTTTTTTATTTTAAAGCTGGTGCTTCCCGTCAATTTTATTAACTTTGCTTGGGTAGTTTTTGAGTTGAGTATCTTTACACAGAACCGTGTACATGCATTTTGAATACGTTGTATCAGCTTCTCTGTTCTTGCTAACAGGCACGGGCCATATACGGTATCATAATAGTTGAGTCTTGATAAAATTAGGCTATCCACTAATTGTTTACGTAGATCAACACTCAGGTAGTCTCTAATTGAATATAAGAGTTTCAATCTATAAAAAAAATTCTCATGGAGTTACTGATGTGTTTCTCAAATCGTAGTTCCGGATCCATGGTTAACCCAAGGTTGCATGCTATCTCTACCCTATCTCTTTTTCCCCCCTGACAACAACTTCTGGCTTGGCTGACAGTATTGCACTGATCATCTTCCTACTTCCTAAAACCATAAAGGAGATGTTTCATTTTCGGCCATAAAGTGTACGTTAATTAAAAAAAAGGAAAAAATTCCACGAATTGAGGAAAAATATTCTTTCCTGTTTATTCCTCTGATTACTTCGGCACAAAACATAATAGTTTAACAAATTATTGCCATATTTTATTCATCATGGCGTCGTTTTACTTGCATACTGCTTTCGTCCAGAAATCATGTTACATTTTAACAAAATAATATCATGTAGACGTTATTCAAATAAATATGAAAGGCGTGTATTTCTGTACTACAATAAGATAGCTATCTTATACAACCTTTTTGATTAATTAGAAAGTATCATTCATCATAAAAATAAAAAACTGCTTTTGTGGATTGTAGATTTGTAGGTACTTCTGGACGAAAATGGCTAGCTGTCGATAATCGTATTTCTCCTGACAAACGTCAAACATTTTCGGTTTTTATTTTGTGCCCAAAAAGTATTAGATATTATGGAAAAAACAGTCTTCATTGTATTTAGGAGTTCGTTTCCCAGGTTTTCTAAAGTGTACATGTTATGGCCGGAGTCCCATACAAAAATGAAACGTCTCCTTTAAATTTCAGTGGGTTTAATACCAGTGAATTATTATCTGACCATACCATCACTCTTTCCAGATCGTCATTCATTTTTCGCACTGCCTCTGATGTGTCAACTGGTTTAAAAGATATATATAATTGGATATCATCTGCGTACATGTGATACCTGCAATGCTGAAATGACTTAATACTGTCTGCGCTGTAAAGAATATACAAAAGGGGCCCTAAAATTGATCCCTGAGGCATACCACGTGACACCCGACGAGGGGGGATGACATCTTTGATCCATCCTCCTTCTGGATTTCAACGAGCTGTGACCTATTTTGCAAGTAGCTAGCAAACCACTGTATTGTTTCCGTTGAAAAACCGTAATAGGCCAACTTGGGAAGTAACAGTGTGTAGATCGGTAGATCACTAAAAAAATCGTTTAAAATACCGATTTTTCGGTAGCATTGGCAACATTGACTGTGCCTCGCAAGCAGGCGACGGTGCGCAGCGGAGAGAAGAGATGTGAGCGGCGCCGTAACAGATCCGCTCTAGCCAGCACACATCTGCGCTCTAGCCAGCACACATCTCCGCTCTAACCAGCACACATCTCCGCCCAATCTAGCCAGTATGCATTTCCGCACAGCTTCGGTGGATACACCCTAGCTGAAAAACATCTCTTCTCGTCTCCGCACATCTCCGCTTTGTTAGAGTTGCCTTATGTCTCCTTACAGTCTCCGAAAATACTATTAACATAACATCATACCTATAATCACACCTTGAACCTCGAAGGGTTAAGCAGAGTAGTACCTATAGTACACTCACTTTTCGCTAGTTATGTTTATTGGGTCCGATATCATGTCACATGTAAAAATCATTGATATTTTAAAATCATTTCATCATGCAATGACAACGACAAAATCATCAATGCTTTTAAATAATTTCATGAATGAACGCGAACTTCGGTGATTCGGATGCTACGTTGCGAGGTTGTATGATCGGTGATACTTAGGTCGCTAAAATGCCCGGTGCTTGCGTTGTTTAAGCGCGGCAAGTGTTATCTAGCATTTTGTGTTTCGTTAATCATTGTTTTGATTAAACGAGGACGACCACACCTAAACAAAAAGTTTGAAGTTAAGATTGAAATATTATGTAGGTACTTGTAGGGAAGGTGCGTATTTACGCGATCAAGTTTTCACACCAGGTGTTTACTTGCAAGAACGCCAGATTGCCATGAACTACAAAAAAAAAAAATATCAGTAAATATCGCAAATGGAAACATATTGAAAATTTCCATGATTATTAATCAATACTATTCTAAATATACTGCCATGAATGTCGCAAACAAAGAAAAATTTAATTTCGCAATCTAACTTAGAGGATAACCCTTAAAGTGGACAAGTACGACCAATGCCTACTAAATAATGATAATTTCACAAAGCCGTTCCACAATCATTTGAAGTGACGTGATCATATTCTCAAATAAAAATCATTGATGATTTTGTCATTGTTCCCGTCATCGATATTTTTTTGTCATTGTCATGCAGTCATTGGAGAGGAGCTCGTGGCTAAATACTAACAGCCGCTCGGGTCGATCTGTCAGGTTAAGCTACGCTTGCCGGGGTTGGTCCGTGGATGGGTGACCATTTCTAAATACCGAGACTCCTCCGTGCCTCGGAAAGCACGTTAAGCCGTTGGTCCCGGCTGTCATTCGTGGATCTTTGACAGTCGTTACGGGTCGTCAGAAGCCCGAAAGTCTGACAACCAGTCTTGCCTAGGGGTATCGTATTACCCAGTTACTGGATTGTGGAGGTCAGATAGGCAGTCGCTCCATGTAAAATACTGGTATTCAGCTGCATCCGGTTAGACTGGAAGCCGACCCTAATATAGTTGGGAAAAGGCTAGGCAGATTGATTGTCATGTCATTGATACAGAAAAATCATCACTCAGCCCATCTCTAAAGTTTATGTCCCATGTAATATTGCGAGCCTGTTGCCATCAACCGGGCACAAACCAGACTCCGGGCTGCTACTGAGAAATTCCTGCTGCTACGTCTAAAGCAACGTAATGACATTATTAACGCCTCTAGACGTGCGTAAGTTCAAAAGTCAACTGAGTTAAATGGTATTTTAATATGTGCATAAGTGACAGAAAGATCATTATAATCACCGCCAGTTCGGGAGGTTGATTCTATTGAGAGACGGCGAAAAACAAAGGATTTTAATGCCATTTTAGAGTGCTAATTTTAAATAGGTGTGGCTCGGAACTGGCTCAAAAGCTTGGGATCCTGTTTGGTCGGGTTCAAACATTAAAATTAATTGACCCCGCATCTAAAACATGGAACATTAAGACGCAGATATATGCCAATGACCTTGAGTGGTTACCTTGTGTGTTCTGTACTGAGCTCACGCAACGCGTCGTACGTCCAGCCAGTAATAGGACTCGCCCATCAAGGAGCGCTGTCCCAAATTAGACGCATTATTTTATTATACATAAAACAAAAGGTATTTTAATAAAACACGTATACTAAAAGATCAATAATTAAATTATCTTTAAAATGGTGAAGGTTTCAGAAAAATACGCTTGGTAGATTTTGCGTCATTCTCAGTTTTTTATCCGCGTTAGACATAACTTTGTAAATTAATTTCACCATGTAATATAAACATAATCTACAATATTCCTATATTAAGTTATTAAGAAAATGCTCTAATTTAACATATATTTTTTCCAAATCACTAACACTACTCATTTAGACGTCATCTTCAGTAAAAATCATTAAAAGTCGGTTATCGTCACCTTAATAATGTGACGTACATGATCATTAATTTGACTTACCTATACTCTGATTTTTACTTTGCTAGACTAAAATTACATTTAGCGTCGACATAAAAATAACTTAATAAATAATCTAGTTACCACCACCAAGGACTACTGAATCATTCTCTGCAGGAGGACCTTCAGTGTAGTCGTGTTGTTTCGGTAATATTATTAAAAGGATGTTTTTTTTTTTGTCTGTCAGTTTGATTATTATAGGTAGATATTAGAAATTACCTTATTGGTGATGTTCTTCAGAAAGGCCAGGTGCGTAGTACTCGCAACCGGCGTGCGTGTATGACCAGATGTATGAACGTAAACGAGGCAAAAGGAATATGTAAGGATCGTAGCAGGTGGCGTTCTGTAGTTTCTGCCTACCCCCATGGGAAGAAGGCGTGAGTTTATGTATGTATGTATATTAGAAATAAAAAAGGTAGATTATTAAAAAATATTGGACACGTATTTTTTCTTTTTTTACGTACTTAGCTAAAGATAAAGCAATACATTGACTTAAAATGTGCCATGACGTCACGAGTATGTGGGCAAAAAAAAAAAGTTTTGCAAACTGTATCGTGTGACATGTTTATGAAAGGGCTTATTGTGAGGAACACAATTTTTTTTTTTCTTCATTGTTTTAAAATGAATACTTTTAAAGATATTTAAGAAAATTGATGAAAATTTACCACTATCTCCGAAACTATTGAACCTAAAATTTTGAAAAAAATACAGAGAATGGTTTCTCATAGAAAACAGGAAAACATATAAGAAGTCTATGGTCTTTTAAAATAATATAGTAAATCTCTCAATATTGTGCGTACAAACTTACATTTCTAGTTGGAATTTATGGGAGAACATGTTTTTCAACTAGGTACAATATAAAGTTTGTTCTTGGTATAAATTCATCTCAACTACGCAACTCTACATTGTACGTAGTCCGACACGCACCTGGCTCGTTTTAGTTATTTGTTGTCATGGGTGTGTGATGAAATACTTCCACGAAAACAAAACTATAAAAAACGGGATATGGCTTTACGTGCTTATCTATCCAGCGACCGGTCAGTAGGGTTATGCAGTATTTACGTCATATCCTGTGGAAATCATATCCTGTTAAAAAGATAATCATGTTGTAATAATTCTTCAGCAAAACAAAACAATATTGCGAACGCAATTTTTGGAAGAGAGCGACTTACGAGTTGTACGTCGTAGGTTCGTACCCAGACAGGCGCTTTACTTTGTGTAAATTATTTCATCACCACTGCTCTCAAAACGGTGAAGGAAAACATCGTGAGGAAACCGGCATGTCCTAGAACGACGAATCGAAGACATGTGACATCTACCAATCTGCACTGGGCCCGCGTGGTGGATTACGGCCCACTCCCTCTCACAGAGAGGAGGCCTGTGTCCCAGCAGTGGGAAAATTATAGGCTGATAATGATGATGATGAATTTTTTGAGTTTAGTCTGGTTTTGTGCGTATCGTAGACCAAATGTCTTTTATTCTAGATTTCCTTATACAATTCCAAAATGACTAAATTCATACCAAATTAAAACTTCATTAGCTCACTAACCTCCGGTTTCTGAACACCTGTTTCTATCAAGCAGTACCTAATACATTAACCCGGGCAGTGTTCCGGGTTGAAGGGTGCCATGATCCCACGAAAACCGGGATAAAAACTATGCTATGTCCTAACCCAGGTCATGATCCATCTGTGTACCAATTCCATCGAAATCCGTTCAACCGTTAAGGGTACACTAGTCGGTCATTCTTCCATTCAAACGTAGTATGGTGATTACTCGTCTGTTTGATGGTGTACGTTCAAAACTAACAATTATATCAATTTGCCTTGTCATTATCTAGCCCTGTATGGAAGCAGAATTGAGAAAAAGTATTGGTTTGGAAGTTATGAGCGTCGAAACTTCCATATTTCAACACTCATTTTGACTCATCTTTGGGCGTAAATAAATAACTTAGTATGAAAATAGATAATTTATTTAAATAACTTATAACTAATTTGATGGAAATAACAAAATTATATACTAACTTAACTAAAACTATTTATAAACTAAAATATAACATCAAAAAATTCATCCGCATCGCTGTCGACTGGTAATGTACCCAAGAGACTGGCCGCATTGCCACGTTATATGGCAATGCTTAGCCTCTGGCTAAGATAAAAACCAGCCCTTGGGTCACGGGAAGTGTCATATTTGTATTTATTGTCATTTACACACTTGTACCTACTTAAAATATAATTATACTATTGGGAAAAAAATATATATTTAAGTTCAAATAATATTGTTTTGAGTAGATACATCCAGTAGTTTTTCCATAATATCTATACGCCCAAAGGTCTGTTCATGAAACTTTACGCGCTCGTTTTCGTTTTAAATCAGTCTATTTCACTAAATAAATAAACGAATAAATAAATCGACGGCCCCCACGTATACTATCGAAATTACAAAAAAGCCATTTTCGTTTTATTGCACTAATAGCAAGTAGAGATAAAGATGTATGATTTTATATAAAAATTATGTACTAATTTTATACCCTCAATTGTTTTTCAATTGAACAAAATCGAAATTGGCATATTCGGTAAAAAAAGCGGCCAAGTGCGAGTCGTACTCGCCCATGAAGGGTTCCGTAGCAGCAAGTAACGATAAGTTTACGATTTATGACGTATTAAAAAAAACTACTTGCTAGATCTCGTTCAAACCAATTTTCGGTGGAAGTTTACATAGTAATGTACATCATATATTTTTTTTAGTTTTATCACTCTCTTATTTTAGAAGTTACAGGGGGGGGGACACACATTTTACCACTTTGGAAGTGTCTCTCGCACAAACTATTCAGTTTAGAAAAAAATGATTTTAGAAACCTCAATATCATTTTTGAAGACCTATCCATAGATACCCCATACGTAAGGGATTGATAAAAAAAAAAATTTTGAGTTTCAGTTCTAAGTATGGGGAACTCCAAAATTATTTGTTTTTTTTCTATTTTTGTGTGAAAATCTTAATGCGGTTCACAGAATACATCTACTTACCAAATTTCAACAGCATAGCTCTTATAGTTTCGGAAAAAAGTGGCTGTGACATACGGACGGACAGACAGACAGACAGACAGACAGATAGACAGACAGACAGACAGACAGACAGACAGACAGACAGACATGACGAATTTATAAGGGTTCCGTTTTTTAACGGAACCCTAAAAAGTAACCAGCAGTAACCAAGTAAACTATCGAATGTGTAATATTAGAAAAAGTATAATAATTATAAAAAACTATAGTAGACAGTATAAAACGGTCAAATTTTCCACTTTAGATACATCGGTAATATAAAATTTTCGAATTTCATGTTCGACAAAAATCTAAATCTTAACTTAGAATCGCTCTCCTGTAAAGTAGAGGTTTTGCAGTTTCGATACTTTACGTGGTGGCCGTCGAAATACTAACTAGAAAAATAGATAAGTAACTTTACTAAAAAACATGAATATTAGCCACGCCTCCAATGAGTCCGAGCCGTCGACTAGCGGAACCTTAAGGCGTGAAAAGATAACAGACCGGCAGAGTTACTTACGAATTTACATATTATATTAATTATGGCAGTACGGATGAGATACTTTAACTTCATCTGTCTGCTGGGAGATTTCTGGCATTGCAGATGTCCACAGGCAACGGGAACCGTTACTATCAAAATGTGCCGCCTGATTGTTTGCCAAGAAAAAAATCTTACATCCTCTATCTCTCTTCCACAGCCCTCAGTAATGCTACCAATATGGACGTCAGAGTTCCTGCAAGCCGTCTCCCGAATGGACCCGAAGTTTATCGCCCTACACCTGCAGGAGGTCGGTGGTAAGGCGTACGAAAAGTCTATGCAGTACGTCAAAGACTTCGTGCAAAGGCTCTGTGACTGTCCGGAGTTAAGGCTCTTTGACAAGATCAGGATATTTCTGGACGAAGACTTCAGTTCGCCTGAGAAGTTTACTGTGAGTACTTATTACTATTTAATGTTTTCATCGCCACCTGTATTAAAAGGCCTGCGAACACGGCTCGCAACTACAAATCGAGATGTTTGCAAAATTCAATTCCAAGCACGTTGCGCTGGTGTGAGTGCCTGTCGGAGCGATATACACCTACAGTGAGCAATACTACCACGCACACATTGACAATTATTGCTTGACGCGATAGCACTACTAGCTTTCGAAAATTTATGTTGAATTTGGATGTGTTCCGTAATACCAATAAAAAAATAAAGTATAATAAAAAACTGTAACCCGACTACGGGAAAATAAAAATGATCTAAAAAGTACGAAACAAGCAAATATTTCAGACAGAAATCAAGACATAGGTACAAAAATGGTCAAGGTAAAGCCGTGGTCGCATGCCTGTATACCATGTTGGCCAAGAACACCTACAAAATTATAATGGCATGCGACGACGGCTTTACCTTGACCATTTTTGCACCCATGTCTTGATTTCTGTCTGAAATATTTGCTTGTTTCGTACTTTTTAGATCATTTTTATTTTCCCGTAGTCGGGTTACAGTTTTTTACTATACTTTATTTTTTTATTTTATACTTTTCCGTTTTTACACTTGATAAACGTAAATAAGAGTAGAGTAATACAATAGTTCAATAATTAACCTATTTTAAATTCCAATAGCAGTGCATAGTGCTTTGGACGAAACCATAGAGCGAGTTATTTCGACGTCAACACCATATATCGATATCGATCGAGCTTCGAAGAAATCCAAAATATAAATATTTCGTTGTACTTGTTATTGTTCATAAGAGTGGAATTACAAATCGGTACTACTTATTAACTGCACGTTGGTAACATCTTGCGATACTACGTAGCGCAGTCTCACTTTTGCTTGTTTTTAACGATTTAAACATATTTGTTTACTTTGAAAATATAATATTATATACATATTTGTAATGTGCTCGTCAAGACCTTTCTTTTGATACCAAACATGTCATGATCATCCCATTTTAATTTTTTTCGAGGTTAGAAATTTACGTGTAAAGTCCACCAAATTAAATTTAGGGTAAAATTATATAGCCTATGTCACCCGGACCATTATTACAAATCTATTGATACCTCATTCATCAAAATCGGTTCAGTAGTTCAGGCGCTGCGGTGGAACACACGTAAAAACAAACATACATACATACATACAAACATACATACATAGACTGCTAAAATCATAACCCTTCCTTTTGGCTTTGCCGTAGTCGGGTAAAAATGATGAATGAAAACTTAATATATTTCCATTTTTTTCGATAATTTGTAACTTGATAATATAAGCTATGCTTCTGCAGAAACAATATTATAAATATTGTTGTTTATATACAGAAAAAACAATATGAAGACATGTCATTTACGCTGTAAAGCGTCTGCGTAAACGAGATGTTGACGCTGTCCGCTGAAGTAGTGACAGTACCGACGCCAGCACATCAAGCTATCCGAAACTGTCAAATTTTCCCAATCAACTTTGAACCTTACACTTCAGAGATAAAGTTGAAAATCTATTAAATAAATTTGACAGATTGTAGTAGCTTGAAGTACTGGCGTCTGTACATTCACTATGGCCCCGTAGTCTCGTTTCTCGTTGACGCCCCGTTCACGGTGCGGTGAACAAACAGTAGAGGTTCTAATGAAGGCTGCATATTCTGCATAGTCTTAATAATAATGTCTTAATGCCAAGCTAAAGGTCAAGTTATTCTAGAAATACTATATTCTAGAGACAGTTTTTTATAGTTCTTTTTTTACTGTCTTTAAACTAATAATTAAATCAATAGCTGTATAATTAATTAGACACCGTTAAATGTCATGTTTATGTATATAAGTAATACAAAACCGCTCAAGTTCGAGTTGGACTCGCACACGAAGTGTTCCGTACCACATAATACAAGATTTGACACAAATACTAAATAAAATTTTAAAAATCCCAAATATAAAGTTGTATTTCATAATTGAACTAAGTGATATTTTGCAGTTGCAGAAAATCGCCCATATTTAAATAAAATACTTATGAATCGGCGTATTTATTTAAAAAAAAATACAGTACTCACACAACACATGGACATCCATGTGTACATGGTACATGATAATATACAAGAGTTTCAAATTCCTTACTTGTTTAGTTGTTGCGATAGAGCTCGTACAAAAATGGTCTAATGCCCGTTTTCACCTTCACTAGGTGATACTTAAATGAATCCCTAAATAAAAGTGAACTGTTGGATTTTCAACGCTAGGCTCAGTGCAGAGAGTTGAAAATCCAACAATGCACTTTTATTTAGGGATTCATTTAAGTGTCACTTAGTGGAGGTGAAAACGGGCATTAAACTGACAACTTTTACGGCCCCCTATTTGTTCAATTTGAAGATTTATTATTTTTATTGTACTCTTCTCGATGAGTTCTAGACAATGACAAACCACAAGCCAGGAACAGTTTTTTTTTTCAACATCAAATGTTTATGGTACGGAAACCCTAAAAATTTTATCGAAATTCTTGGCCTGAGTTAATCGCATCCATATTCAAAATCCTTGTTTCCAATTTGATGTTATTTCCACACAATTATATAAATATAAGTAAAAATTCGAAGACATGTGACATTTACCAACCCGCACTGGACCTGCGTGGTGAATTACGGCCCACTCCCTCTCACAGAGAGGAGGCACAACACATATTTGCTTTCTTCCTTGGATTTTTTCCTTCCTTTGGATTCTTTCCTAGTTTTGGTATTTAAGTAAAGTTATTTTACCAAAACACATAGGTATTTGTTTTCTTCCTTGGATTCTTTCCTTTTTTGGATTCTTTCCTTGTTTTGGTATTTAAGTAAAGTTATTTTACAAAACACATAGGTATTTGTTTACTTCCTTGGATTCTTTCCTTGTTTTGGTATCTACGCTAAAATTAAATAGTGCGTACGGTGGCTTAAAGATTTCCCACTTAGTAGGTAATAGGTTGGTGTAACCCTCCGTAACATCCGTTCTTCTCAGATGGAGGTTATCCATGAGGATTTACGAACGAATTTCACTTATTTAATTAATTGTACATGTTATACAGTCATCATCTGCCTAGCCTTTTCCCAACTATGTTGGGGTCGGCTTCCAGTCTAACCGGATGCAGCTGAATACCAGTATTTTACATGGAGCGACTGCCTATCTGACCTCCACAACCTAGTGACTAGGTAACACGATACCCCTTGGTAAGACTGGTTGTCAGACTTTTTGGGCTTCTAACTACCCGTAACGACTGTCAAAGATCTACAAATGACAGCCGGGACCAACGGCTTAACGTGCTTTCCGAGGCACGGAGGGGACTTGGTATGTAAATATGGTCACCCATCCACGGACCAACCGCGGCAAGCGTAGCTTAACCTTATAGATCGACCCGTGCAGCTGTTATTACTTAGCCACACAGTCATACAGTCTACTCAATTTAATTTAACTCCGCCACGACCTATCGTCGCGATCACTCCCAGAATCCTCAAAGTCCCGGACGTACATTAGTAGGTACTACATTAGTTTCGTTACACGTGGATGTTTAATTTAATGCACAAAATATGAGATTGTACTTTGCTATTGCAAAGGCAGGGCCCTCAGTCCTTGTAATCTCATCGCGTTCATTTTGCTGTCTGGCCAGGTATAGCATCTTTTTCTGAAACGTTCCAATTAAGACGCAGATATATGCCAGTGACCTTGAGTGGTTAGCTTGCGTGTTCTGTACTGAGCTCACGCAACGCGTCGTACGTCCAGCCAGTGATGGGACTCGCCCATCAAGCGGCGCTGTCCTAAATTAGATGCATTATTAATTTATTCTACATAAAACAAAAGGTATTTTAATAAAACACGTATACTAAAATATCAATAATTAAATTATCTTTAAAATGGTGAAAGTTTCAGAAAAATACGCTTGATAGATTTTGCGTGATTCTCAGTTTTTTTGTCGCGTTAGACATAACTTTACAAATTAATTTCACTATGTAATATAAATATAATCTAAAATATTCCTATATTAAGTTATAAAGAAAATGCTATAATTTAACATATATTTTTTCCAAATCCTTAACACTACTCGTTTAGACGTGATCTTCAGTATAAAGTCATTAAAAGTCGGTTAGCGTCGCCTTAACTCCGAAAGTAAACAGGCTTATAGGTATGTATTTAGGTACGTGGAAAGCCTACTAAATCCTAACTACTTATATGTTACTTTTCCAGGCCCTTGGCAACATGTACTTCGCGCACTCCTCCCTCACAGACCTGAAGATCTGGGACTTCGAGCAGAAGGCGTATGTGGAGGCTACTGGAAAGGAGGTTCACGCAGGGAATATTGAGAAGATCACCACCAAAGAGAAGGCCAAATTCCCGCAGCATTTCTTTCCGGAGGTAGGATTACTTTTTAAATTTATTCAGACTAATAAGAACATTGGTTTACAAAAATATTACACTACTTTTTTGGTCAGTCGTGTAAAAAAACAATTGAACAGTAATTAATTAATTACGTCACAAATAGTTACACCGCTTTATTAAGACCAGGCACATTAAACAAAAAAAACAAAATAAATAAAATAATGTGTAATTGTTTGTTCTTCCGAATAAATTCATAAAGGAGACGTTACATTTTTGTATGGGACTCCGGCCATAACATGTAAACTTTAGAAAACCTTGGAAACGAACCCCTAAATACAATAAAGACTGTTTTTTTTCCATAATATCTTAATATAGTACAGAAATACAAGCCTATCATATTTATTTAAATGACGTCTACGTGATATTATTATGTTAAAATGTAACATGATTTTTGGACGAAAGCAGTATGCAAGTAAAACGACGCCATGATGAATAGAATGTGGCAATAATTTGTTAAACTATTATTTTTTGTGCCGAAGTAATCAGGGAAATAAACAGGAAAGAATATTTTTCCTCAATTCGTGGAATTTTTTCCTTTTTTTACATTAACGTACACTTTATGGCCGAAAATGAAACATCTCCTTTAAAAAAATACCCCTGATACAAACATTTCCTCATTTCTCTTTCCTACTCCTTCACCAAACCCTGTTCACCATCTATCTATAACCTTTTCATTGAGACCATTTCAATGAGTCCAAACACGATACCTGTGCTGTAAGTTGGTAAGGGAGTTGGGTATCCTGCAAATTCCAGTTCATGCTGCAGCATCAATTCAAGGTTACTATGTTCTTCTAATATCATTGAAGTAACAGAATACCAAATTTCTAATCGATCAGAACTATGGAAGATGCTCACATCCATTCATCAACCAGAAAAGAGCTGATAATCTTCAAACGGCTGAACCGATTTTCTTGAATCATAGCTAAGAACACTCGATCAAGTTATCTTTCAAACAAAAAAAAAACATAATAGATTCAGCCGTTTGGGAGCTACGATAGCGCAGACAGACACACAGATAAAAATAACCGTTAACTGACGTTATAAAGCCGGATATTGTCCTCTTGTCACGAGAACACCTACAATAACCTATTTTTAAACCTAAATGAGTAGGTCAATAATACTGTGTATTTTTCCCCTATTCAACTAGGCATCAAAAATAATTTTGCCGTTGCCAAGATTAGCGACCACAGAAAAACAATCACTAAATAGGTACAGATTATATGACGTCATAAAAACTTCAAAAAAATTTATTCTTTTCGTACTAAAGTTGTAAATGACATAGAGATAGGAATCTTATTATTATACAGTGTGATTCTTCATAATGTGCACATATCGAAATGAGGTAATCTATGCTTAATTTTATCGACGGAAAAAATATATCCCCTAAAAATATATACCCTCATTTCGATATGGGCACATTATGAAGAATCACATTATATATTAGCTGCTGCCCGCGGCTTCGCCCGCGTGGACCCTAATTGTATTTCTCTCTTACCCTAAAAGTAGCCTAAGTTACTCCTTATAACATTAGCTATGTTCCAGTGAAAGTCCCGTCAAAATTGGACCAGCCGTTTCGGAGATTAGCCGGAACAAACAGACAGACAGACAAAACTTTAAAAAATTGTGTTTTCGTTGTATGTTTCGTATATACAGGGTGGCAGGGATATCGACGCGAAAACTGAAACCATGGATTCTGAACCCCCCTGCGTTGAAATTTTTCGTCGGTATTTAAAAAAAAAATCTGCTGTTTCTTAGAAAAGTGCAATACCTACGCGGTCAAAATGTATGGAACAGCTCATTTTTTTAAAAATAACCAACGAAAAATTTCAACGCAGGGATTTTCAGAATCATGTACTGAATCCATGGTTTCAGTTTTCGCGTCGATGTCCCTGCCACCCTGTATGTACTTTCAAATGCATTTAGTGAAAAGCTGTTATTTTGACATTACAAACAGACACTTCAATTTTATTTGTTTATTTAGATTATACCGGGCGATTTTTTTTACCGGCTCGAAATTTTTAGAGGCTGTTCTACCCATGAATATAAACAACTTTCACTATGGGAGCAACTCTGAAATCACGAAAAAAAATCAGCTGTTTATACAAAAGTTCAATACCTACTTGACCAAAAGGTATGAAACAGCTGATTTTTTTCGTGATTTCAGAGTTGCTCCTATAGTGAAAGTTGTTTATATTCATGGGTAGAACAGCCTCTAAAAATTTCGAGCCGGTAAAAAAGTCATCCGGTAATCTTAATATTATAAATGCGAAAGTAAGTTTGTTTGTTACGCCTTCACGCTAAAACGGCTGAACGGATTTGGATGAAATTTAGCACATATATAGATGATGCCCTGGAAAAGAACATAGGATACTTTTTTTTTTCCCACGGGATCTAGACTTATGCGGGTGAAACCGTGGGGCGCAGCTAGTAAGTAATATTATAAACGCGAAAGTTTGTGAAGATAGATGGATGGATGGATGTTTGTTACTCTTTTACTCAAAAACTATTGAACGGATTTGGATGAAATTTGACATACAGATAGTTAATAACCTGGATTAACACATAGGATACTTTTTATCCCGATATTCCCACGGGATCGAGACTTATGCGGGTGAAACCGCGGGGCGCTGCTAGTAAGTTATACTTAAAACATTAGCTTGGAGTTTATAAGACTTTGTTGGAGATATTCTGCATTTGTTCGGATTCATATTTGCACGTGGACTTACGGCTTACGTCGTGTTCGACATGTGACTCTGGATTTTTAATTTGTGTCTGTGATGTTTTGTACATCTATTGATTTCCAGAGTTGAGACTTATTTGAAATACTTGTATTTAAAATACGTATTTTATATTTTTTAAATATTAAAAAAAGCAAGTTATGTGTGGAACATGACGCTACGCGCTACGCCTTTTACGAGATTGGTTTTAATTCGAATACCGGTGTTTCTGATTCGGTGTTTATCATCAAAAAGAAAGTGTTGGATTATTAACACTAATTTAATCTAAAAGTATTTTATTTGAATATTTTGAAAATACGTATTTTGCATTTAGTATTTAAAATGGACCCTGTTAAGCAGAATAGATCCAACCAACAATTTTTATAAAATTGAGTTACGTACACACGGCTACACATCAAGCTATACATTTCCAGTATGAGCTGACCTCGCATTGTACGGAAATCCTATACAATGCGAGATCAGCATAATAAATTGGAAATGGATAGCTTGATGTGTAGCCGTGTGTACATGACGAGAAGCTCACATCGCGTTTTATATTTGCACAAAAGATCCTGGCGGTCTGATGACATTGCCCTAACAAAAACTACCAAATGATTATAACTTGGCCTGATATTTTTGTTTACACTTCTAAACTTCAAATCGCATTTACTCAAAACTAAAAAAATGTTGTTGGTTGGATCTATTCTGCTTAAAGGCTCATTCAAACAGGCGCGACACGCGACGCGACACAAAGACACCGCTCGTCGCGCGACGAGCATAGACTAATATATATAAATGGCGACGAGCGGTGCCTTTGTGTCGCGTCGCGGTGTTGCGCTGGTCTGCACGAGCCTTATCAGGGTCCAAATACAAAATGCAAAAGTATTTTGCATTTGAAATCCAGCCCGTCCCATCTTTTGATGTCCTCCCTCCGGATAACGCCCTAAGCCGAGGCTCGTACCCCACAGGGGGTGCCCTTAGCGAGCGTTCATCCTAAGCTTTTTAGCTTAGTTTATGTATGCCCTGGCTGGAGGCTTTGAGTGTAGCAGCTTAAGGCAGCCACAGGATTGACCGGTTAAACAGCCACGGTTTTCGGAACCAGCTGTGAGATGCCCTACAGAAAAAAAAAGCATTTGAAATGGTAAATTAGAAAACTATTTTCATTTTGTATTTAAATACTTTTAAACTATTTTGTATATCTCTGTTGGTTTCAGTGTAAGTGGTCGCGGAAAGGTTTCCTGCGCACGCGTTGGTGGATGAGAGGTACAGCGATCGAGTTCGTCAACATACATCTGTTCCACGATGCGTCCAACCTGCTGGCTATTGAACCATTCCCTTCTGTAAGTCTGTTTAATTTATTTCGTTTTGTTTCAATTTTCAAATAGGCACTAGTCTCCGGATTACTTTTTAGGCGCGTCATGGCGCCCTGTTTATTTCAGTGAAACTCGATCCAGTTGTAATAGATGTCGACGGTTGAAAGGCTAATTGATCTAAGCGACATTTTGTAAAACTTGCTCCTGTAATTTTATGATTCGTCCTCCTGGACGGATCATAGTTATTATTTTTTGAAAAAAAAAAAAAAACATATAAAACAACTATTTAAATCAATCAATCATAATAAGATCTTATTATGATTAAAAAAAACAACCAATCCATCCTCCTGCAAGTTTTACAAAATGTCGCTTAGATCAATTAGCCTTTCAACCGTCGATGTGTATTTGTATCACATAACACAGTGTCCAAGCGACAGCGGAACAATTGTATACATAAACACAGGATAATAAACTTGTTAGTTACACGATACTTGGAGTCTAGTAATAATATTGAGGTAGCCGGACCTTTACATTGGGATTCAAAATCCTCTAGTTATCTTTGAACCATAGACTAACTGCCTTAGACCAACTAGTGTTGTCAAGTTATATCTATCAATGGGAACCATAGATAATTAGTTGGTTCGCCACAACTTGACAAATAGAACAGATTTTCTGTTGGTGAATCAGGCCATAAAGCACAGATTAAGAGGGTTTATCCTAAAAGTTGGTAACGTCGTAAATAGCTGTCAAATATTTACCTGTTTTGATTAATTTGGCAATATTACTGTATGGAATTAAGAAATGTGGCTAACTAGTGAACTAAAATATTGATTATGAAATGCAATAATTAATATCGTAACACCGAATATTTAGTTTTAGATGTAAAAAAGGATTTGGAAACTTTTCAAATGCTTTTCTTATTCAGTGTTATAATAGCGACATTTCTTATTTCCATACAGTAATATAGCCAAATTAATCAAAACAGCGAAATATTTGACATGTATTTCAGAATAAACGCACTTAATACAGATGGTTCATTCCGTAATATCATTTAAATAAAAAGCGACTCTCGCTACAGTACAATAAAGTGCAATTCAGACGCACAGCGCTAATAGGCCTGTGTCCAATTTTTTTTTTTGTCTGGCATTTAGATTAATAAAAAATATTGGACACGGTATTTTTTATTTTCTGACGTAATCAAAAGATTACGGCGATACATTAAGTTAAAATGTGCCATGACGTCACGCCTTGCTAGATATTATAATGAGTTGTGACGTAGCGAGCCTCCACTCCCAAACTAATGCGTGTTATCTAAGTCATTTTTGATTAATATGATAAAGCAAAAGATACGTGTCCAATATTTTTTTATTATCTGAAAGACGGACTAAATAGGTTTTTTTTTACCTAGGCATCATCCCTATTACCTACAGTTATATTCACTTAAAAGTTGCCTCTCTTTCTATCGCGTAACTCTTAGATCTTCTGACTACGTCACGCTCACTGAATTGGCCCGACAAGACGAGCCCGCCACGTACTTAAACATTACCTTCATAAAATACAATAGACGTTGATTTATTTAGTAAACTGATCCGTTTAACCATTCTTGAAGAGCCACAAAAAACCCTGTAAGAAATTGACACGTGTTTCACCTCTCTAAGAGGCATTCTCAGGATGACGATTGACTTGTCGCGAACCGACGCAGGGTCTGCGTTCAGCGCTCGGTGTAGCAACACGCCGTATTTTATCATGGACTTCCGCAAAGTCACGCCTGAATTAATTAACTATTTAACCTTTCTGTACTATTCTGCGCCTAAAGTTTGGTTTCCTTGAAAAGCGGTGGTCGCCATATAACGGCCAGAGTTGACACCCGTCATGAAAATGACGGTAGCGGGGTTTGACGGTACGATGTCAAAAATTACTCTCTAGGAAAACACCAACTTACTTTCATACATAACGATTCAGTGACGTCATTCGCCGGTACATTGCGGACACCATGTGAAATACGAAAAATTCTAAGTTACAATTTTATCATAGCAGTTTATTAGAGCAGTTGGAACCACAGGTTCGAACCCAGACAGGCGCTTTACTTTGTGTAAAGTATTTCATCACCACTGCTCTCAAAACGGTGAAGGGAAACATCGTGAGGAAACCGGCATGTCCTAGGACCAAAAATTCGAATACATGTGACATCTACCAACCCGCACTGGGCCCGCGTGGTGGATGCAGCAGTGGGGACATTATAGGCTGGACATATATTTTTATTGATATCTCCAATCTCTCTTGTATGTCAGGTGTACTGCCGCTCCCGCCGGCGTGCGTTACGTCACACACTACGTCACCTACACTCGGACGTGAACGCGGCGCCCTACTTCATCTTCGGAGACTTTAACTTTAGGGCTGATACCGCAGGAGTTGTTAAGGTGAGAAGGTTAATCTCTTCTGCAGGTGGACTAGAGGAGCTCATGGCTAAGTAATAACAGCCACACCGGTCGATCCATCAGATTAAGCTACGCTTGCCGGGGTTTTTCCGTGGAAAGCACGTTAAGCCGTCGGTCCCGGCTGTCATTCGTGAATCTTTGACAGTCGTTACGGGTCGTCAGAAGCCCGAAAATCTGACAACCAGTCTTACCAAGGGGTATTACCTAGTTACTGGGTTGTGGAGGTCAGATAGGCAGTCGCTCCATGTAAAATACTGGTATTCAGCTGCATCCGGTTAGACTGGAAGCCGCCCCCAACATAGTTGGGAAAAGGCTAGACAGATTGAGGTGGACTAAGGGGGACCCCGACAGGCATAGTCCGTCACGGCTCTTCTGTCTTATCTTTTAACTTGATTTTAGCTATTTTCTTTTAGTGAAATACAAAAGACGTGGATATATATTTAGTAACCTGTTCCGCTTAGCTATTTCTAAAGAGCTATAAAGAAATCGACACGTGTTTCACCTCTCAACAAGGCATCCTCAGGATGTCGGATGACTTGTCGCGAACCCGAACAAAAACGAACGTGTCGCAACACGCCCTGTTCGGGTTCGCGACAAGTCAATCGTCATCCTGAGGATGCCTCGTTGATGCCTCTTTAGCACTGCCTTATATACAACGTGCTCTTTTTGATGTCCCATAACTCGTAAGGTAAAAAAGAAACAAAAAGTCCTAGAACCAAGTGTTTCAAAAATACAAATAGTTTCGAAGAAAACACAACACTAGACTCTCGATGTGTGTATCTAAGTTTCATTGATAAGTACGAGTAAATCATTTTCATTCAACCAATCATTCATATTTAAAGCTAAGAAACTGCGACGCAGTCATTTTAAATTTTTTATGGACAAAATAGTCGGTATTAAATGTTTTTATTTTTTACATAATAGAGGGGCTTGTGGCTAAGTAATTACAGCTGCACGGGTCGATCGATCAGGTTAAGCTACGCTTGCCGCGGTAGGTCCGTGGATGGGTGACCATCTTTACATACCAAGTCCCCTCCGTGCCTCAGAAAGCACGTTAAGCCGTTGGTCCCGGCTGTCATTTGTAGATCTTTGACAGTCGTTACGGGTAGTTAGAAGCCCAAAAAGTCTGACAACCAGTCTTACCAAGGGGTATCGTGTTACCTCGTCACTAGGTTGTGGAGGTCAGATAGGCAGTCGCTCCATGTAAAATACTGGTATTCAGCTGCATCCGGTTAGACTGGAAGCCGACCTCAACATAGTTGGGAAAAGGCTAGGCTGATGATGATGATTTTTTACATAAATAATCGTGACTTTATCGAATTATATTCTAAACAAAAAAAAAAAACAGTGGCACTCCGGTAGTGCCGACAGAAGCGAAAATTTGAACAAGATCGCCTTGGTGGAAGATAATAAATACTTGTATAGAACATTGGTCCGTAACCTTATCGAAATAAAGAGTACAAACGCGTTTACAATAAAAAAAACCAAAACCTGTAAACTAAAAATACTTGCATAGAACATTGATCCGTAACGTAATATAAATAAAGAGCACAATCGCGGTTACAAAAATGAGGTGTCGATAGCGGTGTCGCGAGTTCAATAGTTTTTTCCCATCTCAAAACTGTCCTACACGCCTAAAGAAGTTTTCACTTAAAAAAAAAACATTGATTAATAATTCATATGCCAGTTAATTCTTTGACATAGTGTCATTAATACCCTAGAGAGTTATGGGATATCAAAAGGAATACCTTGTATAAACCTTCTTTTAGACAAAAAACAAGCGCAATGAAATTCCTATTCCTAAAATGCCAACATCCTTAATTCTTACACTTCTTAAAATTAACCTTCTGTTTTACAGAAGGTGACAGAAGAACTCACAGGCAGCAGACTCCAAAACGGCGCCAACGTGGACGCGTCCCGCCTGCAGTACCGCGCACCCGCCGACGGACGGGTCGTGCTCACTATCGGCAAGAAGGAGTTCGCGCATGTCGACCATCAGAAGATATTCAGAGAGCCGTGGGTAAGTGTGAACTGAGCAATGTTACTTCTGTAAACGGGTCCTGCTTGAAATCATTAAAAACATATTCGCTTAAGTCCGAAACAGGGTCCAAGCTACCAGGTAAACAGTACCCTAATTGCGTAATGCACGATCAATCACAATTTTTTTCGATTTGAAACAGGTTACTAATATCATTGCTTCGTAAGTTGGATAAAAAATCTGCTCAACAACGTAAATAACGCAATGAATGTTGTTGAACTGTCAAAATGAAACAGATTGTGATTGATCGCGTTTTACGCAATTAAGATGCAGGGCTACAAATCAAATGATTTATCTATTTGATTTGATGTAATTTTTTAAAGGAAGAAGAATTTCCAACAATAAGCGTCGTATTATACACCCACACTATGCTAGTTGGTAGAAGGCATGTAATTGCCATTAACGGAGTGTGGCTCTTGACCATTAACACTTCTTAACCTGGAAATCCAACCCAAGATGTTCAGCGGTCGTTGACGTCATCACTTCAACGCTGGCTGTCGCTGAAAACCAGCGCTGTGACTCTGTCTCGCATAGAGTCGCAGCATTATGCTGAGCGATGGCCATTTTGCGTGGATGTGCAAAATGGCCATCGCTCAGAATATTTTTTCGCATTCAAATTCAAAATATTTTATTTCACATTAACCTACAAGGGCACTTATGAAACGTCAGAAGCTAGGTGCACGGTTCCAATTGGTCGCTTCCTATGGAGAAGAGCCGGCAAGAAACTCCACGGTTACTCTTTTCAAAATAAATGGTTAAAAAAAACAGTGCTAATAGGTATGAGAGGACAGTGTCTTCAATGTCAATTTCTTTAACTTCATTTGACTTTCGGCCCCGTGTGAATAACTTTTCCTGTATGTTATCCCCAGTTACAACGCTACGACCGCGAGCTGGAAGCGTTACGGCCACATCTGTACGAGTTCCCCGTCAAGTTCCCTCCCTCCTACCCGTTCGAAGAAGACATTCATCTACCCACACACTACATGAAGACTAGGTATGTGACAACCTCAACTTTCATTGCAAAATTATTATCTATGGTTTCTATTTTGTCTCGTGATCTATAAAAATCAATTGCCGTGCGTTAGTCTCGCAAAAACTCGAAAATAGTTCGAAGATAGATGGATAGATAGAATATTATTTATTATGTACATCATAAAAATTACAGAAAAAAAGGAAGGAAGGATTGTGATAAAACTATGGTAAAGTTATTGTGTTGTAGAAAATCGGTATGGTCAACAATTTCCACTCGATCGGGAATTGAACCCGTACTAATATTTATAATTATTAGCCTTAAAGCATGAAGCGTAAGCAGAAGGATGAAAGAAAGATGCGAGTACAGGTGAAGAAATGAAGAATATTATTAAAATGATTAAATGAGTATAATTGAATAATTTACACTGACAACAATTAAATTAGCAATACAAGAATACAATTAAAAGCGCGGCGCGGTCCGAATGGTTCGGTAGGCGGTTGAATGTAGACTGTAGCTCCGCAGCCCGTGCCTCGCACCGGTTGGTGTGCGTGCACGCAGTCCAAGGTCGTTGTCGCCGTCTCCAGTACAATGTAGACTGTAGCTCCGCAGCCCGTGCCTCGCACCGGTTGGTGTGCGTGCACGCAGTCCAAGGTCGTTGTCGCCGTCTCCAGTACAATGTAGACTGTAGCTCCGCAGCCCGTGCCTCGCACCGGTTGGTGTGCGTGCACGCAGTCCAAGGTCGTTGTCGCCGTCTCCAGTACAATGTAGACTGTAGCTCCGCAGCCCGTGCCTCGCACCGGTTGGTGTGCGTGCACGCAGTCCAAGGTCGTTGTCGCCGTCTCCAGTACAATGTAGACTGTAGCTCCGCAGCCCGTGCCTCGCACCGGTTGGTGTGCGTGCACGCAGTCCAAGGTCGTTGTCGCCGTCTCCAGTACAATGTAGACTGTAGCTCCGCAGCCCGTGCCTCGCACCGGTTGGTGTGCGTGCACGCAGTCCAAGGTCGTTGTCGCCGTCTCCAGTACAATGTAGACTGTAGCTCCGCAGCCCGTGCCTCGCACCGGTTGGTGTGCGTGCACGCAGTCCAAGGTCGTTGTCGCCGTCTCCAGTACAATGTAGACTGTAGCTCCGCAGCCCGTGCCTCGCACCGGTTGGTGTGCGTGCACGCAGTCCAAGGTCGTTGTCGCCGTCTCCAGTACAATGTAGACTGTAGCTCCGCAGCCCGTGCCTCGCACCGGTTGGTGTGCGTGCACGCAGTCCAAGGTCGTTGTCGCCGTCTCCAGTACAATGTAGACTGTAGCTCCGCAGCCCGTGCCTCGCACCGGTTGGTGTGCGTGCACGCAGTCCAAGGTCGTTGTCGCCGTCTCCAGTACAATGTAGACTGTAGCTCCGCAGCCCGTGCCTCGCACCGGTTGGTGTGCGTGCACGCAGTCCAAGGTCGTTGTCGCCGTCTCCAGTACAATGTAGACTGTAGCTCCGCAGCCCGTGCCTCGCACCGGTTGGTGTGCGTGCACGCAGTCCAAGGTCGTTGTCGCCGTCTCCAGTACAATGTAGACTGTAGCTCCGCAGCCCGTGCCTCGCACCGGTTGGTGTGCGTGCACGCAGTCCAAGGTCGTTGTCGCCGTCTCCAGTACAATGTAGACTGTAGCTCCGCAGCCCGTGCCTCGCACCGGTTGGTGTGCGTGCACGCAGTCCAAGGTCGTTGTCGCCGTCTCCAGTACAATGTAGACTGTAGCTCCGCAGCCCGTGCCTCGCACCGGTTGGTGTGCGTGCACGCAGTCCAAGGTCGTTGTCGCCGTCTCCAGTACAATGTAGACTGTAGCTCCGCAGCCCGTGCCTCGCACCGGTTGGTGTGCGTGCACGCAGTCCAAGGTCGTTGTCGCCGTCTCCAGTACAATGTAGACTGTAGCTCCGCAGCCCGTGCCTCGCACCGGTTGGTGTGCGTGCACGCAGTCCAAGGTCGTTGTCGCCGTCTCCAGTACAATGTAGACTGTAGCTCCGCAGCCCGTGCCTCGCACCGGTTGGTGTGCGTGCACGCAGTCCAAGGTCGTTGTCGCCGTCTCCAGTACAATGTAGACTGTAGCTCCGCAGCCCGTGCCTCGCACCGGTTGGTGTGCGTGCACGCAGTCCAAGGTCGTTGTCGCCGTCTCCAGTACAATGTAGACTGTAGCTCCGCAGCCCGTGCCTCGCACCGGTTGGTGTGCGTGCACGCAGTCCAAGGTCGTTGTCGCCGTCTCCAGTACAATGTAGACTGTAGCTCCGCAGCCCGTGCCTCGCACCGGTTGGTGTGCGTGCACGCAGTCCAAGGTCGTTGTCGCCGTCTCCAGTACAATGTAGACTGTAGCTCCGCAGCCCGTGCCTCGCACCGGTTGGTGTGCGTGCACGCAGTCCAAGGTCGTTGTCGCCGTCTCCAGTACAATGTAGACTGTAGCTCCGCAGCCCGTGCCTCGCACCGGTTGGTGTGCGTGCACGCAGTCCAAGGTCGTTGTCGCCGTCTCCAGTACAATGTAGACTGTAGCTCCGCAGCCCGTGCCTCGCACCGGTTGGTGTGCGTGCACGCAGTCCAAGGTCGTTGTCGCCGTCTCCAGTACAATGTAGACTGTAGCTCCGCAGCCCGTGCCTCGCACCGGTTGGTGTGCGTGCACGCAGTCCAAGGTCGTTGTCGCCGTCTCCAGTACAATGTAGACTGTAGCTCCGCAGCCCGTGCCTCGCACCGGTTGGTGTGCGTGCACGCAGTCCAAGGTCGTTGTCGCCGTCTCCAGTACAATGTAGACTGTAGCTCCGCAGCCCGTGCCTCGCACCGGTTGGTGTGCGTGCACGCAGTCCAAGGTCGTTGTCGCCGTCTCCAGTACAATGTAGACTGTAGCTCCGCAGCCCGTGCCTCGCACCGGTTGGTGTGCGTGCACGCAGTCCAAGGTCGTTGTCGCCGTCTCCAGTACAATGTAGACTGTAGCTCCGCAGCCCGTGCCTCGCACCGGTTGGTGTGCGTGCACGCAGTCCAAGGTCGTTGTCGCCGTCTCCAGTACAATGTAGACTGTAGCTCCGCAGCCCGTGCCTCGCACCGGTTGGTGTGCGTGCACGCAGTCCAAGGTCGTTGTCGCCGTCTCCAGTACAATGTAGACTGTAGCTCCGCAGCCCGTGCCTCGCACCGGTTGGTGTGCGTGCACGCAGTCCAAGGTCGTTGTCGCCGTCTCCAGTACAATGTAGACTGTAGCTCCGCAGCCCGTGCCTCGCACCGGTTGGTGTGCGTGCACGCAGTCCAAGGTCGTTGTCGCCGTCTCCAGTACAATGTAGACTGTAGCTCCGCAGCCCGTGCCTCGCACCGGTTGGTGTGCGTGCACGCAGTCCAAGGTCGTTGTCGCCGTCTCCAGTACAATGTAGACTGTAGCTCCGCAGCCCGTGCCTCGCACCGGTTGGTGTGCGTGCACGCAGTCCAAGGTCGTTGTCGCCGTCTCCAGTACAATGTAGACTGTAGCTCCGCAGCCCGTGCCTCGCACCGGTTGGTGTGCGTGCACGCAGTCCAAGGTCGTTGTCGCCGTCTCCAGTACAATGTAGACTGTAGCTCCGCAGCCCGTGCCTCGCACCGGTTGGTGTGCGTGCACGCAGTCCAAGGTCGTTGTCGCCGTCTCCAGTACAATGTAGACTGTAGCTCCGCAGCCCGTGCCTCGCACCGGTTGGTGTGCGTGCACGCAGTCCAAGGTCGTTGTCGCCGTCTCCAGTACAATGTAGACTGTAGCTCCGCAGCCCGTGCCTCGCACCGGTTGGTGTGCGTGCACGCAGTCCAAGGTCGTTGTCGCCGTCTCCAGTACAATGTAGACTGTAGCTCCGCAGCCCGTGCCTCGCACCGGTTGGTGTGCGTGCACGCAGTCCAAGGTCGTTGTCGCCGTCTCCAGTACAATGTAGACTGTAGCTCCGCAGCCCGTGCCTCGCACCGGTTGGTGTGCGTGCACGCAGTCCAAGGTCGTTGTCGCCGTCTCCAGTACAATGTAGACTGTAGCTCCGCAGCCCGTGCCTCGCACCGGTTGGTGTGCGTGCACGCAGTCCAAGGTCGTTGTCGCCGTCTCCAGTACAATGTAGACTGTAGCTCCGCAGCCCGTGCCTCGCACCGGTTGGTGTGCGTGCACGCAGTCCAAGGTCGTTGTCGCCGTCTCCAGTACAATGTAGACTGTAGCTCCGCAGCCCGTGCCTCGCACCGGTTGGTGTGCGTGCACGCAGTCCAAGGTCGTTGTCGCCGTCTCCAGTACAATGTAGACTGTAGCTCCGCAGCCCGTGCCTCGCACCGGTTGGTGTGCGTGCACGCAGTCCAAGGTCGTTGTCGCCGTCTCCAGTACAATGTAGACTGTAGCTCCGCAGCCCGTGCCTCGCACCGGTTGGTGTGCGTGCACGCAGTCCAAGGTCGTTGTCGCCGTCTCCAGTACAATGTAGACTGTAGCTCCGCAGCCCGTGCCTCGCACCGGTTGGTGTGCGTGCACGCAGTCCAAGGTCGTTGTCGCCGTCTCCAGTACAATGTAGACTGTAGCTCCGCAGCCCGTGCCTCGCACCGGTTGGTGTGCGTGCACGCAGTCCAAGGTCGTTGTCGCCGTCTCCAGTACAATGTAGACTGTAGCTCCGCAGCCCGTGCCTCGCACCGGTTGGTGTGCGTGCACGCAGTCCAAGGTCGTTGTCGCCGTCTCCAGTACAATGTAGACTGTAGCTCCGCAGCCCGTGCCTCGCACCGGTTGGTGTGCGTGCACGCAGTCCAAGGTCGTTGTCGCCGTCTCCAGTACAATGTAGACTGTAGCTCCGCAGCCCGTGCCTCGCACCGGTTGGTGTGCGTGCACGCAGTCCAAGGTCGTTGTCGCCGTCTCCAGTACAATGTAGACTGTAGCTCCGCAGCCCGTGCCTCGCACCGGTTGGTGTGCGTGCACGCAGTCCAAGGTCGTTGTCGCCGTCTCCAGTACAATGTAGACTGTAGCTCCGCAGCCCGTGCCTCGCACCGGTTGGTGTGCGTGCACGCAGTCCAAGGTCGTTGTCGCCGTCTCCAGTACAATGTAGACTGTAGCTCCGCAGCCCGTGCCTCGCACCGGTTGGTGTGCGTGCACGCAGTCCAAGGTCGTTGTCGCCGTCTCCAGTACAATGTAGACTGTAGCTCCGCAGCCCGTGCCTCGCACCGGTTGGTGTGCGTGCACGCAGTCCAAGGTCGTTGTCGCCGTCTCCAGTACAATGTAGACTGTAGCTCCGCAGCCCGTGCCTCGCACCGGTTGGTGTGCGTGCACGCAGTCCAAGGTCGTTGTCGCCGTCTCCAGTACAATGTAGACTGTAGCTCCGCAGCCCGTGCCTCGCACCGGTTGGTGTGCGTGCACGCAGTCCAAGGTCGTTGTCGCCGTCTCCAGTACAATGTAGACTGTAGCTCCGCAGCCCGTGCCTCGCACCGGTTGGTGTGCGTGCACGCAGTCCAAGGTCGTTGTCGCCGTCTCCAGTACAATGTAGACTGTAGCTCCGCAGCCCGTGCCTCGCACCGGTTGGTGTGCGTGCACGCAGTCCAAGGTCGTTGTCGCCGTCTCCAGTACAATGTAGACTGTAGCTCCGCAGCCCGTGCCTCGCACCGGTTGGTGTGCGTGCACGCAGTCCAAGGTCGTTGTCGCCGTCTCCAGTACAATGTAGACTGTAGCTCCGCAGCCCGTGCCTCGCACCGGTTGGTGTGCGTGCACGCAGTCCAAGGTCGTTGTCGCCGTCTCCAGTACAATGTAGACTGTAGCTCCGCAGCCCGTGCCTCGCACCGGTTGGTGTGCGTGCACGCAGTCCAAGGTCGTTGTCGCCGTCTCCAGTACAATGTAGACTGTAGCTCCGCAGCCCGTGCCTCGCACCGGTTGGTGTGCGTGCACGCAGTCCAAGGTCGTTGTCGCCGTCTCCAGTACAATGTAGACTGTAGCTCCGCAGCCCGTGCCTCGCACCGGTTGGTGTGCGTGCACGCAGTCCAAGGTCGTTGTCGCCGTCTCCAGTACAATGTAGACTGTAGCTCCGCAGCCCGTGCCTCGCACCGGTTGGTGTGCGTGCACGCAGTCCAAGGTCGTTGTCGCCGTCTCCAGTACAATGTAGACTGTAGCTCCGCAGCCCGTGCCTCGCACCGGTTGGTGTGCGTGCACGCAGTCCAAGGTCGTTGTCGCCGTGTCCAGTACAATGTAGACTGTAGCTCCGCAGCCCGTGCCTCGCACCGGTTGGTGTGCGTGCACGCAGTCCAAGGTCGTTGTCGCCGTCTCCAGTACAATGTAGACTGTAGCTCCGCAGCCCGTGCCTCGCACCGGTTGGTGTGCGTGCACGCAGTCCAAGGTCGTTGTCGCCGTCTCCAGTACAATGTAGACTGTAGCTCCGCAGCCCGTGCCTCGCACCGGTTGGTGTGCGTGCACGCAGTCCAAGGTCGTTGTCGCCGTCTCCAGTACAATGTAGACTGTAGCTCCGCAGCCCGTGCCTCGCACCGGTTGGTGTGCGTGCACGCAGTCCAAGGTCGTTGTCGCCGTCTCCAGTACAATGTAGACTGTAGCTCCGCAGCCCGTGCCTCGCACCGGTTGGTGTGCGTGCACGCAGTCCAAGGTCGTTGTCGCCGTCTCCAGTACAATGTAGACTGTAGCTCCGCAGCCCGTGCCTCGCACCGGTTGGTGTGCGTGCACGCAGTCCAAGGTCGTTGTCGCCGTCTCCAGTACAATGTAGACTGTAGCTCCGCAGCCCGTGCCTCGCACCGGTTGGTGTGCGTGCACGCAGTCCAAGGTCGTTGTCGCCGTCTCCAGTACAATGTAGACTGTAGCTCCGCAGCCCGTGCCTCGCACCGGTTGGTGTGCGTGCACGCAGTCCAAGGTCGTTGTCGCCGTCTCCAGTACAATGTAGACTGTAGCTCCGCAGCCCGTGCCTCGCACCGGTTGGTGTGCGTGCACGCAGTCCAAGGTCGTTGTCGCCGTCTCCAGTACAATGTAGACTGTAGCTCCGCAGCCCGTGCCTCGCACCGGTTGGTGTGCGTGCACGCAGTCCAAGGTCGTTGTCGCCGTCTCCAGTACAATGTAGACTGTAGCTCCGCAGCCCGTGCCTCGCACCGGTTGGTGTGCGTGCACGCAGTCCAAGGTCGTTGTCGCCGTCTCCAGTACAATGTAGACTGTAGCTCCGCAGCCCGTGCCTCGCACCGGTTGGTGTGCGTGCACGCAGTCCAAGGTCGTTGTCGCCGTCTCCAGTACAATGTAGACTGTAGCTCCGCAGCCCGTGCCTCGCACCGGTTGGTGTGCGTGCACGCAGTCCAAGGTCGTTGTCGCCGTCTCCAGTACAATGTAGACTGTAGCTCCGCAGCCCGTGCCTCGCACCGGTTGGTGTGCGTGCACGCAGTCCAAGGTCGTTGTCGCCGTCTCCAGTACAATGCTCACGCGCACCTGTGTGTTTTTTAAAGTCAGTTAAAAAGATAGCCCCCGATGAGTTGTAAATATATACCAATAGCAAAACTTGTCCATCCTACAGTCCCCGAGATATTCAAGACCTTGCTGAAAACTGTTCGTCGCAGAAGTCCGAAAAAAATACGCTTTTAATTGTGTGTTTCTCGTAACGTTTCAGATGTCCGTCGTGGTGCGACAGGATCTTGCTGTCGCAGTCTGCGCGGCTGCTGGTGCAGCACCAGGACCCGGCGCGCCAGGCCGACAACAGGCACATGCACGCGTCCAGGTCTGTGGCCCGTTCACTTATTTACCTCTATTTTTCAACAAAGATAATAATTCGGCTGTCTCTGAAAACAGGCTCTGTCTCGCGTAGGGTCGCAGCAATAGAAGGAAAGAAAGAAAAAACTACAAAAAAAAAAATACTTTAATTTCGGAAGTCGATGGCAAAAAACGAAAATACAAAACCAAGACACCGACTTCCGAAATAAGTTTTTATTTTTTACTTTTTAGTTGTGGTACCTACTCCACACAAATTCGAAAGCCACTACCTGCTATGTAAATAACAGTGACAGGAACTTATCATATCATCCACATACTAAGTGGGAAAAAGTACGTATTATTGAAGCTAACTCAAAAACTATCGAAGCAAAGTCAATAAAATTTATATGGGACCACCTCGAGAGCATATACTCTTTCAAACAAAAAAGAATTTTCAAAATCGGTCCACAATTGACGGAGAAATCGGTGGACATACATAAAAAAAAATTAAAAAAACAAACATACGCGACGAACTCCTCCTCCTTTTTGTCGGTTAAAAATAGATTTACACAGAAACACGTGCATATATAAAAGACAAGAGTAATCAGAGAACAACACAAAGTACATAACAAATCACGAGCATAGAACAGAAATTACTTAGGCGGCAGCTGCACGACATGACTGTGACAAGAAGGCTTCCACTCAACATGATGCAGTGCTGATATTCAGTGGTCACTCAAAAAAAAAAATATTGTTTCAAAGAAAACCAGCGCTGTGACTCCGTCTCGCATGGAGTCACAGCATTATGCTGACTGATGGCCTTTTTGCGTGCATGTAACGAATATTTTCCACCCAACTTGTTCTTTTCGAGTTTGTGTTCTTTCTTTGCGTCATGTTCACTGCAAATAAACGTATTTTCTTTCGTTTCTTTTCTTTATTAGCAATAAGGCTGCCCATTGCATCTTTTGTAGATTTTTTATGCGTTATGCTGACGTTATTTTATTTATTTGTGGATTGTGGTCGCAATAAATACTTCTGAACTAATTTTCAAAGACGCTGGCAATGCATACTAAGCCGTTTTGTTTTGTATATCAAAACAAAGTGCCGTTACGAATTAAGCTATTAAACTTAATTCGTAACAGCGAGATTTTGGTAAAGGAGCCGTGCTGATTAATCTTTGGTATGCAGAAGCATTGATCAGAACTATACTCGTTGTCTGCTTAAGCACTAATCAGTGCTTAAGCAGACAACGATTTTAATATTTAAACAATTGAGTGTTTCTTAAATTAATGTAGTGGTAGCCCAGTGGTAACGATCGCGACTTTCAAGTTCTAGGTCGTAGGTTCGAACCCTGACAGGCGCTTTACTTTGTGTAAATTATTTCATCACCACTGCTCTCAAAACGGTGAAGGAAAACATCGTGAGGAAACCGGCATGTCCTAGAACCGAAAATTCGAAGACATGTGATATCTACCAGCCCGCGTGGTGGATTATGGCCTATGACTACCTCTCACAGAGAGGAGGCATGTGTTCCAGCAGTGGGAACATTATACTAAATTAATGCCCTTTAAAATAATGGTGACAGGAAGTCGGTGACAGATTCTACAGATAGCAGTGGTCGAGTGTCGTCGTCTGACAGTAGCCCGGCGCGGTCCGGCTCGCCGGCGCGGCAGAACACACAGGTCTGTATACTAACACTATGATTCAAAATTCAAGACATTTATTCAAATTAGGCTGAGAATCAGCACTTTTCGAACGTCAAAATTACATAAGACAGTCCCCCAAAACGCCCACCCTTCACCACTTCCTAGTGCCTTTAGCTGGGAAGAAGAAGTGGCGCAACAAACTTCCCAGCATCACAACTGTCTGTTCAGTTAGAAAAACTTGATTCTATACAATAGTATGCAAAATAATTTACATTACGTAACACAAAACATAAATTAAATTATTAGCCATAATGTCAGCCAGCACACGCCAATATACCAACCAAAAACATGGAGAACTATACTCAAGCAAAAATTTAAACTAAACGTAAACAGAACTAAATATCTAAATAAAAGCCTTCAGGCATAAAGGACGTGCCCGCTTACATATAGCTGTAACTGGAAGTTATAAATAATAAACCAGATAAGATGTAATTTATTTCTCAATACATGGTATATTAAGATCTTAATATTAAAAAGTTTCACATATACTACCGTTGCCGGTGTAGAAATTTAAAAGTACAATTTATTACTTAATACAGCCCCGGATCTAGGGGGGGGGCAAGCCGGGCCCCGTGCCCCAAATCCCCAACGTCAGGGCGCGACAAATTCAAGCAGACAAGTGCACCACCCAGCACACCGCTACTTTGCAATTAATGAGACGCGCAGCACATTTATAGTCTTTTCTTTTTTTACAACAGTTTTGGCACCCCCTGTTTAATTGGCGCATTATCGATCGATACAATTTGATTAATATGTTGCTGCCAAAATTTTCATTTTGAGAAAATTTTAATTTCGCGTGGTCTAACTTAGCGCATAAAAGATTGGCGGGGGGCGGCAGACGGCAGTTTTTACCCCGCCTCAAAAAAATTCTAGATCCGGGGCTGACTTAATAATTATAAATTTGTTTAAAATGAAAATAGGACCACTGAACAATTAATTATTAATAACAATAACAAAACCAAGATCAGTAAGATAACCAGATTGGCCAATGACCCGTGCGGCTGTCATTACTCAGCCACGAGGCTAAGTAATAACAGCCGCACGGGTTTGTCAATCAAATTAAACTACGCTTGCCGCGGTTGATACGTGGATGGGTGACCATCTTTACATACCGAGACAGCCGTGCCTCAGAAAGCAGGTTAAGCCGTTGACTTCGTTGTCATTCGTGGATCTTTGACAGTCGTTACGGGTAGTCAGAAGCCCGAAAATCTGACAACAAAGTCTTACCAAGGGGTATCGTATTACCCAATTACTAGGTTGTGGAGATCAGATAGGCAGTCGCTCCATCGGCAAAATTCGTAAAACCGATCACCATCTGAACTGAGTGCGCCTTCAAAATCACCAATATTTATTACTGCTGCAGGTGAAAATGATCTCTACGCAAACGCAATAACTTGTGAAGTCATATAACCAAATACATTCGTAAAATTGAAATGAATGAATGCAAATTTTCAAACATCTAAGTTGTGTCGTACTGTATTCAGCTGCATCCGGTTAGACTGGAAGCCGACCCCAACGTAGTTGGGAAAAGGCAGATGATGAATATACACTACATTCAGTAATAATCTTGTCATTATTTAATTCCAGGGCAGTCCAGGGAAAACTTTGGAGAAGAAAAGCAGCATGGCTGAACTAGACGCTCTGTCCTTACCTGTTGGCGGCATGAACTTTAGCAGGAAGAGTATTGCTGACCCCACTAGTGTGCAGCAGGCCATCAGCGCTAGGTAATTATAATGGAATTTACACTTTCACTTTGTGAACTTCAGATTTATTCAATTCAAATTTTGGCCTATCACTGGTGCCGATTCCCTTGTTCACAAACTAAACTAAATTTAAGTTCAGTGCATCTTTTTCTTTCTATTTCATTAAGAAAAGGACAGACGATAAATTTTAGTTTAGTCCTGTCAAATTAATCAGCGCTTGACGTAAATTGACGTAATTTTAGTTGGCAAGTTTTTAATCACGTCTAAACTTGTATGGAGTAGTGACAGGCGCTGATTAATTTGACAGGACTTAACTAAAATTCATCTTCTGTCCTTTTCTTAATGAAATAGAAAGAAAAAGATGCACTGAACTTAAATTTAGTTTAGTTTGTGATCAAGGGAATTGGCACCACTGTCTCTTAGAATACAGGTCTCCTAGTTTAAGAGACAGGGTTCATTATTTTTTGTATGATGACTTTTTTTTTTGTAGACGTAAATCATTCTGTGCACAAGCTAAATTTTTATTATATTGTATTTCTACTGTAGTGCATGTGTATGCACACAACCTGCGAGCTCAAGTTAACTCGACTACTTAAGACGTGGTCGCCCGTCTGTGGACCTAGTCAGTCAGATAAAATAAATATATATTTAATTATATACAGGGTGTTTGGCAGAACGTTGAACATACGAAAATGGTGGATAGGTGGGGTCATCTGCTACTTACTCAGCCCTAATTTATTTGGCCCTGGACCCCTGGATATTTTTTTTTAATGCAGGTTGAAATTAGGATTTAAGTATTTTTTACATCTTTCTGTTATAAGAATCTGCCAATATTAAAGATTAAAAAATGAATGCCTGTTTTACCCATTTTTTTAAATAAAAATTACACTTTAAAGTTAAGGCTCCTGGCTGTGACTTCACTCGACAGAGTTTAGGTAAATTCTTGCGATGCTATGTTTGTGTGCACCGTTCACGCACACACGCCTAAACATCGAGCGTAGTGATCGCTTAAACAGTTTTGATCCTATAGACGGTATTTTGTTAAGTTACGTAGGTACGCTTATGAAATAAGTCTGGAATGTTTGTGTATATTCGTTTAGTATATTTATAACAATTCTGTTTTATATGGAATTTTATACTTTTTGTATAGAAAACATGAAAAATTATTACCTACATGTTGAGTTTTATGGGTTTACAGGTTTCATAAAGGGGGTCGAAATTTTCATTATTTTTGCGATAAGACACAATTTTCGAGATATAAGCAAAAGAACAGAAAAAAGATAAAATACAGTTTTTGCAACTGAATGAGTTATTAATTTAGTGAAAATGAAAAATTCGCTATTCTGAATTTGACTTTTTTCACCTAAAATTTTGATTGGTGCCGATTCTCTTATACACCGAACTAAACTAACTAAACTATCACTAAAAATTTTTACTTTTGACTATGAGAATCTCAAAGCTATTGGTGCCAAACTAAACTAAATTTAAGTTCAGTGCATCTTTTTCTTACAATTTCATTAAGAAAAGGACAGAAGATAAATTTTAGTTTAGTCCTGTCAAATTAATCACCGCCTATACATCCATACAAGTTTAGACGTGATTAAAAACTTGCCGACTAAAATTACGTCAATTAACGTCAAGCGCTGATTAATTTGACAGGACTAAACTAAAATTTATCTTCTGTCCTTTTCTTAATGAAATAGAAAGAAAAAGATGCACTTAAATTTAGTTTAGTTTATGAACAAGGGAATCGGCACAATTATGCAAAATAAATTCTCTAAGTTTAAGAAAATTTTTGACACATCTAAATCAAATTTGACAATCGCGATTCCACACGTGATACCTAACCATGTGAATCTTTTTAGAGCCGGAGGCGCGCACGCTCGACGTGTTTTATATAGAACTTTTCACTTTTTGTATGGAAAATAAGAAAAAATATTACCTACATGTAGAGTATAAGGAGTTTAACCTTTTAAGTACTGCAAAAAAAGCGTGCGACCATCCGTCAAGGACAAACACGTGCGGCTTATCGCGATGTAATCTGACACGTGTTGACCTCTCACACAAAAACTGCTATAGCTTCGTTTCTATTGCGTCATTTTACAATCTGTAAACAGATTCGAGTGTTTGAACAACGGGGGCCACTTATGATAATATCCATAACACTCATACGTTTAGTTATTATTGTAAACATCCTATTGAAAATAGAGAACTGGCCGTAAGCCGACTTGTTAATGTATTATGTTAGTTTCTGGCAAAAGTAATGAATTGATTTACGCAAAATTTTGGTAATAATATCATGAATACACAAGTAATCCAATTAGATTTTTTTCTTATTAGTCTTACATACAATATTTCCATAATATTCTAACTCAAAGTTCATAGTGCGCGGTGCTGTCATTTTGAATCGCGTAGTCCAATTCGTGATATTGGAAAAGATCATACGAGTTATAATGAGCATTATATCATGTATTAAATCTTTCTAGAATATTACCTATACCTTCTTCGACTAATTGTTATCCATGAATCGTAAAAATATGATACGATAATTGGTAAAATACCAAGATGACCTTGACGGGTCATTTTATCCGGAAATTTATCTAGTCTAGTTAGAATCTTATTTGAAAGTAAACAAGAATGAAGTGTTTTATCAATTTCTGTACACACATTCCTTATTTATAACCCTTTTGATTAATTCATTAATGGTTACTAAACAAATCTAGTATTATTTCATAAAAATTCGGCATGATAATTTGACCCGTTTTACCTACACATCAAAATGCTTCGAAAAATCTTTGAAAAATGGATAAAAATGAATGAATACGCTTCGAATGCATGAAATAATTAATTAGAATTAGTTTTTGCATAGATAATTACCATTTATAGACACAAATTCATCGAAAAACAGTCAACAATAATATATTTATATGGCAAATGTGTAAGGCGAAATAACCTGAAAATTGATTGGCTCGAAAATCATTTTTACTATATTGTTTTACGCAAACGATTAGCCAAAAACTTGCACAAGCCACTATTGTTTCATTATTCATGTACTTACCTAAGTTTCAAACGAAAAATCCATCACAATAACTCACAATAAATAAAACAACAACACTAAGTCACGACAATAAACCACAGAATATCAATGTAAAAAAGGGCGCCTTTGTATTTTTTTTTTATAGTGTTGGGCACGAAGTTTTTAGTAACTTTTATCGTCTATGGCTTACAAATATTCTTGCCAGTGTAGGAAAAATATTAGCAATCGACTAAGTTCCGTACTTTACGCAAAAATAATATTTTAATGGTGTAGCCACTTGGCAACGCGCGCTGTCGCCCGGAGGCGTCACCGGTCCTAAACGGTTGCGCGCGAAACCGACCCCTCCGGGCGACAGCAGTCCTTAAAAGGTTAAGGGTTTTATAAAGGGAGTCGAAATTTTCATTATTTTTGCGATTGGACACACCGTTTTCGAGATATAAGCAAAAGAAAAAAAAAGATTCAGTACTGTTTTTGCATGTGAAATCGAGGTGTTGGTGTGAATTTAAAGTTCATGACAATCAATTTTATTCCACACGTTTTAAATCGCGAAAAATAGTCAGATTCGGTTAGAAAATCTAAATTTTAAGTGAAAAACGTCAAATTCAGAATAGTAAAATTGCTATTTTCACTAAATGAAAATATCAGTTCCATCTTAGTGCTGTCAAACTAAAATCTAGTTAGTTGTGTCACTTTAGTCTATTTCAGAATGGGAAATCGTCGTTTGACAGGAATAAAACAAAATTTTGGTGATTTTTAGTCTAGTTTAGAGGCATTTGTGACAAGAGAATCGGCACCATGTCTAACTAAATCTGACTATTTTTAATCGCGATTAAAAAGGTGCGGAATAAAATTAGTTATCTTGAACTAAAATTCACACCAACACCTCACTTCAGGTGCAAAAAACAGTACTGTATCTTTTTTTTTTCTTTTGCATATATCTCGAAAATGGTGCGTCCAATCGCAAAAATAATGAGAATTTTGATCCCCTTTATGAAACTCTTAAACCCCTGACACTCTACATGTAGGTAATATTTTTTCTTATTTTCCTTACAAAAAGAAAAAATTCTATATAAAACGTCAAGGCTGCCCCCTGTGCGCCTCCAGCTCTAAAAAAAATTCACGGGGTAGGGCAAACAAGTACCACGTGGACTCGCGATTGTCAAATATAATTTTAGTGTGTCAAAATATATTTAAATTTAGAAAATTTTTGTTGCAGAATAGCTTCAAGATTTTCATAGCCAAAAGTAAGGAATTTTAGTGATAGTTTAGTAAGTTTAGTTCGGTATACAAGAGAATCGACACCATATTGCCATCTTAGTGCTGTCAAAATGTTGTTATCCATTGTTATCCATCTTTATATTAATTGATATTGTCTAGTGAGATCTAAATAAAATGCTGTGCTTACCTTTAATTTAGATGCATGCAATGCTATTGTATTTGTAAATGTTATATACTTTGAATGTCTGTGTGTGTATTTAGTTGGTTTGCCTAAATAAATAAATAAATAAATAAAATAAAATATATTCTATAATTATTTCACGATGGGAAATCATCGTTTGACAGGAATGAACGAAACTTTGGTGATTTTTAGTCTAGTTTTGAGGCATTAATTTGTGACAAGAGAATTGGCACCAGTATCCATAAAAGGATCTGAGACACTTGCGCGAAAGACATTTTCGCGAAAGACACTTGCGCGAACCAACTTGCGCGAAAAAATTGCGGAAATGAGATTTCTTCATAACATCACGCCATCAATTTCAAAGGCCCCTTCAAAGCCGCCTTCTTATATTTACGTTTTGACATCAAAATCTGCTTTAGAATCATCAAAAACTATGAAAAAGACACCCATGACGAAAAATCTGAATATTGTCACAGCCGCCATCTTGGATTTATATTTTGACCTCACTATCAGCTTTAGCATCCTCGAAAACTATGAAAACGATACCCATGACGAAATATTTTTAAATGTTCGCAGCCGCCATCTTGGATCTTTATTTTGACTTAAAGTAGTCTTCAGTAGCGTTAAAGAAATACCGTTCCAAAAATACTTCACTTATTGCTACAACAGCATATAGGCGCGGGCATATCGGTGACGCGAACCCATAACTTTTCCCCTACCAAAAATCACTCAAAACTATGAAATCTAAAGTCAAAATATAACTAGTGAACTGTTGTCCTGCGACAACAGCGCCACGCGAGTCCAACTATAGTTATAAACCATCCAAGTTACACAAAAAGAATTAAAAAAAAAACATCTAAATCAGTCAAGCCGTTTAGGATAAGAAGAATTACGAACACACGTACACCGGTATTTTATTTATTGCCAGGCATGCAAAATTTTAATGTTCTTCAAAAACAAGCAAAGTACTTTAAAATAAAATGCGGATCAAAATGTGGTAGTCGACGTACAATTTCTGGAATATGTTAACATCGGACACGTACGTGCGTGTGTGCGTGCTGCGACGCAAAGTGATACGTCCTCACGCTGGGAAGGCCCGTTCGCTACTGACGGAATAGATTTTCCGCGATCGTTTATATAGTTCACTTTGCCATTTATTTACGTAATGAAGTAATTGTTTATTTATAAAATAAAATTTAGATTCTATTAAACAATTAACTTAAAATTAATATATAATTTTTTAAATTTCTTAAAAGTGTTTCTATGTATTAGAAAAAAATATTTATTTGGCTTGAAGTTTTGAGAAAGTTACGTTATTTCAACATTTTTTTTCTGCTATATTTTGTATGAAAGTTGAAAAAAGTGGTTCCCCTATGTACAAGTAGACCATATAATGATGTTGATGATATTTTTTAATTTTCAACATCAAAAGCAGTTTCTTCTAACGAAACGATCAAACGTCAGTCTCGCGTCATTTTTTGGAAAACTTGTTGCGAATTTTAGTGATTTCCCACGAATCCTTAATTTATTTCAAAAATCCCTTTCCCCTATGTACAAGACGAAGAATTGGACTTTTCAAATCACAAATAATTTTGTTTAAATTCTCGTCCCCTTTCTCACAACGAATAAACAAAATTGATCAAAATCAGTGATTTCGTGCGGTGCGGCAGCACGGAGCCTTAAGAAAGTTGTGAAACTAGAAGAAAGCAAAAAAAAAATTTTTTATATCCAGGGCGCCAGGACCAAATAAATTAGGGCTGAGTAAGTAGCAGATGACCCCACCTATCCCCCATTTTCGTATGTTCAACGTTCTGCCAAACACCCTATATTTATTTATGTATATATGATTTTTTTGCGTTATACGTTTAATATTTAAGTTTTAAGACTTTGCATATTCATATGTTCTCTTGTTGTTCTCACACACTATTGTCTACATTTCTTTTTCATTTCTCCCTTTCATATTCTTCCTTTTAAAATTTCTTAAGAAATAAGCAGTACCTTTGTACTCAAATTATAATTATGTTGTATCCATATGTATTTTACTGTGTGTATATGTTACGGCTAAAACCCGAAGTGCGGCTACACCTAGATTTAGCCGGCTATAACTAGGTGCGGTCGGTAGCAGTTAGTTAAACTTGCCTAATGGACCCTGGCACTCGCCGGCCGCTGCCGCGGTACCGCTCGCTTCGCTCGCTCGGCTCGTGCGGTGTGTTATGTGGTCACAGTTCTAACCTAACCTAACCTACTCTTCAACCATTTTCATTTGCTATAACTAAATTTAACCAACTGCTACCGGCCGCACCTAGTTGTAGCCGGCTAAAACTAGGTGTAGCCGCACTTCGGGTTTTAGCCGTGACATATATAAATAATAAAATAAATAAATAAAAGACAAAACATTCATACACTTATCTCGCAGAAGTCTAGACATACTTATATGATCGTCTTCTATTCGTCCTCGGGCACATCACAGCCAGGTTTTACGTCCGAGAGAGCGTTGATCGCGGAGAGAATCAGAGACTGGGCTCGATATATTAGCAAAAGTTCATTTTTCACATTTATTCATTTTCGTCCCATACCTTTCCAGGATGTGCGACGCAGAAGGTTCTGCCCGTCGCCGGCTAGTCCGCAACCAGTCGGAAGGCGAGCCCGCACCGAGAGAGCGGCGGGAGCCCACGTCTAGGAGGAGGCCGGCGTATGGAGTGATAGGAGACGCTACTTGTATGGGGGATCATAAGGTAGGACAACATAGCGACATAATTAATAATTTTCATGAAATACTCACTACATATTATATAAAACAAAGTCTGCCCACTGCGTCGCACGCGATAAATTCAAAAATTACCGAAAGCATTTTCGGACGGGTTCACCAATGGACGGAGTGATTCATGAGGAAGGTTTAGGTATATAATTAATTATGGTTTTGTGTAAATTGGCGATATGATGATGATTGTTGAAGATGTCCGAGAAAATCATGTTGATTGTGAGCTTTACTGGCATGTGTCGCGTAAACCGTAAGAGATACATAGTAGTAATGTTCTACAGAATTGTACAGTTTAATAATTTCAATAAAAATGTCTGCGATAGTACGTATATATGTCTATCCTCTAAGGATTTTCAGAATTTGATAAAAATTTCATTGTTTTTTCCGAAGCTATTTTGAACGGTATTCGTACGGTTTTTAATATTTTTATGATTTATTGATCATTTATTTTAGAGACATATTAGACGTGTACATGTTGTTCATAATTACTTACTTTCATCGGTGATTGCAGTATTTTATTAAAAACTCAAAAGAGATCAATACTGTCTCCCGACATGCCTTTTACAGTAATTACTACTAAATTGATTCCTTATATGTCAAGACTGATTTTTTTTTCCATATTACTAATAGTTTACAACACATTTTAAAAGAGTAACGGTGGAGTTTCTTGCCCATTCTTCTTCATACGAAACTACCTTTTGGGACGACTAGAATCAGTTCTATTTTTCAGTACATTTTTACGTTTAAAAGTGCTTATTTGAAATGAATGATTAGACAGTAATTCTGTTGTCCCGCAGCCGATCTACCTGCGCGTGATGCTGCAGAGCGACCGAGGTACCCTGCAGTGTTGCAGCGCCCTGTCCCCGTGCGCGCCGTGCGCCAGCGCCGCGCGGCTCCCCTCCGCGCTGTCCCTCCTGCCGCTCCCCCTCCCGCCCGCCCCGCCCCGCCGCCTGCCGCGCCTGCCCACAGACCCAGACATATACGCTAACAAAAAAATCAAATTACCTGATATTTCTATTAGCCATCCCGACAAATTTACCGACGAACTTAGAAGAACGCGCACAGGATCTCTGAATGAAAGTATGTTGAGGATACCTCACGTAGAAATTACTAGTGCAGATTACTGTAGTTATGACGGCGTTTACGTCAATGATATCGATAATACTCTACTTTGTGTCAGAAGATGCGTTGATCCTTACACACCAGAGAGTATAGACTCTCATAGCCCAAACGTTGAAGCGTCATCAGGTTCCGAAGTCTCCATCGAAGTGACCGAGACATCGACTAATAAATCGACTAAATTGAATCGAGATATGAGTGTTTCGCCTACACAGTTAAAAAGTCGTTTGGATAAATTACTAAATGATAAAGATGAGATGGTTAAAGTGATACCAGAGTTGCAGAGGTTGAATAGTAGGGAGTCTTGTAAGTCGGAAGCTAGTAAAAAAGGGTTATGTTGTTTAGCGTTGAAATGTTACGGGTTCTGTAGGAGGCGCGCGCGCAAAGTCAAATGTGACTGTAGTGGCTTTACTAAGTGTTGCACTTAAACTTGAATTCAGATTCTAATGATATTTTGAAACAACAAAGTTAGGCTAAGATCTTTAAAGCGAACTTTGACGAAGAATTGTTCAAACGTTTCATACAAATATGAACCTTATTTGTATAGTGTTAATGTTCAAATTCGTATAAAACGCTTGACCACATTTGCTTCTAAGAATATGAACGTTATTTCTTGAAAAATATAGTTAATATTCCTATAAAATGCTTAACTAAGCATGCTCTAAAGATCTCAGCCGCAAATTTCAAATTCCATTGCACCCGATTAAAGACCTTTTTATTAAAATTAGTCACTTGAAAATCAACTTAGACTACATAACTCTAAAGTATATAATTGAGTGGCAATGGAATGCAAATGATCTAACATTCTGAATTCAAATACAGCTTGTAGTAATAGTCATGTGATTCGATTATTTTTGTTGTTTAGTCGATTTTTAGACGATTATTATTTTCGATTTATTTTTTATTTGACTTTTGAAAATATGACTAACTTTGAATTTTAATGATTTCGCAATTATTGATTTTGATATACAAATTCGAAGATAACAATCGTTTGACATTGCATTGTTTGTGCAGTTTTTATTTTGTTATTGTATGCACTGTATTTACTTTTTTTTTGTAATAATTATTTATTAATTATTCTTAATTATTCAACCTTGTAAAAGGTTGTGTTTGACCAAAAATGGTAATAACTTACCATGAACGCGCATGGTAAAATAATACCGCATGCATTTTTTTAAACTATAACATATCAATTTTCAATTGAATCTTAATTTAAATGTATTTCAATTTATTTTGTAAAATATCTTAGGGATAAACTATGTGCTTACTACTAGTCGATATTATTATAATCGATATTTTTTATCGCGGACTTAACCCCAAGTCACCACTCTAAAAATGTTCGATATTCGAATTCATAGAGTGATGTAGACTTTTTTTTATAAGACAAAGCATATTTATTTGTATTCATTGATTCCTAATACTTATTATTCCTAAATTCCATTATTAATAATAATAATTTATTACTTATTTTTATTTTGATAGCGGGGTATAGTATACTCAATGCAATATAATAGCCTAGAATTATATTATAACTTAATTTGATATACTTATAAATGAATTACTCAGCTAATTTAAAGAAAAAAATTATACCAAATGGTTTATATAAAATCTAGTCTGTATGCTCAAGCGGTTAAAATACATAAATGAAAGTATGTATTTTTCAAAATACTATTTTGTTGGCTTATTCTAGAAGTCTCGATCAAATTCGGAACAAAAAAAATACTCGAGAAAAAAACGACGGTCTTGGACTGCCGACAGAAATGAAAACTTAAAACTGTTATTAGCGCCATCTATATTCTATAGTAGAGCACTACGGCGCGACCATGTCGGTAACGCGAATCCATAAGTTTACCCCCTACCAAAAATCGCTCAACGCGCCTAAAGAATTTGTTTTTTTGGTCTCGTCATTCGTCAACCGCCAATAGTGTAAAGTCCCCGTCACGAGAAGCTATAATTTTTGTAAATAAAGAACTTCTACCAAGTTACGTAGCGACAATTTAATCAACAACAAATAATCCCAAATTCAATGAAGTCAAAGTAACGTACGTGTTATACGAAACTAATGAGCAATTTCACTTGATCGGGTTATATTTTAGCGATATAAAGCGCTGTCGTCTAAGGTTTTGTGGTACTGGAACGCATCTGATTCATGGAACGTAAACATTTGAGCCACGATTTTGAAGTAAGTTCACGCTGACGTTGTCTCTGCTGTCTTTCGAGTTTCGAATGCGTCTGTTTGTTTGTGGTGTTTTCGCGGATTAGGTTATGGCGTCATCAAGGAAGAAAATAACTTTTATGGCAAAATTGATGAAAGGATAGATAGCACGGTAGACAGTTTTGTTATCCATGTAACTGATTCTGAAACAGAATATTCAGAATCGTCTGAAGACAGTAATTAGATGTGTGTGTTAATATAATTATATCCCTGTAAAAAAATAGTACAAAACTGTTTTTATTTTATTTTACCCAAAGATTGCAAACCCCTGAATGTGTGTTTACAAAATTTATAGCTTCTCGTGACGGGGACTTTAGTCACATTTTTTTTTCACGGTAAGAATATTCTTTTCCTAGGAAAGGTATTGTCGGACGCTTAAGGGGGAAGCGTCAGGGTAGCCCGCGAAATTCAAAGTTTCTTACGTTTTTGCATTTTGCTGGTCAGTGTCAGGTTTTATGTTGATTAAAATATGATTCGCAGCCGTAACAAATATGGCTTTACTCAATTATAATCATCATAATTATAATTAGTAATGATTATAATTGAGTAAAGCCATATTTGTTACGACCGCGAATCATATTTTAATCAACATAAAATCTGACACTAACTTGCAAAATGCAAAAAACCGGCGGGGTATTTCCCCAGCAGGTTTTAATTAGCCTGTTTTGACCTAGAATCTGTCAACAAAATTCTATCACCACTAACTTAAAAAGTATTATAATAATTATTGGTTTTATAACATTCTTAACTTAACTTAAAATTATCAGTCACTATCACTAATAGTTACCATTATTTTTTGGTTTAAAGTCACTATTTTATTTTATTTAAGACTGGTAACACTTATAACTTAATTATTTTTTGCAGTGGTAAGACCTTACGAAATCTTAATTAATTATTATGATTAGTCTGTTGTGTCCCACTTCAGGGCAAGGTATAAAAATAATTATTAAAAAAAATATTGACTTTTATAATTTTCTGACGTTTTTTTGCAATTTGCAGGTCATTGTCAGGTTGTATCTTGATCAAAATATGATTCGCGACCGTATCAAATATGTATTTACATAATTATATTCATTTATACATCTTTCTAAGCAGTGGCCTAGCGTGCCTTGGCGGGGCCCCGTATAAAAATTTGTTTGGGGGCCCTTATGAAGGGTAAAGATTTCATTCAAAAGAAAAAAAAAATGTTTGCATAAAATTAAAAGAAATATTTATTTATCAATAGCTGCGCCCCGCGGTTTCACCCGCATAAGTGTCGATCCCGTGGGAAAAAAAAAGTATCCTATGTTCTTTTCCAGGGCATCATCTATATATGTGCCAAATTTCATCCAAATCCGTTCAGCCGTTTTAGCGTGAAGGCGTAACAAACTTACTTTCGCATTTATAATATTATAAGGATAATTAACTATCTGTCACTTTTTCCAAAATTTTTACAAACAATTCAAATTAATATACACTCTCCTTGCCTTTTTTCGACAAACTGATTTATTAAATCATTTATAGCTGATGATGAATTTGGGAAGTTTTTATTAATTTTTGCTTACGCACGTCGGGGGCCCCGTATAATTGACACGGCGCTACGCCCCTGTTTCTAAGTTACATTTGTTCCATAAGAAGAAATATCTCTGTAACTCGCACACGAAGGGTTCCAGATTGAGCAAAAAACGCGTTTCTTAACTCTATTTTATTTTTTGTTCTTATAGCTGCAATAAAAATACACAATCTATGAAAATTTCAACTGTCTACCTATTACGGTTCATGAGATACAGCCTGCTGACAGACAGACGGACGCACGGACAGCGGAGGCTTAGTAATAGGGTTCCGTTTGCTACCATTCGGATACGGAACCCTAAAAAAAGCTTTGTATTTTGACAGGCATTATTGTGTGTCCAAAACCACTTTCTTAAAAAAAAAAAACAAAGCTTTATAGTCCGACCGTCGAAAGAATGCGTTCTTGACACTTGCCAGTTTCATACTAACGAATAAGTGTTTTGCGAATTTGATCCTTATTACTACTAGAAATTGTCCAACTGACAGGTGTCAGGAACACATTATCTCGGCCGGACTGTAGTTACAAAGACAACTGAGGGGCGATTCTCGTAATTTTAAGAACATTCGTAATCTGTCAAAAATACTATAAAATATCGAAAAATTTCGACAACTTTGTCATTTGCGACTAGAATGTGAACCGTTTTTTATGTACGAGAATTGGCCTTCTGATATTGGTTGGACATAATTTCGTAGTAATCTCGGAAGGTCTTCCCAACTGCAATCTCAAGATTAATACGTAAGTCGCGTATTTATATAAACCACGCCCCGACGTGGAGTGAACACGTTCAATAAACGTTCTTTGCACTGATACATTTTTTTTTATTTTGTTTTTAAATGCGTTATTTTTTTAACTAAGTTTTTTGCATGGAGTTTTTAGCATCAATTTGTTCGGCACAAAAAAAAACACTTGTGTTTGAAATCATATCATCACACAGCAAAAAATAAACTTATTTGTAGGATGTTTTGAGGAGGAGCTCGTGGCTAAGTAATAACAGCCGCACGGGTTGATCCATCAGGTTAGTCTGTTGGTCCGTGGATGGGTGACCATCTTTACATGTCGAGACTCCTCCGTGCCTCTGAAAGCACGTTTGGTCCCGGCTGTCATTCGTGGATCTTTGACAGTCGTTACGCGTCGTTAGAAGCCCGAAAGTCTGACAACCAGTCTTACCAAGGGTTATCGTATTACCCAGTTACTGGGTTGTGGAGGCTAGATAGGCAGTCGCTCCATGGTATTGAGCTGTATCTGGCTAGACTGAAAGCCGACCCCAACATAGCTAAGCAGATTGAAATACTAAACTTTTAAGAAGTTATTTTGTGTTTATAAAATTCATAGTAGTGTTTATTTCTTAGTAAAAAACAATAATTTTGCCAAGTTCAATTTTAAACCTATTTGATACAGTAATAAATTGTAGTCTAAAAAATTCGCTTATGTAAAATGTCGTAATGTTGTTGTATTGTGTTATTTTCAGTTTGATGTTGTCGTTGTACGCTTTGCTTGTAAGTATTGATTTTGTTTTTATTTCGCACTGTATGTGTATGTTAAGCCGTGTCTCCTGCGCGTGTTTTTTTCGAAACATTACACAAAAACCTTACACATAAACATTTGTTTTCATACACAAGTTGTCTCCTGCGTATTAAAATATTTTTAGATTACATCTACACATTTTGTGTAAATGTCGTAATGAGTTCCGACAAATAAGACGTACTTAAAAAGTATCTCCATTCCAATCCATTGTCAATTTATCACAACTTGTTCACAACTATTCACAAAACCTCAAAACCTGTGTTGAATAACAGTAACAGATGTCCGCGGTGCGCGCAGTGGTTGATAATGAAACAAACCCTTCCCCTCTTCACACGCGTGGGGAATGTTTTCCATGCAGCTCTGAAAACAAAAACATCGTGTTTGCATACACAAATGTGTATGGCCACGCCTCTTTGTTTCGATGTTTTTGTGTAATTTTTCGAAAAAATACGTGCAGGAGACCCAGCTTTAGCTACTATATTTTGTTGCCATTAGATATTTTGTTAATAGATTTGCGTAGATTAATTTGTTATTTAGAAAACTTATGCCTATATTTTCGAGGTGTCCTTAATTTGTTACTATATATCTTTTTTTATTTGATCCTAAATAAGACTTACCCTAAAACTAAATTTTAAAAAAATATATAAAAAAATATATTTATAACAGGTCAAAACTAATAGTTCTATTTTAACTTCACAGGCAATTTTCGTCAGGAGTTTCATTCCGAATCATCTCCGAAGCACATCAAGCCGGAAGATCCCGAGACTGTCACAGAAACGGTTGCAGACTCGCCCAGCTCACGGTACATACATTTTAATCTCGAAAGTCCTAGCAGTATATTTAAAGAGACCGATATTTAAATAATGTCATTTAGAAATTACATATTTACTGGGTTTTAGTAATTGAGGCACCTTCTGTTGATAAATGGTCGGGTGTATCGGAAAGGTGTGGTCAAATTTAAGTCGTCGTTGAAGTTTTTTACGAGCCAGCTGATAATTGTTTCTCGATTACGATGTTGGTCTAATCGAGAAAGTTGTTCAGTTCGGTGGTCTGTACCGCGACCTTAAATTTGATCACACCTTTCTGATACATTCTGTATAAACAGGTATATCATAATATACGCCATAGTACGTGGGAATAGCGGTCATAAAAAGCGACAGCGAGATGACACGAGGCGAGTTTCTCTTAGTCCCGCTTGCACCAAAAATCATTAAATGTGTTTAATGCTAAATGTATTTAAAACATCGTTCTGTTTCTTTCAAACGTTTGAAAACAGCAGAGTCAGTATAATGTTTTAAATATGTTTACCGCTAAATGTATTTAGCGGTGTGGTGCAAGCGGGCTTTAATCCCAAACTTAGCGTTTACCGTCCTACTCTAACTTTTTATGACCACGATTGAAACGAGTCTAGGCTTTTGGCTTGCAATAATAGTTAATAGGACTTGAAAATAATCTGCAGAACGTTTAAAAGCCGCATAATCTTCAATTACTAAAATCCTGATAAAACTATTTGCATATTCAATAGTAACTGTTGTTGCTAGAAGATGTAAAAAATATATATAAACTACTCCCTACATTATAAAGTAAGTAATCGCCAATTACTTAAAAAGAAAAAGAATATTATTTAAGTATAATTCAAATTATAAAGTTTTAATTATAAAATAATATGGTGATTTCAAACTATAAAGTTAAATTTATATTTAAAAATGTGTTTAAATAAAAATAATTATTTATTCATTTTATACAATATTCACGAGTACCATATTATACAATGATTTACACAACATATTAAAAAAATAAGCCTTTATAATCTCTCTTTGACAATCTAGTTATGACATTCCAAATATGAATTATATTTATTAGTAGTTATTATTTTTATATATAATATAATAATAATTAGAATAATTTTTACTTTTAATGTAATCATATCAATTTATTAATATTTCAATACAATTTGAATACTCATCTAATCTTAGTTAATTATGTTTAATAATTGCTGTTTTCGCTCTTTCTCATTACTATGTTATATAATTAAATTATTGAATTTATTTTATGTCTAGGATATAGTCAGGGATTTACCACAGGGTACTTTTTTTGCAATATTCGATTTTTTGCAAGTATTTAAGTAAATAAAAAAATATTATATAAGTATTCAGTAATTTGGGAGCTCTGTACTAAATTGTAACAATAATATTCAGTAACAGAATATTCTTGGTAGGTAACTAAAATAAAAAACCATTTCAAAGAAATCTTCGTAGTTCAGTGTTTTAGACAAAAAACATATCTAATGGCAAATTCTTGTACAAATTATCTTATACTCCCAGTATTTACATAAAAAAATATTTTAATAAAACTAGAAATAGATCGTGTTCGGTGTCTATGTACTATCGCCGTTCAAATAATTATTATATACTTATTAAAAGTATAGTAGGAAAATAATATGTACTTAATAATAAACCCTCCAGAAATAATAATACGATGCTCATCACTATTGTGATAATCAGATACGAATCATTCGCCCGCCATCAAATATAGATTATAATAAAATTTTCTTCTTAAACTATCAAAAAATATGGCCGTGATGTACTAATGTCGAAGAAAAACTTCCTAAAGTTGAACTCGTATTTAAACATTATGAATGTAACGATAGAACATAAAATTAAAAGGTGCAATTATTGAAATAACTGACATCCTTTTAAGGGGCCAGTGGGGCTTTCGATTATTTCAGTTACACCTTGTATAAATTATTCATTACCGTGGGTAATTGGATACCAGGAATGTTACGGAAGTTGTTTTACCGGAACCGGAATCGGAGATTTTAAATTTGTTTGTTCGGAATCGGAACCGGAGTCAAAGGTGGAAGTAGAAGATGTGTTATGGGAAGGCTCAATGAAACAATTGAAATATAATTCAGTCTCTTTAATCAGTCAAATATTAGCAACTCCGATTTAAAATCGGAACCGAAGTCGGAATCGGAGGTGTAAAATTTATCGGAAGTTCCGACCTTTCGGAACCGGAACCGAAGCTCCGTAAAATCCCTGCTGGATACCTAGGAGGTAGGTACCTTTCATTTCTAAATAACATCTGGAGAAACTAAAACGATTTTTTTGTATCTTGCACTAAAAACTCATCTAGATAAATAACTTTCTTTCAAATTAACATCAACATTGGCAATGGTTCCGCTCATAACGTATACGGTTTTTCTCATTAAGTTCTAAGCTATATTCACCACAAACATTATCTCAATCGGTTCAGTAGTTCCTGAGATAAACATCTTGAGGTTTATTTATAAACGTCGTTTAAATTTGTAATCTGGTTAAAATTTTATAAGTACGGGTGTATTCCTGAAACAAAAATGCTTAGATTTAAAGTTGAGGGAACGTCAAAAATGTATGGTTAAACAGTCTCTAATGATACCTTATTTTTAAGCAACGTTTATAATAAAGGGGCAAATATTAATTGTAACATAAGATCATAATTGTTATACACACTTGTAAATTAAATAAAAATCATTAAGTAAGTACTTAAATTGTTATAAACACGTTTCTTCTTAAGTCTTCTAGGATAGTATTTCAATATTTATTGATGTTGTGGTAGGGGTTGTAGCAAGAATTTTATGGTTGGTAAGACTAGAGTAGATATCTCACTCCATTTTGCACTAGCTTAAATTTCATGCCAATGGGGAAGGCAACTGTCAAAATGGCGCTGTCGTAGCTGGTTCCCAAAACTAGCTAATAATACGAGTACAAGGCGTGAGGTGATTTTATTTTATTTTTGCGTAAACGACGCTTTGTTGTGTTCTTAAATACTTCGAAATTGGAGTCCACCATTTCCCAAAAGACCCTAAAATTAAAAGATTGTTCCTTAGAGCTATTCGTAGTGTTTTATTTAAAATTACACAGAGTTCGAGGTTATGTCGGAAACATTTTGAAGAAAGTGATTACAAAGAAATATTTAAAGTTTTAAATTCTGAAACTTTCTATGTCAAGTAATTGATTTAAAATATAGAAATCATCGAAAACAACGAAATAGTTAAATAAAACTGTAGCGGTTACACCGCCACATACGAACTACGCATCATAGACATGACGTCACACAAATCCTGCATCGCGCAGTTAGAGTTTACCGAGCGATCGACATACATACAAGATTTCAACTTAAAACCGATGGGCAGTTGCCCACCAGACACAACACCCGTCTGGTCGGAGGATCCTCCCTTTTCTATGGTGGATAAGTGAACTTTACACCCTGTTCCCATATCCCTAAAAAACCAAACTCATGAATGAACGAAATGTAAACTTTATGTCAATTATATTATCTATGTTGGGACCTAGCTATAATCACGCCATCTACAATTAGCTTTACCTGACTTTCCCTATTATGGGCTTTCGAGGAAACCAGCATGTCCTAGGCTACTTGGCCCACGTAGCCCACTCCCTCTCACAGAGAGGAGGCTTGTTTCCCAGCAGTGGAAACTTTATAGGCTGATTATAATTATGCTATGGCCTTGAATCTCTTTCAAACTCAAAAATGAAGAGTTCTAGTTTCGTAAGGTAATAAAACTTAATTTGGGTCGCTGAACTCTCTGAGCCATTGCCATATCTGAGTTCAAATGGATCTCTATGTAAGCCGTGTAGGGTATCTAACAAACTTTGTAGTTTCTAGCCAGTGCCCTTGGCATATTAGCGTTGTTGGTAACTTAGTGTTAAATATAACTATTATACGCGCGGCTTAATGTATACTTCGAACACTCTAAATATTATTCTAAAAATTAAATACTTAAAATTCTTGCTACACATCACTACAACTAGATCTTAAAATTAATAGTTTTAAGTATAGATCGTACCATTCACGAAGACGCACTCCACTTTTTTTTTTAGCTAGGTCATCTCGTAGTTGACCTCTGAGATCATGACTACTTAACCGGGCTTTCCTGTGGGTGCCTTAAGCTACTATACTTAAAACTTCCAGCCAGGGGTTATTCAACTATGCTAATTAAAACTAGGTGAACGCTCGCTAAGGGCACCCCCTGTGGGGTACGAACCTCGGCTTAGGGCGTCAACCGGAGGGGGGACATCAAGGATGGGACGGGCTGGACGCGCTCTGCTCCGCTCCGTACTAAAGTACCAGCTTACAGTACAGTAATCGCGGAGTGGGGCGCGTCTTCGTGGATGGGCACTATCTGTAACCTTTATGCCATATCATTGTCACGATCGTGAGTTTCAACGGTACCTGCCTTAGCATTAATTATTTTAATTATGTATATTTTATCATTTTAAAACGTCACTACATTATATAAAATTCTAATAATTAGATTTAAGTAATTATATATTATTTTATTTATTTAAATATTAATCAATTAAGCTTCTAGTCAGTTTAAGATTTAGATTAATTCTATATTATGCACATGTAGAAATTCAAATACGCTAGACAAAAAAAAAGTGTAGTAAGTATAGTGAAATGATATGTGTATCGTGCGTACATATGCAAAAATATAAAGAAAACATTAGTGTAGCGATACTCTCAAAACACGATAGACGATTATTTATAAAATGTTATCGTTATTAGCTAAGCAGTTAACTATAATCACTCAATCAAAATGTTATTCATAAGCGGCAACTAAATCAGGACTATAGTATTTATATTTATTAAAGAAACACGTAAAACAAAAGAGCCAATCAATTAGTCAGTCTAAAATCTTTTTTTTTTTGTGATGCTGGAGCTAGATTTACACGGTGCGGTCTAAACGTCATTTTTGTTCCAAATGTCATTTTTGGTAAACTTTCATCGTGTAAATGGGACTTTTAGCTTTTTAGAATCTGAGGGTTACTCTCGCTAAAATTATATTTTACACTAAACTAGCCAAATAAAATAGTTTTAAGCTGAAATAAGCATATTAGAAGGTACTTGCCAAAATGTAGACGTAAGGCCAAAAGCCTCCCGTTGTAGGCAATAATAAAAGACAGTCGAGACAGCGGTTCTTGCCCTAATTATGAATTAAAATACTTATATTCTTTGACAATTGGATCCAATAATTGATATGAGTTTTTTTTTCAAGCCATTCTCAATTTCATATTGTACCTAGATGTATGTACCTTTGAATAGTTAATAAAAGTATATACAAAATTTATAAATAAAATTTAAAAAAATCTAGTTGTCTAAATAACTAAAATACAAAGTAAAGAACACCAAAATTGAGAGATTTTAATTATATCAATGTTGTATCAAGTTCTTAGATAGCGAAACGTCAAATAGCGTTGTAGACCTCAAAATAAAAACTCATATAATACAATGTTCGTCCATCTTTACGACTAAATAACTTTCCTGTCATGCGTTCAATGACCTCAATATGATTGAGGAAAACTTGTAAATTCTTCGGGTATTTCAACGCGTGCGTCTTTTTGTGTCGTCCAGCTTATATAAACTGTTACAACAAAATTACCTAGTATAATGTAAATTAATAATATGTATTTTTGTAAATACAATTCTAATCCTGTTTTTGGATATTTCAAGGTTTATTTTTGCATAAAGCAACTTGTGAAAGAAACAAAATTATATCTTGTTCGCCATTTAGTTTGCAAACATGTAAACAAATACGTGTTTTTGGAAAAACCACTTTACTCAATTTCAAAGTTTCAAACATGTTTATGACTTTTTCGAAAGTGCTAGTCATTCTGAAATCAACTTAATTTATACAAATGTAAAGTTGATATTCGTTTAAATGGAGATAACAGTAATAAAATTGTAAACAAGAATTTCAAAAGCCTTTTTTCTTTTTAGAGATGTTGGATTTGCGAAACAGGAACTATAATAACTAATTATAAAAACTTACTAAAAATTTAAAACACATAGCTAGTTTAGCTATATAAAATCCGAATTAAAAATAATAAATTCAATATAAACTTTGAGGTCTACAACAAAGAACAAAATTGCATGTAAAATGTATGCGTAGGAGCGTATTTTGCCAAAAAACCGAATTGTTTTTTATAAATAATATTATTTGTATATTTATAGGAAATAGATCACATCTCTCTTCGCGTTATTTCACTATGAAACTGTGCTGTATCGTGTATACTTAGTTTAGTAAATTTTAGTCATTCTTATAAACTTACTTATATTCGTTTTCGAGTGAAATAGGTGATGGTAAGTATGTATTAAACATTATATAAAACTTTTAATTGAAAAGGTGCCCTAACAATAAGTAACGCCAACATATATGTATATAATATACATATATGTCAAATTAAAAATCTTGATGGACATAAAATCCTACCTACTTTTGATACCTGAAAAATCATTTTTTTATTATCATTACCCATGACATAATAATAAGAATCTATAACCGGACATGAGCTATTTACCTAGGCCTTGAGATTATCTTAATATTGTTGGTTTGAAATGTGATTGCAGATAGGAAACTTTTGTGTTTATAAAATAGCCTTAATCTTTACAAAAGATACAGTCATATAAAGAACATAATTATAAAATTTTATCGCTTCACAGAATTATCATTAACACTTTCATATCCAACGCCCTCTTATATTTTATTATTTTTATTGTTTTACTCCTCCTGGGGCTTGTGGCTAAGTAATAACAGCTGCACGGGTCGATCGATTAGGTTAAGCTACGCTTGCCGCGGTTGGTCCGTGGATGGGTGACCATCTTTACATACCAAGTCCCCCCGTGCCTCGGAAAGCACGTTAAGCCGTTGGTCCCGGCTGTCATTTGTAGATCTTTGACAGTCGTTACGGGTAGTTAGAAGCCCAAAAGTCTGACAACCAGTCTTACCAAGGGGTATCATGTTACCTAGTCACTAGGTTGTGGAGGTCAGATAGGCAGTCGCTCCATGTAAAATACTGGTATTCAGCTGCATCCGGTTAGACTGGAAGCCGACCCCAACATAGTGGGAAAAGGCTAGGCAGATGATGATTGTTTTACTCCTCTATTTATTTTGTGTCCGTGGTGGTATCACAGCGGACCCTATCAGAATACCGTAGCATTATGTTGAGATAGGAGCCATTTTGGCCGCACACAGGCTTTTCATTTGTTTACACAATTAAAAAAAAAATATATATACTAGCTGACCCTGCAAACGTTGTTTTGCCATATAAATGTTTGGGGTGGACCATCTTTATCATTGACTACCCTACCTACCCTACGTACCCTACCTACCCTACCTACCCTACATACCCTACCCATCCTATCTTTCAAGTTGGATCAAACTGCATACGGTGTGCAAATTTGATTAAAATCGGTTGAGTAGTTTAGGAGTCCATCGCGAACAAACAACGTAACACGTAATTTATATATATTAAGATTATTTTCTGAAATTGCTATTGTTTTTATAATTTTCTTAGTTTTAGTGTATTATTTCTTGTCCGTGTACCATAAAAAAAAATTTTTTTTTTTCCTTCTTTCTTAAGTGTTATTTTTGTAATGATTACAAACGGATATCACTAAGTCACTCCATAACGAATATCGCTAACGTCTATGTCTATCTATAATACTCTTTAGATGAGCAATTTTCAACTATTTTATTGTTGTATATCTCTATATCTAGTCATTTTATGTGTATTGTGATCGGTGTGATTAAAATGTTAAAAAGTATTTTTAGACTTTTTATTTTCAACAATACGTTTAGCGCTAATTAATTTAAAACATCGTTCGGTTTCTGTCAACCGTTTGAAGATGACAGAGGCAGAATGATATTTCAAATATGTTTAGCGCTAAACGGATTTAGTCATTTGTGGTGCAACTGAGCCTTTTTTTTTTTTTTTTGGTTGGTACATTATCAAATAACTTCTCCCACTCTGGGCGGAGCGGGAGGGCGTGTCATACTCTTACTGACTAAAACCCACCCGTGTTCCTTCTGTTGCCGGGGGCCACGATTTCCCTTTCGGTTTTATTCGCAACCCCGGCAGGCATCGGCCCTAGCGGACCCCGTCAATTCTGTTGACAGCTCTTTGAGGCGCGCGTGGAACACGTTGCGCCGTCGACCCGGGCCTGGTCCTTATCGGACGGCGAGCTACCCATTGCTCACCGTCCGCAAGCCCGCGCCTACGGTGGCCGGAAATCGGCTCGCGATTCCCGACGCCCAGGGCATCTCCTCCTGCGGTGGTTAAGGGCGTGAGTAAACACAAAAAGTTTCAATTAAACCCATAAGCACTTTTGTGTAAAGGTCTATACCCTAATTGCGTAATACATCACAATTTGTTACGATTTGAAACAGATTGCTAATCCATTGCTTCATAAGTTGGAAAAAAAATCATTGTTCATAATTAGGTAGGTATACCTAATTATTCGGTAGAACAATGTACCTAAAGTGGACATTAATGTCCAGCTGCCTGCACGTTACAGAAACTGATCACTGATACTGACCCTGGTGCAAACTGGAAATTGCGCCCCATTTCCCATTTTTTTCCAACTCCAGCTGTTGCTTTTACAAACTCAAGATGTGAGACTGTTATTTTTTTCGGATCATATTTATAATTCCATATACATACAGGGTGGCAGGGACATCGACGCGAATACTGTTACCATGGATTCAGCACATGATTCTGAACCGGGCGTTGAAATTTTTTGTCGGTTATTTTTTTAAATCAGCTGTTCCATACATTTTGACCGCGTAGGTATTGCAATTTTCTTTGAAACAGCAGTTTTTTTTAAATAACCGACGAAAAATTTCAACGCAGGGGCTTCAGAATCATGTACTAAATCCATGGTTTCACTTTTCGCGTCGATGTCCCTGCCACCCTGTATAGAGTTGATAAATAACTCTAAACATAGTTATACAAAATCGGCAAGTAGACACTACGATGGTTGTAGCAGCTCTATATTAGATCTCATCATCGCATGGTCGTATTTCCGAAGATAGACTATGATGCCCGAAGATTCCCAGGATTTTTTGGGTTTAGATATGAAATGATTCATAATAACCAACAAAAAAATTGCATAGGTAATTGCAGAATAGTGGCTAGAATTTCATAATCAGCCTATAATATTCCCACTGCTGGGACACGGGCTACCTCTCTTCGAGAGCGAATGGGCTGTTATCTACCACGTGGGCACAGTGCGGATTGGTAGATGTCACATGAATTTTGGTTCTAGGACATGCCGGTTTCCTCACGGTGTTTTCCTTCACCGTTTTGAGAGCAGTGGTAGTGAAATTACAACTTGTAAGGTCGGGACCGTTACTAATGGGCCACCACTGTTCTCAAAACGGTGAACGTGGACGGTGCGCAGTACGCATTCAGAATAATGTCGAGATTCTAGACATTATTCTGAATGCGTACTGCGTACATTATTCTAGACTATAGATGTAAAACAACCGATTTAAAACGTTTTAAACCCGAAATAAATCGTTTTAAACGATTGAAAACTCGCCTGCAAAAATAAAAGTACAGTACATGCGTGCCCGGCGCGGCGCAGCGGACGCGCGCCTCTGTTTATGTAGGTGCATGTGTGTTAGGGTAGGCGAGCTGGCAACGTTGCGTCGAGTCACGAGTGACGACGTCAACAAGAGTGCGAGAGTGTGAGTTTGGTTTTAAACCGAATCAAATTGATTATTATATCGTTTGAAAACAATGAAAAAAAAAAATTTACCTACACAGAGTTTTTAGGTAGGTACTCCGTTATATCCCTACCTCGGTAAAATCAAGAAAATGTAGTTATAATTAAGAAAAACAGTCATCAACACCAACCGTTTTAAATCGAAAAAAATGGTTTATTTCGGTTTTAAGCGTTTTTTTGTCCTTTTAAATGGATTGATTTAATTGGTTTTAAACCGGCCTTACATCTAGACTAGAATAATTTATCAAAACTCCCCGCGCTATTTAGATTGCCATCGACATGCTAAGAATAAGGATGCTAAATAATACTATAGTTTGTGTGATGTATAGGTAAGTTTAATATAATCCCAATAAACACAGGTATAACAATTAACTTAATTTTGTATACAAAGCCGATACATAAAAAAGTTACTAAAGTAATTAATAACATCAGAGGTTCTCTTTTGATTTGAACAATACATTTTATTTCGAGCAATACTTTATAAGCAGCCAAGTCTTTTCTACTTCATCCTATTTCCCTTATACCAGCCCAGCAAGTCTTATAAGCCTCTATCAGCCTTTCTCTCTCATATCTAGCCCATAGATTTACTATAAGTCCATGATCTAGCCAGTCATTTCCACAGATTAGTAAGTACAAATGGTTCACTCCGTAAAATCATTTAAATAAAAACCGACTCTTGCTACGACACAATAAAGTGCAATTCAGGTCGCACAGCGCTAATTACCTAGAAGTTTCCACTCTTTCTATCGCGAACTTCTGACAACCGTCTTGTAGATTATTAAAAAAATATTGGACATATATTTTTTCTTTTTTTACGTAATCAAAAGATTACGGTGATACATTGAGTTAAAATGTGCCATGACGTCACTTGTATGTAGATTTTATACTTGTGACGTAGCGACCCCCACTCCCCAACTTTAATGCGTTTTATCCAAGTCATTTTTTATTAATATGATAAAGCAAAAAGTACGTGTCTAATATTTTTTTATTATCTGACTGACGGACTAAATAGAATTTCTTTTTTTTACCCAAGCATCATCCCTATTGGCCTGACAAGCCCGCCGCGTACTTGTAGCTTCATACCTGAAATGCGGAGTGCGCCTTCTTTTTCCTATTATTCTGTGTCATTTCACAGTTACTATAATTCTGAGAGCAACTTTATAAACACTGAGACTAAAGATCACACTGTGATGCAAAATCAGACGTAAAATAACTGTGATGTGAAAGGACTAGGTAAGTAGGTACTTACTTAGGGTTGCCAACCCTACTATATACTATAGTATCCTGTTATATTCCAGCCCTAAATATATTAAAACAAGAAACAAATTGTAGACGAAACTACTATAGATATTTTAATTTCAATACAAAACAGCGAGATGACCGCAATATTATTAATCTCATAAAAGCTGAATTTTATTTTGTAACCCTAATTTAAGTATTTGTTTGTAAAGACATTTTATAAAAAATAAGTAGGTACTTAAGGCACAAAAGTACAAAAAAATATGCATATAATTAAATATTTTTGAAATGCATCATCATCATCATTTCAGCCGAAAGACGTCCACTGCTGGACATAGGCCTCCCCCAAGCACCGCCACTTCGACCGATTCTGTGCTTTCCGTATCCAGCGGATTCCTGCGGCCTTCACAAGGTCATCGGTCCATCTTGTGGGAGGCCTTCCAACGCTACGTCTTCCGGTACGTGGTCGCCACTCCAAAACCTTTCGACCCCATCGGCCATCCGTTCTGCGAGCAATGTGCCCTGCCCATTGCCACTTAAGTTTGGCAATTCTTCGGGCTATGTCGGTTACCTTGGTTCTCCTGCGGATCTCTTCATTTCTGATTCGATCACGTAGGGAAACTCCAAGCATAGCCCTCTCCATTGCCCTTTGGGTGACTTTTAGCCTTCTGATAAGGCCCATTGTGAGCGACCACGTTTCAGTACCATAGGTCATCACTGGCAACACGCACTGGTCAAAGACTTTCGTCTTGAGACACTGTGGTATGTGGGACGAAAAGATATTGCGTAGCTTCCCGAACGCTGCCCAGCCGAGTCGGATTCGACGATTGACCTCTTTCTCGAAGTTGGACCTACCTAGCTGGACAATTTGTCCTAGGTAAACATACTCGTCCACAACTTCGAGCGTAGCGTCTCCGATCTTCATGGGAGTGGGTGGCACATGGGCATTTGACATGACTTTTGTCTTGTCCATGTTCATTTTAAGACCCACTCTTTCGGAGGCTCTACTGAGGTCATCGAGCATTGTACTGAGTTTCTCCATGGTCTCAGCCATGATAACTATATCGTCGGCAAACCGAAGGTTAGTGATATACTCGCCATTGATGTTGATGCCTAGCCCTTACCAATCCAGAACCTTGAAGACATCCTCCAGTGCAGCAGTGAACAGTTTCGGAGAGATAACGTCTCCCTGTCTCACACCTCGCTGCAGAAGGATAGGTTTCGAGGTCTAGTCCTGGAGTCGAACTGACATGGTGGCGTTTTTGTACAAACACTTTAGCACCTCGATGTACCGATAGTCGATCTGGCACCGTTGAAGAGACTGCAGCACAGCCCATGTCTCGATCGAATCGAAGGCTTTCTCGTAGTCCACAAACGCTAAGCAGAGAGGCTGGTTATACTCTTCGGTCTTCTGTATAACCTGCCGCAGCGTATGTATGTGGTCTACGGTGCTAAAGCCTTTACGGAATCCGGCTTGTTCGGGAGGCTGGAAGTCGTCAAACCTGCGCGCGAGACGGTTCGTGATAACTCTTGAAAACAACTTGTAGACATGGCTCAGAAGTGTAATGGGCCTATAATTCTTAAGCAGGGCATTGTCGCCCTTTTTAAAGAAGAGTACCACCACACCTCTGTTCCATGCCTGTGGCGTTTGACCCTCGAGTATGACGGAATCGAAAAACTTCTGGAGGGCCTTAAGAACAAGTAAAGGCGAAATAAATAAAATAAAAACATAGTAGGTACCTATGTATTACTACACTAATATTTTTTTTCGCTGTGTAAATACCATATTTTTCAGGCAATGGCTTCGAAATTACTATCTATGGTATAAAAACAGTTGACAACCCAACTATATCTGAGTGTATCTACCTATAATTACCTATAGTGTTATCTTTCACACAATCCACCCATTGCATCGATTCTTTGGTCCTCCAATACTCCATTTGAAATAAAATTATACATTTAAACAAACCTTTTTTACAGTCCGTTCAACCGATTTGGACCTCTATACCGTAGGCATAAGGATGGCATTAAAAGCAAAAAAGTGGTTACAATACTGTTTACTGCAGCTGCCATTTGTCATGCTACCATCGCAATAAAAGTCAAAATCGGTTGAACGGACGGTAAAAAAAGTTTAGTTAAATGTCTAATCTTATTTCAAATGAAGTATATACATTTACAAACAGTCCCTACACATAACACGACATGTCCCTCATTCCTCCTAAGTACTATTTTAATTATTAAGTACTATGTATTTAGTATAACATTCATAAAACCATATCACTAAGGACGTAACGAGTATACAAATAAGCACCTTAATATAACATATATTAAATTATGTATGTACTTAATAATTGTAAAATAGCAATAGTTCAAACACTGACTTCTTCTGTAGTAGTGTATCTAGGGAAGTGAGTTAAAATCTCACTCGCTATATCATTGACTTGAACCCTTTTTACTATCATATTCGAGTTATTTACAGTAAAAATATGTTCTTAAGAATGCGGCGACGCATGAATTGTCCATACAAACGTAGTACATAAATCATTTGCAATTTGAGCATATTTCCACCATATTATGTTGATATTCGGATTGAGACAGTATTTATCTAGGCTTCTACGTCTTTTTATTTTCAAAAACTTACCTTTAAATGAAGTGTAAGCGAATTGCATTTCGTACATTTTTACAGCGTAAATGACATGTTTTCATATTGTTTTTTCTGTATTATAAACAACAATATTTGTAATATTGTTTCCGCAGAAGCATAGTTTATGTTATCAAGTTACAAATTATCGAAAAAAAAATGGAAATACATTCAGTTTTCATTCATAATTTTTTGTATTACGGAACACATCCAAATTTATCGAAAGCTAGTAGTACTATCGCGTCAAGCAATAATTGTCAATATGTGCGTGGTAGTATTGCTCACTGTAGGTGTATATCGCTCCGACAGACACTCACACTCCCGCAACGTGTTTGGAATTGAATTTTTCAAACATCTCTATTTGTAGTTCCGAGCAGTGACGCTGGCCTCTTAATGTCCCTCGGCAAACCTCGTGTTTCGTCAGTCGTCGGATTTCTATCAGTTGCCCTTTGCACTTGGTGCAGACCTGATGCTCTCAATCGATTTGGAAGTATATAGAGTTGTTAATACTCTTTTAACTTAATGTAATTTATTTTTAAAATGGTAGGAAAGCTGCTAAAGTCGCAGGCACGACAGATAGGAAAATAGTTTTACAGCTCTATATAGTTCACACGGAAATCAAAACAAAACAACAATAAAGTACTTAGTTCTGAATTCAAATTATTATACAAGATAAATCTAATAATTTATGGACATGGAAATTAGCATTCGTTTGTATTCGGAAATGCGATGATTCCCGAAGGATATTAAGAAAATAGAAACTGTAAAGAAGTTAGCAGAAAGGTACACACATACGTACTTACTACAGGTATAAACATAGGAAGTTATAAACTAATAATATAAATGCAAAAGTGAGTTTGTTTGTTACGTTTTCACGCTAAAACGACTGAACGGATTTGTATGAAATTTGGCACATGGGTAGACCATGACCTGTGCCCTAATTGCGTAACTTATTTTCGTAAACAATTTCGCGAAATTTGTTTCATTTTGACATTTCAACAACATTCATTGCGTTGTTTACGTTGTTGAACAGATTTTGTTTTCCAACTTATGAAGCAATGGATTAGCAATCTGTTTCAAATCGAAACAGATTGTGGTTGTGTTGTATTACGCAATTAGGGTACTGGATTAGGATATAGGCTACTTTTCATCCCGGATCGCAGACGAAGTCGCGGGCAACAGCTAGCTATCTATATGCCCATTACAGTTCAGAGACCTGCACCAATAATTTAATAATCGTAAGTTAGCACCAAAACAACGTCTGCAAAAGTGCAAATATATTGATGTACTATCGAAGAAATGCATATCTAAATAGTTTGAAAACAAAATCCCGTGAACACGATGACCTCATCTGTTTAACAGCCGGTTTCTATAGCGGCTGAGCGCTGCAAGCAGAAATAGTCCTTACGGTGTATAGACACGCGTTTCTTCGATACCTATTCAATCTAAACAAAATGGCAGGCTTTTTACATAATAACTATTTACTTATTAATAGTTCAGTCTGCAGACCCCGGTTGCAATAGAGGGCGCCAAAAATGGCTAACAATAGGTACTCATGATGAGTCATGGAATATTTAATAATATTATAATACTTCGGTCGTAAACATTATATTCGACTTTATTTAAGTATAGGCAGAAGACCAATCGGTACCCTAATTGTGCATAACTTATTTGCTTTTTCCAACTTATGAAACAATGAATTAGCAATCTGTTTCAAATCGAAACAAATTGTGATTGATCGTGTATGACGCAATTAGGGTATCCCAAATTAGGGATGTGAGATTAATGGAAAATAATCGATTAAATAAAAATCGATTTTTCTTTATTCAAAATTAATCGATTTGTCAAAAATCGATTTTATTAAAAATAAATAATCGATTTCTGCGAAAAAATCGTTTTTTTTTTTATTATTTAAAAAAAACATGCTTTTCAAATTCCAATAATAAATCTAAGAGATTCATATTAACAATTTTTCAGATAAAAAATCAAGTAAAATTAAATGAATAAAAAAATAACCAATTCAAAACTAAAAATCAAAGGTTCCTTTAAAATTTCAAGGTAAGGAATTAGGAAACCAAATAGCATTATTGAAACAAATTTTAGTTCTATTAATCGTTTGGGATGATGAATGATGAGCATCCCAACAAAATGACAAACTTATTGTCTCAAAAACTAAAATATAAATCAAATAAAAAATAAATGCCTACAGATGGCGTCGTTTTTATTTAATCAACTTATACGTATGAACTTAATTCAAGATTTTTCATCCAACGCATAGACGGCGCTGTTTATAAAATTGAAACTTACTACTAGATTTTTTCATTAGTCTCATAGATACAAGCTGTTTCTGAAAATCGATTTAAACACGTAATTTATATAATCGATTTATTAAAAATCGATTAATATTAAAATAAAAATCGACAATAAAAAATCGATTATTAAAAAATAATAATCGATTTAAATAAAAATCGATTATTTTTTAACATCCCTATCCCAAATTATGACTTAGTCATACCTAATGTAGGTATCTACCTCGTTTCGGCGCGAGATAAACTAAATTTAAGTTCAGTGCATCTTTTTCTTTCTATTTCATTAAGAAAAGGACAGAAGATAAATTTTAGTTTAGTCCTGTCAAATTAATCAGCGCTTGACGTAAATTGACGTAATTTTAGTTGGCAAGTTTTTAACCTCTCGTATGTCGTAATTAATACAGAAACAATTAAAAAACCACTGTGTCTCGCGTGAATCCACCAGGGTTGTAACGGATGTCATATAACGGATGAGGATGCGGATGAGGATATCGAGATAATCGGGTTTGAGGATGCGGATGAGGATACGGATATTGGAAAATTCCTTATTGAGGATGCGGATGAGGGTGCGGATGCGCATGTCGTACAAAAAGTAGCCCTTGTTTTTATAGTATTTATATTTGTATAGGTTGTAGGTAATTATTTGGTAGGTAAAAAAATTTTTAATATTAAACTTGTGAACTGAAATTTCAAATTGTGGAGTCAAATGCACAACTTTAATATTAAAAGTTAAGTAAAGGTATATTTGATAAAAAAACTTTTTACAAAAAAAAAACAACCGACTTAAAAAAAAAACACTACAAAGTGAAAAATAACTTTAATTTCGGAAGTCGGTGTCTTTGGTTTTGAATTTTCGTTCTTTGTCACCGACTTCCGAAATTAAAGTTATTTTTCACTTTGTAGTGTTTTTTTTTTAAGTCGGTTGTTTTTTTTTTGTAAAAAGTTTTTATTTTTCACTTTTTAGTTGTGATACCTACCCCACACAAATTCGAATACCACTACCTGCTATGTAAATAACAGTGACAGGAAGTTATCATAATATCATCCACATACTAAGTGAGGTAAAAATACGTATTATTGAAGCTAACTCAAAAACTACCCAAGTAAAGTTAATAAAATTTATACGGGACCACCTCTGAAGTATGATCTACCAAACAAAAAAAGAATCATCAAAATCAATTCATAATTGACGGAGTAATCGAGTAACAAACATACAAAAAAAAAAAAACATACAGTCGAATTGAGAACCTCCTCCTTTTGGAAGTCGGTTAAAAAGTAACTTGCAGGCCTTTTCGCCTTCTAAGCGGTTTCTAAGTTCAGCATAGACAAGGGCCTGCTCCACAAAATAATTGTTCGCTCGGGATACTTGCCAGTGGCGGTGATAAAAAAATTCGAATGATTTTATACCCAGTAAGCCGACGTTCACAGAGACGATATAATCGCGGCGATTTTTTTTCGTGCACTGGATTTTCAACGCTCTGCTTAGCGCCGAGAATTAAAAATCCAACAGTGTGTTTTTTCAACGCGCTGGGACGAAAGTGCGTCCCAGCGCGTTGGATTCTCAACGTTCGGCTTAACACTGAGAGTTGAAAATCCAATGCGCGATAAAATCCCGCCGCGATTATATTACGTCCGTGTGAACATCGGCTAACTCAAATTGTGACATGTGACACCACAGTCGTGCCACCACTGCCACGTGCGGCCGATCGTCTGTCATAGGACAAAGACTTTGCGAATTTAGCCAACAGGAACGCGTAACTCACTTATCGGCGCGCCCATTTAGCTAGGCGCGATTTAAAAAAAATCCACTATTTGTGCGAACAAGGTAGGGTCACATCCTCATAGAAATTATGAGGATGCGGATGAGGATGCGGAGCTTTTAAAATCAAATGTTGAGGATGCGGATGTTTTGCGGATGTCAAAATTTATGCGGATGCTCCGCAGTTGCGGATGCGGATACGGATATCCGTTACATCCCTGGAATCCACGTTACGAAAGGTTAATCACGTCTAAACTTGTATGGAGTAGTGACAGGCGCTGATTAATTTGACAGGACTAAACTAAAATTTATCTTCTGTCCTTTTCTTAATGAAATAGAAAGAAAAAGATGCACTGAACTTAAATTTAGTTTAGTTTGAGAACAAGAGAATCGGCAACAATACCTACTTATATACTAATAATAATATCATGTTTTTATATAATAAAGAGGTAACCATTACTGTTAGGTTAAAGCGATTTTATCTCTATACAAGTCAGTTTTCTGATACTGATCCTACGTCATATGCTTAATTAGGCACCTAATTAGGATGGAAAATAATTAGGCTAAACAATGCAAGGATATATAGGAATAGTTCGTTTAATTTAAAATTGTACCTAATATAACATGATTTAAACATAATAGTAGGTACTTATAACTGTGAAGTAGGTACTAAACCTATGTGTCTTGTAATAAATCATAAATTCATAAGTCAAACTTCACTAGGAGACTGTGAGACAAAATAACATAATTATTATTGTAAGTCGCAATTCAGACTTGAAATAAAACGGGGTCCGCTAGGGCCAATGCCTGCCGGGGGTTCGAAGAAAACCGATAGGCAAAACGTGGCCCCCTGGCAACACGGCAACTGAAGGAACACGGGTGGGTTTTAGTCAGTAAGAGTCTGACACGCCCTCCCGCTCCGCCCAGAGCGGGAGAAGTTATTTGATGATTTCCCACCCAAAAAAAAAAAAGACTTGAAATAAAAAGCTACCATACTACCATCAGGGTAGAATCGTTAAAGCTAGTAAATTAAGGGGGAAGCGTCAGGGTACCCCGCGAAATTCAAATTTTCTTACGTTTTTAGGGTTCCGTTGCCAAATGGCAAAAAACGGAACCCTTATAGATTCGTCATGTCTGTCTGTCTGTCTGTCTGTCTATCTGTCTGTCTCTGTCTGTCTGTCTGTCTGTCCGTCCGTATGTCACAGCCACTTTTTTCCGAAACTATAAGAGCTACGCTGTTGAAACTTGGTAAGTAGATGAATTCTGTGAACCGCATTAAGATTTTCACATAAAAATAGAAAAAAAACAAATAATTTTGGAGTTCCCCATACTTAGAACTGAAACTCAAAAAATTTTTTTTCATCAATCCCATACGTGTGGGGTATCTATGGATAGGTCTTCAAAAATAATATTGAGGTTTCTAATATCATTTTTTTCTAAACTGAATAGTTTGCGCGAGAGACACTTCCAAAGTGGTAAAATGTGTGTCCCCCCCCCTGTAACTTCTAAAATAAGAGAATGATAAAACTAAAAAAAATATATGATGTACATTACCATGTAAACTTCCACCGAAAATTGGTTTGAACGAGATCTAACAAGTAGTTTTTTTTTAATACGTCATAAATCGTAAACCGCAATTTACCTTTCATTCAATGTTACTTGCTGCTACGGAACCCTTCATGGGCGAGTACGACTCGCACTTGGCCGGTTTTTTTAAATTTTGCAGGTCAGTGTCAGGTTTTATGTTGATTAAAATATGATTCGCGGTCGTAACAAATATGGCTTTACTCAATTATAATCATTACAATCAGCAATAGTGATTAAGAAGAATAGCAATAGTGATTTAGATTGTTTTGTCGCGGGCAGAAGCTAGTTCTTAATATGATAGTAGGTACAAACTTACACTTTACAAACTAAGGAATATAAAACAAAAACAGTGGCACTCCGGGAGTGCCGACAGAAGTGAAAACTTAACAAGATCGCCTTGGTGGAAGAAAAATACTTGCATAGAACATTGATCCGTAACGTAATATAAATAAAGAGCACAATCGCGTTTACAAAAATGAGGTGTCGATAACGGTGTCGCGAGTTCAATTGTTTTTCCCAAAGACCAGCTATGCCCCAATCATCGTTGTTATCATTGTTATCATCGAAACTGCCTCCACCTCTAGAGTTTTTAAAATAAAATCTTTCGTGGTAGATACGTTGGTTCGTCTTCTTGGGTTTGTCTTTACAACAGTCTTTCAAGCAATTCCCACGGCAATCACAACAACTTTTGGTACAGTTTTTAATACCCTGGCAACACATTGATAGAAGTGTCCGCACGGTTAAACAACATCCTTTTTTTTTTCTTGTGTGGCAATCGTCGTGTTGTTCACTGTCCATTCTGTTTATCCTAGGTGGGTCATCTGCACCACTGCCCTCTTGCATTGCCGTCGGTTGATTCGGCAATGTAGCCGACGGCTGGGCAGATATCACATGTGACATTTTAGTGTTTGTTTGAATACAAGGTGGGGCTAAAGTAATCACCGTATTGGAAGACGCCATAACTTTTGCAAATGGCGGCAAATGTCAATTCTGTTTTGACATTTGTGAAGTACTCCTCAAGAGCGCGGAATAATTGGTTTAGGAAGCATAATTATCCGCGTCGTCTAATCTTTCGCTTTGGCGATATGCACTGGCCGGCCAGATCTGACCGCTCCAGACTTTTTTTTTGTGGGGTTACTTGAAGTCCCGGGTTTATGTAAACAAGTCTCAGACTCTTGAAGCCCTTGAACCAATCGCCAGAAGTTCTGACACAAGTGATGGAAAATGCCAAAACGAGCCCGTATGGTCACCAATTCTGCTGGTGGCCACTTGACGGATATAATTTTCTCGACTTGATGAAAAAATTCTAATTAATTAAATAAACATAATCCACAAGTAGAACCAACATTTTTAATTCCTAAAAATAATTAAGTACAGCAAAACAACATCGGGTGATTACTTTTGCCTCATTTGTTATCACATAGTACACTCACAGTTTTATTTAAAAGTTTATCAAAATAAACTTCAACCTCAATGTTATTTACTTTTTATATCACTGAATTGAAAACGTTAATCAAACCGGCAGCCTTCAAAACTGGTAAACAATGTCACTTTGTCCTTCAAGACTTGTTTAAATTGATTTGTATTTTTCGACACTGGCCACAATAATACTGAATGGAATTAGCCTCGCTACGGTCAACTAATACAAATATCGTGGCACTCACACAATTGTCTATAGTAATAATCGCTAACTGTGAAACCGTCTGACTCATGCCAAGGAGCAACTAGGGATGGCGATCTGAGATCGATTAATCGAAGAGTCGATTTTTCAGGCCCAAAAGATCGATTTTTTAATCGATATGCAGTACTGAATCGATTCAGTGAATCGATATTTCACCCTTAAAAATCGCCATTCGATTTTTTTAGTTTTTTTTTTTAGAAGAAGAAGAAGCATTGGGAACTTTAACTTTTTCATGTAATTTGAAAATAAATAACATTTTGAAAATAAATGTCTTCTTTCACACTTGTCTGACTTTGATATGGTAATAAAATTATTGTTATTTTCGAATTCCCTGAACTAAAAAAAAAAAAAAAATGATTTTACTGAGAGATAAGAGATCAATATCTGGATGACCGGCTTTTTTTTGAACGAGGTTTTCTAAAAATGAAACCTAGCTAGATCGATTTATCGCCCCCGAAATCCCCTGCATACTAAATTTCATGAAAATCGTTGGAGCCGTTTCCGAGATTCAGATTATTATAATTATTATGGTATCTTTCTTGTTTTTCATAAATTGGATTTATATTTACAATATAAAAAATCCATTTTTAGAAATCGATCTTTTAGACATCGATTTTTTTGTGAATTGATATATCAGCTTGCGATTCGAATCGATATAAAAATCGATATTTACGGAAAGAATCGCCATCCCTAGAACAAACACGTATGTCCTAGCCGGTATTTCCACTTACGTCTTTAGTTTTTCCCCAGTGTTCTAATGAATTAGGTATCCCTAAAATTCCCTAAAAAATTATATAATATAAAATTCCTTGGTTTAGGGAGCATGATAATAATAAATCATTTCACATATTTAATATCATTAAATACCTACAAAATATTCATTAATTGACGAGATTGCAAAACATTCATAGCCACAGTAATAGTTCCCTTCCTTTGTGCGGAGTGCATCCCAGCGCGTCGAAAAAACACACTGTTGGATTTTCAACTCTCAGCGCTAAGCAGAGCGTTGAAAATCCAGTTTGCGAAAAAATCCCGTCGCGATATTTTTACGTCGAACGTGGGCTTATTGCGTGACACAGACTCCGCTACTGAATGTCGAAGTTTGAAATGTCGACGTATGTTAGTTCTAAAGTACAGGATCTCGATGTACGCCAGTTCGAAAGTTCACTGGAGCGAAGTATGCAAGGCCGACGTATCGTTAGTTAGAAAGCATACGAAGTATGAAATGCCTCCGTACTGTTAGTTAATAAAAAGCATACGAGTGCAATAGGACTATTCGCACTCGTATGCTTTCTAAGTTAGATATCGACACTGTCGCTATTGGAACAATTGTAATAGGTAATAAACAAAACACATTCATAAATAGATATATCTTTAAATTATTAAAAAGAAAGAAACAAATTAAACCAGAACCAAACAAAAAAAAATGCGCTTGGAGCATTACATAACATAATGTTATTAAAAACACCATTTAGATTAAATAGGTGTTAAAGTATCAGTAATTTAATTTATTTCAGTTTTGTATATAAAATTAAATCTTCATATACGCTATGTACGCAAGACCACTTATGTATTCTTTTAAATCTACGTTATCCTTCTTTAATAACTGTTCTCTGATTTTTAGGATATGGCATGATTTTTTGTATTTACGTTTCTTTATATTAGCATTAATTCTTTCAATCTCCAACATTGTATTTTTTTGTTCTTTTTGCAATTCTTTCATCGATTTATAGGTATTGAATTTTTTCCTGTTCAGCAAGTTATTCCAACGATTATGCCAATTTTCAATATTGTTTTGGGTAGTTGGGATATCAGCGTTCACACAATCTATTACGGACCATATCTGAGGCGGAAATCTTGGGGCCGACTTCTTCAGCTGTAATTTCAGTGTTGACACTTTCTTTCGATTAGTTACACGTTTATAAACTCCATGAACATAATATTCAGAAAACCAGTCAGTCACTTTTCTTGCTTCTTCGGGTATAATTTGCTCGCGAATAATTTCAAATGTGGATGGTATCTCAGTTGGGTCTAAAAAAGCAAGGGCCGCTAGATGGCGCAGGTACCAGGTACTATATTTATTGCAAAATTTTAGAAATTGTGAGGGTAGATAGTATTTTTCCAAGTGGCATTAATTAATTTGATGTCCTACAACTGTGATATCGCTTCATCATTTTAACTCATTCGTAAAAATGGAGAACAGTAAATGTGAGTTTGTTATGTCGCATAAAAATAATAATCTTTTGTTTCTTGATGGGTTTCTATATATGATTAATAAAAAGTGTGATAATGTGTTCTACTGGAATTGCGTGAGAAAAAAGTCGTCGAGTTGTGGCGCCACGGTAACTACAAGAAAGAATGGTGATGATCATTATGTACACAAATTTAACAATATAATTAATCTTCATGAACTAGATTCGAATACTGCTGAAGCAAATACCGTCAGGCACTCATTAAAAAGAAAAGCTGCCGACAGTTTTGATAGGCCTGGGCAAATTATTCAAAAAAGTATACAGGACGTGCCTAGTACGTCATCTCCTTTTATGCCGTCAAAAGAAGCTATGCGTTTGATCATTCATAGAGAAAGGATGAGAAATGAACCAAAACTACCGAAAACATTGAATGATTTTGTTATACCCGACGAGTATACCAAATTTGAAGGTGAACAATTTTTAATTGGCCATTACGTTGATGAGACCGATACAATTCTTGTGTTTAGTACAAAAACAAATCTTCGCCTTTTGGATAAATCTCAATTTTGGATTATGGATGGCACGTTCCAGTGTTGTCCAAGTCTGTTTTACCAATTGTATTCGATACATGGGCAAGTGGGCCAGAACGACGATACGAAGCAGGTACTACCACTTGTTTATGGTTTTTTGTCGAGTAAATCTAAAAGAATTTATGGCATATTTTTACAAATTTTACTGCGATTTACATTCAGTCAATTAAATATTAATCTCGACCCGGAATTCATTATCACAGATTTTGAGTTAGCTGCGATAAGAGCTAGTGAAAGTGTTTTCCCAAACGCAAAACACAAATGTTGTTATTTTCATTTGTCCCAAAATATTTGGAAGCATATCCAAAAGGAAGGATTATCAAAAAAGTATGTTAGTGACAGTAATTTTGCGCATCAAATGCGCCATCTAGCAGCCCTTGCTTTTTTAGACCCGACTGAGATACCATCCGCATTTGACATTATTCGCGAGCAAATTATACCCGAAGAAGCAAACAAAGTGACATTATCACACTTTTTATTAATCATATATAGAAACCCATCAAGAAACAAAAGATTATTATTTTTATGCGACATAACAAACTCACATTTACTGTTCTCCATTTTTACGAATGAGTTAAAATGATGAAGCGATATCACAGTTGTAGGACATCAAATTAATTAATGCCACTTGGAAAAATACTATCTACCCTCACAATTTCTAAAATTTTGCAATAAATATTTACCTGGTACCTGCGCCATCTAGCGGCCCTTGCTTTTTTAGACCCAACTGAGATACCATCCACATTTGAAATTATTCGCGAGCAAATTATACCCGAAGAAGCAAGAAAAGTGACTGACTGGTTTTCTGAATATTATGTTCATGGAGTTTATAAACGTGTAACTAATCGAAAGAAAGTGTCAACACTGAAATTACAGCTGAAGAAGTCGGCCCCAAGATTTCCGCCTCAGATATGGTCCGTAATAGATTGTGTGAACGCTGATATCCCAACTACCCAAAACAATATTGAAAATTGGCATAATCGTTGGAATAACTTGCTGAACAGGAAAAAATTCAATACCTATAAATCGATGAAAGAATTGCAAAAAGAACAAAAAAATACAATGTTGGAGATTGAAAGAATTAATGCTAATATAAAGAAACGTAAATACAAAAAATCATGCCATATCCTAAAAATCAGAGAACAGTTATTAAAGAAGGATAACGTAGATTTAAAAGAATACATAAGTGGTCTTGCGTACATAGCGTATATGAAGATTTAATTTTATATACAAAACTGAAATAAATTAAATTACTGATACTTTAACACCTATTTAATCTAAATGGTGTTTTTAATAACATTATGTTATGTAATGCTCCAAGCGCATTTTTTTTTGTTTGGTTCTGGTTTAATTTGTTTCTTTCTTTTTAATAATTTAAAGATATATCTATTTATGAATGTGTTTTGTTTATTACCTATTACAATTGTTCCAATAGCGACAGTGTCGATATCTAACTTAGAAAGCATACGAGTGCGAATAGTCCTATTGCACTCGTATGCTTTTTATTAACTAACAGTACGGAGGCATTTCATACTTCGTATGCTTTCTAACTAACGATACGTCGGCCTTGCATACTTCGCTCCAGTGAACTTTCGAACTGGCGTACATCGAGATCCTGTACTTTAGAACTAACATACGTCGACATTTCAAACTTCGACATTCAGTAGCGGAGTCCGTGACACACAGTAGTAATGGCTTTAAAAGACAAATTTTTCGAACTTATGAAGCAATGGATTACCAATATGCTTCAAAATCATTCAAATTGTGATCGGAGGAGTGAACTTTACACCCAATTCCTCATAGGTACCTCTATACATAGTATGTTACGCAATTAGAGCTTGTCGTTATAAGAGTACCCAAGTTGCAAGTGACATTCAACCATTGATGCAGAATTGCATCATTCATGTCCAGGGTTGGTACCTGTCGGGATTGCGGACGGTGAGCAATGGGTAGCTCGCCGTCCGGGGTCCGCTAGGGCCGATGCCTGCCGGGGTTGCGGTTTTGTCCGAAAGGGTTACCCTGGCAATACAGGCAACTGAAGGAACACGGGTGGGTTTTAGTCAGTACGAGTCTGAGACGCCCTCCCGCTTCACCCAGAGCGGGAGAAGTTTTTTTTTTTTTTTTTTTTTTTTCTCTTTATTTATTAGGGACTTGTACCATTAACAGGTCATGTCAGCCCCATCATTTCCTTAAGTAAGTTACTTACAAAATTTTCTTAAGACTATTAAATATAAATTTATAAATAAGCTTAGCTTTATTGCTTGCAGGGTAAGCCAGAATACTTTGAAACGGGAGAAGTTATTTGATAATTTGCCAAACAAAAAAAAAAAAAAATAAAAGGTTGGTAGGTACATGCAGAAACAGTATAGTTAAACACCTTGGTGATAGGATGTATGCTACCGAGACCTATAAACGGTGTCTACAAATAGCCGCGTAAATATTTAAATTTTGATTTTTAATTTAAATTTTTGACATTAATTTTAGTTTTTTTGTTTTCTTTTTGTGATAAAGGAATTATGAGGTTGACTATACCTACCAGAATACAACATAGCCACATAGGTTGACTATATTTATATCGAGAGGGTATGGAAGCGCAGAATCTAACTCCAATTACAACCCAGGATAGCATCCTGGCGCCGCTGTACAGGAAGATCTGACGTCCGACTCCAGATAAAACTGGAATAATGGGATGGAAAAAGAAGAAGTAGTTATACTTACCTATTTCTGCCGGGGTTGCGAAGAAATCCCAAAGGAAGATCGTGGCCTCGGCAACATGGCAACTGAAGGACCACGGGTGGGTTTTAGTCAGTAAGCTGACGTTCGCACGGACGTATTAAAATTGCGGCGATTTTTTTTCGTGCACTGGATTTTCAACGCTCTACTTAGCGCCGAGAGTTGAAAATCCAACAGTGTGTTTTTTCAACGCGCTGGGACGAGAGTGCGTCCCAGCGCGTTGGATTCTCAACTCTCCGCTAAACACCGAGAGTTGAAAATCTAGTGCGTGATAAAATCCCGCCTCGATTTTATTACGTCCGTGCGAACGTCGGCTAAGAGTCTGACACGCCCTCCCGCTCCGCTCAGGGCGGGAGAAGTTATTTGATAATATCCCACCAAAAAAAAAAGTTATACTTATTTGGTTTCATACTGTTTTAAACAAGAAAATCATCAAAATTACCGGACCAGGGTAAAACTTGGTCTATTTCTTTAATCTTGACACGGGAATCGAACCATTGACCATAAGTCTGAAACACCAGTGGTTACATAATTAGTAAGTAGTAGTAAGTTAATTATTGCTACTAATGCTCTGAGTTTGTTTCGGCTTTTCTTCTCAGAGTAGTCAGATAGGAAACGCCGAACTCATCTAGCTTATTTTTGGTGAAGTAAAAACTTAAAAACTTCTTTAGGCGCGTTGGGCATTTTTGAGATGGGACTAAACCATTGATTTCATAACACTGTTATCGAATTTTCCGACACCGTGGAGTAAAAGACATCAACGCGTTGATTACCGCGGTGCCGATTTTTTTCAAGTTTTCACTTCTGTCGGCACTCCCGGAGTGCCACTGTTATTTTTATTTTTTTATTTGACGTAAAAGTGATTTCGATATCCTATTTACAGAATAAACAATTTCATTTCATTTTACTACTTATGTTCTTAGCAGGAGAATCGAACCCTACGCTCGCGCTCTAAATAATGATCTGAAACATTGTAGAACAATTATTTTGTTTGATTTAAAAGATAGCACGCCATTTCGCATCGAAAATACTGCAGCATTAGTTCTCAAATAAATACTTAACCATAAAATTTTCTTAATTGAAAAACCGACCTATAAACCGTTGGTATTAAAAAAATACTTCAAATTAGACCATGAAACTTTGCATAACAACTGAACTAAAATATAAAGCAGATACTGGTGCCGATTCCCTTGTTCACAAACTAATCTAAATGTATGTTCAGTGCATCTTTTTACTTTCTATTTCATTAAGAAAGGGACAGAAGATAAATTTTAGTTTAGTCCTGTCAAATTAATCAGCGCTTGACGTAAATTGACGTAATTTTAGTAGGCAAGTTTTTAATCACGTCTAAACTTGTATGAAGTAGTGACAGGCGCTGATTAATTTGACAGGACTAAACTAAAATTTATCTTCTGTCCTTTTCTTAATGAAATAGAAAGAAAAAGATGCATTGAACTTAAATTTAGTTTAGTTTGTTAACAAGAGAATCGGCACCATTATGATTTTTTGCGTAATAAGAAATTACCTAAACTGTCGACGCCTTGGAGCCGCCAGTACCCCACTCAGTCCACGCGAGCAGTATAAATGGCGCGAGCGAGATATAAAAAGTGAATTTGACCTGAGGTACATTATGGGCTCTAATAAATCTCTGAAAGTCGAAAGGTCGAACAACTCTGTTTATTTTCACAATTTTAGCGCCACGTTAAAGATTGGCACTTATTCAAAACCGATAATTCTCAGAAACACTTTGAAGTTTCCGTAAAATTCATAAGTAGACGGTACTAAGGATATAATTGAGGATGCACTTCACCGTGAGGGAAAACCAAGCCAATATCAGCATAAAATGGCGAAGAGCCAGTCACACTGGGAAAATGCAAGTGCATTTTACGTCACTACGTACGCAAACATCCAAATTATGGTTCTAAATACGATAGTTTACCCGTCTGTCTGTTTCGTGCGTTTTCACACGTTATTTTCGGAACGGATTTTAGTGAAATCATAGGTGAACAGTTGGTTCGTATCGGTACAAATTAATTGGTAATTTGGGAACGGCCCATGCTGTGGACTCGGACCAAATAAAACGGGATATTATAAATTGCATATCAAATAAATAATCGCCTATCAATACATACTCATCATTTATATTCTTATTTACATCTAATAACTTACTTCACTACAAATAAACTAAATGTTTAACAAAACTCAAACTGCAGATAAAACGAAATTATACATCAATATAACATTACTTTTTTCCTCATAATGCAATACTGTTAAATTTATTTTTGTACAAAAATACTACATACATAGCATAAATACTGACTGCACAGTAAATTTTCCATATTTCATAGCAAAATAACTATCCCAGTCGCATATTAACCAGTAAGTACAACAAAACCTGTTCATCATATTTGTCTTAATTTTCAAGAAGCCATGCTCGGCAAATTTAATGATTATTATAACCAAAAAATTCTTTTACATTGCATTATTTCTAAAAGCAGAACAAATTAACTGAATAAAAGGTTGGCGGCTTCGCGCGCTTTTTCGTCACTGGAGTGCAGAGTGGCGCGAGCGAGTAAGATAGAGATAGCGCTAGGTCGTGTCGTCGGGAGTGTGACATGACATTTACTCAAGATTGGGACACTTTTGATGGTTACAAAAAAAAACGCTTTCGCATATTGGAGAGTTGCTTTGCCCACCCAACAAACCGCCTGGGTCAACGGAAAATGCACCTGCCCCATTTTTTTTTTTTTTTTGCCCATATGTGCAAGCATATCATCGGACTTGCGATCCGACTCAAGTACGTGGCGCCACCTGCAGAAGCTAAAAATGTGCCTATTGGGCAAAAAAGGAAGCGTGGACGCCCCGCGAAAGCAAGACCCGCTTTAATAATTCAATAAATTACAATTTTGTATCTAATTTTATATTTTTTTTGCTGATCTTTTTTTGTGGTAATTAATAAATAATAAGACGACTGTGACTAATAAAATGCTGTTTTATTTAGAAAAACTGCTGTACATAATATAAAAATAGAAGCTATATTTAAAAGAAAAAGAGTTAACATGTATAATGTACATTAAGATTATTAGCTGTGCATTGATGAAAAAGCTTTTGCTTAAGGAAAAATCGCTGTACGCTGCGAAAATAAATTGTAGTGTGTTTAGTGATATTTTGAGTTGAATATTTTGCTGTGCAATCAGTAATTTTGATGGGAATTCGGAATCTTATTGCGTAGAAAAAGGATATTTTTTGATTTGCGTTTAAATACTACCCAAATAAAACTAGAGCGAGGCGGACTCGCGCACCAAGGGTTCCGTACCACTTATTGTTGTCTGGCATTTTTGCTGAACTGGGCCTTTTTAGCGCAGCCGTGAGGCACACTCCCCTGCTAATTTCTTATTTCGCTCTTTACACTTTTTGTTTGATTTTTATTTTTTTATCTGCTGTTAATTATATTGTGTGCTTTTTTGGTCTGTGCTAAATAAATGTATTTTCTTTCTTTCTTTCTTTACCTACCCATTATACCGCCAAAATAAAATTGGTATCATTTTTATTGGTAAAAAGATATGGGCAAATTCAGATTTTTATTTGAATTAAGAAAATTCCGAAAAATAAAAAAAGTTGAAAATTAAAGTAAATTTTGGTACTTACAAGTTTTCGCGAAAATCTAAATTTGCCCATATCTTTTTATCGTGTTGACTCAGGACCTTGATTTTTATACACCTAATAGGGACTATAGTCCTCAGTATCTGGTATAAATTTCAACTTGCTAGGTCCACCTATTCCTGAGAAAATCGGTGGTGACACACGGACAGACAGACGGACAAGAGAGTGATCTTATAAGGGTTCCGTTTTTTACCTTTTGAGGTACGAAACCCTAATAAGACAGAGCGCTGTCAACAGTGACGTGAAGTCGGTTTCGTAAACATGTGTGCACTTAGTGAGGTGTAGTTTGATTGTGGTTTGTTTGGTGTATTGCTATTGTTTTTATAATTTTCTTAGTTTTAACTTTTTTATGTTACTATTTCCAGTGCGTGTGCAAATAAAAAAATAAAAACAGTGGCACTCCGGAGTGCCGACAGAAGCCAAAACTTGCAAAAAAATCGGCACCGCGGTATCAACACGTTGATGTCTTTTTAATGATCAAAAGCTGTACCCTAATTGCGTAACTTATTTTCGAAAACAATTATGACTAATTTGTTTCATTTTGACAGTTCAACAACATTCATTGCGTTATTTGGGTCGTTCTTCTTTTTAACCTACAATTTGATAAAACATTCGCTCAGTTTCGAAAAAAAAAATGTAAAGCTTCCTCGTCAGTGTATATATATATTCTGATAGCAGAATTTCTATTCTATCGGAAAAAGTTGTTGGCCGAGAAGTTTACAAATTTTTGTACGATTTTCAAGACCTGAAAGATGGATTCGACAAAAAAATGTACACCTCCGTCACGAAATCTTTTATTTTATTCTATCGAATACTCTTGGTCAAATAACTTGTACTTTTGTAATACATTAATTAACTAAAGGAACTTTTAGAAAACATATTAAAATAATACATTTGTGTTTATAAAATATGTTTCATTCATGATCTTATACCACTCTGTCACATTTTCTGCTAATATAAAGTATGTTTTTGCTATAAATCAATTTTTACTATCATTTACAAATAAATACGAATATCACAGACGGCAATATCATCAACAAAAAAAAAAAAAAATTTATAAATAAAAATTTTCCAATGTTGCAATAGTCATAAGAAAATATATAAACGACCAAAACAATTTTCCTAACAGGAGACAACATCGTGACAGAGTAGTAACTTATGTTTCAGAGTTGTTATTCAAGGGGATACCAGTCTGCGTTTTGGAATAAAACAGGTTTATTTTTCTAGAATCATTTATTTTGTTATAAATCTCTATCAGTCTTCAACATTGTCATATAAAATAACATGAGATCAAACTTAGATAATTAATAAAATCACATTTGAGAACCTTTAGAATATTAGATTCGTATTTTAGTAAATTAAATGACTACTCACTCGTCTTAAGTAAATAAAAAATCTAGTCTAACTTGACAATAAATTAAAATTCCCAAAAACATAAAATAAAATAATCAACATTAACAATAGCACAATCTAGCAAAACAATATTTCAATTTCGAAGCCACTGATAGAAAGTCTTATTTTTCGAATATTGACAGTGGCTCTTCGAACTGGAAATATTGTCTCTTTCCCTTTTTAATATTCGGAGCCGGTAAGACTTTAATAAAATCATCAAAAAAAACATCCGATACGTCATTCTTAAACAGTCTCCACTTAAACAGTCTTCCACTACCATCGACTGTTTTTAGGAACATTACCAAGACATCGCCTTCTTCATCGACGGTACTTTTTGCTACTCCAGCGTAAGTGTATTGGATTTTCCTCTCGCTTCGTACTTTAACCAATACGTGTACTCCGTCTTTTATATTCATTGGATGAATGTCTTCAGGCTGGAGTGTTTAGTAAGAAGTACCGCAGACGGCAGTTTGATCAGTTGAATCTTTCGTTTTAAGCGTGGCCAAAGGCTGATCTTCATCGGATGATTCATCTGGGCTATACACAGTATCGTAAAAACTTTTTCGGAGCAACCCAATTGTGTTCGTAATATCAGCGAGCGTGGAATCATCCACATCATGAATTATATTGACTTCTTTTTCGTTAGATAAGAACTCTTCCACAGTATTTTGTTGTTGTTGGGTTTCAGGCAGAGGCCGATAAGTTTTAAGAACGTGGCAAGAACAGAATTGTTCACAAAAACAAGAGTTTCCGTGAACATTTAGTGGACTTGAATGGGAATAGAAAGAACGCTGTACTTCTTTATATTCTGACTATTGCTTTCATCTTTGTTGCTGCTGCTATCTTTTTTGATTTTCTATGCAATCTCTTCTTATATTTTCGAATTTTCTTCTCTAACTGGTCTATTTTTTCTTGAAACTTAATATCATCTCTGTATAACTTTGTTCTATCTCTGTTCACTTTCTTTCTTCCCCTTGAACTACGAGTAGATACTTCAGAGGGAGTCGGTGTTGCAGATGGAGTCATTCGTGGGGTTTCTGGTATTGCTGATGGAGCCGGCGTGTTTAAAAGTTCCTCTACAAGCATCTTTTTCTTCTTCCTTCTTTTTTATTTCCTTCTTGCCATATTCGCTTTTTAACCGACTTCCAAAAAGGAGGAGGTTATATGTTCGTCGCGTATGTTTGTTTTTTTTTTTTTTTTATGTATGTCCACCGATTTCTCCGTCAATTGTGGACCGATTTTGAAAATTATTTTTTTGTTTGAAAGGGTGTGCTCTCGAATTGGTCCCATATAAATTTTATTAACTTTGCTTTGATAGTTTTTGAGTTAGCTACAAAATACGTATTTTTTTCCCACTTGCTATGTAGATGATATGATAAGTTTCTGTCACTGGTAGCAGATAGTGGTATTCGAATGTGTGTGGGGTAGGTACCACAACTAAAAAGTGAAAAATAAAAACTTTTTACAAAAAAAAACAAAACCGACCTCCAAAAAAAACACTACAAAGTGAAAAATAACTTTAATTTCGGAAGTCGGTGGCAAAAAACGAAAATACAAAACACAAGACACCGACTTCCGAAATTAAAGTTATTTTTCACTTTGTAGTGTTTTTTTTGGAGGTCGGTTTTGTTTTTTTTTGTAAAAAGTTTTTTGATTCGATGCTCATGTCAGCCACTAGCTTCTTTCAAGCATGGTATCTTTCTAAATTCTTGCGCTTTATTTCAGCTACCTTCTCAGGGTCGTTTTTTCGTTTTTCCCGACAACACCGCTGTCTTTTCGCCATGATGGTATCTGAAAATAAGTACCTAAACATACGAGAAAATAAAAAAAATATTTGTAACTATTTCCGTAGGAATAATTACCATAATAACTAGTGTATCTATTTCAGTTTTTCTCGGATTCAGCATTAATAGAACATGAATATCGTCTATTTTACTCCTCCGTCACGTACTTTACCACTCCGTCACAATAAACATGTGACGAAGTTGTCATGTGACGGAGGGGTAAAAATTTGTTGCAAAGTCGATAACATTTAACAGTTAACATAGAATATATAATTTACACGTTGACAATAAAATATTTCTTATAACGTAAGAATAGACAACGAAAAAAACAATAATAATTATATTTAGAATCAATTACTTACGTGACAAAGCAGTAGCCGAATAAACACACGCACCTCCTATCACAGCTTTCGGGCGACTGACGTGCTGTCTCTTGATCTCAGAGGGAAAATCTTACCAATGGAGGAAGGGGATCTAAACCCCCAATCGCAGGCTACAAAGACGAGCGACACAAACGCGTATTTCGAAGGACAACCCACGTGACAGAATTTACAAAATAAAACATCAGGTAGTAGGAGACAAGTTTTTGAGATTTTTTTTAATATTTTATTAAAAGTGATAAAAAATAATTGTTGCTATTACATGATAGGTAATATATTTAGGAGTTTTAAGAAATTTTTACGTTTTGTGTCATCATATAATTTTTTCGTAATATTATGGATTATACGCAAGCCGAGGTAGCGGGAGACACTGTGATTTGTATGGAATACACTTCTGTCACGCGGATTTACAACTTTGTAACGTACTTTTTACAATGAAATTATTCAATACATATGTTATTTAGTCGTGCACAGCCATTATGTGTATAGTACAGTGCATGTTGAAATACAATTAAGAAAAAATAATGGTAATTTCCTTGTTTTTTTTTTTCACTGACTGGTGGAGACACCTTTTTGTAGGTTAAAAAGAAGAACGACCCATTTACGTTGTTGTTATAACTTATGAAGCAATGGATTAGCAATCTGTTTCAAATTGAAACAAATTGTGATTGCGTTGTATTACGCAATTAGGGTACTGGTGTTGTTACAGTGACGTGAAATCAATGGTATATAGTCCCATCTCTAAAATGCCCAACGCGCCTAAAGAAGTTTTCACATAAAACAATTCACACGTGGTAGAAGTGAAACCTTCAAAAATTAAAAAAAAAAATTGTACGCGCACAAACACGTATTAACACACGTACAACGCTGAGGCCCAAGCAAACTCCCACTACGCCTTAGTAAACACGAGTGGTGGGGTACGAAGCAGAGCACAGAGAACCACGAACTAGAAACACTGTATAATTCCTATCTCATTTTCTCCCACGTTAAACCTTATGAATTTATGTCTGTCTCTTTTTACTGTCGCTTTTTCGTTTCATCGACTTTCAAATCACAACGATGCTAAAGAAGTTTTCACTTCAAAAAATCTTTCTTTCTTAGTTTTATTGTAAATGTGTGCGTGTGACCGTGTATGCACAAAGCAGAGGTGTAGTTTTGGCATGCTTCACTGCCGTGAATTGTTCGCAACGCTATGTCATAGTTTTTTGAAGTGAAAACTTCTTTAGCATCGTTGTGATTTGAAAATCGATGAAACGAAAAAGCGACAGTAAAAAGAGACGGACACAAATTCATAAGATTTAACGTGAGAGAAAATGAGATAGGAAGCATTATACAGTGTTTCTTATGTTCTTGGTTCTCTGAAGCTGAAGAGTTTGTTTGTTTACTTGAACGCGCTAATCTCAGGAACTACTGGTCCGATTTGAAAAATTCTTTCAGTATTAGATAGCCCAGTTATTGAGAAAGGCTATATGTTATATATCATCACGCTAAGACCAATAGGAGCGGAGCACCAATGAAGAATGTTTCAAAATCGGGGGTTTTATTTTTCCTTTTGAGAACTTCCGCTGCGTGCGCTGCGTAAACGGTTAAAGTTTCGCAAAAATCATGTATGACAGAATTATTCCCCTTTAAAAGTTCTAAAAAAAAGTCCGCGACAGCATTATCTCTATCTTTTAAGGTTGGCTCACTATAACCTTTTTTATGCTAACCAAATTTGTTCTAAAATAATGCATTATTTGCGACGGTGTTTTATAAACATGATATTAATCCTTATCCAAATAAATACGTTATTCACCACAAGTATTTAATTTAAAACAAAATTGCCCTTGACATCATTCGATTTCAATGAATATCTTAGGAGATATCGCAGTTTTAATTAATATAACTTCGCAGCAAAATAATGATCAAGTACTGCGCGCGCAGTGCAGTGGTGGCCCAGTGGTAACGGCCGCGACTTACGAGTTGTAGGTCGTGGGTTCGAACCCAGACAGGCGCTTTACTTTGTGTAAATTATTTCATCACCACTGCTCTCAAAACGGTGAAGGAAAACATCGTGAGGAAACCGGCATGTCCTAGAACCGAAAATTCGATGACATGTGACATCTACCAACCCGCACTGGGCCCGCGTGGTGTATTACGGCCCACTCCCTCTCACAGAGAGGAGGCCTGTGTCCCAGCAGTGGGAACATTATAGGCTGATGATGATGATGATGACTGCGCGCGCATTTATGATGTGCATGAGGGGAAAGGCCGTGATATAAGATTATAAAGACCCAGTACTTTTACCTAACGTTTTAAAATTCCACTTTTACTGATAAAAGCGTGATGTAGGTACCTAAAATAGCTCCTAAACGTACGTATTATTTAAAAAATATTTTCACCTTTTACGTAAACGAAGTCGCGGGTTAAAGTTAGCGTTAGCCCAAAGCCAGAGTAACTATTCCACGCGGACGAAGTCGCGGGCAGAAGCTAGTAAATTCACAAGATTTAACGTGGGAGAAAATGAGATAGGAAGCATTATACCTACAGTGTTTCTTATGTTCGTGGTTCTCTTTGTGCTCTGCTTCGTACCCCCTACACTCATTCTCATTATCTTGAAGCCAACATTTTTGAAGGTTTCACTTCTACCACGTGTGAATTGCACACATGTTCTTTTTTTTTTATTTGGTCTGAGGCTATGGAATAAAATAATTTTAGATTACGGCACGGTTGGCACAGTGGTTAAGCGATTGACTGCTGCTCTGCGTGTCGCGGATTGGATTCCCGCACGGAACAAATCGACTGTAGCAATTAACATTGTCGGATCTACATTTTTGCAATTTTTAAAGGTCTTAGAATCATCAAGATCTCATGTAAAATGTACAGACGCAAGCACATCAAGCTACCCGAAACTGTCAAATTTTTCCAATCAACTTTGAACCTTATGTTTCAGTGATAAATTTGAAAATCTATTAAACTAATTTGACAGATTGTAGTAGCTTGAAGTGCTGGCGTCTGTACCCAAAAATCACACCAATAAATGAATTTGAATAAATTATAAAATGTTCCCTGAAAGATTTGAAGCAATAAAAAAAAATCGCAAAAATGTAAATCCGACAATGTTAATTGCTACGGTCGAAATATTTGTATGACCTACAAGTAGTTGTTCCGGGTCTGGCTGTTTGTGTATGTGAGTTGAAATGTTTGTAAACACACCCACAATACAGGAGAAATTCCTAGTGTGGGGAAAATTATAAAAAAAGGATTGTGTGGTTTTATGAAACCATGGTAAAAGTGAAACTTCTATAGGCGCCGCCATATTGGCCTTGGCTGCTCTGACGAGCGCCTTTCACTTTATCCCTACTCCGCGGCCGACCGTCACGCGACATGCAACACACAGACGAAAAAGTTTGAGACGACGTAATAAAAGTTTCACTTAAAAAAAAAAAACAATACAAAACATCACGCCTACGCCGCCTGTATCCCCTGAAGGGTTAGTCAGAGGTGTAACTAAGTACATCCCCATCCGTCCCCATGTCGCCAGTTATGTTTCAAATCCCATGTAATAGGGCAAACCTATTGCTGTCAACCGCGTACAAATCCAGACACCGGGCTGCTACTGAGCAAATCCTGATGAAAGCGCTTCCGACCACTAGATCCGAGGGAAATATTCATTTATAATGACTCAACGTTACCTACTAACTCTTAGTGTACGTTACCCCAGCAAGAAAGTATCTCCTAGAGTTATATGAGTAGAACGTATAGTTGGTGCCTTATCTGCTGTAAATGTGCCCCCACATAAAAAATGTGTGCCCCCTGTCGTTTTGGAAAAAAAACGGAAAAACGATTCTTGCTGGGGTAACGTTTTTCTAGCAGGAAAATTCTGAACGAATGATCGGAGAGAGAAAATTTGTGCATGGCCAGAGAGCTTATATGTGTGCCAAAATGTGCCCCCAAAAATAAAATCTGTGCTCCTTCAGATTTTCGAGATATTGCATTTCCTGCTGGAGTAACGTTTTGATGAATCCTATATCTCTAAAATCATTGCATGTGCCCCTGTAGAATAAACATACACGAGTAGCTCTTAATGTGTGCCCCTTAGTGCCCCAATTAGATTTATAAAAATATTTATAGTTTTCAAGTTATCACGGTTTTATGAAAACCCGAAAAAACATCGCAGCGCCTAAATGAGACAAGGCATAAGTTCGCTGAAAACTGTATTCGGTCCTTCTTGACGATAATAATAACGATACAAAGTTTCAAAACTGTTCATGCATGCGTTTTTGAATAATCTTGCTAAAAGAAAAAAACCGGCCAAGTGCGTGTCGGACCACGCACAATGAAGGGTTCCGTAGTTGGGATGAATTAATCCCAAATACAAACTTAACTTTGTAGTTGAAAAATATGTTCTCCCATACGGAATGTATGGGAAAACATGTTTTTGCAACTGCAAAGTTAAGTTGGTCGATTATTACTCGTTAACTTGTAGAGCCTACTTAGCTGTGATAGTTTTCCTTTTAATTTCGTTATATAAACTACTGTTGTGATTTTTTTCACACACCCAAAACCAACCATTTAGCCGGCAGGGGGGGGGGACACTTGACTCTAACAAAAATTAGCACTTTAAAGCTTAATATTTCGCAAACGGATCCCTGAATCCAAAAATGGTATTCACAAACTCAAAATGTTTTTAAAGGACCTTTCCAATGATACCCCTCACTATGGGTTAAAAAAAGAAAAAAAATAGCATCACCACTTTACGTGTATGAGAGGTACCCTAAAAAAAAATGTTTTACATAATTTTATTTTACCACTTTGTCGGCGTAATTAAAATATATACCTATACCAAATTACAGTTTTCTAGTACTAAGGGTCTCGGAGCTAGACCGCGGACAGACAGACAGACAGACAGACGGACATGACGAAACTATAAGGGTTCCTTGTTTACTACAGAACCCTAAAAAACGATGGTGTCATAACTTTGACGGCAAAATACAAGGAACAAGCTCAATCCCAGATGTGTAGGTGTAAACCAAAATCTTGTGCCTTTAGTCAAAAATATATGGTGAAAATATTCAGCTTGGAATGTTTCGCATTAAGTAAATATAAACAAAAAACCAAAATATGTAAACAACGGCTGGTTATCCCACCAAATTCCAATGACTACTAAAAAGCGACTGATTCATACTTATCGATAACCTTCTTTATTAGACGTATTATACCTAAGCTGTTGTCCGTACAGTCGCGTTCAAAAGTTTTGGGAGCTAATTAAAAAATATATTAAATGAACCTTGTGACTATACTAATGAAACAGCTTGTTGATGTGGAAATTATTGTTTTTATTCCCTTAATTTTAATTCTTAAAGTAATTATTGCATCAGATCAAATTTCCTACCTATAAATATTAGAAATTATTTGCACGTTGTGTAGACATTATTATTTAAATCACAGATTAGTTTTTCATCTAAGTCTAACACATAATTAGTAAATTCGCATCACAGATCAGTATTAAGTATATACTTATACTTAATACTGATCTGTGATTTTTTGTGATATTGTGTAAGTTTTTTTTATTAAAGAAATCACAGATAAATAATTTTCTTACGAGTAATTTGTTTATACATAGATTCAGATAAAGTGTGTTAGTATAGTAAACCGCATAAAGATATAACTGTAAAAAACGAATGTGCACAAATTATCAGGGGGCCTACCACCAGCTCAAAAGCAGTATTATTTTAATATTACTTCAGTGGGAGAAAGAGGTGGAGCTAGACATCTTGTAGAGCTTCATCTCTTTCCCACACTGAAGTAATATTAAAATAATACTGCTTTATGAGCTTGTGGTAGGCCCCCTGATGGTATTTGACTATAAATAAACATATTTATCCCATATACGTAAGCGTAACAACATTATCACCTGACTGTGGAATGACACTTATATATCTAAAACGCCATCAAATCAAAATTATATGACACTACATACAGCTTTAATATAATCGTTGGTTAATAATTATAAATCCCTATAGGTACGTAATACGACATACAAAATGGAATTTTCTACTTCAGTGTACTCAGGCACAACACGTGTGAACCGGTTAGTGAGTAAAGTAAAGAAGGTCATCGATATGTATGAATCCGTCGCTTTTAAGTAGTCATTCAAATTTGGTCGGATAACCAGCCGTTGCTTACATATTTTGGTTTTTTGTTTATATTTACTTAATGCGAAACATTCCAAGCTGAATATTTTCACCATATATTTTTGACTAAAGCCTCAAGATTTTGGTTTAACACCTACACATCTGGGGTTGAGCTTGTTCCTTGTATTTTGCCGTCAAAGTTATGACACCATCGTTTTGACTTTTAGCAAGATTATTCAAAAACGCATGCATGAACAGTTTTGACACTTTGTATGGTTATTATTAGCGTCAAGAAGGACCGAATACAGTATTCAGCGAACTTATGCCTTGTCTCATTTAGGCGCTGCGATGTTTTTTCGGGTTTTCATAAAACCGCGATAACTTGAAAACTATAAATATTTTCTTAAATCTAATTGGGGCACTAAGGGGCACACATTAAGAGCTACTCGTGTATGTTTATTCTACAGGGGCACATGCAATGGTTTTAGAGATATACGATTCATCAAAACGTTACTCCAGCAGGAAATGCAATATCTCGAAAATCTGAAGGGGCACAGATTTTATTTTTGGGGGCACATTTTGGCACACATATAAGCTCTCTGGCCATGCACAATTTTTCTCTCTCCGATCATTCGTTTAGAATTTTCCTGCTAGAAAAACGTTACCCCAACAAGAATCGTTTTTCCATTTTTTTTCCAAAACGACAGGGGGCACACATTTTTTATGTGGGGGCACATTTACAGCAGATAAGGCACCAACTATACGTTCTACTCATATAACTCTAGGAGATACTTTCTTGCTGGGGTAACGTACACTAACTCTTATGGCTCATTCCAAGAGGAAGTTTGAAAGTGGCGCCAGCTAGCGCTTACTTTGCTTGCACAGTTGCACCGATCAGAATAATCTCAATAACCTATAATTGTTGTTAAAAATAATTGCATGGCAACACTGAACTAGGTTAGAATAAGACAACAATTGTTATAATAATTATACGTTTTTAATAAGTACTCAAAAATACAACATACAAAATGCACAACATTCAATGTAGCTTATTTGAATATTAATTACTGACTTATTATTACATATATGTATACCTACATGGCAGGCCAAGCCTATTACGTTTTTTGCCTAGTCAATGTAAATTGTTACTAAATTATTATTTTTATTGTACAGTCGACAAAAAGCAAACAGGCAACATTTATAAATTAAAGTGGCTTTTCGTGTCTGTCTGTCTGTCTGCGTTGTTCCTCTAAACTACGCAACGGATAAAAAAAAAGAAATATATACAATGCATTTATATTAAACTTACATTTAAGTGGTAATGGTGCCGATTCTCTTGTTCACAAACTAAACTAAATTTAAGTTCAATGCATCTTTTTCTTTCTATTTCATTAAGAAAAGGACAGAAGATAAATTTTAGTTTAGTCCTGTCAAATTAATCAGCGCTTGACGTAAATTGACGTAATTTTAGTCGGCAAGTTTTTAATCACGTCTAAACTTGTATGGAGAATGACAGGCGCTGATTAATTTGACAGGACTAAACTAAAATTTATCTTCTGTCCTTTTCTTAATGAAATAGAAAGAAAAAGATGCACCGAACTTAAATTTAGTTTAGTTTGTGAACAAGGGAATCGGCACCAATAAAGAAATCTCGAAGGAGTGGTGGATAGCTAGTACTATTTAAACAATTTCATTAAATTATTCCCTTATAATTTGTGTGCTAAGTAGTCAAACCTTTGATATAGGTATTACAGTTTACCGTACAAGTGTTTCTTTTGTAAAGTTTTCAGGCACATAAAAATAATGAATTGTCTCCGTACCGAGTTCAGTGATGGATGTGGTATATTACAAGACTCTTTTGTTGTCTGTTGCTGTACGAACTGACCTAATTTTATTAATCAATACTTAAGTCATTTAGGTGCAGACAGTCCTCTGGCAGATTTTGGCAGATGACGAAATAGGAGCATTTAATGTATTCGCCAGTAGTGCGTGCCAAGACTATAAACTAGTAGGCTGTCGTTTGCTTATGTTAACATTTTTTTACATAAAATCTTCCAAACATTAGTATAAAAATATTTTGCAACAAAACTGTAAAACATAGTTATAGGCACATATGTGTGTATAATACTTTACTTATATAAAATACATTTTTATCTTAGTTTTTATTATTATTTATTTATTTATTTCTAAAACACTTAACACATTTTGGTTTTAGTCTCACAAAGAAAACCTCTCAGGGTTTATATGTGTGCGGCGAGACGCTCAAAAAAAAATTTTTTTTTTTTAAATCTCATCACCCTTCCTTGTGCGTTTCTAATTTTATATTTTTATAGGAACAGGTAATGCAGTAGGTATGACGACTTCCAAAATTATTCAGGGAGATTCTGTTTAAATGCTGATAATGTGTTTTTTGTAATATGTTTCATTTATTTATAATAAGGTGCTTTAGCCATTTTGATTAGCATTGACTTATCTACTACAAAATCGACGGCCACCACGTAAAGTATCGAAACTGCAAAACCTCTACTTTACAGGAGAGCGATTCTAAGTTTAGATTTAGATTTTTGTCGAACATGAAATTCGAAAATTTTATATTACCGATGTATCTAAAGTGGAAAATTTTACCGTTTTATACTGTCTACTATAGTTTTTGAAAATTATTATACTTTTTCTAATGTTATACATTCGATAGTTTACTTGGTTACTGCTGGTTACTTTTTTTACCGAATATGCCAATTTTGATTTTGTTCAATTTTAAAACAATTGAGGGTATCAAATTAGTACATAATTTTATATAAAATCATACATCTTTATCTCTACTTGCTATTAGTGCAATAAAACGAAAATGGCTTTTTTGTAATTTCGATAGTATACGTGGGGGCCGTCGAAATAGTTTTCTGATCACTTAACGCAACTATTTGTTTAAGTATCAAAGCAGGCGCCCCAGGCGGCAAACAATTTTCATTTAAAAATAGAATGTTATATTACGATCACAACAAGACATTAATTTTACGCGATACACATATAATGTTAATCAAGCAAACAGCATAAGTAATTACTTAATTACAATAAACCTAGTGTCTCATCACGACAATCCAATATGAGTAGCAAGAGAATTAGAAGATTTTAATCTTGCTCTCCAATTGACTTTAGTAAGACTGTAAGATTGATTTTTAGTTTTGTAGACAAGCGAAACAATCTTGATATTATTATCTCATGGACAAGTCGCTGAAGGCCTTTTAGAAGTCAGACACATTTTCGCCAATATTTTCTGCTAATAGGTATAATTATAGTCTCCTAAGTACATTTATTATAGAATTACAGTAAAAGCATCTCACAAAAATAAATATTATCTATAACTTAGTCATCGCAACCTCCGCCACCTGAATCACATCCCCCTCCAGTGTCACCTCCACCTGAATCACAACCACCCCCAGAATCGAACCCTCCGCCAGTGTCGTGGCTACTCGAGTGATGCGTGCCCGAGTCGTGATGGCTACTCGAGTGATGCGTGTCCGAGTCGTGATGACTACTCGAGTGTTGATTTCCCGAGTCATGATGGCTACTCGAGTGATGCGTGTCCGAGTCGTGGCAACCAGTCGGGTGATGCGTTACCGAGTCGTGCCCGCTCGAATGGTGCTTTGCCGAATCGTGGTGACCACTCATAGGAAGCGTTGCCGAGTCGTGACCACTCTTATGCTGAGTTGAGGAGTTGTTATCATCATTCGACTTCGAGTCTTGTGCGCTAAGATCATTATTGCCAACTCCAACATGGGTATGTTGTTGCGAAAGACTAGTTATGCCCCAATCATCGTTATCCGTAGTGTTGTCATAGTAACTGCCTCCGGTGTTCCTATATCTTTTGTTGTAGACCCTTTGATTCCTCTCCCTGGGTTTGTCTTCACAGCAGTCGTTTAAGCAATTCGCACACCAATCACAACAACTTTCGGTACAGTTTTGGATACCCTGGCAACACATTGATAGAAGTGTGCACACGAATAAACAACATCCTTTTTTGTTTCTTGTGTGGATACAGCAATCGTTGTGTTGTTCACTGTCTATTCTGTGTATCCTAGGTGGGTTATCTGCACCATTGCCCTCTTGCATTGCCGTCGGTTGATACGGCGATGTAGCCGACGGCTGGGCAGATATCACATGCGACATTTTATTGTTTGTTTGAAATTGTACTTAATTTATTCTACGTCTGTAGCTGTACCCATGTCTGGCCGCTCCCGACCCAAAACATGACGTAATCGCTCGAAATATCCAGTCCTGAATCGTAATAGTAGATTTATTAATATTATGGCGATATATCACATTGTACACTCACAGTTTTTATTAAAAGTCCTTTGATAAACTCCAACGTCAATGTTGTTTATTTTTGGTATCACTGAATAAACACGTTCATCAAAACTGCAGCCTTAAAACTGGTAAACAATGTCACTTTGTTTGTCCTTCAAAGCTTGAATAAAGTATTGGGAACACGTATTTCAATTAATTCGACATTCTCAACGTATTGTTCGACACTGAGGCACATAAATACTGGACGGAAATAGCAACGCTACGGTCATTACTAATACAAGTTATCGTGGCACTCACACATTAAACTAACGAACGACTGTCTGTAGTAATAATCGCTAACTGTGAAACCGTCTGACTCATGCCACGGAGTAAACACGACTGTGTTCTATTCTACCAAATGTGTTGGAGAATCGACTTGTTTTGTAGTAGGTATACTTACTTAGCACTTGTATTCATCGCAGTTGAAGAATGAGGTACATGTCTGCGTTCCTACTTGTTTCTTAATTACATGTGTGTTTAAATTGAAAATTTGGGAGTGAAAGAACAGAGTGAGCAAAAAATATGTGCTTAGTCGTAAATTCGTAATGCTAAATATTTCTTTGCCGTAATTGTATTACCTAATTTATCTGATGAGGATGACTGATGACTTATTAATTACAAAATTTAAGGAAAATCGTCTACTTTTACAATGTTTGTAAATATGTGAGCACCATGTATCTATCACATATTAAATTATCTGTCGTTGCTTCATTTTTAATTCTTTTTACCTATTGTGGTATAGTAATTTTATTCTAGGTGCATCGTCTTCACATATAATTATTTATTTTTATATTAACTAATGTACGTACCTATACAAACAATTGTAAAACATTTTAAAAGAGTAACGGTGGAGTTTCTTGCCCATTCTTCTCCGTACGAAAACTACCTTTTAGAAGGGGCGACTAGAATCAATTTAATTATTTTGTAAATTTTGACGTTCAAAAGTGCCATACATGGGCCTATTTGAAATAAATGATTTGACTTTGACTTTATCTAACTTGGATAAGTAAATAAAAAGAATAAGCCCACAAATGTAAAATATTAAAATGAATACCAATCTCTTAATAAATTACTGATCAATATCTAGTGGCGTGATGACATAGGTATGTGTGGAATGCAGTTTGCGTCAGCTAATTGGACTTAAATTAGAACAATAAAGTTTCTTAGCAAAATGTGGTAATTTAAAAACAACTCTTGCAACACCGAAATCGTAACGTCAAAATCAAGGTCATTGCTGTTATCGCCAAATTATAGTAGGCGCCACGAAATCCAACTTGATTGTATGGAAATCTATAAAATTAGGTAGGTAGGTAAATTATTGCGTGGGTTCACACTCGAGTTAATAATTATCTTGCAACAAAACTAAAGCAAACTACGTTTTATGCTTTAGGTGCTTTGTTCACATTGACCCTAACCACCTACTCATTATGTCTAATGTCCAATAAATGAAAGGGACATAAAAACGTTTTTTTTTCACTTTTAAAAATATTGTTATATTGAAAAAAAAAAAATACAATTATTGACACTGATTTTAGGTACTTACGTGATAAGTACACAATAGGTAAACTACATCATCATTCATCATATTTTTTACACTTTGTATTATTACTAGATCTAAGTTCATAAGTACTAATAAAAGTAATAAATAACACTCGACTTCTAGTCATCTCCGCCATCACAACCCCCACAGTCCCCCCCTCCATCGAAATCACCCCCACAGTGAGAATCAACAGTATGATGACTGTCACCAGCATGATGAGAATCACCGTCACCAGCGTGGTAATGGACCGAATGCCCCATCATGCCCCAATCATGGTTGTTGTCAGCGACATAGTCATCACCACCACCTGAGTTAGGCAGCGAGGGTTTGTCATCACCATCACAATTACAGAATAGCACGTCCAAACAAAAGGATCCGCATGATTCTTCATTTACTTGTGTTGTATTCATGTGTGTATCTGCTCCGTCGCCATCTTCCTTTTTTTTCGGCTGTGTTGCTATCACTTGCGACATTTTAGTGTTAAAAATTCGACATTTGAAGTCATCGGGTCAGTCTCATTTCACACTTTTATCGTTAAAAGTTCTCTAACAATAATTTTGTTGTTTTATTTCATGATTTTGGAAACTGATAGTTTAAAACTTTTCAACTGTCACCGTTCTCCGAACGCGAACGTGAACAGTTAGTGAACCGTTTAATAATATTGCTCACGCAGGTCATCTACTTATATAGCAAGTTAAAGTGCCTAACACACACACACACCCATTGCACCGAAGAATGTCTGTACTTATATTTTCATTCTCCTTATTATTCACAGGCAGGCTGAACCTTAACACACACGCTGGCGCCCCTGTTGGATTAGCGCATTATCGATCGATAAAAGGGTTTGAAGATTTTTGTATGGAGGGTGGCCCTAACGTCGGCCGCCATTTTGTTTTTTTTTTCAAAATTTCGGTGCACAACGAAAGTTATATATTTAGATAGAGGACACTTATACAAACAAAAAATTTCATAAACATAATATCCTAAAGCGTCAGGTTTTGGAATTATTCACCGAAATGTAAGTCGAAAACTGACCCTTGAAGAAACAGGTTTTTTTTGTTTTTTTTTCTCTTCAGGTAAGCATATTGAACTATAAAAACATAATTGCATCATGTGTAGGTAATATTTCAGTTATGAGCGAAAGAGAAAAGTATACCCCCCGCCGAATGAGGACAACCCGATTTGATCCCTGACTGATCCTTGGCTTTTAAGAGCCCGAATCCACTCAAGACACCAAAACAATCGAATTTATTTTGTCTACATCTTGCTCGATAATACTTTGCAAGGCAGGAATAAAATAGTTGACTACTATTGTAATTGCATTGTAGGAAAACGAACACTTGGATGTTGCTCCCATGTTATGTGTATTATATGGTACCATATAATACACATAACATGGGCGCGACATCAAAAATATCCTATTCAGCCTCCCGCTGCCTTTTTGGTTGATATTATTCATACCGAATATGATTAATTAATCTTATGTTTTATCCACTAGGTATTCAATTATTTCATGTTTATCTACAAAAATATCATTGTACCTAATTCGACACATTTATCTCATATTCTTATTGTTCCGATTGTTATTAAAAAGAACAAAATAAATGATTAGTATTATAATATTTGTTTTCTTTCTCTGTCTGGTTCAGATTAACAGTAAATAACTTAATCGACATGAATTAACTACAAAAAAAAAAATTGTTATAACAATTGTCATTTTTATCTTTGAATATCTCAGAAACGCTTGTAAATAAAAAAAATTAGATTCTTGGAAAGAGCCCTTATTACATTATTTTGATATGTCACACGGTAGCTTGCAAAACTTTTTATTTTTATTTTCTTATTTGCCCCCAAAAGTGACCCCCCATATTCAAAATTCATTTATTTCAAATTTCAACTTAATCTGACAATTAGATTCGGAGGAAATTGGCTGTGACAGACGGACAGACACACGAGTGATCCTATAAGAGTTCCGTTTTTCCTTTTGAGGTACGGAAAATAAAAATTGTACATTGTATTAAATCGCACTCAAGTAGGTAGCAAATATGGTGGCCTTTATCCTGTCGTAGGATAAACACCTACCGCTCGCTACGCTGAAATCCCATTATTTGATTCGAGTCACACTCAACTATAATAAGGAAACCTGTCCGAATGAAATCACAATGCCTCATTCCTGCACCTTGAAAATCCCAGTACTTATTATTAGCTTAATTACCTATCCCTCAATAACTTGGTTGTTATTGTTACCTACTGTTGTAGTCTTTGACGTCATATTATTTTCCTGTTAGCCGTTCGAGACCACAAATTGTTTGTGAATCTATTTCGATCGCCTATTCTTGTGGCAACACAACAATATCAAGCTGTACATTTCATATGCTGGTTCCGTATTGTACAGACTTTCCGTACATTTTGAGGTCAGCTTATACTGGAAATGTATTGCTTGATAATGTCGTCATATGTACCTTTTTTTTTTTTTTTTTTTTTTTTTTTTTTTTTTTTTTTTTTTTTTTTATGTACATGTCATATGTACCTATGCTCGTTAATTTAATTTTTGTCCATAATGTGTTTTGTTTTCCTGTTTAACTAGGCATTCATTTTTAATTACCTACATATTACAATGTGGTTTATTAATAGTTATTTATGCAACTGTTATATAATACCTAATTATAACAGTTGCATACAATACTTTATCTACACCCATGATATGAATTCTCTATAAAAGTTTCTGAAACCATTGGGTGTTTGTAATTCAAGATCAAGAATAAAGAAATTCCCACGAAATTCAGTACAACTGCACGTATGTACGTCGCCTGCAGCAGCACATCACACACACTTGCATGCAGCGGGTGCTGCTGTCCCCCGCTTGAACGTTGAAACGAGTTGCGTAATGAAATTTAGTACAACATTGTATCACTCATTGGGATGAGGTAATGGTTACTATGACACTGGCTGTTTTAATGTTGGCAATAAGCTAACTGCTTCTGAAACTTTTATAGAGGTTTTATAGCATGGGTGTAGATAAATGAAATTAGAACGGTTTATGACGAAGGTAAGTGTTATTGCTTCGTCGGTCTAGTGGTCGCAAGCGCTACTGCTGAGTATGAGGTAGGTACTGGGTTCGATCCTCAGGTCGGACAAAGTGTTATTGGGTATTTAGGGTTCCGTAGTCAATAAGGAACCCTTATAGTTTCGCCAAGTCCGACTGTCTGCCTGTCCGCGGCTTAGCTCAGAGACTTAGTACTTACTAGAAAGCTGTAATTTGGCATGGGTATACATATTAATGATACCGACAAAGTGGTAAAATAAAATAAGAAAACACAGATGTACCTCCTCTACACGTAAAGTGATGTCTTTTTTTTTCTGGTCTGTATGGTGTGGGGAGTCGTTGGAAAGGTCGTTCAATATTGTGAGTGTGTGAAAGCCATTATTGAATACAGGGATTCAAATTTTTGTTAAAGTCAGTGTGTGTCCCCCGCCAGCTAAATGGTTGGTTTTGGATACATAAAAACATTCACGGCAGTAATATAATAATAAAATTAAAAGGAAAACTATCACAGCTAAGTAGGCTCTACAAGTAAACGAATAATAATTGACCAACTTACAGTTGCAGTTGCAAAAACATGTTAAGTTTGTTGATGGAATAAATATTCCGACTATGGAACCCTTCATTGTGGTCCGACACGCACTTGGCCGGTTTTTTTTATCTGGAATTGGTAGCAGCCCGGAGTCTGGATTTGTGCCCGGTTGATGGCAATAGGGTCGCCCCCTATTACATGGGACTTAAATATAACTGGCGAAATGTACACCCCTGCCCTACCTTCCGGGGAAACAAGGCGTGATGTTGTGTAAGTATTTGCATTGTTTGCTTGAAATAGCTGCCTTGGTTTTACGTACATACGAATTAAGCATTTAAGTAAAGGTACCTGCATTTTGCATTTTGGAGGTGCAATTTTTAACTTTAATTTATTTTGGGAATCCTAAAAATATGTAGTGTTAAATTATGCGGGGGTACTGATACGGAACCCTTCGTGTGCGAGTCCGATTCGCACTTGGCCGGTTTTTTAGTTCAGATTAATGAAAATACTAAACGAAGAATATTTTTCATCTTAAATTTAAAAAATAGTAACAATAAATTTGTATTTTATAATGATACTGTGAATTAAAAGATATTTTTTGCACTTGCAGAAGATCGGTCATATTTAAATAGAATTCCTTATGAATCGGCGTTTTTTTTTAGTTTTTATTTGCATTCTTCAGATCAATCCTCATAACCATTACCCAGGTAGGGTTCATTATAGTTGCTCATATATTATTAATAAAGGGACATTAAAACACAATTATTATTTTCATTTAAAAATATAAGGTAGGTATATTTTTGCAATCAAACACACAGTAAGTATACAACGTTAGTTTTTGTTTATACTAAACCTCTTAAGGGTCATTGTACTCATCATTATGAACAACTTTCACTATGGGACCAAAGCTGAAATCGCGAAAAAAAAATCAGCTGTTCCCTACATTTTGACGAGTTATGCGAACATAAATGTAGGGAACAGCTGATGTTTTTTTCGCGATTTCAGCTTTGGTCCCACAGTGACAGTTGTTTATAATGATGAGTACAATGACCCCTTAAGAGGTTTAGTATAAACAAAAACTAAGCTAGTATAGTTAGAAACATACAAAAGTAATAACACTGAGTTCTAGTCAAACCCACCACCACCCCCACCACAGTCACCCCCTCCGCTAAAACCACCCCCACTGTCTCCCCCACCGCTAAAACCACCCCCACTGTCCCCCCCACCGCTAAAACCAGCCCCACTGTCTCCCCCTCCACTAAAACCAACGCCACTCTCCCCCCCTCCACTAAAACCAATCCCACTGTCCCCCCCTCCGCTAAAACCACCCCCAAAGTTCCCCGCTCCGATTAAAACAACCCCAATGGCCCCTCCGCTAAAACCAACCCCGCTATCCCAATCTCCGCCAAAACCACTATGCGAGGGAATATGACCAGAATGATGATGATGACTGTCATTAGCATGATGAGTATGACAGCGACCATCGTGATAATGGGGCGAATGGCTGCTCTTGCTCGAAGCATCGTCGTTGTCTGCTGAATATTCAACCCCACCACCTCCTGCGTCATTGCCATTTTCGAAATAGCCATCACCTCCTGGATTTGGCCTTCGATATTTGTCTTTACAATTGCAGTAACAAAAATCACAACAAAAGGATCCGCATGTTTCTTCTCTTACTTGTTTTGTGTTCATGGGTTGGATATTGGCCCCGTCGCCATCTTGTTTTGCTCTCGGCTGTGTTGATATCACTTGCGACATGTTAGTGTTTAAGTTTTTCCTTAAGTTATTCCACGAATCTTCATATCGGGTCGGTTTCATTTCACTCTTCGATCTAATTTTATTATTTAACATGTCCTCCAACTAAACTCCAGCGTTATTTTATTTAATGATTTTGGAAAAAAAATAACAATAGGTACTTAACTAAAGTCACTATATCCTTCAAGGCTTATAAGAACACGAATAAACACGTTTGTTAATATTTATAATGTATTATTCGTTGCTGCGAAACAGGTTAAGCCTCGGTAGGATCATCTAATACCTCACACACACATTGAACAGAAGTCTGTCTGTAGTTATTATTTTCATATTCCTTTTCCTACTAATCAATTTGGCAAGGTGGACTTTAACACGCTGTTAAACATATAAACACTTCTGAAAAAAAAAAATCCTAAGCAAATAACATTTTTAGGGTTTCGTAGTAAACAAGGAACCCTTATAGTTTCGTCATGTCCGTCTGTCTGTCTGTCCGCGGTCTAGCTCCGAGACCCTTAGTACTAAAAAGCTGTAATTTGGCATAGGTATACATATTAATTACGCCGACAAAGTGGTAAAACAAAATTACGAAAAACATAGGTAGTTTGTGAAAACCATTTTTGATTCAGGGATCCGTTAGCGAAATATTAAGCTTAAGTGCTAATTTTTGTTAGAGTCAAGTGTGTCCCCCCCCCCCCCGCCAGCTAAATGGTTGGTTTTGGGTGTGTGAAAAAAATCACAGCAGTAGTTTATATAACGAAATTAAAAGGAAAACTATCACAGCTAAGTAGGCTCTACAAGTTAACGAGTAATAATCGACCAACTTAACTTTGCAGTTACAAAAACATGTTTTCCCATACATTCCGTATGGGAGAACATATTTTTCAATTACAAAGTTAAGTTTGTTTTTGGGATAAATTCATTCCAACTACGGAACCCTTCATTGTGCGTGGTCCGACACGCACTTGGCCGGTTTTTTCATTAGTACCTTCAGTTAATATGATTATTCTCAGTGGCCTAAATCCTCAGTATCTTGTGAATTACTAACGGCCGAACCCAAAAACCTATTTTCAGTAAAAGACAGATCGCTATTGATGGTAGATAGTATTATTGTAGCTGTTATTGAATGTCGTCCCACAATTCCGTAAGGTCCTTATTCTCTGACAGATTATTGGGACGTCAAAACCATAGATAGATAGATTTTCTTTCTCCAGTATGCCAAAACTGGTGATAGATAAGGTTATTGGGTTCGGCCGTAAGTAAATAAATTTATTCAATTTTCCATCTTCCAGTGGGGCCGATACGCCCATCCAATATTCTCAAAAGTGGGTAACTTCCCTTCAGCAGTGCGCAAGAACGTAGCACTCAAGAGTGCAGAACAGGCGTATCCAAGAAGCCGATTACCAGATTTATCGCCGAAAGAAGTAGCATTGCTGAAAGGATCAGCAGACTTCCTGGGCGTCAATGCGTTTACTACGAAAATGGTGTATAGGGACGCCTCTCTAGATGGCATGTGTGCAGTGCCATCGTACATGGACGATATGGGCGCTGTACTGATCAAGGACCCCTCGTGGCCACAGTCACAGACTAGCTGGTTGCAGGTATTTTCTAATACGGTTTTAAAAGGTGGAATTATCTATCTCCAGTATGAAAAAATTGGTGATAGATAGGTTATTGGATTCGGCCGTATGCAGAGAGTTGTTTCTGTCAATTTCGTTATAAAATTTCGATTAAATAAATGAAAAATGATGAAAAAGTCCAAGCAGTCAGTAGTGTACAATGGCGATCAGAAGTCCAGTAGCAATCACACAAAACTATAGTACTTATATTTTAAAATAAAACTGCATTTATGGTTGATAGTTTTTTTTAGGTACAAGGATTTATGCAACAAAGAAAAAAAGAATATTTTTAAGTTCCTATAGTTTTGTAGTGTGTGTGTTTATTTTAATTTAAAATTTCTTTAGGTATAAATGTAAAATTAATTTGCATACTCTAAACAGACAAAATATGGAATGTACATTTAACCACGAACTTTTACTACTGGTAACACCTGTATTTTCTGCAAATAAATGATTATTTTTCTTAAAATTAAATAAAAACCATAGACATTTTACAAATATTTTATTTTATAAATTAAAAATATAATAACCTAATTAGACACTGACCATGTAGCAATTATGTACAATGGGCGTTTATACATGGCCAAGACTTATAAGATCTAATAAAAAATGGACAATTCTATACTATGACTTATGTTGTAAAACATAAAAATGACTACCCGAATGAACTCAAGCATTGAAAGAGTTGCTGCAGATGTCACAATTAATACACTTTTTAATCGGTTTTTGGGTAACTCATTAAACTCGCTAAAGCAGATTAATAAACGACTATAGAAGACTTAGGTATGTGCGCGGTGGGGGGCAATGCAGGCTGCTCATTCGTCAACGCTCATGGCGTCCTGCCGCTCATTCGTCAACGCTTACGGCGTCCTGCCGCTCATTCGTCAACGCTCACGGCGTCCTGCCGCTCATTTGTCAACGCTCACGGCGTCCTGCCGCTCATTTGTCAACGCTACGCCTCACCGCGCATTCTTAAGGGTACACTAGTCGGTCATTCTTCCATACAAACGTAGTATGGTGATTACTCGTCTGTTTGACGGTGTACGTTCAAAATTAAAAATTATATCAATTTGTCTTGTCATTATCTAACCCTGCATGGAAGCAGAATTGGGTAAAAGTATTGGTTTGGAAGTTATAGAGCGTCGAAACTTCTATATATTTCAACACTTATTTTAACTCTTCTTTGGGTGTAAGTAAATACCTTATGTAGGTAGTATGAAAATGGCAAAATAGAAACCGTACAGGGATAGATAATTTATTTAAAAGTTCAAATAATTTTATTTTGAGTAGATGCATCCAGTAGTTTTTCCATAATATCTATACGCACAAAGGTCTGTTCATGAAATTTTTGCGCTCGTTTTCGTTATAAAACATCGTCAAATTAATTAAAAAAATTAAAATTAGATAAATAAATAAAACTAAATAAATAACTATACTAAATAGCATGCATATTAGCCACTCCATCAACGAGTTCGAGCCGTCGACTAGTGCAACCTTAAGACGCGGTACAGCGGTTTCGGTCAAACTATATAGCATGTGTTTTGGCTTGGACATGTTCACGTCTCTATCTCGCACTTGTAGGTTGACAGTTGTGCGACAGTGACAGGAATAATACTTAGCCAATCTACGTACTAAGTACCTGACGTTTATAAATCTTGCATTTAGTACGCTAACCGGCGAAAGTAATAAAATTTTTTCGTTTTCCTGACTAAACATTTACAGTGCATTCATTATAACTTGTCCGTCGCCATTTTGAACTCTATTGGTATTGAAACTAAGCTTGACAAGCAATGGTGCCAACATCACGACAAAGGACAAGTTATAGTGAACGGTCTGTATGTATATCTAGAGTACTTTTTTTAACTCGTAAGACGATTGCTTATCGTCTGCTTTAGCGTTCGTAGAGTTACCTTACGACAACATTGTTTTTTGTGTCACACTCGTTACTTGTCAATCGATGTAATACGTCACATTTTTGTGAAAGTGAAATTGTGACAACTACAACCACCCAGTTGAAACTATTAAAATAAATAGCCCACAGTATTATTATTATTATCATCTATTATACGTCTAGAATGTATTTCGGATGTATACGATAAATTACAGATATTTAATTATTATTATTAAAATTTACTGTTTAACCCTTCGTATGGGCGAACTTGGATCCCCGCGAGACACCATTTCTTTTTAATTTTTTCTGCAATAAGGCATAGGAAGGGTTAAAATGAATGCTATATTATGTTCGATTGAGGATGGGGACATCCTCTTAGGCCGATATCTACAAACGTTAATTAACTCGTGGTTTGACTTAGACATGATCCATTGTTCCCGTAGTTTGACAGTGACAGGAATAACGTTTAGATTGAACTTTTTTTCTCGTAGACTACTTTCAAAATTTTCCTGGTTTCGGTAACCCCCGCTGCTACATATCTACTATATTCCCAAAACTCGTTAAAAAATGTGAAGATTAGATCTAACGATGGAAATTGCGAAAAAAAAAATTCACGCCAACGTAGACCCCCGTCGTGTCCCTGGGGCTCCACCTTGGACATCACTAGTTTAGACAAAGTTTATGCTAAATAACGTTTCTAGATATAAGCCTTAGTGCCTTTTCACACGTTTTGGTTGCCATGTTCACATTTTACAAATCTCTCATATTATAATGGTCGGTCGATGGTCTCGTAATAGAATTGTGTTATAATGGCATTATTGTACAATACAACCAATGATACCGCCTAAGTCAGTCATTCATTTGTCATTATGTACGAGATTACCAATAAGTGCCATTTCTTTCAATGGAGTGTCAGTGGCTGACCATTGGAAAGTCATGATGACGCCATTATATTAGTAGATTACCAAACTTGTCAAAATAAAAAATTATGAAATCAATGATAGACCATTCTGACACCATTGTAATAGCAGACTTGAGGCCCCGGTTAACTGGCAGCCAGAGCTTGTGAAAAGACACTTATATCATCGCAATATTCGGCATTACGGTATCATACAATACAGATAGGTAGCTTCAGTCATTTAAGAAAGGAATATATTCTACACATAGTGTTCTTACAGTAAAATTACATAAGGCTCATTTACAGGAAGCAAGTTTCTCGCTTGTGGAGAGGCAAGAATGTCCAAACAAGACGATTGTTTGTAGGGCGATTCCAATTTTGAAAGGCGAGGCGATTATACTGCCCCTGCTAAGCCCAAAGGCGGTATCTCAACCGGAGTAAGTTTTGAGAAACTTGACTTTTTGTAAATTGTAATTTAAGGAAATATGGAGATTATAAAAAAAACTTTGTGTTTTTTTTAATGTTTTAAGTTAGCTAGCGCTATTTCGCTTATACCATTAGATGCGAAATTGTTAAAGCTATTGAATGGTATAAAAAAAACTAAAAGGGTGTATCTCAGAGATACCGCCTTTGGGCTTAGCAGGGCAGCGCACAAAAAAGTTAGGTACACACAGCTACATAATTATCAAGCTATACATTTCCAGTATAAGCTGTACCTCTCATTGTACGGAAATTCGATACAATGATATGTAGCCAAGGGCGTCGCCGGCAAAGGGGGCAGCTGCCCCCCCTAGAGATTTTTTTTTTTGTAAATACAAAGCATTTTAATGGAAAGAAACTACATACTTACCTATAAAGCCAATTTTGATTATTTGGACGACTTTTATTTGATTTATAAAAGTTCCATATCTCCTAAACGGGGTCTTATCCGGGGTCCGGGGACGTAATATTCGTATCTATGTGCTGGTAGGCCCAGTCATAATATCTATTATGTTTCAGCTCTACAGTTCTGAATAGTTTTGGGAAAAACGACGTTTCCAATTCATACATTGAATATGAAAATTATTCATCATCTGCCTAGCCTTTTCCCAACTATGTTGGGGTCGGCTTCCAGTCTAACCGGATGCAGCTGAATACCAGTATTTTACATGGAGCGACTGCCTATCTGACCTCCACAATATAGTTACCTACTAGGTAACACGATACCTTTAGGTAAGACTGGTTGTCAGACCTTTGGGCTTGACTACCCCGTAACGACTGTCAAAGATCTACAAATGACAGCCGGGACCAACAGCTTAACGTGCTTTCCGAGGCACGGAGGGGTCTTGATATACAAAGATGGTCACCCATCCACGGACCAACCGCGGCAAGCGTAGCTTAACCTGATTGATCGACCCGTACGGCTATTATTACTTAGCCACAAGCCCCTCTATATGAAACCTCTCTATAGAATATGAAAACCCCTCTATAGAATATGAAAATTATTATTTTTCTTAATTCCTATCGGGACTACCGAGTTGAAACTGATTTGTCAAAAATCAAATGTCCACCAGCGTCGATTTTGGCCCCATTGTGCGTCGTAGAGGTAATAAGACTCGCACTACAAGTGTAAAGCTTCATATGCTCTTGACTTTTAACTGTACCTACAAATAATACTTTTCCCATCCTTCATAGATATCAACTTGCCCCCCCTGGGCCATCGGCTGGCGACACCCTTACATGTATCCATGTGTACCTACAGAAAACCGGCTACATACAACGATTGGTGATTGGCTACGTACGATGTACGTCGACACGTGTCTTTGTGCGCGTACGATTTCGCTAGAATGGAACCAATTTTTAAAATATCTATTTTATGATACGAGTATTAAGGTAACTTTTTATCTGCTTTCAATAAACGCCTATTCAAGGAGATAACTTCGCGAAAATGGGCCTTAATAATCCTGTTTCTTACAAGTCGTTGAGGTAAATAAAATGTAAGTTTATATGACCGAAAGTGTAGACATAGTATAAAGAGAGGTAGTAAGCTATCTTCATACAAACACACTGCGCGCGGCTTGTATGTATGGGGCCATAGTATTTATGCGTCGTCGCACGCACACTTAACAAAATCTCGACCGGTTTCTCACGAGAAACGGGTCACACATACAAGCCGCGCGCGGTACGTTTCTATGGAGATAGCTTACTACCTCTCTTTATACTATGGTGTAGAGCTTCACAATGTATTAGTTAATTATGTTTGACAGAAAGAACTTACTTATTTTTAATTAAGACTATCAAGGTCTTAGGTTATTAGGTCCAGTTATTTTAATTGGTAAATTATGCAAATGAGATTTTTTTAATTACAGGCAATGTTTTAATTGTAGTGCGTGCATGGTAACCCTAGAAAGATCACTGATATGTTATCAGCATACGGTCGATGAATCTTGGGGTGGTCTGAACCAGAGATGTTGCGGATGCAGATTTTTTATCATCCGCGGATGCGAATCCGGATTTTTGGTGACTCACATCCGCGGATACGGATATTAATTTTTTTTAAGGGATCCGTCAAGGTGGCAAGGCATTTAATTTTTACCTCTTAAAAAGACTGAGCATAATAAGATAAGACCACGTTTAAATACAGCGCATTAAATGCAATGTTTCGTTACCTGTATCGTCTGCATTGTCATGACATACAACCTTTCAATATTCAATGGCTCCTGTATCTAAAACGGACTATTAGTGACAAGTGTCACAGTTTCAATGAACATTTTGAATGGGAGATGTGACAAAATTCGAGATTTCTCTTGTCGTTAGTCCACATGTATAGTCAACCAGTCGACCTTTGCTTTATCACGCTAAGGTTGAAAATCACTTGCACGCAGGGCTTGAGATACCGGTATTTTTGGGAACCGGTACCATTAGTCATCGTGTGATACCGGTACCAGATGTAGTCACATAGTACCTGTACTATTGGTATTTCTAATCTGTATCGGTACCAAAAAAAATATTTCTATAAGTTAGGCGAGGAAGCGATTATCGGCTATTAACGTGCACATCTTTCTACATTGTTCTCACATGTATAATTTCAACACGAATGATGTAACCAATATTTTGATTTAAAAGAGTGTCCGTGGAGTTTCTTGCCCGTTCTTCTCCATAGGTACCTACTACGTTTTGGAATGGGCAACTAGCTTCATCTTTCTGAATGACCGACTCCTTGACAATACAAAAGTACCTGTAATTGGTTTATTTGAAATAAATACTTTGAGTTTGAGTTTTTGAGTTCGTCATAAAAGTAGATATAAGATATATTTGTCTATGTGACAGTCAGAAAGTTTCAACCTTAGTAAAATTTCTAATTTAATAGGAATTGTTGTCAAAAAATATAAAAAAACTAAGATTGACTATACCAATGTTTTTTTTTTAATACAGGAGCCATATTATTATCATGAAGGCTAACAATTTGGTTCGTATGCAGAGTTTTTAGGCAGTGTCTAAATGTTGCCAAGCATAAAATTAATTAAATAAAAAATATCCAAATTGAGAATTACACAACTGATTGCTAAACATATATTTATTACGAGTCCACTAGCGCCATTGTTGGAACTAACTTTATTTATTAGTTCCATAATTAAGTTTTATTTTGTTCTAGATAATATCATATATTTTTATATAGCAACACAAAGATCATTAATCGAAACCAACCTCGATACAATATTGATCAACGGAATCACTAACTAAAATGCAAATCGCCTTAAATTCATACGAATAATTAAAATCATTGTTTTTAAAACATTTTCTCCTAACATTTTAAATGTTTGACTTAGTTTTCGAATATTTTGTTTAAGTCTAAGGCCGCGTCCTATTTAATGGCGATGGTCGCTCGAATACGCGATCGTCGCTCGAATACCCGATCGTCGCTTGAATGATCGTCGCTCGAATACCCGATCGTCGCTTGAATGATCGTCGCTCGAATACGCGACCGTCGCTTGAATACGCGATCGTCGCTCGAAAACCCAATCGCCGGTCGAATACCCGATCGTCGCTCGAATACCCGATCGTCGCTCGAATACGCGACCGTCGCTTGAATACGCGATCCTCGAATACCCGATCGTCGCTCAAATACGCGATCGTCGCTTGAATACGCGATGGTCGCTCGAATACGCGGTTGTCGCGCGAATACGCGATCGTCGCTCGAATACGCGGTCGTCGCTCGAATACGTCACTTTTTATTCGGAAAACTGGAAAGCGCCCTCTGTCGGCGCGACTACGGGTTCACCGAACAAAAAGTTCGAACGTTTTCGCTTTTAAATAGGACGCGGGGTAAAGCTTGTATAGCGGGACTGCAGTCTTATAAGCAATTAAGGCGATTCGCAGACCGCAGTTCGGTCTGTGTAATTTACCGTCATTCTTTGGGTGTGGAAGGCGCGCTGTCCTCTGCTTTCCTCTTACTCCCCGCCTGCTGAGTCCTATTCTTATCAGGCTTGTATTTTTCCCACTTTTTATGGTTTAGGAGGTCAAAATCTTCGCAGTACTGGGCAATGTCTCTAAGGTAGGTGGACAGGTGCAGGAGCTCTCGATCTCTATCCCTGTTCAGATGTGCCTGTCTGAACGGTCTGATCTTGAGCCCGCTCTTCGGGTTCATGATAAAGTTTCTTCTAATATCGTCGAACATTATCGTATTTTTTGAGCTGTATTGAGGGTATTTGCCCCATATTACGCCTAGAGGTTTTACCTGGAAAATAAATGTTGAGGGTTAGAAAATTAATTCAAGTCTACTGGTTTGCATACTTCGTAGAAAATAGATCCTTTTTAGGGTTCCGTAGTAAACAAGGAACCCTTATAGTTTCGCCATGTCTGTCTGTCCGCGGTCTAGCTCATAGACTCTAAGTACTAGAAAGCTGTAATTTGGCATGAGTATACACATTAATCACGCCGACAAAGACGTAAAATAAAATTACGAAAAAAAAAAAATATCTTCGTGTACCTCCCCTACGCGTAAAGCGGTGATGTTTTTTTTCTATCGCATTGCGTGGGGTTATAGTTGGAAAGGTCCTTAAAAAAATTATGAGTGTGTGAAAACCATTTTTGGATTCAGGGATCCGTTTGCGAAATATTAAGCTTTAAAGTTCTAATTTTTGTTAGAGTCAAGTGTCAGTTTTTAGTGGTGGTTTTGGATATGTGAAAAAAAATCACGTCAATAGTTTATATAACGAAATTAAAGGAAAACTATCACAGCTAAGTACGCTCTACAAGTTAACGAGTAATAATCGACCAACTTATATTTGCAGTTGCAAAAACATGTTTTCCGATACATTCCGTATGGGGGAACATGTTTTTCAACTACAAAGTTAAGTTTGTTTTTGGGATAAATTCATCCCAACTACGGAGCCCTTCATTGTGCGTGGTCCGACACGCACTTGGCCGGTTTTTTCTTTTAATGAGTTTATTTATAGATTTTACGTTTTTTTACTAATAAAGTTTGCACGAAAATAACGTTTCTACTAAGCTTAGTAAGTCTACTTCAAATTAATATCTTGTGAAGCAACATCACTTTTGAAACCTTAGGTGCTTTGGTAACACTGGTTTTTCAAAACCATGTAATTATTACGAACATAGTTTTATTTCTAGCTATTTTATCTTCATCTTTATATTTTGTATGTATTCTACTTATTGTGTCAAGTAAGAAATAATTACTTTTTCAATTACTACAATTATTATATCAGTGATAGCCTAGTGGTGTGACCGTCGGACTGCCAAGTCATAGGTCTCGAGTTCGAACCCAAGGCACGCACCTCTGACTTTTCGGATTCATGTGCGTATTGTATAGCTATCACTTGCTTCAAAAACGGTGAAGGAAAACATCGTAAGGAAGCCGGAGCATGCCTGAGAGATATATTTTTCTCATGTGAAGCCAAGTCAGAGGCCCATGGGCGGTTTTAAAACTCTGACACCAGGAAAAAAATACAATAGACGTGGATATATGTTTAGTAATCTGTTCCGCTTAGTTATTTCTAAAGAGCCATAAAAAACCCTGAAAGAAATCGACACGTGTTTCACCTTCGACCAAATTGTCGCGAACCCGAACACGGCGTATTGCCACACCGAGCGCTGAACGTAGAGTAAGTCAATCGTCATCCTGAGGATGCCTCATTGAGAGGTGAAACACGTGTCGATTTTTTTCAGGGCTTTTTATGACTCTTTAGAAATAGCTAAGCAGAACAGGTTACTAAATATATCCACGTCCATTGTATTTTATTTCCACAAGGTCACGCCTGAATCAATTAACTAACTCTGACACCAGGAGGAGACGCCCTGGGCGTCAGGAATCGCGAGCCGATTTCCGGCCACCGTAGGCGCGAGCTTGCGGACGGTGAGCAATGGGTAGCTCGCCGTCCGATAAGGACCAAGCCCGGGTCGACGGCGCAACGTGTTCCACGCGCGCCTCAAAGAGATGTCAGCAGAATTGACGGGGTCCGCTAGGGCCGATGACTGCCGGGGGTGCGAAGAAAACCGATATGGACATCGTGGCCCCCGGCAACAGGGCAACCGAAGGAACACGGGTGGGTTTTAGTCAGTAAGAGTCTGACACGCCCTCCCGCTCCGCCCAGAGCGGGAGAAGTTATTTGATAATTTCATAAAAAAAAGGTTATTCTCTAACTACACGAAAAGAAAATCAATTACTCACATCTATAGTCCCATATTTGGCAGTGTGGACAGTGATCATTGCGAGATAGTCCAAGTAGAACATGATCTTATACTCCTGATGGGTGGACACGCCAAGCAGACGCATCTTCTCTTCGATCCATTTCATGCCGGTAGCCGACCAGATCACTATGTCATAGTCTTCATATGCCGATGTTAGGAACTCGTGGAGGAACGGCCGCATTAGCTCGTAACCTGGAATTAGGGAAAGATAATAAATGGTTTTTATGATATCGGTTAAATTGAAGATGAATTATTTTCAGAACTTTGTTGGGATCGACTTCTAGTCTAACCACCGACTAGTATTTTACATGGAGCGACTGCCTATCTGACCTCCACAACCCAGTAACCGGGTAATACGATACCCCTTGACAGACTGGTTGTTAGACTTTCGGGCTTCTGACTACCCATAACGACTGTCAAAGATTTACAAATGACAGCCGGGACCAACGGCTTAACGTGCTTTCCGAGGCACGGAGGAGTCTCGGTATGTAAAGATGGTCACCCATCCATGGACCAACCCCGGCAAGCGTAGCTTAACCTGATGGATCGACCCTTGCAGCTGTTATTACTTAAACACGAGCTCCTTCTTAAATTAAAGATGAAATGATGTTAATGTCTACGTAATCATTAAAGACACTTAAGGTGAAAGTTCACTGGTCCGCACCGGCCGCAACGCTCGCACGGCACGCAACGGATTTTGGTTCGGTTTGTATGAATTCATATAGCATTGTGTCCATTTATTATAATAACACCGCTCCGACATAGCAAATAACTTGTCATTCAAATTAGGATTTTAAATCAAAGGAATTAAAGTAGATTTTGCGATGACAATACAGAATATTGGATAGCTCGCAGGCAGCGCGCTGCCCGCGAGCCGTCATAAGTCGTGCCGCACGCACAGCACGCTTCAAGCGAACAGCTCGTTCCCCGATGAAGAAACGCCTGCAAGCGGTACTATGCATGTCGGCGCGAGCCGTCCGCGCGGTGACCCATCGCCGCCCGCGCGCGCTCCTATGTCAAATGTTTTATCTTTCTTTTAACATGTTATGCACTCAATATCTTCATTTTCGTTTTTTTTGCAAATTATTCTCTTCTTCGTCGAATGCAATAGCCACATGGCAGTTTGCGTAAAGTAAACTGAGACATAACGTAGAAACGCGTGCTTCTCAAGCGAGATCACTCACTAATGTTTGTAAACCGGTCTGTAAGCTGAAAACTATAACTAGACATTATTATGCTATCGCGGACTTTTTTTTTGTAGTTATTAAGATGTACAATCCTGTAGAACATTAATTTTATGTATCTCTTAAAGTTTACGCGGCGAACGCCAGTAAAACTCATCTTCAACAATCATCGTCATATTTTAGCCAATTTACACAAAACCTTTAATGAATTATACACCTAAACCGTCCTCATAAATCACTTCGTCCATTGGTGAAAACTGTTTGAAAATCCGTTCGTTCGTTTTTGAGTTTATCGCGTTCAAACAGACAGACGCGGTGAGGGGACTTTGTTTTACAATATGTAGTGATGTATTGTGTATTATTTTGTTGGAGATCCTAAATAAATAAAGAAATGTTACCTGTTTCCGCCACAGAGCGATGGTCGAACAGCGTATAATCAATGTCTAGCACGAGCAGCTTCTTGCCGGGGCGCGGCTCGTTCAGAATGTTGATCTTGTAATCTCGCACGCGCTTGTTTATTTTAGCTAGGTATATCTGGAATGAGAACATGATTAATGTGGTATTTATTTACTTTTTCACATATATTTTTTTTGACAAGTTTCTGCCCGCGAATTCGTCCGCGTGAAATTTCTTGCTCTCTCGACCCACTGCATCGCATCGCATCGCCCGCTTCGTTCGTTCGTGCGTTTTCGATTTGCGTTCTTTATTTATTTATTTATATATACTTTATTGTACACCACAAAAATACATAACAAAAAAAAAAAAAAAACACTACAAAATATACAATGGGCGGCCTTATCGCTTTCCGCGATCTCTTCTCTCTGAGTTTTTTAAATATAGCCGTGGAATACCTCTCCACTTCTCAAGCATCTCAGTACATGTTGTCCCCCCTACGTCACTATGTGCTAGCGACAGTTTTCGGGGTCCCATTATTGAGTGTGCAAGTCACCCCCTGACATTTTATACGTGTACATATAAAACATTGATCAGGCAGGGCCCAAAAAAATTCTTGCTCCCCCGACCCACCGCGTCGCATCGCATCGCCCGCCCGCGCCATTACGTCGTTTTCGCTTGGCGTTATATCTGACATTTTTTTCTTTTTACCCTTCTCCTAAAGATCATAGCGTGATGTTAAATAGCCTATAGCCTTCCTCAAAAATTGGGCTGCTAGTTCCAGAGATTAGCGCATTCAAACAAACAGACAAACTCTTCAGCTTTATTATTAGTATAAATTTTATACATATAAATTACTAGCTGACCCTGCAAACGTTGTTTTGCCATATAAATGTTTGGGGTGGACCATCTTTATCACTGACTACCCTACCTACCCTATCTTTCAAGTTGGATCAAACTGCACACGGTGTGCAAATTTGAATGAAATCGGTTAAGTAGTTTAGGAGTCCATCGCGAACAAACAACGTGACACGTAATTTATATATATTAAGATGAAGATGACTCATATATAGGATTGAAAATTATTTGATACAAAGTAGTTAACACAAGTTTTACGTGTCTAGCCACATTAAAGGGATTGCCTCTCGAAAACATCTAGATATAAGTACAAATAAAATAAAATTGAATAGTGTCCATTTGTAATGTTAAAATAACATCCTTTTACTAAATGCATATGAAAGTACATAATGGTGCTTATAAAAAAAAAACAATGTTTAAAATTTTGTCTGTTTATTCCGGCTAATCTCCGAAACGACTGGATCGATTTTGACAGGATTTTCACTTGCTGATTTTATAAGTAGCTGAGGCTACTTTTATTGTAAAAACAGACAGTGTCCACGCGGGCAGCAACGAGTAGGTAAGTCATTTTCACAAAAATTGTACATTCGTGTTTCAGGTGTGTCCCACAGCTTAAGGGATTCAAGAAACGTGTTTTTTCGCCATTTTTTAATAAATATTGTACGGTGGTACGGAACCTTTCGTGTGCTAGTCCGACTCGCACTTGGCCGGTTTTAAGCTTCGTGCAGACTGGCGCGACGCGACACCGGTAATTGTTCTACCGTGAAGTTTTCTTAGAAATTGTTTTGTTACAGTCGCGCTAGTCTATGCAAAGTAAAAAATCGCCTTTAGCGATAAGACCGCCCATTATGGTGTACATAATAAAGAATATTCTATCTATCTATCTTTAATTCTACATACCTCCTGATTCTCCACATCGACCTCCTCCTCCTCTATGTCCAGGTCATTGACCACTTCATCTCCGACGTCCGGCTTGGTCTGCGCACCAGCTATAGCTTCCTCTAGAGACCCCATCATCATGATTTTGAGGTTCGGCTTCAGCTGCAGGTCTGACAGGGTGCAGTTGTCTGTTGCGACTTTCCCTGGAAAGTAAAATAATGATTAGGATTTTGTTCTATGATATAATATCTTATGTTTATACTAGCGGACCCGACAGACGTTGTCCTGTCAAAACATTGTCCAGCGGACAAAATTGTGAATCTAAACCATTCCCAGATCCCCTTGAACACACACAAAAAATTTCATCAAAATCGGTCCAGTCGTTTGAGAGAAGTTCAGTGACATACACACTCACAGAAGAATTATATATATAAAGATTTACAGGTAGTTTTGAGGAACTGGAAACTCGAGGACATTTGACATCCACATAATAATAGATTAAAAAAATCAAAAGTCATTTATTCAAACTAGGCTGAGAATCAGTACTTTTCGAATGTCCAAATTACATAAGACAGTTCCCCAAAACGCCCACCCTTCACCACTTCCTAGTGCTTTAGCTGGGAAGAAGTGGCGCAACAAACTCCCCAGCAGCACAGCACAGCTGTCTGTTCAGTTACAAAAATAAATCAAATTGATTCTATACAAAACTGCTTTGACAGCAATGGTCTGTAATATTTTGTTATGGCCAGTGAAGTTAGTCAATAACAGTAAATCTTTATGGAGACATAACTGCATGAGCAGTCATGCAGCTTTCCAAACAAGTTACTTTCTACTCTCATCATCAAATGCTTCAATCAAATTAAAGAATGCCTAGTGCTTTGATGTGTGCACATGGCAACACATCAAGCTATACATTTCCAGTTTAAACTGATTTTGCATTGTTTATGATTTCCATACAATACGAGGTCAGCTTATACCGGAAATGTGTATAGCTTGAAGTGTAGCCATGTGTCTGGACTGAATATAGCCAAATTATTAAAATGATGTATTCTGATTAATATTAGTTTTATTACCTGGATGATGCAATATCTACTTTACCTTGCGACAGATGATGTTTTGGTTTTTACTAGAGGAAATTCAACATTAGGTAGTTATAATGAAAATTAATCCAGATAAAAACCAACCATAACCTTTTTTTTTTTTTTTGGGTGGGAAATTATCAAATAACTTCGGGAGGGCGTGTCAGACTCTTACTGACTAAAACCCACCCGTATTCCTTCGGTTGCCCTGTTGCCGGGGGCCACGATGTCCCTATCGGTTTTCTTCGAACCCCCGGCAAGCATTGGCCCTAGCGGACCCCGTCAATTCTGCTGACATCTCTTTGAGGCGCACGTGGAACACAACGCGCCGTCGACCAGGGCTTGGTCCTTATCGGACGGCGAGCTACCCACAATAACCTTAGCCTAGCCTTTTCCCAACTATTTTGGGGTCAGCTTCCAGTCTAACTGGATGCAGCTAAATACCAGTATTTTACATGGAGCAACTGCCTATCTGCCCTTTACAACCCATTACTGGGTACCACAATACCAGACATATTCAAATACGGCAAAATGTTTTAGTTTCATACTAGACTTAATTTCTTATCATTAGCCCATGGAACTCTGTGTGACGAACGCAAAACGGCCAAGCCATACATTTTGACCAATATGTAAGTTTTGTAGGAGCTCGTGGCTAAGTAATAACAGCTACACAGGTAGATCTATCAGGTTAAGCTATGCTTGTCGGGGTTGGTCCGTGAATGAGTGACCATCTTTACATACTGAGACTCCTCCATGCCCCGGAACGCACCTCAAGCCTTTGGTCTAAGCTGTCATTCATGAATCTTTGACAGTCAATACGGGTTGTCAAAGTCTGACAACCAGTCTTACCAAGGGGTATCATATTATTCAGTTACTGGAGGTCAGATAGGCAGTTGCTCCATGTAAAATACGAGTATTCAGCTGCATCAAACCTGATGTAAGGTTTGATGAAGAAGATTTGGCTAGGCGGATGTAAGGTTTGTAGAGACAGTGAAAACGTTATATCGTCGACCGTAGGTTCAATTGAGGTAAGGGGCAAAATACGATTTTTCAGGAGAGGCCTACACAGTTTTTTTTCGGACTAAATCGCCCATAACTTTTTTTCTTATTAACCTTTTTCGGGTTTGTTTTTCTTAAGTTAGAATTTTTTCATATTCACCATTCGATAGAGTGAAAAATTTTGGACAAAACTGTATACTCAACTCATTTTGGGTAATTTGTCCCTTACCTCAATTGAACCTACGGTCGACGATATGAGTCTTGGCAATCTACTTTACATGAAATGTTTTGGCGGGGGTTTTATTAATGCTGACTTCAAATAAACTATATTATTGTATCCGTTTCATTTTCATAAAGAGTACTTTAACATTGACACCAAAATTGATTACTGTATAGTAATCTTCAAGTTTCTGTCAAAGATATTCAAATAGCCTTTTATTTTCCATTGCTTTTTCTGTTTAAGACACCCTGTTGTATATAGAAAAAAGCATGAGCATTTTTTAGAACATTATAGTAAACCAGAGCAAGTTCCTCAGCATCCTAAAGTAACTGTAAATTGTAGCGATATTTTACATAAAATTGGAAACAAAGAAAAACCTCTATAGAAAGAACATGTGAGCATTCACTGGTTTTGCTCAAAATTTATGTTATCTACACGTCATCTGCATTTATTACCACGTTCTAGATTAAAAATAGTCGGCAAAATGTAGGCCATTGTATGCGTTTCTGAGAAACATAATGAATTACACGTCTATACCGGTAAGATATTACATAAAGAACTGCTGGTGAAAATTGGTGCGTTTTACAACCAGTTCACGTATGCTAACTGTAGATGATAATGCAATTTATCAATGTTGAAGCACTGTCGAGAGCATAAAATTTATTATTATGACAAGAAACACGATATAATTACCCTGAAATTTTACATTGAGGAGCTTTTGCCTTTCCGGTCGAACACCCGTGGCATTTTCGATGGCGACTTTTAGCATCGCCACCGAGTCCGAGGGCGAGAACTCCGGTATCTCGTATTCTTTCCCATTCCATTTAACACTTAGTTTTATAGGATTATCGTTTATATCGCACATTTTTAACTAATATTCAGTAAAACTACGATTGACGTGACATATAAACAAAACAAATTTGACACGGCACTAGTGATGACCGATTCTGACTTATTTGTGAAAGGTAACTGAGCTAGTGATGAGGTCAAGTTACTATTTGGAATTATTTAGTACGAACTTATAATAAAATTAAAACATTCGAAGATTCCATGGAAACAATTTATGGATAAAGTATATTTTTCCTGAAAATTTTCAAGTATAATTTTCGCAAAAAAAAGAGCGTTTGACATTTTTAATTCCCTGTTTAATAGGCGATCTCTTGCTATTTTCGAGTTGGTACCGTAAAATAAGCGTAAAGCTGGAGAGTCGAGCCTATTACGATATTATGTAAATAAAGCCGGGTCTCCTGCGCATGTTTTTCGAAACATTACACAAAAAACCTTAAACATAAACATTTATTTTCATACAAAGCATAGACAAATGTGTATGACCACGACTCTTTGTTGCGATGTTTTTGTGTAAAAACACGTGTAGGAGACCCGGCTTTAATGAGCAGTCCGCTGAATAAGAGAAACATAGAACTGGTCGAAGTGGTGGTATTTGGGGGAGGGAGGCCTTTATCCAGCAGTTGGCAGCTTGTCAGAAGTTTGTCAGCGGCTGAAATGATGATGATGATCATGAAAATGGGCAGTCACATTCAACAATATGTTTAAAAAAACCTGTCCGATCGGAAAGGCACATAGGTACTGCAATAACATGACCAAAAAGTTTTTTTTAAAATTATTATTGATAATAAAAAAGTTGTATTCACATTTTTAGTAACAAAATGACCACATTATTACATAGAAATTTTTCAACAGGGGTCATAAGTTATGACACCCGCTAAACGACGGCCGCCCACGCCCTATGTAATATCCCGGTTAAATTCCCCATTGAAAAAAATGTGGCGAATATATATTTTTTCTTTTTTTCTTAAAACTACCACCTAAATAGACTTTTGGTACGATACCTAATAACACCCTCACGGATCGGATAGGGTTTTTTTACATTTTGAGCAATATTTGTATACCTATACATTTGTTTGTAAATAGATTTCTACTCACGTTCTCGAAATCGGCTCTAACGATTTCGATGAAAGTTGCAAATAGGGCTTTATGGGGTGATAAATCGATCTAGCTAAGTCTTATATCTGGGAAAATTAGTTTTCTCCGAATTTTCACCCGAGCAGAGTTCGTTCGCCCAAAGTTTAAGACAAGCTATTGAATAATGACATGACATTATTGACATTAGAATAATTCATAACAGCATGGAATTAGTAAGTACCTAGGTATCATGGCAGTATGGAATTAGTAAGTACTATGCCATACTATATATGAACATTCTCTATTTTCACCAGAGCAGATCTCGGTCGCCCAGCTACTGTGCGCTAATAACAATAACAACTTATGTACTGCGATCCCGTTTTAGGTGTTTTGTGTAGGCGACCGCGACGGATGATGATCAGATATAACATGACGCCTGTATTTCCCGATGGGTTAGGCAGAGGTGTATCTTTAGTATACTCACATTTCGCCAATCTTTTTAAGCATTGGTCTAGAGTGTATTTAAGTCCCATGGAAGTCCTATGTAATAGGAGGCGAATCAATTGCCATCAACCGGGCACTCAGCTATTCAGACTCCGGACTGCTACCGAGTTTCTCATAGAAAAATCCATAGAACAATGAAAAACACAATGTGTGCTTACAAGTGTGACGTACGTTCATATCCATAAAATGTATGGAAATACATGCACGTTATGGCGTTATCGTGGACGGAAATTTAAAAGAGTCTTCATATATCCACACATTTTATTTCCCTGTGCTATCGTGATGCCGTGACGTGGGCGCCGACGTCCACGACAGTAATTATCGTCACGTTAGAAATTAGAAAAGCGCACATTTTGCCCGACCTGGGAATCGAACCCAGAACTTCTTACTCATCAGTAGCGCATACGCAAGCACAATATCACATCAAGGAAAAAAAACAGGACAATTTATAGCAAATGCTTTTAACCCAGGTTCAGAAGATTATGAGAAGTGATGATATGATTTGTTTGCCAGATAATAAAACAACACAAAAAGGTAAAATATTATTTATTAATAAAAATGGTAACATAAGTTAATTCGTCATTAATTTTACCGCCTGTCATGACCATCTCCCCTGGACACTTCAACAATAAACTTTTCAGGTTCAAAATCCGGGTCCAGAATCTTGGACCTGATGATTTCTTTATAAATAAATGCAGACTTTCTCGGAGTTCGATTCTTTTCTGGACTTGAGTAATCCACTTCGTACAGGCCAAACTTTTCTCTGTGAAAGAAAATAGCGTTGATTCAATTTTATATTAATTAGTGGGCTGTTGACCGAGGTGGAAGTCCTATGACTTACATAAGTTAATGACAAAATAGAAACTCATAAATTCATAATACATATCTCCATTTGAAATAAGATTAGACATTTAACTAAACTTTTTAACAGTCCGTTCAACCGATTTTGACTTCTATTGCGTTGGTGGCATGATAAATGGCAGCTGCAATAAACAGTTGGTTTGTAACCACTTTTTTTGCTTTTAATGCCATCCTTATGCCTACGCAATAGAAGTCAAAATCGGTTGAATGGACTGTAAAAAAGGTTTGTTAAATGTCTAATCTTATTTCAAACGGAGTATAGGTACTTGTCAAGGATATTTTGGCGCGTGGCCAAAATCGGAACTAATGTCGCCATCTTGTTTTTAGAACACTGTCACAAAAAATAACACAAATGTTGACCAACAGCGCCCCCTGTCAATGTCATTCAAAGCGCCATTCGATACAGCACATCACACCTCATTTAGTGACAAGTTAATTTTCGGAGCTCCGATTGAGTTCGAAACTAGTTTGGCAATTTCGAAAATAACACGTGGTTTAAGTTGTAAATTATTATAAATAGATACTTTTCGAATTGATTCTCTCAACGAACACTCCGGGAGTGGTGACAGAAGTGAAAACTCGAAAAAAAATCGACACCGCGGTAATCAACGCGTTGATGTCTTTTACTCGATGCCCCGCGGTAATCAACGCGTCGATGTCTTTTGAATGGTCAAAAGTTGGTGTCGTAACAGTGTCGCGAAATCAATGGTTTAGTTCCATCTCAAAAATGCCCAACGCGCCAAAAGAAGTTTTCACTTAAAAAAAAAAATACTTACGAATATCCATTTCGCCACTCGAAAGTATCAATAAGTGACCACATGCTATATCCTCGGATATCGCAGCCTTCGTACACAGCATCCAGTAGCGCATTCAGATAGGTTCTTATGTAGTTAATCCGGTCTTCATCATGAAGTCCTCCACCGTTAGACCAACCATTTTCTGTGATGTACACTGGCGGGTTGTCGTATTGTGATTTTATTTCCATTAGGAGTTTGAAGAATCCCCAAGGAACCTCCTGCAAAGTCAAAGTCTACTTTAAATGCTGGACAAAAGATAGCATTGGTGCCGATTCCCTTGTTCACAAACTAAACTAAATTTAAGTTCAGTGCATCTTTTTCTTTCTATTTCATTATGAAAAGGACAGAAGATAAATTTTAGTTTAGTCCTGTCAAATTAATCATCGCCAGTCACTCTCCATACAAGTTTAGACGTGATTAAAAACTTGCCGACTAAAATTACGTCAATTTACGTCAAGCGCTGATTAATTTGACAGGACTAAACTAAAATTTATCTTCTGTCCTTTTCTTAATGAAATAGAAAGAAAAAGATGAAATTTAGTTTAGTTTGTGAACAAGAGAATCGGCACCATTGACCGAAAAAAGTTTTAAGGAAGAACCTCAACTGTGGAGGCTCCCGAAAGTTAATTTTTCGTGTTTTTTTTTGGGAATGGCATCGCGCAATTCAACCTAGGAGGTTGTCGGCTGACTTTAATGTGGGTGCCTTAATAAATTAAGGCCTCCAGCCAGAGCTTAAAGTTAAAGATTTTCGAAGCCTTATTTATAGCCATAGGTACACTTAATGCATGCACTGGCGAGAGAAAGGTTGAGAGTTTGATCTCGAACCGTCCCTGAACTGTTCCTATCGCAAGCATAATTATTTAGCTGGTAGTATACATGGCGACATAGCAAAGCTACACATTTCCAGGATGAGTTGGCCTCGCAGTGTACGGAAACTTTATACAAAACAAGACCAGTTTATACTGTGTCAGTTTAGCTTGATATGTTGCCATAAGCACTGTAGTTCTATTTTCTTTATGTCCCTCGGCAAACTTCGTGTTTCATCAGTTGTCGGGTCTCAATGTAAGAGATGCCAGGCATATGGCCATACACATAAATACTGTAGAAAAGAGCCAAGGTGTGTAAAATGCACTGGCAAGCATCTTACAGCGAACTGTACTAAATCTCCTCAAGAGAAACCAAAATACGTCCACTGCGGCTTACCCCACCCAGCCAACTACAGAGGGTGTGAAGTAGCCAAGGAGATGCAAATTATGAAAAATAAAAACATCAAAAAGAAACTTGTTGTGCCAACTGCCCAACAGTATTCTTCCATAAGAAATCCTGACAAGCAGGCACAGAAAGTAAGTTTTCAGACATCTGTAAAACCTGTTCAAGTAAGTACTTCCTATGCACAAATTGCGAAACAAGGTACTCAACCTTCTAATCTGGAGGATAAGATAAATCAGATCTTGAAGTGTATTACTACATTTGACAAAAGATTAGAGAAGCTAGAATCCAGTACCAAAACAGCTGTTTTTAATTATCAAAATGAGTGACACACTAAAAATAATGGCTTGGAACTCCAACGGGCTCCTCAAACATCAGAATGAGTTGCAGGCAGTCCTAGAGACAGAAAATATAGACGTGTGTTTGATCTCCGAAACGCACTTCACTAACCAATCTTTCATCAAATTTAGAGGGTACAAGATATATAATTCGATCCACCCTGACAACTCCGCCAGAGGAGGTAGCGCGGTTATAATCAAAGAAAATATCAATCATTATGAACAAAGTAAATTTGAAGAACCAGACATTCAAGCAGTGACAGTATCTGTTAAAACCAAATTGTGTCACGTTTCGATAGCAGCCATATACTGTCCTCCAAGGCACATGATAAGAAAAGAGCGATATTTACAATTCTTTGAACTTCTAGGCCAGAAATTCATCCTAGGCGGTGATTTCAATGCCAAACATACGCACTGGGGATCAAGACTTACTACAACAAAGGGCAGGCAGCTCCTAAATGCAGTAAAAGAAAACCATTGTGACGTAAAGAGCACAGGGAAACCAACATACTGGCCAACTGACCATCAGAAAATACCGGATCTTATAGACTTTTTTATATGCAAAAATATATCCACTAATTACTTTAATTTGGAGGAAGGTTTTCACATGAATTCGGACCACTCCCCGATTATACTAAGACTTAGTCAAAAAATCCTACTAAGAGAAAGCCATTTAACCCTGGTTAATAAGTCTACAGATTGGGACAGTTTTGCCCTCGATCTAAATAATATTATCGACCTAAAAACTCCTTTGCAAAATCAGGATCAGCTGGACTCGGAAGTAAACAAATATGTTGTTAACATCCAACAATGTGCGTGGAACAATACGCCACAGTTAAAACGTAAATATAAGGGACATATCTATCCCAAGGAAATTGTGAATTTACTATCTGAGAAAAGAAAGCAAAGAAAGCGGTGGCAGCAAACGAGGTGTCCACGGGATAAAACATTACTAAATAATCTAACTAAACGATTAAAAAGGAAAATTCTACAATTTGAAGATGAATGTCTGAATGCTAACCTTGTGCAACTAACCAACGACCAATCCACGGATTTCTCTCTTTGGAAAGCGACAAGAAAACTAAAAAGGCCGATTATGCAAATACCGCCCATCAGAAACAGCGACGGAAAATGGGCAATAAGCAATGAACAAAAAGCGCTTAGGTTTGCCCAATACTTAGAAGACACTTTTCAACCCAATGAGAGCTCCATAGATATACTTGAGAGTGAAAAGTTATCACAAAGTCAAAGAATTCGACTTGTGACTCCTAAAGAAGTTCTGAGAGAAATTCAAACCAACATTAGCTCAAAGAAATCCCCGGGTTACGATCTCATAACAGGAGAAATTTTAAAACACCTCCCGCGCAAAGCCATAGTAAAGCTGACTAGACTTATAAATGCTGCATTTATGCTAAAATATGTACCTGAGCCATGGAAGGTTGCTGAAGTCATTATGATTGCGAAGCCTGGGAAACCACCCCATGAAGCATCATCATATAGACCCATTTCCCTGTTGCCCGTATTATCGAAACTATTTGAAAAACTGTTATTAAAACGGTTGAAACCAATAATAGAAGAAAAAGACCTAATACCAAACCATCAATTTGGCTTCAGGGAAAAACACTCTACAATAGACCAGGTACACAGAATAACTAACATTATTGAAAAAACACTCGAAAACAAGCAAGTCTGCGCCACCGTATTCCTAGATGTCGCGCAAGCTTTTGATAAAGTTTGGCATGAGGGTCTGGTATTTAAACTTAGACGCATGCTACCTCCAGAATTTGCAGACATTCTAGAATCATATATAAGTAACAGAATGTTTAGAATAAGGCAAGAGGACGCATATTCCGAGCTAAAAACTATAAAAGCCGGGGTACCACAAGGAAGTGTGTTAGGCCCAATCATGTACCTGCTATACACTTGCGATATCCCTGAGCTGGAAAATAACACCATTGCGACATTTGCAGATGACACTGCTATTATGGCTACCGGATCAAGCCACAAAGAAGCAGTCGAAAAAGTACAACTAGCTGTGAACAAAGTTTATGACTGGACACAAAAGTGGAAGATCAAACTGAATGAATCAAAATCAGTTCATATTGATTTCACTAATAAACACTGCGATTACCACCCAATCTATATAAATGGCATGCAAGTGCCTTATGCTAATACAGCCAAATACCTTGGCATAACTCTTGACGCGAAACTGCGTTGGAAATCTCATGTCAAAAAGAAAAGACAGGAACTAAACATACGTTATAAAAGTATGTATTGGTTACTCGGAAGAAAATCTTGCCTATCAATACATAATAAACTTATAATATACAAGCATATTCTTATGCCAATTTGGACGTATGGCATCCAACTTTGGGGCTGTACTAAACAAAGCAACGTCAAAATAATTCAACAATTTCAAAACAAAGTACTCAGGGATGTTGTAAATGCACCATGGTATATTAGAAATGACGACCTCCACCGTGACCTTAAAATGGAACTCGTCACCACCATCATCCAAAAATTTGCTGAAGCCCACGAACACAGACTCCACCGACATGTGAATGTCGAGGCAATTCAGCTGCTAGACAACACGGACATAGTGCGTAGGCTAAAGAGAACTAAACCATTTGAGTTAGTGTAGTGTGTAAATAGTGAATTAATAAATAGTAACAATGCTGTGCTATACATATAACACAAGAACAAAGTGTTTTATCAATTATCAGACCCTAAGAAAGTGCTACGAAATTGACCTTGTGTAAAAGTGCAAATTGACACTATTCTTAGATATAATATAATCTATCTCGTAATATATTAAGTTAGAATTAAATTACTTATTAGTCTATTAGGCTAGATTGTAATCAATTAATAAGAACGTCAATTCTTATTAATACAGAAAAAAAAAAAAAAAAAAAAATCAGTTGTCGGATTTCTTTCAGTTGCCCTTTGCACTTGGTGCAGACCGGACGCTCTCAATTGACTTGGAAGTATACAGAGTTGTTAATACTCTTTTAACTTAATGTAATTTATTCAAAAAGTGGGAGGAAAGCTGTTAAAGGCACGACAGATAGGAAAATAGTTTTACAGCTCTATAAGTTCATACGAAAATCAAAACAAAACAACAATAAAGTACTTAGTTTAGAATTCAAATTATTATATACGATAAATCTAATAATTGATGGACATGGAAATTAGCATTCGTTTGTATTTAGAAATCCGATAATACCCGAGGGACATTAAGAAAATATAAATACTGTACTAGTTTAAAATTAAACCTTTTATAAACCGTATTAGAAAATACCTGCAACCAGCTAGTCTGTGACTGCGGCCACGAGGGGTCCTTGACCAGTACAGCGCCCATATCATCCATGTACGACGGCACTGCATACATGCCGTCTAGAGACGCGTCCCGATACGCCATTTTCGTAGTATACGCATTGACGCCCAGGAAGTCTGCTGATCCTTTCAGCAATGCTACTTCTTTCGGTGATAGATCTGGTAGTCTGCTTCTTGGATACGCCTGTTCTGCACTCTTCAGTGCTACGTTCTTGCGCACTGCTGAAGGGAAGTTACCCACTTTTGAGAATATTGGATGGGCGTATAGGCCCCACTGGAAGAAGGAAAATTGAATTAATTTATTTACTTACGGTCGAATCCAATAACATATCTATCACCAGTTTTGGCATACTGGAGATAGAAAACCCTATCTATCTATGGTTTTGACGTCCCAATAATCTGTCAGAGAATAAGGACCTTACGGAATTGTGGGACGACATTCAATGACAGGTAGAATTATACTGTCTACCATCAATAGCGATCTGTCTATTACTGTACTTAAATAGGTTATTGGGTTCGGCCGTTAGACAATGGTGCCGTTTCCCTTGTTCACAAACTAAACTAAATTTAAGTTCAGTGCATCTTTTTCTTTCTATTTCATTAAGTAAAGGACAGAAGATAAATTTTAGTTTAGTCCTGTCAAATTAATTAGCGCTTGACGTAAATTGACCTAATTTTAGTAGGCAAGTTTTTAATCACGTCTAAACTTGTAGAGTAGTGACAGACGCTGATTAATTTGACAGGACTAAACTAAAATTTATCTTCTGTCCTTTTCTTAATGAAATAGAAAGAAAAAGATGCACTGAACTTAAATTTTGTTTAGTTTGTGAACAAGGGAATCGGCACCATAGATCCTTATGTTAGTTGGTTAGCAAAAAAAAACTTAAAAGCTATGTTAATGTGTTACAATCATAACTAAGTACTAAGACTAAGAAAATGTAAATGTATAAAACAACAAAATTTGTAGTCTAATAATTTGGTATTGCCAGGATCTTTATGAATTTATAAGCAGACTAGCAGTTCCCCGCGGTTTCACCTGCCTATGTCTCGATCCTGTCGGAATACATACATACATACATACATAAACTCACGCCTTCTTCCCATGGGGGTAGGCAGAAACTACAGAACGCCACCTGCTACGATCCTTACATACTCCTTTTGCCTCGTTTACGTTCATACATCTGGTCATACACGCACGCCGGTTGCGAGTACTACGCACCTGGCCTTTCTGAAGAACATCACCAATATGGTTAATATATGTCCTCTTAGGGCGTCCCCTCCCAGCCTTTCCCTTTACATCAGCCTTGTAAATACCTTTTCTTAGTCGCCTTTCATTCATCCTCTCAACATGCCCAAACCATCTCAGCATACCCTTTTAAATTTTTGTCACTACATCTTCTTTTAATTCACACCGCTGTCTTATCACATCATTCTTCAGCCTATCATTCATAGTCAGACCACACATGCTTCGCAAGGAACGCATTTCCACAGCATTTATTCTACTTTCATGTTGTTTTTGCCACACCCAACATTCACTTCCATACATAAGCGTGGGCACCAGCACACCATTGTGAACACCTGTCGGAATATCGGGATGAAAAGTATCCTACGTGTTAATCCAGGTACTATCTGTGTTCCAAATTTCATCAAAATCTGTTCAGTCGTTTTTGCGTGAAAGAGTATCAGACACAGTGGCGTAGCTACCTTGGGAGGCACCCGGTGCGGAAATTGGTGGTGTCACCCCATCGAAAGTAAAAAGCAATAAATTTTATATGATAAAGGACATGGATCATTTATTATTTATAATATTGAAGAAATAACAAACACAATAATAACTAAGACAGAAAAGGAATTGTTATACAATTAAAATTTCTTCTTTCTAGCTTTGACAGCTGCAAACTCAGCAATAACTTCATCGAAATTTATATTTTGTATTGCCTCTTGTTCGATGGCTAATATACCAAGATTGCTAAGCCGCGATTGGGTCATTGTTGCCCGCAAATAGTTTTTTATTAATTTTAATTTACTGAAACTCCTCTCACATGACGCTACGGACACGCAAACCGTCATGAACAATTTCAGTGCAATCATAAGATTTGAAAGAGATTCTGTAAAATCCCATTCTACAATAAACAGTGCTAGTGGAGGAATCCCCGAAAAAGAAATTTTTGTGCTAGCGATTTTTTTTTGTTTGTACATTGTTCTTAAAGTTGAGAGACCGGGTGGGTGTCACTCCAGAAAAGGTGACACCCGGTGCGACCCACCCCCGCCGCCACCCCTTTGCTACGCCACTGATCAGACATCCATCCATCCTCACAGACTTTCGCGTTTTTAATATTATAATATAATAAGTAGGATAAGAGAGTTAACTTGGGTATCAAATAGTATTAATCATCAATAGTTATTGGAGGTGGCCAGTAACAACTTCACATCAGTCCAACCTATTTTAGAAGCTATCTTATAAGGTAATAGTCTATGGAGAGAATCCATAGACTACTTTCCTAAGCAGTACCTAGGTAGATGAAATTTAGAATTTCCAGAATTAAATCCTACAAATTTCTTTTTCATTTCTCATACTCGGAAAGTAGTGTTTGTTTGATCCAAGTAGCGGGTGGAAGACGCTGATCCCCACCCTTGGGCGGGAAAGACTCATAGTAATTGCTTCCCTCTCTAGGGCGGGAATGAATTTTGGTTAGGTAGTCGGCTACGAAAAATTTTACTAAGGGGGTATTACAATATTGAGTCTGTGGTCATGGATCTGTGATCGAAGATATAAAGGAATTGTAAAACAGATATTTGTTATGGGTATATCCCCTTTGGGGGATATTACACTATCATATTATATCATATACCTATCTACGAAGCTCACAAATTACCCATGTTATATCTATTTTACAATTTAGTTATGTCTTTGATCATGGATCTGTGATCGTAGATATGATGGTGTAATACCCCCCTTATAGAAAAATACTGATTAAAAAAATGTTGCAGTCTTGTCATTGTATAAACAGCCAGTGTGAATTAAAAAAATACCTAAGCGAGACGACGCGGTGTGTTCCATATTTAAAATTAAAAAAAGACTAATAGGTATTAGAATACCTACTCATGTTATTATTATCAATTAATATTTTAGAAAAACTACAACTTTTTACTTTTCTTATAAGTAAGTATTCGAAATGAAAAGTAGAGTGTTTAACACGGGTGAACTTGAACACTTGTACAACAATTTACTATTTTACACTTACTTCAAACTGTCTGGCATCAATACCAGCTTGAAAATCGTCAACAGTATCAGACGCGGCCTCATACCATACGAAACCAATGGAAATTCCAATTGAGCCTTTCTGCAGCTTCCTAAAATCTGTATCGTAAATGTGATACGTTTCAGCATGAGCCATCAAAACGTTCCGAGCGCACATGTACTCAGCAACCCCCGAAATATTCAGAAATGGAGCTTGACTATCAGAACCATATCCATTTACACAAATCTCTTTAGGCTCATTGATCGTGATCCAATGTTTCACTTTCTCACCGAACTTTTCGAATAAAAACTTCGAGTAATCCGTAAACCACCCAACTACTAAAGGATTGGCCCAGCCTCCTAGTTTTTGTAAATTGGCCGGTAGATCCCAATGGTACATTGTTACCATAGCACTGATATTCTTAGCTAGGAGTTTATCTATAAGGTTGTTGTAATAATCGACTCCAATTTGGTTCACTTTATCAGAAAATCCATTTGGCAGGACCCTGGGCCAGGATATGGAGAACCTGTAGAAGTTTAAGCCAAGATCTGCGGCTACTGCCACATCTTGATTGTATCTGTAGTAGGAGTCGGCTGCCACGTCTGCTGTGCTGTCATCCTTGATCGGCGAAGGTTCCTTGTGGCTTGCTACGTCCCATATCGAAGGGCTTTTACCTGTGGTGCATTCAAATAAAATTGTAGTTAGGTACAGTTAATAAAATTAACCGACAGCAATCACAGTGATAGCCTAGTGGTGTAACTGTCAGAATACCAAGTCATAGGTCTCGAGTTCGAACCCAAGGCACGCACCTCTGACTTTTCGGATTCATGTGCGTATTGTATTTATCACTTGCTTCAAAAACGGTGAAGGAAAACATCGTGAGGAAACCGGCATGCCTGAGAGATATTTCTTGACGGCATGTGAAGTCAAGTCAGAGGCAGTTAGTCATTAACCATACAAAAAAAAGAAAAGACAACATTAATTGACCATTAGAGATTATTATGAATTGTGTTGACATCAATCAGGATATCGTCGACCGTAGGTTCAATTGAGGTAAGGGACAAAATACGATTTTTCAGGAGAGGCCGACAAAGTTTTTTTTTCGGACTAAATCGCCCATAACTTTTTTTCTTATTAACCTTTTTCGGCCTGTTTTTCTTAAGTTAGAATTTTTTCATATTCACCATTCGATAGAGCGAAAAATTCTGAACAAAACTGTATACTCAACTCATTTTGGGTATTTTATCCCTTACCTCAATTGAACCTACGGTCGACGATATAATCCTATTCGCGATAGCTTGGTTTCGGACTAATCGTTTCAAAATAGAATGTTACAAATATTAGTTTTATAAAATTAATAATATTAATAAAAAAATAATAAAATTCATTTATTTCAGGTCCTAGACCCATATTAAATACAAAAACAAAACACATATTCGTCAATTTTATAAGAGTCACAGATAAATAATGTCAGATCAAATCAATTAAATTGAAAATAATGTTGTAAACTAATCATAACTTTGGGTGTTGCGACCTAATAATGATTTAACCTTACCATCTAAATTCCACGCTCCTTCGATTTGGAAAGCAGATGTAGAAGCCCCGAAAAGGAAGTCAGCAGGAAACGGGCGGGGCTTACTTTTGCTAAACACATTATCGCATATGAGGAGGAAAACGCTGTGGATGGAAAATTTAAAAATATTTTAATTAAGATCAACGGTAAACAAGTGATCATCTTCCAAGTAACAAGTTAAGGAGTATTGACTTACATACAATGTCGCCCATGGGCATGTGTCCATGTGTGTGAATATTCATGAAAAATTATCAAAAAATAACTTTAAAAGGGGGTTTATCTTGACTTTTTTCATTTTTTCCATATATTTTTTTTTCAACGTACCTATATGATGATATGATTTACACTTGTATTTTTTTTAAACAATGTTTTCACCTCCGTTTTTTGCATCATCATCAGCCTATTAATGTTCCCACTGCTGGGACACGAGCCTCCTCTCTGTGAGAGGGAGTGGGCCGTAATCTACCACGCGGGCCCAGTGCGGTTGTTGTCCGTTTTTTGCATAGTCGACAAATTTTAATAAAAAAATGTTAGTTAATCCGATAAAATAACTATAAAGCTTTTAGAAATAATAAACAGAATCCAAATCGAGCCAGTAACATCGGAGATATGGCAAACACTACTCAAAAGATAAAAATAGAATAACATGAAAAATATTAAAGATAAAGTTATTTTTCGATAATTTTTCATGAATATTCAGAAAAAGGATTGTGTGGTTTTATGGAACCACGGTAAAAGTGAAACTTTTAAGCGAACTATAGGCGCCGCCATATTGGCCTTGGCTGCTCTGACGAGCGCCTTTCACTTTATCCCTACCCCGCGGCCGACCGTCACGCGACATGCAACACACATTCAAGTTTGAGACGATGATAAAAGTTTCACTTTAAAAATATGGTTGGGCACATGCCGATGGGCGAAATTGTATAGGTAATTACTAGCGTACAGGGGGTATTCATTCAGGGTTAGAAAGGCGGCGGTTTCGGCCATTTGTTATCCTATTTGTCACAAAAAAGTGATGGAAATGCTGTGCGGTTGACATGACGGAATGAGGGACCTCGACACAGATATTAATTCTTTGGTAAATCCAATAAGTGATCTCGAGGACGACGGCAAGTCCTCGTGGTTATATCCTGCTGCTGTGGAAGGAACACCAAGATGTGGAAGGACTGAATTTGTACTGCCATAGAAACTGGTTGCTTGAAAACGCTAGGATTACGTTTTAAAGAGGAGATTCCGGAAACTGGAAAAACCTCTTGATTTTCCAATCAACTCGGCTTATTATAGTCGAATGCTGAAAATTCGATTCTCATTTGACCCGCACGTCCGTTCGTAATTGAAGAAGAGCACATTATAAATTAAATAAATAATTAACATTACCAGAGCACTGTCGCGCAGGAGTTCATGGTTCCGAGGCACTCCGCTCACTACGCGCGGTGTCTCCTTGCTACGTTGAACGGAGTGCTGGGGGTTATTCTGCAATCGATGCTTGAATAATACTCTTTGATTTGATGACTTGTGTTTCTGTTGTTGTTACGGGACACTTCTGTGGCTGTGGTAAACGTTGTATTGAAGGCCCTTCAAGGCGACTTATAATCTCTTATCAGGGGTTTTCCCAAGATTACTCCCCAATATAAACTAACGCCATTTTTCCCCGAAAGTTTTGGCAGAAGTATAGGTATCTAAAGTTGGCAGGAACTACACCCACATTTCACCCTAATGTGAATTAATTTTGGTCTGGGTTCTGAATATCAATAATTTTGTAAGATTTGAGATCAGTGGCACGACGCCGACGTAGCCGAAATATTGAGCTTCAATGTAGGTAACTAGTTTAGCTATAGCGATTACACCGCCACATACGAACTACGCATCATAGACATGACGTCACACAAATCCTGCATCGCGCAGTTAGAGTTTACCGAGCGATCGACATACATACAAGATTTCAACATCAAACCAATGGGCAGTTGCCCGCCAGACACAACACCCGTCCGGTCGGAGGATCCTCCCTTTTCTATGGTGGATGAGTGAACTTTGCACCCTGTTTCTCATATCACTAAATAGCTATTACAAACTTAAGATGTGTCCCGTGGATGTCAAATGTGACAACCGCGGTATATGAGACGTTTGCTGTCCCGTACAACAAATTCTTGCGCAAAAATTTTGTTCGCGGTGACTCCTTGTTTACATTGAACTTCAATGGGCTGAAACGACTTTCTAGGCACATAATTACCTATGAATAAAGTCAAATAAAGTCTCTGCATCCTAAATATCAGTAGCCACAAGTGCTTAGTCATTAGTTGCATTTTTTTTGCAGAATCACCCTTCCAATAAAATGTTTTGACTTAAATTGAGTTTTAATGAAAAAACAATGCGGTCGTGCTTCTGCATTATACTAAAGTACAATCACATCAAAAGCATTATGCCTTATTTTTATGATGTCAGGCTCAGGTGATAATCAATGGAACCATATTGAACAATGGACCTATGTTGTTAGGTACTGCGAGGACCGTCAGGTAGATAGATTACGTCCATCTTCTATGGTATCAACTTAATATGCATTTAACTTCCAGTTTTAGCTGATTCAATTTCCGAGATCTACAAACTCTTGAAACCCCATAACTGGGACGGACGGAGGGGGAAGGTCTCAACTCAACAATGTACTGACTAGACTGTAACCCATTTTTGAGACATTTCTGCTGCGGATGTGAACGAGTGAGGGTTGCAGGGAACTGCTTCCTCACAGCCCTCGTAAGCAGCCGCAAGAGCACGACGCTCTTGAGAGGAGTGTCTCAAGACCCATCAACTCCTTATGGTCCGATGACGGTCCAAAAGCATACGCGTGGTCGAAGCCTTTAGTTGCGTTAAACGGTTCTCTGCTTTCCTATTCAAATCTTTCTTGACAAGTGAATCCTTCCATGTTACGTTTGAAGGATTCCATGGAGGATTTGGAGGACTTTCTTGCCTGTTCAATACCGTAGTTTTTTTTTTCAGAAGAAGAGGCAGGAAACTCTAGGGATGCTTTTTAAATCGAGTTTTACAATTATCGTTGTTTATTGTACTCTTTCCGATCGATCCGATATCTTTTAAATGGCATTGGCAATAATGCCATTTCGGAGCGCTACTCGGTCACTTCTGGCATAGGGCAGGGCACTGACCTTGGGCTCCTTCTTTTTCTAATAGTAGTTAACAATCTTCCTTCATACGTAAAACACTCCACCGTCTTAATGTATGCTGATGATGTCAAAGTTGCTCTTCCAGTGAGCACTCTAGTGATACGGCCACACTTCAACTCGACATTGACAACATTCACACTTGGAGCACGATAAACAACCTCAACCTAAACATTAGTAAATACGCGGTCATGACCTACTCGAAAACCACACAACCCATACACAACATATACACTATGAACAATGAGCCCCTGAAACGTGTTTTAACCGTACGCGATCTGGGTGCTCAGTTTGATCCACACATTACATTTAACCAGCACATACTACAGACCTGCAACAAGTCCCGTAAAAAGTTAGGTTTTGTCTTGCGGCAAGCCAAAATTTTCACAAATCGTCAAGCCCTAACGATACTTTACAACTCCTTCATCCGCAGTTTGCTATAGACTAACTGCATGAAAAAGTGTATAAACTGGTCATCGAAAAGGTTCAAAAGTCTTTTGTTCGCTACCTATACTTAAAATTGTATGGATATTACCCGTATATGTACCCTACACCATTTATGATAGGTATGGTGGGCTACCAAAGTTTAGAAGTAAGGAGAAATCTTAGTCTCGTCAAATATTTCATCCGGCTAATTCGTGGTACCCATTTCAATTCCTTTTTACTACAGCACATCTCCTTTAACATCCCACTACCCATTAGACACACACTACGCCCTCGCCAGCGTCCTCTATTCTCAATACCTCAAACCAGTACCATAACCCTTAAGGCCAGTCCATTGTACCTAGCGCTAACTCATATTAACAACATTTTGCTGTATGACGAATCCTCAGATGTCTTCGCGAATACTGAACTGAGATTCCTGAACACTGCTACTCGATACCTGGAATCTATTGCCACTCCCAGTACAATCTCAGAGTGAATAAATTAATGTTTATAATTATTAATAATTTTATTCCAATTTTTTTTTTACCTCAATTATATCTTATTTTATCTAATCTTATCTAATTTTGTCTAATTTAATCTAATTTTGCCTGATCTTGAACAATTTCATTAAATTTTAACAAATTTTGTCTACTTTTATGTAACTTAATCTAATTTTATGATTGTATGTGTAATTATAATTACTGATAAATATTGACTTGTATGTGTGGTGCAAACTGTTAGTATAAGTTGGTTTTTTAATAAATAAATAAATAAATTTTGTATGGATTTTTATTTCACATAGATCAGTACCCTAATTGTGTAACTTATTTTCGTAAACGATTATGACAAATTTGTTTCATTTTTACAGTTCAACAACAATCATTGCGTTATTTACGTTGTTGAGCAGATTTTTTTTCCAACTTATGAAGCAATGGATTAGCAATTTGTTTCAAATCGAAACAAATTGTGATTGATCGTGCATTACGCAATTAGGGTACTGGGTCACTTTCAAAAACAATTTCGGTCTCGCCATTACTAAACATTCGTCCAGTTTATCAACAACACCACTGTCTTTCCATTACATTATTAGTTACATTTACATACATATCATTGATATTATTAAACAAGTGGGGGTTATGTACTTTCTGTCAGGGTATGACGATCTAAAAGTACCTACCGCTACCGATTCACTGTAATTTTTTGAACACATAAAATTTGTTGGCCAGCACAAGTTTAATTTCAAGTCCGCAAAGGAAGAAAAGAGAAAAAGGCACCTTCTTTAAATGGAGGAAAACATGAAGATAAAATAAAAACGCTTTATTTTGCATAAAAAAATACACACAATCATAATTACGCAGACAATTTAAACAGGACACAACGCCGAAGACAAGGCATCGATAAATGTTAAATATAAAACGTTGTAACATCAACATTCAAAAATATTTTTAAACAAAGTTCTTCGTTCCTTTGTATCGCCATCCTGTTTTTAAGCTAGAATAATTTTTACGGTCTATACGCTCTATTTCGATAAATCTATATTCGTTTTCTGGGAGAGTTGTTTTTTGAATGGTATCTGAAAACAGAGTAATATTTTCACTGTAATCAGGGATGTTAAAGAGTTCCGTAACCGTAACCGAAACTATCGGATATCCGAAATAAAAATCTATCCGGAACCGTAACCGAATCCAGAGTTTCTGATAATTTCGGATAGGGGCGGAGTCTAAGTGAGACGTTCTGACAGATAGGTTTTACTGCCCGGCCGAGCCGACACACTAGCCGCGCGAGTCACTTACATGTTTTTTTAATTTGTTGTTTGTGTGTTACTTTTAAAATTTCTTAAAAATCTAATATCCTTAACCGAATCTATCCGAAAGTAACGGATAATCCGAAATAGTTTATATCCGTTACTGTATCCGAAACCGGAATTATTTTATTACTATATCCGTATCTAGATCGGAAATTTCATATCCATAACGTCTCTAATTGTAATTAGCTTCCTTTTACGTCTAATTTTCACGAGACTAGAACTTGTCATTAGTAGTTGGAAGCATGTCATCATCGTCATTAAAAGCCTTGTTCCACCCACTTCTGAGTATAGACCTCCTCAAACTCAAAGCATTTATTTCAAATAAATCAATTACAAGCACTTTTGAATTGTCAAGGGGTCGGTCAGTCAGAAATATGAAGCTAGTTGCCCATTCCAAAGCGTAGTAGGTACCTATGGAGAAGAACGGGCGAGAAACTCCTTTTAAATAAAAATATAGATACAAAATATTGGTTACATCATTCATGTTGAAATTATACATGTGAGACCAATGTAGAAAAACGTGCAGTTAAAAGCGTCCGTAAAAAAAAAGATAAAAACAATTCAAAAAATAAAAATAAGCCATGGCAGTTAAGAGATGACCAGTCCCTACTGACGGTGCCCGTTCACGAACATGACGCATGGATCAGCACCATTCTGCTCAACCATTTTGAAGAGAAATTAATGATCCAACACACACGCCACCATCAGCAAGACATTTGAGTGAGCATGACATACTTCTCAGCTGCGAGGGCATATTCAAGTCAATGAAAGACGTACCCAGTAAATGGTAGTTTTATACAAGGTAACGGTCACAGTGCTCACACATGTGCTGTGCAATTATTGCTCCCTTTTGTGCCATGCTTTTCTGGTATGTGCGAGTTTCATCCAGGTATTCCCTACGATCTTCTGTAGGTCGTCCACGCACCTAGCTATTGTTCTGCCAACGTAGGTTCCTTAGTTCATAAAAATACTGGTAACACAAACCTGTTATTTGATTGTCGATCATATCGATGACAAGTTTTCCGCCGAGGTGAATCTGATGTCCTCATAGATTCAGTTTTACGTTTCCTTGGAGACAGCTGAAATATCGTTCAGAGAAAAACCAATCAAAATAAGTAAAGCGAAAATACATAAAATAATGATGACTCTAACATAGCCGAAAGCAACAAACCACATAGATGTCAGGAAAAGGTGGACACAAACCCAATAAACCAGGTTACTTCTGGACCGTTGGTAATTGTTCGCGGATGCTTTTAATCTAAGGGAGGTAAGAGGGAATAAAAAGTAATTCAATCATTACCTGTCTTCTTGGTGAGTAGCAATCGTCCAGTCTCTTTGTTTTACGATGGTGATCTGCAAAGATACATTGCAAGTTTACCGAGTTAGATACTAGAGGTAGAGTTTATAGGTAGGAATGTGTCACGGATTTATAAGGCCAAGCAAAAATTGTAGGAAGGTAAAGAGATCACACGTGGTTCAAAATCGAATTGCACTTAAGAGCATTTATTCTGAAAGTGGACCACGTTGCAAATAGATGTAAAAAATTTCGCTGTTTTGATTAATTTCGCAATATTACTGTATGGAAGAGCAGTGGTGGCCCAGTGGTAACGGACGCGACTTACGAGTTGTAGGTCGTAGGTTCGAACCCAGACAGGCGCTTTACTTTGTGTAAATTATTTCATCACCACTGCTCTCGAAACGGTGAAGGAAAACATCGTGAGGAAACCGGCATGTCCTAGAACCGAAAATTCGAAGGCATGTGACGTCTACCAACCCGCACTGGGCCCGCGTGGTGGATTACGGCCCACTCCCTCTCACAGAGAGAAGGCCTGTGTCCCAGCAGTGGGAACATCTATAGGCTGATGATGATGACTGTATAGAAATAAGAAATATGGCTAACTAGCGAACTAGAATATTAATAATGAATCGCAATTATAACACTGAATTTGATGTTGTAATTTGTAACCGTTTTAGGTGTAAAAAAGGCATTTGGAAAGTTTCCAAGTACTTTTTTTACATCTTAAACGAAATATTCGGTGTTATAATATTAATTATTGCATTTCATAATCAATATTTTAGTTCACTAGTTAGCCACATTTCTTAATTCCATACAGTAATATTGCCAAATTAATCAAAACAGGTAAATATTTGACAGCTATTTACAACGTTGCCAACTTTTAGGATAAACCCTCTTAACTTTCCACCTAATATTGAGCTGCTAGAGGGCATGGTCTGTCTGTCATGGTGGCAGCTATCTATACTTACTTCTCCGAGTTCCTACAGGTGACCTGATCTTCTCCTTCTCGTGATACCTCGGTATCTGAGTGACGAAATTGTACGCCGCTTGTGGACGGGGGCGGTAGTTGTAGGCGAATAGCTCGTTGTAATACTTCTGAGACTGAAATGGTAATACATCTATGTAGTCACTCCTTTCAGGGAAAGACTAGAGCAGTACGGTTTTAGACGTTATTGAATTGGAGAAAAATAATATTGATGACGCTGTAACGACTATAAGGCTAAGCGTATGCTGAGACGCAGGTGACGCAGGACCACGCAGCGCAGGGCAGAGCAGATTTTGTAATGTATGAAATTACTGACAGCTGCCCGCGCTACGGCGTTGGCATGTGCAACGCGGTCATGTGTCTGTCCTGCTCTGCGTCTTGTTGTAGAGCCGGCACAGATTTCTGCGCGACGCGTGCAGGTCGTCACTTGTTTTTTACCACAGATTCATAATTTTGTTTGTTTGTTCTAGCTAGGACGCAAACGTGTCTATGTGTGTACATAGCTACGTCGCAGCATGCGCTTGCGACCTATGTCTGCGCCTGTCGTACGCTGCAAAATTTGTACTAAGCTGTGCTGTGTCACCTGCGTTTCATCATACGCTTAGCCTCAACATCAAGCACTTTTGAATTGTCAAGGACAGATCGGTCGGAAAGATGAAGCTAGTTGCCCATTCTAAATCGTAACGTTTCTATGGAGAAAAATGGGTAAGAAACTCCATGGATACTTTTCTTCATTTGTCATCATCCTGCCAATATCCCAATTTATTCGATGTCGGCAGTCTCGAAGAAGTTTTATTACAACATGTCAATTCAGTGCCCACTTTTTTCCCAGCCATATTATTATTATCTTTCACACTATTTACCTTAACTTTTATCATCATCATCATTTCAGCCGAAAGACGTCCACTGCTGGACATAGGCCTCCCCCAAGCACCGCCACTTCGACCGATTCTGTGCTTTCCGCATCCAGCGGATTCCTGCGGCCTTCACAAGGTCATCGGTCCATCTTGTGGGAGGCCTTCCAACGCTACGTCTTCCGGTACGTGGTCGCCACTCCAGAACCTTTCGACCCCATCGGCCATCCGTTCTGCGAGCAACTTAACTTAACTTAACTTTTATACAAGATCAAATATCATTAAATGGCTTCACTTCGCAGCGTCGACGTCAATGTCTGTGAAGTTTTACGAGTCAATTTGATCTTGTTTTCTTAATTCAATCTAATTGTTCATATCGGGCCAAGAAAGGAAAACAATCCTTTGCAGAGAAATTGAAGTAGGCTTACCTCTAAAAGATACCGAGATGGCGACATAATATCCTTATTATAGCCGGGGAAGAGACCTGTGAAAAGAGAATATTTTACTAAGTTGTTATGTGTGTTTAGAAATTAAAATCTAAAGCAGGTTACTATAAATTAATAATGTAGGTACAGTAACCGGGCGTAAAGTTGCTGGGGAGTTTGTTGTGCCACTTCTTCTTCCCAGCTAAAGCAATAGGAAGTGGTGAAGGGTGGGCGTTTTGGGAAACTGTCTTATGTAATTTTGACATTCAAAAAGTGTCTTTGAATGAATGATTTTTGATTTTCATGTTGTAAATTTGTAAATATTATTAACGCAGTTCTTCTACCGTAAATAGATGTGAGATCTAATTTAAAACCAAGTCTGTTAATTTATTCAGTATCTATTTGTCATTTTTAAATCTTTACTAAATGCACACACTAAATTTAGTTGCCAACAAAATAGATCTTTTCTCATGTTCACTGAGCGAGTTCACAAGGGTAACGTTATACCATGTTAATGGTTTTAATTTTTTATTTTATTTTATGTTGTATTATTTCATTAATTGATAATTAACTAAACACTACCGAATTGGGAGACTGTAATGGTAGCGTATGTTTGTAAGAAGTAAATAAATAGAATGACTTGGTCATCGCACGGCAACATAATCACTATTCATAAGAATAATCTACTATTTTAATTAAATAGTCCTAATTAAATAAATCGCAACGCAGCAACGCTAATATTAGCTAGATTTTGTTATATGTAGAATGTGACTTGCTATGACTGGGACTGACTAGGACTGTGCCTTTGTGTTTGCTTTGCTCGACTTGGCCCCCGCCAAGTCGAGCTGTGCCCCCCGCCAAAGCGAGCCGTGCCCCCCGATACATCCCGTTTTAGACAGTCTCACAGGTCTGAGTGAAATCGACGACGCTCTTCAAGAATATGAGCGTCAGGTATATTTGCCTGACACTTGCTGAGCTACACCCTAATTGCGTAACACACTTTCAAACACAATTAGAATGAGTTTGAAAAATTTGCCTGCTCTTCAACGTAAATAATGTAATTAATGTTGTTGAACTTAGCCTAGCCTTTTCCCAACTATGTTGGGGTCGGCTTCCAGTCTTACCGGATGCAGCTGCATACCAGTATTTTAGATGGAGCTACATGCTTATAACCTCCACAACCCAGATACTGGAAAGAAATGAAAGCCAGAAACAAAAGACTATTGAAGTAATTCTTTTTTCAAACTAAATATGAATGTGATATGTGGCCAGTTTGTGTTAAGAACTTTTTGTACAATTAGTATTTTTCTTTGATTGATGAAGCGTTCCTCTAAATAAGTCCATGAGTGAGTAACACCTCTTAATAAGGTTCGGAACCCGTCGTGTGCGAGTCCGACTCGCATTGGGCCGGTTTTTTTTTTGTGAATCGGAACCTTGTAGCCATTTCTCTTATTCATGTAATTCGTTATTAATTAATCGTGCTTTTGTATATTGTGCTGTCTTTTGTGTGCACCAAATTAACGATTTATTTAACTATCAATCTACAAAGCCGAAATTTTTATCAATGTTCCGTAACGACCACGTACTGAAAAGCTAGTACGTGGGTATTATCTGTGGTTAGGGGTTGAAGGGTTTTATAGAGGGGGTCGAAATTTTCATTATTTTTGCGATTGGACACACCGTTTTCGAAATATAAGCAAAAGAAAAAAAAAGATTCAGTACTGTTTATTCATCTAAAGTTGAGGTGTTGGTGTGAATTTAAAGTTCATGACAACCAATTTTATTCCACACGTTTTTAGTCGCGATTAAAAATAGATTTAGTTAGAAAATCTAAATTTTAGGTGAAAAATGTCAAATTCAGAATAGCAAAATTGGCATTTTCACTAAATTAATATCTCAGTACCATCTTAGTGCTGTCAAACTAAAATATAGTTAAGTTGTGTCACTTTAGTCTATTTCAGAATGGGAAATCGTCGTTTGACAGGAATAAACTAAATTTTGGTGATTTTTAGTCTAGTTTAGAGGCATTTGTGACAAGAGAATCGACACCACTAACCTTCCTAATTCCTTAAATAGGTAACACACGTTTATCAAATTGACAGAGTCGAATACATTTACATTTGGCGAGGTGACTAAACTGAGTAAACACCTTAGTCATCTAGATTACACTATTTACGTGCTAAAAATAGACTTAAGAGGCCGGCGACACGGCTCGCAACTGCAAATCGAGATGTTTGCAAAATTCAATTCCAAGCACGTTGCGCTAGTGTGAGTGCCTGTCGGAGCGATATACACCTATAGTGAGCAATACTACCATGCACACATTGACAATTATTGCTTGACGCGTTAGTACTACTTACTAGCTTTCGAAAATTTATGATAAATTTGGATGTGTTCCGTAATACAAAAAAATATGAATGAAAACTTAATGTACTTCCATTTTTTTTTTCGATAATTTGTAACTTGATAACATAGACTATGCTTCTGCGGAAATAATATTACAAATATTGTTGTTTATAATAAAGAAAAAACAATATGAAAACATGTCATTTACGCTGTAAAAATGTACGAAATGCAATTCTCTTACACTTCATTTAAAGGTAAGTTTTTGGAAATAAAAAGACGTAGGAGCCTAGATAAATACTGTCTCAAACCGAATATCAACATAATATGGTGGAAATATGCTCAAATTGCAAATGATTTGTGTACTACATTTGTATGGATAAATTCATGCGTCGCCGCATTCTTAATAATGGCTCCAGATGGACTTTAACACCTGATGCCAAATCTTCCGTTATGAGCGTGCATTCTAAAAGCAAACCGCAATTAGCTGTCAAATATTTCGCTGTTTTGATTAATTTGGCAATATTACTGTTTGGAAATATGAAATATCACTAACTAGTGACCTAAAATATTGACTATGAAATTCAATAATTAATATCGTAACACCGAATATTTAATTTTAGATGTAAAAAAGTATTTGGAAACTTTCCAAACGCCCTTTTCTAAGTCTAAAACCTCACCACCTATCACCAGGAGGGGAGGAGGGGAGGGTCAAGTCATCAAGTTTAAGAAAAGGTTCGGATTTTTTGTGTCGTCTCGGCCATTGATATCGGTTTGAAAGACTTTCTAAAGCTTGTTGAAACAAGCTCATATTTCACCTGGGTTCTGTACCTACGAGTTTGTGCTCAAAGCATTAATTTCTACAACCTCATGCATAAAGTGACCAGGGGAGGCTCCCTGTGGGCCTACCACCACGTCTGGGGGCCTACCATCAGCCAGTGTGGAAAAGAGATGAAGCTCTACAGGACGTTTAGCTCCATCTCTTTCTCCCACTGAAGTAATATTAAAATAATACTGCTTTTGAGCTGGTGGTAGGCTGTATTAAAACTTTGTTCTGCTGACAAATATTACCCAAAATATATTTTGCTTTTTTAAATTTGTGATACATAAGTCGCACCCTTAGAAATATAAGGGCACAACTCGAAATATTGAGGTTTTGAGTTTTTGTGTTAGATGGGGTCAATATCAACTGTTCTATCGTTCTTGGCTTTCACAGAAAGAGAAAAAAGACAATATTAAAGCGAATACTGTAACTGTGTCTCTTTCACACCACCCTCTTCGTGGTAGAACAGTTGATATTGACCCCATCTAACACAAAAACTCAAAACCTCAATATTTCGAGTTGTGCCCTTATGTTTCTAAGGGTGCGAAGTATTTACTTTAATAATTTTGATAATAAAAAATTAAGTGTATTTTTTATTTCATTGACAACCTAGGCTGGTACCTATTCTCAAAATTGAGTTTCCTTCATGAATCGGCCCTGCTAATTGAGATAAATAAAAACCGGCCAAGTGCGTGTCAAACCACGCACAATGAAGGGTTCCGTAGTTGGAATGAATTTATCCCAAAAACAAACTTAACTTTGTAGTTGATAAACATGTTCTCCCATACGGAATGTATGGGAAAACATGTTTTTGCAACTGCAAAGTTAAGTTGGTCGATTATTACTCGATAACTAGTAAATCCTACTTAGCTATGACAGATTTCCTTTTAATTTCGTTATATAAACTACTGCTGTGATTTTTTCACACATCCAAAACCAACCATTTAGCTGGCAGGGGGGGACACACTTGACTCTAACAAAAATTAGCACTTTAAACCTTAATATTTTGCAAACGGATCCCTGAATCCAAAAATGGTTTTCACAAACTCATAATGTTTTTGTAAGACCTTTCCAATGATACCCCACACTATGGGATAAAAAAATAAAAAATAAAACACTTTACGTGTATGGGAGGCACCCTAAAAAAATGTTTTTCATAATTTTGTTTTACCACTTTGTCGGCGTAATTAATATGTATATCTATGTAAAATTACAGCTTTCAAGTACTAAGCGTCTCGGAGCTAGACCGCGGACAGACAGACAGACAGACAGACGGACATGACGAAACTATAAGGGTTCCTTGTTTGAGTCGAAAAATAAATGGTCACTTACTCATGCACTACTTCTAATTACTCACCATTCGGTATAATCTGCGTCCTGCTTCTGAAAGTAACATTCCTACCATCAGCCATCATCGCGGTGTTCCTCCTCCTGTTCTTAACATCTCTCAACTCCCTCCATTCCTTCAGCTCCCGCAACTCCTTCTGCTTCTCTATAAAATTGAAGGCTCTCTTCTTTTCTAAAAGAATTGGATCGTTTGCTTTTCTTTCCACGAGAGGACTCCACCAATCGTAGGTGATTGTGCCTGTGTCGCAAACTCTTGTCTTGTCAGTTAATGTTGATTGGTTTTGCTTTGTTACGACTTTGACTCGGTATTTTCTTCGTTGGGGGGGATCATTGTAGTTGCAAGTCGTTGCAAGGCTGCAAATAGTCTTGTCTGTTTTGCTTTCATTGCTCCTTAGAGATACTGAGCTGTAAGATGTGTCCGTTGCTGTGTAGTCTGTTAACTCGTCTTTCAATGCTTTTGCTACGTTTACGCCACCTGGAATAATTTCTTATTCAAATGTGCTAATCGTCTAAACTTCATAGGTTTAGATAGAAAGGTAAACAAATCGTAAAATGGGTTTCTAAACATGACACTGGTGCCGATTCCTTTGTTCACAAACTAAACTAAATTTAAGTTCAGTGCATCTTTTTCTTTCTATTTTATTAAGAAAAGGACAGAGGATAAATTTTAGTTTAGTCCTGTCAAATTAATCAGCGCCTGTCACTCTCCATACGAGTTTAGACGTGATTAAAAACTTGCCGACTAAATTTACGTCAAGCGCTGATTAATTTGACAGGACTAAACTAAAATTTATCTTCTGTCCTTTTCTTAATGCAATAGAAAGAAAAAGATGCACTGAACTTAAATTTAGTTTAGTTTGTGAACAAGGGAATCGGCACCATTTTCTTGTTAAAAATACGATAAAACCAAATTAAATTTATTTTAGATTTTTACAATGGTTTCCTCTTTGTATGTTAAACTTTATCATTTATTCTTATACTACTCTTGGTAGATGTAACTGCTTGAGCAAAATTTTTAACCGACTTCCAAAAAGGATGAGGTTATATGTTCGTAGCAAGTCTAGTTTCCCTCACGATGTTTTCTTTCACCGATAACAGTGATGTCCAAGATAGACTTGTAATATTAATTGAAAAAGTATCTAATCTTACAAATAATGCAGCAGATCATTCTTGTTTCTTAGCCACTATTTACGATACCCACAAAAAGAAAGAGGAAAATTTGTACGATTTACACTGACCAGCGTGCGGTGGGCCACATGAGAGCGCATTTTTAACCGACTTCCAAAAAGGAGGAGGTTATATGTTCGTCGCGTATGTTTTTTTTTTTTTTTTTTTTTTTTTTATGTATGTCCACCGATTTCTCCATCAATTGTGGACCGATTTTGAAAATTCTTTTTTTGTTTGAAAGGGTGTGCTTTCGAATTAGTCCCATATAAATTTTATTAACTTTGCTTGGATACTTTTTGAGTTAGCTACAAAATACGTATTTTTTTCCTACTTAGTACCTATGTAGATGATATGATAAGTTTCTGTCACTGGTAGCAGGTAGTGGTAGGTATTCGAATATGTGTGGGGTAGGTACCACAACTAAAAAGTGAAAAATAAAAAAAAACAACCGACCTCCAAAAACAAACACTACAAAGTGAAAAATAACTAATTTCGGAAGTCGGTGGCAAAAAACGAAAATACAAAACCCAAGACACCGACTTCCGAAATTAGTTATTTTTCACTTTGTAGTGTTTGTTTTTGGAGGTCGGTTGTTTTTTTTTTGTAAAAAGTTTTTACAATGTGTTAAAGGAAATTAAAGCGTATTGTGAAGTAGTCAAACGTCATATTTCACATTTGCATGGAATCTACACAACTTTTGCACTGACGTCAGTAATTTTTTACTGCTGTCGGAGTAAATCATACATAAGGCTACGGATAAATATGACGGAAAAGGTAGGTACATCTCTCTCGTTATTATCAGTGATATGTTTGACTACTGTCGGCGTACTATGGGTAGTGTTGGTTATTGCGCAATAGAAAAACCGTTTTTGCAGTTCAGATCACAGATTCACACACTGTAGGTACACGACACAACTATACGGAAAACGCGACAGTTTCTAAATGTGTTCACTGCTTGACCGCCACCGATAAACCCCGGTCGAGCGTTATGGGGACGATAGCTCACTTTTAATGATTTTATACTGAAGATGACGTCTGAACGAGTAGTGTTAGTGATTTGGAAAAAATATATATTAAATTAGAGCATTTTCTTAATATTTTAACATGGGCATATTTTTGATTATGTCTATATTACATAGTGAAATTAATTTGTAAAGTTATGTCTAACGCGGATAAAAAACTGAGAATGACGCAAAATTCATCAAGCGTATTTTTTAGAAAACTTCACCATATTAAAGATAATTAAATTACTGATCTTTTGGTATACGTGTTTTATTAAAATACCTTTTGTTTTACGTGTAATAAATTAATAATGCGTCTAATTTCGGACAGCGCTCCTTGATGGGCGAGTCCTATACTGGCTGGACGTACGATGCGTTGCGTGAGCTCAGTACAGAACACGCAAGCTAACCATTTAAGGTCACTCTGCGTCTTAAGTTGTAGACTATGTCGAGCGCCACTAGGTGGCGCTGGCGCCTCAATTAGTCACATTAGTGACGTACTTCCACCAAAAATAACTGTTACTAAGAATTATATATCAGATTCCACTTACGTTTAAACAATAAGCTGCTTTCAAGAGACAGTTTATTATTCACTGCTGATCCACCGGATTTGACATCTAAGTAAAAAATAAATATTAGTACCTACTAAGTTTCTGCAAAGTATAGTCCGTGCAATCCACGACGAGGCGCCTCACTCCGCGATTACTGTACTGTAAGCTGAACTCTAGTACGGCGAGGAGCGAAGTGGGGCGCGTCTTCGTGGATTGCGGGGACTATACCTACTGAAGTAAGTACCTAATTCTTAATTACATATATGTTATGTTTCAAAGTAGGGATGGCGATCTGAGATCGATTTGAAAAAGATCGGATTTTTTAAATCGAAATGCAGTATTGAATCGATTTGATTGATTCGATAGATTGAAAAAAAAAAAAAAAAAAAAAACGACGGTTGGAAGTCAAAGAGTTAACACCGTATTTGTTTTGTCTTCGTAATATTTGCAAAAATAGTGGTTAAAAGTTGCTCAATTCAGTTGTGCTGCATATCGTTGTAAAGCTTGTGAAACGAACTAAAGAGTGATATATATAACACATCTGGACTCCATCGGTACCGTGAGTAGGTAATTAGTGAATTACTTTTTGGAAAAAATTGCAATGACTTGCATCCCTGACCTAGGGCAACCCGCAGATCGGCCGCTTCTACGCACACATGCTTAACGCTTACACGTACACTAGGCGCTTGTACAACATCTTGAGCTTACGCTACGCTTTTATAGCAGACTTAGCTTACGATACGCTTCGTGAGTATAATAATAACAGTGTCATCAGAAAGGGAAATTGACAGGCAAGATGGACAACATAACTGTACGCAATAAATTAATAAGATCACAATCACAAAGTAACTTGTCGTCTTCAACTAGCCAAGATCTATTTAACTCTACCATGTTCGATTCTACTATGGAAAGTATCCAGAGTGATACCCATAACTTCGATCAGTCATATTCCGAGGACCTAAAACGAGAATTAAATGAAATTAAAGAAAAACTAAAGAGCTCTGACAATGAAATTGAAAACCTTAATTGTGAAAATACGAAGCTGAAACAGGTTACACAGGAACAACAACGTCAAATAGAATTACTGAAAAAAATTACCTGCACTACCCCGCAGCGCAAAAATAACTCATCTCCTATCTCGAGACGAATACTAAGCATGAGAGTAAACACACCCCGTCATTCTCCTCTACGACTAGTTAAAAGTACCTGCATAAGTAGCCCCAGCTCACATTCAACCCAGCAGGATAAATTCGAATGCAATACGGATACTCTATCGGAAAGTTGGCATTGTGCAGAAATAAACGATCTACGTAAAGAAAATACAGCTCTTAAAAATACAATTAAAAACATATCCAGCAAGCATGAGTCCGTCTCAAAATCCACAAAAACGTCAAATAATGAAAAAAAATCCCCAAGCAAAACACCAAGTCAAAGTAGTAGTCAACCCACAAAAAGTCTACAGAGTAAAACGACTGACCAGAAGACACAATATATCCAGAGCTCACCCGAAACAGCAAGTTCTTTTGCACCATCAGGCATTAAACAACATACAGTTCTGCAAAAACAACATAAATTAAAAGCAAAACATCACAAGCTATGCATTATGAGTGATAACAAGACAAATAAGATTCTGACAAAAGTAATGGATGTATTCCCGAACTTTAAAACATGTCATTTCTTGACACCTAATTGTGGAATTGAAACGTTGTTGACGGGACTTAAATCTAAATTACGACTTTACACTATGGAAGACTATTGTGTTATATTGATTGGCCCTGAGGATTTCATAACGATGAAAGACTACTTTAAAATGATTGTCTTTATAAGGAATAGCCTCAAAGAAATAAATAATACAAACATTATTATTTGTCTTCCTACGTATAAATATATTGATCATACAAACATGTTTAACGGTAGAATTGAAAATTTTAATAACTTGCTTTGCTTAGATGTAATGTCGTATGAGTATGCATATACACTTGACTCAAATTTAAATTTAGAATGGGACTACAATATGTTCCACAAGCGGACAGGATGTATTAGCAACAACGGCATTTACACGATACTGAATGATGTCCAGAAGCTTATTCAGGAGATAAAAATATTCAATGATGATATTATGTTACAATCTAACTCTGACATGTCTTCGTGTAGTAGTAGTGGTAGTAGTTTTAAGTTAGAAAACCAAAAAGTAGATAGTAACAAAGATTTTTTTCGTATATAACAATTTGGTTGTGATGCATCAAAATGTAAATGGATTGATAAGTAAATCGGACGTATTATGTGTAAATATTGAATATCTGAAGAACTCAGGAAAGGACGTTGATATTATCTGTATTACAGAACATAATATGATTAACTCTGACCTCGTGTACCTAACGCTTCCGAACTATACTTTGGCAGCATCCTTTAATAGGCACAATAGAAAAGGAGGATCGTGTATACTAGTAAAAACCATTCATAAATACAAAGTACTATAAGATATAGTCGGCCTTAGTGTTTCTAATGTAACAGAATGTTCAGCTATTGAACTACTGGAACATAATATTGTAATAGGGTGAATATTTCATTTCGTGCACATTATGATCTTTGGAGAATTGTTAAAAAAATGTGCCTAATCATGTTCATTATTTATTTTTTTGAAAGTGTTTAATGATGTTATGTGAAATATAAAAAAGGGACAGTGATCAGATTTTTAGTTTTGAAGATATTAGCGTTTGTTTTTTTTGAAGGAACGGTAATGAGATTTAACACAAACGGTAATTAGATAGATATCTATTTATGGTACTGAGGTAGAAAAATGGTAATTAATAATACAACAACTGTTCGATAAATCAGCCTTTAATTGCACTAAAACAAACCTATAATTAAACTTCGAAATAGGTACAGCTTTTTTCTTTCTTTCTTTATATAATAATAAAACTATAAAATAATACAGAAACAAAACTTAATCATACAAAACTTTAAAATAATCTTTGATATTGTAGCTTTCTTTATTATTATTTATTTCCTTTATTTCATTTTTAAACATGCTTTTTACATTTTTAAATATTCTTATAAAAAATAATTTAAAAAAACATTTAAAAATATTAAAAAAATATTTATTATTATTGTAGCTTTTTCTTTGCTGTCTCCTGGCTCTTGGGGTCATATCGCCTACTGACAGAATTGTTTTTTCTTCCTTTCTTTTTAGGTATCTTTGGTGTTCTTTTTCTTTTTGTAAAGCATAAAGAACAGGATCTGATTTAATATTTTCATATCTTTTTCTGCGTGCTATTTTAGCCCTTTCTAGTATTTCTTCTCTTGTACGTCTTCTTCGAGTCATTTTGGTCTAAAACAATATTATTGTTTTTATAGAGACATTATGTGACGAACGACAAACGATCACAATATGTAAGTAAGTCCCTTTTAGTCCGTTATTAATAAAATTAATAAACCCTGTGCATTTTTTCTTACTTGTCTTACTTTGAAAAATATAATGGTGTGCTGGTAACCAAAGACAACTGATATGATTGGGAAATTATTGAATATAATGACTGAATTAATTTAATCTATCATAACGTATTCGTTATATCCCAAATAAGACAAGTAAGGAAAAATACAATGTATACAGTTTTGAATCACAGAATATAATCATTACCGTTCGTCTATTCTCATTACCATTCGAATAAAAAAGGACGGTAATTAGAAGGATGGTAATTAGATTTGTAAATATTTTCTATAAATTACTGTTATTTGGAACAGGTACATCATTGTTAAGGTTATCAGCGGAAAAAGAGACTTATACCGAATACATCTGGCAAATAATTCTTTGATAAAAAGAAATATAACTACCTTTCATAACACGAATGGTATGCAGAAATATTCCGAACCACGTCACTTTTTGGACAGGAGAACTTTAATTTACGTAGCTAAAATCACTCTTTCATGCGTGTGTTCGGCTTGGTAGCCAAGCGTTGACGTCGTCGAATATTTTGTGCGAAGCGCAGTGCACAGTGACGCTTAAATATTGAAATATCTGATCGAACATACCGTCGAATGGTAATTATGGGAAAGTGTAGGGACATTTTTCAAAGTTGTATAAAACCGCTTAAATATGATCTTCCTTCAACCATAAATCGTCTATGTATAGTTTAACTGTCCTGTTATCCTTATAAGTAATAAAAATGTCGTTCTTCAAACACAGTTTTTAACAGGATGTGGCAATTTGGTAAAATCTGGTAAAAGGGACACAGATGGTAATTAGATTTTAGATTCTTTGTTTTAAATTTAGTACATTTCTAATTTTAAAAAAGTTGTTCTAAGCGTTGTGCCTAATAGAACACCATATTAACTATACAACAAAAACGTTAGGTTCAAATTCTTTCAGCGTTTCATATATTCTTTATCGTCTGCCATGTAATATGCACGAAATGAAATATTCACCCAATAATATGTATATACAGACCACCAAAATGCACCCAAGATGAACTTAATACATTCTTTAACGTTTAACATGCTATACATTACAAATTGCGTAACCGGAAGCTCACAAAAACTATTATGTGTGGTGATTACAACATCGATTTGTTAAAAAGAAATCCTAGTTCTCTAAGATTTATGCATATTATTTCCAGCTTTAATATGAAAATTGGCACGCGCAATCCGACCCGGCCAAAGAGTAACACGTGCATTGACAACATTTTCCACAATATTAGAGGTAGCAAATGCGAAATAATTGATCTGGGTATGTCAGACCACACAGCTCAATTACTAAAATGTCCGGTAAAAAAAACTTGCACCCTAAAATTTTGGTACACAAAAAAGCGAGACTTCAGTAAAGAAAACGTAACAAAATTCAGAGAATCCCTAATGAGCCTAAGTTTTCAAGAAATATACTCGACTGATGATCCAGAACTAGCATATAATTCATTTTTGGAATATTATATACTTTTTTATGACCTTTGCTTTCCAGTTATAAGAATAAAAAACACTATTGCTAAAAACCTAAATGGCTATCTAAGGGAATTAGTTTATGCTGTCGAAACAAAAGAAATCTACTATGGAAATATAGAATCAATCCTAGTGAAGATAAAAAAAATACTCTTAAGCAGTATAGAACTCGGCTAAAAAAGATAGTTAAACTTACACAAAAGTCTCAAAATAATTATCTCATATCTAATGCAGAAAACAAATCAAAAGCCACATGGAAAATAATCAAATCAAACAAAAGTCAACTACCAAAAGAAAATATTAAACAAATAATAGTAAATAATCAAACTATACGTAACCCTCAAATGATTGCTGAAGAATTTAATAAATATTTTGTCAATATAATCAAACCAATAAATGTATCTAAGCAATCCAATATCAATTTATCATCTGACAATAATCGAGCACTGATTCCTATTTTTTCTAAGATACTAGAAAAAGTTATATACCATGCAATCAGTACTCATTTTGAAAAACAAAATCTATTTGCAAAGGAACAAAAAGGCTTTAGAAAAAATAAATCAATTGACTTAGCAATTTATGATCTTTTAAAACCAATTTATACAAATATTGACAAACGTGTTCCCGTGACTGCAATGTTTATGGACATGACCAAAGCGTTTGACTATGTGCACCATGAAACACTTTTGAATAAACTGTACAACTATGGAATAAGGGGCAATGTCTATAGTTTATTGGAATCTTATTTAAGTGATAGATATCAGGTTGTAGAAATAAATGACATCAGCTCTTCAAATGCCACAGAACAAAAACATCGATCTAAACATAAAAAAGTACTATACGGTGTACCACAAGGTAGCGTGCTAGGGCCACCCTTATTCTTAATTTACATTAACGATCTGCCAAACGTCACACAACACCCTATGATTCTTTTTGCTGACGACAGCACAGCTATTTTTACTGGTGAAAATATGGATACTTTTGAAGCAGACGTAAATAATACTCTTAATGTAATAATTAACTGGCTCACAAATAATAACCTGGTCATCAATTTAGAAAAAACTAAATTAGTCACATTCCCGCGAAAGAATAAAAGCTACTTCAACATTCAACATGATGGTACAGTAATTGAACAAGTCAGCTGCGTAAAATTTTTAGGACTTTGGATAATGATATGACATGGCAAACACACATTGACACAGTATGCAGTAAACTGAACCAGTACTCATATGCTCTATATAAATTATCCAAAATTGTCGATCTATCAGCACTATTAACTGCCTATCATGCCTGGGTATTTCCGCCAATGGCAAAATAACTGGTAACAACTACCTAGCAGCTAATATTCGAACTATTTAAGCGGTTTAAAAATTTGACAATCTTAAATACTATCTTACGAATGATTATTATAACTATTGCTAACCAAACAGATCAACAATAGCCCAAAATAAAAAGTTTTGCAGTTTCGTAGACGCTAAATGCGGTGTAACAAACTGCGTTTTCGGCATTTAATAATAATGTAATAGAAAATTCACTGATAAATCGAATTTATTTTAATATTTCTCGATTCTTATAACCCTTGCCAATATCCGGATATAAAAATGACGTAATTATATTATTTACACATGTTCTTTTGCTTGTAATATAAAGGGATATCGAAAGTCGGTCCTTACCAAATTCACTATAAAATGTTTGTTATTATGTTCTGAACGCACCCGTTCGCCATCTAGGATGACGTGTCGCGACGCGCACTCCGCAGTGCGCTGTCAATCGTCGTGAATTGTGGTTGTGACTCAAATTACGGGGTGGGCAGGTGTTCTTTCTCGAATATATAAAAAGTGTCCTTACCATCAAGGCTTTATTTTTAAGGTAAGTAATAACTTTATTTTGTTAATTCCCATGGAAAGTTATATGTAGAGGTGCAATTAATCTCGGCATGATGATTGAAAACAATTAAGTCGTAATTAAGTTACGTAATAATAGAAAATGTTCTAAATGTCCTTACCACTACTGTCCTTACCGTGTCAATTTGCAGGCTACGGTAAGGACATTGAGGTGACGGTAATGACATTTTATACATATTAAGTAGTTATTTATTATGGTAAAAAAATATGCTTTTTGAACTAATATATATATAATTAATTTGGGATGTGAATTTATTGCTTTTTTAAACAATTGTTTTAAAATAATTATACAGTGTGTCTTTGACATCGACGCACAAACGAATACCACGGATCCAGTACATGATTCTGGACCCCCCAGTTGTGGAATTTTTAGTCGGCTTTTCCTAATTTTATAATATATATTTTTTTTACGTTTTTTAAACTAAACTGTATGAAAACGTTATTCTTGCATTTTTAGCAACAAAAATGAATGAATTACTTTCAAATTAAAAATGTTATCAAGGTTGAATAGAATAACGACTTTATCTTTATTTAGGTACCTCGAAGACTTTTTACTGAATTATTTTTATTGAAAAAAAATAGATATGTTTTTGTTTTTTTTTTTTCTCTATAAATATCATTGGGGTTGGTTAGAATAACGATTTTATACAGTTTGAAATTAAAAAACACAGATTTTTTAAATTAGGAAGAAGTCGACGAAAAATTCCACCACTGGGGTGTCCAGAATCATGTACTAGATCCGTGGTATTCGTTTGTGCGTCCATGTCAAAGACACCTTGTATTTTTCCCTATCGTTGTCCTGCTGTCCCTGTTCTTGTATTTTTTTTTAAATATAATTGCCTGTTTGTTTATAGTCAAACACAAAAATGTCGAAGGTGAGTTCGTCAGCTAGCAAAGAAAGAAAGAAGGTTAGTAAATCGAAACGATATGAATTTATTAAACTCAACGACCCTGAAAAATATGCAGTATTATTAAATAAAGAAAAAGAGCGTTACAAAAAGCGAAGAGAAACCAAAAAAATTAAAAACATTACAGATATGACAGAAAGAGAAAAGAGAGCGAAAAGGAAGCAATGGAGAATTAATAAGAGAAATAATAGACGTAAGAAACAGGAAAACTCTGCGATACAAGAAGTAAATATGGAGCAAGCAGATGAGGTTAACCCAAGTACCAGCATTCAAGACAAAGATCCACTGCTAGATTTGAATGATAATCAAGACTCTCAAATTACTAGCCGATTATTCAGGTTAAGGAAATTAACGGTGCATCTTAAAAGTAAACTAAAGTTGTATGAACAGAAAATTCAGAGGCTTCAAAGTATTAATAATAGATACAGAGTAAAAATACATAGATTAAGAAAAGACAAACATGTTAAAAGTCGAAATAAGCAGATTTTATACATTTTTAAATCTGTGATTAATATAATTAAAGAATGTGTACACAACGCAAATTCTATGAACCAGCAATAATTACTTTTAAGGATTGATCATGTTTTAGTTTGGATTTATTTACGTTTTTTTTTTAAATCTTTAATGTTTGAGTCGCATGGTTCTTATCGACTAACTTAAAAAGGATATTATAAAAATGTGTAATTTGATTGTATAATGGAGAAGGTTTAAATTGTATCGGTTTTACTTAATTGTAAAAATTACTCATTGTTCTGTGATTATAGTAATATTTGAGACTGATTTAAACTTAAAAAGTGATTTGTTATTACGAATTATTTACGTTTACAGTAAAATAGTAAAGTTGATTACGTAAACTTGTTGTTTTATTTCTATTTCCATGTTGTCATTTTATCAGGAGCAATAAAATACTAATAGGGAATATTACTGAAATATTCTGACGCCAGAGTGCAGCACTAGTAGCACAAACCGTAAACAAAGGTTTGACAAGTGATGTGTGTGTATAAAAAAATAGTAAATTCTTTAAATTACTAAAAAATTGACTGTGAGTTAAACAACAAAATAAAACTTGGATGAGTTTCGCAGAGTGGTTACTGTGAGAGTTCTCAACTAACACAATGACATTTGGCGCCATGACGGTTTGTTTATGTGATAGTGGCGCCCTCTGCGCCAAGCTTAGCGTAATCTTCGATATTAAAACTGTTTCATCAACAACGGTCATTAACGTGTTAAGTATGTCCTCACCGTTAATTCAATAAGTTATATTTTGTAGACCTTAAAAATAAATATATGAGTGACAACAACCTATCTGTGGATTTTCTACTAATTGCAGTTATCTAATCTTAATAATTAAATAATTTTGTCCTTACCGGGATTTTTGAGTCCTTACCATTTTTTAAAACGTTAATTAACAACGATACGTTTGACATAATTAGTGTACACGCAAAGTAGAATATTTGTGATTACTGTGGCAATGCATTACACGTATTTTTAAACAAATATCTGAATCTTTAGTCGTATCCATCGAAAAGCGTGATTTGGCGGAAATGCCCGCCTACGTATCATCAACCTTAAAATACGCTATTATATTCTGGGGCAACGGCACAAACAAAGAATTAGTGTTTAAAGCGCAAAAAAGATGCGTTCGCGCAATGGCTGGTATCTTTGTTCCAGAATCATGCGAACCATATTTTAAAAAGTTTAAAATTTTTACCTTTCCATCAGCTTATATCTATGAAGTTGCAGTATTTGTTAAAATAAATAAAAATCTATTCGGTGAACTGAAATCAAAAAGGTATATACTGAAAATATCTAGTATACCACAAAGAACTGCTCTTATGGGCAAAAGTTTTTTTGGAATGGCATCTAAAATTTACAATAGGATACCTACCTGTGGACATTTTAAGCACCAAGGAACTGCCACTATTTAAACATAAATTGCGTAATTTTTTAATTGACAAAGCTTACTACACGATCCAAGATTTTCTTAATAATTAATGCCTACTACAATCTGTCACCATAATTTGTTATTACTAAGATTTACTTTTTATGTGATGCCTAAGATTTTATTTTTTTATTTTTAACTGCATGTTAATATAATTATTGTATGCCTATTAGGCAGGACATAATGGAACTGAATTTACCTAACATCTGTATGTATAACCTATGCCCACAATAAAAAGATTTGATTTGATTTGATTTTGATTTGATTTTGTGAATCGGTATTTCACCCTTGAAAATCGCCATTCGATTTTTTTTTGTTTTTTTAGATATGAAGGTAAAAAAGCCAAGGTAAAAAAAAGAAATTCTATTTAGTCCGTCTTTCAGTTAATAAAAAAATATTAGACACGTATTTTTTGCTTTATCATATTAATGAAAAAGAACTTAGAAAACACGCATTAAAGTTGGGGAGTGGGGGCTCTCGCTACGTCATAACGTCGTATAAAATCTAGCAAGGCGTGACGTCATGCCACATTTTAACTCAATGTATCGCCATAATCTTTTGATTACGTAAAAAAGAAAAAATACGTGTTCAATATTTTTTAATAATCTACAAGACGGACAAAAAAAAATTTTTTTTGGACACAGGCCTTTTCGTTACATTTTGACAGTTCAACAACATTCATTGCGTTATTTACGTTGTTGAGTAGCTTTTTTTGGAACTTCTGAAGCAATGGATTGGCAATCTGTTTCAAAATGATTCAGATTGTGATTGAGCATGTTTTACGCAATTAGGATGCTGACCCACTTGCATGTCTATGTGAGTATACTTAGTCTTTTAATATGTCTTGGCTTGCTGGGGGTTAATTCCCAGTTAAAATAGAGTAGTGACGGGCGAAGTTTTTGGGGGCTGTATTTGTCATTTAAAAGGTGCTGATTTGAATAGATACCGGTCAACTGGCGTCCTATGTTCGCCTATAAATAAAAAGCTGTAATATCTTTTTCATTTTACTTGTACCTATAGCAATCGAAACTTTGAGATTGCCATACCAGTAAAATGAAAAGATATTACTAACAACTTTTTCATTACAGGCAAACATAGGACGCCAGGGCCTCAAGTCTGCTATTACAATAGTGTCAGAATGGTCTATCATTAATTTCATAATTGTTGATTTTGACAAGTTTGGTAATCACTACATAGTATAAAACAAAGTCGCTTTCTCTGTCCCTGTGTATGCTTAAATCTTTAAAACTACGCAACGGATTTTGATGCGGTTTTTTTTAATAGATAGAGTGATTGAAGAGGAAGTTTTATATGTATAATAACCCGGTTTATACCCGTGCGAAGCCGGGCCGGTCGCTAGTCTACTAATATAATGGCATCATTATGACTTTCCAATGGTCATCCACTGACACTCCATTGAAAGAAATGGCACTTATTGGTAATCTCGTACATAATGGCAAATGAATGACTGACTTAGTCGGTATCATTGGTCGTATTGTACGACAATGCCATTATAACACAATTCTATTATGAGACCATTGACCGACCAATGATTGACCATTATGAATTTAGCAGATTACGAACTTTTAGCAAAATGACAATGGGATCGTGTTGGAATGACGAATTTATAAAAATAGCAGACTTGGGCCCCAGGTGAAGTTAAGACATTTTGTATTGTTTAGTAGGTATCCAAAGTAAAGTTTCCATTACAGCAAGTGCAACAAGTATTAGTAAATACTCCAAATAAAAGGAATTTTAACCTTTTAGTTTCTTGTAATGCTTCCGAGTAGTACAGTGTGTACTTTTGTGGACCATCTCTGAAAAAAAAAAGCTGATTATAACATCACATGATTTGTGCCTTTTCGTGATGAAATTTTATACAAATTCGCTCGTAGTTCTTGTTTGTTAAATAAAGTTGTTGTTATCAAGTTGTGTGTGGCTCGTGCTAACTGTTCAGGTAGGCAAAATGCCCACACTCTGGTGAACGGTCTTAGGGAAGACTAAGGCTGCGTTTCCACCAGCACGCGTAGCATGACCACCGTAGAAACGAGTTTTGTCGACGGAAGAATAGACAAAATGACAGATTGTGATTGTTTATCTGTCATTTTGTCGATTCTTCCGTCGACAAAACTCGTTTCTACGGCGGTCATGCTACGCGTGCAGAGATGTGCGAGGTAGCTGAGCGGTGCGAGGATGCGTAACGATTTAACGAAGCTGTGAAAGGATGAGAGTGTTTCCACCAGAGATGTGCTAGGTCAGTGTTCCGCAAAATTTTTGTGTTCAAGGAACACCTGCCAAATCAATAAATCTTAAAGGAACACCAAAAAAAAAATGTTTATATAATAGGTATTTATTTATATTTAATATGAAAGTGTTCAGTGAGATATGTGAGCCTGTTTAACTGAGCACAGTCGATCAAAGTTTGGAGAAATCGTCGATAAGGCGGCTCTCATTTCTTCGTCGATCGTCCTCTCTCAAGTGTTGAAAATCCCAATTCGCATAAGTAAGTCGTGGCAAAAGGTAAGAGAACTGCAATAGTATGCTTTGAAAGCAGTGGAAATAATTTTTTTAAATGCATCCAAAAATATTCTAGCTCCGTTTAAAAAAAAATCAAGCTCCATGAATTCTTCCTGCTCGTTTATCGGTAAGTGTCCAAGGAAAATTCTATCTGAAAACGGACTTCGTACCCAGTCCATAGTCCGCAGGTCACACTTAGGAAAATAGGAGTCAACTTTTTCGGCTAATAGCTCCAAGTGTTTCACTATCAAAGTCTGCACTTTTTTTTTCTGAATCGATAGCTGTGACATTTGGGAACATTTCATTATTTTATTACCATTGGTAGCGTGATTGAGGCGCCTCATTCGCGTAACTCTCAACTATTAAAATTGTAGTGTATGAATAGGTGTTATATTATCTTCGTAACTTTTTGTCAAAATTTGTCATTTTTCCGCGGCACACCTACGATGCACACCCTTTGCGGAACACTGTGCTAGGCCACTGAGCGCTGCGAGGATGTGTAGCGGGCTCTTTTCAGATACGATTTTCCACTCGCGTCCATCCCTAATACACATCCACACATTCCTCGCACCCCATCTCTTGAACACATTCCTCGCACCCAACCCTCGCTTGGTTTGTCTGTACAAAAACCTCGCAACGCTAAGCCGTTTCCACCGGAGCTGCGCTGAGCGAGGCTAGGTAAATGAAGCGATTCTATTGGTTCTTAACAAACACATCCCTCGCTATGCATCTTCGCATGTCTCTGGTGGAAACGCAGCCTTCAGCTTTGCTTCCCTTCCCATCACATTCGTCCTACCTGCTTAAAATCTCCCACCTGTACATAAGCTGCCTAGGCTAACCTGAAGACATTAAACAGACTCCAGAGTCCAAGTTGTTCGCAGCAAAAAAACCTGCTCAGATGGACATTCATAGATGACTACGCTCTGGTGTGCAAATCTGGAGCAGTACGTTGGGACACTTCGCTATCGTGTGCTTCGTGACTTGTGTCCGTTAGAGAAATTGATGGATGCTTTCACACTACTGATGGTACCAAGCTTGTGGCTAAATTCTGGGCCGGTTGAATTTCGAAGGCCATAGGAATGTTGGTCAAATGAACGGTTCGATGTTTTGTAACAAGTGTGTAGGTAGTACAGACCACATAAAGCTACCCGAAACTGTCAAATTTTCCCAATCAACTTTGAACCTTATACTTCAGCAATAAAGTTGAAAATCTATTAAATAAATTTGACAGATTGTAGTAGCTTGATGTGCTGGCGTCTGTACATATTCGTACTCACCTGTACCCATATGCTGAGTTTCCTTATTAACAACGGGGCTCACAGAAGTCATCTCATTCACCACCATCGAATTCGTCTGTCTATGCCTCGCGTTCGAGAGTTTTAAACCGGAGTTTTGCGTAGCGCAGGTGCAGGTTAGGTTATTAGATATGATTTGTACTGCTTGGTCTGTGAAATTAACAATGGTTTACCGTTTTGAGTAGTTTTAAGGGTGTAACCAGACCTGTACACTAATTGCGTAACTCAATTTCGTAAACAATTTTGCGAAATTTGTTTCATTTTGGCATTTCAACAACATTCATTGCGTTATTTACGTTGTTGAACAGATTTTTTTCCAACTTATGAAGCAATGGATTAGAACTCTGTTTCAAATCGAAACAAATTGTGATTGTGTTGTATTACGCAATTAGGGTACAGACCTGTAGTGCTATTCTGTGACCATCTCACCGTGTTATCTTAGGTGAAGTGAGCGTGGAGTGAGCTGTCAGTTGCTAAGAATTGACACTATTGGCAGCTCACTTCATCTAAGATATCACGGTGAGATTTTTACAGAATAGCACTACTGGTCGATGGACGTCGATTGACGCCTCCAAATATGTCACCTTAAAAGTAAGCGCTAAGGTAGCCCGAGAAATTCAAATTTTCTTACGTATTTTATAATTTACAGGTCAGTGTCAGGTTTTATCTTGATTAAAATATGATTTGTGACCGTAACAAATATGACTTTATAGAATTAGAATCATTAGAATCAAAATTATTTCATGAAATAGTAATATAATAGGATTTTAAAAACTTAGGGAGTTGTAATGATGATTTTTATGATTATAATTCTACAAATAAATGTTTAATACGGTCGCGAATCATATTTACATAAATATACAATCTGTTACTGACCTGCAAATTGCAAAAAAGATAAGAAAATTTGAATCTCGTGGGCTCCCCTGACGCTTTCACCTGTGTGTATTCTAAAAGCAGAGGCGGCTTTACCTATGGTGCAGGGTGTGCTCGCACACGGGCGCAGGGTCTTAGGGGGCGCCGAGGGTCGTTCGCGACTACTTTTTAATCAAATCCCAAACAAGACCAAAACATGTTCAGTAAAAAGGCAGTTTAATATAAAATAAGCTAAATATAAACGTAGGGTGCTAAAATTTCGAGCTCACTTCGCTCCCTCTTGCAACCTCAACGTTCTCTTTTTTCATAGAATTCTCTGCGTAAATCGACAATTTAGTTATTTATGAATGGTCAAAAGAAAGACTGACTTATCCGGGGCAGGGTGTTAAATCATTTTCATTTCCATGGGACATTTAGTTTTGCCGCCCCGGGCCCCCGACAGGCTTAGTTCGCCACTGCTAGAGGGCGCCAGGATATTGATTGCACACGGGCGCTATATGGGATAGAGCCGCCTCTGTCTAAAAGTAGGCAACGTCGCAAATAGATGTCAGTCAAATATTTTGTTGTTTTGATTAATTTGGCAATATCGGTATGGTATGAAATATGATTAATAATCAACTAAAATATTGATTATAAAATGCTATACTTAATTAAATCGTAACACCGAATATTAATTTAGTATTCGATGTAAAAAAAGTATTTGGTAACTTTCCAAAAGCCCTTTTTACACCTAAAACGGTTACAAAGTTAAATTTAGTGTTATAATTATTGCAAATCATTATTAATATTTTAGGTCACTAGCGATATTTCATAATTGTCAAATTTATTAATCAAGAGGTAAATATTTGACAGCTATTTGCGACGTTGCCAACTTTTAGAACAAACGCTCCAGTACCCTAATTACGTAACATTACGTAATACACGATCAATCACAATCTGTTTCGATTTGAAACAGATTGTTAATCCATTGCTTCATAAGTTGGAAAAACAAACAACGTAAATAACGCAGTGAATGTTGTTGAACTGTCAAAATGAAACAAATTAGGCACAATCGTTTACAAAATAATGCAATTAGGGTACCGAGGTACGCAATGAGGGTTGGTGACATTTGCGTACATTTTCATTGAACCAACGCACGCTACAGGCACGGCGGGCCGCCCCGCACTTTTTATAAAAATGCGCTACGGCTCGATACGGCTATAATATACGCTTGGCTGAATATGGCACGATGTCGTCGATTGACTTCAGTTCGGTTGGCCTAAGGCTGCCTGTCCATTGAACCGGAGCGAGGCAGCGGAGCGCAGAAATGAGCGGAGCTCTGAAGCGGAGGTTTAAGGTTCTATTGGTTAATGTTGGCACATTTCTCCGCTCCGCTGGCTCGCTCCACTCCAGTGGACAGGCAGCCTTAAAGACACTTGTCAAGTTTTTGGTGTTTTTGTAGGTATTGTTTTCTATTTACTTGGGCCTTCGTTAGAGGAATCAGTTTCGACAAAATAATTTTGTTTAAGAATAACCATGACTACAATATACGATGATAATGCCCTGATGCTGCAACCAGGGTAAAAAAGAGTTGTTCTCAACTAAATATTTTAATTAAGTAACAGGAATAGTAATTTAACTAGCGGACCCGACATACGTTGTCCTGTCCGGGTCCAATTGTATTTTGAAAACATCCTACCGGGTCCAATTGTATTTTGAAAACATCCTACTGGGTCCAATTGTATTTTGAAAACATCCTAACGGGTCCAATTGTATTTTGAAAACATCCTAACGGGTCCAATTGTATTTTGAAAACATCCTACTGGGTCCAATTGTATTTTGAAAACATCCTAACGGGTCCAATTGTATTTTGAAAACATCCTACTGGGTCCAATTGTATTTTGAAAACATCCTAACGGGTCCAATTGTATTTTGAAAACATCCTAACGGGTCCAATTGTATTTTGAAAACATCCTACTGGGTCCAATTGTATTTTGAAAACATCCAGGGACGCACTCAAATATACACACAAAATTTCATCCAAATCGGTTCATCCGTCGTTAAGGAGGAGTTAGGTGACAAACACACGCGCAGAAGAATTATAAATATAAACATAAGTAACAATAGCATGGGCTCACCGCACAAGCACGTAAAAGATCCAACACCTTTACCAGTTTTATTTTCCTCATGTGTTTTTGGGTCTGATGTTTTTGGGTCACATGTTTTTGGGTCACATGTTTTTGGGTCACATGTTTCTGGGACACATGTTTCTGGGTTAAATACTTCTGGGTCACATGTTTCTGGGTCACATGTTTCTGGGTTAAATACTTCTGGGTCACATGTTTCTGGGTTAAATACTTCTGGGTCACATGTTTCTGGGTTAAATACTTCTGGGTCACATGTTTTTGAGTCAGTAGCATCCTGGTTCTCATATTGTGTGTCGCGATGACAGTAGCCGGAAGACACGACCACTTGACAGGTGCTAAAATGTACCAACTATCTATAACTAATAGTAATAATAAAGCTGAAAAGGTTGTTTTTTGTTTGAATGCGCTAATCTCTGGAACTAGCAGCCCAATTTTTGAGGATTTTTTGAGGTTAACATCACGCTATGATCTTTAGGAGATGGGTAAAAAGAAAAAAATGTCAGAAATAACGCCAAGCAAAAACGATGTAAGGGCGCGGGCGGGCGATGCGATGCGACGCGGTGGGTCGGGGGAGCAAGAAATTTTTTGACCCCTGCCTGATCAATGTTTTATATGTACACGGATAAAATGGCAGGGGGTGACTTGTACACTCAATAATGGGCCCCCGAAAACTGTCGCTAGTACATAGTGACGTAGCGACAAGGGGACAACATGTAATGAGGTGCTTGAGGAGTGGAGAGGTATTCCACGGCTTTCAGAACAATTCCAGAGCCCGGAAGATGGTCAAGATCCCTACGAGCACTTACTGGAATACTTCCTTCCTCCGAGCACGTTTGCTCTTGCGAATCTCCACTCAAGCCAAGAAGGCAAGAATGAGGTGGGAGCTCCGTTCATCGTCAATGTTCACTTCAGCCGGCCAATAAAGGCAAGCCAGAGGTGAGGAACAAGACTTCTCCCGGGAGGTAGGGTCCGTGGGGTCGCTACTGCCCAACAGCTCGCCACATGCTGCCCTGCGGGTTTATGTATCTCTCTTGGTCTGGTTCCTAATCCCACACTTGTTCCGGCAAAGTAAACTCTACACAGACCTAAAGTTCGGAGCGCGCTAGCCCCACCACGACGTCAACGTAGAGATACGACGGTGAGGTCCCAGAGGGTCATGGCCATTTGGCTGGCCCGAGGATACCGCATGGTCTCCTGCGAGGCGGCGAGCCTCCTTGCCGGATTACCGCCATGGGATTTGGAGGCAAAGGTCCTCGCGCACATCTGGGAGTGGCGCGAGGAGGCGAAACGTCGGGGCTTAACTCCGATGCCGCACAGCGGACAGAGCTCCGGCGGGATCTCATGGCGTCATGGAGAGTGCGATTGTCGCAACCCAGCGCTGGCCACGCCACAATTGCGGCGATAAGACCCCTCTTTGAGAAGTAGCTTGAGAGGCGTCACGGCATCCTCACCTTCCGCCTGACGCAGGTCCTCAACGGACATGGCTGCTTCGGGAGGTTCCTGTTCAGGATAAGGCGGGAGGAAACGCCCGGGTATCACCATGGTGTGGATCGGCCTGAGGACACGGTGGAGCATACGGTGGAGGTCTGCCCGACTTAGGCGGAGCAACGCCGTGTCCTCGTAGAGGCGATTGGCAGCGGTGATCTCTCGCGTCCGGCCCTGGTTCAGGCCTTGAGGTTGAATTCCAATGATAAGTCCTCACAGTACGAAGCGAGAGGAAATGGCAGGCCGTCACCTCCTTCTGCGAAGCGGTAATGCTCGTGAAGGAGGAGGCGGAACGCGTGAGGGAGAGGCAAATTTTGCGCCCTCACGCCTCTGACCGCCGCAGAAGGAGCGGGCGTCTCCTTCTGCGACGGTGAGCAATGGGTAGCTCGCCGTCCGATAAGGACCAAGCCCGGGTCGACGGCGCGTTGTGTTCCACGCGCGCATCAAAGAGATGTCCGATGGCCAATGCCTGCCGGGAGTTCGAAGAAAACCGATAGGGAAATCGTGGCCCCCGGCAACAGGGCAACCGAAGGAACACGGGTGGGTTTTAGTCAGTAAGAGTCTGACACGCCATCCCGCTCCGCCCAGAGCGGGAGAAGTTATTTGATAATTTCCCACCCAAAAAAAAAGATTATTATTATTATTTTGGTCTAACTTTTAAACCCTCAACATGGTCAGTATAACTGTGTTTCTTAACTTTGCCGGTTAAGTTTATTACTGATGCATAGAAAACGCCAACGAAAAGTAGTAAAAAGCAAACGACTACGAAGATATAGTGTTCGCCCGGGACGGGCGCGCGTCACACGCGCGTTTGACGCGCATATTACGCGCGCCCTTGGACGGCAGCGATTGATGTAATTCGTTAAATCGTTATCTACATAGAAATTAATAACAAATAAGCCTCGGGCGCCTGTTATGTTATAACTAGGGCCTTTCTTATTCATAGCTAGAGCCTATGGAAGGATTTCTGAAAATTCGACTAAAAGGGGTTAAATAGGGGATGAAAGTTTGTATGGAAGTTCCTCTTTTTGCCGACTGGAAATTCCAAGTACACGGCTTTTTCTGTCAGAATTTCGAACGTTTCGAATTTGAATCGCCTCTGGAACTCGTGATTGAAATCGGATGCAGTGAGCAAAATATGCTTTCTACCTTTGATTATTTTATGTCTAGGTAGAGGACACTCTAAAGCGGACCAGACACGTAATAATGACATCAATATTACTGTCATTCTTTCCAATAATGACGTCAAAAAAAAACACATCATTCCAACTAGGTACCACAGTCAGTAATAATAGTAAAACATGACATTATTTGAATGTAATGTCATTATTACTGGTAGTGTCGTTCTCTTTTTTTTAATCCCGGAGACTAATTTGACAAAAGTGGTTGGCAGTTTTCGCACTGCGACGGTAACGACGTCGACATATCGTCAACTCGGACGACAACGATATCGGCCGACAATATCGGGACGATATTGGTATGTGACAAGATGTAACCTACAGCTTATTGTCATGCGGTATGCTACAGCAGCTTCGAATAGTTGCGTTGCACCAGCAAAAACTTACATCGCCGCGTGATTCCAAAAGTGTAATAGTTTATTCGAGGTAAGCCCTCGACACATTACTGTGTCGTGTTGTGTCGTGACGTGGGAGACACCTATCAAACGAATTTGCTCGGGACTACGTCAAATCACAACGAGTTTTGATTGGCTAACACTGCGTCATAAGGCGTCACGACACGACACAACACAGTAATGTGAATCCGGTTGTAGTTATAGCATTAGTGAAATATAATACTGTGTCGTTCGCCGATGTCGGCACGACAATCAATGTCGGCGACGATATCGTTGACGACACCGATACAATGTGAAAGCGTTTATTAGTAAATTGTATGAAACTACCAGTCCGACGACATCGTGTCGTTATCGTTATCATCCATCATGTGAAAACGGCCATTGTTGTTTGTTTTTCAATTTTGAGTTTATCATTTGCACCTGTCAAATTAGTCTCTGAGATTAAAAAACGCACTGTATCTACTTATCTAGCTGCGCAGCACGCGTAGCATGACAACCTTAGAAACGGGTTTTCTACGTCATTTTGTCTATTTTTCCGTCAACAAAACCCGTTTCTATTGTGGTCATGCTAAGCGTGCTGCAAAAGAACTAAAACAAACATGTCCAGCTAGGTAGGTCCAACTTCGAGAAAGAGGTCAATCGTCGAATTCGACTCGGCTGGGCAGCGTTCGGGAAGCTACGCAATATCTTTTCGTCCCACATACCACAGTGTCTCAAGACGAAAGTCTTTGACCAGTGCGTGTTGCCAGTGATGACCTATGGTACTGAAACGTGGTCGCTCACAATGGGCCTTATCAGAAGGCTAAAAGTCACCCAAAGGGCAATGGAGAGGGCTATGCTTGGAGTTTCCCTACGTGATCGAATCAGAAATGAAGAGATCCGCAGGAGAACCAAGGTAACCGACATAGCCCGAAGAATTGCCAAACTTAAGTGGCAATGGGCAGGGCACATTGCTCGCAGAACGGATGGCCGATGGGGTCGAAAGGTTCTGGAGTGGCGACCACGTACCGGAAGACGTAGCGTTGGAAGGCCTCCCACAAGATGGACCGATGACCTTGTGAAGGCCGCAGGAATCCGCTGGATGCGGAAAGCACAGAATCGGTCGAAGTGGCGGTGCTTGGGGGAGGCCTATGTCCAGCAGTGGACGTCTTTCGGCTGAAATGATGATGATGAAACATGGCCACTTTTTTATGGTGGTGTGCGTGACAGCAACGTTTTACACTCGGTTCACGTCATTGGGCTGTCATTGTGCGTTTCTAGTGTGCGTGCATTTAGCGGCTAACAGTTGGACGCTATTTTTTTCGACGTGTTATCAGCTTTGACTAACTATCTAGACATATTTGTGCCCGTCAAGATGGAAGGACCAAGTCTTGGATTTCAAATCGGCTTACATAAAAGTTTGTAGTCCGTGCAATCCACGAAGACGCGCCCCACTTCGCGATTACTGTACTGTAAGCTGAACTCTAGTACAGCGCGGAGCGGAGTGGGGCGCGTCTTCGTGGATTGCACGGACTGTAATACCTACTGTAAATCTGCTATTTGATACATATGCAATAATTTAAGGTTCCTCAATGTACACGTAGTTATTTAACAACATCCTTGGTCCCTTCATTTTGACGTCAAGATGGAGAGACCAAATATATACCAAATTTGTTGTTCCTTTTGAATAAAAAAAAATATATATAAAATACACTGGTCGGAGGAGTATTCTACCTACGACATAGTGTTACAATACCTTAATTCTACTTTAGAAATATGAAACTTGATTGTCACTAACATGAATCGTTTGAGAATTCCCTTGTTCACAAACTAAACTAAATTTAAGTTCAGTGCATCTTTTTCTTTCTTTTTCATTAAGAAAAGGACAGAAGATACATTTTAATTTAGTCCTGTCAAATTAATTAGCGCTTGACGTAAATTGACGTAATTTTAGTTGGCAAGTTTTTAATCACGTCTAAACTTGTATGGAGACTGACAGGCGCTGATTAATTTGACAGGACTAAACTAAAATTTATCTTCTGTCCTTTTCTTAATGAAATAGAAAGAAAAAGATGCACTGAACTTAAATTTAGTTTAGTTTGTGAAAAAGGGAATCGATACCAATATCGACCATAAACATTGGTCCCTCCATAATGACGATTCAACAATTTGGTCAGACAGTCATGTTAATGGACAGTTTTCTTTTAATTTTCAAAATATTCATATTTAATATCTATTTTCTACCTTTAGATTATGCAAATGTCTTACGTTAAAGATTAACTTAAAAAAGTACTAATTGTTTTTTTATACTTATTTGCAAACAAGGAGTAATGGAAATAACTGTAACCCAAAAGGATAATTTAACTCATTATTATGAACAACTTTCACAATAGAACCAACTCAAAAGTTGCCAAAATAAATATCTGGTGTTCCAAACATTTTGTCGATGACATGTGAAAATAAATGTATGGAACCGTAGATATTTTTTTTGATTTTCGAAGTAAAGTATTAATGTTTGATATTCATTTGCTACCTTCAGAGTACGCGAAAAATTAATACAAAATTACAACTTAAATGAAACAAGTATTAAAATAAAAAGCAATACCTATAGTGGAAAAAAAAAATTGACGAAATATAATTTTATTTATAACTAGCGGACGTCACACGGTTTCACCCGCGTATTTCCCGTTACCGTGGGAGTACGGGGATAAAATATAGCTTAAGTTACTCGCTGATAATGTAGCTATCCATTGCTGCAAGACTTTTTCAAATCGGTTCAGTAGTTTTTAGGTTTATTCGTTACATACAAAAATACAAATCTTTCCTCTTTATAAAATTAGTATAGATAATTTATTGATTTGCACAGTTTATATATTCACAAAATTTTTAGGCATATAAAGGTATGAAGGCTTTTTACAAAAAAAAAAAAAACAAAACAAATATCTGCATCTGCATATCTGACAAAGCGTGTTGAAAAATAATAGTTACATATCCTAATTAATGTTCCTGTTTTAAACAAAATATAATAAGTTTCAACTGCTTCGTTAGTTTAGTGGTCGCAAGCGCAACTGCTGAGCATGATTCTCAAGTCAGAAAAGTGTATTTTTTTAGTAGTAGCTCGCGAGTTTGGATTTGTGTTTGGTTGGCAATAAGCTCGCCCCCTATTAAATGGGACTTAAATGTAACCGTAACGTGATGTTAAATAATGTCTATAATTACCTTCCTCAAGAATTGGGTTATCAAATGCAAAGAGTTTTACAAATCCGACTGGTGGGACGACAGGTGGCCAGAGATTAGCGTGTTCAAACAAACAAAAAGCAAACAAACTCTTCACCTTTATTATATTATAAGTTTAGATACATATCTGCACATTCTGCACCCCCCATTACGGGAATTGGAGGGTGAAAGTTACAGATTTCTGCCCGTCAAGATGGAGGGACCAAGTCTTGGATTTCAAATCAGCCTACTTAAAAGTTTAATACTGTAAATCTACTATTTGCTACCTATGCAATAATTTTGGGTACCTTAACGTGTAAGTAGTTATTTAACAAAATCCTTGGTCCCTCTTTTTTGACGTCAAGATGCAGGGACCAAATGGATACGCTGGTCGGAGGAGTATTCTAGTTGTATGACTTATTTAGTTTACAATACCTTAATTCTACTTTAGAAATATGAAATTTGAGTGTCCCTAACATTAATGTTTGGGAAATATTTACCATAAACGTGGATAGTAAATAATGAGTTAAATTATTCTTTTGGTTTACAGTTATTTCAATTACACCTTGTTTGCAAATAAGTATAAACAATACTTTTTTTTTAGTTAATCTTTAACGTAAGACATTTGCATAATCTAAAGGTAGAAAATGGGTACTAAATATGAATACTTCGAAAAATAAAATAAAACTATCCATTAACATGTCTGACCAATGCCTGCCGGGGGTTCGAAGAAAACCGATAGGGAAATCGTGGCCCCCGGCGACAAGGCAACCGAAGGAACACGGGTGGGTTTTAGTCAGTAAGAGTCTGACACGCCCTCCCGCTCCGCCCAGAGCGGGAGAAGTTATTTGATAATTTCCCACCCAAAAAATAAGGAGGGACCAACGTTTATGGTCGATATTTCTCAAACGATTCATGTTAGTGACAATCAAATTTCATATTTCTAAAGTAGAATTAAGGTATTGTAATATTATCTTTATATATATAATTCTTCTGTGAGTGTGTATGTCACTGAACTTCTCTCAAACGACTGGACCGATTTTGATGAAATTTTTTGTGTGTGTTCAAGGGGATCTGGGAATGGTTTGGATTCACAATCGGACCCGATAGGTGGCGGTATTCGGTCAGGACAACGTCTGTCAGGTCCGCTAGTATAAGTATAATACTCCTCCGACCAGCGTATCCTTTTGGTCCCTCCATCTTGACGTCAAAATAGAGGGGCCAAGGATTTTATTAAACTACATATAAATTGAGGTACCTAAAATTATTGCATAAGTAGCAAATAGCAGATTTTCAGTATGAAACTTTTATGTAGGCTGATTTGAAATTCAAGACTTGGTCCCTCCATCTTGACGGGCACGTTCCTAAACCTCGTAGGTTACTACTTAAAAAAAAAAAACAATGTACAGTTTTGACTTCGTTACTATTTTATTACTATGTTTAGATGTAGTGGAAAAATTGCTGGTAGACAAGGTAACACAGGTCAGGTCCTGTAATACCGCCTACACGTCTAGAACAAATCGTCAGTAATGCAAAGCTTTTAAAATGTTCTGCTTTTCATCCTTCTACTCATACAACATGTAAAAAAAACTTTCCGAGCTGTGAGGATGTTGTTAGGTATCGTACTGAGCCTATTTATATGGTAATTTTAAGGAAAATCGAAAAAAAAAAACACAATTTTTTGTCAATGGTGCCGATTCCCTTGTTAACAAACTAAACTAAATTTAAGTTCAGTGCATTTTTTTCTTTCTATTTCATTAAGAAAAGGACAGAAGATAAATTTAAGTTTAGTCCTATCAAATTAATCAGCATTTGACGTAAATTTACGTAATTTTAGTTGGCAAAATTTTAATCACGTCTAAACTTGTATGGAGACTGACAGGCGCTGATTAATTTGACAGGACTAAACTAAAATTTATCTTCTGTCCTTTTCTTAATGAAATAGAAAGAAAAAGATGCACTGAACTTAAATTTAGTTTAGTTTGTGAACAAGGGAATCGGCATCAATGTGTAATTTTACCGGGTTATTATTACATGGGGTTAGCGCGTCTACAAGTCAACACCTCTGTAGAAAATTTGCTCATTTTTAATAAAGTTGTGTTATTTTGGTACAAAAAATGTGATTTTTAAATGGCAATGATTTTTTTAAATTCAATAATAATTAGATTTATTATTACTTTTAGGTACTTAATAAAAGGTTTTAGGTTATTGCAGAACCTATGGGCCCTTTCGGATCGACCAGAGTTTTTTTTTACATATTGTGTAATATCCTCTTTGCTACTCTCGCAAGGACATCCTCGCATCTCGGCGGTTTAGGCTTCTTCTTTTCGTGTGGTTAGAGAGTGTCAGAGTTTTAAAGCCGCCCATGGGCCTCTGACTTGGCTTCACATGCCGTCGAGAAATATCTCTCAAGCATGCCCGGTTTCTTCACAATGTTTTCCTTCACCGTTTTTTAAGCAAGTCATAATTATACAATACGCACATGAATCCGAAAAGTCAGAGGTGCGTGCCTTGGGTTCGAACTCAAGACCTATGACTTGGCAGTCCGACGGTCACACCACTAGGCTATCAGGCTAGTAGCAGTGATAGCCTAGTGGTGTGACCGGCATGCCTGAGATATTTCTCGACGGTATGTGAAGCCAAGTCAGAGGCCCATGGGCGGCTTCAAAATTCTGTCACCAGGTTAGTCAATAGCCACACGAAAAGAAGTAGAAGGTGGTCTAGGCACTTTTCTCCTTCCGTGGCCCCTGGCAATATAGGCAACTGAAGGAACACGGGTGGGTTTTAGTCAGTAAGAGTCTGACGCCCTCCCGCTCCGGCCAGAGCGGGAGAAGTTATTCGATGAAAAAAGGCTGTTTCCCCTTGTAACGGTGCTTGAAAGAAATTATAACTTACCATGATGCCATCTCAGGTTTAACCAGAGTCTCAATTCCTCTGTCCACTAGAATTAATGAAATAATTACTTATGAAAATAAAATTCCTGCGAGATTAAAATAATTATTATTTTTCCTAAATCACGAATGTTAATTAAGCCCACTTGTACATTCATGGGTTATCCTAATAACTCACAGTTAACAGCTAACTCAGGGTTAATAATTCGTCTTGCGCCACCAATCGACTGCAGTTCGGTTTGCCAAGATGACACTTGTCAAGTTTATGGTGTTTAATTGGGGCTTAGATATAGGAAACAAGTTCGATCTAATTTGTTTAAGAATAACCATGACTACAATAAATGGTGATAGTGCCCTGATGCTGCAACCAGGGTAAAAAAAGTAAACATAAAACTTCTCAACTAAATTGTTTAATTAAGAAGCAGAAATAGTAAGCAAGAATAGCATAGGCTCACCGCACTTGTACACGAAAGATCCAGTAGCTTTGACAGCTGTATTTCCTTTATGTGTTTTTGGGTCAGATGTTTTTGGGTCAGATGTTTTTGGAGCATATGTTTTTGGGTCAGTAGCATCCCGCTTCTCATATTGTGCTTCGTGAATACACCATTTGGAACGGTTTTTCATAGTCTCAGTGCACGGGCACACGAATGATCCAACAGCTTCATTTTTTTTATGTGTTTTTGGGTTGGTTGGTTTGTTCATGGTCTCAGTGCACGGGCACATGAATGATCCAACAGCTTTAACAGCTTCATTTTTTTTATGTTTTTTTGGGTCAGATGTTTTTGGGTTGGTTGGTTTGTTCATGGTCTCACCGCACTGGCACATGATTGATCCAACAGCTTTAACAGCTTTATTTTTTTTATGTGTTTTTGGATGTGACTTTTTTGGGTTGGTTTGTTTGTTCATGATCGCATCGCACGGGCACATTAATGATCCAACAGATTTAATAGCTTCATTTTTTTTATGTGTTTTCGGGTTAGTTGGTTTGTTCTTGATCTCATCGCACGGGCACATGAATGATCCAACAGCTTTAACAGCTTCGTTGTTTTTTTTATGTGTTTTTGGGTCTGATGTTTTTGGATGTGACTTTTTTGGGTTGGTTTGTTTGTTCATGGTCTCATCGCACGGGCACATTAATGATCCAACAGCTTTAATAGCTTCATTTTTTCTATGTGTTTTTGGATGTGACTTTTTTGGGTTGGTTTGTTTGTTCATGATCTCATCGCACGGGCACATTAATGATCCAACAGCTTTAACAGTTTCATTTTTTTTATGTGTTTTTGGGTCAGATGTTTTTGGATGTGACTTTTTTGGGTTGGTTTGTTTGTTCATGGTCTCATCGCACGGGCACATTAATGATTCAACAGCTTTAATAGCTTCATTTTTTTTATGTGTTTTCGGGTTAGTTGGTTTGTTCTTGGTCTCATCGCACGGGCACATTAATGATCCAACAGCTTTAACAGCTTCATTTTTTTTATGTATTTTTGGGTCAGATGTTTTTGGATGTGACTTTTTTGGGTTGGTTTGTTTGTTCATGGTCTCATCGCATGGGCACATGTTCTTGGTCTCATCGCACGGGCACATGAATGATTCAACAGCTTTAACAGCTTCATTTTTTTTATGTGTTTTTGGGTCAGATGTTTTTGGGTTGGTTGGTTTGTTCATGGTCTCATCGCACGGGCACATGTTCTTGGTCTCATCGCACGGGCACATGAATGATTCAACAGCTTTAACAGCTTCATTTTTTTTATGTGTTTTTGGGTCAGATGTTTTTGGGTTGGTTGGTTTGTTCATGGTCTCATCGCACGGGCACATGTTCTTGGTATCATCGCACGGGCACATGATTGATCCAACAGCTTTAACAGCTTCATTTTTTTTATGTATTTTTGGGCCAGATGTTTTTTGGTCACATGTTTTTGGATCTGATGTTTTTGAGTCAGATGTTTTTTGCTCACATGTTTTTGGGTCAGATGTTTTTTGGTCACATGTTTTTGGATCTGATGTTTTTGAGTCAGATGTTTTTTGGTCACATGTTTTTGGGCCAGATGTTTTTTGGTCACATGTTTTTGGATCTGATGTTTTTGAGTCAGTTGTTTTTTGGTCACATGTTTTTGGGTCACATGTTTTTTGGTCACATGTTTTTGGATCTGATGTTTTTGGGTCAGTAGCATCCTGCTTCTCATATTGTGCTTCGCCATCACAGCAGTCGAAGTTGACCGCTTCACAGGAGCTAAAATGTACCATCTATCTATATTTATTTATACTAATAATAAAGCTGAAGAGGTTTTTTGTTGGTTTGTTTGTTTGAACGTCCTAATCCCTGGAACTAACAGTCGGATTTGATCAAACCTTTTTGCATTTGATAGCCCAATTCTTAAGGAAGGCTATAGGCTATTTTGGCATCACGTTACGACCCTTAGGGGCGGAGCAAAAAGAAAAAAAGTCAGCAAGAACGCTAAGCAAAAACGAATAAAAGCGCGAGCGAACGATGCGATGCGACGAGGTGGTTCGGGGACCAAGAAGTTACACGTGGACGAAGTCGCAGGCAGATGCTAGTGTGTTATATTCTAAGAGCATAATTATTACCGACATTTCTCCTAACCGAATCAGAGAAATGTCGGTCCATAGCAGACGTCTTGGAGGGTGTTCCACTATAACTAGATAATCTACTTGATAAAAATATTAATTTACAGACAGACAACGCACGGCCTATACCACTGTATCTACAAACATGATAATTTGCACAAGGGTATTATCGCTTATTTAAGGGGATGCGCTAAGGTAGCCCGCGAAATTCAAATTTTCTTATATTTTTTGCAATTTGCAGGTCAGTATCATGTTGTATGTTGATCTAAATATGATTCGCGGCCGTAACAAATATGGCTTCACTCAATTATAATCATTACAATCAGCAATGCAACTCCATAAGTTAGCAACTAATGGTATAGTTAACCCATGGAGTTGTTTTGCTGATTGTAATGATTATATTTAGAATCATATTTAGATCAACAACAAGAAAATTTGAATGTCGCGGGCTACCCTGACGCTTTCGCCTTAACGAAAGTGAACTCTAAGGCCCTAATTATAACAGGCGCCCGGGGCGCTCTCTCTCTCGTTCTCGGCGCGTTGGGCGGTCGTCGAACGTAACAAGATGTCCACATTTTGGTGTAACTTTTGAACCCTCAACACGCTCAGTATGATTGTGTTTCTTTTAAATTTATTACTGATACATAGAAAACGACAAGGAAAGTAGTAAAAGAAAACGACCACGAAGATATAAGTAGTGTTCGCCTGGGAAGGATGCACGTCATACGCGCGTTTGACGCGCATATTTCTTGGACGGCAGCGCTTGATGTAATTCGTTACATAGAATTTAATTTAAAAAAACTATTGAGCGCCCAACAGCACGCGTAGCATGACCACCGTAGAAACGAGTTTTATCGACGGAAGAATAGACAAAATGACAGATAAACAATCACAATCTGTCATTTTGTCTATTCTTCCGTCGACAAAACTCGTTTCTACGGCGGTCATGCTACGCGTGCAGCAGCGTCCAAGACACGCGCCTCAGGCGCCTGTTATAAGTAGGGCCTATGGAAGGATTTCTGAAAATTCAACTAAAAGGGTTTAATAGGGGATGAATTTATATGAAATTTCCTCTTTTTGCCGACTGGAAATTCCAGGTAGGTAGGCTTTTTCCGTCAGAATTTCGAACGTTTCGAATTTGAATCGCCTCTGGAACTTAGATTGCAATCAGATGCAGTGAGCAAAATATTGTTTCAACCTGTGATTAGGCATTTATATTTCTAGGTAGAGTGTCGCGCTGCAAAAGAACTAAAACAAGTCAACTTTGTTATGCTGGTGTGCGTGACAGCTACGTCTTACACTCGCGCCACGTCATTGTGCTTTATTAGTGTGTGTGCATTTAGCGGCTAAAAGTTGGACACTATTTTTTTCGACGAGTTGACAGTTTTGACTATCTAGACATATTTATATCTTTGCTTTCCACTTTTTCAGTCACAAATTTTGACAAGCCGAATTGTGTCACGCACTTCAAACTCTTTTAAACCGACTTCAAAAAAAAGGAGAAGGTTCTCAATTCGTCGGGATATTTTTATTTTTTATGTATGTTCCCCGATTACTCGAAGACGGCTAGACCGATTTGAAAAATTATTTTTTTGTTTGAAAGGGTATACTTTCAAGTTGGTCCCATTGTCATTTGGACATAATCTGATGATGGAATCTTGGAGAAATCGAGGGAACTCTTCAAATATTAAAGGCACATTAATAGTGATTTGGGTATTTTTGATGAGCAGTTGACATAAGGCTATTGTAACTTAGATAAATTACAAATCAACCCACTAAAAAGTGAAAAAAAAAAAAACTTTTTTACAAAAAATATAACCGACTTCCAAACTACAAAGTGAAAAATAACTTTAATTTCGGAAGTCGGTGTCAAAAAACTTAAATACTGATCCAAAGACACCGACTTCCGAAATTAAAGTTATTTTTCACTTTGTAGTTTGGAAGTCGGTTATATTTTTTGTAAAAAAGTTTTTTTCTTTTACGAGTTATGACCATGACGTGTTGGTACGATTTGGCTTGTCATGTAAATGTGTTTTTATTAGTATAACTAGCTTTTGTCCGCGGCTTCGTCCGCATGGATGTCGGAAAATAGTGACGTATTACCGGGATTTAAAGAACCGTATATGTTAATCCAGGTTATAAACTGTGTGACAAAGGAGATTGCCCACGGCACTATGGACAAATGTACTGAATTCAACATTGTTGTGTCTTCATCAAATCATCTTTAAAATACTCGATGACATGTCTAAATACTTCCTCAAAAAACTTAACACAAACTATAGCGGCATTTCCGAGATATTTACAAAAATTTAATTACTATTTAGAGGTTATGTTCGACCACAAAATGAATTGAAAAAAGCAATTTGAAAGGGTCTGTATGGGTTTACGCTTTGTGTCTTTGAAGTACATTTGTGTAAAATCTGTAGCGGTTTAGCCCTGTCAGGTGGATAGTTACTGGTGACCTCCTGTGACCACCTCACCAAATCTTACTTGATTTAGATTTTGAGTATTTTCGTGCTTCAAAATCTTATTTCCGCGTTTCATTAAAATGTAAAGCATGGAAGCAACCACAACTTGATAGTCAATTGCTCAGTGTTATATCTAGATCCTACTCATATCATGAAATGGTCTATGTAAGTAGGAAGGGATGGAAAACAGCTACACTACGTACAGACGCCAGCACATCAAGCTACCCGAAACTGTAAAATTTTCTCAATCAACTTTGAACCTTATGCTTCAGAAATAAAGTTGAAAATCTATTAAATAAATTTGACAGATTGTAGTAGCTTGATGTGCTGGCGTCTGTACATTAAATGAAAGAATGGTTGTATAAAGGGCGTTAATCTCAAAGAGCAGTAGAGACATCGCTCCACAGTCGCACTCGCCATATTCAAGTTCAGTTTTTAGTAATATACAACACACACGGTGCAGCGGCGTTGGAAGTATGGTTATTTTCAATGTGTTAGCAGGAGGAACTTAAAGGCTTAAACTCGACGCACAACGTTTTAAAACCAACAGAAAAAACATAGTGGTTGACAATACAAATACAAAATGGTTTATTGCTTCAAAAAGTTTACATCTAGAATATTTGTGTTTGGAGCTCCCCTGTAAGCAAGTGATGCCTGTGTTGGGGAGCCCCGCTCTTCCATAGCTAAGCAATACAAAATATGACCTAGATATTTACAGCTAGGTATAACTTATCTTATTTGTGTGCGTGCGTGCGTGTGTGTGTGTGTGTGTGTGTTGTGCATTTGGTGTTTATAGATATAGGTGTGGATAAGTTGTGTGATTATTACTACCTAATTAGCACATTTTACTTAATGTGTTCCAAGAGTGCCTCCGTGTCGTCATAATTTAGTAATTTTATCCAGTCTGTTAAAGCTTTTTTACATTCGTAGTATTTTTTTGGGTATATGTTAATTTTACTATTAATTTTATTATAAAGAAAAGCTGATCGCTTGTTGTATTGTCTCCCCGCAAATACAGTTTTTGTATGGGGAATTTGAACGATTAGATCTTTTCTTCTCTGGGTTATTTTACTTGAGTCATATTTTAAGGTTTTCTGCAATTTTAGAATTATTTGAATAATGTATAATTTACGAACTGAGAGCAAATCACTAATCTGATACAGGGTTTCAGTAGGGTATCTTAACTTTTTAAAATACATGATCTTAATTAAGGCCCGTTGGGCGCGTTCTACGTTGATAAAATTGGTTTTTGCAGCCCCACCCCAAACGGGGATGCAATATGTCAAGACCGACTGGACTAGAGCTACGTAAATCTCATTTAATATGTTTCTAGACGAGTTTCGTTTACTGTTCGTATTTATTTGTTTTGTTGCGATATGTCTGAGAGTCTTGAAAATCCAGCTTAATCTTAGTCTATTCGTTACTTGATCAAGGTGGGCATACCAGGATAATCGTTGGTCGAGTATCACGCCTAAATACTTTGTCTGTGTGACCTGTTTAATAACCAATAACAATGTTGACATATTGCAAAAATATGACAGACGGACTAATAAATGTCAAATAAGGTTGTACCCGTGCTGTTGTAACATTCTAATACATTCGATTTTTGATCGATTTATTATAGGAAGAAAAGCATAAAATATCGGTTGGCAATATAAAATAAATTAAAATCATAACGCATTTTTAGAGGTTATTAGTATTACAGATTAAAATCTTTGTTGCTTGTATCAGCGTGGGTGTTATAGTAATAATAGACGTTTAAAACTTTTCCGATTTCAATATCAAAAATAAATAAAATAAAGCTATTAATTAACCATATCAACCAAATAATCTAACCGCACACTATTGTCTCGTTAAATTTTTAATGAAACGAAGATTATTTCCAAGATAAAAATAGATATTATATACTAACTTAACTAGAACTGTTTACAAACTAAAATATAGCGTCGAAAAATTCATCCGCATCGCTGTCGACTGGTAATGTACCCAAGAGACTGGCCGCATTGCCACGTTGTATGGCAATGCTTAGCCTCTGGCCAAGGTAAAAACCAGCCCTTGGGTCACGGGAAGTGTCAAATAGTCGTTTTGAGATGTCACGGAAGAGGCCATGGGCACTCGGACCCCACGGCCCGAGGGTTTCGGCCCGCACTTCGGCTGCCAGACAGGCCGTGATGGCCGAGACTGTTGACAACTTCGCTACAGTGACAGCGATGAGGAGTACAACATGGAGCTCCTAGTCGTAGGGAAGCAGCGAGGCGGAAAGTGGTGTCGTCGAGCAAAGTGCCTATATTCGACGACGGTAGTGCATGAAGCCACAGACCCGATTCCCAATTACTCACAGCCAGCAGGCGCGCACGCTCCGCAGTAGTAGTACACGTGTTAAGTAAATTGTTCTGTACTACTCTGCAGAGCGGCTATTGAGAAGATGGATAATCGGGTAGATCAGAGTTCGGGCAAGCGATTCTCCAGGCATTCATAGCCTCGGTGAAGCACGGCACATCAAAATTAATCAGTGTGGAGGCTAGAATTTTCCTGGTTAATTTCTCAGTGCCATGGACCGAGGATATGAAAGCCGGTAGACTAATACTCGGAATTTTGCGGAAATAATACTGAAACGAAGATAGATAAATGTACTAACTACCTAATATCTAGTTCTGTGGGATTAGAGAAACTGATTGATTTATTTTAGCTATCAGTATTTAAAAATATTGTACACACCTTTTTTGTTAAATAAACAGTTATATTTAACTTTATATGCAATAATAAATTGAACAATTAATGTAGAATCGATATCATAATATTTTATGTAGGCAAGTAGCTAGGTAGGCACATTACACGCAATAGAAGAAATGGACATCCCTAGTATTAACAGGCGATAGTAAAATATGGGGTACTTTGTAGTCGGAAACTTAAAAGTAGGTATTATTGTTCAAAAAACTATCCCATTATAAATAATAAATAAGTCTTATAAAAAAATAAAAATAAATAGATATTTCATGCTGTTCAACTTTTTGAGACACGAGTCATTTATCACGAGTACTGTTTCTGGGCAATCTCCTTTCATCCAAATCTGTACAGTCGTTTTTGCGCTAATAACATACATCTAGACGAACGGACAAAAAATCTAAAAACTATATTTTCGATATCAGACTCGTTCCAACACCACGTAGCAATTAATACTTTTTTTCAAAAATATTCAATGTACCATTTTGGTTTTGTTACTATTTTATTATTTAATTATGTCGCAGTAAGATGGTTATAGCCGTGATTTAGATAAATCTCTAGGGATATAGCTGTATTATATCGTAATATGGTTATATGAAAGAAGTTCATAACTGTCTTACTAGGAATATAACTATGATACGAGCGCGATCTAGTAATATGACTACACTCGCGACCAAAAGTATGGAATCACCTACTTATTACTTGTACCAAGTGAAGGCTCCTACAAACAGGCGCGACACGCGACGTGACACAAACGCTCGTCGCGCGACGAGCGGTGTCTTTGTGTCGCGTCGCGTGTCGCGCCTGTTTGTAGGAGCTTCGATCTTTAAAACTAAATAACTGTTGAAAATTAATGAAAATGGTACAGACGCCAGCACATCAGGCTACTACAATCTGTCAAATTTATTTAATAGATTTTCAACTTTATCGCTGAAGTATAAGGTTCAAAGTTGATTGGGAAAATTTGACAGTTTCGGGTAGCTTGATGTGCTGGCGTCTGTACCTTTGTAAAGGCTATACTGTAAACTTGAAATTCATGCTACATGTATTTAAATTAAACCCATATTTCAAGAGCTTTCCTACTTTTTCTTTCTTTTATTTCTTTCAACTACCCCGGGTTCTATGCGTCTAGAACGAATCATTAAAACCTCAATCAGTAATGCAATGTTTTTATAAATGTTTTCCTTTTCATGCTTCTACGTATATCCTGTTTGCGAGTCTCGCAAGAACATTCTCGCATCTCGGCGGTCGAGGCTTTTTCCCCTTGTAATGAGGCTCTATAGAAATTATTTAACTTACCGTGATTCCACCTCAGGCCTAACCGTAATCTGAATTCCTTGGTGCCCTAAAATAATAAAATAATGACTTGTCACCTCACACCAAATAAAAAAACCAAGACATAGGCGCTGCGAACAATACTATGAAGCATGCCAAAACTATACCTCCGCTCCGTGCATATGTCGTGGCCAGATCTTAGAATTGATCATTTCATGAAATGATCGACCATTTCATGAAATGGTTGTGTTTCATGAAATGGCCAGCTAAAATTGACCATATCGTTCAAACGTCAACCTTTAATGATATGTCAGTCGACGTTTGGCCATATCATTAAGTCGGGTATCCCTGCAAATATTACTGGCATTCGTTAACTTTTAGTAATCTGGGTCAATGGATAAATAAAACATTATAGCTTTCATTCCAGAAGAAAAATAATCGTTATTAAGATTTGAATAGTTAAATACCTGTGAAATACGTTCCAAACTCCATAGTCTTTTAAGATTGCGCTCGTTTTTTGAGTGAATTTCATAAAAATCACGTAGCTTGGTATAATAACGATACTTCACTGCACTTTCTTCTTCCGTTTGCATGTTTATAATTGCTTTTCCAATCGAATTATGGTCCGCCGCCATGATGCACAACAAACACAAAGCGACATCAACGCTTCTACCGGTGGATAATCTATTTTACGATATGATCACTAATGTTTGGCCACATCATGAAGTAGTCGTGCGTTTAACTGTTCATATCGTCAAACGTTGAGTAGGTATTCAATGATCTAGCCAGACCACATCATGATGTGGCCAGCGGTCGATGTTTTATTTCATGAAATGCAACCATTTCATGAAATGGTCGATCGTTTCATGAAATGATCAATTCTAAGATCTGGCCACGACACATCCACGCTCACATGCACACATTTACAATCAAACTACACCTCACTAAGTGCACACATATTTACGAAACCAGCCACACGTCACTGTTGACAGCGCTCTGTCTTGGTTTTTTATTTTAAAATAGGATTTCTAGACACAGATGAACACATTCTCTTTCCTAACTCAAGAATGTTAATTACTACCTACCTTTAGGTTAAGTTCACATGTAACGCGCGTCAACGCACTATCTAATTTAAAGAGAGTTCAGATGACGAGCGTGCAAAAAGTACGTGTAATCTCAATGAAAGCGCGCGCTCTACTGAACAGCAAACGGACGTTACGAAAAGAGTGCGTCAACGCGCGATCGCAGCGCTCAGGGAAAAAGTCTCTAGACGCAGGCGTCTAGAGACTTTTTCCCTGAGCGCTGCGTTAACGCTCGCTGAAGCTCGTTAACGCGCGCGCATCTTATCGGTTGTTAGGTAAATATCAGAATGACTCACGAGCGATTTGAAAACGCGCGTCAAAATTTTGTCTTCTGAACATAGCCTTACAGGATGTAGCAGATATCTGTGGCCCTAGTGAAAAGGGCTAAGTATAAGTAATCGTATAAGTAATCGGACTTATACCTCTTTTCACTAGGGCCACAGATATTAAAGCTGCCTGTATCCACACTGGAAGCGGAGCGGACAAATATGCCAATAATAACCAATAGGAGCAGAGCTCTGAAGCGGAGTTTAGATTCTATTGGTTATTATTATTGGCACATTTCTTCGCTCCGCTGCCTCACTCCGCTCCAGTGGACAAGCGCCTTAAAGACCACAGATCATACTGAACAACTTTCTCCATGAGACCAATATCATAATCGCGAGAAAATTATCAGCAGTCTCATACAAATACCCACTCGATCAAAATGTATGGAACAGCTAATAATTATCGGGAACTAATTTTTTGAACTGTTATTTAACTATTCGAGAGGTTACTATGATCAGTTGAAAAAAAATTATGAGCAATTTATTTTTATATCGGCGTTTGGTAAATCTGTGCGGTTATTTCGTCTTGCAATGTCAGAACCAAAAATACGTAAGCAGAAATTATAGAATGGGCAGTTAGATAAATAGTTCAGCAGTTCACAGGGAGCGGAGACACCCGAATCCGAACCGATTGAAATTCTATATTCTTGGTGACTTTATTGTTGGTGAATCATTTGGGTTAGGTTAGGTTAGAACTGTGACCAGACGAGCGAGCGAAGCGAGCGTGCCGCGGCAGCGGCCGCCGAGCACCAGTACCCCTCTATTGTTGGTGAATCACTTGGGTTAGGTTAAAACGTTGTTTATAGAACTGCTTAGAGTGAGATTTCTTACCGACTAATTCCGATTTGTCAACTGCCCCCTCGTAACTGCCCATTTAGTTATTTCACAGCTCAGTATTTAATAATTGATCCATTTTTACGTCTAATTTTTGTTTACTTTACTGCTACGAACTTGTTACTGAATATGCATTTTGTAATTTTTAACTTACCAAAACAACTATAAATATATAACTGCCGCTTTAAATCAGTGCCATAATTTTCTCGCCCCATGGAGAAATTTGTTCAGGTTGGTGGTCTGGACTATAACCTAAATGTAAATAAGACCACACATAATTACAACCTTAGTTTTTGTTTACACTAAACCTCTTAAGGGGTCATTGTACTCATCATTATGAACGACTTTCACTATGGGACCAAATATGAAATCGCGAAAAAAAAAATCTGCTGTTCCCTGCATTTATGTTCGCATAAATCGTCAAAATGTAGGGAACAGCTGATTTTTTTTGGCGATTTCAGATTTAAGATTTACCCCTTAAGAGGTTTAGTGTAAACAAAAACTAAGGTTTGTATATCAGCACGCCTAGCATGACCACAATAGAAACGGGTTTTGTCGACGGTAGAATAGGCAAAATGACAGATTGTGATTGTTTATCTGTCATTTTGTCTATTCTTCCGTAGACAAAATCCGTAGAAAACTCATTTCTACGGTTGTCATGCTACGCAAGCTGATACACTCTGTATATAGGATGCTTATTTATCTCGGCCTTAAATTAATTGTTTTGTTTTTCTTTTTTAACCACTACGTTGAAGCTCTAGGCCTGCATCTCACCTGTTTTACTACTTGCTCTTCGTTTCCACCGTAGTTTTTCTTTTCGTTGACTTTCCTCAGGCTTGGTATTTTCCTGTGCACACATGGCATCTTTTATTGCTTCCGTTACTTCTGTCTCAGCTGTCAGTTGCGTCTCTGTGTCTTTTTGTGTTTGCGTTTGACACGCGACTGGTGTATTTGTGCAAGTTTCTTTTTGTATTTGCGTTTGACATCCGGCTGGTGTATTTGTGCAAGATTCTTTAGCAAGCATTTTATAGACCGTGTTAGTTTTTCTGGATTTTTTAAAGATTCTTTTCTTTATCACTTTGTCTTTCTGTTTTGTTTCCCGTTTACTTTGACAAGTGTCCATGGTGCAAGAAGGTCCAAATAGCGAGGAACAGAAGTTTTTCAGCATACTAAGAGGATTCTTCATTCTATAAATGTAAAAAGTATATATAAAATAATTCTAGCTACCCGGCCCTGCTTCGACTTCACCAAAACATCAACAACACATCGAGATTTCTTTGTTATATACATGTAAGTTTAATTTAAATTTATTCTAATTAAATAAATAAAAAATTATTAATATTCAAAAAATATATATTAATAAATAAATTAAATCATTAGTTTTATAATTAATAAATTCTCTAAATGATGGTCAAATCCGCATCAACATCCGTGGCGTAGTTTAGAAGAACTACGTGGTCATACAGACAGACTCGAAAAGCGACTTTAATTTATAATATGTAAAGATATAGATATAAAAGTACTTAAATAATAATTATGTCTAAATGACGATATTATTATATTTACCCTGGTATATCCGAGAAAGATCTGAAACGGGAAATAATGTTGGTTGAAAATCACTCGTTAGAATAGATAAAAAGAAAATTATAAAAAAAAGAACGCCCTACTGGTAATTTTGATATTGCAGTTTGCAGGCGGGGACAAACCAATAATATGAAATATGGTGTAACTTTTGTTTTTCCCCCTGTTGTAAAACATCACATGCCTAAAACAATACATTCTCTTGTGTCTAAACGCACTAGTGTTGGGTAACTCAGCACATGTGCTAGCACAGTTGTAGCTACTCACTAGGAGCAAAAGACTCACTCACTCTTTTGAATTTGATGTGCTACCACACACCACAGGGCACAGATTAGCTACACAGAACATTTTGTACTCGTAGGCCTGAAACTGCGTTAAGCGGGCGCCCGCGAAGGGGCACCCGTCGCGTGTCTACGCGCGTGGACACGCGGGTGCGCTCCGTGGGAACGCGACGGCCCCCGTCGCGGGTACCCGTTGCGGAGACCGGATTATTTTATTTACGCAGTGTTGCTAGTTCAATTTTAACGATGTGCATGCACAGCCGTGTCGATGGAGAACTTAATATATTAATTAGTACCTAGGCGAACGAGCTCTGCTCTGGTGAAAATTGATAAGGCTCATTTAATAGTATAGGATAGTTTATACTAATCCCATGTATAGTACATACTAATTCCATGCTGCCATGATAGTATTTACTTACTAATTCCATGCTACCTAATGTCATTATCCTCATGTCATTATTCATTATCTTGTTCTAAACTTTGGGCGACCGAGCTCTGCTCAGGTGAAAATACGGAGAAAACGAATTTTCCCAGATATGAGACATTGAGACCTAGCTAGATTGATTTTTCGCTCCCGTAAACCTCTATATTGCAACTTTCATCGAAATCATTAGAGCCGTTTTCGAGAACGTGATTACAAATATATATTGCTGGCTGTTTGTGTCTGTGTTTAAATGTTTGTAAACGCACCCACAATACAGGAGAAATTCCTAGTGTGGGGCAACGTTTTTTTTAAAATATTATGTTATATATACAAATATGGCTCGTTTAATAGTATAGGATTACATTGCAAAACTGGCCACACCGCTGGCGGGCAACGCTGAACGCGCGTGGCCCCGTGCGGGCGTCCGTTGTACGGAGGCGGGACACGTGGCGCGAGCGCGGGGCCCGCTTCCCTGCGACGGACGCCCGCACTTGTCCCCGCAACGGAGCACTTTTGTATGGAACCGCGAGGACGTCCGCTTAACGCAGTTTCAGGCCGTATTGTGAGTTCTGAACGAAACGAGTCACTCTCACACTCACTCAATTGCAAGTCTATTTACGATTCTAAGCAAAGGAGTTAAGGTCTAAGTTTAATTTGACGCGCTTAACCGATTAGTCACCGCGTGTGCTTACTCTACTGCGTATGTCTACCGTGTTGTGTTGTAGCTACACACCACACACGCGACTCGCGCGGCGAGTCGGGCGAGTCTTGCGCCTCACTGACACACTCACAGCACGTACGTGCTCACAGGCAACCGCAGCCTCGCCTCATTCGTGGTAGCACAGTGTGCTAGCACACTTTGTAAAATAAGTGCTTCGCACGATCCTCATTTTAAAAGAGTGTGCTACCCATCTCTAAAACGCACCCTGGCACTTGCTGGTCGCTGCCGCGGCACGGCTCGCTTCGCTCGCTCGGCTCGTGCGTTGTGTGTGGTCATTTGCTTCTTCGTTTTTGGCCAAGGGGTTACTATGGCTACACTTAAGTTTAGACGGCTAAAGATTAAAGAAATTAACAATAGACTCTCCTCATAAATAAACTCAATAAGCCGGCTAATGTTAAGTATAATTTCACACGTGTTTAGCCGTAACATATATTTGGAATTGACTCATTACTAGCTTTTATTTGATTCCAATATTGCTGTAAATTATTATTATTTAGACCGTCCCTCCCTTTTTTTTGTATTTGCAGATGCAATAAGTATGTAAATATTATATATCTAGCATAATTATGTCACTTCTATAATTAAGACGAATTTAGCGACACGTGACCTCATATCTTAAAATCCATCAAGCCGTTTAGGCTATAGAGCATGCCAAAGAAATAGCCATACATACATACTCTCGAAAACATTACCCTCCTTCTCGACACACACAAATATTATAAATTTTTCTCACTTTTTCACATGCTCCCATTTTCTTTGTAGATCGTCAATCAAATCACACTTGCAGAGTCTAGTGCTTTTATCTTTTTTTTCTGAACTGCGGGAAACTACTGAGGGAGAGAAGAAAATATTATCTATTAAAAAACATTTTATCCAATTTTTTTATCAGAAGTCACTTGTTCAAATTAGGCAGAGGATCAGCAATTTTTGAACGTCAAAATTACATGGCTCCGAAAACACCCGCCCTTTACCACATCCGGTCCAAGTACTACGGTCCGGTCAACTCGAATATATTTTATGTTATGTTATAATCGATTTGACCGGGCCGTACATAGGACGGTAGGACGCAGAACGCATTCAGTGTGACAAGTCCCTTAGTGTTATTTAACCTGTAGATTTCCACTGCTGGGCAAAGGTCTCTCCCTTGGCTTTCCACTCTTCGAAGTGTGTTGCCTCCTTCGAATAATCTCGCATAAACGACCCTCAGTCATCATGCCAGCGTCTCCACTATACGACTAAAATTCATCGCCTTTGCACGTATTTTTTAAACCGATGTCTTAAAAAAATGGAGGTTCTCAATAAATTCATCGTTTTTTTATAATTTAATTCTTTTAACCTATTGTGGTTAGTAATTTTATTCTAGGTGTATCGTCTTCACATAAATTAAGAAAGAAAGGGAAGAAAGAAAAATATTTTATTTTAATGATCAACCATTTCATGAAAAGGTTGCATTTCATGAAATAGAACATCAACCGCTGGCCACATCATGATGTGGCCTGGCCAGATCATTGAATACTCAACGTTTGACGATATGAACAGTTAAACGCACGACTACTTCATGATCAGGCCAAACGTTAGTGATCATATCGTAAAATAGTTAGATTATCCACCAGTAGAGGCGTTGATGTCGCTTTGTTTTTGTTGTGCATCATGGCGGCGGATGATAATTCGATTGAAAAAGCAATTATAAATATGCAAATGGAATATAAAAGTGTAGTGAAGTATCGTTATTATACCAAGCTACGTGACATTTTTGAAATTTACTTGAAAAATGAGCGCAACCTTAAAAAAACCATGGAGTTTGGAACGTATTTCACAGGTTAGTATTTAACTATTCAAATCTTAGTAATTGTTAATTTTCTTCTGGAATAAAAGCTATTTAAAATGTTTTATTTATCCATTGACCCAGATTACTAAAAGTTAATGAATGCCAGTAATATTGGCATGGACCTTACTTAATGATGTGGCCAAACGTCAACTAAACATATCATTAAACGTTGACGTTTGAACGATATGGTCAATTTTAGCTGGCCATTTCATGAAACACAACCATTTCGAAATAGTAGGTCATTTCATGAAATGATCAATTCTAAGATCTGGCCACGATATATACAATACTGTAATAAATAATACTGTAAAACGTTTTAAAAGAGTAACGGTGGAGTTTTTTGTCCAGTATTTTCCGTATGAAAACTACCTTTTGGAAGGGGCGACTAGAATCAATTCTATTTTTTTTATAAAATCGTGACGTTCAAAAGTTCCTTTTATGTGCCTAATTGAAATAAATTATTTGACTTCGACTTCGTCTGTAATTTTTTTTCTATGTGGATGATGTTATCATAACTTTCTGCGACTGAAATTTACATAGCAGGTAGTGGTATTCGGTGCTATGTCTTTTTTATTGTTTTATTTATCTTTTACATAGGTTTTTTCTATTTTGTGAATGCGAGAACGTTGTAGACTTAGTGGACTATTTTGTTAAGTACAGACGCCAGCACATCAAGCTACTACAATCTGTCAAATTTATTTAATAGATTTTCAACGTTATCGCTGATGTCTAAGGTTCAAAGCTGATTGGGAAAATTTGACAGTTTCGGGTAGCTTGATGTGCTGGCGACTGTACCTGTACCCTTATTTTCGTAAACGATTATGACAAATTTGTTTCATGTAGACAGTTCAACAACATTCATTGCGTTATTTACGTTGTTGAGCAGATTTTTTTTCCAATTTATGCAATGGATTAGCAATCTGTTTCAAATCGAAACAGATTGTGATTGATCGTGCATTACGCAATTAGGGTACTGGTACTTGTTGAAAGGCCTACACTCAGCGCCGGCCCGAGAATTCCTGGCGCCCTAGGCGAAAGGCTGGAACAGCGCCCTTTTAAGAAAATTCGTGACAAAATAAAACTATGTTCTTTTTTTTTCGTGTGGTTAGTGACTAACCTGGTGTCAGAGTTTTAAAGCCGCCCATGGGCCTCTGACTTGGCTTCACATGCCGTTGAGAAATATCTCTCAGGAGCGATCGGTACAACGATCGCGGTCAAACTATAATAGTCAAATCAATTTTGAATAAAACACTATAACATACAATAAGAGAAGCAATAAATTTGAAATCGCGATTTTTTTAGCAATGGAGCGAGTTGAGGCTATCAACTAAACTTGCTTTTGATTTCCGTACCGATGGTTTCGTAAATGTCCATAATCGCATTTTGATAGAAAAATTGGTAAAAGATTGGGAGTATTTTCAAGTTGTAGGTAAAAAAAAAAATGTATATAGTATTATTGTTTTATTTCGATGCTGCCGATTGCCGCCCCCTAATACGAGCGCCCTAGGCCGTCGCCTAGTTCGCCTATACTAGATATGAACGGGCCGGCCCTGCCTACACTGTGCTCTCATATCTATGGACACTGTTATATGAAAGTATTGTAAAAGCCAATTATTTTTCAAAGAGTAACCGTGGAGTTTGCCGACTCTTCTCCATCGGAAACGACCAATTGGTACCTTTCACCTAGCTTCTGACGTTTCATAAGTGCTCTTGTAGGTTTATGTGAAATAAAATATTTTGATTTTGATTTGATTTTGTTTGGAGGAGCCCGTGGCTAAGTAACTAATAACAGCCACACGAGTCGATTCATCAGGTTAAGCTATGCTTGCCGGGGTTGGTCTGTGGATGGGTGACCACCTTTACATACCGAGACTCGTCCGTGCCTCGGAGAACACGTTAAACCGTTGGTCCCGGCTATCATACGTGGATCTTTGACAGTCGTTACGGGTCGTCAGAAGCCCGAAAGTCTGACAACCAGTCTTACCAAGGGGTATCGTTTTACCCAGTTAGTTACTGGGTTGTGGAGGTCAGATAGGCAGTCGCTCCATGTAAAATACTGGTGTTGAGCTGCATCCGGTTAGACTAGAAGCCGATCCCAACATAGCTGGAAAAAGCCTAGGCAGATTAATTATGATTTGATTTTGAATTAAAAAAAAATCGAAAAAGACACCGACTTTCGAAATTAAATTTTAAAGTTATTTTTCATCATGTAGTGTTTTTTTTTAAATTCGTTTCTTCGTTTCTTGTCTATTTTATTTGTGTCCATAAACTTTTAAATCTAAATAAATAAATAAAAAATTAAAAAATACTTTGCAGTTTAACGCCGCCGCCGCCGCCGAAGTAGTCCACTTAGAGCACTCGTCCGAATAGCACCTACGACTCAGCAGCCTACTGCTGGGATGTATTTGTTTTATAGGACGTTATTTAATGAAAGATATCGATAAAAATTACTAGAACATTACACATACGAACATACGAAATTTGTTTTATCGATATATTTCATTTAATAACGTCCTGTAAAACAAATACATCCCAGCAGTAGGCTGCTAAGTCGCAGGTGCTATTCGCACGAGTGCTCTAAGTGGACTACTTCACGCCGCCGCCGTGTGAATTTTGTGAACGTAAGAAGTACCTAATGCGCCGACTCCAAAATAAATTTAATGATGTCCTGTTCACAAATACTCACCGATTTCTTTTACTAGAAAAGACGAGATGTTGCTGTCGGAGATTTTCTTTAGGTTTTGTGAATTTATCTCCTCGGAAGGAACCTTGAATAACAAGATACCTAATGTTATAAAAAGTTAAATAGCTACTAGCTTGCGCTCCGCGGTTTCACCCGCATAAATCTCGATCCCATGTACCAAAGGAGATGTTTCATTTTCGGCCATAAAGTGTACGTTAATGTAAAAAAAGGAAAAAAATCCACGAATTGAGGAAAAATATTCTTTCCTGTTTATTCCCCTGATTACTTCGGCACAAAAAATAATAGCTTAACCAATTATTGCCATATTCTATTCATCATGGCGTCGTTTTACTTGCTTACTGCTTTCGTCCAGAAATCATGTTACATTTTAACATAATAATATCACGTAGACGTCATTTAAATAAATATGAAAGGCATGTATTTCTGTACTATATTAAGATAGCTATCTTATACAACTTTTTTGATTAATTAGAAAGTGTGATTCATCATAAAAATAAAAAACTGCTTTTGTGGATTGTAGATTTGTGGGTACTTCTGGACGAAAATGGCTAGCTGTCGATGGTCGTATTTGTCCTGACAAACGTCAAACATTTTCGGTTTTTATTTTGTGCCCAAAAAGTATTAGATATTATGGAAAAAAACAGTCTTTATTTTATTTAGGGGTTCGTTTCCCAGGTTTTCTAATGTGTACATGTTATGGCCGGAGCCCCATACAAAAATGAAACGTCTCCTTTCATCCAAATCTATTCAGCCGTTTTATTGTGAAAGCGTAACAAGCAAACAAACAAACTCACTTTCGCATTTATAATACAATACTAGCTGCTGCCCGCAGCTTCGCCCGCGTGGACCCTAACTCTTTTTTCTTTTTCTAAAATAAAAGTAGCCTAAGTTACTCCTTATAACATCAGCTATCTTCCAGTGAAAGTCCCGTCAAAATCGGACCAGCTGTTTCGGAGGTTAGCCGGAACAAACAGACAGATATACAGAAAGACAGACAAATAAAAACAAATAGTAAAAAGCTGTTATTTTGACAATGGTACCGATTCCCTTGTTCACAAACTAAACTAAATTTAAGTTCAGTGCATCTTTTCCTTTCTATTTCATTAAGAAAAGGACAGAGGATAAATTTTAGTTTAGTCCTGTCAAATTAATCAGCGCCTGTCGCTCTCCATACAAGTTTAGACGTGATTAAAAACTTGCCGACTAAAATTACGTCAATTTACGTCAAGCGCTGATTAATTTGAAAGGACTAAACTAAAATTTATCTTCTGTCCTTTTCTTAATGAAATAGAAAGAAAAAGATGCACTGAACTTAAATTTAGTTTAGTTTGTGAACAAGGGAATCGGCACCATTACAACACTAAAACCCGACTACGACTAAAAAAGTATAAACAAGACATCACAGACAGACTAATTAAAAATCCGGAGTCATACGTCGTGTTAGGGCTAAATCGAACGGATTACGTGACTTGTTGACTGAAATCCTTACTTTCTCATAGTGACTACTATACTTTTAGCCTTCTGTGTCTCACACGTTTCACGTTATATTAGTAAAACACAGCAGTAGCGCATCTAGGCCCCCCCCCTTGGGCACGCTACAATTGCGGCGATAAGACCCCTCTTTGAGGAGTGGCTAGAGAGGCGCCACGGCGTCCTCACCTTCCGCCTGACACAGGTACTCACCGGACACGGCTGTTTCGGGAGGTACCTGTTCAGGATAAAGCGGGAGGAAACGCCCGGGTGTCGTCACTGTGTGGATCGCCCGGAGGACACGGTGGAGCATACGGTGGAGGTCTGCCCGGCTTGGGCAGGGCATCGCCGTGTCCTCGTGGAAGCGATCGGCGGCGGTGATCTCTCGCGTCCGGCCCTGATTCGGGCCATGCTACGGAACGAGAGGAAATGGGAGGCCGTCACCACCTTCTGCGAAGCAGTAATGCTCGCGAAGGAGGAGACGGAGCGCGTGAGGGAGAGGCAAATTTCGCGCCCTCGCGCCCCTAACCGCCGCAGGAGGAGACGCCCTGGGCGTCGGGAATCACAGGCAGATTTCCGGCCACCGTAGGCGCGGGCTTGCGGACGGTGAGCAATGGGTAGCTCGCCGTCCGATAAGGACCAAGCCCGGGTCGACGACGCGTTGTGTTCCACGCGCGCCTCAAAGAGATGTCAGCAGAATTGACGGGGTCCGCTAGGACCAATGCCTGCCGGGGGTTTGAAGAAAACCGATAGGGAAATCGTGGCCCCCCTGGCAACACGGCAACTGAAGGAACACGGGTGGGTTTTAGTCAGTAAGAGTCTGACATGCCCTCCCGCTCCGTCCAGAGCGGGAGAAGTTATTTGATAATTTCCCACCCAAAAAAAAAAAGCCCCCCCCCCCCTGGATGCGCTTATGGTGCGTTAAAAAAAAAATCTGCTGTTCCATACATTTTGACCGCGTAGGTATTGCACTTTTCTATGAAACAGCAGATTTTTTTTTTAATAACCTTAATCATGTACTGAATCCATGGTTTCAGTTTTCACGTCGATGTCCCTGCCACCCCGTATATATTTGTAATACTTATTTTAAACTACATTTTTGATGAATTTGAATTGAAAGTGTAATATTTGTATCGATCTGCTTTGTCTTTCCTTTTTTTTCTAATACTTCTGTTTCTTCTTTCGCCTAAGCCGTGAAGCCACTGCAGAATGTAGATTACTCTTCGTCACAAAACTTATTTGATAAAAGTAGTGAACATTAATGTCAATTATCTCATTATCTGTCACGATGCCTCATTGAGGTGGAAAACAATTAAAATTCTATTGTGTCTCGTTAATGACAGTTGAAAGGTTATGTTCTTACCTGCATCATATCGCCGTATTTAGCATTTCTAAATAGCATGTCAGTGTCTAAAATGCTGAAAACAAAAATTATGAATAATATTTCGACTTCATAACCTACTTATTACGTGCAATTAGTACGGAGTCTGGATTTGTGTCCGATAAAAGGCTAACGCAGACAGGCACGACACGACTCTGTGGTGGAACAATTTCTATCAAGACTTCACGAAAAAATGTAAGTAGTTTTTTGCGGGAACCTCAATGGCAATAGAGTGCCCCCCTATTACATGGGAATTAAACATAAGTGGCGAAATGTAGGTGTACTTTAGGTACACCTCTGACTCACCCTTCGGGGAATGCGGGTGTGATGTTATGTGCTATAAATAAGACTTACTCAGAATGTTTGTTCCATCCTTGATTATATGTCTTATAGACACTCGCCCGTTTCGAAATGCAGATGGAACTTTCTGTAAAAGGAATAACTCTGGGTGATTTTTTCAATCTTAATTTTTAGGCGGCGTGGCGTACAATAAAGTTTTATTTTTTTTAAAGAAAGTAGACGTACGTATCTTGATCAGGCCGTAAATATTTGAAGTATTCCTGTTTGAGCACCTCAAGTCCCCCCGTCACGAGAAGCTATACATTTTGTAAACACACATTCAGGGGTTTGCAATCTTTGGGTAAAATAAAATAAAAACAGTTTTGTACTATTTTTTTACAGAGATATAATTATATTAACACACACATCTAATTACAAACAAACAATATAACCTAATCCGCGAAAACACCACAAACAAACAGACGCATTCGAAACTCGAAAGACAGCAGAGACAACGTCAGCGTGAACTTACTTTAAAATCGTGGCCCAAATGTTTACGTTCCATGAATCAGATGCGTTCCAGTACCACAAAACCTTAGACGACAGCGCTTTATATCGCTAAAATATAACCCGATCAAGTGAAATTGCTCATTAGTTTCGTATAACACGTACGTTACTTTGGACTTCATTGAATTTGGGATTATTTGTTTTTGATTAAATTGTCGCTACGTAACTTGGTAGAAGTTCTTTATTTACAAAAATTATAGCTTCTCGTGACGGGGACTTTATGCATTGAGCACCAGAGGTGTTCCCATTAGAGCACCAATCAATATTTTAACGTGGTGCACAAAGCGGAAAAAAAAAAACGACTTTATTCCCCTTTGAGCACCTACGGTGCGGTAGCTTCTAGTGATGGGGTGTATTTGGTGCTCAAATGGGAATATCTTTGGTGCTCAATACATAGGTGCTCAAACGGGAATACTTCAAATATTTTAGTAGAAAACATTGTAGTAGGTAGTAAGAAAAAACATTATCGTGACTTGACACGTATGGAGTCGCGATTGTCAAAGTCGATTTAGATGTGTCAAAATTATTTTTAAATTTAGAGAATATATTTTGCAGAATAGCTTTGAGATTCTCATAGTCAAAAGTAAGGAATTTTAGTGATGGTTTAGTTAGTTTAGTTCGGTGTACAAGAGAATCGGCACCACTACCATCGTTCACTTGGTTTAGCCAGGCGCTCACACGCAGCATCAAATCATCAATCATCAAAATATTTAATTTCACATAAACCTATATGGGCACTTATGAAACGTCAGAAGCTAGGTGCACGGTTCCAATTGGTCGTTTTCTATGGAGAAGAGCCGGCAAGAAACTCCACGGTTACTCTTTTAAAAATAATTGGCTTTTACAATACTTTCATATAACAGTGTTTCTAGGTATGGGAGGACAGTGTAGGTCTTTCAATAAGTACCAAGTACTTAACAAAATAGAAAATGGTCAACAGTGACACAAATTCGACCTTAAAGGGGGTGAAAAGGGGGGATTTTGTTTGCATGAAAAATCTTATTCCTTGAGTTAATAATCTTGAAACTTAGCACGAATAATTATCTATCGACGCCTTAGAGTGAAAACCTCGTAAGTGTGAAAGAAGTAACTTTCAGAAGGAAAAAAAAAACTGCGTGCTGTAAATTTTTTGGAGAATCTTTTATGTTTGCAGTTCTGGATACAGAAGCAGGTTAAATTTCCATATTAATTAATAAAAAAAAAAAACATAAAAAACGCCGTACAAAAATTTCACAGCACGTAGTTTTTTCTTCCACCAAAGAAAGGCTACTTCTTTTACACTTACGAGGTTTTCACTCTAAGGCGTCGTTTTTTTAAAAATTATACCGCTCGGTCTGATTAACTCAAAACTTAGTATTTAACTTAAGACTGAAAATGAATCAAAAAGTATATCAGGGATTTTCGAAAATCTGCCCTTAACGGGGTGAAAAGGGGTAGTCATTTTTACAAGGGAGGATTTTACTGTGTAACTTGATTAACTTGAAAATTGGTACAGATAATTTGTATCCTAATTGCGTAATACAACACAATCTGTTTCGATTTGCTAATCCATTGCTTCATAAGTTGAAAAAAAAAAATCTGCTCAACAACGTAAATAACGTAATGAATGTTGTTGAACTGTCAAAATGAAACAAATTAGGCAAAATTGTTTAGGAAAATAAGTTACGCAATTAGGGAACTGGTTTGGAATCCATTTTGACAGTTCAACAACATTCATTGCGTTATTTACGTTGCTGAGCAGATTTTTTTTCCAACTTATGAAGCAATGGAATAGCATTCTGTTTCAAATCGAAACAAATTGTGATTGTGTTGCATTACGCAATTAGGGTACAGTACCCTAATTGCGTAATACACGATCAATTACAATCTGTTTCGATTTGAAACAGATTGCAAGAGGCATGGAAGAACAAGTTGGAAAGTTCCTCAATCCTCCTTTGAAAAGTGAGGACCCTTCGACAAGACAGGTGCTGTATCAGGTGGGCCACTAATGTAAATATTATTTGAAGATTTCGCGGTAAACTTTGTTTGCGCGATCTAGGATTTGTGTGACATCAAATGTATATGGAAATTAAACGAACTCCATAAAATATTCTGACTATAATTAAATCTTTTAGTTCACTCTTACCATGATTGACAGGACTGTCTCCTCGCACAGCAGTTACACTGCTTATCATTCTGTGCATCAAGCTTGAAGATGGTGACTCTGGCACCTTGTTGACTTTATTACGAAATCTGTCCAGAGCTTTTTTGGCGTAGACTTTTTCTGAAAACACTTAAAGGTTCCGAACCTCGCTGCACGCAGTGCTGCCGCGGCAGTGCTATTGCGACATTACTGCCGTGCTCGTTATGTAATCTATACTATATATATATCGTCGCTTCTCCGGAATAGTGTTGTACATAACAAAAAATAAGTACAGGAAAGCCTTTCGAAGATTACTCCGAAGAGGTTGTATATAATCTACCCAGTAAAATGGAATTATTAGATAATATTAATTTAATTATTTATATTATAACCTTCTCTTTCTATAATTAAAGTTTTGTTTAAATAATATTCATTTAAAAATTTAAAATACTTAAATTTAAAACTGTAACCCGTTCGACTTGTGACACTATTCATAAAAATAATAAAAATTCACATTTTAATGTTTTCGATATAGATTTATTAAATCCTCAATAATCAAATATAACAACATAACCCTCAAAGTGTGTCTTAGTCCTGTCAAATTAATCAGCGCTTGACGTAAATTGACGTAATTTTAGTCGGCAAGTTTTTAATCACGTCTAAACTTGTATGGAGTAGTGACCGGCGCTGATTAATTTGACAGGACTAAACTAAAATTTATCCTCTGTCCTTTTCTTAATGAAATAGAAAGGAAAAGATGCACTGAACTTAAATTTAGTTTAGTTTGTGAACAAGGGAATCGGCACCACCGTACACCAAAAACAAACTGTAGTAAAATAATATATTATTTCGACTTATGTAGTACGGTATTCACGAGAAAATGTGATGTTTTACTTGAATCGCACATGTACATTAGGGGTCATCCACAAATTACGTCACACGAATTTGATGGTTTTTTGCCCCTCCCCCCGTCTTTATCACAGCTGGTCACATTTGTGAGACTCCCCCACTCCCTAGTGTGACGTCACATATTTAGCAAAATTACATTTAGAAATTATTGAATGAAAACAGCGGTTCCGAAATCAGTTTTATTTCCATTTAAATTATTTTTTAATAAAATTAACATCAAATCAAACAATTAACAAAATAAAAACGATTAATTAAATTATTAATTAAAGAAATTAACAAAACAAAAAACGATTGACTATGTTAATTAAAGAAATTAAGAAAACAAAAAATATTAATAGAATTATATTAATTTAAGATACAAACTTAATAATCTTGAGTTCATTTACTTTGAACCTACTCCTTTAAATTATTTAATAGTTTAAAGTTCGTGTTTTAACACTTAGATATAATAGATTTTGAAATGTGACGTCATGAAATTAGGACCCCTCCCACCCCCTTGTCACACAATGTCACACTTCGTCGACCCCCTCCCTTAACGTGTGACGTAATTTATGGATGGCCCTTTATGTACAACTGACAATAGCTTGTTATTCGTGACAAAATGGAGTGAATTTCGACCAAAGGAATAATGGCACAACCGCGCCACGTTGGCAATTTTTGGAACTAGGTCTTAATGCGCCATTCACGAGAAAGTTTACGAAATTACGTGCCGCATTTATGTGAAAATCTAAATATAAAGCTTTTTTTTACAACACTATTCTTGAGAAGCGAAGATATGTAGGGGGTAATCTCCGGAACTAGGAACAGACGCCAGCACATCAAGCTACCCGAAACTGTCAAATTTTCCCAATCAACTTTGAACCTTAATATTCAGCAATAAAGTTGAAAATCTGTTAAATAAAGGGGATGTTTCATTTTCGGCCATAAAGTGTACGTTAATGTAAAAAAAGGAAGAAATTCCACGAATTGAGGAAAAATATTCTTTCCTGTTTATTCCCCTGATTACTTCGGCACAAAAAATAATAGCTAACAAATTATTGCCATATTCTATTCATCATGGCGTCGTTTTACTTGCATACTGCTTTCGTCCAGAAATCATGTTACATTTTAACATAATAATATCACGTAGACGTCATTTAAATAATTATGAAAGGCATGTATTTCTGTACTATATTAAGATAGCTATCTTATACAACTTTATTGATTAATTAGAAAGTGTGAAAAACTGCTTTTGTGGATTGTAGATTTGTAGGTACTTTTGGACGAAAATGGCTTGCTGTCGATGGTCGTATTTCTACTGACAAACGTCAAACATTTTCGGTTTTTATTTTGTGCCCAAAAAGTATTACATATTATGGAAAAAAACAGTATTGTATTTAGGGGTTCGTTTCCCAGGTTTTCTAAAGTGTACATGTTATGGCCGGAGTCCCATACAAAAATATCCGTATTTAATATGTGTGTTTTAATTTACAATAACTTACCAAATGATTTAAAATTATTACAGGGTAATGTATTCAAGACAAAATTGACAGAATGGCTTCTAAAGTGTTGTTTTTATAGTTTTAAGGAATATATGGAACACAAAATTGAAAATCAATCCCTACCTATAATTAGAAGCATATAAATATAGTGAATAAATGCATGATAATAGTATATAATAATAATAGTAATAAAATAGGAATGAATGTAAACTTAATAAAAAATTTGCACGCTTGCTTGCAGGCAGAATACAATGACACTTAGGTTATAAGATCTCACCTGTACCAAAACAATGTATTTCTGGCAAATAAACATTTGATTTGATTTGATTTGAAAAATGAAACGTCTCCTTTGACTGATTGCAGTAGCTTGATGTGCTGGCGTCTGTACCAGTCGGATTTGAACATTAAATCCGAAAAATTGGCTAGCCCAATTCTTGAGGAAGGTTATAGGCGGACTAAGGCGCGGGCAGAAGCTAGTCTCATATAAACCTATAGAAAATGTATGGGGACCAGTACTGACGCAGCAGAACTGCTGCGGCAGCACTACCGCATGTAGCGGGGTTCGGAATCATACTTTTACACTTTTATCAGGGCATGATTAGGCATTTAAGATTTTTTGAAGTGAAAACTTCTTTAGGCGCGTTTAGTATTTTTGAGATGGGAAAAAACCATTGAACGCGTGACCAGGGCCTCAAGTCTGCTATTACAATAGTGTCAGAATGGTCTATCATTGATTTCATAATTGTTGTTTTTGACAAGTTTGGTAATCTACTAATATAATGGCGTCATTATGACTTTCCAATGGTCAGCCACTGACACTCCATTGAAAGAAATGGCACTTATTAGTAATCTCGTACATAATGACAAATGAATGACTGACTTAAGTGGTATAGTCCGTGCAATCCACGAAGACGCGCCCCACTCCGCGCCGCGCTGTACTAGAGTTCAGCTTACAGTACAGTATCGTATTGTACGACAATGCCATTATAACACAATTCTATTACGAGACCATTGATCGACCAATGATCGACCATTATGAATTTAGCAGATTACGAACTTTTAGCAAAATGACAATGAGATCGTGTTGGAACGACGAATTTATAAAAATAACAGACTTGGGCCCCTGTTACCGACACCGTGGAGTAAAAGACATCAACGCGTTGATGACCGCGGTGCCGATTTTTTTTCAAGTTTTGACTTCTGTCGGCACTCCCGGAGTGCCACTGTTTTTTTTGCTTCCACAGGTAGTTTTGTTTTTTTTTTCTAGCCATTGCTGTCAAACTGCCAGGCCTGGCCTCCCCAAGTCAATCCCCGGTAATCTGTTCCTATGCCATCACGAACTAGCCCTCATGGTACGCGTCTAAAGTCATCTCGGCACTCTCTCTTTCTTTAATTTTGTATATTTTTTAATGCCTCGATGTTCCAGTGGTCTCAAGGGTAGGTCGGGCAGTGTGATTGGGGTTTTCCAACAGGAATTTCTCAATAGCAGCTCGGAGTCTGGATTTGTGCCCGGTTGATGGCAATAGGCTCGCCCCCTATAACATGGGGCTTGGAAATGTGGGTGAATTATTGGTACACCTCTACCTAACCCTTTGGGGATTGATGTTATGTTATCTTTTCCTTTTTTCATTTTAAGAAGTAGTTGTTCCTACATACTTACGTTTAGATAACATTTGTTTTTTTGCATTTATACATTTTTTGTCTTTGCCGTTGTAATAGTCATGTTCCGGAGCTTCGTGCCATTGGAACGGCATATTCTTTAGCTGCACCATCTGGAAAGTGGTTTTCGAGATTTAGGAGATTGGATTTATACTTTACTAAGTACGTATCTTAAAAATCATACAGTTGGTTTGTTACTTGGTTTCTAGTCATCTATACTATATAATAGATATATATATATATGTTATATTTAATATATACTATACTAAAATGTCTCGCTGATGGTGGCGAGTGTGTTGGATCATTCGGTTCCCTACAAAATGGTTGAGCTGGATGGTGCTGATCCACGCGTCATGTTCGTGAACGGGCGCCGTCAGTTGAGACTGGTCATCTCTTATCTGCCAGGGCTTATTTTTAATCTTATATTTTCAATTGCTTTGATTATTTTTTGTACATTGTTCTCACATATAGAAGCAACCAGAATAATATACCCAGAATTTTGTAATATCTATATTTAAAAGAGTGGCCTTGGAGTTTCTTGCCCGTTCTTCTCCATAGAGATCTACGTTTTGGAATGGGCAACTAGCTTCAACTTTCTAACTAACTGACCGATTCTTTGACAGTTCAAAAGTGCCTATAAATGGTTTAATTGAAATAAATGCCTTGAGTTTGAGTTTGAATATAGTATTATTAATATTATAAAGAGGCAAAATTTGTGAGTTTGTATGTAGGGGGGTAATCTTCGGAACGACTAATTCGATTAGGAAAACTCTATTACAAACGGGAAGGTACAGTATTGCCGAGTGTCATAGGATATAAATATTTTTTGAAATTTCAAGCGGATGAAATCGCGGGCATAGGGTAGTACCTAGTATTGAAGACTTATGCACTTGCCCATCGTTATTTTGAACCAGAAGTTCATATCAACAAGCAAGAACCAATGACAAATACTGAAAAATTATTATTATAACCACTGTCAGTAATAATGCAGAGATTTAAACAATTTATATACGTCGGATAAGCGAATGAAGTTTGTTTACCTGTATACTTCTTTCAAAGTCAAAGTCAAATCATTTATTTCAAATAGGCACATAATAGTATAAGGCTATTTTAATGTCAAAATTTACAAAATAGTAGAATTGATTCTAGTCGCCTCTTCCAAAAGGTAGTGTTTCAAAATTCAAAAAAAATCAAAATTCAAAAGTCATTTATTCAAACTAGGTTGAGAATCATCACTTTTCGAACGTCAAAATTACATAAGACAGTCCCCCAAAAACGCCCACCCTTCTCCACTTCCTAGTGCCTTTAGCTGGGAAGAAGAAGTGGCGCAACAAACTCCTCAGCAGAAAATGAAGTTTTCTTATGAAGAAGAACGGGCAAGAAACTCCACTTCTTGTTAGAAATTGTTATTGTTATTTAAACTTAATAAGTAAGAATAAAGAGTACGAGAGCATAAAAAACTGTTTCCGTGAATACCTACTGTACAACAGTATCCGCGGAGTCTACTCTATTTAGCCATGATTTACTTACGCCTACTATTTTAGTACCACCAGGCGGCCTATGTGTATGTAAAAAGGAATCGTTTCCTTCGTCCTTGTCTTTTTCCTTTCTATAATCTCTTTTAGTCCATTCCAGTTCAGCTAAAAACGCAGATAACCTAAGGTTTCTCGTATGCTTAATATCTTTCTTAGCAATACAATCTTCGATATCGGTTTCATTCAAATCAATGCCAATTTTTCGTTTTTTCTTACGTTTATGATTCCTTTTCTCTTTAGGGATTGGAATATCCGATCTGTTTTGTGCATTACTAGGCATTATACTACATTTGAAATTGTTCCAGTGGTTAGAGAAGAATTGATGAAACTTTGCAATTTTGTGGCGAGAATTCTTCGTTTTAATCTTATTGTCATCCTTCTGTTTCCGAGGTTTCTTTGCTTTATTGCCTTTTGTACATTTCTTTTTGTTTTTCTGTTCTCCGAAGTTGGCGTTATTTGGAGCCTTAGTAATTTTCTTACTATTCTCAATAGGAGAATTATTTGGTGCATTATCGTTATTATGATTTGCCATATTTTTGATCTCATTACTTTTGAGGAAATACCTGATTGCTTTCATAATACCGTTGAGTTCTCCATATCCTTTCCTTTTATCTTGCGTTCTACTGTCTTTCTTACTTCTTATAATGTTCTTCAAATTCCTTTGACGTATTGTCAAATCATTTAAGTGAAACGTTTTTGTTGGGGGTAATGAATTTTTGCTACTTTCTGCGTTGGTGTGTTCCTTTTTTCGGCGTATTGGTAGTTTTTTATATTGTTTCAGTTCTGGCTTGGCTTTCTTTTGTTTGGTACGCGATTGTTTAAATCTTCGCCTAGTAAAACTGTTCACCAGCGTATTTAATAAAACACCACGATTTCGATCAGTGTTAATTCCGATAGACTTTCTTCTATTGATAACTTCGTCGTATTCTTCAATGTCATGACAATTTGAATAATAATTATGATTTTTTTCTTTAGAAAAATCCTTGAACATATTTTCACGAGTAAGCTTTGCGATCCAATCTACTGTATGTTTCTTAACTTGGTAACGTTTTTTCATATTCCTTTTCGTGTTTCGAAATCGTTTTTGAAAGAAAATAGTGAGAAAGCTTCTTTTGTTTTTATAAGTGCCGGTATGGAGCAAAGCTATTGTATCTAGTGGTCCCCTAGGACCAGTGGCTTTAGTAAAAAAACTCAATCTTCGATTTTCATCTTTACTTCCTGTTGCTTTTATTGTACGATCGCTTTCAGTGGTTGAATGTAATGTTATCTGTAAATTTAACAAAAGTTTTTATCATATTTTTGAAGTGAAAACTTCTTTAGGCGCGTTGGGCATTGAGATGGGAAAAAACAATTGAACTCGCGACACCCCGTTACCGACACCTTATTTTCGTAAACGCGATTGTTCTCTTTATTTATATTACGTTACGGATCAATGTTCTATATAAGTATTTTTATTTTAAAGGCTTTGGATGTTTTTTTTTTTTTGCTAACGCGATTATGTTCTTTATTTAGATAAGGTTACGGACCAATGTTCTATACAAGTATTTTTCTTTCACCAAGGTGATCTGATTCAAGTTTTCACTTCTGTCAGCATTCCCGAAGTCCCACATTTTTTTTTTAACTTTTATAATTAAAATTTAGTTCACTTACGTTTTCATTCATTCTTTCTTCACTTAATCCGGCATCACCATCGCTGTCACTATCATCAGAAGAACCTCTAAAAAAAAAACAAAATTTCAAACACGAGGTCCACAAGAATTTCTTCGCATTTCGTTTTGCCTAACAATTTTCTATACAGGCTGTAAGCAGGATTGGCATAAAACAAACAAGTTGTTTTAAAACAGGTATTTTAAACAGTGTTTAAACCAGTTTGAAATATAACAGTGTTTAAAATCACAGTATAAAAAAGTTTAAAATAATGTTTTAAACGTTAAGAAAAAAAACATGGTTTTAAATCGCAAATGAATGGAAATAAATGAAAATTTATACATTTTTAGGACTTGAAATAGCTCGAATTTTTTTTAAAAAGGTTAGGTTAGTTCGTTGCCGGTCGAAATGAAGTTATTTCCAGCAACTATTTTGGGGATTCCTCTTGTTTGAATATAGTCCATCCTACCTATGTACCGATATCTATACTTCGTCACTTGTCAAAAAGAGGTAATTTCCCGTTCTGTATGTGTGTTACATATCTACCCACTTAGATTGGTTACAAAAAAAAGTATGTTCACGGATTAGATAAGTTAGTCTTCTTTTTCTTCTTCTACCTATAACTACGTTGTTGTGATTTTTGTTATTCTGATCGTTTTTCCTCAGGTAAATTTTAAAATTGTCTAAAAATGAATTATATTAAGCCTAATCGATTTGTGTTGATAATAAATTTGATAAACCGCTCAATGAAAAAGAACAAAAAAAACTCTTGTTTAAACATTTTGAACTGTTTGTTTTATAAAATAAAAATAAAAAAACAGTTTTTTTTCCAACCCTGGGTGTAAGGGACATCAAAGTGCAAACTGCTGTTACCACGAATTAAGTCTATATCTACATGATTAGAGTTGAAATTTTTCGTCCGTGCCTGACAGTAGTCGCATATGATGTGTAACCTGGAAAATGTTTTTTTTATTTATTATTCTCATACATAGGTACATTATTTATTGCTTCTACAGTGTTACTCGACAAACTTTCCAGTTTGATGGCGAGAAGCGCTTGTTTACAGGTATAGGTACACAAATCTAGCAAAATTAACCTTAAAACTATCAACTATGCACTAATTTCATTCAAGGATCAATCACACCGGAATGGACAGATTGCGGACGAGCCGCGGACATCGGACACTGACAGATTCTAGTATGAGTACCTATCTGTCTGGAGGTGTCCGCGTCCGGAGCCGCGTCCGCAACCCGCCCGCGCCGGTCCGACCAAACCTTTAGTGTGAATCACAGATTACTCATAATAAATTGGAACCATCTAACGGCCAATTCTAGAACCGCGCGCGCTCATAGGTCAAATTAAATTGCGCGCGCTTCCCCGGCTTCCTGTTACACACTTCCTTCCTTGTTCACGAAATCACTCCTACAGATTGCAGGAAAGCGAGAGAAAAGATTACCGATTGGTATTTTCGAGCCTGGGGATTCTGGGTGGTTTATGAACTTACTTTTCCAAGCTGACATCACTTAGGTCACCATATTCGGCTGGTGACAAGCATATGGTGCACAGCTCACCAATGTCTGTGTAACAGCTGATGCAGAATACACCTGGACAGCCAGGAGTTTGACACCTACAAAGAAGATTATTGGATAGCTTAATTGGTTGGTGGTTGAATGTTTGCATTCATAAAATACAAACATTAATTTTTTTTCTAAGCTCGGTAATATACAACATGTCCCGGAATTAATGCACACCACCAAACACCCCAATTAGAATATAATGTTATAATCGTAATACATACACTGAATTTTTATTATAATGTTTAAAACATTGTATATTTATGAAATTAGTTAAACTGATTGTAAGAGAAAATTGCACACAAAGCAGGTGCGTGTCGGGCGCGGGGCGGGACGGGAGTAAGGCGGGGTTATAATATAATGTAATTCCTTGTATTATATGGATGTCAGCACAACAAACGCGTGCGCGGGTCGGGCGCGGAGCGAGTCGGGTCCGCGCACGCTTTTAGTGTGCTGACGCGAAAATTGTTACCATGGATTCAGTACGATTCTGAAACCGTTAAAAAAAAGCGTTAAAATTTTTCGTCGGTTATTTAAAAAAAAAACAGCTGTTCCATACATTTTAACCGCGTAGGTATTGCACTTTTCTATCACAGCAGATTTTCAGAATCATGGACTGAATCCATGGTAAAAGTTTTTGCGTCCCTGCCACCCTGTAAACTATTTAAGTCTTATCTGGAAAATCGAAAGCAATACGTAGAAATTAAAGTGATTGAAGCAAATTGTGAAAAAGTTTATAAATCGGGTTCTAAACTAATAAAGAAGGGAGTTCCACAAGGCTCAATATTAGGGCCAATATTTTTCATATTATTCATTAATGATTTAATTAATTACATGCAAAAGCATATAGATGCTGGACTTGTTCTTTTTGCTGAAGATACGAATGCTATAATATCCGCTAATGATATAGAAACTCTGTCTAATAAAGTAAACATGGCTCTGGCTCTCTTCCATTCTTGGTTTACCATCAACAGTCTCAACCTTAACACCAGTAAAACAAATGCTATGTTATTTAGAACAACGTCGAGAAATAAGGACACAATTGACATAATTTTGAATAATGAAAATATAATCTTAGTGGATAACGTAAAATTTCTAGGTATTTACGTTGACGAAAGTTTAAACTGGAAAAAGGAACTATCAGCAATAGAAAGTTCAATTAGTTCGGCTTGCTATGCCCTTCGAAGTCTACGAGAGGAGATCACTATCGAACAATTAAAAGTAGTGTACTATTCGCTTGTAGAATCTAGGCTCAGGTACAGTATTTCTCTATGGGGAGGTAGTTACGCGTACAATGTGAACACAGCTTTTGTCGTTCAAAAAAGGGCCTTAAGAACTATAGTGAGAATTCCATACTGGGTATCGTGCAGGGAGTATTTTAAAGATCTACAAATATTAACTGTGCCGTGCTTGTATATTCTAGTAGTACTCACTGACCTTATGAAAAAACTGAACAGGTTCGAAACAGCAGAGGAAAGTAATAAGCGGGAATCTACAAGGCGTAAGGACTTGCAGTATGACATACATCCACATATGAAAGTGATTAGTCATGCGGCAAGTTTTCAATCGATCAAATTGTATAATAAACTACCTGTGGAATTAAAATCCTTATATAACATAAACCAGTTTAAGCAGCAAGTTAAATCTTTTCTGCTAGGAAAATGCTATTATACTGTGGACGAGTTTCTCACTGATGTGGTTTAGCTAGATGTTGACAAAATTATGACAAAAGAACATAACATTTTAGAAACGCTGACATTAACGAATTGAATTGTGACATTAATTGTGACATTTGATTGGTGATTAATAGGCATGTGTAAATTTGAATTTTAATGTTTTTGATAATTTGTAACAGGTTCTGACATTTTTGTTATTATTTAAATTACTTATTTGTGTTTTTATTGTTATTATTTAAATTACTTATTTGTGCTTTTATTGTTATTATTTAAATTATTTGTGTTTTATTGTTTTTATTTAAATTATTTGTGTTTTTACTGTTATTATTTTTAATTACTTTGTAAAACATTCAGACACAATGTAAATTGTTATTGAATAAATAAATGAAAAATGAAATGTATATGGTTCCCGCGAAAATCAAAACAACTATAAAATATTTAAGTTCTGAATTCAAATTATTATACACGATAAATCTAATAATTGATGGACATGGAAATTAGCATTCGTTTGTATTCGGAAATGCGATGATTCCCGAGGGACATTAAGAAAATAGTCAGACTGTACAAAGGTAACGAAAACCAGATAAAATAAACTATAAAGGTTAATGATAAAATCTAGGCTAACTTCGTCAGTCGAGAGTCAGGATCGTTTGAAGAAGTAATTCCACACATTAAGCAATGTTGTTGCGATGGACCCAATCCAATCAAGGACCTGAGGCACTGAAAACTAAAATATATTTATAAAACAACTGAAAATGAATTTCTTTAAATATCGGTGTTTGTTCACTGTTTTATAAACAGCTTGTACATTGACAAAAGCTCTAAAGATTTTCATATATCTCCATCTCTGGCCTTTTGAATCTACTTTGGACCAGCTATTCTTTTGACGTCGACTTCCCGACGTTTCTCTTGTCGTTCTTTGCTGCTTTTTCCATCCCTTGAGAACCACCCTGTTATTATTTTGGTTCATACTTTAAATTATTACAATTGCAAAATTTTAAGAAAAATTATTAATTTTTTGAAGAGATGTTAAGAATATTAAAGTATATATACACACTATATTACTTATACTTACGGAACATGATCAGTGATCCATTGACGAAATGTAAGCGATGCTTCTGATGAATATTTGTACTCTCGATGTAGTTTTCGTCTAGCGAATTTCATAAAACTACCTGGAAATCATACAACTGTTTTAGTTTTAAATCAAAAAATGTAGACGATGACAAAAGACGATGGACAATATGAATCGACAAAAGCTATAAATATGGTGGTAGGTTTACTAAGACATGATGCTTATAGACCCTGTTGGGCACAGCAAAGTAGGAGAGAGGAAGAGAGGGAGAAGGAGAGGCTTAATTTGACAGCTTAGTTGTTATACTATAAAATACATTATAACAAAGCAAAGCCGTTTAACCTACCTCTGGTCCTCAATATATGATTATACAACCATGTTGCTCTTGCTTTAGCCCGTTCAGGTCTGTAGTGTCCCATGATCAGATGACGTAGACGAAGACCATAAGGTTCGAAGAGAGCAAAGAACCATAGAAGGAAAATGAGAACTCCAATCTGCGTATAACGTCTCAAATCAGGCGGATACGGATCTGGTAAGCAGGATATGGGTGAAGGTGTTGGAAAGGACAGCGGCATATCTAAGATCTCAACGATAGCACTGAATAGTCTTGCCACAAAACCACTGCCAGATACATAGGCTCCTGAGTGAGGTATTCCCGCTGAAAAGAGCAATTTTTATTCCACCATCTTAATAAAACTAATATTAAAATAATAAAGTGAAAAGATTTGATTTTTTATATATTTGTTTGTTACACTTTTACGCTAAAACAGCTTAACGGATTTGGATGGAAGGAGATCATTCATTTTGGGCTAAATTATGAAAGTGCCGGCCAAACAAAAAAAGTTATATTCCGTTAGAACATGTTATTCTCTTCACTTTTCGCTATGGGACCAAATATGTATGCAGGACCATTCCCTACGCTGTTATACGACTTCCAAAAATACTGTTTTCAGTATGTTTTAGATAAAGAATAACAGTAATCTAATTATAGTACTAGCTTTTTATACCAGTACAGCTTTTTCACATTTAGCCCAAAAATGTATAGGCGATGAATGTTCTCCTTTGGCACATGGATAGACCATGACCTGGGTTAGGACATAACATAGTTTTTATCCCGATATTTTAACGGGATCAAAACTTATTCGGGTGAAACCGCGGGGCGCAGGAAGTGATCTATTAGCTCAAAATATAGTAGTAAATAAAAATAAAAAACTTACGTATCATATTCGATTGAAACCGCCCGTGGTGCCGTATGGTCATTAAAACCCAATACAAACTATAGTCAGCTACCATATGTATCAGCAGTTTAAATGTAGTTATAGCCATGAAGACTGCTGAACGATTCAGGTACACCTTCTCAGAAGCCACGAGACGAAAGGATGATGTCTGTGAAAACTACAACTGTTAAGATATCATCTACGTAAAATATTGACATTATTGAAATTTATGTAATTACCCAAAATAATATTAACCATCTTCATTTTAAGGGTTCACGCTTTTAGAGTTAATTAAGATTAAAATAGTGCGTAATGATAGAGCTACATGTAATTTTGACGAGATCAATACGCAATAGGCAGTGCACGAGAAACTGCTAATAAGTTCGACACATGTCTGAATATAGGCATAGAATTCTTTCAATTTTCCGTATAATTAAAGATTGAAGAATTTCTTAATTGTGCTTTAAACATTGACTAATTTAATTAATGTAATTTCAATCACTTGTATATCGACTTTTAAACAAACTAATAATCTTACTGTGATATATTTAGCACGCTCTCTTCTATTCAAAGGCAGGACCGTCTCTCTACCTTGCTGTTGTCTCTTTAGATCCAACGCCTGTAGTTCTTTCGTTACGTAACGATTGTCAAATCGGGAACGAGTTTCATACATATGTTGGTAGTATTTTGCTCTGCAATAATGAGGAAGGATTGGTAAAGTATTTACATTTCGTAATCTTAATAACGTATTTGCAAAGATGACGTTTAGAAGAGACGCTTTGAAGTGTTGCAATAAGGCTGGACTCACAAATTCTGGATTCTTCTCTGAATTCATAATCGGAATTGATTTTATTAATAAAGAAAGCCCGGAATTTAGAGAAAATCATAATCTAAAAAAAAAAAACAATGTGTGTGGAGCATAATTAAATTGTATGCAATTTTGGACTTTATTAATTAATAATATGGACCTGCACATCCCACATCTAGCGGAAGAAAGGTATAACTTGGTCAAACTAGGTCAGTGACAATGCCGGCAGCGACTTGACTAGCGGAGCAACTAGACTACTACATAAGGTGGAATTTAAAAAAAAAACTTGCCAAGGGCGTGTCAGACTCATACACGAAGGGTTCCATACTGTAGTAAAATCGAGCAAAAAAACGTAGAAAAAACACGTTTCTTAGATTATTATTAACTCTATTTAATTTTTATTATTTGTTGTAAAAATACAAAATTTGTGAAAATTTCAACTGTCTGCCTCACGGATATCTTTGGTCTACCTATTACGGTTCATGAGATACAGTCCGCTTACAGACAGACAGACGAACGAACGAACAGCAAAGGCTTAGTAGGTAATAGAGTATCGTTTGGCATTCTTCGGGTAAGGATATTAAAAACACTTTATTTGCCAAATCAATATAACAGTCTTGCACATTTCAAATCAAATCAATCAAATGGCAAACCCACTTATATAGTGTCACCGTTATCAGTGCGACCGTTATTAGTGCGACCGTTATTATTGCGACCGTTTTCAGTGAGATAAGGGGCGAACAGTCGCAGCAAAGGTGACCTTGGCATACTCGTATTTAATTCGTTCAACAGTGTAATGTTTTCTGTATTATTTTTGACAATTTCTAAACTCTCTAGTACTGACAACGCACCGATAACGGTGACACTATATAAGTGGGTTTCGACGGGCGATAAGGCTCAGTCTGCACTCAGCGCTCGGTGTGGCAACACACCGTGTTCGAGTTCGCAACAAGTCCATCGTCATCCTGAGGATGCCTCGTTGAGAGGTGAAACACGTGTCGATTTATTTCAGGAGTTTTTTATGGCTCTTTAGAAATAGCTAAGCGGAACAGGTTACTAAACATATCCACGTCTATTGTATTTTATTGACTAATTTAATTAATGTAATTTCAAAAACAAAAACACTTTATTTGCCAAATCAATATAACAGTCTTACACATTTCAAATCAAGTTGCCAATAAGCAGTGAACCTATTTGTAACCAGTGTACTTATTTGAGTGAGGCCTCATTAGTACGTTGCGTTGCCTTGCGTCGTTGTCGCAACGTCAACGCTGCGTCGTTTTACATAGCGAAGCGGGGAGAGAGTGATGCGCTGCGCTGTCGGAGCTCGGGTGCGATGATGGACAGAATTCCACTGTAAGTTGTTACGTGATTTTCGCGAAACGTAACGTACCTATACTCCGTTTGAAATAAGATTAGACATTTAACTAAACCTTTTTACAGTCCGTTCAACCGATTTTGACTTCTATTGCGTTGGTGGCATAACAAATGGCAGCTGCAGTAAACAGTTGGTTTGTAACCACTTTTTTTGCTTTTAATGCCATCCTTATTCCTACGGTATAGAAGTCAAAATCGGTTGAACAGACTGTAAAAAAGGTTTGTTTAAATGTCTAATCTTATTTCAAACGGAGTATAGTGACTTCGAAGGCGTCACCTGTTTTGAAAACTAGTGATTTTAGTAACTAGTTATTTTTCAAATTTTATTCGGTGATTCTATAAGTGTTACAGTTATTTGCGAAACGAAAATATAAATGATTACCTACATAATACGTTACATATCACAAGCTTTAAGTTTTTGGAACGAAAAAGTTTTTGTAGCTACATTATGCAGTTACATTATTAACGTAATACTAAAGTTATTACGCGCGAAAGAATCAACGTGCGCTCGCAACGTACTTTTGTTTCGTTTCACTCTTTCCATTCATTCGATCGCTGCATTGTGATGTAACTATACTCCATAGGTTTAGGTAGTTAAAAAAAGGTAAACAAAAAAAAACCACGTGACAAGACAGCTGTCAAGTAACCGACTAAACGTAATACCTGTCACTTCAGTTGTTATGCTACGTCACAGTTGAACTCTTCAATTTAGCAACGTTATATTTCGTTGACGTTTAGAAATTGGGCTCTTTACAATAGACAGATTACAAAATATTATAAATAAGACAAAAAAAATTGTGCTCAAGCAGTTACATCTACGAAAAGTAGTGAAGAATAAACGATAAAGTTTAACATACATTAATAAAAGAGGAAACTATAAATAAACACTAAAATAAATTTAATTTGGTTTTATTGTTTTTTTAACAAGAAAGTGTCATCTATAAAAACCCTTTTTACGATTTGTTTACCTTTTTTTAACTACCTAAACCTATGGAGTATAGTTACAAAAATCGATTTATTCTTCGTTTGGCCCACTGAGTTTTGTCCTACATAAAAAAACCCTGGTTTGTCCCAAACAATATGCTTCCTTCGTCCCAAAATATAATTTTAATTTTTTATTCCCGCTTCGTCCTATTATATATTCCTTCTTCGGCCCATATTTTTTTTGTATATGCCAAACTTACTTTTTTGTACAATCGGCAAAAAAGGGTTACTTAATATTAAATATTTAACATCAACTTTTTAAAACAACCGCTCCTCTCTGTCTTCTCCGTGAGAGAAAATTTGCCCGAATTATTTTATAATAACACTCTTTAGCCGCTTTTAGTGAGCAAGTTATTTGTAAACAACTGACGTCACTGGATTTTTTTCCAAAAGAGCAGGTTAAAAAATGACCACCCCTTTTTTATTGCGTCCTTTGTTTGTTTGCATGTATTGACTCATTTGGCCAATAGCATTAGTTTTTGTTATCTGCAAAATGGGATTCAAGCTAGCTCCCGTGATGCACAGTGCATTCAGATACTCATTCATCACTGGGTTAAATTATTGTTTCAAAAATTTTTAATAAGTACATTATTTTTTTGTTGACTGTACTTGTAATTTGGGACGAAGCAAAACTTTAATTATGCTATGGGACAAACTAAGATTTTTTTGGAATGTGGGACAAAACTTCAGGACGAACGAAGAATAAATCCAAAAATCACGTGTTTATGTGTGAACCTAGTTATTCGGCTAAATGCCCCGTAGCCAGTTATTGTAACTAGTGACGTGAAATAACGCTTATACCTATTCCACTGCTAGAGGGGCAAACTAGACGTTGCGACGACGTGCGTCGTCATCTTGCCTTGCGACGTCGTGCGTTGTCGTAACGCAGGTGTGCTATACAATGCGTTGATCCGTTGCGACGACGCAACGCAAAGCACTAATGAGGCCTCACTCTTATAGTTGTTAGTACGGACCTGATTCTCCCTGTTCCCCGTACAAGTATCAACTGAATTACGGTGGAAAATCAGTTTTCCTCGTTCTCTGCAAAGGCATAGCAGACTTGTGACAAATTAATAATTAATTTACCTGAATATAATAAGCAGTAGGAACAAGCTAGTGACACAGGAGCTCCAAGAAAGCCAGGTCAGCAATGGATCAGCTCTGTTCCTGATCTCGGTGACGATGCCTGCAGCGACCTGACTAGCGGAGCGACTGCTGTTGCTACTGTAGTAGTATGCGTGGTGGATGTGGACTTCCACGTGGAACATCGCTCTAAGGTGCTCAGTGAAGTTTCTTAGTTCTGAAAGTGAATAAGATGTTCCATCACGCGTTGCATGACAACCATAGAAACGGGTTTTGTCGACGGAAGAATAGACAAATCACAGATTGTGATTATGTATCTGTCATTTTGTCTGTTCTTCCGTCGACAAAACCCGTTTCTATTGTGGTCATACAGTTCGATGGAAAATTTCGATTGTGTTCCTACATAATTATGGTGCATCAGCAAAATACCAACGACAATATTAATCAATTCAACATTTTAATTGTTCGTAATTGTTTTGACTTACTTTAATGTTTCTGTCTTATCTCAAGTGATGTGACATTGAGAGTGAGACTGACATGAAGATCTGTATTAAATAAACTAATGTGAACTCTAAATTGTTCAGAATTGCATTATTAAATGGTCAGACACAGTTCACGGCTGAATTTAACCCTGTACATTTCTGATTGTGGTTAAGTGGAAATTTCTAACCAAATTACTGCTAGAACGTCTGGAATGCGATCAATTTGAGACGACTCACGGGTAGATACCTACTAGCTAGATACAACTTTCAAGTTGTAGCTTCATAATAGGTAACCAGTGATCGGAGTAGGTAGATTGATTTTACGTACTCGCATCATGAATAGTCATAGAAATCATAACATGGATAAGCCTTTTTTCCGGGATTTCATTTTGGTACTTACGGGATTGAATCAAATATTGTTAAAGTAAAAAATTTTAAACTACTACATTAGAAATTTATACAGGGTGTTTGGCAGAACTTTGAACATACGAAAATGGTGGATAGGTGGGATCATCTGCTACTTACTCAGCCATAATTTTTTTAATGCAATTTGAAATTAAGATTTAAGTATTTTTTACATCTTTCTGTAAGTTTGAGGACTCATAATTTTTTTTCTAGTCAACATCTGAATAAAGCAATAATTTTATAAGAATCTGCCAACATTGAAGATTAAAAAAAAACAAAAATATTGCCTGCTTTACCCATTTTTAATAAAAATTACACTTTAAAGTTAAGAAAGTGGTGAAACTAGAAGAAAGCAAAAAAAAATAAAAATAAAAAATATCCAGGGGGCCAGGGCCAAATAAATTAGGGCTGAGTAAGTAGCAGATGCTATCCACCATTTTCGTATGTTCAACGTTCTGCCAAACACCCTGTAGAATGCGATAGATAAACATTTAAAATATATTATTTTATTCTATTGTTTTATAGTATACCCTATGCTTTTCTTAGAGTCCGATCATCTATATACTATTAAAAAGAGAGCAAAAGGGTTTAACATTTCTTATTCATATTGATTTATTCTTTATTCTACACATTACAATATTTGAAATTCTTTAAAAAAATCTTAATAATTTCAAAATCCCGGAATCCCGGGGGCATATCCATACTAATATATACGTGCCAGTTCATTGACCCCAAATCAATCTACCTACTCCGATCACTGATAATAACCGTTCCACAGATATTTGAATAGTGAAATAGGGCTGATGACAAAAAAAAAAAAAAAAAAATTGTCCGTCAGATACTCGTAGTTTATTAAAAAATATTGGACACGTGTTTTTTCTTTTTTTACGTAATCAAAAGATTAAGGGGCGATTAAGGGTCGTAACGGGTCGTCAGAAGCCCGAAAGTCTGACAACCAGTCTTACCAAGGGTATCGTATTACCTAGTTACTGGGTTATGGAGATCAGATAGGCAGTCGCTCCATGTAAAATACTGGTATTCAGCTGCATCCGGTTAGACTGGAAGCCGACCCCAATATAGCTGGGAAAAGGCTAGGCAGATTTTGAAAAGATTAAGGCAATACAATGAGTTAATATGTAGCATGACGTCACTCTTCGGTAGATTTTATACTGAATTGTGACGTAGCAAGCACCCTGTTCGGTATAAGGCGGGTAAAACACAAAACAGAAACAAAGTTACCGGTAACAGAGCACTTGTATTACTTTTCACAATTATTGTACATAAACTCGCACATAGAACAGTTCACAAAACCGTCACGACAGAAAACTAGCGTAAACAGAAGACTTTAAAATAGGACTACACCGAATTTGGCGGGAACGCCCGAGCGATTTAACATACGTCCGCGCGCACCGGTGTTTCGAGGGCACTCCTTCGACTGGCGCGGCGTTCCCGCGCATCGGCAGGCGAGCGCGCGAATAAAAGGCGGCCCCGCGCATGCGTACAAGGTAAGCATGATCAAAATTGCTTCTGTGGCGCGGGGTTGCCATTTCGCTTCGCGCGTAATTCAAACTTAAACTAACATTTTTTATTACATGAGGCGAGTGAGTTGCCTACTCACCCACTCCCCAACTTGAATGCGTTTTATCTAAATCGATGACTATTATTATAAAACAAACCAAAACAAAAAAATCTTACTTTTCTTAACGCTGGCCAGAATGGCTTCATCCATAAAATCGGTGGCATAACAAAACGCTTTAAAAGGCTTCACTGAATAGCAAACAGCTTGGGCTACATAAGCCACGTTACAGATCACTGAGCCTTTAGGCCCCAAGGTCTTCTGACAATGAGAGAACCCATCTTGTATTGCGTTGCAGCAGCGGTCGTAGGGAGTTCCAAGGTTGGCATTGCATATGTCTGCTACGGACTGCAGCCAGGAGAAGGAGGATTGGATGGTGTTGACTGAAAAGTGGGAGGGATAATATCACTCAACATGACTGTAAAATATTGAAATAATAAAATTAAATCGGTGAGCGTGAAGACGTTAATCTAAAGGGATATTATAAATTGCATATCAAATAAATAATCGCCTATCAATACATACTCATCATTTATATTCTTATTTACATCTAATAACTTACTTCACTACAAATAAACTAAATGTTTAACAAAACTCAAACTGCAGATAAAACGAAATTATACATCAATATAACATTACTTTTTTCCTCATAATGCAATACTGTTAAATTTATTTTTGTACAAAAATACTACATACATAGCATAAATACTGACTGCACAGCAAATTTTCCATATTTCATAGCAAAATAACTATCCTAGTCGCATATTAACCAGTAAGTACAACAAAACCTGTTCATCATATTTGTCTTAATTTTCAAGAAGCCATGCTCGGCAAATTTAATGATTATTATAACAAAAAAATCCTTTTACATTGCATTATAACTATACCGTATATATAACCGATAGAACTGAAAGACTGGACTCTTGCGTATCAATGGGCGAAACTTGATAAGAATGTAAAATTTTTAGAATCTGATTCCGGACTAAATACTTATATAGTTGGAAGCTCAACAGCAAGTGACATGACATTTACTCAAGATTGGGACACTTTTGATGGTTACAAAAAAAACGCTTTCGCATATTGGAGAGTTGCTTTGTCCACCCAACAAACCGCCTGGGTCAACGGAAAATGCACCTGCCCCATTTTTTTTAAGAACTATATGTGCAAGCATATCATCGGACTTGCGATCCGACTCAAGTACGTGGCGCCACCTGCAGAAGCTAAAAATGTGCCTATTGGGCAAAAAAGGAAGCGTGGACGCCCCGCGAAGGCAAGACCCGCTTTAATAATTCAATAAATTACAATTTTGTATCTAATTTTATATTTTTTTTGCTGATCTCATTATGTGGTAATTAATAAATAAAAACGACTGTGACTAATAAAATGCTGTTTGATTTAGAAAAACTGCTGTACGTAATATAAAAATAGAAGCTATATTTAAAAGAAAAAGAGTTAACATGTATAATGTGCATTAAGATTATTAGCTGTGCATTGATGAAAAAGCTTTTACTTTAGGAAAAATCGCTGTACGCTGCGAAAATAAATTGTAGTGTGTTTAGTGATATTTTGAGTTGAATATTTTGCTGTGCAATCAGTAATTTTGATGGGAATTCAAAATCTTATTGCGTAGAAAAAGGATATTTTTTGATTTACGTTTAAATACTACCCTAATCTAAATAGTTCGAGAATCGACTTTTTGCAACACGCAGCTGCTACACAGAGGACTAAAAAATATATTGTCTCAAGTTCTGTGTCCAAAACTAAAATAAAAAAATGGTTCAGAAAGAAAAAAATATGTTTTCACTCCTCTTGCTCAAAAAGGCCGTCATTGTAGAGTATCAGAGCGGGGAAAAAATAACATTTCTTGCTCTAGGGGAAAAAGTAATTTCTTTTTAATTTTTGTCTGTCCAACGAGCCTTGAAAAACGAAAAAGTCTTTATTCTTTTTAGAATAATCATGATTATGGACTCGACTTATTACTGGTTCACAAAAAAAAGAAGAACATTTTATTTTTGAAAATGGAACTAAATGCGGCTATCTCTTTGGTAGAATGCGTGCATTGCGTTGCGGCTACAGAAGAAATAAAAAATACATTGGCGCGAAATCTTTAGAATTTTTCTCTAATTACGAATTGAATTGGTGACCGTAATATAATTTACAACAGTGAAAATGTCATCATCTAGTGAGAACATCTTCACAGAGGACTGAAATTAAGTTTCCGGAAAAAAACATCTCGTTAAATATCCAGAATTGTACAAATTGTACATTTAAATAAAATAAACTATTTAATATTATATTGGATTATTTTGTTTTCTCGCAATCGTAGTGAAAAGTAGAGTGTAACTCACGGCGCTAAAACCCATTATAACTCGGTTTCTATTTACTCCCTCGCTAAAGCTCGGGGTAAAACTACCTCGTTACAATGGGTTATTTTAGCCCCTCGTATAACAATCTACTATTATTTAGTCAATTTATTTATTATGTATGGAAGGATCACAACACGAAATTCCGTTAGCCATATTTTCTGCCTATATTCATATTTAAACATAATTCAGTCCTCTGAATAATATATTCACGCAAAATGATAGCCGCCTAGCATGAGAATGTACACATGACACACATTCGATCGAATAATTATTTATTGAGAATTGTAAAAGGCTGTGTGCTGACGAGGCAAAATTATTGTCGCAAATCAAACAGTGTTAGAAAAGGGCAGCATAACATGAAAACAGGGCCTCAAGTCTGCTATTACAAATAGTGTCAGAATGGTCTATCATTGATTTCATAATTGTTGATTTTGACAACTTTGGTAATCTACTAATATAATGGCGTCATTATGACTTTCCAATGGACAGCCACTGACACACCATTGAAAGAAATGGCACTTATTGGTAATCTTGTACATAATGACAAATGACTGACTTAAGCGGTATCATTGGTCGTATTGTACGACAATGCCATTATAAGACAATTCTATTACAAGACCATTGACCGACCAATCAATGATCGACCATTATGAATTTAGCAGATTACGAACTTTTAGCAAAATGACAATGGGATCGTGTTGGAATGACGAATTTATAAAAATAGCAGACTTGGGCCCCAGATCTATGTGTGGTTGAGATATCATTATGACACGCAACAATTTGGTCGCACGATCGTGAGATTTTCACAAAGTAAATAGGACACTCAACAATGATCAACTTTTGTTTGGCAACGCCAAAAATCTGTTTAGCAACAAGACCCATTGCTTTCAACCTCATCTGGCCTGATCACACTGGAACAGCGTAGACAAAGGGGGTAGGCTCATTGAGACGTACAAAATACTAATAGAACACAACGAAGTGCCCAGCCTTTAAGACCTTTACACTCTGAATGCCAACAAACATTTGCATGGGAACTCTCTAAAGTTATGGGAAAATTTATTACAGAAAAAGCCTTTGAATCTATTCTTATCTAACCGAGTTGTAACAGCATGGAATAGGTTCCCGGAGAATGTTGTGACGCATAGCACGCATCAGCAAATTAATTAGCTGCTAGTGTATCTAACCATATAATAATAATATTCATCGTGCAACGCCACACTGGTTTTGCGACTTTGCAAAATATGTCTGGCTGGAGGTTTTAAGTGTAGTAGCTTAAGGTACCCACAGGAAAGCTCGGTTAAGTAGTCATGATCTCAAGAGGTCAACTACGAGATGCGCTACCAAAAAAAAAAAATGGGTGGCACTCGGGGACTGCCGCGGTAAAGCTATTGCATAGCATTTGTAACCTCCATACTTCCTATTTGTCAACGCTACACTTGGAATGATGACGTGATGACATAAAACAAAAATTACGTTCCCATGACAACATCACGTTTCCCATTACATGGTAGGCGGAGTGGGGGGTGAATAGGTTTTTTCGTTACGGAATAACTGGTTTTTTTTCATAATTTTGTTTTACCACTTTGTCGGCGTAATTAATTTGTATACCTATGCCAAATTACAGCTTTCTAGTACGAAGGGTCTCGGAGCTAGACCGCGGACAGACAGACAGACAGACGGACAGACAGACAGACAGACAGATGGACATGATGAAACTATAAGGGTTCCTTGTTTACTACGGAACCCTAAAAAACAAAATATGTCGACCGTCGCATGTTGCTAGTCTACAATTGTTGCTACGCAGTGCTTTTAAGCCTTAGGGATCGTCATATTTATCATCATCACAAACTTTTAAAACGTTGCAAAACTATTCTGCATCACATATTGATTTTCAATTGTTTCATACTCAAAACCCAGCTTTATAAACTCACCGATACTCAGCACCAATCGATCGAGCCTTATCACAGTCTCCTTCACCCTCGCAGTGATAACCTTTAGCTGGTCTACCATCCGCTTTAGAGAGTCCTTCATTGCGTTGATCGGTTTCTTCATGACATCGTTCAGTTGGTGTACGCTTGTTTTTATTTGTTCCTGAAGATAGAAGAGCGGTCAGGAAAATAGAGGTACCTACCTAAGTTTTTTGTAAAAACTTTCTGGTTTTGTTAGTAACATAGTGTTTCGGTAATCTTTATCTAAACATTCTAAACTAACACTATAAAGAGAAAAGGTTCGATTTGTTGTATGTTTGTTTGTAATGAATAAACTCAAAAACGACTGAACCGATTAAAAAAAATATTTCACCAGTAGAATGCTGTAATTATTATCACTGAGTAACAAAGGCTATAATTTATAAAGAAATCACGCGGGCCAAGCCGCTGCTGCTATCTAAGTATTGAATTTTTCTGTGCGTCTGTATGTCACTAAACTCCTACTAAACGGCTGGGCTGCTTTTGATGAAATTTTTTGTTTGTATTTGAGGACCCTCCCTGGATGGTTTAGATTCACAATTGGACCCGGTAGGTGGCCCTATTCTGCCAGGACAACGTCTGTCGGGACCGTTAGTAAGTAGATACAAGTTATTTTTGAAGAAGTTCATCCTTTTCTTTTTTGGGTGGGAAATTATCAAATAACTTCTGTCAGACTCTTACTGACTAAAACCCACCCGTGTTCCTTCAGTTACCATGTTGCCGGGGGATCACGATTTCCCTTTCGGCCTTATTCGCAACCCCGGCAGGCATTGGCCCTAGCGGACCCCGTCAATTCTGCTGACATCTCTTTGAGGCGCGGGTGGAACAAAACGCGCCGTCGACCCGGGCTTGGTCCTTATCGGACGGCGAGCTACCCATTGCTTACCGTCCGCAAGCGCGCGCCTACGGTGGCCGGAAATCTGCCTGATTCCCGACGCCCAGGGCGTCTCATCCTGCAGCGGTTAGGGGCGCGAGGGCGCGAAATTTGCCTCTCCCTCACGCGTTCCGCCTTCTCCTTTGCGAGCATTATTGCTTCGCAGAAGGAGGTGACGGCTTCCCATTTCCTCTCGCACCGTACCATTGCCTGAACCAGTGCCGGACGCGAGAAATCACCGCCGCCGATCGCCTCCATGAGGACACGGCGATGCTCCGCCCAAGCCGGGCAGATCTCCACCGTATGCTCCACCGTGTCCTCCGGGCGATCCACACAATGGTGACACCCGGGTCATCTTGGGAGGTAAGTACTACCTCTAAAACTATTTCAAGCAGTGTCATGTGGCGGTGTAATTGCTGGCACATGAATGAGACATTTCAATGCCCCTGGGACACCTCTGGTATTGCATATGTCCAAAGGTAGTGGTGTCCACTAGCCATTCCGTGGGCCTTCTGCTCATTTACCAACAGTTAAAGTTAGTCGATTACCATAACTATGAACTGTCCGCTCATTTACCAACACAGTTTTCAGTTTGAAAATATTTTTGCAGACAGTTGTAAATCTCAATAATGCTAAACCTTTTTCATTCTATTTGGAGCACCGCAGACTAGACTTGAATTATGAGGTTAAGCGCCTAACATGTTTACTAGCTATATTCCAAATTCCAAGTTTCATAATTTATTGGTGTCTAGCGTCCTCGCGACACCCTTTGAATACATACTGGAGAATTGGAGATAATGTTTTAAAGGATGAAAAACTAAATGCACTAAAAAGTTTGTGGTATTTTTAGAACCCTACGATTTAAGATTAAGAGGACACAACCATAATGTAGGTAGACCGATGGATCTGCCAGGAATGAGAGTTAAGAATAGCAGTCATGCAGTCATGGTCATTGTCGTAATGTCAAAAACGTACAAATCCGTAGCCAACTGCAGTCAGCAGTAGCAGGCGACGCGTGTCGCCGCGACACTCTGGTTTCTATCTGGTTTCTACGTGTATGTCTATGAAATCGAATCGAATTTCTATGAAGTCGCTTGCAATCGGCTACGGAATTGTACCTTTAAAGCGACGAAAACCAACTTTTAATGATTTTATACTGAAGATCACGTTAAACGAGTAGTGTTAATGATTTGGAAAAAATATATGTTAAATTAGAGCATTTTCTTAATATGGTAATATTTTAGATTATATTTATAGTACATAGTGAAAATAATTTGTAAAGTTATGTCTAACGCAGATAAAAAACTGAGAATCACGCGAAATCTATCAAGCGTTTTTTTTTTAAACCACCGTTTTAAAGATAATTTAATTATTGGTATTTTAGAGTAGGTACGTGTTTTATTAAAATACCTTTTCCTTTATGTATAATAAATTAATAATGCGTCTAATATGGGACTCCTTGATGGGCGAGTCCTATTACTGGCTGGACGTACGACACGTTGCGTGAGCTCACTACAGAACACGCAAGCGAGCCACTCAAGGTCACTGGCATAATATCTGCGTCTTAACATCGTATTTATCTCAAGGACTGTCACAACTCGTGTTGGTTGATAAACAAGAACATGATATATTTTTTCTGGGATTAGTTCATAACTTTTTTCTAAAGGCTACCTGGACGTACGACGCGTTGCGTGAGCTCAGTACAGAACACGTAAGCGAGTCACTCAAGGTCACTGTCATATATCTGCGTCTTAATGTGGATTGTCGATGGATGGACATTGAAGAGGAAGTCCAAAGAAAAGAAGAGAAGAAGAAAGGTTGTGTGAGGGATGATATGAATGAAAAAGGAGTGAATGATAGAGTATATCTGACAGAGAAGAATTGAAGAAACAAATGTGTTGCGCCATTTTTTGCGCCGATTCCAACATGGGACAAGAGCAGGAAGATAGATGATAATGATTGTTGCGGTCATCAGGAGACCGAAGGTTAGCATTCAACAGTAAACGTAGGTATTCTACTCACATATAAATAATAGGGTAGTTGCCTAGGTAAAAAAAAGAAATCCTATTTAGTCCGTCTTTCAGATAATAAAAAAATATTAGACACGTATTTTTTGCTTTATCATATTAATCAAAAATAACTTAGAAAACACGCATTAAAGTTGAGGAGTGGGGGCTCGTTACGTCACAACGCAGAATGAAATCTAGCAAGGCGTGACGTCATGCCACATTTTAACTCAATTTATCGCCGTAATCTTTTGATTACGTCAAAAAAGAAAAAATACGTGTTCAATATTTTTTAATAATCTACAAGACGGACAAAAAATATATTTTGGACACAGGCCTATTATATTTACAATCTGCAACCGAAAAGTCTGATTCTTGCTTGAGACGAAATAAACGGATATAAAAGTCGCTCCACATTCTCGGCGGGACGTCTCCTGGCTGGAGGCTCTAAGTGTAGAAGCTTATGGCATCCACAGGAAAATCCAGTTAAGCAGCCACGACCTTAGTGGTCAAAACTGCGAGAAGACATTTAAATCTCTATCAATACGTAAGAGCACCCTACATTCGGTGATGAATTATAATATCAATTGACCCTGTGGTTGGGTGACGGGATTGAGATATCAGCGACCCGAGTTCGAACCGCAGTCACACAAAGTCTTTTTGAGATTGTTTCGCCAAAATCTTACTCTTCCAACTTCACCACATCTTAACAAAAATCATCCAAGCTAAGTTGAACAGCACCTAAAAGACTTTACGAAACTTTAAAAATAAACGACTATAGGATATTTATATAAAATGAATTGCGAAGCATGTAAACAGCAAATAGCACGCGGCGAATTACTACGTTGCTTCACTTGTAAACATGTTTACCATTATCGATGCGTAAACATAACGACATCTTTTTATATGGAAAACAAACACAGATTAACAATGTCCTGGAGCTGCCCATCATGTGCAAACGCAAAAAAAACTGTTAGAAATGATGATACTCCCGTCCGAAGCCAACCCCTGCCTACGCTGAACGACACTACAGTGTCCGTAGACGATCACATTGAAGACGATCACAGTGTACTAGGCAATACCAGGGGGAGTATTTCTCCTGCGAGCCCAGCAAACTCACATTTGAGTTCACAAACAAATTCCATCACATTACTACAAATTAGCCAACTATTAGATGAAAAACTTGAGAAAAATAAAACAGCAATATTAAACGAAATAAAAGTTACAGTACAGAGTGAAATAAATACAGCAATACATAAACTACATTTAAAAATTACTCAAAAAACAGAAGCCTTACTCTTGGAACAGACTTCAATAAATACTAAAATATTAAACGTGAACGAAAAGATACGGAAACTAGAAATTGAAAACGACAAACTCAAGAATGAAATGGAAAAGTTACACAAGCAAGGTACACGTAAAGACGACAACACAAAAAGATTTGTTATCTACGGCCTAAATGAGTACTATCGGGAAACTGAAAGAGACCTCGAAGATAGAATAATATACGCATTCCAAGATACGCTGAACATTGACCTAACTGGTTATATAGAAGAATTACACCGCATAGGTAGAAATGGGCTAAAACGCCCAATACAAATAGAGCTCATCAGCAAAAGAATGACGAAGTACATTATAGCACAGGCAAAATTTTTGAAAGGGCAAGGACTTCATATTTCAGAATATCTCGATTTGGACGCACTAAAAGAAAGAAGAAAATTTAGAGAAGAACGAAATCTGTGGGGAAGAAGCAACGAAAATCCATCTGAAAACACATTCATGAGCCACACCCTGACTGCACCACAAACTACATCTGTTGCAACCACATCCACTATGCCACAGTGTAAAATCAGCCACGGTGATGAAAGTCACAAACGACCCAAAGACCATACTTTTCGACTTTAAAATATTTATACAAAACGTACAAAGTCTCAAAAATAAAACTCATATTCTTGAGAGTATACTAGATAATGAACCTTATAATGTAGTCTGCCTTACCGAGACGTGGATTAGAAATCATCAAAAAGAATTAATTACAGTCAGTGGATACGAGTTCAGTTCGGCCTTCTGTCGACAAAATCACCGAGGCGGTGGAGCCGCCATTCTGACACAAACCGGATTAAAATGCAAAGAATTACCTGAAATTACCAATCTATCCATCGAATATGTTGTGGAATGTTGTGCCATAGAAATTAAGTCACCAAAACTAATTATTATTCTTGTATACCGGCCCGATCGAAATATAGAACGGTTCTTTAACTTTTTAAATCAACTTCTGAAGCTCATTACACTAAAGTACAAAAACAAACGCCTCATAATTACCGGAGATTTTAACTTAGATTATTTTAAAAAAGCTAAGGAATACCAGAGATTTAACAATATCATGACAGAACTAAATCTACAGCAAATAATCAAAACTCCTACAAGAACCACAAAATCAACATCGACTTGTATAGATCTTTTATTCACAAATAATAGTAGCACAGAATTTGAAATTACTGTTAACAATAATGGTATCTCGGATCACAATAGCTTAATATACAGCCTTAGGAAAGACAAAGAAGCGCAAAGTCTTAAAAGGACACCCTACGTTACTAAAAGAATCTTTAACAATACTAATTTGACAAATTTCCAATCAGCACTAAATAAAATAAACTGGGATGACATTTTTTATCAAAACTTTGACATAAATAAAACTTATAATAGATTTCATGACATTTTACAATCTCATTTGAATAAATACATACCAAAAAAACGGATAAAAACAATGCAAAATAAAACAAACAATTATCTTACTAGGGGACTAAAAAAATCATGCAAAAATAAAAGATTGACTAGAATTATTTCGAATCAGCTCAATAGCACCATATTTAAAAAACACTGCAAAGAATACTCGAAAATGTTAAAAAGATGCATCAAAACTTCAAAAAAACTTAATTACATAAAAGAGATGAATGCCTCGAAAAATAAAACAAAAACGATGTGGTCAGTAATAAATAAAATTACTAAACCTAATAAAACTAAACAAAATCATAAGAACATTACCTTAAAATTAAATAACGTAAAAATAAAATCACCGCAACAAGTTTGCACCGCATTTAATGATTATTTCATATCGGTAGGTGTAGATAACAAAAGTTCGGGAGCAGCGGCGCCAGCGCCGTGTGGGCCATCGTTACATTCGGTGCATAAGCCCGCAATAAACTCCATGTATATCGATCCGGTAACCGAGCGAGAGGTTTTTAAAATTATACGCGGTATGCAAAATAAACGTAGCTTTGGAGTGGACGATATCCCGCCGATACTAGTAAAAAAATGCGTAAAGGAGCTTACATCGCCGCTCACTAAACTGATAAATATTTCTTTCGACGAGGGACGATTCCCAGAAAAACTTAAAATTGCGAAAGTACGCCCAATTGCGAAAAAAGGAGGAAATTCAGAAAACCCTAGTAATTATAGACCTATTGCACTGTTGCCCACTATCTCAAAAATTTTCGAAAAAGCAATGGCGAATCGTGTCAATAAATTTTTAGAAAAATATAATATTTTAGATAAAAACCAATTCGGATTTAGGAAAAAATGCTCAACTACTCTAGCGGTATTCAACTACGTACAGGAAATTTACAGTTGCATTAACGAACGAAAGTACGCTATTGGACTATTCCTAGACATGACGAAGGCGTATGACAAGGTGTCACACAAAATTTTATTACAAAAACTTTACGGTTCAGGTATTAGAGGACAAGCTTTTAATTGGTTTAAATCATATTTACAAGACAGAGTACAATTCGTAGAAATAGAATATTTAGATAGCGTTGACCAAGAAATGTACAGCATAGGATCAGACATGGCTACCATTAATACTTCAATACCCCAAGGAAGTGTTTTAGGAAGTACCTTATTTATATTATACGTAAATGACTTGCCAAAAAAGATAAGTTCGTCGTGTATTTTGTTCGCTGACGATGTTTCTTTATTATTTAAAACGCCCGTGAATGTTGACCATCTAGCTATTGAAAAAACTTTCATAGAAACTGAGCAATGGTTGAAAAAGCATAATTTAGAAATAAACATAACGAAAACTAAAATATGCCAATTCAGAACTTACCAAAGAACTCCACTAAACCTAAATATATTAACACAACAAATAAAATTAGAAGAAATAAACGAATTTAAACTTTTAGGCCTAACATTAGACTCAAACCTAAATTGGAAGAAACATGTAGAAAGTACAAGAGCAAAATTGTCCCAATTTATTTATGCACTAAGCATATTGAAATGCAACACAGATTATAAAACCGCCTTAACTGCCTATTATGCGTACGCCTACTCCTGGCTGAATTATGGTATTATTCTGTGGGGGGACAGTACTGACTTTTTGGACCTTTTCATTCAGCAAAAGAAATGTATCAGAATATTGATGAACATAGGCCAACGAGAGAGTTGTAGGCCACACTTTATTAAACATCAAATTCTCACACTACCAGCTATATATATACTGCAAAGTTGTATATTCGTTAGGAAAAATAGGCACCTCTTCAAATCTAATATCGAGCTAAATGAAAACTATAACCGACGGAACAAGAATAGACTAATACTACCCATCACAAACTTAAAATTTATCGGGAAAAGCCCACATTCAAGACTAGCTAATATATTTAATAAGCTACCGGAAAGTTTAAAATCCCTACCAAATGACTCAATTTTCTTGACGCAGTTGAAATCTCTGTTAATAAAGAAAGGCTACTATACCGTTGAGGAATTTAAAGTTGACAAATTGTGAATCAATTGACCTCGTAATAATAAGCTTGACGTAAATGTGAAAATAATAATAAATTACTTTACTATATTACTATAATGTTATACTTACTAATAATGACTAAAATAAATGAACAAAGTAATAAAAATGATTTCAATGAAATAAAATGTAATAATGAATGAATTAATGTTTTTTGAAATGTAATGAATTGTTATAATTAGAATCAATATTATATAATTATGTAATCATTTGATATGTAAACATTTGCAGTGCCCTTACAGGGTACATGTCTTAATACTGTGTCATGAAATTTTAATGCATGCCTACTAATCAGTGTTTTACATGTTAGCAAATAAATAAATAAATAAATAAATAAAAAAAAAAAAAAAATCGGCGGGACGTCTTGACAAGAACATCTGCCGAGAAGAACAAGAAGCGAAAACAACAAGAATATAGACGAATACTCCTTCTACACTCTCGCATTCGGCAAGTCTCGTGTAGTTTTGCAGAGAATGTGGAGCGGGCTTTACTAATTTATTTTCGCTGTATGTAGGTACCTAGTAAGTAACTTCAATTACAATCACTAACTTACTGTTCGTTTGAATAAGCCTAATTTCGTGGAAGGTCGACTGATTTCGTACCTACTAATTTTTCCATTACCACAGTATAAATAAGTAACAGTATCTTCATAGAAAACGGTCGAAACGACGCGCTTTGAAATCTTAGTGTATATCAGTACGCAACAGTATCGAGTGCGCGACAAACGACAGTTACTTAGCACGGACGCGGAAGGTTTATCTACCGAGCGGCCGTAGGTAATTATTTCAAGGTCACTGTCGAGATATAGATAATCATCATAATCAGCTTATATTCGTATTGTTTCCACTGCTGGGACACATGCCTCCTCGCGATGAGAGGGAGTGGGCTGTAATCCACCACGCGGGCCCAGTGCGGGTTGTAAACCACCACGCGGGCCCAGTGCGGGTTGGTAGATGTCACATGACTTTGAATTTTTTGGTTCTAGGACATGCCCATTTCCTCACGATGTTTTCCTTCATCATTTTAAGAGCAGTGGTGATGAAATTAAATACACAAAGTAAAGCGCCTGCCTGGGTTCGAACCCACGACCTACAACTCATAAGTCGGGGCCGTTACTACTGGGCCACCACTGCTCTTCGAGATATAATACTGTTACTTTATTATACTGTGACGTAGGTAGTTAAGTATAACCACTCGTGAATGTATAGAAAGGATGTAGGTACCTATTAGCCGCCGACGGCTCAAGAAAGTAGGTCGGCATAAGAACTTACTTTCTTTTGGAGTAAGGGCTTTGAAATGTTACTTTGATATTTACAAGGACCAGCAATATCCTTCAAAATTATTCAGATTGTGATTGATAGTGTGTTACGCAATTAGGGTGTAGGAGTGGTACTTATGGAAAAGTCTCATTACGATTTCATATTGACTACGTTCTGCAATCTAGCTTTCATAATGTTTCTTTTCGTGAATACAAATGCTTCTTTTGCTTTTAAACGTGAACATTGCTAATGCGGGTATTACAGCACACTGAATATCAGGGTCCCTAAACCTTTATTAAGAGAGGTATAATAAGAGTAAGGCAGTACTGTTAGTAGTGGTTAGTAGTTACTGCTCCCTTTTTTTTCTTTTTTTTTTTGTGTGGGATATTATCAAATAACTTCTCCCGCTCTGGGCGGAGCGGGAGGGCGTGTCAGACTCTTACTGACTAAAACCCACACGTGTTCCTTCAGTTGTCATGTTGCCGGGCCACGATTTCCCTTTCGGACTTCTTCGCAACACAGGCAGTTAGTGCTCCCTGGGCCCTGATTCAGTGTAGTGTAATACCCATTTAAGGACTCTTTGGGGTTACCCCTCTTTGTTTTTATATCTTATTAATTTCCTATACATAATTACAGAAAAATCTTTTTGTGTAGGCACAAAGTGATATTGGCTCGAGTGACAGGAACGCCGCCGGCCATCTTTTCATCAACCAAATTAAATCAATCAAAAAAATATCTTTATTTGATGATGCCTGATGAAGTGATGAGTCTGATGACCCGAGAGTCATCTTCACTTCAATCTATATAAGAGGTAACTAGGTAGGTATATAAAAATAGATTTGGTACCTATATCTATCTATCTTCTATTCATATTTATAAAAATCAATTGCCGTGCATTGCTTTCTCAAAAACTCTAAATCTCGATTTTGTTTTGTTTTCTTCGCCTCGATAGATGAGACCTACTGGAGTGGTTTGAGAAAAAGGAAAATTAAGGGGGATGCGCTTAGGTAGCCCGCAAAATTCAAATTTTCTTTAGTTTTTTGCAATTTGCAGGTCAGTATCATGTTGTATGTTGATCTAAATAAATTACGATTGGAAATGTGATTTCATGAAATCATGACATTTGACACCTTTGCTAACTTATGGAGTTGTATTGCTGATCGTAATGATTATAATTGAGTAAAGCCATATTTGTTACGGCCGCGAATCATATTTTAATCAATATAAAACCCGCTAAATGAAAAAAACTAAAGAAAATTTGAATTTCGCGGGCTACCCTGACGCTTTCGCTTTAGAAAAACCCAAAAGAATAGCTAAAAATCGAAAAAAATCGAGATAAGTACGAGTTTAAATCGTGGGTACCAAGTTCACCGACCGGTACCCTACTTGCGTAATGCAACACAATCAGAATCTGTTTCGATTGCTAATCCATTGCTTCATAAGTTGGAAAAAAAATCTGCTCAACAACGTAAATAGCGCAATGAATGTTGTTGAACTGTCAAAATGAAACAAATTAGGCAAAATTGTTTACGAAAATAAGTTACGCAATTAGGGTACGGGTCATCAGTCTAGTTACTTATAATTAAGAGATTGATAATCTCATTGTTTGATATATATATTATGTAAAATAATGGTTAGACCTGCTGTCTTGTATGGATCAGAATGTTGGGTCACAAAAGGGATGAATGAAAGGCAATTGCATGCAGTTGAGATGAGATTGCTAAGAGGGATATGTGGCGTTACACGAATGGATAGAATAAGAAATAGAGAGAATAGAGTACATAAGAGGAAGTCTGAAAGTGACAACGGTGACTGTGAAGTTGTGCAGAAATCGGTTGTCATGGTATGGGCATGTGATGCGGAGGAATGAAGAAAATGTCGTGAGGAAAGTTTTGAGTATGAATGTGGATGGCTATAAGAGTAGGGGAAGACCAAAGAAATGATGGGTGGACTGTGTGGAAGATGATATGGCTAGAAAGGGGGGAGACTACCGAGATGACGACTGATAGAGAAGTATGGAGAAAGGGGAGATGCTGCGCTGACCACAAATAAATTGGGATAAGAGCAGGAGAATGATGAATGATGATGGAATCTCCAACTCCCTTTGACTGATCACGTGATTAGGAAAAAAAAATCAGCTGTTCCCTACATTTATGTTCGCATAACTCGTCAAAATGTAAGGAACAGCTGATTTTTTTTTCGCGATTTCAGCTTTGGTCCCATAGTGAAAGTTGTTCATAATGATGAGTACAATGACCCCTTAAGAGGTTTAATATAAACAAAAACTAAGCTAGTATAATCGACGATAAAAGAAAAACATATTATATTATTTGCAAACAAGAAAAACAACTCGAGATTATGGTCGACAATAAATTAGTTAATATAGCAGCCGACGTAGCTGAGGCATTTAATGAATTTTTTGCCAACATACCTATAACTACGACTCGCTCCTTAAATTCGTCCCCGTCTAAAGCTGAAAACCTTTTGCATAGCAGTGTGCCTAAATGTAGTAGCTTATTTAGCTTCGAGCATGTAACACCTCGTGATGTAGTTAATGTTTTTAACACACTTAAGTCTAAAAACACTGGTGATTACTGGGGTATCTCCATTAAACTATTAAGTAATATAATAGACATAGTAGCTCCATATTTAGCTGTAACTTTTAATAAATGTGTTGATTTAGGAACTTTTCCTGACCTCATGAAGAGTAGTAAAGTCATACCATTATTTAAATCGGGTAACAAAAATGACGTTGGCAATTTCAGGCCTATTTCTATCTTACCTGCATTCAGTAAAATATTTGAAAAGTTAATACTCAAGCAGTTGCTAAGACATTTTAATTTAATCAGACTTCTTCATGATGAACAATATGGTTTCACAAAAGGTCGTTCGACTACAGATGCAGGTGTTGCTCTGATGAAACACATATTTAACGCATGGGAGAACTCGCAAAATGCTATTGGAGTTTTCTGTGATCTCTCCAAAGCCTTTGATTGCGTGCACCATGACACACTTTTGCGTAAACTACGTCATTACGGTGTCCAAAACGAAGCTCTTAAAGTAATAAATTCTTATTTGCATAATAGGATCCAATGTGTAGATGTTAATGGTGTGAAATCTTCCGGGCTACCAGTTCAGTTAGGTGTACCTCAAGGCTCAATACTGGGTCCATTCTTATTCTTAGTGTATATAAATGACTTACCTTTTTATTTAAAGGATATCTGTAACGTTGTACTGTTTGCAGATGATACCTCTCTTATTTTTAAAGTAGACAGGAATAGACAAGATTTTGACGACGTAAACAGTGCACTCTCAATGGTTACGGATTGGTTTACGACAAATAACCTAGTTCTCAATGCCAAGAAAACGAAATGTGTAAAGTTCGCTCTACCAAATGTTAGAAATCTAGGACCCAACATCGTCTTAGATAAAGAGGTGCTTGAAACTGTGAACTCGGCAGTTTTTCTGGGCATAACAGTAGATGCCAAACTTCAGTGGGGCCCACATATATCAAGCCTAGCGGGAAGGCTCAGTTCGGCCGCCTACGCTGTCAGGAAAGTAAGACAATACACTGACATTGATACAGCTCGGTTAGTCTATTTTAGTTATTTCTATAGCGTTATGTCCTATGGTATTCTGCTGTGGGGCAAAGCCGCTGACATTCAAAATATATTTGTTCTTCAAAAACGAACTGTTCGAGCAATTTACCAGCTACGTGCCAGAGTTTCTCTAAGAGATTTTTTTAAAGATGTTGGTATTCTCACGGTGGCATCACAATTCATTTTCGCCAACATCTTATATATTAGGCAAAATATACACTTATACACTAAAAACAGTGATATTCACAATGTTAACACTAGAAATAAGGACAAACTACGAGCTCCCTTTCACCGGCTTCATAAGGTTCGTAACTCATTTGTTGGGCTTGGTATAACCTTTTATAACAAGCTACCCTCTTCTATGCTAGATTTGCCTTTTAACGCGTTTAAAAATAAAGTAAAATCCAACCTTTGTTCAAAGGCATACTATTGTATCAACGACTACTTAAATGATAAGAATAGTTGGTCGCTGTGATTAACTCAAGACAATGTTTATGTTCTTTCTCCAGATTTAACTTACCTACTGACAGTTTATATAAGTTTATATATTTTTTTTGACTTTATGAGTCAATTTTTTAATTATTTTTTTACGAGTCTATTTATTTTTATTTTATTGTTGACATAATCTACTCATTACAATGTTTTGTTATGAGTTTGTGTTGCAATTTGTGGTTGGCTAGTGACCTCGACAATTAATTATATTATTTTTTACCTGAGCAACCGGCAGCAAGTTCGTCATGCTCCCTTAGATGTCAATGCTTGCGGTAGCGTCGGGAGTCGGGTTGCCTCCTTCTCTCAAATATGGCGAGGGGGGTAATGGCTGATCTTTGCGTTATGCTCGTGAACGGGTGCTGCTTGTGGTGACTGGTCGTCTTGCTGATCATGGTTTTGTTATTGTTACTAGTAATTAACTGTACATTTATTTTACCTCGATGGTCCTAGTTTATCATTTATAACTTCCAATTTACAGCTTTATGTAAGCGGGCACGCCCTTTATGCCTGGAGGCTTTTATTTAGATATTTAGTTTTTTTTACGTTTAGTTTTTATTTTTTTAAATTCTGCTTGAGTATAGTTCTCGATGTTTTTGGTTGGTATATCGGCGTGTGCTAGCTAACTTATGGCCAATAATTTATACTTAATTAAAATAATGTTTTGTGTTGCATAATAATTTTGCACACTATTGTATAGAGTCATTTTTATTTTTTTCTAACTTGAACAGACAGCTGTGCTGCTGGGGAGTTTGTTGCGCCACTTCTTCTTCCCAGCTAAAGGCACTAGGAAGTGGTGAAGGGTGGGCGTTTTTGGGGGACTGTCTTATGTAATTTTGACGTTCGAAAAGTGCTGGTTCTCAGCCTAATTTGAATAAATGACTTTTGAATTTTGAATTTTGCAATTGAATACAAACCGGTGTGTTGAAAAAATATGACCTAAAAATTGCCTACCTAACTTTGAGATGTTGTATTTAGTATTTATTTTCGAGTAATCCCTATGAATCATATCGTTTTACAACAAGTATATAAGCATGTGTTATGAATTGATCACTATTAAAGTTGGCACACAAGTGTATGTTTTTGGCAAGGAGAATGTTTATAGAGGGTTTTTTCGACCTCCACCCGTGTGAAGCCACGGGTAAGGTAAAAAGCAGTTATAAATAAAAAAATTAGTTTACTAAAAACTGTAACCTGACTACGGGAAAACAAAAATTGTCTAAAAAGTACGAAACAAGAATATATTTCAGACAGAAATTAAGACATAGGTGACAAAAATGGTCAAGGTAAAGTCGTGGTCACGTTTAATTTTTTTCGAGGTTAGAAATTTACATGTAAAGTCCACCATAATAAATTTAGGAAAAATGTATATAGCCTATGTCACCCGGACCATTATTACGAATCTATTGATATCTCATTCATGAAAATCGGTTTAGCAGTTTAGGCACTACGATGGAACACACGTAAAACAAACATACATGCATATAAATATACATACATAGACTGCTAAAATCATAACCCTTCCTTTTGGCTTTGCCGTAGTTGGGTAAAAAAAACAGACAGAAGTGAAAACTTGAAAAAAAATCGGCACCGCGGTAATCAACGCGTTGGTGTCTTTTACTCTACGGTATCGGTAAATTCCGTTACAGTGTCGCAAAATCAATGGTTTAGTCCCATCTCAAAAATGCCCAACGCGCCTGAAGAAGTTTTCACTTCAATAAATATTATGTGTCGTACAACTCACCTGACTGCAAGCCATGGACTCCGACAGTACTTCGGAGTTCTTCAGCGTATTGGTAGCAGGTCCTGTCAGGATAAGTACCAGCGCGTAGCAAGTCAGGGTGTACCTTCCAACTCGGGAGAAGAATTGAGGGATCAGTAGGAAGACTAGGCATCTGAAACAAAATAGAGATTCATCATCACCTGCCTAACCTTTTTCCAACTCTGTTGAGGTCGGCTACCAAGCTTACTCATACCGGATGAAGCTGAATACCAGTATTTTACATGGAGCGACTGCCTATCTGACCTCTACAACCCAGTCACTAGGTAATACGATACCCCTTGGCAAGACTAGGTTGTCAGAAGTTCGGGCTTCTGACGACCCGTAAAAACTGTCAAAGATCTACAAATGACAGACGGGACGTGCTTTCCGAGGCACGGAGGAGTCTTGGTATGTAAAGACGGGCACCCTTCCACGGAATAACCGCGGCAAGCGTAGCTTAACCTGATCGATCTAGCGTGCGGCTGTTATTACTTAGTCACAAGCCCTTCATTACCTCTCTACTCTAGAATCACATTCTGAGCGTCAAGATACAGACTGTCTAGATTGTATCTTGGCGTTTAAATTACTAGTGAGCCCACTGACAATATTAAGACGCAGATATATGACAGTGACCTTGAATGGTTAGCTTGCGTGTTCTGTACTGAGCTCACGCAACGCGTCGTACATCCAGCCAGTAATAGAACTCGCCCATCAAGGAGCGCTGTCCCAAATTAGACGCATTATGAATTTATTACACGTAAAACAAAAGGTACTTTAATAAAACACGTAGACTAAAAAATCTATAATTGCAATCTATAATTGGGCAGGGGAGGGCAGCTGCCCCCCTGGATTTTAAGTGCCGACTGTTGTCGTTAAAAGTTAAAGTAAGACTTACTTTGCAATTAAAATGTATTTTGCATATATTTTTTTAAAAACCGTGCTGCGCAGCCTTTCATGTATTATGCAAAATACGCGAACATAGCAAGCAAGGACACAGTTTATTTACTGTACCTACACACTACATACACCTACCTCAAGTTTCATGTAGTGTGTAGGGTAAAACATGAGCAGGGAACCCGGCTTAAGAAATTTCTTATTTGCCCCCCCTGGACTAAAAGCTGGGTACGCCCATGTGGGTAGCAGTACCTAAACCTTAATAAATAGGGGTTTTCTTTGACGCTCCGCCGCCACACTCTGTCGTTCACTTGCTGATTGTAACTCAGTATTGGTTTTTATTTTCAATCGGAAGGACACGACTGTGTAAGCACCCGCGCCGCGCCATCTCGCATGTTTTTCGGTACCGAAATCGTGTAAAGGTTAAATAACGGTTTAGCTCAACCTTTATTTATAAAGGTATTGGTATAGCTCAACCTTTATTTTAAACCTATACCGGTAAATTTTTGAGGTATCTTACCCTTTAACCGTAACCGCTTCCAGTCCCTGGTTTAAAACGTAACTTGTGGCAGAATTAGGATGTTCCAAAACAAAACTTCTCTGCCTATCCTTTTGAAGAATATGTACAGACGCCAGCTCATCAGGCTACTAAAATCTGTCAAATTTATTTAATAGATTTTCAATTTTATCGCTGAAGAATAAGGTTCAAAGTTGATTGGGAAAATTTGACAGTTTTGGGTAGCTTGATGTGCTGGTGTCTGTACAGCCGTGAAGCGTTAGGTATGTTGTTACACTTGTTACCTACTGTTCGGTGGTGTCTATAAGGTATTCCTCACTTGGTATAGTAAAGTTATCTCAAGTTGAATTGAGCATAGGTACATACCTAATCCTATAACTGAAAGCCAGGCCTAAAGTCAAAAGAACTCCAATAATAGAACTCATAATGGTCGCATGTATCAGAGATATCGCCAGCTGGAAGACGAAGAACATGAAGCAAAGATACGTCAATATTATGCCTCCAACGAATCCCATCACACTTTTAAGCAGAAAATTCGGAAAAGTTTGATCTGTCATCAAATAGAAGACAAAATTGGAGACTACATTTCCTTCAGGGTACCATTTCTTGAAAATTCTTGATATTCTTTTTTTTGTGTCGAATCGATAGTGTCTCCATCTCAGGGACAATGTCTGTTCCAATTGTGCGTTTCCCAACACTATAGAATTGATCTTCTCTTTTTCATAGTTGAGTCTATAGTTTTCTATAGTACGCGCCTTCCAAAGAAGGGCGAAAAACGCCATACTTTGGATTTTTATTTAGTCGGTATTGCTAAAATTCTCGTCTTTGTATAGACGAAACACATTTTTGCAATTACATAAAATAATCACGTTCACAAACTAAACTCTGACAGAAGTCAGTGAGTAATTATTTTTCTTTTCTCCAATAAAGGGCAGTTGAAAGAAGATATCTTCGGAAGTGCAAAAAAGTTTTAATACTTACATTGGGTAGGTATTCTAACCTCCTTGTACCTAACTTAGAGCGCGGCAGCGGCGCACGCGGTGGCGATGGCGGGCGGTGCGGTAAAGGCGTCGCCGTCGTGTCCCTGAGCACAAATAGGTCCCCCTACCTTTGTATTTTCACCCGTCTGCCTCAAAAAGAGGTGTTGATGTTTTTAGGGTTCTTACCTCAAAGGGAAAAAACGGAATCCTTATGGGATCACTTCGTTGTCCGCCTGTCAGTCTGTCAAGACCCTTTTTCTCAGGAACGCGTGGAGGTAGATATCAAGTTGAAATAAATATCAAATATATGTAGCCTACGATTCCTCGGAGTTCTAAAAAATTAAGCATCTAAGTTAACGCAATAAAAAAATTGGTACGGCCATATACATAGGAAACATATTTATCTACTCACATAGCGTAATATTCGAATTATGAACTTCAAAACGAGTTTATATTGACATACTTAATAAACAGAATACCGAAATTTAAAAATAGAATCATATTATAACTATAATCAGATATTACTGAATTTCGTGGGATTTTTAAATTTATTCTTGATCTTTATCTTTGATCTTTCATTTAGTATTTGTTTCAAATTTTCAATCCTGATGTTTGAGAGTAGATAAAGTAGTGTATGAAACTGCACATAACTAGGTATTAAAACACCGTGTGATACTATTAAAAACCTCGCCTACGGCTCGGTTTTTATACACACACTCGTGTTTTAATACCCCTTATTATGCAACAGTTTCATAAACTACTATTTGATACTTGCAAATAAATCAAAACCTATAGGGTAGGTACTGTACTTCCCGTTAAACTAGAGTCATGAAGGCAAGAAGCATGGTCTAACACCACAAGATCACAAGTAAAGGTAAAATTCTGAAAATCGATAATTTGTTGTTTATTATATTTATATTATTTTATAATATCATACTTTAAAAGAAAATAAACAGTGGCACTCTGGGAGTGCCAACAGAAGTGAAAACTTGAAAAAAAATCGGCACCGCAGTAATCAACGCGTTGATGTCTTTTTAATGGTCAAAAGCTGGTGTCGTAACAGTGTCGCGAAATTAATTGTTTAGTTCCACAAAAATGTCCAACGCACCTTAAGAAGTTTTCACTTCAAAAAAAATCTTTTTGCGTTACAAACTTACATTTACAGTTGAAGAATTGACCGTGACGTATGTCGATTTAAGATAGAACATGTTTTTCAACTACAATGGTGCCGATTCTCTTGTACACCGAACTAAACTAACTAAACTATCACTAAAATTCCTTACTTTTGACTATGAGAATCTCAAAGCTATTCTGCAAAATAAATTCTCTAAATTTAAAAATAATTTTGACACATCTAAATCGAATTTGACAACCGCGACTCCACACGTGATACCTAACCACGTGAATCTTTTTAGAGACAGAGGCGCGCAGGGGGGGCAGTCTCGACGTGTTTTATATGGATTTTTCACTTTTTGTGTGGAAAATAAGAAAAAATATTACCTACATGTAGAGTGTTAGGGGTTTAAGCGTTTTACAGAGGGTGTCGAAATTTTCATTATTTTTGCGATTGGACACACCGTTTTCGAGATATAAGCAAAAGAAAAAAAAAATATTCAGTACTGTTTTTTCATCTGAAGTCGAGGTGTTGGTGTGAATTTTAGTTCATGACAACCAATTTTATTCCACATGTTTTTAGTCGCGATTAAAAATAGTCATTTAGTTAGAAAATCTAAATTTTAGGTTAAAAACGTCAAATTCAGAATAGCAAAATTGCCATTTTCACTAAACTAATATCTCAGTGCCATCTTAGTGCTGTCAAACTAAAATATAGTTAGTTAAGTTGTGTCACTTTAGTCTATTTCAGAATAGGAAATCGTCGTTTGACAGGAATAAACTAAATTTTGGTGATTTTTAGTTTAGTTTAGAGGCATTTGTGACAAGAGAATTGTTAAGTTTGTTTTTGAAATAAATTCATCCCAATTACGGAATCCTTCATTGTGCGTGGTCCGACACGCACCTGGCCAGTATTTTTTTCATTATCAATATTTCGTCGAAGTGCTGGTTCCAGTTGATGAACGCCGTAAGTAACATATTATTAACGCTATCAGAAAAAAAATTGCTATGTATAAATGAGTAGGCATTTCGCTACACGAACTCCAGTTTGTTCGAAGAGGTATTTTTACCCGACTACGGCAAAGCCAAAAGGAAGGGTTATGATTTTAGCAGTCTATGTATGTATGTTTGTATGTATGTATGTATGCATGTATGTATGTTTTTACGTGTGTTCCACCGTAGCGCCTAAACTACTAAACCGATTTTGATGAATGAGGTATCAATAGATTCGTAATAATGGTCCGGGTGACATAGGCTATATAATTTTTCCCTAAATTTAATTTGGTGGACTTAACACGTAAATTTCTAACCTCGAAAAAAATTAAAATGGGATGATCATGACATGTTTGGTATCAAAAGAAAGGTCTTGACGAGCACATTACAAATATGTATATAATATTATATTTTCAAAGTAAACAAATATGTTTAAATCGTTAAAAACAAGCAAAAGTGAGACTGCGCTACGTAGTATCGCAAGATGTTACCAACGTGCAGTTAATCAAATCTTAATAAGTAGTACCGATTTGTAATTCCACTCTTATGAAGAAAAACAAGTACAACGAAATATTTATATTTTGGATTTCTTCGAAGCTCGATATCGATATATGGTGTTGGCGTCGAAATAAATCGCTCTATGGTTTCGTCCAAAGCACTATGCACTGCTATTGGAATAATAGGTTAATTACTGAACTATTGTATTACTCTACTCTTATTTACGTTTGTCAAGTGTAAAAACGGAAAAGTATAAAATAAAAAAATAAAGTTTAAAAAACTGTAACCCGACTACGGGAAAATAAAAATGATCTAAAAAGTACGAAACAAGCAAATATTTCATACAGAAATCAAGACATAGGTACAAAAATGGTCAAGGTAAAGCCGTGGTCGCATGCCTGTATACCATGTTGGTGCCAGGAACACCTACAAAATTATAATGGCATGGGACGACGGCTTTACCTACCATTTTTGTACCTATGTCTTGATTTCTGTCTGAAATATTTGCTTGTTTCGTACTTTTTAGATCATTTTTATTTTCCCGTAGTCGGGTTACAGTTTTTTAAACTTTATTTTTTTATACTTATAGAGTTTTATGAGACTCAAGTAGACATAAACCTCACTCAAGACTCAAAAGTTTCAACCAATCAAAAGGCACGAGTTTTAAGTAATGCTTGAGTTTTGAGTGAGGTTCTTGTAATACAGGCCTTAGAATAAGTTTTAAATACAAAATAGCTACTTGGGCTTATAGGTAGTATACTATAGGTGTAAGTACACGATTCACAGGGTCTTTGAATGTGAACGACTGAACGCATCCATATGTAATGAAAAGGAAGTATTTATTTACAATTGGTGTGTTTCATTGTGCACAGTAATTGTGAGTATTGAGCTGCAGCCGTATTCGAGATATTCATAAGTTCAACAATTGCGACGAAGTTCGTTGACTTAAAATTGTCAATAACAAAATTAAAATGAACTTGCCCCGTACGCGTTCGTACAGTTCTGCGCAAGACGTCCAACATGCGCAGATCACTGCAATGCTACAAAATCAACTTCACTCCATTGCCTCAAATATCGTGAAAAGATAATCTTTTTTGCAATAATACCTATCTAAACGACATAATGCAGATTGTGTTCTGTACTGGTGATCATTAGTTAGTGTTAGTGAGTGATGATGTTCGAATGATTTGAGTGCGCACAAAGGTTTTCGAGTGTATGAATCAATTAAAAATTCATTAAAGAAAATGTAAGTGAATTATAGTCTTGCTGCATCATTCTATCAATTTTATGAATGTGTTAAAGATTATTAATATAAGTAAAATGAAATAGATGAGGAATAAAATTATTAAACGCTCTAAGTAAGCAACATTTTGAGGGCTGTTATATGTTATACAATCTACGGGCTATAAAATAAATCTGCATAGTCATAAAGCCCAGTGCTGGTCTCCATAAAATATGTTCACGATGTCTTTACACGAAAATTGTTACGATTCCACTTGTAAGTTGAACCTGAACCTATTTTGAACCTATAAAATAAAATGAGAAAGAATGAAATTGAGAGGTCTTTATTATATTTTTTATATATTTTGAACGCGATTTAATTTTCACAAAATGTAACTGTCAATCAATGTCAAAATAATTTTGACAGAAGTTTGTTTTTGATTTTCGAATTCAAAATTTTGTTTTGATCGTGAATTGTTTTTGTTTCTTCGTTATAATTTAATTTGTATAATCATTAATTAGTTAATTATTAATAAACCAAACCAGTGATCTATCATATTTTAATTGCAAAAGTTTGCTTTAATAATTGTGTGAAATATAAAATTTATTCAGTGCTGAATCTTAACTTTTTGCTGTAAGATTTTCATTGTTCAAGCTCCAGAAAAATATATAATGAAAATGAGTCTCAAAATATTCGTGGGTCGTTCTAATAAACTCAGAATGGGATCAGTCGAAATTTTTCTTGGTAGGTAATAGTATTTTCAAGAACAATATTGAATGACAAATTTTGTGTGCATAATATTTTTTAAAACACCAGCTCATTTTTGAATTTAGTAGATAAATTCTATTTGTTACCAAGATCGGAGATATATTGTTGCCACCGTTATCCATGCTTCGTTAATAAGATTAACAATACAATCTGCCATAATAAATTACACAATTCAATAAATATATTTTGTTGTTGACAGCTTGGTATTCCTTGTATTAATGATAAGGCTAAGCTAAGCTATTGTTGTATATTATTGGTGCTTACAGCCCATTAAATACCAGTGCAGATCAGGCGCAAGACGGATCTATGTAGTCTAAAATTATAATAATCATTATGAAGTTCACAATTATTTCCAGAAAACATTTTTCTTCATCTCAAATTAATAATTCCTTTCAGATAATGGACAACGAGCAGCCCCACCAAGAGTTGGTAAAATGTGTTGTGGTAGGCGACACCGCAGTTGGCAAGACACGTCTCATATGTGCACGTGCATGCAACAAGCATGTGTCACTGTCACAACTGATGACCACGCACGTGCCCACGGTGTGGGCTATTGATCAGTACCGGATATATAAGGATGTAAGTGGAATATACTTTTTATTAGGAAGCTTAGGAAAACTACACTGATGATGGAAGATTTATTATTTATTTATTCAAACTTCTCGCACACTAAAACGGTACCATCGGGGTGATGCATATCTAACGATCTGAGTGCGGCCTACCCAAATGTCCTTTCTTTGGTATTGTTCGTCGAGTTGAGCTCCTTAAGTTCTGAGTTGAGCTTCACGATTACTGTCAAATGCTTGCACTGACTGGACAGGTCCACTCAAATCTGTGTGGTTCTTTCCTCAATAGACCTTTTCAGACACTAATCTACATGGTCCTCATATGGCCTGACCAAGACTATGTCTGGACTAAGACTTAGAGACTGCAACCTCTGAGTTTGTTTCGTCCTTTCTTCTCAGAGTAGTCAGATAGGAAACGGCGAACTCATCTAGCTTATTTTTAATATTTTTTTTATATGACGTGTAAAAGTGATTCCAATGTCCTATTCACAGAATAAACAATTTCATTTCATTTAACCAATTTAAAAACAAAATCCTGTGCACACAACCCTTTTTTTCATAAGTAATCGTTACTGTAGCGGCATGCACGGGATTTTGTTTTCAAATTGCTTAAAAATGCATTTCTTCAATAGTACAAAGGCTTAATGCCTTGGCCGTTCTCGACCAGATAACTAAGGGTGGTGAAGAGATTACATGGCAGGCGTTCTGATGGAGCTCTGGAGTTGATGATTGCCCATAATTTCCAGAAGTTGTAATTTTCAAGGTTCTGAACCTCAAAAAGAAATAACTGAAACCTGAACTTAATTTTTACTTTTGTTGGATCTTTGCTGATACTGAACTATCTCAAACTTCTTTAGAGCTTTAGAAACATATGTTACTATTCTGAATTCATGCTATTCAACCTTTAAATCGGACCTTATCAAGGGTGCATTCACAGCTAAGTTCTAGTTCAAAATGTTAATAAATGTATCCTAAAGCGTCCTGAACGGTTTGCTACCATTAATTTGGATTGTAATAAACTGGATATATTTTTATTTGTTTAACAAACAGGTCCTGGAGAGATCATGGGAAGTTGTGGATGGTGTGAACGTGTCACTTCGTCTATGGGACACCTTCGGTGACCATGAAAAGGACAGGAGATTTGCTTATGGAAGGTAATTCTATTTTTCCTTTAATAATAATTCATTAATTTATCAGACTTACTCCATTATCATTATTATTTTATATCTGTCTTGGACATATCTCGGGACCCTGGGGTCCCGGTCCTTTTAAGCATAAGAGAGAGGTATTGTGCCACTGCAAAGCAATGGCTATAATCCATTATATTACATAAAATTAAAACAGATATAGGTAATACAGATATAATTTATATAAAATTAATAAACCTTGAAGCGTGCACCTGTGTTGAGGCATTTTGTTTGTCTAGTGATCTTTTAGGGAGGTATCTCGTCCCTATTGGTTATCTTGACGGGAGGGGGGGGGGGCATCTCAGCACAGGGCATTTGTGTATAGTATTAGTGATGTATAATAATTATATTTAAGTTCTAACAATAGTTTCTAAGTTTTCTTGTATACTAACCTTTGGATCTAGTTGTCCCAAAATAAATAAATTTGAATTTAACATTGATGTATAAAAAGAGGAAGATAGGCCACTCTCTAACATCACGTAAATATTAAATGGACTAGAAACACTTACATGTAAACACACTCACACAACTACATTTCCCGAAAACGCGCGTCATGTGCTCGACAACCGAAATAGAGAGACATTACGCGGGCTATAGCGGGAACGAGATAGCAATAATTGTCACTGTTACGTACCCATAACAACTCGGATATATACGATTCGGGTATTCCCCGCAAACCAAGAGTAATGTAGGTACGATTTATGACGGAGCAAACATTAAATATTATTATCATTTTCAACAAATCAACATTTTTGGCTGTACTTACGAGTGAAAACTAATCCCGTGGGACTTGTTTTGGTTTTTGCACTATTTGTGCACATTTTATAAACACAGGAAGGCATTGTTGCTGCTTATTTAGACGATTACTGTAATTTTATTTAACGTGCTACACAAACGCCAGTTCGATTGCGACTAAGGTCGATTGTGTCCTTTTCCCCTAATTTATGCGGTCCACGTCGAAGAGCGCGTACCATATCTTCCCTTATTTTATACATCAATGGAATTTAAGCTTTATCAATTTTCTTTAGGGTTTTGTTAAAGACTAAAAATTCAAGTTAATTTGTCTACAAATAACACTGCTTGGGTACAGTCCAAGCTGTACCAAGATAGTTCAGTATAAAAATATATTTGTGTTATTGTCATTGAAAGCTAACAGGTTGTTCCACTTTCAGGTCAGATGTGGTTCTCCTATGTTTCTCAATAACCAACCCTATATCTTTGAGGAATTGTGGAGCCATGTGGTATCCAGAGATAAGGTAACTAGTAATCAGCATCCTTTCCTGGTCCAACTCATCATCTGCCGAGCCTTTTCCCAGCTATTTTGGGGCCGGCTTCCGGATGCAGCTGAATACCAGTATTTTACATGGAGCGACTGCCTAACTAACCTCCATAACCTAGCTAATGGGTAATACGATACCCCTTGGTAAGACTGGTTGTCAGACTTTCGGGCTTCTGACGACCCGTAACGACTGTCAAAGATCTACGAATGACAGCCGTGACCAACGGTTTAACGTGCTTTCCCAGGCACGGAGGGCTCTTGATATGTAAAGATGGTCACCCATCCACAGATCAACTGCGGTAAGAGTAGCTTTACCCAATCGAACCGTGCGGCTGTTACCTATAAATAACACTGTTTCCTGGTCCAACTAAGCAGTAAGAAAATACCTTTATTTTAGGAAAAACCAAGTTGCAATCATAAAAAAACTTTTTTACCGAAAACAAAACCGACTTCCAAACTACAAAGTGAAAAATAAGTTTAATTTTGGAAGTCGGTGTCTTTGGATCAGATCAGTATTTTAGTTTTTTGACACCGACTTCCGAAATTAAAGTTGTTTTTCACTTTGTAATTTGGAAGTCGGTTGTGTTTTTTGTAAAAAAAAAACACTTTTTTGTGGGTTGGTTTGTAATTTATCTAAGTTACAATAGCCTTATGTCAACTGCTCATCAAAAATACCCAAATTGCTATAGATGTTCCTTTAATATTTGAAGAGTTCCCTCGATTTCTCCAAGATCCCATCATCAGATCGTGACCAAATGACAATGGGACCAACTTGAAAGTATATCCTTTCAAACAAAAAAAGAATTTTTCAAATCGGTCCAGCCGTCTTCGAGTAACCGGGGAAAATACCAAAAAAAATATATCCCGACGAATTGAGAACCTCTCAGTCTCTGAATTCCAATGACTTTCTTTTATAAATTGTGTTAATCGTGTTTATTTCAGACGGTTCTGCCCAAACACGCCAATATTATTAGTGGGATGTAAGAATGATCTCCGTTATATGTACAGGGATGAAACCTATTTGAATTACTGTAAAGATCGCAGTCCTTTTATAAGGTAAGCCGTTTCGATACAGTTTTAGATTTAATTGTCATGTTAGTTCAGATGATGTTAGATCAGTCCAAGATGGACCGATGACCTTGTGAAGGCCGCAGGAATCCGCTGGATGCGGGAAGCACAGAATCGGTCGAAGTGGCGGTGCTTGGGGGAGGCCTATGTCCAGCAGTGGACGTCTTTCGGCTGAAATGATGATGATGATGTTAGTTCAGAAGTCTGCTCCCAAAACAGGCAACTTTTTGAGTAATTTTCAATCGTACCCAGCAAAGTAATTTCTAGTATTGCAATTATACATTAATAAAACTCTTTTGTGATGTTGTTTACTTAAAAGATGGTTTGTCAAAAAAATAAGTATACAGGGTGGCAGGGACATCGACGCGAAAACTGTTACCATGGATTCAGTACACGATTTCCCCCCCACGACTCCCTGCGTTGAAATTTTTCGTCGGTTATTAAAAAAAATAGTGGCACTCCGGGTGTGTCGACAGAAGTGAAAACTTGAACAATTTTATCGTGCAGGAAATACTTTTAATGAGGTGTCGGTAACAGTAACAGTGTCGCGAGTTCAATTGTTTTTCCTATCTCAAAAATGCCCAACGCGCCTAAAGAAGTTTTAACTTCAAAAAATCTGCTGTTCCATACATTTTGACCGCGTAGGTATTGCACTTTTCTATGAAACAGCAGATTTTTTTTTTCCATAACCGACGAAAAATTTCAACGCAGGGTTTTCAGAATCATGTTATCATGTACTGAATCCATGGTAACAGTTTTCGCGTCAGTGGTGCCGATTCCCTTGCTCACAAACTAAACTAAATTTAAGTTCAGTGCATCTTTTTCTTTCTATTTCATTAAGAAAAGGACAGAGGATAATTTTTAGTTTAAGTAGTCCTGTCAAATTAACCGAGTAGGGGAATTACTGCGTGCTATTCACTTGTCTAAATTTACACTTGTTAGAATTATAACTGCTGCTCATGAATCAATAAAAAAACAGAATACTTAATGTTTTCGTAAGCATGGGAGGGGGGGTAAGCTTTGCTTACTTTTGCTGACAAGGGGGAGGCGGGGGTAAATAATTGTAATAAATCTGCTTACGTAATACTAGAACAGCATACCATAACTTTTACTTTAATCCATAGCTTGCTGCCTCTTAATATTGATCTTCAAAAAACTAGATGTTACCAATCCCACACCCCCTTTACTTCGTAGGGCTCCAAGAAAAAGCGACCTTGTAATGCCGGACCAAGGGCGCGCCCTAGCGCACGAGTTCGGTATCTATTACTACGAGACATCAGTATTCACTTACTATGGCGTCAACGAGGTGTTTGAGAACGCCATCAGAGCTGCCTTGATAGCCAGGAGGCAGCAGCGGTTCTGGATGACTAATTTGAAGAGGGTGCAAAGACCTCTGTTACAGGTAGGTGGAAGGTGAAAAAGCTTGTCTTAGAAAGTACTAAATTTTTTCCTTTTATTTCATTTTGCAATGGGTCGTCAGACCATAAGCGAATTCGTTGCATGACAAGTGGCGTTGTGGTGGAGCAGCCAGTGCTGCGCCTCCCACTTATAGAAGGTGGTTCCTCTTCAGCTTTTTTACCACCGCTGTTGGGTCGCAGTTCAGCAACTAGTGGGTTTGGATGCAAGGTTAGGCGTGCCTTGTGTTGTCTTTTGTACCGCTCGATTTTAGAGTTTACTGATGGCATTTGTAGATAGTTGTGGATTTCGTCGTTTCTTGCAAACCAAGGTGCTTTTGCTATTGATCTTAGGATACCATTTTGGACTCTGTAGGCAGAGTATGTTGGTTTTGCTGGCAACGCCCCATAATTGGATGCCGTGGGTCCATATTGTATTAAGGACCGAGTTGTAGATGAGGAGTTTGCTGTCTAAAGTACTACATATCATCATGCCCGTAATCTTCGAAGGGCTAGGTAAAGGTATGCCTACAGTACACACTTCGCCTTTTGCATGCCATCGAAAATGTTTCAGTAGACGAAAATATTCATGTTAAAAAATTACTGCCGTTTCATACTATTTATGTTTTTTTCTAGGAGCAGTGGTGGCCCAGTAGTTACGGCCTTGACTTACGATTTGTATGTAGGTCGTGAGTTCGAACCCAAGCAGGCGCTTTACTTTGTGTAAATAATTTCACCACCACTGCTCTCAAAACTGTGAAGGAAAACATCGTGAGGAAACCGGCATGTCCTAGAACCAAATATTCCAAGACATGTGACATCTACCAACCCGCACTGGGCCCGCGTGGTGGATTACGGCCCACTGCCTCTCGTAGAGAGGCGGCCTGTGTCCCAGCAGTGGGACCATTATAGGCTGATTATGTTATGTTAGTTAGCATCACTACAGTGTTAGTTTCACTACATTGTGATCTCAATTTTTTTTAAGTGTTTCTGTTTCATACATTCTCATTGGTAAGAAAAAAGCATAGCACACAGGCTTCCTCTCTGTGAGAGGGAGAGGGCCGTAATCCACCACGCGGGCCCAGTGCGGGTTGGCAGATGTCACATGTCTTCGGATTTTCGGTTCTAGGACATGCCGGTTTCCTCACGATGTTTTCCTTCACCGTTTTGAGAGCAGTGGTGATGAAATTATTTACACAAAATAAAGCGCCTACCTGGGTTCGAACCCACAACGGGCCACCACTGCTCCATCTATAACATACTGTTTACAAATTGTGGTTTATGTAAAACAAGAAGTCAAGAATGTCTTCCTAGTTTGAACCTAATTTTTTGTCCACAGGCACCATTCAGACCTCCTCGTCCAATGGAGCCCGAGGTGGCGGTCGTGAACAGCACTTATCTAGAGAATATGACCACTCTAATGCGCCAACAGGTAAATGAAGTAAGATTTAACAGTTTTCTTTGTAGTTTTACATAGGGCATTCATGAATGGGATATTTGTCTCTTTTGAATCATGACCTTTTGACCTTCTCACATGCAATAAATGTTCACTGTCGCCGCCGACCATAATTTAGGACAAAAAAAAAAAACTTTACAAAAAACACAACCAACTTCGAAACTACAAAGTGAAAAATAACTTTAATTTCGGAAGTTCTTTGGATCAGATCAGTATTTTAGTTTTTTTGACACCGACTTCCGAAATTAAAGTTATTTTTCACTTTGTAGTTTGGAAGTCGGTTGTGTTTTTTGTAAAAAAGTTTTTTTTTTCAGTTTTTAGTGGGTTGGTTTGTAATTTATCTAAGTTACAATAGCCTTATGTCAACTGCTCATCAAAAATACCCAAATCACTATAGATGTGCCTTTACTATTTGAAGAGTTCCCTCGATTTCTCCAAGATCTCATCATCAGATCGTGACCAAATGACAATGGGACCAACTTGAAAGTATACCCTTTCAAACAAAAAAAGAATTTTTCAAATCGGTCCAGCCGTCTTCGAGTAATCGGGGAACATACAAAAATAAAAAAAATATCCCGACGAATTGAGAACCTCCTCCTTTTTTTTGAAGTCGGTTAAAAACAGTGGCACTCCGGGAGTGCCGACAGAAGTCAAAACTTGAACAAGATCGCCATGGTGGGAGAAAAATACTTGTATAGAACATTGGTCCGTAATCTTATCTAAATAAAGAGCACAATCGCGTTTAAAAAAAAATACTTCCTAAACCTTTAAAGTAAAAATACTTGCATAGAACACTGATCCGTAACGTAATATAAAAAAAGGATTGTGTGGTTTTATGAAACCACGGTAAAAGTGAAACTTCTATAGGCGCCGCCATATTGGCCTTGGCTGCTCTGACGAGCGCCTTTCACTTTATCCCTACTCCGCGGCCGACCGTCACGCGACATGCAATATACAGACGAAAAAGTTTGAGACGATGTAATAAAAGTTTCACTTTAATAAAGAGCACAATCGCGTTTACAAAAATGAGGTGTCGGTAACGGTGTCGCAAGTTTAATTGTTTTTTCCCCATCTCAAAAATGCCTAACGCGCCTAAAGAAGTTTTCAAATGACGATAAAAAAAAACAAAAGATTTTCTAAACTCATAATAATTGCTATGTTTTTGCCTATGGCCTTATGGCCAAAGCATCAGGGTAGCCTGCGAAATTCAAATTTTCTTACGTTTTTTGCAAATTGCAGGTCATTATCATGTTGTATGTAGATCTAAATATGATTCGCGGCCGTAACAAATATTTATTTATAGAATTATAATGATAAAACTCATCAATACAACTCTTATAAGTTTAACTCTTATAATCCTATTGAATGACTATTTCATGAAATCATGACATTTTAGGACTATTCTAACATAAGGAGTTTTATTGCTGATTCTAATGATATAAAGCTCAACACACACACAAAGCGGGTGCGTGTGTGGCTCCCGCTCCCGAACCGCTCCGCGCCCGACCCGCGCCCGACCCGCGCTGTCATCCATATCGCGGGTCTCAAACCATAGGGGCGTATCCACAAAACCGTTACTTTTCAGGAGAGACAAAAAACTGAATAACTTTTTTTATGATTGAGCCAGCTTATTGTGTTTTTGCATGTGGCCATATATTTACAGTTCAGTTCATATGGGATGCTTTATTTTAAGGTATTTCCTCTATAATACCAGTTTTTGGTTCTTACGTCTATTTGGCATGACGGAAATACGGTAAAAATCCATCAAAATTCCCCCAAAAATGCTTGGAATTTATGGACGTAAAACTTTTTTCCTTAAATTATTAATAATTATACCAATATTTATTTGAACTTAGTTGGTGATTTAAAATATTGCAATTTAGGAATGAGAAACCATCAAAATTAATGTTATTTCTGTGATTTTAATAATTTATACGCCTGTCTGGCTTGTCATTAATACTGAGAGGTGTTTGGATTCTAAGTGGAAGTATAGACCATTTTTGTTCTACAATGTAGAAAAAAAAGAACAAATGGTAGTAATTACAATTTTTTTCGGTGTGAATAAAAATAAGAACAAAAAATAAGCATATAAAAATGTAAAAAATCATAAATCTGAACAAATTATTTTAAATGATATAAAACACAAACATACAAAATTGAGCTCATTATTGATTGATACATTATCACAATCACTGAAAATTGGCCGTGGCAACACACAAAACGTGTAAACTCTGGACGGACGAGATCACCGAACTCGAGGAAGAATTGAGCAGGTTACGATCGGGTATTTAGGTTATCTGAACTCCGAAGAGAGGGGGAATACTCGATTATCCTCAAATCCGGGAACCTACTCTATTTCCAGGAGAGGCGATCAGCAGTCTCAAGGTGATGTCGGGTTTATCATTCATAAGTCCTTTGTAAGCAACGTGCTGAAGACAGGGAGTGTGTCGACCATGGTGGCGTACTTTATACTCAGAATATTAGCAATATATTCGTTGAAGGTAATACAGGTTTTAGCCCCGACCTCGTCACACCCCGACGATGAGGTGGAGACCATGTATGAGAAAATTTTCAGAGCCATGTTTGCCTCTAAAACTCACTTCACCTTTGTTATGGGGGACTTCAATGCGAAACTGGGCAAACGAGACAATTATGAACTACGAGTGGGTCAATTTGGAGTTGGACATCGGAACCACCGGGGTCACCTACTAGCCAATTTTATGGAGAATGAAGGCCTCTTTATAAGAAACTCCTTCTTCAGAAAGTATGATGCAACTAAGAAGAAGAAAGAAGACAGATACATCATTATGTCGACGAAGAAGCAAACATTTAATAATGTCTCTGTCATCAATGCGCTGAAAACCGGAAGTGATCACCGCATAGTAAGAATTGCAAATAGTACATTGAATCTAAATATCAAGCTGGAAAGATCTCGACTGATGAAGTATACGCTCCGTCCAGCACCGATCCAAATCCAAAACCCCGAGAGCTTTCAGCTCAAACTTCAGAATCGTTTCAAGTGCTTAGGGAACTCCATGGACGATTATAACGATGGGTTCGTGAAAACTGTTCACACAGTTGGGTCTAAGATTTTCAAGACCCGTCGTAAAAATAGAAACAAGAAGCTCTCTGAATCTACTTTACAGCTCATGGAGGAGAGACGTGAGATAATCCTGCAGTCTTCAGACGTTGCATGCATCTACTGGTAGCTCAATGGACGGATCTGTAAGTTCTTGAAAAGCGACCTTTGGTGCTTTAATACTGACCGTATTAAAGACGCGATAAAGAGCGGAACAAGAGCTTCAAGTTCTTTGCAAGAGATCTGTATATTAGGGAGAGCAAGCTCATGAAGATCTTCGAGAAAGAGGTCAATCGTCGACTCCGACTCCTTTGTCCGACTCGGCTGGGGAGCGTTCGGGAAGCTGCGTTATATCTTCTCGTTTCACATACCACAGTATCTCAAGACGAAAGTCTTAGACCAGTGCGTGTTGCCAGTGATGACCTATGGGCACTGAAACGTGACGCTCAAAATGGGCCTCAATAGAAGGCTGAAAATCATCCTAAGAGCAAAGGAGTAAGCTGTGCTTGGAGTTTCCCTACGTGATCGAATCAGAAATGAAGAGATTTGTAGGAAAACCAAGGTAACCGACATAGCCTGCAAAATTGCCAAACTAAAGTGGCAGTGGGCAGGCATTTTGCGCGCAGAACAGATGGCCGATAGGACCCACAAAGGATAATTTATTCAGCATTAAAATTGACGTCTACTCCATATGGCAGCTCATTGCAGAATGACCGTGTTGGGTATTCTTGATATGACTATATACGTCCACATTTTGACGAAATTTTGAGACAGCAATACTAAAATGTGTAGATGTGTGTACATACATCTGCAAGTGATGACTAAATATCTTCAGGATCATGTTGAAATGGACAGTCGATGCGCATAAGTCCCTATAGCCCGACACAATTCCCTTAGATCATGATAAAATTGAAGGTCGTACGTGCATACGTCTTTGTGGCACGCTAAAACTGCCCCAAAAAGTAATAATTATTGCTCTTACGTCTACTATACGGCTATATGGCCTAAAAATAATTGCAGATTGTCTAGCTTACGATAAATAATGTTTTGTAATTAATTCCAAAAGTAATTAATATTAAATTATAAGAAAAATTGAGGTGACGTATCGCATATAGTAGAATCCAATGGCATTAAAAACGAAAAATCGCATTTTTGCATGTACGCCCCTATGGTTTGAGACCCGCGATATAATACAAAGAATTACAATTTAAACAAGAGCGCCGTACTCCCGACCCGCGCCCGACTTGCACCCGACATGCACCCGCTTTGTGTGTACGTTGAGCTTAATTGTGTAAAGCCATATTTGTTATGGTCGCGAATCATACTTTAATTAATTCGCGGGTCACCGCTGCGCATCTTATGAACATGTATGTATTTTTGAAGTGATAACTTCTTTAGGCGCGTTGGGTATTTTTGAGATGGGACTGAATTTATTTCGCGACACTGTTACGACACCAGCTTTTGACCATTAAAAAGACATCAACGCGTTGATGTCTCCGTGGAGTTTCTTGCCCGTTCTTCTCCATAGTACCTACTACGCTTTGGAATGTGCAACTAGCTTCATATTTCTGACTGACCGAGCCCTTGACAATTCAAAGTACCTGTAATTGGTTTATTTGAAATAAAAGCTTTGTGCTCGGTGCCGATTTTTTTTTAAAGTTTTCACTTCTGTCGGCACTCCCTCAGTGCCACTTGTTTTTTTTTACCACTTGACAAATTATCCTTTTCTTCAACAGTATTTTTCGGATATGGTGATAATATGCGGCGCAAAAGGCTTCCCGGTGCACCGGTTTATGATGGCGGCAGCATGCGAGGCCTTCCACCGTCTGCTGACCAACGAATGCGTCAGCCTGTCTGCTGAGCTCGCTCGGAGTTCCAGCGAGAGCAGCATGGTAATAATAATTACTTAATTAAAAAAAGAAACCGGCCAAGTGCGAGTCGGACTCGCACACGACATTTTCTGTACCGTATTAAAATCGAGCAAAAAAACGCCGAAAAAAACATATTTCTTGTATGGTGACTGCCTTTAATTATTAACTTTACGGCAATAGAAATACATAATTTGTGAAAATTTCATTGTCTACTTTACCTATTAATAGAAATACACGAGAAATATGGTTCATGAGATACAGCCCGCTGACAGACAGATGGACAGCGGAGGCTTAGTAGTAGGTTTCTGTTTGATACCCTCCGGGTACGGAACCCTAAAAAGTGACATTACTGTTACAAACATTACATGTACAAAATACAGAAGTAGCGACTTAAACATAGGTTTATACCAGTAAATTGGGAGACCAGTGTTCCTCCATTAAAAAAGTAATTAAATATGTCACCACTGCTCTCAAAATGTGAAGGAAAATATCGCGAGGAAACTGGCATGTCCTAGAACCAAAAATTCGAAGACATGTGATATCTACCAACCCGCACTGGGCCCGCGTGGTGGATTACAGCCCACTCCCTCTCCAAGAGAAGTGGTTCTGCTAATGTAAACTAAGTTGATTTAAGGGGGCGCCCAGTGGTACACTAGCGCCGCTCTTTAAAAAAAATATTATCTCGTGACTGAGAAGGAATTATGAATAACGGCTAGTAAGGACCCTCGGTAAGCGTGTCTAGAATTTTCTAATATCTTTTATAAAGTTTTGTATAAAAAAAAATAAAAAAAAATCTTTATTTGAACTAAGCCTAAAATAATATAACAATGGTATAGTAGAAAGAAGTACATACATTGAGAGGCTTATGCTAGGTAATAATACATTGAAACCCTGACCTCTAAACTAGGTTATTACCTGTATCTTAGAAGATCAGTGTCCCTCCGCAGCAATGTTATAGTCCAGAAATTTTACAGCTCTAGGTCAACTACTAAACATCGCAAAAAAATAATAATAATTAAAAAATAAAAATAAAATGAAGGGTATAATTTTACAATTCAAAAGAAGTGAAAGTATGGCGTTAATTTGTGATTGAGGTGCGTATGTCTGTGTTGTATGTAAGTGTTTGTGTATGAAAGTGAGTGTGTGTTGTGTGTTGAAATTTGGAATTAGTTTTATATTTAACTTCAACTGTAAAGGTTGCCTAAAAGAAGATCCTCTGTGTGTTGATGGTTCAGTGTTAATAGGTAATTATGTAACGTGTGTTTGCATTGATATTTTGATTTTGTGGATAATTTTAATACTTTGTTTAAAGTGTTATATAATTTTGTGCTGGTGATGTAATACTGGCGTCTGGCAAACGTTGTTCTGTGATATTCTTGTGGAAAGATGTTGTGCTTATTTCTACCTGTTGGTTCTTTGTGGGGACGGGAAGAGTGTTTACGGATAACCGTATGGAGAACATAGAGCTGCCTGACGGTTAACACTTCACATTCAGCATATAATTGTGCTGTGGGATATCTTCGAGGCCGAGACCGCATAACTTTTAAGACCGCTCGTTGTGCACGCTCAAGCCTAATAAATTCGTTTATCGTTGCACCCCCCCAAACTGGAATACAGTATGAAAGAACTGACTGACATAGTGCAGAATATACCAGTTTCAGGGTATTACTATCCGCAGACCTGCGTAGTTTTTTAAAAATAAAGGTCAGTTTACGGATTCTGCCCGTGAAAACATCTATATGCTTATGCCAGTTAAGGTGTTGATCAATATGAGTGCCCAGATATTTCACACTAGTAGTCCTAGATATGCTGAGGCAGTCACATGTAGGAGGGGACACAGTAGTACACGTGTGGGCTTTGAGGAGATACGATAGCGGTGGGGTAAGATTTGACCTAATGGCAAAAGGAACATATACCGTTTTCTGTACGTTCAGGGTAAGTAAGTTGTTTGTTAAGCAGCTCATGACATGTGTCAGTGCATTTTCGGCATTACGAAAGCATTGGGCCCAATCCACTCCATCGATTACCATAGCTTTGTCATCAGCATAGGTAAAGATTTTACAATGTGGGATAGGTATATTACACAGTTCATTTATATAAATGAGGAATAACGTGGGCCCCAATATGCTGCCTTGCGGTACGCCATATGCAATAGGTAATGTTTCACTCTCATTTTGACCGATTTTGACGTATTGTGTCCGGCCCCTTAGATAGTCAGAGAAAATACCCAGTACAGTACCACGAATTCCGATGCGCTCCATCTTCTTCAGCAAAGCTGGAACAGAGACGGTGTCGAAGGCCTTAGACAAATCAAGGAAGATACCCAGGCATTTCAACTTCTTATCAAGACTTCTAGCTACATTTTCAGAAAGAGCCATAACCGCATCTTCAGTGCTCAAGCCTGTTCTGAACCCAAATTGGTTATTGGATAAGACTTTGTTAGCTTCCAAGAAGCTGATAAGGTTTTTATTAAGGACGCGTTCCAGTATCTTCGATAGGGCAGTAAGTATCGATATCGGCCTATTGAGACACGAAGCAACAAAATTCGATCTAAGGAAAAGCGGCCACATTCCTTTATGTTATTCATGAAACTTTATAAAAAATATTAGAAAATACTAGACATACTTACTGAGGGCCCTTACTAGCCGTTATTCATAATTCCAAGTTCGAAGTCTCAAGTTCATTCGTTTCGAAGTTTGCGCGGGGATTCCCCTTTTCTCTGACACCCAAGGACGCGTTCCGTTTTACGCAGAAATATAGTTAAACTGTACCTATGATAAAATTAAAAATCATAATTAATTTGGACTTTTTTTAAATCGTGCTTTATTTTTTTAATCATGATTTTTTCCAAACCTGGTACTTAACTAAATAGAAAATGGTCTACAAAATTTTTATCTGCTGTCTATTAAGTCTAAGCCAATGTTCGGACGGACATAATAAAATCGTGACGATTTTTTGTTCGTGCACCTGATTTTCAACGCTCTGCTTAGCGCCGAGAGTTGAAAATCCAACAGTGTTTTTTCAACGCGCTGGGACGAGAGTGCGTCTCAACGCGTTGGATTCTCAACGCTTGGCTTAACACCGAGAGTTGAAAATCCAGTGCGCGATAAAATCCCGCCGCGATTTTATTACGTCCGTGCCCTCAGCGGACGGCTGACAAAGTTAGGTCACAAAATGCTTTCCACCAAGTGAAAATGTATTGTTTGTTGTAGGTAAGCAGTATGGGTGAGGCGACAGCCGGCGAATTTAACGAGGACACGGAGTATTTGATACGACAGGACCAGGCTAAACAGATGAGGTAAATAAGAAAGTTTTACTTGTCTAACACTGATTTCCTGCTTCAAGAGAGGTTTATACGAGCCCAGTAATGTAAGAAAATAAAGAAAACTTGTTTATTCTGCACAAACAAAACGCACTTTTTAAAAACCTAGATAAAATACACACAAAAAAAGTAGCCAAAAGCCTCGTATTCAATCAGTAAAAAGTTTGGCAATATTGTTCATAGTAACTATAACATTGGTTGATGTCAAAGTCACGGACCAAAGACAATATTGAGTAATTAATGTTGCAACATTGGCAAATAACAACAAAAATAAAATGCTGATTGCAGAGTTAACTGCTAAACGTAAACGTAACGTTAACTCTACTAATGTAAGAGTATAGTGAGTCAGTCCAGCTCTGACTTGCAACTGGGCTCGTGTAGACACTAGTTTCACCCCAGTCCAGTGCTGACTTCGCGCCCTCAAGTCAGTCCAGTTGCCTAACCTACCCGTCTATTTTCGGGCCCAGTAGCTTCCCCCGCCGGACTTACTGTCGATCTCGTCTACATGAACCCACTGACTGGGTCCAAAATTCCGAGTTACTGGGTCCAGCCACTGCCATCGTATGAACCAGGCATTAGTCAACCATGTATACAGTTAAAAACCGGCCAAGTGCGTGTCGGACCACGCACAATGAAGGGTTCCGTAGTTGGGATGAATTTATCCTAAAAACAAACTTAACTCTGTTGTTGAAAAACATGTTTTTGCAACTGCAAATATAAGTTGGTCGATTATTACTCGTTAACTTGTAGAGCCTACTTAGCTGTGATAGTTTTCCTTTTAATTTCGTTATATAAAAAACTACTGCTGTGATTTTTTTCACACATCCAAAACCAACCATTAAGCTGGCAGGGGACACTCGACTCTAACAAAAATTTGCACTTTAAAGCTCAATATTTCGCAAACGGATCCCTGAATCCAAAAATGGTTTTACATACTCACAATGTTTTTGAAGGACCTTTCCAATGATAACCCACACAAAGGGTAGAAAAAAAAATATCACCACTTTACGTGTAGGGGAGGTACCCTAAAAAAAATTTTTATTCATAATATTGTTTTACCAACTAGCAATTTACCAGCTACGTGCCAGAGTTTCTCTAAGAGATTTTTTTAAAGATGTTGGTATTCTCACGGTGGCATCACAATTCATTTTCGCCAACATCTTATATATTAGGCAAAATATACACTTATACACTAAAAACAGTGATATTCACAATGTTAACACTAGAAATAAGGACAAACTACGAGCTCCCTTTCACCGGCTTCATAAGGTTCATAACTCATTTGTTGGGCTTGGTATAACCTTTTATAACAAGCTACCCTCTTCTATGCTAGATTTGCCTTTTAACGCGTTTAAAAATAAAGTAAAATCCAACCTTTGTTCAAAGGCATACTATTGTATCAACGACTACTTAAATGATAAGAATAGTTGGTCGCTGTGATTAACTCAAGACAATGTTTATGTTCTTTCTCCAGATTTAACTTACCTACTGACAGTTTATATAAGTTTATATAATTTTTTTATTTTATTTGACTTTATGAGTCAATTTTTTAATTATTTTTTTACGAGTCTATTTATTTTAATTTTATTGATGACATAATCTACTCATTACAATGTGTTTGTAATGAGTTTGTATTGCAATTTGTGGTTGGCTAGTGACCTCGACAATTGATTATATTATTTTTTACCTGAGCAACCGGCAGCAAGTTCGTCATGCTCCCTTAGATGTCAATGCTTGCGGTAGCGTCGGGAGTCGGGTTGCCTCCTTCCCTCAAATATGGCGAGGGGGGTAATGGCTGATCTTTGCGTTATGCTCGTGAACGGGTGCTGCTTGTGGTGACTGGTCGTCTTGCTGATCATGGTTTTGTTATTGTTACTAGTAATTAACTGTACATTTATTTTACCTCGATGGTCCTAGTTTATCATTTATAACTTCCAATTTACAGCTTTATGTAAGCGGGCACGCCCTTTATGCCTGGAGGCTTTTATTTAGATATTTAGTTCTTTTTACGTTTAGTTTTTATTTTTTTAATTCTGCTTGAGTATAGTTCTCGATGTTTTTTGGTTGGTATATCGGCGTGTGCTAGCTAACATATGGCCAATAATTTATACTTAATTAAAATAATGTTTTGTGTTGCATAATAATTTTGCATACTATTGTATAGAGTCATTTTTATATTTTTTTTCTAACTTGAACAGACAGCTGTGCTGCTGGGGAGTTTGTTGCGCCACTTCTTCTTCCCAGCTAAAGGCACTAGGAAGTGGTCAAGGGTGGGCGTTTTTGGGGGACTGTCTTATGTAATTTTGACGTTCGAAAAGTGCTGGTTCTCAGCCTAATTTGAATAAATGACTTTTGAATTTTGAATTTTTTTGACCACTTTTTCGGCGTGATTAATATGTAAAATCATGCCAAATTACAGCTTTCCAGTACTAAGAGTCTTGGAGCTAGACCACGGACAGACAGACAGACAGACTCTCACATGGAACAGTGGACTCCCTAGCATACTTTCTCAGAACACCAGACATGTACGCATAATTTTATTCCATTCATCTGCAAACACATCACATTCAGCGTTAGCAGTCAGAAGGGCATTTAGCATCTTTAAGGCACTTTCAAACAGGCGCGACACGCCAGAAAGGCACCGCTCGTCGCGCGACAAGCGGTGCCTTTGTGTCGCGTCGCGTGTCGCGCTGGTCTGCACAAGCCTTTAAAGTACTATAAATTGGGGATTCGGCTCTGGCTACAGTTTTAGACGACAGTTGCGCAAATAGATTGTGTCGGCGGCTCTGACGGTGTCCAATGTATTTGTCGGGCGCAAATAATCGGCAGAAAGGCCATGGAGCTCTGGGCAGTCGATAGTATAGTAAGAATAATCTTGTTTTCAGGGTATGGGATCAGATCAAGCGTCGGTCTTCATGTCAGATCCTACCTCTGAGCGACAGTTGTAAAAAACCTCCGGACTTATACAGAGAGGTCAACCACCCCGCGATCATCTCTATAAGAGTTGTTAAGGTACAGTTACTTATAATTTTTGGAGTGCCTGTTTATTGCTGTGTTTGCAAAAGCAAGCAGGAATTCGGTCCGGGGTCTGGGGGTCCTGTCAGAGCCATCATTATTCAAGAGAGAGTGAGAAATGATGGATTACTGCGATTGCTCGCAGAACGGATGGCCGATGGGGCCGAAAGGTTCTGGAGTGGCGACCACGTACCGGAAGACGTAGCGTTTAGAAGGCTTCCCACAAGGTGGATCGATGACCTTGTGAAGGCCGCAGGAATCCGCTGGATGCGGGGAGCATAGAATCGGTCGAAGTAGCGATGCTCGGGGGAGGCCTATGTCCAGCAGTGGATGTCTTTCGGCTCAAATGATGACTGCTCGAACAGTACTGTCTCTTTTTCAGAACAAAGCCGTGGGGTAGGTTATTGAATAACCCATTTACAGTAGCAATGGATTTCATTTTGACAGTTCAACAACATTCATTGCGTTATTTACGTTGTTGAGCAGACAAATTTTTCGAACATAGAAAGCAATGGATTAGAAACATCCTACAAAATCATTCAGGTTGTGATTGAAAGTCATATGTCTTGAGTTCGAACCCATGGCACGCACCTCTGACTTTTTGGATTCAAGTGCGTATTGTATAATAATCACTTGCTTCAAAGGAAAACATCGTGAGGAAACCGGCATGCTTGAGAGATATTTCTCGACGGTATGTGAAGCCAAGTCAGAGGCCCATGGGTGGCTTTAAAACTCTGACACCAGGTTAGTCACTAACCACACGAAAATAAGATTGAAAGAGTGTTACGTTAATTTCTCTAAAATCTAAAAAACCTGCTACCTTAACATTACGTTTCAGTGTGACAAGATCCAACACGCGACCTCCCAAACACAAACCATAGTTACCATGAGCAAGTTAATCTCACAAACTGTGATGCAAGAAATAGTCAACTTTATATACACTGGCGCTTTGGACAGTAGCGCCTTCAAACAGCAGGTCAGTCGATATTGAGCTTTATGACTGTAGGTATAAGGTTTGGAGTTATTGTGGTTTAGTGATGGAGTGGTAGAAAATTAATTTGAATTTGTTAATTGGAGAGATTTGATTCACCCTGTCTTTAGAGCCATAAAAAAATACATGGTGTTATAATTTTGGTCATATTTTTTTATAGAGTTTGTCTTTCTTATCAGTTAAATTGGATTATATCAATGTTTTAGGTTCTTTTCTTTTAAGACCCGTATATTCTTTCCACACTGTATTATGTTGAATGTGTTGTATATTATGGCAGTGCTAGTGTGTTTTTGTTAACGTTTTCTACGTTTATTGTTCGATTTTTTTTATTAACGATTGTAAACGTTTATTCGATAATAATATTAAAATTTTACTAATTGACTGCTGTGATACTTTTTCAAGTCAAAGAAATTCTTAAGTAATTTCTATTCTAAAACTTTGTCACTAAATCATTTCTTATTCAATTTTAAATTAAAATAAGCTTTAGCTTTGTATTCGTATTTAAATATATCTTTTTTTTATTACGTGTATTTAAAGTAATTATTGAAAATTACTATTGATTGACTTCAGCTATTTTCTTGCTGTCTCCTTATTAGAATAATTTTTCCGAAAAAAATATTTCAAAAGAACATGAAAAGCTTATCGTGGTTTAGGAGCTGCGAGATTCTGAAGTACTTACAATGGTTATTCCGTGATTTTAATAAGGGGTTAGCAATTTAATTATAATAATTTAATATTTTTCTAAACTGTTGCTTCCATTTTCTATTATATGTATTACCCACTACAAATAAAATATGTTGCAAATTAAAAATATAAAATTAATAATTTTATAATAACAAAAATGTTTTGCAGTCAGCTGCTATCGGATTGTTACTGGTAAACCTTATTGCAATAAATTATGCCATTAAAACAAATTCATAATTATTAATTTTGACCATTATTATTATTATAAAAACAGCACCCTGTTTGTATTGTTGTGAATGTATTTCTTTGTAGTTTATCATATTTTTCTTACTGCACTTTCCTAAGTAATTCATTAAAAGATATTTTTTTTAAAGATTTCTTCTTGGTAAGACCAATATATTTTGGAACGCTTAAGAAAGTGTGGTATCAATGACTCTGTTATTATTTTGTATTCATTAGATTTATCACCATATAATAATTATAATAGCTACACAAATTACATACACCCTATACTACAATTTAGAGTTTTATATTACCTTTTATACCTTCTAAAGATTGCAGCTGTGTGAGGCTTTCGTTCTCCTTCTTAGCGTGTCGACGGCTGTCTCCTGTAGATCGCGATGAAACAAACTATAATGAGTGAAAGTAATTAGGCGTGCTTATAAAATGAAAATTGTGGAAAAAAAACTCAAGTGAAAATAAACATGTTTTTTTATAGCAAAAATCTGTTTTTTTTTTTTCATAATTTTTTACAATTGTAACATTTCTCAATAAGACGCCAAATATAAAGAAAAAATTTAAATTAATTACCGTCGATAAAATTAAGCATAGATTCCCTCATTTCAATATGTGCATATTATAAAGACCCACGCTGTATACACGGTGTATCAGAAAGGTGTGGTAAAATTTTAGGATATGGCACAGATGTAAGGCCCATTTAAAACCAATTAAACCAATCTATTTAAAACGAAATAAACCATTTTTTTCGATTTAAAACGGTTGGTGTTGATGACTATGTTTTTCTTAATTATACCTACATTTTCTTGATTTTACCGAGATATAGGCTAAAAACTCTGTTGGTAAATTTTTTTTTTTTCATTTTTTTCAAACGATATAAAAACAATTTGATTCGGTTTAAAACCAAACTCACACTCTCGCACTCTCGTTGACGTCGTCACTCGTGACTCGACGCAATGTTGCCAGCTCGCCTACCCTACACACACATGCATCTACACAAACGGCCGGGCGCGGCCGCCGCGCCAGGCACGCGTGTACTTTTATTTTTGTAGGCGAGTTTTCAACCGTTTAAAACGATTTATTTGGGGTTTAAAACGGCAACATTTTATTTAAAACATTTTAAATCGGTTGTTTTACATCTGTAGGCACAAACCATCATACTGAACAACTTTCAACATCTCAATCGGGAAAAAATTATCAGCTGTCCCGTACAAAGCTTCAATACCTAACCGACCCATATTTATGGGACGGTTGATAATTTTTTCTCGATTACTGTATTGAAGTTCCTCGGTAAATCCTCCTCGATGCCCCCGTCGTCCGCCGGTGGCCTTTACAACACGTTAATTTCTAAAATGGTATCTGACATTTCTCGTTTCTATTTATTCCTCGTACACACGGCTACACATCAAGCTATACATATCCAATTTATGCTGATCTCGCATTGCATAGAATTTCTGTACAATGCGAGGTCAGCTTATACTGGAATAGTATAGCTTGATGTGTAGCCGTGTGTACGTCGGTACAAGCATGAGCCAGTTATGCAGGTAAGGGAGGGAAAACGCCGAACAACCAGCAAATCATTCCGAAATAATCGTTCATGGTATCAATGACTCTGTTATTATTTTGTATTCATTAGATTTATCACCATATAATAATTATAATAGCTACACAAATTACATACACCCTATACTACAATTTAGAGTTTTATATTACCTTTTATACCTTCTAAAGATTGCAGCTGTGTGAGGCTTTCGTTCTCCTTCTTAGCGTGTCGACGGCTGTCTCCTGTAGATCGCGATGAAACAAACTATAATGAGTGAAAGTAATTAGGCGTGCTTATAAAATGAAAATTGTGGAAAAAAAACTCAAGTGAAAATAAACATGTTTTTTTATAGCAAAAATCTGGTTTTTTTTTTTCATAATTTTTTACAATTGTAACATTTCTCAATAAGACGCCAAATATAAAGAAAAAATTTAAATTAATTACCGTCGATAAAATTAAGCATAGATTCCCTCATTTCAATATGTGCATATTATAAAGACCCACGCTGTATACACGGTGTATCAGAAAGGTGTGGTAAAATTTTAGGATATGGCACAGATGTAAGGCCCATTTAAAACCAATTAAACCAATCTATTTAAAACGAAATAAACCATTTTTTTCGATTTAAAACGGTTGGTGTTGATGACTATGTTTTTCTTAATTATACCTACATTTTCTTGATTTTACCGAGATATAGGCTAAAAACTCTGTTGGTAAATTTTTTTTTTTTCATTTTTTTCAAACGATATAAAAACAATTTGATTCGGTTTAAAACCAAACTCACACTCTCGCACTCTCGTTGACGTCGTCACCCGTGACTCGACGCAATGTTGCCAGCTCGCCTACCCTACACACACATGCATCTACACAAACGGCCGGGCGCGGCCGCCGCGCCAGGCACGCGTGTACTTTTATTTTTGTAGGCGAGTTTTCAACCGTTTAAAACGATTTATTTGGGGTTTAAAACGGCAACATTTTATTTAAAACATTTTAAATCGGTTGTTTTACATCTGTAGGCACAAACCATCATACTGAACAACTTTCAACATCTCAATCGGGAAAAAATTATCAGCTGTCCCGTACAAAGCTTCAATACCTAACCGACCCATATTTATGGGACGGTTGATAATTTTTTCTCGATTACTGTATTGAAGTTCCTCGGTAAATCCTCCTCGATGCCCCCGTCGTCCGCCGGTGGCCTTTACAACACGTTAATTTCTAAAATGGTATCTGACATTTCTCGTTTCTATTTATTCCTCGTACACACGGCTACACATCAAGCTATACATATCCAATTTATGCTGATCTCGCATTGCATAGAATTTCTGTACAATGCGAGGTCAGCTTATACTGGAATAGTATAGCTTGATGTGTAGCCGTGTGTACGTCGGTACAAGCATGAGCCAGTTATGCAGGTAAGGGAGGGAAAACGCCGAACAACCAGCAAATCATTCCGAAATAATCGTTCATACATTCAATCGTGGAAGCTTATTTTTTTTTCATTCGCTATCTAATGATGACCTGTGGAGTAATTGCGTAACATACTAACAGTACAATGGCGTTCATTTTGACAGTTCAACAACATTCATTGCGTTATTTAAGTTGTTGAGCACAAGTTTTTCGAATTCAGGAAAAAAAATTAACCAGTGCGCAAACTTAAACAGGTGACTTTACTCATAATTATGAACAACTTTTACTATGGGACCAAACCTGAAATCGCGAAAAAAAGCAGTTCCCTACATTTTGACGAGTTATGCGAACATAATTGTAGAGAACATCTGATTTTTTTGACGGGATAACGTCTTATAAATCGATGAACGCCGGCTGCACGCACGAAAAAGTGTCGCGTTCCACCTGAGCCGAGCGTGCAAGCGAGAACGCGGAACAAGCGATAGAAAGGTCGATACACGATCGGCCTAAGCATTCAGCTTGTGACGTTATCACGTAAAATTATCGTCTGTAAACCGACTTTACAGACAAACAATTTTTTACACATGTTTCCTGAACCACTCGAAGGTCAGGTGGATAAGTTAAAACCTTTTTGGTTTAGTTAGGCATTGTGAGATAATGAAATATCTGTATGCCTCGTGGCTACTGTAGCCCGCAGGGTGGATGGAATAACAATATGTCACTGGATGGCGGCACACAGACCGTCATTCAGATATGTGATTTAGTACGATAAACGTTTTTTAGTTAGTAAGTATCAACTTATTTTATTACCTAGTATTATTAGTAAAACTTATGTTATGGATCTCTGGTCTGAAAATTAAGATTTATATTATGATTTTAAATTATTATACAGATAATATAAAATCATAATATAATATATATAATTAGAATTATATGTATATATTATATTATATATATTTTAACAAATCTCGGGACCATGGATCCCGGTCCTTTGGAAGGCGTACGAGGGGCCGAAGCCAACTCGCAGAGGCCCCTTAGACATTAATAAGTGTTGAGGCACCAACCGACGATTATCCCTGTATGCACCATACAAGTGCACCCAAGGACAACCCCCCGTTGGTGTAGGACTATTGCAGAACATGGAAACAAAACATATTGGGCTATGGATTTGGACGGCTATAATGGATTGGTTAACTGGAACTATGGAAATACTATGGCCCCTGCCTGATCAATGTTTTAAATGCACACGGATAAAATGGCAGGGGGTGACTTGCACACTCAATAATGGGCCCCCGAAAACGGTCGCTAGCACAAAGTGTCGTAGCGACAAGGGGGCAACATGTCCTGAGGTGCTTGAGGAGTGGAGAGGTATTCCACGGCTTTCAGAACAATCCCAGAGCCCGGAAGATGGTCAAGATCCCTACGAGCAGTTACTGGAATACTTCCTTCCTCCAAGCACGTTTGCTCTTGCGAATCTCCACTCAAGCCGGCCAATTAAGGCAAGAATGAGATGGGAGCTCTGTTCCTCGTCAGTGTTCACTCCAGCCGGCCAATGAAGGCAAGCCAGAGGTGAGGAACAAGACTTCTCCCGGGAGATAGGGTCCGTGGGGTCGCTACTGCCCATCAGCTTGCCACATGCTGCCCTGCGGGTTTTTGTATCTCTCTTGGTCTGGCTCCTCATCCTAGACCTGTTCCGGCAAAGTAAACTCTACCGGCACAGACCTAGAGTTCGGAGCGCGCTAGCCCCACCACGACGTCAACGTAGAGATACGGCGGTGGGGTTATATATATTATAATTAGAATTTATATTATTTATACAGATAAAAAGACAAAGACTGATAGTTAATTGAAAATAAGAAATACCCATAGTTTTTTCGCTATTTCAGGTTTGGTCCCATAGTAAAAGTTGTTCATAATTATGAGTAAAGTCACGTGTTTAAGTTTGCGCACTGGTTAAAAAATTCCCTGTATATGAATCAATGGATTAGCAATATCCTTTAAAATCATTCCAATTGTAATTGAAAGTGTGTTACGCAATTAGGGTGCTGAAGAGATCTTGAGTCAGAAAGCACATCCAAACACAATCTTCGCATTTTTGACTGTCAATTGTATGTTTTGTTTAGGAGATCAGACAAGCGGCTGAGCTGCTTGGCTTCCATGAGCTCACCAAGTTGAGTCAATTCATCCTAGACCAGCATCTGTTGTTCGACAAGGGATTCATGCTGCAGTTTCATACGGTGAGTTTTAAATGTTGATATAATTTGAAAGGTAATTTTTTTTTCTTAGTTGTCGCAGCGTATGCTGAGATTGAGGAGCCTTTTGGCCTCGTACAGGACTTAAGTTCTGCTTTTATTTTTATTTTTTATTAATGTTTTAATGAGTGTGTTTTAGTTTAATTTGTGATTTCCTGTGCAAGTCTCAATAAATACTTTATGGAGTGACTGCTTATTGACCTCCACAACCCAGTTACTGGGTAAGAAGATACAACTTTGGTAAGACAAGACTGGTTGTCAGACTTTTGGGCCTCAGACTACCCGTAACGACTGTCAAATATCTATGAATGACAGCCGGGACCAACGGCTTAAAGTGCTTTCCGAGGCACGGAGGAGTCTCGATATATACTCTTGGTCACCCATCCACGAATCGACCGTGGTAAGCGTAGCTTAACCTTCGATCGACCCGATCATTTAGCCACGAGTCCTTCTTCGTTAGTGATAATGTCATGAAAATAAAATAATGTTTTTATTCGGGTGTTGATGGGGCGTGTTTGTAGCGCGTGTTTGCCGACGGGAACGTTGATAGTTTTTCGGCTATCATGCGCAAGAGATGCGCATCTCTGGTATGCCGTGTTCGCGGCAGCCCCAACACCAATCTTAGAGCGTTGACTGATAGTTGGGACTCTCCGATCTTGGGGCGGTAGATACGACTGCACGCAGTCAAGTAGGCATTCCCCGGGATCGACGTGTCTCACGCAGCTTCAGAATACATTTTACTAAGACTAATTTTATAAGTTTACATTGTTACTAACAAATATGGAAGTGATTCTGAAATAAACTTTTTTATTTTATTTATATCGTGCAAGCTTCATCATCAGCTTAACAGCAGTCTACTGCTGGCTATTGAGTGTAGAAAGAGGAAAAAAATGGTTGTATGAAAGATAAAATTACTGGAAAGAAAGAGATGACGGCTGAATGGAGATGTATGAAAGAACAAGGCATGTTGAATCCTACTATCCTACTATAATCACTATCAACATAGTATAAAACAAAGTCGCTTTCTCTGTCCCTATATCCCTATGTATGCTTAAATCTTTAAAACTACGCAACGGATTTTGATGCGGTTTTTTTTAATAGATAGAGTGATTGAAGAGGAAGGTTTATATGTATAAAAACCCGGTTTATACCCGTGCGAAGCCGGGGCGGGTCGCTAGTAATATTATAAAGGCGAAAGTTTGTGAGTGTGTGTGTATGTTTGTCTCTTCTTCACGCTCAAACGGCTGGACGTATTTAGATGAAATTTGGCACACATATAGTTTATAACCATAGGATTAAGGCATAGGATACTTTTTATCTCGATATTCCCACGGGATCGAGACTTATGCGGGTGAAACCGCAGGGCGCAGCTAGTCCCAAATAAATTGAGATGTTGCTATGAAACTATTCTTGCAAATTTCCCGATTTACTTTCAGGGGGCCTAAATCTACCACCACCTTTATAGCAGTATTATTTTAATCTTACTTCTGTGTTGGAAAGAGATGGAGCTATACAGGACGTATAGCTCCATCTCTTTCCCACACACTTTGTCATCTTTTATAGTCTATGAACAAGTTTATGTCTTCCATAGCCTTTGGGAGCCCGTCTCCGCGATATGTACGTCGAGCGCGCTCTGTTCGCGGACGTGACGTTCGACCTGGACGATGGCATCCACCTTGCGCATCGCGCCGTGCTCATGGCTCGCTGCGACCCCATGAAGGCCATGTTCCAGGGCCACTTCCGCGAGAGCACCTCCCGCGTGGTCAGTATACCTTACACAGCAAAATACTTATCACAGTTTGTAGCGTGATGTGCTGCCTCTCGAAAATGGTGTTATTGAATCCTTCATGGACCTTGTCCAATGAAACTATTATGTTTTGACTTATTCTTTACATTTCGTTACAATAGTTTAAGAATCGGCTAGCCGCCGCTGCCGGGCCGAACTTGTTGGTAGCGTGGCTAATATGCATGCTATTTAGTAAAGTTATTTATTTAGTAAGTATTTATTTATCTAGTTTTTATTGGTTTCAGAATTTGATTTATTATTTTACAGTTTTAACACAGCTAACTATTTACATTAGGTACTAAAATTAAAAGACTAACTATCTGTATAAATAAAAATAATAAAAACAAAACGACACTTAGGCGTCGAAGTATTCGTCCGCATCGCTGTCATCCGGAAACGTGCCCAGAAGACTGGCAGCATTGCCACGTTGAATGGCAATGCTAATTCTTTGGCCAAAGAACGAGCCAGCCCTCTGGTCACGTGAAGTGTCGACCAGTCGACGAGAAATATCCTTAAAAAGGAGATTTATTTATTTACATATTTATTTATTTAGCGAAATGCACGGTGATTTATATATATATATATAACAAAAACAATAAATAAAAAAATTATAAATATGATAACGAAAACGCGTAAAATTGAAAGAACAGACCTTTGGGCGTTTAGATATTATGGAAAAACTACTGGATGTATCTACTCACAATAAAATTATTTGAACTTTTGAATAAATTATCTATGCCTATACGGTTTTTATTTTTCCATTTTCATTCTCCATAAGATCATTTCATTTATTTATGCCGAAAGATGAGTTAAAATTTGTGTAGAAATATGGAAATTTCGATGCTCGTAACTTCCAAACCCTTTTTTTTTCGATTTTGCTTCCATTCAAGGCCTAGATAATGACTTGACAAATTGATATAATCCACGTCATCCACGGATTGACCTCGGGACGCGTAGCTTAACCTCCGATCGACCCGTGTGGCTGTTATTACTTAGCCACGAGCTCCTCTTAAAAATGATCGAAAACTTTACTATGTACTAGAACTATTCCAAGAAATACAGGGAATTGAAGCGGATTTTTTTTTAATCACATCTATGCAAAAAGTGCTAGTTTATTCATCGTAAACAGAGACCAAAATAGCTTTTTAATCCCTAGGGACTAAAAGTGATTTGAATTTGGAATGTGGATATTGTTGGTAAAAATTCCATTCACCAAAGAGATCATTCACGAACATTGTATAAACAAGTAACAGGCTGAATGGTAAAGTAAACCGCGCGCGAGCCAAATAAAAAAAGAAAGGTTTGTGATTAAATAAAAACGCGCCAAATACATTCCGTCTACGTTCGTAATTTGAGTAAACATACTCAAATTCGGATCAAACATTTAATTAAAAAAATATGTTTTCCGCAAGTAGTGACATAAATAAACATAGGTAATATTTTTATTCATAAGTTGTACTTACTTATTTTCTCATAGAGGGCGATAAAAAGTAGAGTGTCCTTGGGAGCAACACTATTTTAAGCTCGAGTGACTTACTTTGAATCCTGAGTGCAGCGAAAGATACACTCTCGCTTTTAAAATAATTGTTTGCTCCCTAGGCAAACAATCTACTATTTTAAACTTTTTTAACACAAACATATTTCCCTCAGATATCCTTCCCCGGGGTGAAAATGTACGCGTTCCACATCCTTCTAAGCTATATCTACAGTGACAAGATACCCGCTGTAGATCCCAACAGATGCCTGGAACTGCTGGAGCTAGCCAACAGACTGTGCATGAACCGCCTCGTGAACCTGGTGGAGGCCAGGGTCATAGACCAGCTGCAGCAGAGAGACAGGTGGGCCTACTCAATATTTCCTGGACTATGTTCTTAATGTCCCTCGGCAAACCTCGTGTTTCGTCAGTCGTCGGATTTCTATCAGTTGCCCTTTGCACTTGGTGCAGACGGGACGCTCTTAATCTTCCGGGATCTCTCTTGGAAGTATAGAGAGTTGTTAATACTCTTTCAACTTAAAAGCTGCTAAAGTCGCAGGCACGATGGATAGGAAAATAGTTTTACAGCTCCATATAGTTCACACGAAAATAAAAACAAAACAACAATGGAGTACCTAGTTCTGAATTCAAATTATTATAAAAGATAAATCTAATGATTTATGGACATAGAAATTAGCATTCGTTTGTATTCGGAAATGCGATGATTCCCGAGGAACATTAAGAAAATATAAATACAGTACGTCCCTCTCGATGGAGACTAAGCCCCGTTGTTGACATATTGGATCATACAAGCAGTTGACTGCCAGAATCAAATTTTTTATTTATACAGGATGTATCAGAAAGGTGTGGTCAAAGGATTAATTTTGGGAAAAATTATGAAAGTCAAACAAAAAAAAAAGTTATATTCCGTTAGAACATGTTCTTCTCTTCACTTTTCACTATGGGACCAAATCTGTAAGGTCATTCCCTGCGCTGTTATACGAGTTTGAAAAATACTGTTTTCAGTATGTTTTAGTTAAAAGAATAATAGTAATCAAACTTTGACCTTTGAAAAGAAGCATAACGAAGCCGAGAGGAGATACTGAAGTATCTCCTCTCGGCTTCGTTATGCTTCTTTTTCATCCGTTATTGATGTATCTAAAATAACTGTAATGTTTAGTGGCATAAAAACCTATTGCTATATCACTGTTATTCTTTTATCTAAAACATATTGAAAACAGTATTTTTCGAACTCGTATAACAGCGCAGGGAATAGCCCTACAGATTTGGTCCCATAGTGAAAAGTGAAGAGAATAACATGTTCTAACGGAATATAACTTTTTTTTTGTTTGGCCGGCACTTTCACATTTAGCCCAAAAATGTATAGACGGTGAATGTTCTCCTTTAAGAGTGTGATACAGCCCATCAAACTGAACAACTTTCTTCATGGGACCAACTTTATTCAAGAAAAAAATATCATCCGTCCCATACATTTGGGTCGAGTAGGTATTGAACCTTTGTATGGGACAGATGACAATTTTTAACACAGGGAATTATGATCAACACTTCAATCTATGCAACCTTGTTCGCAGAGTGTGCGGTGATGACGATGAAGTCGTCGAGATAGCCTTGTCGCTGCTGGAGCCTGTCAAGGTAATTAACAGTTTAACAACTTAAATATGTAGAACTAACGCACACGGTGAATAACTACTTTCTTTCTAGAAAACAGTTATACATTCAATGATGGTCCTGCGCATCCTAACTTTATCTCTACATATATGTAAAATTCTCGAGTCACAATGTTAGTTGCCATACTCCTCCGAAACGGCTTGATCGAATTTTATGAACATTTTAATGTATATTCGGTGGGTCTGAGAATCAGTCGTAATCTATTTTTCATACCCCTAAGTGATAAGGATGGTCCACCCCAAACATTTATATGGCAAAACAACGTTTGCCGGGTCAGCTAGTATTATTATTAATGCGAAAGTGACTTTGTTTGTTACGCTTTCACGCTAAAACGGCTAAACGAATTTCGATGAAATTTGGCACATGGGTACACCATGACCTAGTATAGGACATAGGATACTTTTTATCCCGATATGCCCACGGGATCGAGACTTATGCGGGTGAAACCGTGGGGCGCATTTTGTAATATTATAAAATTGCGAAAGTGACTTTGTTTGTTTGTTATGCTTTCACGCTAAAACGGCTAAACGAATTTGGATGAAATTTGGCACATGGTTACACCATGACCTGGGATAGGACATAGGATACTTTTATCCCGATATTCCCGCGAGATCGAGACTTATGCGGGTGAAACCGCGGGGCGCTCTTTAATATCGTTAGTCGTTAACTCTATCTTTAAAATGCTCTTAACTCTGTACATTGTGTTTTTGTTTAGGATAGATAAGTTGTATCAAACTTTATTGTAAAAAAAAAAAAAACTACTCTATTCCAGCTGCACAACGCACACAACTTGGCAGACTGGTGCATGTGGCGTCTGTGTGGCGCGTACGACCGCGTGTGTCGCGCGCGACATCTCAGCCAGCCCTCGCGAGACTATCTCTCCGACAACCGGTGGCCGCCCGTCTGGTAAGAGAAAATATTTTTAAACACTGCGTTCAGCGCTCGGTGTGGCAACACGCTGTGTTCGAGTTCGCGACAAGTCAATCGTCATCCTGAGGATGCCTCATTGAGAGGTGAAACACGTGTCAATTTCTTTCAGGGTTTTTTATAGCTCTTTAAAGTAGCTAACCGGAAAAGGTTACTAAATATATCCACGTCTATTGTATTTTATAATGGATTTCCGCAAGGTCACGCCTGAATCACTTAACTAAGATATTTTTCTCAAACATGCTTAGAAATTCGAACATTATTTTGAAAACCTTCGAGATAAATCGAAATTGCTGTATTGGTCAAATACAAGCGAGTAGGTGGCCGGTAATGTTACTATGAAAATCCATATCTGTCGTGTTTAGCGGCCAAATAAATTACTATGAAAACTCATATCTATCGTGTTATTTCAAAATGGAATGAATTTTTTACTTCGACAAATGGCATCCAAGGAGATAATTTATCATTTAAATTTAAATTTCGAACCGTCTTAGCAAATAGTGCTGTTTAAAGTAAAGAAGAAATAAATGAACCTATTGGCGCGTTAAAAACTCGTTGTTCGTCATTGATTCTGGAATTTATAATTAATTTACTCAGTTTGAATTTCCGCGCATTGTTTGAGAAAAGTACTGTACCAGCGTTGGCCGCAATCAGGCATTGATGGACTCTCGTATGTGTGCCTCGGCTTCGCCTCGGCCCAAATTTTCACGATCGTCCGTCAATGCCCTAAATGCTGGCCATGACAGTTATGTACTATATTTTTTGTAAAACATAAGTACTTACATATACAATAGATTTGCATTGTCTTAAATTTTTTTTTAGCGTGTAGTCGCTTAGTTTCTAAGTTTTATGCCCTGGCTGGAGGCCTTCATTTATTGAGATAGCCACAGGAAAGTCCGGTTAAGCAGCCGACAACCTCCTAGGATGACCTGCAAAATGCCATAAAAAAAAATTGTGGCACTCCGGGAGTGCCGACAGAAGTGAACACTTGAACAATTTAAAAAATACTTCCACAACTTTTAAAGTAAAAATACTTGCATAGAACATTGAATCGTAACGTAATATAAATAAAGAGCACAACCGCGTTTACAAAAATGAGGTGCTGGTAACGGTGTCGCGAGTTCAATTGTTTTTTCCCATCATCATCATGTTTTTTTACATTAGAATAAGGTCAGGGGAAAGAGAGATATTTTTCGACGGTATGTGAAGCCAAGTCAGAGGCCCCTAGGCGGCATAAAAACTGACACCAGATAGATAGAATATTCTTTATTATAATTACTATACACCACAAAAATTACAGACATAGATGTAGAAATTTACCACCAGCTTAGTTACTAACTACACGATAAACGAAAGAATGGCAAAGTAGACGGATATTTCGTTGAGTCAAACAAGACTATTTATTTAACCATTTATGTACACACATAATATATACACAGACAAGACAAAAAAAAACAGAAAAATACGTACAAAGGTGATGCTTATTTCTAATGAAATCTCTTCCAGCATACCTGCGATAGGACATAGGATAAAAAGAGATGTAGACACCGTGTGTAAGAGTAAAGAGAAAGTAAAATACATAAAATCAAAACAATTAACTTAATAAAATAAAACAAATAATATGAAAATATACTTACTTACATACATACAAACATACATACTTCTAAAATAAATAACACTAAGATAATATTAATTATAATGTAACAAAATATATGTATGTCGGATCCGGTCATTAGTACGGACACGAAACGAATCGCAAGCACGCCATTGGCGACATCAAGAGACCTACCCAAACCAAAAAGCGCGTTTCTACAAGGTCGTGATGTTTTAAAATGCCACGGCGAGGAGGGATTCAGCCTCGGATCGCATCGGAGTTAAGACGTCGCGGAACTGTTCTCGATTCGCGGTACTCAGTTATTGTGTTAATTGTAATTTGTGATCATTGTGTTAATTTGTGATTTGAATAAACGCCGTCGCACCCAGTGTGTGTATAATTTTACTAGTGTGATTAATTTGATAGTAAATTATAATGTGATCTGAACTGCAAACTGTTTTTCTATTGCGCATTTACCAACACTACCCACACTAGTTACAATATCGCTGATAATAACGAAAGAGTCACATACCCGTCTCCGACATATATATGTCACCGTAAGATTGTGAGCACCGTTAGATTGTGAGCACCGTTAGTTTATAATCTATCGGTATTATTTCCGTTAGATCATAATCTGTCGAAAAATTGTGAACTGGGTAAAATTAGGGTTAGGTTAGGTTAGAACTGTGACCAACCGCGTGAGTCGAGCGAGCGCAGTAAGCGCTGCCGCGGCAGCGGCAGCGCTTACTGCGCTCGTTTCTCATGGATATAATATAAACTATCGAAAAATAATGCGTTAAATCGTAAATGATTTGCCGCAGTTCACAATTTTTCGACAGTTTGTAATCTAACGGAAATAATACCGATAGATTATAAACTAACGAAGTTTATAATTTTACGGTGACATATATATAAAATACAAAATAAATACCTACGCAACTATGACGAAGTGGAAAGATAGTGTTCTTTCACTCTTCTTTTAAATACTGCAACAGTTTGGCACTCCCTAATGTCGGGCGGAAGTGAATTCCACAACCGCACCGTTGAGTAGTTATACAAAGTTTTTTTTGCCGTTTGTAGGTACGTGAAAGAGTTTGACTACTACCAGAAGTGTGTCAACGAGCAGAGTAAAGAGCAGAAGGAGTTGAGACTCACCACATCGCTGCAGAACAATCAGCAGACTGGCTGTCTGTGTTTCACTAGTAAGTGTAGCAAAAAATGATAACTGGCTGACTTTTTAAGTCAATGTACTATCGGGGTAACGCATATCTAACCAATTTGAAAACAAAATCCGTGCACACGACCTTTTTTGTCGTAGGTAAGCGATACTATAGCGGTCGACCGCTGCAAGCAAGAATAGTCCTTACACTGTACAGATATGCGTTTCTTCGATAGTACATTTATCGATTTCTCTGCTATATCTTTACAGGATGGGTAAAAAATCGTGGATCAAACGAAACAGGGCGATAGTTGGGGTTATTTGCAGTAAAAAATATGAATAAAAAATATAAATATTTTACAAATAATTTTTTCGTGAAACTTAAAATATATTTTAAAAATCTCCAATACTCATAAATCATGGTACCCACTGTCATAAAAGCACTTTTATAGTGATGATACATTTCCTAGAAGCAACTAAACACCATTTATTGTTTTAAAATAGGTAATTGCCTATTATGAAAAAAAATGATATTTTCTCAAAAAAACACTCAAATAGTCATAACTTTTAAGGAGATCAAGTTAGGGCTCTGCCACAGAAATATTTTTTACTGCAAATAACCCCAACTATCGCCCTGTTTCGTTTGATCCACAATTTTTTACCCATCCTGTATAAAGGTATTTGTTCAGTAGTTAGGCGAGGTGATACCGTCAATCAAACACAATTGAGTTTATTTATTTCAAATAGGCCCTTGTATGGCACTTTTGAACGTCAAAATTTACAAAAAAATAGAATTGATTCTAGTCACCCCTTCCAAAAGGTAGTTTTCGTATGGAGAAGAACGGGCACGAAACTCCACCGTTACTCTTTTAAAATGTTTTACAATATTTTGGACAGGTACATTTCGTCTAAATGTAGCATTTTCAGAATATGTTAACTTGCTATTGCGATGCACGGAAATTACCCTTTTCCGCTCAGAGTTGTCCCTAGCCAAACATATAATTTTGCCATTAGTCTCACAACTACGTGATAGAGTAAATATCAGTGTGTATGTAGGCAAGGTGCGGCGCGACAGCGAGCCCGCGCCGGACGTCACGACCGCGCTGTGCCGCTCCGCCGACGCGCCGCACGTACCGCACCCGACACTCAACCAGAATCAGCCGCCCCTCTGACATCTGCCTTACTGGAGGTTAGTACCACTCTGTTCTATTCTAGCCTTTAATTTTTATATTATGTTACTAAAACACTATGGACTTGGACTTCCAAAATGAAAATCAATATTATATTACAGTCAAACCTGGGTAAGTGAGAACTGGGTAAGCGAGAAAACTCTATAAATGAGAGTAATTGCCAGGTCCCGTCATTTTAACTGTCTAAAATCTCTATAAGTGAAAAACAGAAAACTCTATAAGAGAAAGTAGTTTTACACTCGTGGACCTCTATAATTGAAACTGCTACTTGCCTGTACCTCTCTATAAGCGACAGTCGACTGTAATTTAACATCTGCGATTTATGACTCATTCTGAAATTTCGTGGAAAAAACATTGTTTTTTTTCCTCTCTACCTTTCCCAATGTACCTCGACTTCTATAAGTGAGAAAGGCTGCTCCTGTACCTCTATAAGCTAGAAACTCGAGTCACTGTGAAACCTCCATAAGCGAAAAAGAGATTGTGGTCCCTTGAACTCTCGCTTATCCAAGTTCGACTATATTATATTTAACGTCCCACTGCCCGTCCCCCTCCCTTGTATTTCAAAACTGCAGAGAAAGACACAACCACACAACAAACACACATAACCCGCCTTATTCGTCCGTCGCCGTTTTATTTTATAAAAATTAACACATAGGAGGTGTCTTAATTTTGGCAGAAATAAGCCGGTACAGAAATCAACCACAATTTAAAAAAAATATAAAGTTAAAAGAAATTTGGTAATTAAAATAAAACGACTTGCTCTTTTCCGGTCGACGTCATAACGTCAACGCCGGCTGTCGCTGAAAACTAGCGCTATGACTCTGTCTCGCATGGGATCGCAGCATTATGCTGAGCGATGGCCGTTTTGCGTGGATGTAACATATATTTTACCCTAACTTGTTCTTTTTTGTTTTGTGTTCTTTCTTTGCGTCATTTTTACGGCAAAATGTTTTTTTTTCTTACAAATATTAGAACCATATGCTTTTTAATTTTTCGAGGGCAATCCTGGGAAAAACGGATACAATAGTGTCTAACTAATAATTTAAAAAAAAATGCAGTGGAACTATAACATAATACTACGCCTGTACCTATACTACACCCAAAGGTTAATAGGTCTGAGACCAAAAATTTTTTTTTTGTCCTTCTTGTAGATTAAAAAATATTGAACACGTATTTTTCTTTTTTGACGTAATCAAAAGATTACGGCGATACATTGAGTTAAAATGTGGCATGACGTCACGTCTTGCTAGATTTAATACTGCGTTGTGACGTAGCGACCCCCCACTTCCAACTTTAATGCGTGTTTTATAAGTTATTTTTGATTAATATGATAAAGCAAAAAATACGTGTCTAATATTTTTTTATTATCTGGAAGATGGACTAAATAGAATTTCTTTTTTTTTACCCAGGTAACTACCGTATTGTTTTTTTTACCCGACGACGTTTATATTCCAGGTCCCTCCGTTTCGCGGTGCTCCTGCCAGTATCGATGTGCTTCATGAGCACAATACTGACCATACTGATACTTTTCCACGTCTACACCTAAACACTGCTCACTAGAATAGTCTTCGTTGCACTAAATAATATATAAACTATAATAATATTGAACACGGCTGGGGTCTAGGTAGGAGGCTGGTGTTAAAATGGCGTTAAAATGGTCGGTCATTCAAAATATTATTCGAGAAATCTTAAGTTATGTACATTTTTATCGACAAATTTTGCGGTCACATAAAGTTAATTGGAGAATCTTCACCAACGTGATGGGTGCATCGATATCTAAAGAAAAAAAAAACGTGTGAGCCTTAGAGGAGTCGCATGAGATAAATAAATAATAAATATTATATTTAAATTGGTAAAATATTAACATAAAATCTTAGAAATAATTTTCAAAGGTATTATAGAGATGCGTGTAACATCTGACATCTTACCTAGTGGTAATAAGCAACATTAAAGGGGCAAGGCCTCTTCAAGGTCGTTTCTGACGGCCAACTCTAGTACCGTGCGCGCTCATTAATCAAAACAAATAGCGCGCGCTTCCCCGGCTTCCTGTGACACACTTCCGTCCCTTTTAACGAAATCTCTCCCACAGATTTCATTATTTAGATTTTTTTACATTATGATTTTAGGAAATCGAGAGGAAAGATGTTGATGGAAAAAATATGATTTTTTAAACTGATAATTTCAAGTGACTGCAGCTAACTACGGGACACTATGGTCGTTAGTAGTCCAGGTACTTTAAAAAAAAAAACTATTTTTTTTTCTTTTATCACTATTAAACCCCATTTACAATTTACAAAATGCCTGTGGTATACACTAAAATTAAAGTAACAAATCGTTGAAATACTGTTTAGACGCTGCAACTTTTTATTGTTGCTTCAAGTTATAGATATGCCACCGTCAATTAAATCGCACTGTGTAAATCAGGCTTTAGATCAGGGTTATAACGGATGTCATATAACGGATGAGGATGCGGATTAGGATATCGAGATAAAAGGGTTTGAGGATGCGGATGAGGATACGGATATTGGAAAATTCCTTATTGAGGATGCGGATGAGGGTGCGGATGCAGATGTCGTATAAAAAACAGCCTTTGCTTTGACACCTAACACCACAATCATGCCACCACTGTCACGTGCGGCCTATCGTCTGTCATAGGACAGGGACACTGCGAATTCAGGCAATAGGAACGCGTCACTCACACTCCGGCTCGCACAATTAGCTCGGAGCGAGTTTAAAAAAAATCACTATTTGAGCGAACAACGTCGGTAGGGTCACATCCCCATAGAAATTATGAGGATGCGGAGCTTTTAAAATCAAAACTTGGGGAAGCGGATGTTTTGCAGATATCAAAATTTATGCGGATGCTCCGCAGTTGCGGATGCGGATACGGATATCCGTTACATCCCTGCTTTAGATATCATTTCCATCACGTTTATGAAGTTTAGCTATTTCATTTAATTTGACCTCTTTTGTGCAAAAGGTTTTATTGTGTATTACAATTGCGCAAATTTTTATTACGACTGCAAGTCAATGGTCAATTAAATGTAGCTATGATTCGGTAAAAGTGTGTCAGATTTAAGATTTGATTAATAATATTTTGTATACAAGAAGTAAGAAAAAAATAAAATAAGTTGGATGATAATTTCTGTAGGCAGTTTTTTAGGGAGACGTAAATATTGTTTTGGTAATTAATTAAGGTATATTTATTCAGTATTTTGATTATAGCTTATTTACTTGTATTTTGCTAATTCTTGTGTATATCAGTAGCATATATTGGCTTTTAGTTCATAAATGATTTTATAAAAATCTATGTAATCAATATAATTTATTCAATTGTAAAGGACTTATTTAAAAAATAGTTTTAATCTAAGTAAGTTACAATTAGTTATTTAGAGTGTTTTCCTTCTTAAAAATAATAATAAATAAAGCACTTATTTTTATAAATAATGGTATGAAAACACCAGCCTCGGAGTTTGTCACTAAGCGCAGAACGAATCTCGACCTTATTTATACATAGTTTTTAGTCTACTTTCCATTAATATGTAAATTGAGTTGCGCTCGCGGCTAAGGTAAGGGAATTTGAGCTCAATCTCTTAATTCTAAGGTCTTGTTTTGCATGAAGATCGTTGTTTTGTTGTATTACTGTGTTGTCCTGTTTCTATGTGAGATGTAATAGATGGGTAATTGTCAACTTCTTTTAAAATAGTTGATAACTTGTGGATTTGGTTCATAAAAAAAATAGAATCTTGAAGTTCTCACTGAGAGGCTTCTTTTATCTCGCTCCTTCAAAGAATAATTAAGTACTACAGTAATATGTGTTTTGCCAGTTTAGTTTCAATTACTTATCTTTCTTTTTCATCACAGATGAATTCAGATGGGACACTCCGCATTTTAGGTATGAAGCTATAAGTAGGTACGCGACGGACTCGACTTGTCGAATTCATCAATCAGTGAGCGTAACGTAGTCAGAAGATATAAGAGTTACGCAATAGAAAGAGATGCAACTTCTTGGTGAATATAACTGTAGGTAAGTAGGTAATTAGCGCTGTGCGACCTGAATTACACTTTATTGTGTCGTCGCAAGAGTCGCTTTTTATTTAAATGATTTTGCGGATTGTCCCATCTGAACTATAATTTTTAATCCTTGGCCTGTAAGATTTTAGACCTAGTAAGTTAAAATGAGCGCAGATTTGAAAGTAGTGTGGCTTGGTGCTTGTAGAAGTTCTCGTTAGGGTCTTTTTAGGAAGGAATTTTATAAAAAGATGGATGGTTTAAGGCGAAAGCGGTGGACAGCAAAATTTAAAAAAATCTTACGTTTATAGCAATTTTCAGGTCATTATTGGGTAGTATGTTAATTAATACCTGGGCGACTGAGCTCTGCTCTGGTGAAAATAGAGAATGCTCATTTAATATTAGAGGATAGTACCTACTAATTCCATACTGCCATGATAGTAGGTAATTACTAATTCCATGCTGCCATGTCATTATTGTAATGTCATGTCATTATTCAATAGCTTGTTCTAAACTTTGGACAAACGAGCTCTGCTCGGGTGAAAATACAGAGAAAACTAATTTTCCCAGATATGAGACCTAGCTAGATCGATTTTTCGCCCCCGTAAACCCCTATATTGCAACTTCCATCGAAATCGTTAGAGCCGATTTCGAGAACGTGAGTACAAATATATATACAAATATTGCTCGTTTAATAGTGTAGGATATGATTCGCGACCGTAAAAATTGAGTATTGATGATTCTAATGATTATTATAAATCTGTAAATAGATATTTTTACGGTCGGGAATCATTTTTTTATCAGCGTACAACCTGACACTGACCTGCAAATTGAAAAAAACGTAATAATTTGTTGGCTACCTTATCGCATTCCCCTTAATACCATTTCATGTCGGGGTTGCCAGTTTAGAATATTTTTCTACGAAGAAGGTTGCTGGATTAAAAAAAAAAATGGTATGTTTTTGAATATGTGTGTATTTTTAACTAAATCTGCTGTGTGGCTTCGTCAAAGTGTTTTAATTAAGATATTTGAGAGAGACTAATCATATAGCGTCATTTTAATTTAAAATGATTCGTTTTGTAATGTTGATCTTCATGTCTCGACAGTATTATGGCCGTAAAAATTACAAGCACAACAAGATGAGACATTCTAACTTTGCTCAGGGCTGATTTTTCCAATGCGGGATATCTTTATCCAAGAAATAATCAAGGGTTTCTCCATTAGGAGTTTTCCAGTAGCAGCCCGGAGTCTGGATTTGTGCCCGGTTGATGGCAATAGGCTCGCCCCCTATTACATGGGACTTAAAACATAACTGGCGAAATGTGGGTGGGTGCGAAAATATTTTATTTCACATAAACCTACAAGGGCACTTATGAAACGTCGGAAGCTAGGTGCACGGTTCCAATTGGTCGTTTCCTATGGAGAAGAGCCGGCAATAAACTCCACGGTTACTCTATTAAAAATAAATGGTTTCTACAATGTTTTCAAATTACAGTGTTAATAGGTATAGGAGGACAGTGTAGGCCTATCAACAAGTACCAGGTACTTAGTAAAAGCGAAAATGGTCCACAAGTCTACAGCCTGCAACGTTCTCTCATTCACAAAATCTAAAAGAAAATCTATATAAGAGATAATAAAAATTATTAAAATAAGGACCTGTTTAAACCAAATGAAATGATTGCCACTACAGCTGTAACAAATCTAATTTGATAAAAAATATAAAATATTGTAGGTAATATACATCTGCCAAACTCTTCGCGGAACATGAATATGTAATTTTGAATAAAGCATATCTACATAACATCACGCCTTGTTTCCTCAAAGAGTTGTACAGAGGTGTACCCATAGTACACCCACATTTCGCGAGCTATTTTTAAGTCCCATGGAACAGACTCGGGGCTGCTACTAAGAAATTCTAGATTGAAAAACCCAATAACACTTTGCCCGACCCGGGAATCGAACCCAGGACCTTCGTGTGACTACTAGACAAACGACGCAGTCGAAATATCTGACTTTAGAAAAATCTGCCCTTATAGAACTCCAAAAATGAATGAAATTCATCTATTTTAATTCAATAAAAATCTGGCAATCCTTCAGGGCAACATTTTATCACGCTAACCAAATATTAATTATATTATTATTAATTCATCAGAATATTTTTGTACACTGTATATAGAAACATTACTATTCCTCCCTTAGTAAAGTAATTTAGTGAGTAAGGCGCCGAATTCAATTGCTTATAATTTTAATAGTTCTGTTTTGTTAAGAGTATGACGAATTGGATTTGATTTTGTGGTAGAATCGTCCTGGAAATGTCAACATTTTCTTGTGAATTACACCCTAATTGCGTAACACACTTTAGAGGAACAGGGTGTAAAGTTCACTCGTCCACCATAGAAAAGGGAGGATCCTCCGACCAGACTGGTGTTGTGTCTGGCGGGCAACTGCTCGACGGTTTTGAAGTCGGAATCTTGTATATATGTCGATCGACGTCATGACTATGATGCGTAGTTCGTATGTGGCGGTGTAACCGCTACATCACTCCCCTCCGGAGACCGGAAGTCGATAGTGGGCTGAATCTTGCGATGTTCCTCATGCCACTAAATTGGTGACCCCGAGTATAAACCACCAATCACAATCACAAACTGAATGACTTTTTGAAGAATATTGCTAATCCATTGCTTCATTTTTTCGTAAAATTTCTCTGTTCTACAACGTGAATAACGCAATGTTGTTGAACTGTCAAAAAGAAAGCTATTGTTACTGTTAGTGTGTTACAAAATTTACCCGTAGGTTTTTGAAAGCAAATTCGATTTGAACTGTTGTTAAATCTCTTGCCAGGCGATTTAAATCTTGACATTTGTTCTAGCATTATATTTGATGGCTGTTTTACGGATCGGACTTTCAAAAACATGGGGCAGCACTTTGAACTGTGGTCGCTTAAAAATATTGTCTGTGGTGCGCATCTCACTGACGTCACTCAAAATCCTGCATCGCGCAAGCGAAGTTTATCGCGCGACCAGCATATACAGGTTGGCAGGGATATCGACGCGAAAACGTTTACCATGGAGTGAGTACATGATTCTGGTTCTTTGTTTTGAACTTTTTCATCGGTTATTTAGAAAAAAATCTGCTGTTCTATACATTTTGACCGCGTAGGTATTGTGCTTTTCTATGAAACAGAAGATTTTTTTTAAAATAACGGACAAACAATTTTAACGCAGGGGGTTTCAGAATCATGTACTGAATCCATGGTAACTGTTTTCGCGTCGATGTCCCTGCCATCCTGTATACAATGACCCGACATCAATCGTCGGGCAGTAGCTCATAGCTCACCAGACACAACACCCGTCTGGTCGGAGGATCCTCCCTTTTCTATAGAGGATGAGTGAACTTTACACCCTGTTCCTCATAGTGTCTATTATGTCCTCTGTGTGATAGATCTACAACAAAGTCAAATCCAAAGACAAATAGTTTTGGCGTCAGTATTGCTTGACGGAGCTCGGTAGGTGTAGTCTGTGATAGGAATATAATCAGAACTGTGATCAGTACGGTCAAACCACGCGTAATAACATACCAAAGATGTCATGTATGGTCAGCAAAACAGTCCCAACATGTTATTTTAAGAGCGTTTATTTTGAAAGTGGGCAACGTCGCAAATAGATGTCAAATATTTCACTGTTTTGATTAATTTGGCAATATTACTGTCTGGAAATAAGAAATGTGGCTAACTAGCGAACTAGAATTGTAATTATAACACTGAATTTGATGTTGGTGTTTTAGGTGTAAAAAAAGGCATTTGGAGAGTTTCCAAATACTTTTTTACATCTAAAACTAAATATTCCGTGTTACGATATTAATTATTGCATTTCATAATCAATATTTTAGTACCCTAGTTAGTCACATTTCTTATTTCCATACAGTAATATTGCGAAATTAATCAAAACAGGTAAATATTTGACAGCTATTTACGACGTTGCCCACTTTTAGGATAATCCCTCTTAATAACAATTATTTCATTATTTCTTGTATTAGTCTTTTTGGTTTTTCCATTTGAAAAAGACATAGGACATCTTATTATTTAAATATATTGGGTCAAATTAAATTCGCTATCTAAACGCTGCAGACGGAATAGGTATTAATATCTCGTCATCTTTTCTCAACTGTGTTGGGGTCGGCTTCCAGTCTAACCGGATGCAGCTGAATATCAGTATTTTACATGGAGCGACTGCCTATCTGACCTCCACAACCCAGTTACTGAGTAACACGATACCCCTTGGTAAGACTGGTTGTCAGACTTTCGGGCTACGACCCGTAACAACTGTCAAAGCTCTACAAATGACAGCCGGGACTAATGGCTTAACGTGCTTTCCGAGGCGCGGAGGAGTCTCGGTATATAAAGATGGTCCCCACGAACCCAACCCCGGCAAGCGTAGCTTAATCTGTTGGATCGACCGGTGCGGCTGTTAATACTTAGCCACGAGCTCGATATGTATCGATATCTAAACATGATAAAACAAATGTGTGAGTGTTTTCTTTTTATCGTAAAAATCTGTTGGGCGTTCTTCAATTTTGACCACTAGTCACGTCACTGATCGAATTTAGATTGACCTTGTATTGTGAAATAATAAAATTCTGAGCCTTATTTTTTTAATTTGTTGGTAGAGATCGTTTAATTTAAAACTGCACGCCTTCACTGCTTGTTACATACACATTTCAAATGTTTGTACTGTATTTCTAATTTCTTAACGTCTCTCGGGAATCATCGCATTTCCGAATACAAACGAATGCTAATTTCCATGACCATAAATTATTAGATTTTTATATATATAATTCTTCTGTGAGTGTGTATGTCACTGAACTTCTCTCAAACGACTGGACCGATTTTGATGAAATTTTTTGTGTGTGTTCAAGGGGATCTGGGAATGGTTTAGATTCACAATTGGACCCGGTAGGTGGCGCTGCGATCGAGTTATAGGAAACAGGACAACGTCTGTTCGGTCAGCTAGTCTTGTATAATAGTTTGAATTCAGAACTAAGTACTTAATTGTTGGTTTGTTTTGAATTTCGTGTGAACTATATAGAGCTGTAAAACTATTTTCCTATCTGTCGTGCCTGCGACTTTAGCGGGTTTCCTCCCATTTTTAAATAAATTACGTTAACGTAAAAGAGTATTAAAAACTCTGTATACTTCCAAGTCGATTGAGAGCGTCCGGTCTGCACCAAGTGCAAAGGGCAACTGATAGAAATCCAACAACTGAGTTTGCCGAGGGTCATTAAGAAAGTAGAACTACAGTTTATACATTTTAGTGGAGGAGCGTGCATTTTTAAATTAGAAGATCTTTAAGATTGTTTTGCTGACCGTTATATTGTAAGTGATGTGTGTTGAGAGATATATCGATTGTTGAGTGTAGTGGGTACGTAGTTTTGTTTGCGAGTGTGATAATACTGTGTAAGGGGGCCAGCCCTAGTGGAAGGCCGTGTTAATGTTTTTGAGCCAAAGGCTAAATGGCTGTGTGGCTTTTAAGTGTAAGGGTTGCCCTTTTGACGTAGTTGGTGGGCAAAATTAAAAATGATTCGCTAAGCTAGAAAGGTTTTGAATTCGCAAGTAAATGTTCACTAGAAAATAAATGGAATTAAAATGTGAAATATTAAATTCAACCGTTATTAAACAATTTAAAATTGTGAAATACGGCTTCATACTGTCACTTTGTTGCAAAAAAAAATTATAACATTTATTTTTTTGTGAAAACAACCATGTTAAAATCAGCTAAGATCCCTAAAATTCCTGAGTTTGTGGCTTGACTAGCAAAATTATTGCGATCGATTTTTAATTCAGTTGATGTCTGCATCAATTTTCACAACTGTGGACTCTATGTCCGTGACCATAAAGTTTATTTTTCAAAGTCATAAAAAATGTTCTTAGCTCATAATTATCTAGTCTTACTAAAGTCCCATAATACGATGCAAGTTTCTCGTGTGTGGCATACAGTAAAATTGAAGCAACAAACGACTTGCATCGTCTAAACAGTGTTTAGACGGTGCAAATTTTATAGTTGCTTCAACTTCTGGTATGCCACCGGCAGTTAAATTGCACCGTGTAAAGCAGAGCGTTTATTCAAAAAGTTGGCAACGTCGCAAATAGCTATCAAATATTTACCTGTTTTGATTAATTTGGCAAAATTACTGTATGGAAATATAAAATTTCGCTTACTAGTGAACTAGACTATTAATAATGAATTGAAATTATGACCCTGAATTTGATGTTGTAACCGTTTTATGTGTGAAAAAGGCATTTGGAAAGTTTCAAAATATATTTTTTACATCTAAAATGAAATATTCGGTGTTACGATATTAATTATTGCATTGCATGAACAATATTTTAGTTCACTAGTTAGCCATATTTCTCCATAAATCAAAACAGCGAAATATTTGACAACTATTTGCGACGTTGCCCCACTTTTTGAATAAACACTCTTAATTAAGGCCTCATTGTAAATAACGGCTTATTCCCAGTAGTTTGATTGATAGTTGGACTACTTCTCGAATTAGTGACATGTTCCCAACACACACAATCATGTTCTTTAGCGAGCTGAATGTTTAAGCAGAAAATTGAATCGCAATATTTTTGCTAGAAGCGCCACTTGAAAAAAAAAAAAACAAATTCACGCACAACGATCGACGATCTTAGAACCCTATTTCTTTAAGCCTGAATAGATCTATTCTAAGCTTGTATTAGATGTGCGAACAATTTTAAACCTTAAGTGAGTGTTGTAAGATCGAAATTGGATTACGGCTTCGATTGTAGACGCGATGAAACGATTTATTTAACACATCTACGTAGATTTAACGTCTTTGTAATATTAAGTGATGTTCAGTGTTGGATTTGTTTTAGGGAAATTTTAAAAACGATGGGAGATTTTCTTTCTGCCTTTCTTAAGTAGATATGGAACAAGCATTGATCATCATGCTGGCTCAATGCGTAATGGGCATTTTCGATTCCAGCTTTTTTTATTTACTATGTTTTCCTTCACCTTACCACAGAATGAACAGAAGTCGCTATATTTATGAAGCTGCAAGTACGCGGCGGCGTCTTGTCGGGCCAATTCAGTGAGCGTGACGTAGTCAGAAGATATAAGAGTTACGCGATAGAAAGAGAGGCAACTTCTAGGTGAATATAACTGTAGGTAATTAGCGCTGTGCGACCTGAATTGCACCTTATTGTGTCACAGCAAAAGTTGCTTTTTATTTAAACGATTTTGTGGATTCTGTATTAATTTGTGAGCAATGCATATAGGGGTGTTGCGGATGCTGCAGGCCACAATAATTTACCAACTCAAGTTATGCTACCTCTATAATTACGAATAGGTACCCTTAAAACAAATCCAATAACATACTACTTGTATGTAGTTTAAATAATCTCCTAAGAATTTAAAGTACAAAATGTCATCGTCACTTTCCACTACATACAGGTTATTCTATCTATATACCTATATAAACACTATATAATAGATATAATATTATAATTTTAACAAGCACGCCGTAAATCCATAAGTTTATGTAATGCTGTGAATATTTTCTTAATTGTGTGTACACTTGCTTGCAAAAAAAGCGCCCAAGTGCGAGTCGGACTCGCAGACGATGGTTTCCGTGCCACCGTATTACTGCCATTTTTAACATCGATCAAAAAACGCCGAATAAAACACGTTTCTTGTATTAAAAATTAAAGGGAGTCCCCTTTAATTTGTCAAGTTTTTTTTTTTTTTGTTATTTTATTATAGCCCCCATAGTTGTACACCTCTGTGAAAATTTAAAATATTACACAACGGAGCCTTAGTAATTTAGTCATGTAGTAATAGGGGCGAGACCCTATTGGCACTCATTTGGTACGGAACCCTAAAAACTGGGGAAGACAGCTTTGAAAAACGTTCATTGCGAGGGTCTGGCAATCAAAGCCAATCTGTATTACTTACTTCGATCACCGAAAAAGGGGCCATAGAATTTTTGTCACTTGACTGCCAGAGCTACACACATGTTCGGACCGGCCTGATCCGGTACAGCCGGGCGGCAAAATCGAAAATAATTTGTCGAGATGCCGACCAAAGTTGACTGATTGGCACGAGCCAAATATGTGTAGTAATTGCTTCAGGTCGCCTTTATTATTAAATAAATACTGCCGAATCGAACATATGTGTAGCACCATTAAGTGTTCTTCTATTCTTGTTTTATGTGGTCCAGTTTTTTTGCAAGCAAGTGTAATATTTTAATGAATATCTACTAGGATCTCATACATTACTGGGCACTCATTCAAAAGCAGGGTTAATCTATGAAATTAAATACTGCTTCAATTACTAGTTACTATTTAGGATTCGATTTCAGTAGACTTTACAGCACATAGAGATTGAATGTTATGAATTACTATTAAATTTCACTATATAAATATCTAATAAAACATTATTTCTAGCAATAAGAGTTTTTATGAAAATTCACGCCATCTGTTGGCACCACTTTGACAGTAGTTCCATTTCAAATTTCGCTCATCATTCGTTTCATTCATTCAGTCTCCACCACTCAAGTACGATAGACGCGGCGCTAGTGTCCATGTCATTGCATTTAAAAAAAACAGTGGCGCTCCGGGAGTGCCGAAAGAAGTGAAAACTTGAACAATTAAAAAAAATACTTCTAAAATCTTTAAAGTAAAAATACTTGCATAGAACATTGATCCGTAACGTAATATAAATAAAGAGCACAATCGCGTTTATAAAAATGAGGTGTTGGTAACTGTGTCACAAGTGCAATTGTTTTTCCCATCTCAAAAATGCCCAACGCGCCCAAAGTTTTCACTTCAAAAAATTTTGTTCCACAATTTTTCGCCGGACTTCAGTGGTGGCGCGGACTACATAGAAAATGTAGGCCCTTTGACACTTGACAGGTGCTCGGACCTGACATCTCAGTGCTGCCACCTAGTGATCGTCATTTCAGAAAACTCTCATTGAAATACACTTGGGCAGTATTATGAAGTATTAACGCCATCATAATTCAAGTCTCATAGGGATGCTGCTATCGATCATGTAAAGCTACGTCTCTCTCTCGCACTGTAATCCTGATGGCATTATAACGTCATAGTACCTACACCTGTAGTAAAAACTGTTCTTAACGATCAAAGTATGACTGAATTTAAAAATAAAGCAGAATAGGCAAAATGTTTGACACTGTAGTTTCAAAAGAATGTTATCATTATCATGGATCAGCATTCAAAATTCACGTCACTAGTTGGCGCCACTTTGATTAGAGGTCTTCCATTTGACGTTCAATAATCCGTCACGAATAAAGAAAATCTAAGCGCTTTGCCACTTTTGACAGGTGCCAGACCTGACGTCTCAGTGCTGCCACCTAGTGGACGTCAATTCAGAAAACTCTCATTGAATTTTGACCGGATTTTGAAATGTTGTAGTATGTCCATCTTCTGTTTCCTATTAAGTACGACTAACAAGTTTACTGAAATCTGCTCCTTGAAGTAAATCTAGACTTCTAGCTTAGATATTCTAGTGATCCTAGGGCGTAATTAAAAGTAATTGTATTTTGCCAATCTTCACTGTCAGTAATAATGACAATCTGCCATTTTTTACGTACCCATAGATTTTAATAAGTGTATTAAATGTATGTGTAACTAAATCCTGTTGTTTTATTCATTCTCTTATCGTTTTTTTGCAAGAAGCAAAAGGTCTTTCGTTTACCCTGTAAAATTAACAACAATTGCTTCCCATCTCAGAAAGTTTAGATGAACAATAAAAACTCTTAGGCGATTAACACACGGCACCGCGCACCGCCGCGCCGCGGAAGTAAGAGATGAGAGCACCCTCGACCGCGCGGTCGGGCGGTGTACGTGTGTTAGGAATCAACGAATTTATTAGAGGTCAATGCGACATGAGATCCGCTTCACCGCCTACCGCGGCGGTACGCGGTGCCGTGTGTTAATCGCCTTAAGCTGGTGATTTTAATGTCAAAATTGTTTTTTTTAACTTCGGGATCATCCATTAATCACGTGAGGCTCAAAAGGGGGGGGAGGGGTTCAGAAAAAATCACGAAATATCACAAGGGGGAGGGGTGTAGTGAGATATCATGTGTATTTATTTTTTCGCTGAACGCGCGATTTCTAAACCGAAAAGACCTTGACTCACTGTCCATCAGGCAACGATTATACCTGTATTTGAAAATAAAATATACTGAAATTTTTTAAGATACTTTTTACCAAAAAAATACATGTGACTGGGTAGGGGGAGGAGGTTAGTTTAAAACCTCACCACGTATCACCAGGTGGGACGGGGGTTAAAAGTTGCTAAAAAATATCACATGGACAACCCCTTATTTGAAGATGCAATATAAAGTAAAAAATACTGACTAAGGCCATAAGTGTAAACACACTTGACTGGCACAAAATGTACTTCCTAGCATGATGTTGTAAAATAAAACAAACATAAATAGGTAATAATTTGTCTATATTTAAAAAAATCTTGGTCCACAAGAACTTTTAAGTCCCACAATATTTTTTCTTGTACACCAATATTTTGTTCTTAACCTATACTTAAAAGTAAATAAACCTAATTGATACAATTAAAATGGTTTAATCAAATACATTGTAGCAATTAGAATTTCGAACAGCCTAGCAAGTGCTATAAGGTAAGGCATTTTTCACAGGTTTCGTCCAAATCTGTGACTTACGTTTGACAAGATAGTACTTGATAAGCCAGCAGTAGCATTATTAGGATATTTTGTAGTTATTATTGACAATACAGCTTTGTTTTTACGACCCCTGATCAAGTAAGTAGGACGGCGGTGTAATTGCCTAACTGTTAGGCAATTACCGCACTGTTAGTGTGTTAGCCTAAATTTGTAATTTAACATAATATCACACTTGTAATCCCTGAAGGGTAAGACAGAGGTGTATCTATAGTACTTGCCAGTTATGTTTTAGTCTTATGTAAAGGGAGCGAGCCTATTCCCATTAATTGGGAACAAATCTAGCCTCCGGGCTGCTACTGAGAAATCCCTGATGGGAAATAACACTGCCCTGTAGCGATATTCATAGTGTTATTTATATTGTGCAATGGATCAGGAATTTCTTTTAAAATCCTTCGAATTGCGAAAGAGTGTTACGTAATTGGGGTGCTGGTCTGTTTTTAGGTTTGTTAAAAAAGAACAAGTAATCATTAATTTTGGGTAAAACATAGTTTATGCATTCATGCTTGAGGTAGATAATTCATGGTCACCAATAAATGCAACCGATCGTATATTTACTATTGTCAAAAATATAATATGGAAAAAATGCAATATCCCAAATGACTGAATATCAATAAAGAATTAAGTTTTATAACTACAAAACACCACTCTATATTATAAACCTAACCTAAATTGGATGTCCAAGCAGCTTTATTTCTCCCCTGACCTCATCATACAAGTCCTTATAATCGTCATGTTCTTTGACTAACACCATAACGCATCCTCTCATGGTGCCCATGGCCGCACCAATGTCTTTGCGGCTCGGTGTGTAGCAGTATGGGATGTCTTTCTCTTCACACACTGCGGGTAAGTGGCACATGATTTCTATTGGTGATATGTCTCCCGCGAAAAACACGAGCCTGGAAAAGATAAACAAGAATATGTTTAGGTTTTTTATATTTTATATGTACAGGATTATTGAGTTCTTTCAGTAGTTTTGGTAATAAACTATGATACTTTTGAAAAGCATTATTGTTGTAAGTATTTTTTTTAAGTCAGGGTTATTACCAAAGTAACAATAATGCAAGTACATTATATATTAATAATAATATTGCATCTTATACTCAATTAGTGACATAAATATTATAAATGCGTAATAATTAGGTCAGGACTGTCATGCTTTGTGATAAATTTTACGCAAGCGGTACAAAACGATGCGTATTTACATAACCTCAAAATTTTAAAAGTAACATGTTTATTTACCCTTTTTCACCAAGCCGCAATTGTTTCTGTACGATCTTTAACCCGTTCCGAATGAAGTTTTTGTGAGATGTAGACTTCTTGATGAGTTTGTAAATCTTTTTGCTAAGTTTCTTCGGAGCCATGGGCTTTGCAATCACACTGCAATGTTCAACTTTATCGTCGTAACTTTGTGGCTCAGATTTGATGCTGACATCTCCCTGATCTTCTTGTTCGACGGGCTCTTGTTTTACTTTGCCCATTTTAGTCAATTAAAAGTATTTTGTGTTAATTTTGTAAACCGTACACACGTGCGCGCGCCACACCACAACAGGCAAACCGCAAACGTGAAATTGACAAGTTATTTGACGTTCAGAAATTACTCGGGGTTTTATTTTCGATTTATTCATTAGTGTTTAGATAAATCGAAAATTTTAGATAAATCTTTCGGATAAAACAAAAAAAAAATTGTATGTAAGAGTTCTCAAGTAATAAATTTTAGTAGAAAATTATTTAAAAAGTAAAATAATTTACTCCGTTCTTAGTCATGAAAACCATCTTTGAAATCATTTCTAGACGATCATTTTGTTTCATTTTCATTCACACGCTCTTTAGAAAGTTTCTAACATAAATAAGATTTTTCTTGAATCGTTTTTTCAACATTAAAACGTAATTAACAAACAAATTTTGATTGATTTATAACTTGGGTTGAAACACAACGAGGGTTTTAAACAGTAACAAGTAATCATACGATTCACCCACATAAACATTTTAGGCGAAGAACGGAACGTGGTGCTCCTGCCGTTACCATGGAAACGGCTACATGTCAACAAAATTCCTTCAATTCACGGTAGTTGCGAAGAATTAATACAATTACGATGAAAAGCATCGTTTTTTACTAATAACAATTAAAGTTTCACCTAGTCAACCTTCCAAAGATTATCTCCATGATGGTATATTGATCAAAATAACCCAATTCTTGTTGTAGAAAATGTTTATTGTTGTGCTGATTCGTGTTATAATTTCTAGGGCCTACTCAATATTTTAAAAAAGCTGAGGTCCAATCCTGATAAAGAGTTACGTCTGCTGCTTCTTGGGCTAGACAATGCTGGCAAAACTACGCTCCTAAAACAACTGGCTTCAGAAGATGTGAACCATGTTACTCCTACTGCAGGGTTTAATATAAAATCAGTTTTATCCAATGGTTTTAAGCTAAACGTCTGGGATATTGGCGGGCAGAGGAAGATAAGACCATACTGGCGGAATTATTTCGAAAATACTGATATTTTGGTTGGTACATAGTACTTTTCTGTGCTTTTGGAAATAAAATATAAAAAAACGCTTTAGGCTTAGCGCACACTGCGGTGCGTTTTGCTACCGCAAAATTTGTGAAGTATGAAATAATGAAAGCGCGCGAAAATAAAGCAGGATTTTATTCGTTGCAACGAAAAAAACGCATCGCAAGTCACTGTGCTAGGCTTAAGTATTAACTGTAACTTTGGCATCCAAACCTTATATAGATTGAGTAATGTGCGCATTTAATTAATTTCCCTTTAATAGCTCTGCTTTTTGTACTTAATCCTTTTCTGAATAAAAGGCTCTAAGTTTTCCCACAACACTGAAATGAATAAAAACTAATAGTTGGTTATTATTTCTTAAATTTGGGTAAAAATGCTGGCCATACAATTTTAGATCTACGTTGTTGACTGTTCGGATCACCAAAGACTCCAGGAAACAGGGCAGGAGTTAGCAGAACTGCTGGAAGATGAGAAGTTACGTGGAGTAGCCTTACTGGTGTATGCCAATAAACAGGACTTGGCTACTGGTAATTAATTCAAAGTTGTTTTTAAGTATTTAAAAATATTTATAATCACTACCATTAAACAGTCAAATTCAATTTCATGATAAAAAATAATTTTTGAATAATTATTTAATAAATAAAATAGTTTTAATTTTTAATTATTTTAAAACTTTCGATGCTGACTGTACCTACCTATAGCACATTAATATTAATAATTTCATTTAATTAATATTATAACCGAGTTTTAAAAGTATTTAATCTTTTTAACAGCCTTACCAGCCAGTGAGATAGCTCAGCATCTGGGCCTGCATCTGATCAGAGACCGCACTTGGCAGATACAAGCGTGTGTCGCTACTGACGGTACTGGAGTCAAGGTTAGTGCATTTTGACATTTAAAATTAATATTTTTATATGATACGTGGAAGAATTTGGGGAGGCCTTGGCTCAGCAATGAGAAAGAGTAGACTAACAAAAAAAAAACACAATTTTTACCTATTTAAAATCAAACATTTTAGTAAAATCACCAATCAGTTTTTCAAACGTCGTCGTGGCCATTAATTTTACAGTTTTTTTTGTTACATCTTGGTGAAACGTAACATGAAAATGTAGGTAACACAAATTCGCCGTCCTAATTTATGCAATGCAACATGAAATGTAACACAACAACTAGGTGAATTTGTTTCAACATGACATAACTTTTCCTATAGCCGACGGCTAATAAATGGCCACGACGACGTTTTATTTTCTAGAAAGTTTGTGGCACAATTTCTCTGTGATTGTTCTTTGCACTGTCACTTCAGCAGATGATGTTTACTTTTATGATGGGAGCTATGTGGTTTTTTTAAGGTACATATTTGTCTTTGGGTAATAATAAACGCCCCGGAAAAAATTGAAATATGTGCATACTCAAAATATGAAATTCACTACTATAAATACTAATTTTTCGACAACTTGTACGCGAATACAAATAAAGAAACGACCGAATAAAATACTGAAACGACCGAATAAAATACTGAAACGACCGAATAAAATACTGAAAAATCAATACAGAATTTGCTGACGTAATATTTTTCAAACATGCAAACAAGCATACACCATGCATGCAGCATGCAAGCGAGCATGCAAAATGCAGCAGGCATGGTTTCTGTTACGGATCCGGCGCTGCGAGGCTCCGGCGGTCCCACGCAAGCTTATCGTCGCAGATGGTTTTAACGCTCACCACCGCAGCGCCGGCCAGCCTCAGCCGCGGGCGGCGAGCGTTATAAAACCACCTGCTCCTCAGCTCGCGGGCCGCCTCGCGCCTCCGCGCCTACGCGGGCTTTAAAAACACTCTAGGGTTAGGGCAGACAAGACTACGTGGAGTCGGTTTCTGTCACTAACTTTTGTAGCACAACATATTGACTTTTCGGAAACTTAGTATTTTTTCGGAAGACTAGTATTTTTTTCGGAAATTTAGTATTACAGTCAACCACAGATTTTCGGGAGTTAATTTTTTTTTTCGGTAGCTTTATTATTATCCTTTGTCTTTTTCTCTTTACAGGAGGGCATGGAGTGGGTCTGCAAAAATATCCCAACTAAGAAATAATTATACTATAAAAATAATAATTATTTACGCTTAACATTATTAGAAGTTCTATCAATATCTTTAAATAATAATAATGTTGAAAATCACTACCGATCAAGAATAATGATATTATTATTTTGAATTTACAAGTTATTCTAGTCTAAAGAAATCCGTCCAAAGTTATAATATTTTAGTTAGAATTTATTTTACCTGTTTGACGCTCGACAATTTATTTATAGAAAGAAAGGAAAGAAAATAGATATCTCGATGATATTTATGTTTGAAAGCATTGAACGGAACAGCCAGCATAAAAAATAATTCAATTTCCTTAGTAAAATTGCATTATTAATAAAAATTAACCTTTGGTTTATTTTAAAGAATAAAATAAAATATACGTACATGTTTATTGGACCAAGGTGATTTTGCACTTCAACTTCTGTTACTAATTCTTCGATTAAGTAGGTATAATCATTAATAAAACGTCGAGATTTTTGTGGCATTGGTTTTTCTTATGCAATTCTTTTAAAACTACACATTATGTCTTCTGGCAACCTAAAAATGCCACAGAACATTCTCACGTTTCCTTAGTATAATAATATTGTAAACTAATTTATTAAAGGTGGTCATTGTATTAATGTAATGATAATTAAAAAAAAAAAAACATTTTTGTGTTGTTTTTAAGATAACTTCGTTTTAATTAGCTAGTAGTCATTATTTATAATGCTGCCATTACCTTTATTTCTTGAAGTGATTACCACTCTTAAGTGTTTTTTAGCATTTTTTCGCGATGTAAAATAATAAAGAATACTATTGTACCTACATGTTAATGATTGCACATAGTTGGATGCTGATAGCGGTTATTAAAAAAATAATTAAATTATACTGGCCGGTCGTTAATTCTTATTTTTTTTGTGGGTAAGAGGGTGTACTGTCGACATCAAAAGTTTTAAGAGTTCTTTTAAATTATATTTTAAACAATAATGTTACATAAATATTATTTATTGTTTAAAAGGTTTCAAGGTTCCATAGGTAAAAAATCCGTCCCAAATAGGAATAAACTTATTGCCCTGTTGTATTTGCTAAAATTCCTTTAAAGTTGTACCGGCAAGTGTGAATTAATTTTTACCTAATAGGTACTATGAATTGAATTTTGTGATTATTTAATATGTGAATATTTTTCTAAAATTGATCTCTCACTGTTTGCAATTTTAGTTTTTATGTGATTGTAATATGCATTTATGGGTACCTTCCATTTAAATAAATAATACGAGTTTTCAGTCTAATGTTTTATTTGATATCTTACATCAATGTGGAATGTATTTACAATTTCAATTGAAAGTGATGCGGAAGACTTGAAAAATTAATCTAAAAGTAACAATAGGTAATATTTAGAAACAAAACATTTTAAAATATAGTTTTTTTTAAAACTATAGTTTATTAATTAAGTAAAAATATTTAATATAGATTCGAGATTTTAATATATTATTATCTATCTAGAAACCCCGGAAAACCCTTTGTTTTAGGGTACGCAGAGGGTATTAAATGCAACGTAAGTTTTAGCACCAAAATATCCAGCAAAAAAACTAAAATTATTTTACTTAATTTCCACTTTTATAGTAACTAACTAACAATACTATGTAAATAAGTACATTTTTTAATATTCCATTTTAAATGATTCATTTATTGTATTTATTCAAATAAAAAATGAAACCAAAATTTATTATTTTCTAGTTATTTTAATATTTGGATTTCATCATAAAAATGGAATACTTATTTCATTTCCACTACACCAATTAAATATAAATTCTAAAAAAAAAACAAAATATTTTTGTGAAAGACATTGAAATCACTCTCCATGAAAACTTATTTCACGACATCTTAAATTAAAAAATCCATAGTTTCAATAAAAGCAGTGTATCACGATATATTATTAAAATAATAAAGTAATATTATTGTAAAATATATAATAGGAGAGCAGTGGTGGCCCAGTGGTAACGGCCGCGACTTATGAGTTGTAGGTCGTAGGTTCGAACCTAGACAGGCGCTTTACTTTGTGTAAATTATTTCATCACCACTACTCTCAAAACGGTGAAGGAAAACATCGTGAGGAAACCGGCATGTCCTAGAACCGAAAATTCGAAGACATGTGACATCTACCAACCCGCACTGGGCCCGCGTGGTGGATTACGGCCTACTCCCTCTCACAGAGAGGAGGCCTGTGTCCCAGCAGTGGGAACATTTATAGGCTGACGATGACGATGATTGTAAAATAATAATAAATGAAAGCACAAAATGTGTGTATTTTGTGTGTAAAACTGAAAAAAAAAAACAGGGAATGAATAGTGAACAAATTAGTGAATGAATTTGTGATCAGATTAGAGAGTGAATTGATGATCAAATTAGTGATTGAATTTATGATCAATTACTAAATGTATTTATGATCTATTACTGAAAGAATTTGTGATCAAATTATTGAAAGAATTTGTGATCAAATTATTGAAAGAATTTGTGATCAAATTATTGAAAGAATTTGTGATCAAAGTGAATGAATTTGTGATCAAATTGATGAATAAATAATTTTAATTATAGTGAATTGCGTACTCTCATGGTTTTTAATGAACTATAATAGATGACAGAGCAATGACTGATTTTGATCCGGTTATTTGCCGGCCGTCATGACAAATGAACATTTAAATGAATAGTGATCAAAAGATGAATATGACTTTTAATTTATTTTATTTTTGTTAGTGATTGTTTAAATGATGAGTGAATACTGAATACACTGATTAGATGATGATTATTAAAAGTGGTGTGAAATTGTGTGAATTGCTTGTTAAATCGGTCCCTGATTAGAATAATAAAACAGATTATGATGAACAAAATATCTCATTATACATAAACAAATGCTGATGACTAATGAATTAATAATTTAATAATATATGTTGGTTTATCAGTAGAAGACAATTAAATGAAAAAGGTACAGAATTGAAAAACAATGCATTGCGGTGCCAGTAAGTAACGATAAATCTAAATTAAAATAAAAGTATTGAAAGCAAAAAGAACAAACTATATAATATCCAGACCTATAATTTCAGCTTCCTGCATACAATTCAAAATGTGACCTTTCTACATATAAATAAGATTCTAAACTGTATCATTTACAGTTTAAAGTTTTAGGTCATTATGGATGGTGACAATTTTTTTATGTCCGTCAGGTTGAATATTACAAAATACTGGACACATGTTTTTTCTTTTTTTACGTGATCAAAAGATTACGGCGATACATTGAGTTAAAATGTGCCATGACGTCACGAGTATGTAGATTTTTTACTTGTGACGTAGCCACCTCCACTCCCCAATTTTAATGCGTTTTTATCTAAGTAATTTTTTATTAATATGATAAAGCAAAAAATACGTGTCTAATATTTTTTTATTATCTGATGGACGGACTAAATAGTATTTCTTTTTTTTACCTAGGCATTTATTATACAGAAGACATTACAACAGTAAATTTTGTCTATTTAGGACTTATAATTCACTGTGGTATACTTCTGTCGTTACTTTCATTTCGTGCTCGTGGAACGCCGAGCAGTCAGCTGGGTAGGCCGCCTGAAAATAATAATAAAATTATAAGTGACGTCACAGTACATATATTAGTAGGTACACACAGCTACACATCAAGCTATACATTTCCAGTATAAGCTGACCTCGCATTGTACGGAAATCCTATACAATGCGAGATCGGCATAAACTGGAAATGTATAGCTTGATGTGTAGCTGTGTGTACCTATTAAGGCTTGTCATCCACGTAGGGGTTAGGCCGAGGTACTATCGAACAAACGCATATCTGTACACTGTAAGGACCATTCTTCCTTGCAGCGCTCGGCCGCTATAGTAACGCTTACATACGAAAAAAAAGGGTCGTGTGCACGGGATTTTGTTTTCAAATTGGTTAGATAATTATACTGGGTGATTTTTTTTACCGTCTCGAAATTTTTACAGGGTGTTCTACCCATGAATGTAAACAACTTTCACTATGAGAGTAACTCAGAGATCACGAAAAAAAAAATCAGCTGTTTCATACATTTTGGTCCAGTAGGTATTGAACTTTTGTATAAACAATTTTTGTTCGTGATTTCAGAGTTGCTCCCATAGTGAAAGTTGTTTATATTCATGGGTAGAATATCCTGTAAAAATTTCGAGACGGTAAAAAAATCAGCCGGTATATGCGTTACCCCGATGGTACTTATAGTGGATTCCCATTTCGCCAGTTGTGTTTAAGGGGGAAGCGTCAGGGTAGCCCGCGAAATTCAAATTTTCTTACGATTTTTGCATTTTGCAAGTCAGTGTCAGGGTTTATGTTGATTAAAATATGATTCGTGGTCGTAACAAATATGGCTTTACTCAATTATAATCATTACAATCAGCAATACAACTCCATAAGTTAGCAAAGGTGTCAAATGCCACGATTTCATGAAATCATGACATTTAACACTTTTATCTTCTTAATCACTATTGCTGATTGTAATGATTATAATTGAGTAAAGCCATATTTGTTAAGACCGCGGATCATATTTTAATCAACATAAAACAGTGCATATAGAGCAGTGGTGGCCCAGTGGAGAGCAGTGGTGGCCCAGTGGTAACGGCCCCGACTTACGAGTTGTAGGTCGTGGGTTCGAACCCAGACAGGCGCTTTACTTTGTGTAAATTATTTCATCACCACTGCTCTCAAAACGGTGAAGGAAAACATCGTGAGGAAACCGGCATGTCCTAGAACCGAAAATTCGAAGATATGTGACATCTACCAACACGCACTGGGCCCGCGTGGTAGATTACGGCCCACTCCCTCTCACAGAGAGGTGGCCTGTGTCCCGGCAGTGGGAACATTTATAGGCTGATGATGACTATGTTTATACTGTGGTTACGACTTTTGAGCGGCAACGGTCATATTTTTCAACGGAGATTTCATAATTTATGAAAGAATAAGATCAGCATAATATTGATGCTCAAATTAAATGACGTAGTTGGCGAAATTTTACGGACGTAATAGGTATCGTCGTATCGATATCGAATCATGATAAAAAAACCGGCCAAGTGCGTGTCGGACCACACACAATGAAGGGTTCCGTAGTTGGGATGAATTAATCCCAAAAACAAACTTTGTAGTTGATAAACATGTTCTCCCTTACGGAATGTATGGGAAAACATGTTTTTGCAACTGCAAAGTTAAGTTGGTCGATTATTACTCGATAACTAGTAAAGTCTACTTAGCTGTGATAGTTTTCCTTTTAATTTCGTTATATAAACTACTGCTGTGATTTTTTTCACACATCCGAAACCAACCATTTAGCTGGCAGGGGGGGGGACACTTGACTCTAACAAAAATTAGCACTTTAAAGCTTAATTTATTTATTTATTTATTTTATTTATTTATTTAAATAACATGGGAGACTTACAGCTAAAACAAACAGATCAAGGACAGTACATTAGTCTGAAAGCCAATTACAGGTCTCCACTTATAAAATACAGAAAAAAAAGTAAATTCAAAGGACATTCACAACAAGTTACTATATACTACAGCATAATTACTATGTTGCTCGCACTGCATAGCAACCATCATAACAAAATTTACTATATGAAAAAGTTACGGCTTAAGCACTTCCTGGCTGACGACACACTAGTTATAAACGGATCTATATCGTACTGTTTACAAAGCCTGTTTAAATTTCTGCTTGCACGCACAATGTACGAATTTTGCCTATAATTGGTTGAAGCAAATGGCACGCGCAAAGGTGGATTGTATCGCTTGGACTTCATGGGAATGTTGAAATAAAATTTTGTCAAAATATCGGAACAGTTTATAGTATTGTTAAAAATTTTCAACAAACACACACAGTCGGTAATCTCACGGCGGTTGAGTAAAGGTAATATATGAAATTTTTTACATAGCTTATGGTAGTTTTCCGAATGATACGGTACTTTTTGATGATAACATAGATACCTTATGAACCTTTTCTGGATGCTCTCAATGCGGTTAATATATTTGTGGTAACATGGGTTCCATATTTCCGACGCGTATTCCAAGTGGCTTCTGACAAAAGTGCAGTATAGAATTTTTAGAGTTTTGGCTTGAGTGAAGCACTTGGATAACCGCATTATGAAACCCAGTGATTTTGAGGCCTTAGCGACTATTGCATTAACGTGTATTTCGAAACTGAGCTTGGAATCGTGGTGAACCCCCAGATCACGGGTGGAGTTTGGTCTAGGTAGAGCTTGATTACCTAGGGTATACGATGTAGCAATGATTTCGCGCTTTCGAGAATACGTAATAACCGAGCATTTAGCGGGATTAAGATCCAGCTTGTTTCTTTGGCAGTAGTCTTCTAGGCGACGCAGATCATTTTGAAGTGCCGTTACGTCCATCTGCGATGATATTGTGGCAAAAATTTTCATATCATCAGCAAAACACAAAAGATTAGATGAATTCAAGCAAGAGTCGATGTCGTTAATATAGATAATAAATAGCAATGGACCAAGCAATGAACCCTGCGGGACTCCACTAGGAACAGGGACCCAGCTAGATATATAATTATTTAGTACTACCGCTTGGGACCTGTTGACAAGGTAAGAGGAAAACCATCTGAGTAGATCGCCACGAATTCCCATGCCATTCAACTTTGAAATCAGAATGCTATGATCAATTCGATCAAACGCTTTGCTGTAGTCTGTGTAAACGACATCAACCTGCTTACCGTTGCACATGGCATCAGTTATAAATTCATTAAGAAGAATCAAGTTTGTGACAGTAGACCTCCCTTTTAAGAAACCGTGTTGGAACGAGCTAAATGAATTTTTCAGAGCAATATAAACCTGATTATATATTATTCTTTCAAAGACCTTTGCTACAATACACAGTTTAGATATCGGCCTGTAATTCGCTATGTCTGTTTTGACACCTTTTTTATGTATAGGCGTTACAAACGCAGATTTCCATATTTGCGGCACAACACAGTCATTCAAAGATTTTTAATATTTTGCAAACGGATCCCTGAATCCAAAAATAGTTTTCACAAACTCACAATGTTTTTGAAGGACCTTTCCAATGATACCCGACACCAAGGGATAGAAGAAAAAAAACGTCCCCACTTTAATTTTGTTTTACCACTTTGTCGGCGTAATTAATATGTATACCTATGTCAAATTACAGCTTTCTAGTACTAAGGGTCTCGGAGCTAGACCGCGGACAGACAGACAGACAGACGGACATGACGAAAATATAAGGGTTCCTTGTTTACTACGGAACCCTAACAAAAATCCGGAATCGTTGAACCCGTAATCAGCTGTACTATACCATAACCATAATCAACCTACAATGTTTCTACTGCTGCGACACAGGCCTCCTTTCTGAGAGAGGCCGTAATCAACCACGCGACGCAGTGGGAGTTGGTAGATGTCACATGTCTTCGATTTTTTTGGTTCTAGGACATGCCGGTTTCCTCACGATGTTTTCCTACACCGTTTTGAGAGCAGAGGTGATGAAATAATTTACACAAAGTAAAGCGCCTGTCTGGGTTACCTACGACCTACAATTCGTAAGTCGCGGCTGTTACCACTGGGGCACTACTGTTCAACTGTAAGTAAAGTTCGTTTTGTTAATCCCAGAGACTAATTTGACATTTCAAGTGATCGTTGTTTGTTTTTTCAATTTGGAGTTTGACATTTGGACCTGTCAAATTAGTCTCTGGGATTACAAAACGAACTTTAGTTGATTTTTTTGTGTTTTATCATGATTAGGAAGATATCGATCGATACCTATTAAGTCTGTGATCTTTCGCCAGTAAATTTAAGTTGACCAGGTGCTTTTTTTTGGAAATTGCTAGCTAAAATGACTCGTCCATTCGTCCGCACGTCCCCAAGGGTAATAAAATCGTTTCACCAGAAATCCTTTCCTTGCATAGCAGTACGTGACCAATCGGGGCTGACCTGAGCTATCGCTCGACTACGTTCTAATCCTGAATGTGTTGATAACATAGACTGATGATCACCAATTGTTCGTTAGAAGTGGCCTTCTTCCTTTCGTGTCGACAACTAAGTAGCTAACTGTTGTCTGCAACTTTGGCTGAATGTATTTTGAATTTCATCAAAAATAATGAGCATGAAAAGTAGCCTATGACATTCTCCAGGTCCTAATCTATGTCATTCTCCAGGGCCAAGTCTATGTCATTCTCCAGTTCCTAGTCTATGTCGTTTTCCAGTTCCTAGTCTATGTCATTCTCCAGTTACTAGTCTACGTCATTCTCCAGTTCCTAGTCTATGTCATTCTCCAGGTCCTAGTCTATGTCATTCTCCAGTTACTAATCTATGTCATTCTCCATTTCCTAGCCTATGTCATTCTCCAGGTCTTAGTCTATGTCATTCTTCAGTTCCTAGTCTATGTCATTCTCCAGTTTCTAGTCTATGTCATTCTCCAGGTTCTAGTCTATGTCATTCTCCAGTTCCTAGTCTATGTCATTCTCTAGTTTCTAGTCTATGTCATTCTCCAGGTCCTAGTCTATGTCATTCTCCAGGTCCTAGTCTATGTCATTTTTCAGGTCCTAGTCTGTGTCATTCTCCAGGACCTAGTCTATGTCATTATCGAGGTCCTAGTCCATGACATTCTTCAGGTACTAGCCTATGTCATTCTCCAGTTCCTAGTCTATGTCATTCTCCAGTTCCTAGTCTATGTCATTCTCCAGTTTCTAGTCTATGTCATTCTCCAGTTCCTATTCTATGTCATTCTCCAGGTCCAAGTCTATGGCATTCTCCAGGTCCAAGTCTATGTCATTCTACAGGTCCAAGTTTATGTCATTCTCCAGGTCCTAATCTATATCATTCTCCAGTTCCTAGTCTATGTCATTCTCCAAGTCTTAGCATATGTCATTCTCCAAGTCTTAGCCTATGTCATTCTCCAAGTCTTAGCCTATGTCATTCTCCAGGTCCTAGTCTATGTCATTCTCCAGTTACTAGTATAGACTAGTAACTGGAGAATGACATAGGTCAAACTCCAGTTCCTAGTCTATGTCATTCTCCAGGTCATAGTCTATGTCATTCTCCAGGTCTTAGTCTATATCATTCTCCAGTTCCTAGTCAATGTCATTCTTTAGGTCCTAGTCCATGACATTCTCCAGGTTCTAGCCTATATTATTCTCCAGGTCCTAGTCTATGTCATTCTCCAGGTTTTAGTCTATATTATTCTCCGGTTCCTAGTCTATGTCATTCTGCAGGTCCTAGTCTATGTCGTTCTCCAGTTCCTAGTCTATGTCATTCTCCAAGTCTTAGTCTATATCTTTCTCCAGTTCCTAGTCTATGTCATTCTGCAGGTCCTAGTCTATGTCGTTCTCCAGTTCCTAATCTATGTCATTCTTCAGGTTCTAGACAACCGTTTTGTCAAACGGCATTATCATAATTTCAGTGGTTTAGTCGTGATGAGGTTCGGTCGTCTGTTTGTAACCTCATCACGACACTGGCAGAGTTTGGGCCCATTGCGATCGTCTAAAGTGCAGGTGCGGAGGCACTTGGGACACAAACATGAGTAAATGAGACATGGCCTGGTTCCAAAGAATTGTCAAATTTAAGTAGTAGTAGACGGGGCCGATGGGGTCGAAAGTTACTGGAGTGACGAGTACCGGAAACCTTTCCGCAATGTAGATCGATGACTCGGTGGTTGTGGAAATCCACTGGATGCGAGAAGCACAGAACCGGTCGATGTGGCGATGCTTGGGGGACGCCTATGTCCAGCAGTGGACGTCTTTTAGCTGTCATTTTTAGGCCAAGGTCCCAAGATAGAATAAATGCATTAATGATACTTACTTCACAATTGACGTCATTCTGGATAGCATTGTACAAGTCTAAGAATCCTTTTCCGTTCTGGTAGCTGAGTGCCGTGGAAGCTGCTAGGCTGCTGAGCTTCGTGAGACCAGCCTTGAAACCGGGAAGACCTGGAAAAGGTAAATATACGTAATTATTATTAGAACCGGAGTTACCGATACAGCTTGCAAAGTAAGTGGCAGGCTATGTTTTCGAAGAACCGATGGTTGTGGAGCAGACGAGTCCTGGAGGGGAGACCGCGTACCGGCAAGCGTAGTGTGGGATGCCCCCCAGCTAGATGGACCGACCTTAAGAAATTGGCTGGGACAGACTGGATGCAGAAGGAGGAGGACAGGGTATTGTGGCGCAGCCTGGGAGAGGCCTATGTCCAGCAGTGCGATAGGCTGAGTTGATTGTTTGATTGACGTAATTGTCAGATGAATTCATAATAAAAAATTACAATCAAATTAACTACCTACATCATAATAGTTATTTATGCAACTGTTTTAATACCTAATATAACAGTTGCCTACAAGACTTTATCTACACCCATGATATGAATCCTCCATTAAAATTTCCTAAACCATTGGATGTTTGTAATTCAAGATCATGAATAAAGAAATTCCCACGAAATTCAGTACAACTGCACGTATGTACGTCGCCTGCAGCAGCACATCACACACACATGCGTGCAGCGGGTGCTGCTGTCCCCCGTTTGAACATTGAAACGAGTTGCGTAATGAAATTTAGTACAACATTGTAACACTCATTTGGATGAGGTAATGGTTACTATGACATTGGCTGTTATAATGTTGCCAATAACCTAACTGTTCCAGAAACTTTTACAGAGGTTTTATAGCATGGGTGTAGATAAAGTATCATAAAGTGCTTGGACGCGGTGGCAGCCCTGTAGGCTGCCATCCGCGTCCCTACAGAGGTGACCTTGGTAGTTTACAACCCATGTAGATGGTGGTTTACGACCGAATTTCAAACAGCTCTGCCTGTCGCCAACCAAGGTCACCTCTGTCGGGGACGCGGTTGGCAGCCGTGTAGCAAGCACTTTCGTGAAACGGATAGCGTTCGATGATGTGGCCTACATTATTCCGATGGCTTTTGTTATTCGAACGTGAAGTAACTTTTATCGCGTTATCGCTAAGGGGTGTATCACTGTTGTTCGGGTAATGCATGAACAACTGTGTAAGCACGTCTTACTAGCCTATATTAACATTGCTATAATACTTGACGACCATAGAATAATGTGAGTTATATGCTAATTATTATACAGAGTGACTGGTAATTTGACATATTCCTTCCAGGACGTGATAATGTGACCCATTTGAAACAATTAAACACCCCATAAAGCCTAGGCAAAAATTCATGGGATTCGAGAAAACACAATTTTTATGTTTAGTAAAATTGCCATAGTAAAATTTCGAGATAACTGGTGTCAAAGTTCATGTACAGACGCCAGCACATCAAGCTACCCGAAACTGCCAATTTTTCTGAATCAACTTTGAACCTTAAACTTCAACAATAAAGTTGAAAATCTATTAAATAAATTTGACAGATTGTAGTAGCCTGATGTGCTGGCGTCTGTACTTAGATGGTTTTTAAAATGGTTGGTAAACTTTTTCCTTTAATCTTTACCTGTTTGATGTTTCAGAAAATTTAGTTACATCGAAATGTTTATTAAAGTATTAGGTTCGTCATGGAAAAGCAATGAAAGCCATTCAATTTGAGAGTTTAGAGAAAAGTGATATTTAGTGACGAATTCTGTAGAATTTTCAAAAAATCATAAAAATTGGGTTTTCTCGAATCCCATGAATTTTCGCTTAGGCTTTATGGGGTGCTTAATTGTTGTAAAAGTTGGGTCACATTATCACGTCCTGGAAGGAATATGTCAAATTACCAATCACGGCAATCATCCTGTATAAATGTCTTGCACATATCTCGGGACCCCTTACAAGGTAGGCGAAGGGAAGGAGCACGAGGGGCCGAAGCCAACTCGTAGAGGCCCCTTTGACAATTTTTAATGGAATGAGGTGCCTTTATATGCTATAAGTAAAAATTATACTTAAAGTCCTAGAATGTTCCAAAAATACATAGTTTCGAAGATATCATCAATCATAATTAACATAAGTTTAATTGATAAGTACATAAGTACGAATAATTATTTCCATTCAAACATATTAAAAAATGAGAGTAAACACTTTGGTATTTTACATAAATAATCGTGACTTATAGTAGTCGAAGTATTTTGTACGAAACATGAGAAAAATAAATGTTGAAAAAATGCCAGTTGATTCTTTGAAAATTAATGGTCTCATAATCTCATTAATAATACCCTGTTGATATGGGATATCAAAAGGAACACGTTGTATATGTCACCGTAAAATTGTAAATACCGTTAGGTTATAATCTATCTCGCGAGATTGTGAACTGTCGAAAGATTGTGAACCATAACATATTGCTTACAATTTTACGCATTATTTTTCGGGAGATTATAATCTATCGAAGTGCAACCGTCAAATTGTGAAACGGAACGCACCTCGCGCGCTGATTGGTTGAACGGCATAGGCCCCGCGCTGCCATATTTGTTTGCTAATTCGTTTGTTGTCGAATGTAAACAAACAGTGTTTTGGTGATTGTAAATTAATTTCGTGTTGAAAATAACTCACAACTTTAGAATTAGTTGTATAAATTTGTTGTGGAAGTAAAATGAATCTGTGATTAATCAAAGAAGTGCAATTTGAATGATAAATAAGTTAGTGTTAGTCACCGAACATAGCCTAAATTACATACATTTTCCGTGTTTTAATATTTTTTATGCGCGTGAACCTATGTGATCTCATTTGATAGCATTTACAATGTCAAATGTTGAGCCTGTCTATCAACAAAATTCAGAAATACCAGCTATTGTTAATCAGGATGAATTTACCATAGAGTTACAAAACTATTACAGTAGGCATAATAAAAATAGTAAAAAATTACAATGGACAAATCAAAGAATACAAAGTGTGATAAAATTGTTAGACGAGTACAACACAATAAAATCTCAAGGTAGGCGACCAACAAACAAGCATTACCATCATGCAAGAAAATATGATGTAATGAATATTGGTAACCAGAAAGTTTTAATAATGTAGAGAAAAGATATCTCAGATCCTGTAGTACAAATAATTCCAACGGAAGATTATTATCAAAAGATACTCGACGCACATATTGCCACTGGACATGGACGTCGAGACAAAATTGTTCACGCCTTGAAAGATAAATATGTGGTGCCAATATTTGCGGTTTCAATATTCCTAAATTTGTGTAAAACATGTCTATCAAAGAAAAGCTTTCCAAAAAAAGGAATTGTCGTAAAACCGTTGATTTCCGACGACTTCAATCGAAGGGGACAAATACTGCCCTGCTAAGCCCAAAGGCGGTATCTCTGAGATACGCCCTTTTCGTTTTTTTTTGTACCTTTCAATAGCTTTAACAATTTCCCATCTAATGGTATAAGCGAAATAGCGCTATCTAACTTAAACATTAAAAAAAACCACTAAGAAGTTGTTTATATCTGCATTTTTCCATACATTACAATTTACAAAAAGTCAATTTTCTCAAAACTTACTCCGGTTGAGATACCGCCTTTGGGCTTAGCAGGGCAGAATAGATCTTGTAGATTTCCAAACATCTCCAGATCAAGAGTATAAATGGTTATTACAATATCAGGATCATTTAACAAAATTCTGTTTTTTGCGACCATTAAAAAAACTTTTTACAAAAAAAAAACAACCGACCTCCAAAAAAAAAACACTACTAAGTGAAAAATAACTTTAATTTCGGAAATCGGTGTCTTGGGTTTTGTATTTTCGTTTTTTGCCACCGACTTCCGAAATTAAAGTTATTTTTCACTTTGTAGTGTTTTTTTTTGGAGGTCGGTTGTTTTTTTTTTTTGTAAAAAGTTTTTATTTTTCACTTTTTAGTTGTGGTACCTACCCCAAACACATTCGAATACCAATACCTGCTACCAGTGACAGAAACTTATCATATCATCTACATACTAAGTGGGAAAAAAATACGTATTTTGTAGCTAACTCAAAAACTATCCAAGCAAAGTTAATAAAATTTATATGGGACCAATTCGAGAGCACACCCTTTCAAACAAAAAAAAGAATTTTCAAAATCGGTCCACGATTGACGGAGAAATCGGTGGACATACATAAAAAAACAAACACGCGACGAACATATAACCTCCTCCTTTTTGGAAGTCGGTTAAAAAGCAAACAGGCTAAAGAAGTGGCAATCGAGATTCTTAAGATTTTTTTGGAAGTTGGCTGTCCTCATATCCTCCAAAGTGATAATGGACGCGAGTTCACAGCATCTGTGCTTAAAGAAATAGTCAGTTTGTGGCCTGCTTGTAAAATAGTTAATGGAAGACCTAGATATCCGCAAAGCCAAGAACGTTCAAATCAAGACGTCAAAAATATGATTCGAGCCTGGATGACAGATAGTAAATTTACTAATTGGTCCATTGGGTGCTATTTCGTTCAGTTCCAGAAAAAATTCATCTTACCATTCAACAATTGCTCGAACTCCATATAAAGCCTTGTTTGGCGAGGATCCAAAACTCGGACTCTCATCCACCTACTTATCTAAAAATATAATATCCAAATTAGAAAATGAAGAAGATTTGCAAAAATTGTTTGAAGAGATTAATAACAACAAAGAACAAAATTCAGAAAAAGATCAAGAAGAGGAAGAACAGCAAAACGTACATACAATAAATGTTTCAAAAATTGACACTCAGAACATTAAACAAGAAGAAACAACAACGGCAAGTCATGAAATAATTATGTTGGAACAAATTAACATTGAAAACAATCTTGAACTACTTCCTGCTTTACATGAGAATTTACCTGTAGTTACGTTATAAATAAATAAATAAAAATATTGACAAAGAAAACATCACTCTAGAAAAAGCCATCGCACCTAGCGTACTGCCTTATGTAGGTGATATTGCTGAAATAATTGAAGAAAGTAATTATTTGGTGTGTAACATATGCAACGAAGAATCATCTGGAGCTCATTCATGTACAAAATGCAAGAAAATAATTCACGCCATATGCGGAGTCGTATCTGAGGAAAATGAGGGCTATGGATCACAATTGCTTTGCAATTTGTGTGTGAATGAACGTAACACCGTACAAGAAAGAAAACAATCGCACATAAATTTAAAAAGTGCGGCAGATAAAATGATATCTACATCGTCTAAGAAATTTAAAGATATCAGTACTGGTTCAACTGTATTAGTTGAAGTCCCAAAAGTTGACATTTTGACATTGACCTTTGGACAGTAAAAACCTGATTGGAAAAGTTTTAATGAAAAAGAACGAATTATATCAAGTTGGCACTGCTTTTGGCATAATCAAAGATTGGATGCCCCGAAATGCTGTTCTTTCCTGTCCAAATGCAGAACTACTCAGCGACATTCCAGAGGTCAGTATTAATTTATTTTTTAATGTTACCTTAAAATATATTTTAGCAATATACAGGGTGTTTGGCAGAACGTTGAACATACGAAAACGGTGGATAGGTGGGGTCATCTGCTACTTACTCAGCCCTAATTTATTTGGCCCTGGCCCCCTGGATATATATTTTTTTAATGCAAGTTGAAATTAAGATTTAAGTTTTTTTTACATCTTTCTGTAAGTTTGAGGACCCATAACTTTTTTCTAGCTAACATCTGAATAAATATATTGCCTGTTTTACCCATTTTTTTATAAAAATTACACTTTAAAGTTAAGAAAGTGGTGAAACTGGAAGAAAGCAAAAATTTTTTTTTTTTAATATCCAGGTGTCCAAGGCCAAATAAATTAGGGCTGAGTAAGTAGCAGATGACCCCACCTATCCACCATTTTCGTATGTTCAACGTTCTGCCAAACATCCTGTATTTTATATTTGCTGGTTTGGCGATACCTTGCACTTCAAACCGGAACATTAATATTTACCTCAATTTTATTTCAGGTCACATTACCGTTGAGAACTGTTGCATCAATGTCTTCATTATTTGGCGGGCAAGGAATAAAACAATGCAATTACAAAAAATAAAAAATGGACAATGCGTTTCCAACAAGTGTAATTGCAAGAAAGCCAATGTTCTTTGTAACTCCAGGTGCCACAGCTCGTTGACGTGCAACAATAAGTGAACATTTTTATTGGTGCAATTTACTTTCATATTTTTTTCTAATAGACAATTTTGTCACGTTTTCGAAAACGTTAAAATGTCTTCGATTTGTTTTTTTTAAATTTTGATTTTATTTTGTAATCGTTTTTTTTCTAAAAGAAAATTTCATTATTATTTTAATTTGTGTTTGAGGAGAAAATGTTGTTTCTGATTTATTTTTTATTTTGATACAATTTTTTCTCACCATGTGATGTCAGAATTATTGATTACCTACTAAATAATAAATAAATACTTGATGTCACAATTTCTTGAAGTGCATTTATTTTATTTGACTGACACCTGTGTTTCATTCCTAACTCTATGGACAAAGAACGGTCTACTGTAAGGCCGACCAATCAGGGACAGCCTTCGGACAGTTGACAATTTGACAGTTTTAAGATTGTGATATAACAGTTTCATTTCGATAGATTACAATCTACCGAATAATAATACGTTAAATTGTAAGCAGTATGTTGCGGTTCACAATCTTTCGACAGTTCACAATATCGCGAGATAGATTATAACCTAACGGTATTTACAATTTTACGGTGACATATATAATATACTCTTAATAATAGTAGGTACTTATCGTGCACGGAGCCATGTTTCATAACAATAAATAGGTATAGTTGTACCTACAGGAAAAAACTGAGTTAAGAATGAAGTATAAAATGCGCGTATAATTAACAAAGATGTATGCGGCTGATTATGGTCTGGAATGTAGTTAGGTACATTGGTCACGCAATTTCCTTTATAATAATAATGTTTTTTTGCTATTTTATGTTTTCACTGGTATTGGCATTTTATTACTAGATTGTGTGATGATTTATTGTTGTGATAATGTCAACATTGTACACGGCATGATACTGTAGGAGGGCTCAAATTCATGATTTTTTTGTTGGATATTAGCAAAGGTACAGACAAAACCAAAAACAAGTTTATGTAAGAAAAATGCAGACATTTAAACAAGAGGTGCACTTCCTCAAAAAAAGTGATGAGGCGCGAGCGAGACTTAAACATTTGTTTTCATACACAAATTGTTTCCTGCGAATTAAAATATTTTTAGATTACATCTACACATTTTGTATAGATGTCGTAATGAGTTCCGACGAGAAAGACGTACCTACTTAAAAAGTATCTCTATTCCAATCCATCGGCAATTTATCACAACTATTCACAAGACAATATAACCTCAAAATCTATGTTGAATGACAGTGACAGATGTCCGCGGTGCGCGCAGCGGTTGACAATGAAAAAATCCCTTCCCCTCTTCACCCGCGCGGGGAATGTTTTCCATGCGGCTCGGAAAACAAAAACATTGTGTTTGCATACACAAATGTGTATGGATGCGATGTTGCGATGTTTTTGTGTAGTATTTAAAAAAAACACGCACAGGAGACACGGCTTTACTGTGAAAAGTGCAGTCGCCGGCAGGCCGACAGGGACGGCAGAACTGCATTGAATTCACAATCGTCTACATGCTTTCGTGTTTCATGAATAAAAACTGGCATGCCTGAGATATATTTCTCGACGGCTTGTGAAGCCAAGTTAGAGGGCGACTTTAAAACTCTGACACCAGGTAGTCACTAACCGCACGAAAATAAGAAGAGAATAAAAACTTGAATTTCCGCGCGAGTCAGAAGTCAAACGCTGGACTCATTCTGTGTCTATGCTGTAGAGCTTACTTCATACCATAGCAGGGTTGTAACGGATGCCATTTAACGGATGAGGATGCGGATGAGGATATCGAGATAATCGGGTTTGCGGATGCGGATGAAGATACGGATATTGGAAAATTCCTTATTGAGGATGCGGATGAGGGTGCGGATGTCGTACAAACATACCCCTTATTTTTTATAGTATTTATATTTGTATTATACGTTGTAGGTAATATAATCATTTGGTAGGTTACCGTAGCGTAATTCATCTATAAAAAACTTCACTTCTATGAGCTAACAAAAAGAAAACAATAATACGCCACCCGGCACCCAGTAACTCAAATTGTGACATGTGACACCACAGTCGTGCCACCACTGCTACGTGCAGCCGATCGTCTGTCATAGGACAAGGACATTGTGATTTCAGCCAATAGGAACGCGTAACTCACTTATCGGTCCGCTCATATAACTCGGCGCGAGTTTAAAAAAAATCAATATTTGTGGGAACAACGTAGGGTCACATCCCCATATAAATTATGAGGATGCGGAGCTTTTAAAATCAAAATTTGAGGATGCGGATGTTTTGCGGATGTCAAAAATTATGCGGATGCTCCGCAGTTGCGGATGCGGATACGGATATCCGTTACATCCCTGTATCTACCATAGCATAATGTTCCCATTGCTGGGACACAGGCCTACACTCTGTGAGAGGGAGTGGGCCGTAACCACACGGGCCTGGTACGGGACGGTGGATACTAACTGCGTATCGAACCCATAAAAACAATATTGACATACTCATTTCCAAAATCCCCATCAAAATGATACTGTAAACATCAACACTATTACACGTTAATAATATTTTTTAAACTAGATAGTAGATGAGGTCGGTGTTCTTTCCAACTATTCTGAGAAGAAACGCCGAAACAAACTCGAAGGTAAAAAAACTCGAACTCACCCTTTTTATCCTTATCATGATGCCTGTTAACCAGACACATGAGATGCTCCTGGCAGTGAGGTGCCTTCATCGAGTGCTGGTACGCGCGGTAGACCCTCAGGACCGGTTCGATGACCTCCAGGTTCAGGGTGTCGGTCATACGGTCGGCTAAAGCGTTGTAGTCGCCTCGGGAGGACATGGTCTTGGTTGTGGCTTCCGCCATTTTGAGGGTTTGCTGTGGAAGAAAGCTTAGATTAGACAGGTGTTCCTATTATAACAAAAATAACAGTTCCTGACAGCAAAATACCCAGAGATATAGCTACAGATTGTGATAGTAAACTTGCAAGAAATATTTAAAGTTTAGGAGCTTTTATCCTAAAGAATTAAAAAGAAAAAGAACTGACTTCTCTAAAGAACTGAATCATCTAGCTTACCTGGTCAATTCAAGAAAAGTCATGTGAAGAATTGGGACTGTAGAAGTTTGAAGAGTAGGTATAGAACCTAGGAAACCTCTACTTAGCATAATCGACCACTCAGCCACTAGTTATTCAACTCATCCATAGATGTAAATTGTAGGTCAAAAGTGTCTAGATGACTACTCCTTGCTGATTTCTGTGGTTTCCAATTACCTGCAGCCTTGCGTAACACACAAGGCAATACCTTTCATTTTGACAATTAAACAATATTCATTGTATTATTTACATTATCGAGCAGATACATTTTTTCAACAAGCAATTAGGATTTTCAATTTCCTATAGAATCCTTTGCATTGTGATTGCAAGTGTATTACGCAATTGATGTGCGGGGAGACTTGACATCTCAAATGATAGGTTCTAGGCATACGTGCACCAACATGGCGACCTCATTGTGCATTCATCATCGCTTACCTACTGGCTACTATCGTAGGTGAGGCATGCATGCTTATTGCAGCCTATAATGTTCCCACTGCTGGGACACAGGCTTCCTCCCTGTGAGAGGGAGTGGGCCGTAATCCACCACGCGGGTCCAGTGCCAGTTGGTAGATGTCACTTAACTTAAAATTTTAGGTTCTAGGTCATGCCGGTTTCCTCACGATGTTTTTCTTCACCGTTTTAGGAGCAGTGGTAATGAAATTATTTACACAAAGTGAAGCGCCTGCTTGGGTTCGAACCTACAACCTACAACTCGTAAGTCGGGGCCACCACTGCCCTAGGCAGTAAGTAAAGATTCAAATCATTATAAATTTCAAGGAACCCTTACCTTAACATACTCGACAGCAGGCGTCACGTACTCAGCGACATCGGTGTCCATGTCCAGGTGACGTTTGAGTACATAGTTGAGTAGCGTGGTGATGGACTTCTCAGGTTTATTCACGTTGAAGTGTGTGCTCTTTGGGAGACCCTGGGAGTCGAGGAAGCTGTTCGTGATGTATTGAGCTGAGATGAGGTACCTGGAAAGAAGAGTCAAATCATTTATTAAAATTTATCAATTTAAATGCGCTTTTAAACTCGCGAGGAGTCAGAATGTTGACGGTTGAAGGTTGTTGAGGAATATTGAAGGTTGCCTGTTCTAAAACGCAGATCTCTGTGGAGAAGAACGGCAAGAAACTCCATGGACTCTTGGTCTGTGATCGTCTTTGAATTTAGGAATCTCGACAAAGTATTTTAGTGCTTGAAGGTTTTAAAAGCTGCACCCATTGGTGAGAGTGGATAACTTAAGAAGAACACCAACCTTTATTTACTTGCTACTATGAGTTGTCTTTGTGTTTTATAGCCGAATTTCCAAACGTCTTTTTAGGAGATTTAAGCAAGCAAAGCTCTGAGCAGAGTTAGTCCACCATACAACTAAATAACAAGTAATTATCTAATGTGGAAGATGGATTTATTTTGTGTATCGTCTTTTTTTGGTTTTTTTACATAGCACGTGTCAGTAGAAACGCTATTTGCTAAATCAACGTTCATTTATTGGTATTGTAAATGATAAGTTTCGTATTACTTTTGACATTCAAATCGGAAACAACATTAATTTAAACGTTTTCAATTGCCTAGTACCTGCGAAACACGTTTACTATTATATTGTAATCAAATTAGCGCTCTGCAATAGCAAATAGCTATTTGTGAACGTTCAATATAATGGGCAGATACGCAAAATACGCGCTTTGACGTGGAGTTGCGGATACCAGTCCGTATTACTACCGTCGTGTTAGACCACCTGTCCCAGACCCAGTGGGGGAAAAAAATTCTGCTCGGTTTGGTTGGTGGTAGGACCGCCTGGCTAGCTACCACCATCTTATCTAAGTCTGTTGCCATAACAACAATGTTAACAGCATTGTTGTGTTTCGGCAGTTAGAGGTAAGATAGCCAATTCCTCTGTGGTTGAAGATTCCGAGTGAAGCTCGCTTATACCTTCAGCCTGATCATCACTTACCATCAGGTTAGATGCAGGCCAAGACCTTCCTCGCCGAGGTAAAAAAAAATGAGCCGTCGCGGGACGCCTGGCAGTTGTGAAACATCGAAATTATTTTGTACAATATGCATAAAAGGATAGTGTACGACAGGAAATAAATATGGCGACTGATGGCGTGAACAGTTGGTTTGACCTGCCGCTATAGACATTTCACAATAAAAAAAAAACTTCAATGGCCAATTTCTGATACTTATAAAGGGTTATACTAGTTCTTAATTGAATTATTAGATAACCAAAAAGTTTGAAAATTTCGTAAGAGTCAAATTAATCTTTTTGCTAAAACTGACTTTTAACAATCTGCATTTTGGTAGCCTTAACTTTTCCAAAACCTGCTCTGATAAATTTCTCTCCTTAATTGTTTAAATTACCAATGTCAGCACCATTTAAAGCAATTTAAGTTTTCCCTAGTGTTTCGAGAGTCGCGAGTGAAATCGCTCGGCGTAAAACTTTGAACTAAGTAATTAGCTGTTTCAATTAAGAATTTATATTAGGTACAAGTCGTGGGCCCGATGGAATTTCACATCGGCAAAAATTAAGAACTTCCATACAAATTAACCCCTTTAGGGGGTGAATTTTCGAAAATTCCTCCCTTTTGGTCACTTTCGTTATGGAACTTTAGTGCAAAATTGAATGCGTCTACAACCCACCGGTATAGGCACAGTGAGTGAGTGAATGAAGTTAGATGAACGAAATAAGAATTGAGACTTACGATATTTATTTCCGTGCGCGAAGGCGATCAAAGAGCGCACGCGATATTCAACTTTATTACTGATGTGCTAGCGTTTAGCACATAGTGGAGTGGTGGGGTGCATGGACGCGGAGTTTGCGTGGAAATTGTCTTTGGAGTGCCTGGTCTTACCAGCTGCACCCCGCGGTTTCACTCGCATAAGTCTAGATCCCGTGGGAATATCGGAACAAAAAGTATCCTATATCCTAACCCAGATCCTGGTCTACTCATGTGCAAAATTTCATCCAAATCCATTAAGCCGTTTTAGCGTGAAGGCAACAAACAAACTCACTTTCGCATTTATAATATTAGATAAGATTAATAGTTACCTGCTATAAACCTCAGGCTTTGCGACATGTACCACCATGTCAGTCAAGTACTGAGCCGCTGCCTTGATCCAGTGTCTCCTAAACGAGTGGTTTTCAAAGTTCTTGAACATCTGTTGGAAGCTTAATTTACCATCAGATCCAGTAAAGGTTCTGAACATCCTAATCACACCCGACTTCTCCCAAATCGTCTTTCCTAATTCTGAGTTGATGAAGAGATCCCAATATAAGTGAATCTTCTCCAAAATTGGCGGAAGGAACGAAGCGTGGTCTTTATGGTCATCTGCGCGTTTCTGGACTTCAGTATCCGATAATGAGCTTAAAGTGTTCATAACTAAGGGCATAAATTCTCCGACATTCTTGTTGCCAAGTAGACCTGAAGCAAGATTCATCATGCTTTCCAGATTTAGTTCTCCTTCTGTGGTCTCTCGTTTCTTTCTGGCTGGTTTCGGTGCCTCTGTGGTGCCCATCTGTTGGGTGAACATGGATATCATAGATCCTAATAAAGCTGGATCTATTTTGCCATCTTGACCTCCTAGTAAGCTGCCAAGACCTGTAAAAAGTGTTTGAGATTGAGTTGAGCTGTTATTAGGCTTTATATAGTTCTCTTATAAATAGATAGGGTTCCGGGACAAATCCTTTGCTTTCCTAGTTCAATATTAAAAGTAATTGTACTCCATTTGAAATAAGATTAGACATTTAAATAAACCTTTTTTACAGTCCGGTCAACAGATTTTGACTTCTATTGCGTTGGTAGCATGACAAATGGCAGTTGCAGTAAACAATTGGTATTGTAACCACTTTTTGCTTTTAATACTATCCTTATGCCTACGGTATAGAAGTCAAAATCGGTTAAACTAACTGTAAAAAACGTTTGTTTAAATGTCTAATCTTATTTCAAATGTAGTATAGTAAGATTTATTTTTATTGGTTAGGTACCTACGTGTTTTCGGTTTTTGCATTAGAAAATATTTTCCATAAATTGCACCCTCAAAAGAAATCTATATTATTGTGTTGTGTGCTATAGGAATTATTTTCGTTCTTTGCTAATTTCCAATTCAGCGAAAAATTAAATGAACGCTGCCAGTTAAGCAAAATAATGCTCAGTAGCATTCAAGTTTCCTGTTTTATTCTAATAAAAGCGTGGAAAAATGCTTATCAGTACCTAAAGTCTTAATTGCAACTCGTGCGAATAATACATGCAAGTCAGATAGATTTTTTAATTACTAATTAAGAGACTGTTCTAGTCATCGTTATTTTGTTTGTTAATTATATAATTATGACCTTTTGAACGTAAAATAATAAACTCTGCAACTCTGCAATAAAATGGCGTCTGATCAAACACAATCTAGAAAATTTATTGTATAGTCGACCTCGTTATTTCTTTACCACTCTTGACACCATAATCATAACATAACATCACGCCTGTGTTCGTCGAAGGGTTAGGCAGAAGACCTATATTTCGACAATTATGTTTAAGTCCCATGTTACAGGGGACAGGAGTCTATTGCCATCAACCGGACATAAATCCAGACTCCGGGCTGAGAAATTCCAGATAGAAAAACCCAATAAAATTTTGCACGACTCTGGAATCGAACCCAGGATCTCATTCTAAGCAGTAGCGCTAGCGACTACTAGACCAACGAGGCATTCCAACTATGTTGTAAATTGTAAAATTTTAGGAAAATCGTCTACTTTTATAATGTTTGTAAATATGTGAGCACCATGTATCTATCACATATTAAATTATCTATCGTTGCTTCATTTTTAATTCTTTTTACCTATTGTGGTATAGTAATTTTATTCTAGGTGCATCGTCTTCACATATAATAATTATTTAACAAATGTACGTACATATACAAATAATTGTAAAACATTTTTTAAAAGAGTAACGGTGGAGTTTCTTACCCATTCTTCTCCATACGAAAACTACCTTTTGGAAGGGGCGACTAGAATCAATTTTATTATTTTGTAATTTTTGACGTTCAAAAGTGCCATACATGGGGCCTATTTGAAATAAATGATTTGACTTTGACTTTGTTGGGGTCGGCTTCCAGTCTAACCAAATGCAGCTGAATACCAGTCTCTTGACAACAAATTTTCCCAGAAAATTTAAACATCACTAAGGATGAAACTATCTAACTGTCATATTTTAGACAATTATAGTGCTACAAGGATCTTTTGATGTTTGGCCAAAATCGAAACTAACGCCGCCATCTTATTTTTAGGGTTTCTCAAAAGGAAAAACGGAACCCTTATATGATCACTTTTAATAAATTAATAATAATAAATAATAACTTTATTGTACAAAAAGAAAAACACATAGAGTTAGTGATGCACTAAACATGATTACACAAGTGGAGGTCAAAATCAGGTAGAACAGCTGGCTGCTGAACTAAGTAAAAATATACTTGTATCTCAGAAGCCAAAGTTCCTCACAAACATTGATTATTATTCTAAAATGCAATCAGGTTAAAGTGACTCAGTAATTACAGGTTGTATCAGTATTGAGAAATGTATTCATGAGGTGATCGTTAGAATATCTTCGGTATCGTTGTAAGACAAATTCTGCAACCAATCAGTCAGCTTTGCTTTCAGCGTAAATTTGGTCAACGTGTAAATATCAATTAAACTCGTGTGTCTGTCTGTCCGTCTGTCGCAGCCAATTTACTCTGAACCCAAGGGACCGATTAAGTTGAAATTTGGTACACATATGTATTTCTGTGTAACACGGACGTGTAAAGTGAAAAAAAAGTTTTACAAACTGTACCGTGTGACATATCAAATGAAAAAGCTTGTTGCGAGAATCTCATTTTAAATTTTAATGTCAACACTTTTAAAGATATTCAAGAAAATTAATGAAAATTTACCATTTCCTTATCTCCGACACTACTGAGCCAAAAATTTTGAAAAAATGGTTCTTTACTCATAAATTACAGGAAAACCTATAAGAAGTCTATGGTCTTAAGTCTACATGGTAAATCTCTCAATATTGTGCGTAAAAACTTACATTTGCAGTCGGAATGCATGTGAGAATGTAGCGGTTACACCGCCACATACGAACTACGCATCAAAGACATGACGTCACACAAATCCTGCATCGCGCAGTTAGAGTTTACCGAGCGATCGATATACATACAAGATTTCAACTTCAAACTGAGGGGCAGTTGCCCGCCAGACACAACACCCGTCTGGTCGGAGGATCCTCCCTTTTCTATGGTGGATGAGTGAACTTTACACTCTGTTCCTCATACCCCTAAATTGGTGACCCCGACGTGATGAACGTCAGCGCAGCCTTCGAGCAATTACTTCGGCGTGACGTCATCATCATCATCACTCCCGCAAGTTTTCGTGAGGCGACTCACACAGCCGGCCAGCACCCACGGCTTCAACGGGTATCTTGACCACCAGCATGCAGCGAACGCGCATTCCTGGTCATCACCCTCAGCCTCATCACCCCGACTCACTGGGGAATCAACGCAATCAGCCTCATCACCCCGACTTACTGGGGAATCAACGCAATCACCCCGACTCACTGGGGAATCACCCTCAATCACCCCGACTCACTGGGGAATCACCGCAATCACCACCATCACCACAGACAGTTCCGACTCACCGCGAACTATGTGGCACCCGGTTCCGACTCACTGGAACCACAGCTGGCACCGTGAAGCATCGCAAAATTCAGCCCACTATCGACCTCCGGTCTCCGGAGGGGAGTGATGTAGCGGTTACACCGCCACATACGAACTACGCATCAAAGACATGACGTCACACAAATCCTGCATCGCGCAGTTAGAGTTTACCGAGCGATCGACATACATACAAGATTTCAACTTCAAACTGAGGGGCAGTTGCCCGCCAGACACAACACCCGTCTGGTCGGAGGATCCTCCCTTTTCTATGGTGGATGAGTGAACTTTACACTCTGTTCCTCATACCCATGTTATTCAACTACAACGTTAAGTTTGTTCTTGGGATAACTAAGGAAGCCTTCATTGTGCGTGGTCCGGCACGCACATGGCCGGTGTTTTTTCAATACATTTCCCAAAACAATTACCCAAATGTTTACCAACAGCGCCCCCCTGTCAACGTATTTCAACCGCCAAAAGATCCTTGTAGCAGTAAATAAGTAGATCTCGTCGCATTCGGATGTGCAAGTATGTCACTTGCTGATAATATCACTACACTGGCTCACCACACCAAGTCTCTCGTGCAGGCACATTTCACTTTCAACTTTTTCCCGCCATTTGTGGTAAAGATAAAGATCATTTATTTGTCCAAAACATGAGTATACACACACATGGCATGCAAGATGTTACAATTAAATTATATCACAGTCATGTTTTGCCTTAACGGCGTACAAATATAACTTATAATACACTTAATATAACTGATAGTTCAATTTAGTAACAGCTACCTCACTATTGATGTGCATGAGATAAGTGCTTACATATCTGATATGTAAATACACTACACACGTCCTTTATTTTTTTGGGTGGAATTTATCAAATAACTTCTCCCGCTCTGAGCGGACCGGGAGGGCGTGTCAGACTCTTACTAACTAAAACCCACCCGTGTTCCTTCAGTTGCCTGTATTGCCAGGGGCCACGGTAAGTACGGTAACCTTTTCGGACAAAACCGCAATCCCGGCAGACTACACACGTCCTAAAACGGCGACGTCTACACTTCAATCTTCAATCTTGGGCTGGTGAGGCAATTATGAGGTCGACTATACATTTGTTTAGCCATAATGGACGGCCTTAAGGTTGAACTAGTCGCGGGCTCGAACTCATTGGTGGGCTTGGTCAAAAAGCACGCTGTCTCACCTGGCATCGTGTCCGACAGAGATAGTGGTGCCGATTCTCTTGTACACCGAACTAAACTAACTAAACTATCACTAAAATTCCTTACTTTTGACTATGAGAATCTCAAAGCTATTCTGCAAAATATATTCTCTAAATGTAAAAATAATTTTGACACATCTAAATCGAATTTGACAATCGCGACTCCACACATGATACCTAACCACGTGAATCTTTTTAGAGCCGGAGGCACGCAGGGCAGCCTCGACGTGTTTTATATGGATTTTTCACTTTTTGTATGGAAAATAAGAAAAAATATTACCTACATGTAGAGCGTTAGGGGTTTAAGTGTTTTATAAAGGGTGTCGATATTTTCATTATTTTTGCGATTGGACACACCGTTTTCGAGATATAAGTAAAAGAAAAAAAATATTTAGTACTGTTTTTTCATCTGAAGTCGAGGTGTTGGTGTGAATTTTAGTTCATGACAACCAATTTTATTCCACATGTTTTTAGTCGCGATTAAAAATAGTCATATTTAGTTAGAAAATCTAAATTTTAGGTTAAAAACGTCAAATTCAGAATAGCAAAATTGCCATTTTCACTAAACTAATATCTCAGTGCCATCTTAGTGCTGTCAAACTAAAATTTAGTTATGTTGTGTTGCTTTAGTCTATTTCAGAATGGGAAATCGTCGTTTGATAGGAATAAACTAAATTTTGGTGATTTTTAGTTTAGTTTAGAGGCATTTGTGACAAGAGAATCGGCACCAGTATCAGTGAGGAGCAGTTAGACGCTGGTCTACATGCACAAACTCTAGTTCGCACGCACACAACCACCGTTCAGAACGATTTTAGTAAAACGAGCGCGTAAAAAATTACGAAAAGTCCTTTGGAAGGTGGAGTTTTATGAAAAAAACTACTGCATAAATCAATTACAAATAAAGTTTATTATAATCTTCGACAATTGAGCTTTGTCAGAACAAGCTTTGTTTTGGAGATTTTATACTTTTTATTACTTATTTACTCCCAAAGTTGCGTTAAAATTAGCACGAAAAACGAATCTTTGTTGGCTCATAACTTTTTTTTTTTTTTTTTACTATTCTGCTTCTGTACAGACAAAATTAATAATAAGAAAAAACGATTTCATGTTTTACTTTGGATGTACAATGTATAACAGTGGAGTAAAACCCCCCCGAAATTTGTATGGAAAAAGTATCGGCTAGTTGCGCCTTAAAACGCAGATATATGACAGTGACCTTGAATGGTTAGCTTGCGTGTTCTGTACTGAGCTCACGCAACGCGTCGTACGTCCAGCCAGTAATAGGACTTGCCCATCAAGGAGCGCTGTCCCAAATTAGACGCATTATTAATTTATTACACGTAAAACAAAAGGTATTTTAATAAAATACGTATACTAAAAGATCAGTAATTTAATTATCTTTAAAATGGTGAAGTTTCAGAAAAATACGCTTGATAGATTTTGCGTCATTCTCAGTTTTTTATCCGCGTTAGACATAACTTTGCAAATTAATTTCACTATGTAATATAAACATAATCAAAAATATGCCTATATTAAAATATTAAGAAAATGCTCTAATTTAACATATATTTTTTCCAAATCACTAACACTACTCGTTTAGACGTCATCTTTAGTATAAAATCATAAAAAGTCAGCTATCGTCCCCTTACTCGTAAGTCACATAGTGATATCGGGTAAGCCATCTCCTTATATCGCATACGTCTAGACTAAGGAAATGACCGATAATTTAATAATTTATCAAAGGAATCAGCTATCGCCCAATCAGTTCTTTATTTGGCAATGTTTGTGCATGTTTATTTGCTTCGTGGAAATGGCAGTCTATTGGTCATTGAACTCCATAAGAATTGCTAATGATTCTATTCTATGGATTGAAAGCAGTTATAGTTCTTGTGGCTTTGTTTCGTGTACCTACAGTACTTACCGGAAAATCATTGCTCGTAAAGATTTTAAAGATATTCTGCTTGCTCAGCCAGTCGTGAGTCGAGAGCGAGTGAGTCGTGAGCAAAGCCATTTGGGGATTTTGTTTATAACTATGTTCTTATAGAATGCGTACGCAAATAACGGTTTTTACTATACAGATAAGAATATTACTAAATAAAAGAAATTAATCGATCAATAAAACAAAAAATAAATCTACTTATTTTAAAAAAAACCGGCCAAGTGCGAGTCGGACTCGCACACGTTCCGTACCAACGTATAATATTTAGCAAAAAACGGCGACTAAAACACATTTCTTGTATGGGGACCGCCTTTAATTTTTAACTATATTTTATTTTTATTATTTGTTGTTATAGCGGTAAAAGAAATACACAATCTGTGAAAAATTCAATTATTTACCTATTACGGTTCATGAGATACGGCCCGCTGACAGACAGACGGACAGCGGAGGCTTAGTACCTAATAGGGTTCCGTTTGGCACCCTTCGGGCACGGAACTCTAAAAAAAGATTGTTCTCTTCTTGATGTGAGAGTGTGTGTTTATGAATTCATTAAAGGGTTCCGTAGTAAACAAGGAACCCTTATAGTTTCGTCATGTCCGTCTGTCTGTCTGTCTGTCCGCGGCTTAGCTCAGAGACGCTTAGTACTAGAAAGCTGTAATTTGGCATGGGTATACATATTAATCACGCCGACAAAGTGGTAAAATAAAATTATGAAAAATATATTTTTTTCAGGTACCTCCCCCAATAGACGTACCCCTATAGACGTAAAGTGAGGATGATTTTTTATCTTTCAATAATCTAATAATGCGGGGTGTCGTTGGAAAGGTCGTTCAAAAATATTACGAGTTTGCAAAGACCATTTTTGGATTTAGGGATTCCTTTTCGAAATATTAAGCTTTAAAGTGCAAATTTTTGTTAGAGTCCCCCCTTGCAAGTTTACTGGTTGGTTTTGGGTATGTGAAATAATTCACGGCAGTAGCATATTTAACGAAATTAAAAGGAAAACCTATCACAGCTAGGTAGGCTATACAAGTTAACGAGTAGTAATCGACCAACTTACATTTGCGGTTAAGTTTGTTCTTGGGATAAATTCATCCCAACTACGGAACCCTTCATTGTGCGTGGTTCGACACGCACTTGGCCGGTTTTTTTTTTTGCTGTCGGTGCTTTGTGACTTTCATGTGATGTTCATAGCAATCATTTTTGAAGAGCCTCCAAAAATGTTTATAGTATTTTGTAGAGACACTCACAAAATCCTCAAAATATGATATTACCTGACAACATATCTCCAGCGTTTCCATTCCCAGCAGCTTGACCAAACAGGGCCCCCAAATTCTTCGCGTTATCCCCCTGCATCAGGTTTCCAACGATATTCCCTATAGCTCCTAAGCCATCCATGTTGTTGTCGCCCCTATCCTTCATATTTTGCATTATGTTGGATGCCATGTCAAAGAAGGAGTTTTCATCATCCGTTCTGATGGATGGGATGGTGATCAACTGGCAGGCTATGACCAGGAGTATGCTCAGTCGCGCCATGCTTCTGAAATGAGAAAAAAATGGTTTTTTAATTTAATTTGAAAGCTTGCAACGTCGCAAATAGCTGTCAAATATTTCACTGTTTTGATTCGAATTTATTAATTATTTCTCTGTGTTGTACTAAAATAATGACTATGGTAGGTTTTTAGGGTTCCGTAGTAAACAAGGAACCCTTATAGTTTCGTCATGTCCGTCTGTCTGTCTGTCCGCGGTCTAGCTCCGAGACCCTTAGTACTAGAAAGCTGTAATTTGGCATTAGTATACATATTAATTACGTCGACAAAGTGGTAAAACAAAATTATGAAAACCATTTTTTTAGGGTACCTCCCAAACATGTAAAGTGGTGATGTTTTTTTTTTAATCCCTAGATGTTGGGTATCATTAGAAAGGTCCTTCAAAAACATTGTGAGTTTGGGAAAACCATTTTTGGATTCAGGGATCTGTTTGCGAAATATTAAGCTTTAAAGTGCTAATTTTTGTTAGAGTCAAGTGTAAAAAATCACAGTAGTAGTTTATATAACGAAATTAAAAGGAAAACTATCACAGCTCTGTAGGCTTTAAAAGTTAACGAGTAATAATCGACCAACTTAACTTTGCAGTTGCAAAAACACGTTTTCATATACATTTTGTATGGGAGAACATGTTTATCAACTACAAAGTTAAGTTTGTTTTTGGGATAAATTCATCCCAACTACGGAACCCGACGTGCTACGAATGATATGACCCAGTGGTAACGGCCGCGACTTACGAGTTGTAGGTCGTAAGTTTGATCGCAGACAGGCGCTTTAATTTGTGTAATTTATTTTATCACCACTGCTCTCAAAACCATGAAGGAAAACGTGAGGAAACCAGCATACCATCAATGCTAAGATAGAACCAAAAATTCGAAGACGTGTGTCTACGAACCCGCACAAGTCCCGCGTGGCGGATTACAGCCCACTCTCTCCCACAGAGAGGAGGCTTGTGTCCCAGCAGTGGGAACATTACAGGCTGATTATGTCATGGTCATTCTCGGCTGTCATTCGTAGAACTTTATAGGTAGTCAGAAGCTCCGAAAGTCAGACAACCGGTCTTATCGAAGGGTATTGTGTAACCCAGTAAAAGTTGTAGACGTCAGATCAGAGAGAGAAAATACTTGTATTTAGCTACAGCCGTTAGACTGGAAGTCAACTCAAATATTGTTGGGAAAGGCAAAGCAGACGATAATGTGGTATATATGTTTTTTTTTACTACAGCAGCTATGTCAGTTAAAATTTTTGAGTTAATTACTAATTAAAGACCAATTTTAGACCCTGGAGACGTGTTTGTTTATCTAAAATTAAGATTTTTGTTGCTTTTATATACCTCAGAAAATTTTAATTTACATAAATTATAATTATTCATTAACATAATAATCATGTTCGCAAACGTCCGTTGAGAACAAGTGCTACCTTTTTGAATGTTAAATAAATAATAGAATACGCTCATCAGTTGTGTAAATGTTTAATTTTAATTATCTCGTAGCAAAACTCCATCATCTTTGTCCAGCAACCTAATTTCGTAATACACGATCAATTAATCAGAATAATTTTGAAGGATGTCAATCCATTGCATTGGTCGGCGTTTGTCGTCGACACGTGGACCAATGGCGACAGCTGCCGTCATTGGTCGGCGTTTGTCGTCGACACGTGGACCAATGGCGACAGCTGCCGTCATTGGTCGGCGTTTGTCGTCGACACGTGGACCAATGGCGACAGCTGCCGTCATTAGTCGGCGTTTGTCGTCGACACGTGGACCAATGGCGACAGCTGCCGTCATTGGTCGGCGTTTGTCGTCGACAGGTGGACCAATGGCGATGGCTGCCGTCATTGGTTGGCGTTTGTCGTCGACACGTGGACCAATGGCGACAGCTGCCGTCATTGGTCGGCGTTTGTCGTCGACACGTGGACCAATGGCGATAGCTGCCGTCATTGATCGGCGTTTGTCGTCGACACGTGGACCAATGGCGACAGCTACAGTATAGCGCAGCGCGCTCGCTGCCTTGTCAGTCGACGAACGATGAAATAATTCTGTTGACATGGTGGGCAGCAGTCAGCGTGTCGAATACACAATTAATGTTGTTGAACTGTCAAAATGAAACAGATTGTGATTGATCATATGTGTTACGCAATTAGGGTGCTGATGTTCTGGTGATATAATGCTCATGCCTTCTTATTATAAGAAGAGGCTTTTGCTCTGCAGTGGGACAATCATCATCATCATTTCAGCCAAAAGACGTACACTGCTGAACATAGGCCTCCCCCAAGCACCTCCACTTCGACCGATTCTGTGCTTTCCGCATCCAGCGGATTCCTGCGGCCTTCATAAGGTCATCGGTCCATCTTGTGGGAGGCCTTCCAATGCTACGTCTTCCGGTACGCGGTCGCCACTCCAGAACCTTTCGGCCCCATCGACCATCCGTTCTGCGAGCAATGTGCCCTGCCCATTGCCACTTAAGTTTGGCAATTCTTCGGGCTATGTCGGTTACCTTGGTTCTCCTGCGGATCTCCTCATTTTCGATCACGTAAGGAAACTCCAAGCATAGCCCTCTCCATTGCTCTTTGGGTGACTTTTAGCCGTCTGATAAGGCCCATTGTGAGCGACCACGTTTCAGTACCATAGGTCATCACTGGCAACACGCACTGGTCAAATATATTTAGAATCATTCTAAAATACGTATTTACCTTCTATCAATGCTTCAAAGAAAGGAAGGAACAAATACTCGGCCAAAATATAAACTTAACACTAACAGTATATAACATAAACGATATATTTAAATGATATATATTCACAAGGCAATTTTATAGTTATTGCCTAGAGTCGCGTTTATGACGGTCTGTCGTAATTCTAGAGTAATGGTCACCATAACCAAGATCGGTAGTTATGAAATCTAAGGCTATGGCGAACAACGTAGAAAATTTTATGTCACCCTGGTGTTCTAGGGTCTGTAAATCAAAATGACATAATTGTTCTGGTGGATAGTTAAAGTTGAGAGCTGGTTATGGTGACAGCTACAGGTTAGCCCGCGAAATTAAAATTTTCTAACGTTTTTTGCAATTTCCAGGTCAGTATCAGGGGACCTACCACAAGTTCATAAAGCAGTATTATTTTAATATTACTTCAGTGTGGGAAAGAGATGAAGCTCTACAGTTCGTATAGCTCCATCTCTTTCTCCCACTGAAGTAGTATTAAAATAATACTGTTTATGAGCTGGTGGTAGACCCCAGGTTGTGAGTTCATCTAAATATGTTATATGATATGTCCCAGGGACAAATATTTTCACTGGTCATCGACTTAAGAAAAGAGTGCTTTAATTATGGGCAACTATACGTTAGCCTGTCTCGCGTGGGATCTCCGGAGAATCAATTTATTTAGCTTCAAACGAATAGCATTGAATAGTTCTGTTTTTGTAGTTTTAAACCAAAAAAAAAAAGGGTTTGTTTTTCTGTTGTAATGCCAATAAACGCATTTTTTTTTCTCTCTTACATCAGATATAGTTTACAGAGAAGACTTACAATGATTCTTTATAGGTATTTACATTTCATTCTAATTTTTTTTCCTTTTTTTTCTGTGTTATTTTCCATTTTTGTTTCCTCTGTACCGGTTACACCGCTACATACGAACTACGCATCAAAGACATGACGTCACACAAATCCTGCATCGCGCAATTAAGGTTTACCGCGCTATCGATATATATACAAGATTCCGACTTCAACCGTTGCGTCGGGCAGTTGCCCACCAGACACAACACTCGTCTGGTCGGAGGATCCTCCCTTTTCTATGGTGGGTGAGTGAACTTTACACCCTGTTCCTCATACCACTAAACCTCCATCCAATATGTTTAAGAATATGAAATATTAGCTGTGAAAGATACTATTACTGTTTCTCCATTAATCAAAGAAAGTTTGTGTTAATAAGTAGGTACCTATATACATAATATATTTGTTACTTCTATACGCAAAAAATTATGAACCGATTGCGAAGAAACTTGATAGGGACATAGCTGTTATCTATAGCTTTTACTTTTTATCCCGTATTCCCACGGAATCGAAACTTACCCGGGTGAAACCGCGGGGCGTCGCTAGTAATAAGTAAAATTGTTTAGTCAATTGGTTGTATCTAAGCCACAGCAGGAAACGAAAAGCCTTTTATATCAAGTTCAATGACTTTAAAGTGGGTAATTACATATGCACGAATTTGAAAATTAGAATAGCAAATAGATAAATAGTTATTTCACACTTTATGGACGATGAACTCTCATTTTCCCTTCACATTAATTTAACTTCTACTATTTAGCAAAAAAAGTTAGGCATTTATTCTATTGAACACCTTCTAGACCAGTGGTTCCTAACCTTTTTAATATTGTCACCCCTGTGACCTATTAGGAAAACTGATTTTACCCCGACCTTAAAATGTTATCAATACCTACAAACGAGACAAGCTTATAATTCACGTAATTTATATTAATTAATTAAAAATGTACAGTTAGTGTGATGGTTGGTATTGTTTTGCATTCACAAGTTTTTTTTAAGGTTTAGTTTCGTTTAAAGCGCGTCTTAAGTCATGTTCCACATTGAAACAGTTTCTGGCCTTTGTTTTCAGTGTAACCGAAGTTGAAAACTCACAATCACATCTATAGGTGGTTGCACAGGGTACTTATGAGCATTTTTAAAGTTCTGTTAGCTATTAACAGTATATTCGCCACCAGCTTTGGTCCCACCAGATTAGGTTCTTTGTTACCCCATAGAATAGCTGATTTACCCCCACGGGGGTAATTACCCCCAGGTTCGGAACCCAGGTTCTAGACACTAGATTATGATTCGTTAAATAGTCTACCTTCTCGGACTGTGTGAAAGATAATATGGCTACTAAAAAATATTTTAACAAAATTAAAAAACAACCGACTTCTAAAAAAACCCGAAATTAAAGTTATTTTTCACGTTATTGTGTTTTTTTAGAAATCAGTTGTATTTTTTTGTAAAAAGTTTTTATTTCTCGCTTTTTAGTGGGTCAGTTTGTAATTTATTTAAGTTACAATAGTTTACTGTCAACTGCTCATCACCTTTTACAAAATATTCCTTATCCCGATGCAGTGACGTTAATCGTTAAGGAGTTCTCCTGGTATTTCACCAACAGCTTCACTTCTCCATATTGCATTGTGACGAACATACATTTTTTAGCAGCCATGTTAAAATAATCGAATCGCAACCAGTGAAATAGGAACGAATTATTGAGTAGTTCCAGTGGCTATCTGTGGTCTTCATCATCAGTTCCACTTCACCAAATGGTGCTTTCCGAGAGCAACTGCATGTGTTAATATAAAAAAATTAACAAACGCACTAGTCGCCACTACGATTTTCTAAGGTTCTCCTCGATTTCTCTGGGATACCATCATCGGATCCTGGTTTTCTTATCATAGTACTACCCTCGAGATATTTCTTTTCCAACAAAATAATAATCATCAAAATCGGTTCATAACCGACGAAGTTATCCGCAAACACATTAAAAAAAATAAAAAAAATATATAGTCGAATTGAGAACCTCCTCCTTTTTTGAAGTCAGTTAAAAAGGTGGTGAGTAACCACTGACATGAAGACTAAATAGAGAAGTATGGAAAAAGTAGTCACACTGACCCCAGATACATTGGAACAAGGGAAGGCGAATGATAAAAAAGTCATTCGTGAACCTGTTCCACCTTGCAAAGGACAAGAAGAGAGAATATTCAGAGTTGATATTCAACTTTCAACCTTAATTGGAGCACAAAAAAATGAAGACCCTATGGAAGGAATTATCATGGGCCAGTAAGGCTCAGACATATAGGTGACGATAAGTCTATCTACGATCAATCACGACGATAAAAACAGTTAACATCAGGTCCATTATTAGCAATATACACGCAACCCGTGACTGCGTGTCAAACCAAACAATGTAAAATAGATAGTCAGAAAGTTAATTAATTAATAAATGAATAGATAACAACATAATGTACATATAGAGATGAAACACGCGGGATGCTGTAGAAAACACTCGTAGTTGTTATAAACACGAGTGATTTTATCGGGTTTGTGCACGATATACAAAAAGCTGACTGTTCTCGGCAGATACAAATGATCCTGGCAGATAATAGCAGTGTTGCCAACCCCTACCAAAATTTTCCCCCAAGTTTTTTTTAAATCCCCCTAAAAACCCCAAATTTAAAAAAAAAAATAAAAAAAATTGTACGCAACTGCCCAAATCGTTCGTAACTCATAAAATAAAACGCATACTTGTTTGTATTTTTAACACGTTAGCTGCCATGGGGGGTCCAAATGACCGGCACTTGGTAGAAGCGTTTGGGCCATGGGGGGCTTAAATGACCGGCACAACTAAGGTGAACTTGAACACCTTTTGCTCGCTAACGGCCATGCGTGTAACGCAAAATACCATTACAAGTGGCCGGCGCGGCCCCAATGATCACTTTAGATAACTTGGCCTCAAAATATTTTTATAATTTTTTGGTTGTATGAATGTTTTTGTAGCGAGTCAAACAAAATTATGATGTAAATTAAAGACAGTATACTTTTTAAAATATTTTTATTATTACAAATCAAGGACTAGTGTTATTTAGAGACACATTATGTTGTGTTGAGATCAAAGTAATTTAAAATTAAAAAACAAACAGAAAATTAATGATTTTTATCAAAACACGGTCTGCACAAATATGGCTTGTCTGGGCAAACTGAACAAAATGTCGTAACCTTTTTGGTTTTGTTTTTGGCAATTTTTCTTCCATGCGTTTGTGAATTATTTTTGTAACAACCTACACAAAATTTTCTTGTCGTCGACTAACAAGGATGACCGGCGATTTGACCGGCGTGGCTCCAATGAAAAAAATATTACATTTGCGCCGCGCCGGGTGTAAATGACCGGCGGATTAAAAACAGCACATAATATACAAAAACATATATTATATATAGAAATCTTATAAATAAGTCATTTCACGTCATTTAAGCGACTGATGAAAAACGCAAATGTATTCGGATTTCCATATGGCAGGCAACGTGTTAAAAAAATAAAAGAGTAAGTACCTTAATACCTATGCGGCCACCAATCATCTCAATGTATGTTTAAATTTATGGTAAACACTATAGTGACATTTGATTTCAACTAAACATTGCATTCTTAGTAACAAGCAACGGTACTAGATGTCGCTAAGCCGCTATTTCAAAAATAAATGTGATTAAAAAATGAATAAGATTGAGGAATACTAGAGCCTATATTTTCAATAAATTAAATAAATATTGATAGTTAAAAAATCCCTAAAAATACTCCAAACAATAAGTCACCCCTAAAAAAATCCCATCTTACTTTTTCATCCCCTAAATCTGAGGGGAAAACCCCTAAGTTGGGAACCGTGGATAATAGACAAAGCTGCCTACAAAGTATAGACAGTAGCAATAATGTTAAGGTTACACTAGTCGGCGGCTCGAAATCCTTAGTGGCGTCAGTTGCGTGGCTAATATGCATACTATAGGTGCCTTTTTGGCCTCGCACAGGTCGTTTATTATTTTATTCCTTTCGGTAATTCGAAAATTTTCATTAGTTTTAGATGCTCCTTTTTAGTTGTTGTTACTGATTATATTTTCTGTGCGTGTCCCAAATAAAATATTTTTCTTTCTTTCTTTTTTACTATTTAGTAAAGTTAATTATTTATTTAATTTTATTTATTTATTTATGTAGTGAATTAGACGAGGATTTATAACGAAAACGAGTGCGTAAAATTTCATGAACAGACCTTTGAGCCTTTGGGCGTATAGATATTATGGAAAAACTACTGGATACTCAAAATAAAATTATTTCAACTTGTCAATAAATTGTCTATCCCTGTACGGTTTCTATTTTTCCATTTTCATACTACATAAGTTATTTATTTACGTCAAAAGATGAGTTAAAATTAGTGTTGAAATATAGAAGTTTCGACGCCCATAACTAACAAACCAATACTTTTTTCCCAATTCTGTTTCCATACAGGGCTGGATAATGACAAGGCAAATTGATATAATTCTTAGTTTAGAACGTACACCGTCAAACAGACGAGTCATCACCATACTACGTTTGTATGGAAGAATGACCGACTAGTGTACCCTTAAGAGCATCCAAGAATTAAGAAAAACTTAGTTGTTTGGAGAAGAAGCGGAAAAAATAAGCAAGGAAATTTGCCCAGGATGAATCGTCACCCATGGAATGAAGTTCCTTGCATTTATTGCTGTTTGTTCACCCTGCCTGACGCCTTTTTAGGGTTCCGTAGTTTCGTCATGTCCGTCTGTCTGTCTGTCCGTCCGTATGTCATAGCCACTTTTTTCCGAAACCATAAGAACTATGCTGTTGAAACTTAGTAAGTAGATGTATTCTGTGAACCGCATTAAGATTTTCACACAAAAATAGAAAAAAAATAAAATTTTTGGGTGTTTCCCATACTTAGAACTGAAACTCAAATTTTTTTTCATCTAACCCATACGTGTGGGGTATCTATGGATAGGTCTTCAAAAATGATATTGAGATTTCTATTATCATTTTTTTCTAAACTGAATAGTTTGCGCGAGAGACACTTCCAAAGTGGTAAAATGTGTCCCCCCCCCGTAACTTCTAAAATAAGAGAATGATAAAACTAAAAAAAATATGTGATGTACATTACCACGTAAACTTCCACCGAAAATTGGTTTGAACGAGATCTAGTGAGTAGTTTTTTGAATACGTCATAAATCGTAAACCGCAATTTATCTTTCATTCAATCAACTCAATTAAAGAACTTTTATATTATGTTACTTCCAGTTTTTCCGTTTTAATTTTCACGGTCATGTTTTTGTAGATAGTATAATAACCCGAATATATTTCTTAGGTACTCCTTGACTAGCCAGCGCTTCACAAATCTTTTTGTGTTTTAGAGAGTCGAATGCCTTTTGATAGTCTACAAACGCTAGATATTAAGGTAATCCATATTCTTTGTACTTCTCAGAGATTTGTTCTAAAAACAACATACAAACACACACGGCTACACATCAAGCTATACATTTCCAATATAAGCTGATCTCGCATTGTACGGAAATCCTACACAATGCGAGATCAACATAAACTGGAAATGTATAGCTTGATGTATAGCCGTGTGTACATAAATGATGATTCCCGAAATATTTGTGTAGTAATACTTTTGTTTTAGCTTGTGGCTAATTAATAACATCCGCACGGGTCGATCCGTCAGGTTAAGCTACGCTTGCTGGGGTTGGTCCGTGGATGGGTGACCATCTTTAGATACCGAGACTCCTCCGTGCCTCGGAAAGCACGTTAAGCCGTTAGTCCCGGCTGTCATTCGTGGATCTTTGACAGGTTACGGGTCGTCAGAAGCCCGAAAGTCTGACAACCAGTCTTACCAAGGGGTATCGTATTACTCAGTTATTAGGTTGTGGAGGTCAGATAGGCAGTTGCTCCATGTAAAATACTGGTATTCAGCTGTATCCGGTTAGACTGGAAGCCGATCTCAACATAGTTGGGAAAAGGCTAGGTAGATTAAATAAAAGTTTTAAATCTAGCATGTTACTCGTAGCTCCTTGGTCTCAGGTCACAGGCACTGCTGCTGAGCATGAGATCCTGTTATTGAGGGAAAAGTGTTATTGGGGTTTTCCATCTGGAATTGCTCAGTAGCAGCTCGGAGACTGGATTTGTGTCCGGTTGATGGCAATAGGCTCGCCTCGTATTACATGGGACTTAAACATAACTGGCGAAATGTGGGTGTACTATAGGTAAAGAAAGAAAGAAAAAGTATTTATTGAGACTCGCACAGGAAATCACAAATTAAACTAAACACCTTCAATAAGAACATTAATAAAAATAATAAAAAAATAATAAAAAAAACAATAAAAAAAAACAAAGTAAAATTAAAATAAAAGCAGAAGCTCCTGTACGAGGCCAAAAGGCTCCTATCTCAGCATATGCTGCGACATTTAAAATAAATAAAGGTACACCTCTCCTAAACCCTTAGGGAATACAGTCACGATGTTATTTCGTCGCCCTCCCCGCTAACTGTCTTAACTAGCAATTGATATTTTTCCAGGGCAACAGTTTTTCGGTCGGGCGCTACAATCATGTAGTATCTACAGTAATATAGTTGCGGTAGCTGTGGCTTTATTAATGAATTATTAACTTTTTATAAATAGCTCTTGACTTAATCTTTAACTCACTAACTGTAGATGTGTGCATATACGACAGGTGGTGAGAATATTTTGTCCCTTCTTTTGCACTCACGCAAAACAAAATACGTGATTATCTCCTACACGGTAAACGACACAGACACGACGATTACAGAGAACTTTTTCGAAACCCTACTGGTAAAATTTCGCAGTCACCATCTTGGATTTTCATTTTGCCCAAATTCACAGTGTCTTTCTCTCTGTACGGAATTAGAAAAAGACGGTTCACGTCAACGTCAGAACGATTCAACCAACAATACCAAAGAAAAGACATTTGGGTAGGCCGCATAAATTACTCAAACTGCCAGACCATCATTAAAACTAACTAAGAAATAAAACAAATAATTAAAAAAAAAACAAAAAACCCGACTGCAAAAACTCATAATTGAGAAAAACAAGCATTATAACCTATAGGATTTTGGTATTGCAGGCGGGGGACAAACAAAAATTACAGTTATGAGTTTTTGCAGTCGGGTTTTTTGTTTTTTTAATAATTTGTTTTATTGCATAATATAATATATGTATCATATATATTTGAAATTGACTCATTACTAACTTTTATTTGATACCAATAATGTTGTTTTTTTTAAACTTACCCCTCCTTTTTTGTATTTTCAGATGCAATAAAGATAAGATAAAGATAAATTTATTTGTTCAAACATGTGTAACATGATACATGAATATGCACATATAGATGGAAAAATAGTTTTACCGGTCCAACATGTTTTGCCTCACTCGGCGTACTAAGTGTTTATACGTAATTGCCAATTTAATTAACAAATTAAATTGGCAATTATAAATTAATTATTAATGACAGTTTCTTATATAAAATTAGAGTCGAATGCAAAAATATAGTCAATAATTAAATATGCAATTAGAGTCAGTACAAATAGTAATCAATTTTAATTACAGGCAAAATATGTTATAATTAAATTCAAAAATAGTAATATTCAAAATTTGTCATTTAAAAAGTCAACAATATATAAATATTACATTGCGTATGTTACTCCTACTATTAAGACGAACCTAAAGAAACCTCATATGTTAAAATCCATCAAGCCGTTTAGGCTACAGGGCGTGCCAAAGAAATAGACATACATATATACATACATACTCTCGAAAAACATTACTGGGGCAGTCGGGTAAAAACAAACTTCTAGCGAATAACAATATCCAAAATCATTGCATTGCATTGGTGACGAATTTTGACATCTAAAGTTTTCTGCAGTAGGGGTTCAAATCGCTGCAAACGTATATCAATGCATCCAACTTACAATTTCTACTCCTGCATCCGACATGTGATACAGATTTCACTTTTATATCACTCGATGCAGGTATTCCAGAGAAACACAGATCACTTGAAGCGAGACGATCTTACTGGTTATCTTTTATTCATAATTGTAATGCTAAATGCAGTGGACGGTTTTTTTTAATATAATGATTTTAGGGTTATCATCTAAGACTTCTGCTTTTAAAAGACTACGAGCATCGATAGTAACAAAATAAAATCGGAAATCGGATGATCAAGGTAAAGCCGTGGTCGCATGCTTGTACACCTACAAAATTATAATGGCATGCGATCACGGCTTTACCTTGATCATTTTTGTACCTATGTCTTGACTTCTGTCTGAAATATTTTCTTGCTTCATACCTTTTAGTCGGGTTTTAGTTTTTGAACTTACTTTTTATTATAATTACATATCGGCAAATAATATTAAGCACTTGTAACAGACATATTACATCGCCAAACGCCATCGCTATCGAAAAGCAAAGTATACTGACGAGAGTTTTCTAACTTCGAGCTGAGCTTTTGGTGTATTTACAGCAGGTCAAGTCAGCATATTCCAAATTCGTTTGTGACCTGGAATTTCTTTTAAAACTGGCTTTTCTTTTAGACTTATTCCAGCATTTAAATACCTTGAATAAAAGTAAGTATTCAAGGACGGAATGCAAATGTCATTACAGATAAAGATAAAATCCAAGGGTTCACAAAAAAAAAAACTTTTGACCATCATCCTCAAAACAAGTTCGACTCGTTTTAGTCGACTCAGTCTTTTATTGAAGAAGTGGGGTCTGAGATAAACATAGTAGTAGATAACGAAAAACAAGCGCGATCTTCACATTAATGTGAATGTGATCCATACAAGCCATGAACCAACCAATAGGTATCACATTTGTATGAGTCACATTGTTGTGATTGTTGATTGATCGATTCTTGTTGATTTATGTGCCTACAAATGTTCTTAAATTAATATTTTCTTTAAAAAAAAGTGGTGGCACTCCGGGAGTGCCGACAGAAGTGAAAACTTGAACAAGATCGCCTTGGTAGAAGAAAAATACTTGTATAGAACATTGGTCCGTAACCTTATCTAAATAAAGAGCACCATTGCGTTAAAAAAAAAAAAAAAAACCGAAAACTTTAAAGTAAAAAAAAAAATACTTGCATAGAATATTGATCCGGAACGTAATATAAATAAAGAGCATAATCGCATTTACAAAACCTTTAAAGTAAAAATACTTGCATAGAACATTGAACCGTAACGTAATATAAATAAAGAGCACAATCGCGTTTAAAAAAATGAGGTGTCGTCATGGTGTTGCGAAATCAATGGTTTAGTCCGATCTCAAAAATGCCCAATGCGCTTAAAGAAGTTTTCACTTCAAAAAAATATTTTTAAGCTTTCTTTTTTTTTCTTTTATTGAGCCTTAGGGACCTCCTTATAGAGAACCCCCCTCTTATAGACCTACACGTAGAAAAAGAAATGTGACTGAATGGATGTCATGTGTAACAAAACCGTTTATAATCAGCAAGCAAGCGAAACCAAAAGCGAAAGCTAGTCTATCCTAATCCCAGTCTTTTCCATTATACTAAAAACACAATAGATCTTAAACCACTTCATAATAAGTATAATAACTACCTCCAAACCAAAAGTACAATAGAATATCGACCATATTTCAAAACACCAAGGTTGAAATTAAGTTGGAGAGCTATAATTATAGGACAATCAAGTTGGATGGTGACTGGAAGATCTCAGTGATTTGAAGAGAGTACTTAATGGTACCTTTGTGTATTACAACGGGGTACCAAACGGTACTTCTGAGCTGGTACTAATTGTGTGTGGTTAAATAAATAGCCCAGATGGTAACGGCCGCGGCTTACGATTTGTAGGTCGTAGGTTTGAACCCTGACAGGCGCTTTACTTTGTGTAAATAATTTCATCACCACTGCTTTCAAAACGGTGAAGGAAAATATCGTGAGGAAACCGGCATGTCTTAGAACCAAAAATTCGAAGACATGTTACATCTACCAACCCGCACTGGGCCCGCGTGGTGGATTACGGCCCACTCCCTCTCACAGAGAGGAGGCCTGTGTCCCAGCAGAGGGAACATTATCGGCTGATTATGATTATGCAGTAGTTCAGTCTAGTGTTTGTATCGACTAGCACTTAAAGTCTGCATTTGAAGCTTTAATTAAATTAAATTAAATTTATTCAAGTATAAATTCAAATTATGATTTACATTAATTACAATAGAGGATTTTTTTTATTCTAACTGTAATGTAGACCAACTTGATCTAGATTTATAAAAACCTGTGTTTCATGCCATCAATTTACATCAAACATTTAAAAAGAAGAGAACAATACGTTTATTAGAAGCTAAATTAAAAAGATGATATAATATTTTCAATGACTTAAACAGTAAATATATATATATATATTATGTTTAAATAAATTAATGAGTAATATTAAAGTAGATAAAGTATTATTAACTTGGTAAAGGAAGAGACTTATATTAGAGTAGGTAAATAGAAATTTAATTTTAAAATTTCTAGTAGTTTTTCTGTGTCTGCATAGTTAATAAGAAATAGATACAGTATGGTGACGGAATTTGCCTAATTCCTACAGTTTCCTTATAGAAGACTAGCTTCTGCCCTCGACTTCGTCTGCGAGCCTATAACCTTCCTCAAGATTTGGGTTATCCAATGCAAAAAGATTTTTTCAAATCCGACTGGGAGTTTCGGAGATTACCCGCTACATACAAATTTACAAAACCAAAACCTTTAAAGTAAAAATACTTGCATTCAACATTGATCCGTAACATAATATAAATAAAGAGCACAATCGCGTTTACAAAACCTTTAAAGTAAAAATACTTGCACTACTTACTTACTTTAATGGTTGTGGAGGTCAGATAGGCAGTCGCTCCATGTAAAATACTGGTATTCAGCTGCATCCGGTTAGACTGGAAGCCGACCCCAACATAGTTGGGAAAAGGCTAGGCAGATGATGACTTGCATAGAACATTGATCCGTAACTTAATATAAATAAAGAGCACAATCGCGTTTATAGAAATGAGGTGTCGTCATGGTGTCGCGAAATCAATAGTTTAGTCCGATCTCAAAAATGCCCAACGCGCCTAAAGAAGTTATCACTTCAATAAAAAATAAGTAATAACGATGCAGTAAGGATATGTTCGATCCAGCCCGTCCCTTCTTGCTGTCCTCTCCCCAGCGACGCCTTAAGCCGAGGTTCGTACCCCACAGGGGGTGCCCTTAGCGAGCGTTCGCCTAGTTTTAATTTAGAATAGTTTATGCCCCTGGCTGGAGGCTTTAAGTTTAGCAGCTTAAGGCTACCACAGGAAAGTCCGGTTAAGCAGCCATGACCTCATAGGTCAACTGTGAGATGACCTAGTTAAAAAAAAAAATACAGTAAGGGATTGAACGAACTAAATTATTTCGCAAAAAGCACGGTGCGCTTAAAACTCTGAATCATGTTTTAGTTTGCCTATTAGCTCTAATCACTATTACCGTTTTTTCTAAGAACCAGCAAAACTCCTTAGCTTTTATAGAATTCTCGTAAAAGTTTTCAATGGAATAACTTACTATGCGTCATCGGTATTGAACAGTATTCTAAATATGCGTCATGTCGGTCATCGTACGCTCGATGGTATAACTCTGGCTCTTGAATAACGGTATGTTACATTACTTTTGCAATTGGTACTTATGTTGTAAAGGCCAGCAAGAATGTTATAAAAATGAAAATGTAAGCAGATTAGTAAGATAAGCCTTCTAATGAACTCTACAATGTATGAAGTCAGGGAAATATTGTGATAATTACTACGCTAAATAATAATTTGCTGTCGGTGATTTGGTTTCTGCCAAGCTGCAAGTATTTAGGCTCGCTTGCACCACAAATCTCTAAATGCTTGAAGTACTTAACATGGAATCTGCCATGTTAAGTCTGTAATAAAATAAATGGGCAACCGCAAAAAGTTTTGTATATGGTATACTTTTTCATCAGTCAGTTATATCAGTTTCGGGGTTGATATTAGATCTAATGATTTTGATATTTTGTGTAATAGACTATGTCGTACCTATGCCCTACCTCCATACGATGAGAAAACTGTATCAAATTCACAGTGCATCGTGCTAAAGTGACTATTCTTTACCAGGAATAAATCAGAATATAAACAAAATAACCTATCAAAAACAAAAAGACAAACAAAGCATCAAATTCCTTTTTTAGGGTTCCGTAGTAAACAAGGAACCCTTATAGTTTCGTCATGTCCGTCTGTCTGTCTGTCTGTCTGTCTGTCTGTCTGTCTATCTGTCTATCTGTCTGTCTGTCTGTCTGTCCGCGGTCTAGCTCCGAGACCCTTAGTACTAGAAAGTTGTAATTTGGCATAGGTATACATATTAATTACGCCGACAAAGTGGTAAAACAAAATTATGAAAAACATTTTTTTTAGGGTACGTCTCATACACGTAAAGTGGTAATGTTTATTTTTTTATTTTTTTACCCCATGGTGAGGGGTATCATTGGAAAGGTCCTTTAAAAATATTGTGAGTTTGTGTAAATCATTTTTGGATTCAGGGATTCGTTTGCGAAATATTAAGCTTTAAAGTGATAATTTTTGTTAGAGTCAAGTGTCCCCCCCCCCTGCCGGCTAAATGGTTGGTTTTGGGTGTGTGAAAAAAATCACAGCAGTAGCTTATATAACGAAATTAAAAGGAAAACTATCACAGCTAAGTAGGCTCTACAGGTTAACGAGTAATAATTGACCAACTTAACTTTGCAGTTGAAAAAACATGTTTTCCCATACATTCCGTATGGGAGAACATATTTTTCAACTACAAAGTTAAGTTTGTTTTTGAGATAAATTCATCCCAACTACGGAACCCTTCATTGTGCGTGGTTCGACACGCACTTGGCCGGTTTCGTAGGACAAGATGGTGTTGCCGTTTATAGATTTTTAAATTGCATCGTTTTTTTACTTATACAGGCAGACTCTATTTATGATATCAATCTGACTCTGTCATATTCAAACGCTTGGCAAAAACGGAATCATCATCATTATCTGTCAAGCCATTTCCCAACTATGTTGGGGTCGGCTTCCAGTCTAACCAGATGCAGCTGAATACTAGTATGTATTTTAAAAGGAGTGACTGCCTATCTGACCTCCACAACCCAGTTACTGGGTAACACGATACCCCTTGATAAGACTGGGTTGTTAGACTTTCGGGTTTCTGACGAGCGACCCGTAACAACTGTCAAAAATCTACAAATGACTTCCGAGGCGCGGAAGGGTCTTGGTATGTAAAGATTGTCACCCATCCACGGACCAAGCGCGGAAAAACTGCAAAAACGGAATGATGATTTAAATGTGTTTAGCCCCAACTAAACATATGCTTGGAAATGGCCTATTTTTCTTAGGCTTAGGTTTCTTACGTTATATGGTCGAAAAATTGCTAAGAAAAAACATAAAAACTGTTTATGTAGCGGTCTTCTTCTATACGAATTGGCAGAAAGCCTATTCAGTTAAAACCAATAACGGTTGGTCAGTCTTAGAAATTGGTCATCAAAATTGAAAAGCTCACATTAAGGATGCTCGAATTTTTAAAAGTGAAAGTCAAATAATTGATTTCAATTAGGCACATAAAAGACACTTTTGAACGTCAAAATTTACAAAAATAGAATTAATTCTAATCGCCTCTTCCAAAAGGTAGTTTTCGTATGGAGAAGAATGGGCAAGAAACTCCACCGTTACTCTTTTAAAATGTTTTACAATATTTTGTCTACATTAATTATATAATTATACAATTAAATTGGCAACCAGTTTGATTTTGTCTAGACTCTAAATTGTCCTATGGAGCTAGACCAGCATGTTTCCAAGCAAGAATGCTTGGAAACATGCTGGTCTGATCTGATCTGGGATATAATCCTCTAATTTGTAATATGCTTGTTTACAAAGAGTACTTTTAATATGAGTTTTAAATTTTCTTTTAGTTAATATCACAAGGTATTTTGTTGTAACATTTAACATAGTACCCCATAAAAGATGTATGTACTTTAGATAATCTGAAAACTGGTTGATGTATTTTCTAATATTCAAATGATGTCTATCACTTATTTTATTAAAAACATGTAGATTTTTTCTTACATACATAATATTTTCATAGATGAATTGGCAAGGTACTGTCATAATATTAATCTTTTTAAATAGTTCCCTGAGAGATTCGGTACGATATAGATTATAAAATAGATTATATAAAAAAAAAAACATCCTCTAGAATCTAGTGTTTGAGGTGATATTTTTATGCATAAACTATATAGGTACATTATCAGCCTATAATGTTCCCACTGCAGGGACAGAGGCCTTCTCTCTTCGAGAGGGAGTGGGCTGTAATCTACCACGCGGGCCCACCGGTGGGTAGATGTCACATGTTTTCGAATTTTTGGTTCTAGGACATACCGGTTTCCTCACGATGTTTTCCTTTAGCGTTTTGAGAGCAGTGGTGATGAACTATATGAGTTTATCAAACTATTTCAAATATGCGTCTAGTCAATCGTGGATGGATACCATTACGGTGACGCATTGCCACGGTATGCGATGTCTCCTACATTTTTGCACGATTGTCAGACTTTTTGCTTATCTAGTGACACTGTCTCTTTGGTCAAGCATTGCTGATTACTTGTTTTTACATCATTACTAATCTTTTTCTTTCCTCGTATTGGCATGAATAGTGTGACTCATTATAATGTGCATATATCGAAATGAGGGAATCTATGCTTAATTTTAACAACGGAAAAAAAAAGAAAGTGGTGACACTCCTGTACCCTAATTGCGTAACTTATTTTCGTAAACAATTTTGCCTAATTTGTTTTATTTTGACTGTTCAACAACATTAATTGCGTTATTTACGTTGTTGAGCAGATTTTTTTTTCAACTTATGAAGCAATGGATTAGCAATCTGTTTCAAATCTAAACAGATTCTGATTGTGTTGCATTACGCAATTAGGGTACGGGAGTGCCAACAGAAGTAAAAACTTGAACAGAATCGCCTTGGTGGAAAAAAAATATTGTATAGAACATTGGTCCGTAATGTAATATAAATAAAGAGCACAATCGCGTTTACAAAACCTTTAAAGTAAAAATATTTGCATAGAACACTGACCCGTAACATAATATAGATAAAGAGCACAATTGCGTTTACAAAAATGAGGTGTCGTCATGGTGTCGCAAAATCAATGATATTATTATAGTCCCATTTCAAAAATGCCCAACGCGCCTAAAGAAGTTTTCACTTAAAAAAATATGCTGGCACTGGAACGTGGGGATAGGCACAAGTAAAGATAGGCCTGAGAGGGCAATGCTCGGCAGAAGGTAAAAGTGGAATGTGCATGATGATGACAATGTTAGAAGAATAGATGATGGTACCTATGGTAAAAATATTACCCAGTCAGCAAAGTGATTAAAAACAAAAATAAATTTTCGGTTACTCAAAATCTAATAATCGTGTTTAATTAGAAGATGTTTTACGGCTTCAAGGGCTTCGGGTCACGTAATTACTAATTAAGCTTCATAAATTAAAACTTAATTCATTTTGCGTAAACGGACTAAACGGAACCCAAAATCCTTTATTCATATTTTTTTCGGAACTCAAGGAGTTCGGATTGGGGATTATCTTTTATTAAGTTATCATGAAAACAGGAACCGCTTTTTATTAAATACATAGGTAACTTCAAATTTCTTCCTCGATGAAAAGATTTACGTACGTAACTGTGCGTTTGCACTGGTGAAATATTCAAACAAAACGTGTTTAATTCTCTAGTTCCTGTCAAAAATTGTATGGAACATTGACAGAAAGTAAAGATTTCAACATGTTTTTATTTCGTCTATTAGTCCACACGGGCGATTTTTTCCCCGCGGCGATTTTTTTTTTTGGACACTAGATTTTCAACGCTCGGCTCAACACCTACAGTTGAAAATCCAGTGCGCGATAAAATACCGCCGCGATATTTTTACGTCCGTGCAAACGTGGGCTTAGGTAGTATGTTTCTGTGCCTCATAAATTCACCATTTTAGTAAATAATTTACAGGATGAGTTTATTTTCGTTACAAATAGGTACTATCATGATCATCCCAATTTAAATAATAGCGGTCAGTGCAAAATGTATTATTTTTCCATATATCTCTATTAGCTATCATCTCAGTGTACATCATCTTTGTAGCCACGTTCTTTCTTTGGTCTTCCTTAATTCTTAAAACCATCAAATTCATACTTGGTCATATCTTCGCATCACAAACCCATTATGCATGTGATAAAACCCATATTTCCAGTCAATAGTGACCAAAACTACAAACTGTACCACCTTCTAGCTATAACTGGTGAGTCGGTACCCTACCTAACGGTGTACCTCTGACGTCACATAACCTGCACAAGTCGTTGACCCACCTGTCTTGATACTTGTATTATAATCGGCGACGGCCCACAGTTTTTGTGCGCGGCTATTTATGTTGTGTTAATGTCTGTCTTGAGTCATGATGGCTACTGTTATATTCTTTTGTAGGTTAGCTTTTGAGCCTATTCAAATTTTCTTATTGGCAAGCCCTGTGTGATGGCATAAATGACGAATTTTCATACAAACTTTTAATCTCCTATTAATCCTCTTTAAAGCCGAAGTTCTTTCGTAACAAAATGCAAAATGCTCTTGTGCAAAATTTAATGCTTCTAGACCCATTGGTTTACTAACCCTGTGCCTTGTGTGTCAGTTTTAAGAATTGTATTATGTAGATTGATGTGGCTTAAGGAATGTTACATTTCAATGGAATCTTACACCAGTTAGAACTTGTATTTCTCTGGGCGATTTTTTTTAAGTGAATACTTCCGTAGGCGCGTTGAGCATTTTTGAGATGGGACTAAACCATTGATTTCGCGACCTGTTACCGACACCGTGGAGTAAAAGACATCAACGCGTTGATTACCGTGGTGCATGGAGTAAAAGACATCAACGCGTTGATTACCGTGGTGCATGGAGTAAAAGACATCAACGCGGTGCCGATTTTTTTTCAAGTTTTCACTTTACAGTACATACAGTAAGTAATGATTATTTTATTATTGTTAGTTAGCCAAGTACAACTTTAACCTATTCTTAAAAATGTTCACTGATGAAGAGTCCCTTATTTCTTTCGGTAACTTATTATAAAGTTGCGCTCCTTCAAACTGAATAGTTTTTCTTCCATACAAAGTTCTAACTGAAGGCAATTCTACACTATCTCTATTCTGTGTAGTAGTGGTGAGTTTTGTGTATAAAGATGATTTCTGAGTGTATTTTGTTTGTTAAAATTTTCTTTATTCAATACTCAATTTAGTATGCATGTGGGTAAGTATATAATTTCTGAAGGTTAAATAGTTTGGTCTTAGCGTAAATTTCTATCGTAATTATAAGTATTATCACGGAATAGACAAGTTCTTACCTTTCGTCGAACTTAAGTACGCAAGCATAATTTAGCAAAATAGGGGATTTAACATCCCACCGATGCCCAGTGTGGAAGCGGTGCTCCTGACCAAAACATGTCCCATGTGTTGAAGACTTGGAGTGCCTAGTGTCCATATACCTACCCTTCTAAGGACCTAAAAACTGCCACTGATGCCGCGATTGGTGTGGCCCAACTCATGTAAAATAATACGTGTATATGTATCATCGACTCGAAAAGATGAATAGGACTGTTTGTCGGTCATCTTGCGATCTCCTTTAGGGTTCGATTTTTCAATCATCAAATAAAGAATCGAATAGCGTTTATTCCATAGATAGCATGATCCTGGATTTTTCAATAGTCAGATAGTCAGTATCTGGCGAATAAAGCCCGTAACTGAGGAATAAAGTTAACTGTCCCTTCAAGCCTCAGTTAGTACCTTATTCTAGGGAATAAATGATGTTTTGACGTTTGTTTTGTTTGGGGTTTTATAGTACATTACTGCCGCGATCTATAATGACTACTTTGCTGGTCGTGCTGATGATGGCCGACAGCGCAGCATAGCGCAGCTCCAGGCCGACACAGCGCGGTCAGCGTGCAGCACTTGATGGACGAGCTGAGATAAAGGCCGAGGCCGTAGGTCGAGGCCTTTACAGCGAGGACAGCAAGGGCTGCAATGATGGCCAAGCTGGAAGGCCTAGAGCGTAGCTAGGCTAGCTCGAGGCAATCATAGCGTGACCAGCGAAGCAGTCATAGTGGGCCAAGGCTTGTATAGTGCTTTACTCAAAAATGCAAGTACCTAATCTAAATAAAACCAGCAAGTAAAGATTTAGATTTCCTACTAATTTTCCACTGCACAAATTTTTCATATACAAGCTTATATTTTTCCTTTGAGTTTCGCGGTATTAAATTTTCAACCACTTATTTAGCTTCATCTTTAATGTCTGGCGGTGTTAAACACATTGAATCGGAAGAATTTTCGCTTTGAGAGCTCATTTTTAGCAAAAAAGTCACTAAATAAAAATAAAATTTTCGCTGAACCGCGCTTTTGTTACTTCTTTGTTTTTTTTTTTTTAACAATGGTAGTTGGAACTATACAGCCAAATATGTAATAAAATCTTTTTGTACCTATCTCTACAAATACAAACAGCTATGTTTTAAATAAAATCTTTTGCATTTGATTTTTTTAAACGTTGAAACGTCAAAATAGCGGCCGGCAATGCTTTGCCGGCCTGTTAGAGCGACTAGCAAAACTTTGCCGGCCGCTCCTTGAAACAGAACGGTAAGATCGACTTTGCTCAAACAAGGTTGTCAAAATAATGACCACATTACATGCATTTTTGAGTAAATGTGCTTTGCCTCTGCGTGTTTTCATGCTTTTGTATTGTTCAAAACATGTAAAGTTTGAAACGTCTAAAACGTAACGTAACGTGTCTGAAACGTATTGGAACAGCAACGCTTATCTTTGTTTCTTATAAATAATACCTACTTAATATGTATTTTCAAACAAGGTAAAAGCATTTTAAAATTAAATTACATATTTTTATAGGTAAAATTTTCCTTATTGCTAAACATATACTTATGAATAAAAGTATTTTCGATTTTATTAGGTACTCAAAATATTTTATTATTTGCCAATTTCATAATGATTTGTTTGTCACAGCTGGTGCGGAAAGTGAAAATTTCTTTAGGCATGTTGGGCATTTTTGAGATGGGACTAAATCATTGACTTCGCGACACTGTTACGGAGTTTACCGACATCGTGGAGTAAAAGACATCAACGCATTGATTACCGCGGTGCCGATTTTTTCCTGGTCGTCTATTTTCTTTGTTTTAGTCCACGTTAGTCCGTATAATTTTAATCAACCATAACATAACAAATGTGAACACTGAAATTGGAGGAACCTGAACTTATAACGCCAACCCATCTTAAGCAAGTGTGGTGATCAGTGCTCGTGCCTTCTCTGTATGAGAAGAGGCCTCTGCCCTGCAGTGGGACAATAAATAAAGATTAAATAGGCGCTCGTGGCTAAGTAACAACAGCCGCACGGGTCGATCCAACAGGTTAAGCTACGCTTGTCAGGGTTGGTCCGTGGATGGGTGACCATCTTTACATACCAAGACTGCTCCGTGCCTCGGAAAGCACGTTAAGCCGTTGGTCCCGGATGTCATTTGTAGATTTTTGATAGTTGTTATGGGTCGTCAGAAGCCCGAAAGTCTGACAACCAGTCTTACCAAGGGGTTACCCAGTACCTAACTGGGTTATGGAGGTCAGATAGGCAGTCGCTTCATGTAAAATATTCAGCTGCATCCGGTTAGACTGGAAGCTGACCCCAATATAGTTGGGGGAAAAGGCTAGGCAGATGATCTTCTTCTTTTAGTGTGGTCAGTGACTAATCTGGTGTCAGAGTTTTAAAGCCGCCCATGGGCCTCTGACTTGGCTTTACATGCCGTCGAGAAATATTTCTCAAGCATTCCGTTTTCCTCACGATGTTTTCCTTCACCGTTTTTGAAGTAAGTGATAATTATACAATACGCACATGAATCCGAAAAGTCTGAGGTGCGAGCCTTGGGTTCGAACTTGAGACCTATGACTTGGCAGCCCGACGGTCACAACATTAGGCTATCGCTGTAGGCAGATATTAAAATGTTGATTATTAAAAAAAAAAACAAAATAATTTATTTCAGGAATACACCCATATGAAATTCACGACAGATTACAAATTCAATTAATTAATACAATCTATAAATTATTACAACATTATTATTAAACAATCAATATTACAAGAAATCAATAGAAAAGTATTATTTTAGCTGGAATATTAATTGCCATATACGAAGAAATAATTAACCTCGTATATGGCCCTTTTTTTTTGGGTGGGAAATTATCAAATAACTTCTCCCGCTCTGGGTGGAGCGGGAGGGCGTGTCAGACGCTTACTGACTAAAACCCACCCGTGTTCCTTCGGTTGCCCTGTTGCCGGGGGCCACGATGTCCCTATCGGTTTTCTTCGAACCCCCGGCAGTCGTATATGGCCCTCAATATTTAATTGTCAGATTTATGTATTCGGTTAATAAAGGAGGCCTGCGACTTTCTCATGACTGCGTAAAAGTCATCTACCCTGTTTTCGGCAAACATGCCGGACGCATTACACCGCCAAGGTAGACCCAGTATGCATCTGAATGCGTTGTTATATTAAACACGCAACGTGTTGTAAGCACGCTGTATTTGTACCATAGGGCACAGGTGTAAAGGTTCCGGCAGTATGCGTTAAACAGAGCGATTTTCACTTGACACTTCGCAAATCGTCGTGCCAGCATATTGCTCTTAGCAGCGAGCGAACGTCTTTGTCTTTCTATGTCCTCGTCATCTTTAAGTTTCTCAGTCAATATAATATTTTTAATCTTTATAATATCTTCACATATTTAGGTCATAATATGTGAAGATATTATAAAGATTAAAAATATTTTATCTAGGTAATCAATCATGCAAATGACAAATGTTTACAATAACATTCCTAATTTCGATAATGAGAAATACCTACCTACAAAATTATTTTCATTTAGGTAAGCACGTAATAGTCTGAACAAACGATTTTGATCGTATCAGCAATCATTGAATTTTATTATGATTACATACTTGTTTAATTTACTGACAATCAAATTTACGATTTTGCTTACAACTTTAATTAATAAGGAGGTAAATGTGTCAATAAGTAATAAGTACATTTCACGCATAACTGATAAACGGTAGAGTTTACTGAGCAGGTAGAATATTATGCTAAAGATAAAATCTGTTCTAATGATAAAATTTTGCCTGAAATTACTTTGTTGAATGAACAACTATTATCGATTTTTTCGAGGACCTCTGAAACCAGGGATTTGATACCTAAAAAACCTAGACTGAAAATATTTTCATTGTGTATTTAACCCTTATCTAGATGGCCCACCGCTGCACCGTTATGTAGTTTTTGTATTTTATTTTTATACTACAAATTAGAATGTATTTACTACTAAATTATACTAAAAGTGTGTTGTAATTGGTTGATTACTTTCCGAGAAACAGCGCGGTGAAATTGATGGATTTTTATGAAAAATCAAAACATTGTAGCTATCTCAAATTCAGCTGTATTACGCAATTAGGGTAATACGAATTCTTCACGAATATTACTCACCGTTCGTCAGACCAAGATTAATATAAAAAATTTGAAAAACACTGACGATACTTGCCAGCTTTGGAACCCACAACCTCGTGCTTGAATATCCGTTGTAGCCGCTATAAAATAGCAGCTATAAAATTTGCATTAATCTTTTTGCGAGGTCCCATAACTTATTGTGATTTGCGGTTCTAACGGTACCAGTAACTGATCCGTTTAGTAAATAAGTATGAAAAGGTTCTTTCTTATAATATACTGTGGTTTTAAATAAAATAGCGACCCGTGCCTGTTTCGCACGGTTCTTACGACTCAACAAAACATGAAGATTTATTTATAAATATGAATATCTAAGTTGAATATTAATGTTTTTATTACACATAAACCTTTCAGAATAAATTCTCTGAATGACGGTGGAAACCTCATCAAAATCGGTTGCGTAGTTTATAGGAATAACGCGATCACACGGACAGACTGGAAAAACGACTTTAATTTACCTATTATACAGGGTTATTCGTTATACGTCGGCAATCCATCAAGGGGATGTAGGAGATGTCATTTGCAACCAAATTACCCCTGATGACCCCTATGCCAATGTCAACGTTTTCGAGTAATTTGACATTTTATATTTAAAAATGTATGAAATATAAATATAAAATGTCAAATGACTCAAAAATTGTTGACATTGGTATAGGAGTCAAAAGGCGTCATTTGGTTGTAAATGACCTCTCCTACCTCCCCTTAATGGATTGCCGACGTATAACCTTTAACCCTGTTTATCAAGGTTATTGGTTACATTTTATATTTTTATTTCATACTTTTTAAAATCACACTAATATTATAAAGGCAAAAGTTTGTGAGTGTGTATGTTTGTCTCTTCACGCTCAAACGGCTGGACCAATTTGGAAAAAAATTGGCACGCAGATAGTTTATAACCTGGATTAACACAGGATAATTTTTATTCCGATATTCCCACAGGATCGAGACTTACGCGGGTGAAACCGCGGGGCGCAGCTAGTTAAAATATAAATAATAATTTAAAAAAAAATGTTTATTTATCTCCACAAATTACATTTGTATAAATCATAAGTTGACAGGTTGACAGATATTTTGACAAAATTTTATAATTTGTGGGAGATCTGAAGTCGAAACTAAGCCTAGGCCTGTATTTTAGAACTCCAGGTCCCCCCATTGTAACACATAGTAAAGAATTGTCAACGTGGTACAGTGTGTCTGAGTGTATGTTTGTTAAAGTTGTTTGTGTGCATGTGCGTGTGTGTGTGTGTGGGGGGGTGTGTGCGTGTGTGTTCATAAATATAAAATTTAATAAATTATGTACATGTGCATAGAAAATTAAACACAAAATATAACATTACATGTAAATAGAAAAGAATATACCTAAATATAAAGAATTTAATAAATAATGTAAACAGTTACAACAAATATACCTTGTTACTTTATTATCTCAAGGATTTGTTCCGTTTCAGCGTAGCTTCAATTTAGTAACCATTTGTTTATTTTGTTTTTACATTCTATTTTACGACAATTAGCTATTTTGATTATTTTATTTATTTTATTGAATAATTCACCTCCTCGGTATGGAAAAAATCTTTGCGCAAAGGCGGTATTGACAGCAGTTGACGCACATATTGTGTAGTTTCTTCTAGAGAGGGCTATGCGTTTTCTCCTTTTGTTCAGGTAAGTCTGAGTTTTGAAGAAGTACAGTTAGCATTATGTACAAATGTCAAATTACTCGAAAATGGTTGACATTGGCAGTGGGGTCATCAAGGGTAATTTGGTTGCAAATGACCTCTCCTACATCCCCTTAACGGATTGCCGACGTACCTATAACCAATAACCCTGTATGTATGGTATTTGTCCTTAATTACTTTTTGATTTGTTATCGAAGCGCGGTAATGTTGAATGTGGGATTTTAGCGTAAATAATTAATTGATTAATTTAGTGTGATGAACTAGACGGTTTAAGTGCTAGGTTACCAGCATACTCGTGGCCTATAATCCAGCAGTGGAGTTCTATAGGCTATAAGTTGATAACACTCAATCTACCTAACCGTATCTATTTAACAGTATTTTACATGGAGAAACTTGACCTCCATAACCCAGTTACTGGGTAACACGATACCCCTTGGTTACAATACGGCCGATATAAATTGGCAGTTCTGAACTTCGCGTAGAAGGCTGCGCAATAAAATTTTTAGAAACCAAATGGTGACATGAGGCGAGTGAGTGTGAGAGAACATGCGCGAGAGTTCATAGTGCCTATGTTCAGAACTGCCAAGTTATATCGGTCGTATTGTTAGACTGCATGGTTGTCAGACTTTCGGGCTGTTAAAGATCTATAAATGACAGCCGGGACCAACGGCTTATCGTTCTATCCGACCCAGATGACCCTATTACTCCTCCAGAAGCAGAATAGGGCCACCAGTACAGTGCAAAGAAACAGACGCCTCCCATCATTCCGACCTCACCGCCGAGGTTCTTTACGATCGCGACCGAGTCCCCGAGTAAATGAAACTCCCCCCCGACCCTTGCTCGAAAATGAGGTGCCAGCAGTTATTGCAGCTGAGCACGAACTTTTAAATACCTCGCATAATAATCATGATGAAAATCTAAGTTTGATCCAGCCTGTCTCTTCTTGCTGTCCTCTCCCAGCGATGCCCTAAACCGAGGTTCGTACCCCACAGGGGGTGCCCTTAGCGAGTACTCGCTTACTTTTAATTTAGAATAGTTTATATGCTCCTGGCTGGAGGCTCTAAGTGTAGAAGCTTAAGGCACCCACAGGAAAATCCGGCTAAGCAGCCAAGACCTTAGTGGTCAAAACTGAGAGATGCCCTTTTAAAAAAAAAAAACCAACGGCTTATCGTGGTTTCCGACTCCGAGGCACGTTGATAACGTTGTTCGTTTCTATGCTGTGTCCGTAGCAAGAATCCGACATCACATTACTTTCTATGATACTCTCAAATGATTATTACAACCTACGGTTTCGTCAGCCAATTGACAAATACATTTATTTTCTCCTGTTTTATTATTATTGTTTTGGTGACCTACTATTATCATGAATTGTTTTGCCAAGCAGATTGTGGTAATTATTTCATCAAGATCGGTTATAAATAATGAAATGTGGACTGAGAAAAATTAGGTTTAGCCTAATAAAAAATGTAGCTATCTAATTAGAAGTTTATTAACGTAAATTATTTACCTACTTATAATTGTGTTTCTTCTAAGGTATTTAATGGGTATTTTTTTTCATTAAAATTATTCAAAAATATTCCCCAGTACCTTTATAAATTAGAAAAATCGTTAAGTGGCATGAGAAAATTTATAAATTTTTTTTCTTTAGTTTTAAATAATACTTTTAAAACTTACCTTTGTTTAAATATCCTATTATTCACAAACAGCCAACTCACACAGTCACGGTACGTGTTATAATAATAAATATGTAATTATTAATTATCTTTTTATAAATTATTATCACGATTTCTCACTGAGATAATGACAGTCCATGAGTATTCACGGGTTACTGTAAAAACACGTATTCATTATCTAAATCGAAATGTTGCTACATGCAATAATAGGAAAAATATTTTTATTACGCTATAACACTTAAAAAAATAAAAAAATAAGTGGAACTTAAATTCAAATACCACGTTCGGCGTGCGAGCAACGACTCCACGATCTTTTTTGGTCCAACTCGAGACCATATCGTTGTCCTTATCATTTGAATAGTTCCGTCTCTCTCTCGCACCGAGTGCATTCGTCCTTGACTCTGAACTCTAGTACCATAAGAAAGATGTACCGTTTCTATTTCTTTTCTCTGTCGTCGGTATGGCAGGTGGTGTATGTAAGAGAGAGATAGAGCTATAATTACCAGTTAGGTGTGAAATCTGGCTGTCAATGACCGCGAAGGATCAAAATAAGAAAACATTTTAGGACTGTTATATTTTTACTGTTATTTCAGGTCCTTTGACCTTTTTGATGACGTTGTGCTTTTTACCCGACTGTGGCGAAGCCCAAAAGAAGGGTAATGTTTTGTTTATGACAATAAATTATTATGGTAAAGGCAAATTCTTGCTGATTCAAAAATAATAATTGAATGGACTGCCTTGAGCTGAATCTATCAGTAGACAATTTTATTTTAAAATATATTAAACGCGAATTTTTGTTAGGATGGATGGATGTTTGTTACTCTTTCACGCAAAAACTACTGAACGGATTTGGATGAAATTTGGCACACATATCGTTTATAACCTGGATTAACACATGGCATACTTTTTATGCCGATATTTTCAGAGAATCGAGACTAAATGCGGGTGAAGCCGCGGGGCGCTGCTAGTTTTAAATATTTAATGAAAAGTTGAAACCAGGTTATCGTTTTCTATTTGTATATTATTATTATTATGTTATATTAATTTGATTAACAGTATTTTTCTTTCTTATTGATGATAAATGATTCTTATTTATTTCTGTAAACAGATTATAGACAATCTTCCCTTACTCATCTATTCCATTATAGAGGGCGTTGTTGGATAGGTCTTTCAAAAATATTGAGAGTTGTAATTAATATTTTTCGATCCAGGGATCCGTTTGCAAAATATTTAGCATAAGAGCGTTCATTCTAAAAGTTGGCAACGTCACAAATAGCTGTCAAATACTTACTAGTTTTGATTCATTTGGCAATATTACTGTATGGAAATATGAAATAACGCTAACTAGTGAACTAGAATATTTATTAACAATGCAATAATTAATAGCTTAACACCGAATATAGCTTAACGTGCAAATTTTCGTTGAAGTCACGTGTTCGTTATAAAAAAAAAACTGTTTCCGACAAAAGTGTAATGTCATGGTCAAAATGTATGGAACAGGTGTTTTTTTTAATATAACCGATGATAATATATTTCTACGCTGGGGGGTCAGAATCATGTGCTGAATTCATGGTACCTATACTCCGTTTGAAATAAGATTAGACATTTATTAAACAAACCTTTTTTACAGTCCGTTCAACCGATTTTGACTTCTATTGCGTAGGCATAAGGATGACATTAAAAGCAAAAAAAGTGGTCACAAACCAACTGTTTACTGCAGCTGCCATTTGTCATGCCACCAACGCAATAGAAGTCAATATCGGTTGAACGGACTGTAAAAAAGGTTTAGTTAAATGTCTAATCTTATTTCAAATGGAGTATAGGTAACAGTTTGTGCGGCTGCACTGTGTATGTGTAAACTATGAAAAACAAAGTTATTTCTTCGATAATAACATTTCGATAACTAACTTTGTTTTTCATAGTTTTTTAAATACTATAAAAATACAAACTTATTTTTGCGATCAGTAAAAACAATAGCATGCGTAAATACATCTCAACTACGGAACCCTTCATTGTGCATGGTCCGACATGCACTTGATTTTAATTAAAAGAAAGAAAAGTAAAAGAAAATTAAAATATTTTAATAGGTAATAAAAGAACATTAAGACTAACAAAATCATGAAAATATTAATCATAAAAAAACCGGCCAAGTGCGAGTTGGACTCGTGCACGAAGGGTTCCGTACCCATTATCTATAAAAACGGCAAAAAAATCATGTCTGTTGTATGGTATCCCCCTTAAATATTTATTTTATTCTGTTTTTTAGTATTTGTTGTTATAGCAGTAGCAGAAATACATCATCTGTGAAAATTTCAACTGTATCACGGTTCATGAGATACAGCCTGGTGACAGACGGACAGACGGACGGACAGCGGAGTCTTAGTAATAGGGTCCCATTTTACCCTTCAGGTACGGGACCCTAAAAAAGACATTAAAACTAACGAAATAGTAAAAAAACCGGCCAAGCGCGAGTCGTACTCGCCCATGAAGGGTTCCGTAGCAGCAAGTAACATTGAATGAAAGGTAAATTGCGGTTTACGATTTATGACGTATTAAAAAAAAACTACTTGTTAGATCTCGTTCAAACCAATTTTCGGTGGAAGTTTACATAGTAATGTACATCATATATTTTTTTTAGTTTTATCATTCTCTTATTTTAGAAGTTACAGGGGGGGGGACACACATTTTACCACTTTGGAAGTGTCTCTCACGCAAACTATTCAGTTTAGAAAAAAATGATGTTAGAAACCTCAATATCATTTTTGAAGACCTATCCATAGATACCCCACACGTATGGGATTGAAGAAAAAAATTTTTTTGAGTTTCAGTTCTAAGTATGGGGAACTCCAAAATTATTTGTTTTTTTTCTATTTTTATGTAAAAATCTTAATGCGGTTCACAGAATACATCTACTTACCAAGTTTCAACAGCGTAGCTCTTATAGTTTCGGAAAAAAGTGGCTGTGACATACGGACGGACAGACAGACAGACAGACAGACATGACGAATCTATAAGGGTTCCGTTTTTTGCCATTTGGCAACGGAACCCTAAAAACAGAAGACCTGTGCGAGTCCAAAAAGGCTCCTATCTCAGCATAATGCTATGTATTTGGAAAAAAACAAATAGCATGGCGCTGGTATTCTGATAGGGCTCCGCGCTTTTAAAAAGAAAACCGGTCAAATTCAAATTTACAAGTGTAAAGAGATTGTTTCTCAATAATACTATCAGCACTTATTTATTATACAAAACACTTTAATTTATATAAAAACTTTTTATAAAAATACAACCGACTTTCAAACTACAAAGTGAAAAATAAATTTAATTTCAGAAGTCGGTGTCTTTAGATCAGTATTTTAGTTTTTTGACACCGACTTCTGAAATGAAAGTTTTTTTACATTTTGTAGTTTGGAAGTCGGTTGTATTTTTTGTAAAAAAGTTTTTATTTATCGCTTTTTTGTGGGTCAATTTGTAATTTATCTAAGTTACATTAGCCTAATGCTAACTGCTCATCACCTTTTACAGAATATTACTTTTCCCTATTCAGGAACGTTCATCGTTGAGGAGCTCTCCTGGTACTTCACCATCAGCTCCACTTCTCCATATGCATTGTAACGAGTATAAATTGCATTGCAACCATATTAAAGAAATCGAATCGCAACCCGTGAAATACTTATTATTGAGCAGTTCTGGTGGCTATTTTTGGTCTTCATCATCAGTTCCACTTAACTAAATGGTGCTTTCCAAGAGCAACTGCACGAGTTACTATAAAAATACCCAAATCGCTATAGGTTTGCCTGTAATATTTGAAGAGTTCCCTCGATTTATCTAGGATTCCATCATCAGATCTTGGTTTCCTTATCATGGTACTATCCTTGGGATATCTCCTTTGCAACAAAAAAAGAATAATCCAAATCGGTTTGTAAATGACGAAGTTATCCGCGAACACACATAAAAAAAATATACGGTCGAATTGAGTAACCTCCTTTTTTTGAAGTCGGTTAAAAAATGATTCATACACGAGGAAAAATCTAACGTCATTCAAAAACAAGCCGCTGCCATTCTGACAGATCAACAACACGAATGCGCGTCATCTGTGCCATTACCATGCGCAGATGACGCGCATTCGTGTTGTGCTGCGCATGGCACACAAGCTGCGACTCGCTGAGGAGCCGGGCTGGCACGTTACACAAGTCCAGTGTTACCAGGTACACGGTAATTACCGTAAGTAGTATATAATTGGGGCATCTGGATCAAAGGAGATCCAGATACCCCAATTTACACTATTCAAATAGATAAAAAATATCTATTCAAATAGAAGAAATCTTGTTTGTTGAATTGATGGTCTATTAGAATATACTGTTTAATTCATTGGAACATATCTATTAAAATAGATGAAATTTTATTTACTGAATAGATTGTCTAATCAAATAGATTGTTGAAATAACTTTAATATTTCTATTCAAATAGGTTAATCTTTATTAATTGTGCATTCAACTAGACGAAATCATGTTCATTGAATTGATGTTCTATTAGAAGTGAGAATACCTATACTATTTAATTCATTGAAACATATCTAGTCAAATAGATTTTGAACTACATTACTTTCTATGGTACAACACTGGTTGATTAGTCTTAGAGGTGTCACAAGTCTTTTAATAAATAAAACTAAAATAATGTTAATTTAACATATTTATCTGTATTCAGAAACAAAATGACTTAGTACCTTCATCGGCTAAGCAAACTATTTCGTTCATTACCGATCGATTATGTTCATTCAGACATTATTGGGCTACAGTAGATTCAAAACGAAGATTGGTGATGAAAATGGCTGATGCAGGTTTTTTTTACTGTGGAAGTGGTTTAAACGATAAAGTTATGTGCTTTTCGTGTGGAGGTGATATCAAAGATTGGGAGTATTACGATGATCCTTGGATGCAGCATGCTATACTTTTCCCTGATTGCTTTTATTTAAATGCTGTAAAAGGGACAGATTATGTTGATAAACTCAAACATCAATTTATTAAAGAAACAAAAGTATAAAATGGTTCCAAAGTAGTATTTAAGCTACCAGATTCTGGCTGAAGATGAAAATGCTTTTATCTTATTCGTTTTTTATTCCATTAATTGTTTCTGAATACAGATAAATATGTTAAATTAACATTATTTTAGTTTTATTTATTAAAAGACTTGTGACACCTCTAAGAATAATCAACCAGTGTTGTACCATAGAAAGTAATGTAGTTCAAAATCTATTTGAATAGATATGTTCCAATGAATTAAATAGTATAGGTATTCTCTATTCTAATAGACCATCAATTCAACAAACATTATTTCGTCTAGTTGAACTCTACAATAAATAAAGATTAACCTATTTGAATAAAAATGTTAATGTCATTTCAATTATCTATTTGATTAGACAATCTATTCAGTAAATAAAATTTCATCTATTTTAATAGATATGTTCCAATGAATTAAACAGTATATTCTAACAGACCATCAATTCAACAAACAAGATTTCTTCTATTTGAATAGATATTTTTAATCTATTTGAATAGTGAAAATTGGGGTATCTGGATCTCCTTTGATCCAGATGCCCCAATTATATACTACTACCGTAGATGCACGGTATTTTTGAGCAATACACGGTCTACGGTAGTGATTCACTACCGTGTAATTTTCTACGATAATTTTAAATATTACTACCGTGTAATTTAATAAACTAATGAATGCCGATAAAAATTTTAGGGCGAAGGCTCCGTGCCGCCGCACCGCACGAAATCACTGATTTTGATCAATTTTGTTTATTCGTTGTGAGACCTGGGACGAGAATTTAAACAAAATTATTTATGATTTGAAAAGTCCAATTCTTCGTCTTGTACATAGGGGAAAGGGATTTTTGAAATAAATTAAGGATTCGTGGGAAATCACTAAAATTCGCAACAAGATTTCCAAAAAATGACGCGAGACTGACGTTTGATCGTTTCGTTAGAAGAAACTGCTTTTGATGTTGAAAATTAAAAAATATCATCAACATCATTATATGGTCTACTTGTACATAGGGAACCACTTTTTTCAACTTTCATACAAAATATAGCAGAAAAAAAATGTTGAAATAACGTAACTTTCTCAAAACTTCAAGCCAAATAAATATTTTTTTCTAATACTTAGAAACACTTTTAAGAAATTTAAAAAATTCTATATTAATTTTAAGTTAATTGTTTAATAGAATCTAAATTTTATTTTATAAATAAACAATTACTTCATTACGTAAATAAATGGCAAAGTGAACTATATAAACGATCGCGGAAAATCTATTCCGTCAGTAGCGAACGGGCCTTCCCAGCGTGAGGACGTATCACTTTGCGTCGCAGCACGCACACACGCACGTACGTGTCCGATGTTAACATATTCCAGAAATTGTACGTCGACTACCACATTTTGATCCGCATTTTATTTTAAAGTACTTTGCTTGTTTTTGAAGAACATTAAAATTTTGCATGCCTGGCAATAAATAAAATACCGGTGTACGTGTGTTCGTAATTCTTCTTATCCTAAACGGCTTGACTGATTTAGATGTTTTTTTTTTTAAATTCTTTTTGTGTAACTTGGATGGTTCATAACTATAGTTGGACTCGCGTGGCGCTGTTGTCGCAGGACAACATCTGCCTGCTGGGTTCACTAGTTATATTTTGACTTTAGATTTCATAGTTTTGAGTGATTTTTGGTAGGGGAAAAAGTTATGGGTTCGCGTCACCGATATGCCCGCGCCTATATGCTGTTGTAGCAATAAGTGAAGTATTTTTGGAACGAAGTTTCTTTAACGCTACTGAAGACTACTTTAAGTCAAAATAAAGATCCAAGATGGCGGCTGCGAACATTAAAAAATATTTCGTCATGGGTATCGTTTTCATAGTTTTCGAGGATGCTAAAGCTGATAGTGAGGTCAAAATATAAATCCAAGATGGCGGCTGTGACAATATTCAGATTTTTCGTCATGGGTGTCTTTTTCATAGTTTTTGAAGATTCTAAAGCAGATTTTGATGTCAAAACGTAAATATAAGATGGCGGCTACGAAAATTTTCACATTTCTTCATAACATCACACCATCAATTTCAAAGGGCCCAACACTTTCTAAATCTCATTTAAATTTAAAATTCAAATTTAAGTCTCATTTCCGCAACTTTTTCGCGCAAGTGGGTTCGCGCAAGTGTCTTTCGCGAAAATGTATTTCGCGCAAGTGTCTCAGATCCCTTTATGGATACTGGTGCCAATTCTCTTGTCACAAATTAATGCCTCAAAACTAGACTAAAAATCACCAAAGTTTCGTTCATTCCTGTCAAACGATGATTTCCCATCGTGAAATAATTATAGAATATATTTTATTTTGACAGCACTAAGATGGCAATATGGTGCCGATTCTCTTGTATACCGAACTAAACTTACTAAACTATCATTAAAATTCCTTCCTTTTGGCTATGAAAATCTTGAAGCTATTCTGCAACAAAAATTTTCTAAATTTAAATATATTTTGACACACTAAAATTATATTTGACAATCGCGAGTCCACGTGGTACTTGTTTGCCCTACCCCGTGAATTTTTTTTAGAGCTGGAGGCGCACAGGGGGCAGCCTTGACGTTTTATATAGAATTTTTACTTTTTGTAAGGAAAATAAGAAAAAATATTACCTACATGTAGAGTGTCAGGGGTTTAAGGGTTTTATAAAGGGGATCGAAATTCTCATTATTTTTGCGATTGGACGCACCATTTGCGAGATATATGCAAAAGAAAAAAAAAAGATACAGTACTGTTTTTTGCACCTGAAGCGAGGTGTGTTCTGCCTAGCCTTTTCCCAACTTTATTGGGGTCGGCTTCCAGTCTAACCGGATGCAGCTGAATACCAGTATTTTACATGGAGCGACTGCCTATCTGACCTCCACAACCCAGTAACTGGGTAATACGATACCCCTTGGTAAGACTGGTTGTCAGACTTTCGGGCTTCTGACGACCCGTAACGACTGTCAAAGATCGGCTTAACGTGCTTTCCGAGGCACGGAGGAGTCTCGGTATGTAGAAATGGTCACCCATCCACGGACCAACCCCGGCAAGCGTAGCTTAACCTGACAGATCGACCCGAGCGGCTGTTAGTACTTAGCCACGAGCTCCTTGCACCTGAAGCGAGGTGTTGGTGTGAATTTTAGTTCAAGTAACTAATTTTATTCCGCACCTTTTTAATCGCGATTAAAAATAGTCAGATTTAGTTAGACATGGTGCCGATTCTCTTGTCACAAATGCCTCTAAACTAGACTAAAAATCACCAAAATTTTGTTTTATTCCTGTCAAACGACGATTTCCCATTCTGAAATAGACTAATGTGACACAACTTAACTAGATTTTAGTTTGACAGCACTAAGATGGAACTGAGATTTTCATTTAGTGAAAATAGCAATTTTACTATTCTGAATTTGACGTTTTTCACTTAAAATTTAGATTTTCTAACCGAATCTGACTATTTTTCGCGATTAAAAACGTGTGGAATACAATTGATTGTCATGAACTTTAAATTCACACCAACACCTCGATTTCACATGCAAAAACAGTACTGAATCTTTTTTTTTCTTTTGCTTATATCTCGAAAACGGTGTGTCCAATCGCAAAAATAATGAAAATTTCGTCTCCCTTTATAAAACCCTTAAACCCCTTATACTCTACATGTAGGTAACATTTTTTCTTATTTTCCATACAAAAAGTGAAAAGTTCCATATAAAACACGTCGAGCGTGCGCGCCTCCGGCTCTAAAAAGATTCACATGGTTAGGTATCACGTGTGGAGTCGCGATTGTCAAATTTGATTTAGATGTGTCACAAATTTTCTTAAATTTAGAGAATTTATTTTGCATAATTGTGCCGATTCCCTTGTTCACAAACTAAACTAAATTTAAGTGCATCTTTTTCTTTCTATTTCATTAAAAAAAGGACAGAAAATAAATTTTAGTTTAGTCCTGTCAAATTAATCAGCGCTTGACGTTAATTGACGTAATTTTAGTCGGCAAGTTTTTAATCACGTCTAAACTTGTATGGAAAGTGATAGGCGGTGATTAATTTGACAGGACTAAACTAAAATTTATCTTCTGTTCTTTTCTTAATGAAATTGTAAGAAAAAGATGCACTGAACTTAAATTTAGTTTAGTTTGTGAACAAGGGAATCGGCACCAATAGCTTTGAGATTCTCATAGTCAAAAGTAAGAAATTTTAGTGATAGTTTAGTTAGTTTAGTTCGGTGTATAAGAGAATCGGCACCAATCAAAATTTTAGGTGAAAAAAGTCAAATTCAGAATAGCGAATTTTTCATTTTCACTAAATTAATAACTCATTCAGTTGCAAAAACTGTACTTTATCTTTTTCTGTTCTTTTGCTTATATCTCGAAAATTGTGTCTTATCGCAAAAATAATGAAAATTTCGACCCCCTTTATGAAACCCATAAACCCATAAAACTCAACATGTAGGTAATAATTTTTCATGTTTTCCATACAAAAAGCATAAAATTCCATATAAACAGAATTGTTATAAATATACTAAACGAATATACACAAACATTCCAGACTTATTTCATAAGCGTACCTACGTAACTTAACAAAATACCGTCTATAGGATCAAAACTGTTTAAGCGATCACTACGCTCGATGTTTAGGCGTGTGTGCGTGAACGGTGCACACAAACATAGCATCGCAAGAATTTACCTAAACTCTGTCGAGTGAATTCACAGCCAGGAGCCTATTTTTCTCGCTTGTCAATACTACGACGCGCGGCGGATTTCCCAAAAAATATACCTAGTTCGTATCAAATAATCATAATAGGACTAAATGCAAACGTGTTTCTGTTAGTACTTTGTCTGCTTGTCTAACCATAAGCAAAATTGGTCGTTTTTAATAATGAATGCTTCTATCGCAGAACCGCTGCGAATTTCAGACAGTTCATTCAATCTGTGTTACAATGTTTGGTTATTTGAGTTACGAGTGATATTTACGAAACTGATGAAGAAGCGTCATCTTCCAAGATAGTGAGAACTGGACAAAAACGTAAGCATAGCGTAAGCAAAAAACCTTGCGATCAAATGTTCAGCCCATAGACATCATGCTGAAAAAATCAGCATCTGTCGGTGATAAACAAGTGGTTAAGAGGTGGTTTAGATGATTAAGAGGTGGTTAATTATTTATGAATACAAATATTGCATATTCATGGTATTTTTACACTATAATTTACACGGTATTTTTCAAATATGTCTACGGTATTTTGAGTCTTAAACACGGTATTTTTTATCCATTAACACGGTAGTTAATTTGTTTCATCTGGTACCACTGCACAAGTCATTCCTTCAAACTAGGCTGAGAATCAGCACTTTTCGAACTTCAAAATTACATGAGACAGTCTCCCAAAAACGCCCCCTTCACATCTTCAAGTGCGTGTGCGCGTTGATCTTCTATACTGTGCAAAAGTTTTGATGTGTTTTTCACCATAATTTCGAGATTAATTCCGGTATGTTTCTGTATGTGGTGTGTGTATGACATTTACATTAAAATTAACATAACATCACGCATTTATACCACACCTATAGTACACCCCATTAAGGGGACGATAACCGACTTAGTATATGACAGTGACCTTGAATGGTTAGCTTGCGTGTTCTGTACTGAGCTCACACAACTTGTCGTACGTCCAGCCAGTAATAGGACTGGCCCATCAAGGAGCGCTGTCCCAAATTAGACGCATTATTAATTTATTACACGTAAAACAAAAAGTATTTTAATAAAACAAGTATACTAAAAGATCAATAATTTTATTATCTTTAAAATGGTGAATTTTTCAGAAAAATACGCTTGATGAATTTTGCGACATTCTCAGTTTTTTATCTGCGTTATACATAAATTTACAAATTAATTTTACTATGTAATATAAACATAATCAAAAATATGCCTATATTAAAATATTAAAAAAATGCTCTAATTTAACATATATTTTTTTCAAATCACTAACACTACTCGTTCAGACGTCATCTTCAGTATAAAATCATTAAAAGTCGGCTATCGTCCCCACCGCGGTGGAACCCCTCAGGCCTGCTACCACCTTGCTGCCTGTCGAGTATTTTGACTATAGCTTGTGCTGACACGAAGGAATAAGAAAATGGAGTCCCGCTCTTACAGGCTAGGCTTCCTAGCCGTGTTTGTTTAGGTCTAGATTTCCACGGACCATCGCCACAACCTTTTCGATGCTTCTCACACTAAGCAGATTCCCACGACTTTCACCACCCATGTCCATCTTTTGGGGGACCCACGCTGCGCTCCGGTACGATGTCGTCACTTCACAACTTGCCAAATAGCTCTAAAAAAACGAAGAAAGTGAACTTTCCAAGTAACCTGCCGATATATTTATCAGGAATCAACAGTGTCAATCAATAAGAACGACAGTTCACTTCACCTTCAAGTTTTCACGGTTAGATTTTCCAGAAGATTTAAGACTTTTTTTTACATACTTCATTGGCATAATCTTTTCATTATTTGACATTATATATCTACAATTTTCTATATTTTTTTAATCAAATTAGATTTGTTATAGCTGTAGTGGCAATCATGTCATTTGGTTTAAATAGGTCCTTATTTTTATTATTTTATCTTTTAAATATAGATTATTTTCTTTTAGATTTTGTGAATGTGAGAACGTTGTAGGCTGTAGACTTGTGGACCATTTTCTATTTTACTAAGTACCTGGTACTTCTTGATAAGCCTACACTGTCCTCTCATACCTATTAACGAGGAGGAGTTTCTTGCCGGCTATTCTCCATAGGAAGCGAACAATTGGAACCATGCACCTAGCTTCTGACGTTTCATAAGTGCCTTTGTAGGTTTATGTGAAATAAAATATTTTTTATTGAATTGAAATAGCTTTACAGCTGTTTCTCAAGTCGCCAGGACCAGGCAACGGTACATAGAACGCCACAAAGCGTATTAAACCACACTCAACCGTTAATAAAGAAAAAGGAGCAAAGAAGTCATTTCGACCACTTCAGAATGGTCTTATACACAAGTTAAGTAAACAACGATTGTTCAGGAAACGAATAAGTAAACAAAAACAAAACATGGGGAAGTCAGTACTGTTAGTAATGCAGCTCAGAGCACACTCTCCCAGTCGACAATGAATTTGTGTATAGTTTCATTTCAAGCTGTGTTATTGGCTATTTTAGTACAGGTGGGTAAAGTTCTCTATTAAGCCTGATTAACTTAAACATTGTGATTTAATGCTTGTGGTATATGATATGTTGAAGCAACAACAAAAGTTGCACTATCTCTAAACATTGTTTAGATGATCGAAGTCGTATGTTGCTTTAATTAAATTATATGCCGCAGGCAAGAATTTTGCATTGTGTAAATAGGAATTTATTCAATAAAAATATGCTAATTTTGCATTACAATTTCATTAATCATAATCATTTATTTGCAATAAATATTGGTACAGTGTTGGTCTTATAGTCAGTAATAAGTTCCTTATACAAAGTCAGACATTTGAGATGAAAAACATTACAATGTATTTAATGCTAGAGTTTATTATTTATGTCCAACGGCATGCTTTAAATGTTTCTATTATTAATAAATTTTACAAATTTATTAAATTCATTTATATGTAGAATAAAATCGTTTTTCCAGTAGCCATAATTTCAACTTTATAAAAATTAATTATTGGGTAACTCTTTAAAGTTCTTTGGTATTTTTTTATAGATAAGTCCATATATGATATTATATTCTACATCATATTATTATATCACATGATATTATATCCCCTTTTTGCGATTTAATAAGATGAGATAGAGAGAGTATACGCGTCAGAAATCAAATACGTAGGTTTGCAATAGATAGTCAAACTTAGGTATTGCGAAAGATAATGTTGCATTTAATAGATTAAAAAAATATACAGGAAAAGCTACGCTCTAGATTTTCAGTACCGATATTTAAAAAAAACTTTTGTTTTTTCTTGCAGGTGGAAGCTGAAAAAAGGTCCTATGTTTCGGATGGAAATTGGTTAAGCAGCATAGAAAAACAGGGCCCGGGGAATTATATCCCGGTAATTAATACTCAATCATTTAAATAATAAGAAATAGCCTCCTCCCAGTCATGCATTTAGAAATGCAGCGCCCCGCGGTTTCTCTTGCGTAAGTCTAGATCTCGTGGGAATATCGGGATAAAAGTATTCTATTTGTTAATCCAGGTTATAAACTGTGTGCCAAATTTCACCCAAATCCATTCAGTAGTTTTTGTGTACTTTCAAGTTTAATATTAGTAGAATAATAAACTTTTAACTACAGGAGGAGCTCGTGGCTAAGTAATAACAGCCGCACGGTACGATCCATCAGGTTAAGCTACGCTTGCCGGGGTTGGTCTGTGGATGGGTGACCATCTCAACATACCGAGACTCCTCCGTGCCTCGGAAAGCCGTTGGTCCCGGCTGTCATTCGTGGATCTTTGACAGTCGTTACGGGCAGTCAGAAGCCCGAAAGTCTGACAACCAGTTTTACCAAGGGGTATCGTATTCTCCAGTTATTGGGTTGTGGAGGTCAGATAAGCAGGCGATCCATGTAAAATACTGATATTCAGCTGCATCCGGTTAGACTGGAAGCCGACCCCAACATAGTTGGGAAAAGGTTAGGCAGATTGAAAAATAAACTTTTAACTACAGCCAATATTGAATATAACTGCTTCATTAAAGGAAAAAAATAATTAAATAAAACCTGCCACGGATATTTAAATACTTATGTCAAAAAAAGAAATCAATGTCGTTCTCAGTTTACAGTTATCGATCGATAAAAAGAAAATGACAACAAAGCAAGTGAGGTCGGTTATGAAAATGTATAGGTAGTCTTTAGAGTCAGTACAATAAAGACGAAAAACCATTTCATTATTGAATTATTTATTCTATTAAGCAAGTTTTGCATGGAACGTTAAAAGAGTGTCAATAACTCTATATACTTCCAAGTCGATTGAGAGCGTCCGGTCTGCACCAAGTGCAAAGGGCAACTGATAGAAATCCGACAACTGACGAAACACGAAGTTTGTCGAGGGACATAAAGAAAATAGAAATACCTGTTTTTTTGCCGAAATCAAAAACAAACCAACTGGTGCTATGTCTATCAATTAACACTACTAATGAATATGTTACTTTACAGTATTTAACAAAGGCAAAAGCACCTCACCAGGTAGTCGTAGAAAAACAAGAGGCTCCCAAAAGAAAGAGGAGAATTATTAAGAAATACAAGAAAAATAATAAGGGTAAACGTGATCAACGCGAACATCTACCACATGAACAAAGGTTAGACGCAAGCGTCGAACAAGAAAAAGCTAGCGTCGAACAAGAAAAAGCTAAGTCTACCAAAAGAATTATGAGAAAAAATCACAAGAAGAGGGAAAAAGTAAGGACCAACCGAAGGAAGTTTATCAAGATGTTACCGATAGAATCAAATAGTACAGAGTCAGATGAAGTGAAAAGGAGACAGCCTGTTGATATTATTGTACATATTAAAATGAATGATTAATTTTACTATAACTACGTTTTATTTATCATGTTCCTGGGGTTTTTATGACATGTTGATACAGTAACCAATCCCCGAATCAATCTCCTAAACATATTGCTCTGCTGAATCAATGGAGTTCTCTACCATTTTCACAGAAACGTACCAAAAACAAAATAAAAAGGTTGGAATGTTGAACGCTAGTCAAGATGCGCGGCTCAGCAAATAATAAGATAAATAAGGGAGTGCCTTCACTGCCAGCGCCGGCTTCCGAATTGGCTGCCGGCACCGGTTGTTGAATTGACTGCCGGCGCTGAGTTTGGAAAAAAAATAGCGGAAAACGGGGTTGGCAATTTGGCATATTGGAGTAATAGTGGTAGTGGTGGGCATAATTATAAAGACATGTAATAAAGCATTACATTTTTAGGGTTCCGTAGTTAACAAGGAACCCTTATAGTTTCGTCATGTCCGTCTGTCTGTCCGCAGCTTAGCTCAGAGACGCTTAGTACAAGAAAGCTGTAATTTCGCATGGGTATACATATTAATCACGCCGACAAAGTGGTAAAATAAAATTATGAAAAATATTTTTTTTTCAGTTACCTCCCCTAGACGTAAAGTGAGGATGATTTTTTTCTCTCAATAATCCCATAGTGTGGGATGTCGTTGAAAAGGTCGTTCAAAAATATTGTAAGTTTGCATAGACCATTTTTTGATTTAGGGATTCGTTTTTGAAATATTAACTTTTAAAGTGCTAATTTTTGTTAGAGTCAAGTGTTCCCCCCCCTTGCAAGCTTAATGGTTGGTTTTGGGTATGTGGAAAAATTCACGGCAGTAGCAAATATAACAGAATTAAAAGGAAAACTATCACAGCTAAGTAGGCTTTACAAGTTAACAAGTAATAATCGACCAACTACGCAATATCTTTTCGTCCCACATACCACAGTGTCTCAAGACGAAAGTCTTTGACCAGTGCGTGTTGCCAGTGATGACCTATGGTACTGAAACGTGGTCGCTCACAATGGGCCTTGTCAGAAGGCTAAAAGTCACCCAAAGGGCAATGGAGAGGGCTATGCTTGGAGTTTCCCTACGTGATCGAATCAGAAATGAAGAGATCCGCAGGAGAACCAAGGTAACCGACACAGCCCGAAGAATTGCCAAACTTAAGTGGCAATGGGCAGGGCACGTTGCTCGCAGAACGGATGGCCGATGGGGTCGAAAGGTTTTGGAGTGGCGACCACGTACCGGAAGACGTAGCGTTGGAAGGCCTCCCACAAGATGGACTGATGACCTTGTGAAGGCCGCAGGAAAGCACAGAATCGGTCGAAGTGGCGGTGCTTGGGGGAGGCCTATGTTCAGCAGTGGACGTCTTTCGGCTGAAATGATGAATCGACCAACTTACATTTGCGGTTGCAAAAACATGTTCTCCCATACATTCTGTATGGGAGAACATGTTTTTCAACTACAAAGCTAAGTTTGTTCTTGGGATCAATTTATCCCAACTACGGAACCCTTCATTGTGCGTGGTCCAACACGCACTTGGCTGGTTTTTTTTGTAAATTTTGACATTCAAAGGTTCCTTATGAGGTTCCTTTTGAAATAAATGATTTAACTTTGATAACTTGTTTCTATTTTATGTTTATTAATCTGTTCATACATTACATTATACATCATTATACATTCATCGTCTCGTCATAACTACATGGTCTTAAGATAATTTATATTACTACTAGCTGCGCCCCGCGGTTTCACCCGCGTAAGTCTCGATACTGTGGGAATATCGGGATAATAAGTATCCTATGTGTTAATCCAGGTTATAAACTATCTGTGTGCCAAATTTCTTTCAAATTGATCCAGCCGTTTGAGCGTGAAAAAGAGACAAACATATACACATATGCTGAGCTGAGGCCCTTTTGGCATTAAAATCATTGTTTTGTGTTTTTTATAGTTATAAGGTGTATTTTCTCTGCTGTAATGCCAATAAACGCATTTTTCTTTCTTTTCTTTCTTTCTTTCTTTCTTACACACACTCACAATTTTTCGCCTTTATAATATTAGTGTGATTAGATACTAACAAAATATCGACAGGAATGCCTAGTCTGAAATAAAAAAACGAGCGACCCTTTTTTTTTTGGGTGGGAAATTATCAAATAACTTCTCCCGCTCTGGGCGGAGCGGGAGGGCGTGTCAGACTCTTACTGACTAAAACCCACCCGTGTTCCTTCAGTTGTCCTGTTGCCGGGGACCACGATCTCCCTTTCGGACTTCTTCGCAACCCCGGCAGGCATCGGCCCTAGCGGACCCTGTCAGTTCTGCTGACATTTCTTTGAGGAACACAACGCGCCGTCGACCCGGGCTTTGTCCTTATCGGACAGCGAGCTACCCATTGCTCACCATCATGTCTTCGAGCCTAACATTTTAGGTATGTAATATCTGGATGACCGGATGACAACTTTTTGACCATTACAGTAGTCGCATATGATGTGCAACATCTGACATCTCACCTTGGTAATAATCAACATTAAAGGGGCGGGGCCTCGTCAAGGTCGCTTCTGACGACCAACTCTAGCACCGCGCTTGCTTATTGGTAAAATCAAATAGCGCGCGTCCCCGGCTTCCTGTTACACACTTCCGTCTCTTTTAACGAAATTACTCCCACAAATTTGATTAAGTATTTAGATTTTGATTACAGGAAAGTGAGAGGAAAGAAAGAAAGAAAAAGTATTTATTGAGACTCGCACAGGAAATCACAAATTAAACTAAACACTTTCATTAAGAACATTAATAAAAATAATAAAAAAACAAAGTAAAATTAAAATAAAAGCAGAAAGTTCTGCACGAGGCCAAAAGGCTCCTATCTCAGAATATGCTGCGAAATTTAAAAACAATAAATGTCACAGCGCTGGTATTCTGATAGGGCCCGCAGTAATGTCACGGATAGATAGATAGATGACACACATTAAAAAAAAAAAACAATATATTTTTATTGTATAGCACAAAAATTTCCATGTTTTGACGTGTCGTCACATCAGTAGTTGAGAAAGTAGAACCAGAGTTGGACTGTATAAATGATTGTCGGCCTATTTAATAGTCTGTCTTGGCACTGTCCTTGGCGTTATAATGATAAGAATAATATCATTTTTGATATAAAAACTTTTTACAAAATATACAACCGACTTCCAAACTACAAAGTGAAAAATAACTTTAATTTCAAAAGTCGGTGTCAAAAAACTGTGGTTATTTTTCACTTTGTAGTTTGGAAGTCGGTTGTATTTTTTGTAAAAAGTTTTTATTTCTCGCTTTTTAGTGGGTCAATTTGTAATTTATCTAAGTTACATTAGCCTAATGCCAACTGCTCATCACCTTTTACAAAATATTGCTTTTCCCGATTCAGGGACGTTCATTGTTAGGGACCTAAATTAAGGACTTAATTGAAAGTAGTGGACTGTATAATAAAGAAGTATAATCCGAAATAGGTAGTACAAAAATATGTCGGTGTTGGTAAACGTTAGGAGTGCACGCGCGTGCCGTCGTCCGTGATCGGTAGCGAAGTGCTTCGATGGCCCGCGTCCCGCACGCCGCACCTCTCGTCGTCACCCGCCACCTTCCGCTGTTCCCGACGGCCGCCGAAGATCGCCGAGTGGTCGGAGACGCCCGAACATCCTCCCCGGGTTGAATTATTCAAGTGAGAGGAAGTGGGCAGACGTTGTTGTAAGCCCGCAACACCGTTCCTCTCTTCGTCTTCAGCTCCACTACCCGTGTGGTCCCGTCGCAGCCAGGGAAGACCTTGTTGACACGCCCCAGTGGCCACACCAAGGGCGGTTGGCCTTTCTCTTTGATGAGAACCAGTGCTCCCACTGAAAGTTGGCCTGTTGACGCTGTCCACTTAGTCTTTTGCTGGAGCAGAGAAACATATTCTAATTGAAAACGGTTCCAAAAATGTTGCTTAATGTGCTCCACTCTTTGATAGCGCTCCAGTCGCCCGATGTTGAGATCAGTAACCTGTGGATGCGGAACAGATATTAGTGGTCGCCCAATTATGAAATGTCCAGGAGTAAGAACGGAAAAATCTAGAGGATCAGTGGAAAGAGGGGTGAGAGGACGGGAATTTAAGACGGCCTCTATTTGAGTCAAACACGTGGCCATCTCCTCGTATGTGAAGTGCGTTAAGCCTAAAAGTGTCTTTAGGTGATGTTTAGTGGATTTTACGGCGGCTTCAGCAATGCCGTTAAAGTGGGGGGAGTATGGAGGCGCAAAAGAAAATTTGATGCCTTGTTGAGCAACATCAGACACGAGATTCGAGTCTTGTAGAAACTTACGTAGCTCAATGCAAGTACCTATGAAGTTTGTCCCATTATCGGACAAGATGCTTTCTGGTTTACCACGACGAGCCACGAAACGATTCAAAGCAGCCATGTAGGCTTCTTTCGTGAGGTCTGTAACAAGCTCGATGTGAATAGCCTTCACGGCAAGGCAAACAAAAATGCACAGGTACGCCTTTATAAGCCTACACCCTCGCCCTTTGCGATCAGCAATCAGCACTGGCCCAGCATAATCCACACTACAATTTTAAAATGGGTGTTCTAGATGTGTCCTTGAAGAGGGTAACTGACCCATTGTAGGTTGCACAGTTTGACACTTATATTTAAAACATTTGACGCATTTTTTAACAATATTTTTAGATAGATTCCTACCACCAAGAGGCCAATAAATTTGGCGTATATTTGCCAAGAGCAGCTGAGGGCCAGCGTGTAAGCAGTCGAGATGATATTTTTGAAATATTATTTTAGTTATGTGGTGCTTACCACATAATAGTACGGGGTGCTTGACATTATATTCATAAGGCGAGTTGTCAAGTCTCCCTCCTACGCGTATGAGACCATTCGAATCTGTAAAAGGACTCAAAGAAATAAGCCTATTTTTTTTTGGTAAAGGCTTTCCTGATTGCAATAAATTATGCTCATTAGAAAACATGTCCATTTGAGCGTGACGTAAAATAAAATTTGTAGAATTTGTAAGTTCTTCACAGGAAAGGGAACCAAGGAATTTATCATTTTTATGTTTTAAATTGTAAATAAATCTTAGTATATAAGCGACGACTCTCTGTAAGTGATTATAATTGGAATATTTGTGAATAAGTGATTTAATTAATAAATGATTATTAAAGATGGGTAAAGAAGTCGCATCCATTTTAGCGTCAGCTAACTTTCATTTGAGAAAATGGCAATCTGATAGTTTAGATATTTTAACCGAAATAGCCGGTGTTTCAGGGCATTCTGGTAGGTTGAACTTGTCTGAGGATAGAAACATATCATCTAAAACGTTAGACCTATATTGGCTATGTAAATCTGATTCTCTCGAGTTTTCAATATCAGTCGATACCAGCAAACCAATCACAAAGCGCCACATTTTATCTGTGATTAGTCAAATATTTGACCCATTAGGTCTGGTAGGTCCTTGCATTATCGAGGCTAAAATTATCATCCAAAGTCTATGGACGGCTAAGTGTGACTGGGACGAGCAAGTACCAGTTAATATACATACCTCTTGGTTAATGTTCGTGAATAGTCTACCATGTTTAAATACCCTTAAAATACCCCGGTGGATTTCATGTGACAATTCAACTATAAATGAGATCCATGTGTTTACAGATGCATCTGAAAAGGCTTACGGTGCATGTATTTACATAAAGTCTAGTACTAAAGATGGATTGGTAACAGTACAGCTGTTGGTCTCTAAAAATCGTGTTGCACCAATCAAACCAACAACCATCCCCAGACTTGAGTTATGTGGGGCTTTATTAGGAGCAAGACTGTGTGTTAATGTACGGAATTCCTTCACCAAACCCGTTAGTAAATGTTACTTTTGGTGCGATTCGACAATAGTGTTAAGTTGGCTTTCCATGACACCAAATTTATTAAAACCTTTTGTTCGTAATCGCATTAATGAAATACAAGAATGCACTATAGGGCACACGTGGAGCTACGTGCCGTCGAAGGAAAATCCGGCTCGAAGGACCATTTGTTAGGGACCTAAATTAAGGACTTAATTGAAAGTAATGGACTGTATAGTAAAGAAGTATAATCCGAAATAGGTAGTACAATATGTGGGTGTTGGTAAACGTTAGGAGTGCGCGCGCGTGCCGTCGTCCGTGATCCGGCTCGAAGGACCATTTGTTAGGGACCTAAATTAAGGACTTAATTGAAAGTAGTGGACTGTATAATAAAGGAGTATAATCCGAAATAGGTAGTACAAAAATATGTCGGTGTTGGTAAACGTTAGGAGTGCGCGCGCGTGCCGTCGTCCGTGATCGGTAGCGAAGTGCTTCGATGGCCCGCGTCCCGCACGCCGCACCTCTCGTCGTCACCCGCCACCTTTCGCTGTCCCCGACGGCCGCCGAAGATCGCCGAGTGGTCGGAGACGCCCGAACATTCATCGTTGAGGAGTTCTCCTGGTACTTCGCCATCAGCTCCACTTCTCCATATGCATTGTGACGAACATAAATTGCATTGCAACCATAATAAAGTAATCGAATCGCAACCCGTGAAATACTTATTATTGAGTAGTTCCGGTGGCTATTTGTGGTCTTCATCATCAGTTCTACTTAACCAAATGGTGCTTTCCAAGAGCAACTGCACAAGTTACTATAAAAAATACCCAAATCGCTATAGGTTTGCCTATAATATTTAAAGAGTTCTCTCGATTTCTCTAGGATGCCATCATCAGATCCTGGTTTCTTTATCATGGTACTACCCTTGGAATATTTCCTTTCCAACAAAAAAAGAATCATCAAAATCGGTTCATAAACGACGAAGTTATCCGCGAACACACATAAAAAATAAAAATATATACGGTCGAATTGAGTAACCTCCTTTTTTTGAAGTCGATTAAAAATAGAAAACAAACTGATTTTAGTATTCTTTAATACCTAAATAAAGTACAATTTTCCTTACACTCATTAATATCGCAGCATTATGTTGAGATAGAGGTCACACAGGTCTTTTTTTTCTTTTCATGAATTTGTTGGTTTTAATGTTCTTGTTTTATTGTTTGTATTTCCTGCGCGTGTTCTTAATAGATTATTTTTCTTTTCTTTTCCTTTATTATTGTTCTCTAATATTGATTTCGTTGTCGCCGTTATCGATTTCTTTGTTCCCCTCTTGTTTGTTATCTTATTCTTATTTTTCCTTTTTGCCTTTTCTTTCTGCAATTTGTTTCGTTCATTTCTTTTCAGTTCCATGTTTAGGTTTCTTATCAGGCGCGGTATTGTGCTGTTTGCATTATAGTTTCCGCTTAAGTATTGATGTCTTATTTCGTTAATTAGGTGATCAAGAACACTTTCTGTAACTGCTTTAATGTGGCGAGCATACTGGAATGAAAGTCATGATATTAATTTTATAAAATGAAATACATACGGGGTGGCAGGGACATCGACGCGAAAGCTGTTACCGTGGATTCCCCGTGAACCCCCTCCCTGTGTTGAAATTTTTCTTCGGTTATAAAAAAAAAATTTGCTTTACCATACATTTTGTGTTTAGTGCAGGATCATGTACTAAATTCATGGTAAAAGTTTTCGCATCGATGTTCCTGCCACCCTGTATATACATATATATCAAAATATCCAAGTTTACATAAATATAGAGATTATTTTGTTTTAGATATTTGCATTATTTCCCTTTGTATCACAATCCATGTCTGACAAGGACATGGACAGACATTTAGGACTTTTAAACAGTTATAAAATGAGAAGCAGTACTATTTCCAAATAAAATTTTACCCTTTGATTCTTCATAAATACATCCTGATTGTTGTTGAATATGTTCATAAAACCTTTGGTTTCCTTATCTTTGGTTTCCAATGTCTGCAAATAAATACAACGGTTAAAATAAATGTCTACTTACGAAATCAAAATATATTATTGCTTATTAAGCACTTATTAAACATCAGCTGATACATTGGTGCACGGTTCCAATTGGTCGTTTCCTATGGAGAAGAGCTGACAAGAAACGCGAAGGTTACTCTTTTAATAATAATTGACTTCTTTCTTCTTTCTTTTTTTTTCTTTCTTCTTCATTTTGACTTTATATCGATGTAACTCTTCAATAGCCATCTACTAATAACTAAACTACTTTTACCTAATTAGCATCATCCCACAGGTAATCACACATTTTCGCAGCGTGTGATCTGAGTCGAAATTATAAATACCGTACTTACATATGTGAGCCACAACGATAAGAATTTATGTCATATCTGGTTTACTATCCTTTACCTCCTTGTGATCTAACCCCAGAAAGATATTAAATTGTTCGGCAATCTATTTAATATCTTTTACAAAACAACCTTATTCTTTCAATATTGCAAGTAAAGTTCAGCCAGATAAAACGTATTCTGCCTAATGGACCGAGGATGCCTCCTTGTGGTACTCCGCATAACAGCGGAAATATTCGCTAATAAAGTATAGTCGTCAACCGGGCACAAATACTATTGGAAAAGCCCCATGTCCAGTCTCGGTTTTTATAAAATAGAAACCTTAAAATAACAAATACTGTTCTCCAAATCGAAAAATTACTCTTACATCTTATATATAAAATTCTCGTGTCACAATGTTAGTTACCTTACTCCTCCGAAACGGCTTTACTGATTTTTACCAAATTTTATATGCATATTCAGTAAGTCTGAGAATCGGCTACTATCTATTTTTCATACCCCTAAGTGATAAGGGTGGTTCACCCCAAACATTTATATGGCAAAACAACGTTTGCCGGGTCAGCTAGTATAATAGAAAATTCAGCGCACAATACTTTCAGAGGCTTTCATAAGATTTTTAAAGCTAAATTATAGAAAGTGAAAAAGTCAATCTAAGTTTAATTTTATAATATTATCACTTACTTCTTTCATATGCAATTCCTTGGAAAATACAAAAAAGACAAAACTTAAAAATATTGAAAATTCTAAGGTCCGCGCCATTTTAATAAATCGTACAAACATGGAACGAGCAACGGGCACTTGTTTTTCGTTCGTGTTCCATTCTGCGGTTTTGATTTCATCTTGGACGCAAAGGATGTTTACAAACGGTTCCCAAATTGTTTTCTTTCCAGCGATAACGCTCAATGGATGTGCCATAGTTCGGTCGGATGTACCTACTATTTTTCCGTTTTTCGTTTGCTTAGATTTTTTTGTTTTTTTTGGCAACTGATTGTTCTAGTCGTAAGTTAGTTGGAGCGACGATCTTCACAGTTTGGATGGCCGAGGACTGAGTTAAATGGCGTGTGATTAAAAAAGAAGTCGACTGCTAATAGGCTGATTATGATTATGAGGCATGTTTCTTCTTTGATTTTGTGAATGTGAGAACGTTGTAGGCTGTAGACTTGTGGATCATTTTCTGTTTTATTAAGTACCTGGTACTTGTTGATAGGCCGACACTGTCCTTTCATATCTATTAACACTGTAATTTGAAAACATGGTAGAAACCATTTATTTTTAAAAGAGTAACCGTGGAGTTTCTTGCCGGCTCTTCTCCATAGGAAGCGACCAATTGGAACCGTGCACCTAGCTTCTGACGTTTCATAAGTGCCCTTGTAGGTTTATGTGAAATAAAATATTTTGAATTTTGAATTGAGTTTTTTAGTTTTTTTTTTAGTTTTACGAGCACGGTTATTATTTGGATGTTACTAGATCTATTTGCAGCTTCACTTTAATATAAAATACAAATGAATCCAGAAGATTATAAGAGTTTAAGTCAGTCTGTCTTTGTATGTTTGTTTGGCAAGGCTGTATGGACTAACTATCGAATCACCATGTGTCTAACTTTTTCCAACTATGGAAGGCTCAGCGTTATCGATGTTCTCAAACTAAACTAATCTGTTGGGGTGGGTTTGTGTATGTGTGTGTGGGTGGGGGTGTGTGTGTGTATATGTGTGAGTGAGGGAGACAGAGTGTGGTATACTAAGTAAAAAAAAATGGTGTTTTAGACGTTTATTCGTAGAATAAATGAGTTCCTCTGTATCGCAATAGTATAGATTTAATAGCAAATCTAACAATTTTCTTTTAATTCAAAATGGTTAAGATTATTTTTTGTTAATTTTTTTTTAAGCTTGTTGTATATTCTAGAACTTAGGATGAAATATTGGTGGGTAGCAAATGTGGTCATTGTCATAAACTTACGCCTGCAACTAAACTTATACTATCTGCGCCCGCCGGTTTCACTCGTACAGGTTTCAATCCCATGAGAGTGATGGAAGTATCCCGTGTTCTAATCCGGGACATGATCTACCAAAGTGCCAAATCTCATCCAGATTTGCTCAGCCGTTTTGCCGTGAAAGCGAAACAAGCAAGCAAATAAACAAACAAACACACTTTCACATTTATAATGTTAGTAGTTTATTAATTAGGATAGGAGAACTAAATATGATAATTTTAACTCACACACTACACACCCTCACACTTCATACGCTCACCCATACTCACACACATCACACGAATACGCGAATTTTGGCCCTTTTCTTTACATAACGCTTATTCATTTACAGTGCTATTTGTATAATTTAAATTTACCCATACATTTTTAGTTTTATATCTTTACATTTCAATTGCTTAGTAGATGACGATAAGTGGAAGCGCGGAGTCTCCTTACACAAGCAATTCCTGATTAAAACATGTATCTAAATGCCCTTTGTAATTGAAATAAACATTTTTTTTTTATCGAGGTACGATCTACTTTTGCACCTACTATGATCTGATCACCAATGGTTTATCTAAAGAAATGTTGACTCGATTTGTATTTTTTTTTAGTATAGTGTGAGAAGAGTGCGTAGTAATGTGGTTACCAACAAAACAGCTCAGCAACTATGTGTCGTCTTTTTGGAAAGGTGTCTGTGTCGTCATCTACATCGCTACAAGCGAAATACGCATCTCACTGACGTGACGCAAAATCCTGCACCGCGCAAGCAAAGGTTGCCGTGCGACCAGCGTATATAAAACGTCCCGACATCAACTGTCGGGCAGTAGCCCAACAGACACAACACCCGTCTGGGGGCAGGATCCTCCCTTTATTATGAAGGATGAGTGAATTTTACACTCTGTTCCTCATACCTCTAAGTATCCAACCATTAGTCAGTAATAGATGGTATTGTTGTATTTGAACTATAAGATGTAGTACTTGTAGTAGAATTTTGTAGATCGTTGTGCACACATTTTACATATCCATTGGCGGCGGTTACAACTGACCATTAGGTGGGCCGTGGGCTTGTTTTTCGTCCAATAAAATATAAAAACAATATCTTGTTGGAACGACACATAAAATGCAAAATGCTGTGCTTGATTGCAGGACTGGTGCCACTTACAGTATCAAATCAAAATGCAAATGATTATGGTAGGAAAGAAAGAAGAAAGAAAAAGAAAAGAAAGAAAGAAAAGAAAGAAAGAAAAGAAAGAAAGAAAAGAAAGAAAGAAAGAAAGAAAGAAAAGAAAGAAAGAAAGAAAATAAAGAACAATATTTTATTTGGGATACGCACAGGAAATGCACACAATAATAAAAAGAAAAGAAAAAGGATCATTTTAAACTAACAAACTAACAACAAAAATAATAACGACTTATGCGAGGCCAAAAAGGCTTCCTGTCTCAGCATAATGCTGCGATATTGAAAATAAAAAAATACCGTAGCGCTGGTAATACATGTAGGCATGGCATTGGGCCCCTGTTATTATCAGGGTTGTAACGGATGTCATTTAACGGATGAGGATGCGGATGAGGATTTTTTTTAATTTATTTATTTACTATTCACACATACATTTTTTTAACAGGTACAACCCAATACAGAAATGTAGTCACAATATCCACTGTGTGGCACAAGTCATACAGAGGACAATATGTTAAGTGTCACCCTCTGGAATTCCGCCAATGAGCATGTAAAGATATCCACTTGCAGAGAGACGCTGTTGAGTATCTTTATTGCCCGCCCCACTGGTGCAAACTTTAATAGGTTTGTACGGGCCACCGGGACTTTAAACAGCCTCTCTCTCGGCCCTTGCCGCAGCCTACTGTTTGGAACGAGTAATCCCAAAGATTCTAGTATTTGAGGATTATTCAGCATACCACGAAAAACCATAAAAACATATTTAACTAGAGCGAAATAGCGCCTTACCTCCAACTTATAGTAACCAACCATCCCTATTACAAAGAGGGTTGGATACATAAGTGGATAGAATGGGTAGACGCCAAATTGCTTCATATAAAGGAACCGGGTAAATTTATTTTGCATTTTTTCTACCATCAGACAATACTTTGTTTCAAATGGATTCCAGATGATAGCACTCGTTTCCAGGTTACTTCTTACTACAGCATTATAAAGTGATTTCACAGCTGTTGTGTTAGTAAACTCCCGAGTTTCACGCATTACAAATCCAGGATATCGAGATAATCGGGTTTGCGGATGCGGATGAGGATACGGATATTGGAAAATTCCTTATTGAGGATGCGGATGAGGGTGCGGATGTCGTTCAAACATACCCCTTATTTTTTATAGTATTTATATTTGTATTATACGTTGTAGGTAATATAATCATTTGGTAGGTTACCGTTGCGTAATTCGTCTATAAAAAACTTCACTTCTATGAGCAAACAAAAAGAAAAGAACAACACACCACCCGGCACCCAGTAACTCAAATTGCGACATGTGACACCACAGTCGTGCCATCACTGCTACATGCAGCCGATCGTCTGTCATAGGACAAGGACATTGCGAATTCAGCCAATAGGAACGCGTAACTCACTTATCGGCCCGCTTATATAACACGGCGCGAGTTTAAAAAAAAACACTATTTGTGCGAACAACGTAGGGTCACATCCCCATAGAAATTATGAGGATGCGGAGCTTTTAAAATCAAAATTTGAGGATGCGGATGTTTTGCGGATGTCAAAATTTATGCGGATGCTCCGCAGTTGCGGATGCGGATACGGATATCCGTTACATCCCTGGTTATTATTATAAAACTGTTTTACCATGGATTCAGTACATGATTTTTGAAATTTTCCGTTGATATTTTTTTTTTAATCAGCTTTTTCATAGAAAAGTGCAATACCTACGCGGTCAAAATGTATGAAATAGCTGATTTTTTTTTAAATAACCGATGAAAAATTTCCACGCAGGGGCGTTCAGAATCATGTACCTACTGAATCCATGGTAACAGTTTTCACGTCAATGTCCCTGCCACCCTGTAGACTAGCGCGTACACTAAAAAAACCAATAGTGTAAAATCAGTTTTTTTATTCAACTCCAATTTATTCTTATAAAAATATTATTACATTTGTTGAAATGATAACTAATTACAATTTAAATAAATAGGCTTAATAACAATAATAAATAACTTCTGCCACGGACACATTCTTAAAAATACCTACTAGCATGTGATAGCCAGATATTGAAGTGATCGGCTATCACAAAAAAAACTTTTTTACAAAAAATACAACCGAAAAATAACTTTAATTTCGGAAGTCGGTGTCTTTGGATCAGTATTTAAGTTTTTGACACCGACTTCCGAAATTAAAGTTATTTTTCACTTTGTAGTTTGGAAGTCGGTTGTATTTTTTGTAAAAAAGTTTTTTTTTTCACTTTTTAGTGGTTTGTAATTTATCTAAGTTACAATAGCCTTATGTCAACTGCTCATCAAAAATGCCCAAATTGCTGTAGATGTGCCTTTAACATTTGAAGAGTTCCCTCGATTTCTCCAAGATTCCATCATCAGATCGTGACCAAATGACAGTGGGACTAACTTGAAAGTATTCCCTTTCAAACAAAAAAGAATTTTTCAAATCGGTCCAGCCGTCTTCGAGTAATCGGGGAACATACATTAAAAAAAAAAAAATATCCCGACGAATTGAGAACCTCCTCCTTTTTTAGGGTTCCGTAGTAAACAAGGAACCCTTATAGTTTCGTCATGTCCGTCTGTCTGTCTGTCTGTCTGTCTGTCTATCTGTCTGTCTGTCTGTCTGTCTGTCTGTCTGTCTGTCCGCGGTCTAGCTCCGAGACCCTTAGTACTAGAAAGCTGTAATTTGGCATAGGTATACATATTAATTATGCCAACAAAGTGGTAAAACAAAATTATGAAAAACATTTTTTTTTAGGATACCTCCCATACACGTAAAGTGATGATGTTTTTTTTTTATTTTTTTATCCCACCATATGTGGTATCATTGGAAAGGTCTTTCAAAAACATTGTGAGTATGTTGAAACCATTTTTGGATTCAGAGATCCGTTTGCGAAATATTAAGCTTTAAGGTGAAAATTTTTGTTAGAGTCAAGTGTCCCCCCCCCCTGCCAGCTAAATGGTTGGTTTCACATATGTGAAAAAATTCACAACAGTAGCTTATATAACGAATTTAAAAGGAAAACTATCATAGCTGAGTAGGCTTTACAAGTTAACGAGTAATAATCGACCAACTTAAATTTGCGGTTGTAAAAACATGTTCTCCCATACAGAATGTATCGGAGAACATGTTTCTCAACTACAAAGTTAAGTTTGTTCTTGGGATAAATTAATTCCAACTACGGAACCCTACATTGTGCGTGGTCCGACATGCACTTGGCCGGTTTTTTGAAGTCTGTTAAAAACATCTGCCTTGTCTATGTCTGAAATCCGTCTTGTCTTTAGTCACATAAAAACGTATCGGCTACCGGCTGTGAAAATGTATGAAAAACCAAGGACAGTCAGTGCGGCTGAAATTGTGATATGAAACATACAATGCGGCGGATCAGACCTGTACCCTAATTGCGTAATACAACACACCACAGTACCTCATTAACGGCATAAATAAGTAAGAGTTTATTAACTGCTTTCAAACTACCATGTTTATTTTAATATTTAATTTTTTTTTTTTTACGTTCATCCTTGACATATTTATTCAATTATTTGACATTATACCTACGATTTAATTTCAACTCTTTATTAGTGACTTTTGTGGACATGATAATTATTCATATTGATTAAAGTTGTAATAGCAATCATATAATTGCGTTTCATAAAATAGGTTTTTACTTTTATTAATTTATTTATCTTTTGTATAGATTCTTTTCTATTTTGTGAATGTGAGAACGCTGTAGGCTTAGTGGATTGTAGACCTGTTGACCATTTTCTATTTTGTTAAGTACTTGGTACTTATTGAAAGACCTACACTGTCCTCCCATACATAGTAACACTGTTATTTGAAAGTATTGTAAAAGCTAATTATTTTTAAAAGAGTAATTGGAACCGTGCACCTAGCTTCTGACGTTTCATAAGTGCCCATGTAAGTTTATCTATACATATAATAAAATCGTAGCGAAGTCAAAACTGTACATTGAATATTTTTGAAAAAAAGTAATTGCTACGAGGTCTAAGATCGATTCTAATGCCGAAAATATTTTTTTTAGAATTTTTGTCTGTTTGTCTGTATGTATGTTCCAGCATGGCGCAAATTCTACCGGACAGATTCTGTTAAAATTTTGCATAGATATTCCCTGTGTGTCTGGTCAAACTATAGGGTATAAACTATCACGCTATTTACTATGGGGGACGAGCAATATTACATTATGTTGTATTTTTATGTTCTAGCATGACGCAAATTCTACCGGATAGATTCTGTTAAAATTTTGCATAGGTGTTCCCTATAAGTCTGGTCAAACTATAGGGTATAAACTATCACGCTATTTACTATGGGGGACGAGCAATATTATATTATGTTCGTATTTTTGGAAAAAAACGCGCCAAAATTTTAGGATATTGTAGATGGTTATCGATTTAACTTTTTAAATGATTATCATCACGCTATACCTTTATAGAACTAAGCAGTCAATCAAAAAATATATAGGAACGGCTATTTTAGACAAGTTTCAACAAAGCAATTAGCTCAGCGGTTGGGCGGTTGCTTTGCAAACATGGGGTTGTAAGTTCGATTCCCACCTACGGTTTTTTTTCTTTTTTTTCACATGTTGTTATATGATTTTTTTTTATTTTTATTATGTACCTATAATCTATAGATATAATAAAATCGTAGCGAAGTTAATTTTTTTTAAAGAAAGTTATTGCTACGAGCTATGGGATCGATTCTTATGCGGAAAATAAAGTTTTTAGAATGTTTGACTGTACCAACTGTAGGACATAAACTATCACGCTATTTGCTATGGGGGATGAGCAATATTACATCATGTTCGTATTTTTCTCTGCAAATTGTAAAAGGACGCGCCAAAAGGTTGGGATATTGTAGATAGGTAGTTACCGATTTAACTTTTTAAATGATTATCATCACGCTACCTTTTATATAGGAACGGCTATTTTAGCTAACTTTCAACAAAGCGAATAAGTAAGCGGTTGGACGAATGATTTGAAGTCCTGAGGGCCTACCACCAGCTCAAAAGCAGTATTATTTTAATATTACTTTAGTTTACTTCAGTGTGGGAAAGAGATGAAGCTCTACAGGATGTATAGCTCCATCTCTTTCTCCCACTGAAGTAACATTAAAATAATACTGCTTTATGAGCTGGTGGTAGGCCGCCCGGTGTAGTTAGTTCGATTTACATCTGTTTATATTAAATTCTTTTTGTAAAACGATTTTTTTTTTTGGATTGTGTATGTAATAGTTCATAGAATGTATTAATTCACAAAAAATGGAAAACTTCGTAAGCTATGGGAAACTACTAAGTTACAAGTACTTTACAGTCACAAAACATTCAAGGTTGTATTCTGATCATTTTAGAACAAAAGACTGCAGGAATAAAATGTTTTTTTATAGATTTTGACAGCAGATTTGTCCTAGCGATTTTAATATATATTATGTATGTATGTGGATCTTCTGGAATCGCTGCCACACTGCTTCCTGGTGGCAAAACAGCGCACGTCATGTTTAAGATTCCCATCGATTTAGAGAGCAACGAAACGCCTGTTTGTGGGGTGTCACGCAACAGTAACAAGGGATGTGTGCTTAGGGGATTGCGCTTCGTCGTATGGGATGAATGCATTATGGCAAAAAGGAAAGCAGTGGAAACTGTAAACAGACCCCTGCAGGACATCCGCAGAAACCAAGATATGATGGGTGGTGTCACAGTTTTGACAAAAAAAGTGAATACTTCGTTGAAAAGGTCGACTCTATGGTCGAGAGTTCATAAACTGCGCTTGACCATCATCATACGAGCTCGGCTTGGCGGTAATTCAAATGCTCAAGAATTCTCCGATGTTCTTCTAAAAGTTGGTGAAAGCACTCTACCAGAGACTCTTGGTAGAGTAGATCCCACTTTAGAAGATCTTATTCGTCTAATATACGGGGATATCAGTTAAATACCGTACCAAGAGAATTCTTAGGCGTGTTTCCGTTTTAACTCCGAAGATGATCAAGCTGCAGCGATCAACCACAGTATTCTCTCACAAATTGAAGGGAGTGAAGTGATATACACATACATACATAAACTCACGCCTTCTTCCCATGGGGGTAGGCAGAAACTACAGAACGCCACCTGCTACGATCCTTACACAGTCCTTTTGCCTCGTTTACGTTCATACATCTGGTCATACACGCACGCCGGTTGCGAGTACTACGCACCTGAAGTGATATACACCTCCATTAATACTGATGTGGAGGAAGATGATGCCAAATATCACCCCGTAGAATTTCTCAATTCACAAATGGCAAGTGGACTTCCGGTTGTATATCTGTGTAACGGAAACCAGCTCAAAGTCATGTCTTTGCAGAGAAACGTCATCGAGGTGGAAATTCTAACAGGTTGTGGCGATGGTGAGACAGTGTTTATAGCGCGTATAAAGTACAAATTCCCCATAATTACCAGTTAAAGCGCGTGCAGTTCTCTGGGAGTGTACGCTTTGCGATCAACAAGTCACAGGGTCGACACTGAAGGCTGAAGGCTGTGGGTGTCGACCTCAGGATAAGCTGCTTCTCATTCGGACAACTGTTACGTCGCTTGCTCCCGAGTCACCATTCCTGACTCTCTGTATATTTTGGCTGCTGAGAATAAAACTACAAATGTAGTATACAGGGAAGTTTTATAAAAATGTGGCTGTTATTGTAGTATATTGTGATGTCTTACGATTTCCATGCGAACGAAGTCGCGGGCAGAAGCTAGTGTGAAATAAAATATTTTGAATTTGAATTTGAATTCGAAACAGATTGCTATCCATTGCTTCATAAATTGGAGAAAAAATCAGCTCGACAACGTAAATAACGCAATGAATGTTGTTGAACTATCAAAATGAAACCAATTAGGCATAATTGTTTACGAAAATAACTTACGCAATTAGGGTACTGGTGTTCTAAACGAAATTGAAAGATGGAATAATTATTTTCTTAAAAAAACTTGAAAAGTCTTTCTTTGGTTTTGAATTTTCGTTTTTTGTCATCGACTTCCAAAATTAAAGTTATTTTTTCACTTTGTAGTGTTTTTTGGAAGACGGTTGTTTTTTTTTTTTGTAAAAAGTTTTTATTTTTCACTTTTTAGCTGTGGTACCTACCCCACACAAATTCAAAAACCACTACCTGCTATGTAAATAACAGTGACAGGAACTTATCATATCATCTACATACTAAGTGGGAAAAAGTACGTATTATTGAAGCTAACTCAAAAACTATCAAACCAAAGTTAATAAAATTTATATGGGACCATTTCGAGAGCATACCCTTTCAAACAAAAAAAGAATTTTCAAAATCGGTCCACAATTGACGGAGAAATCGGAAACATACGCGACGAACATATAATCTCCTCTTTTTGGAAGTCGGTAAAAAAAAAAACTGTATATTGTGTTTTTGACTATGCCATTATTTATTTCCTTTAATAAACTATCCTTTCATGTATATTTTCTTTACAAAATAGTTCCGATGTTTCACATCTACTAGGCGTCTTGCGACTTCTAATTTTTTTCATATATTTTATACCTACTAGACGCTCATAGTCTGCAGCCAACTATATGCTTTGGTATGAATGGGTCTTAAGCCTTTCAGAAACCGTGTAAATACAAAGGCGGACGCAACACAGACACCCACAGTCTGTGCTGCATTATCTTGCGAATGTCTTAAAACAGTAATAGTCCGTCCGAACCCAGCTGCAACACAGCGGTTTGTAGTGCAGCCGCATTTGGGTAATTAATACATGAACGTGTCTTTTTCCCTTGAAAATATTGACGGTCTAGGCTGGTTTCTAGCTAGTGTTAACGATCCTATATGGTTTGGTCGCCATAGCCGCATTTGAAGCATGTTGCCGGCGCCGTTCTGAAATAAATATTATGAAGTGTTATTACTAGTGATCGAATAATCGCATGCATATTAACCTAAAGTGTAGCTGTTGGATATTATGGAATGCACTTTTATATCGAAAAAATCCCGGGAATTCGGAATCGACAAATTTAGTTTTTTTTACTATAGAATCAAATCGGGTGTAGGAATATTTACTTAGTTTAAGGTGTTGGCTAATATTATGGAATGCACTTTTGTATCAAAAAAATCCCGGGATTTCGGGATTAACTGCTGTTTTTATTATAGAGTCAAATTGTGTGTAGGTACCTACTACTTACTATTCCTCTTACACTCAACATAGTCATAAATTGTAAAAGTAAATACATATTTTTATGTAATCCCACGTTTTTTTAAAATAAATACCACATGCTAAAGACGACGTTTCCTCACCATGTTACAGACTAGTTTCTTATTCCCGAAATTTCTGGTTTCCCGGGATTTATATTTAAAAATATATGTTTATAAGAAGCCGCTTCTATAATTTCCTAACCAAAAATTAACTTTAGATAAATATGCATCCAATTATCCGATCACTGGTTATTACATAATAGAGATACAATAAACGATACTGCTTGAAATAAGGAAATGCTGCCTAAAATATTTTTTTAACCATATTATTTTCATTATAGAAAGGTATTATCACTATTCTATGAACTGTCTACGATGGTGTCCCAAAAGGCTGTATCCTCGGACTCTTGTTATTTATTTAACTTACTTCCTTCATAAGTATGTCTTTCGTTAAGACTTTCTTTGCAATTTATACATATTTATTTAGTACATGTGAGCATAAATGATTCCAGGTCGGTCAGTGTTACTGGGTTTATCCATCTAGAATTTCTCAGTGGCAGGCCAGAGCCCAGTTGATGGTGATGAGCTCGCCCCCTATTAATAATAAGCCTTTTGTTCCGAAACTAGACAGCAAAATTTACAATAATGGTCATAACAAAAAATCACAAAATGTCTCGAATTTCGGTATGGCCCATTTCATAGGCCTCCTCTAACAATTTCCATGGTTGTCTGTCGTGACGTATCCTCCTCCAATTTGAACCTGCTGTCAGTTTTATTTCATCCTCCCATCGGGAAAGCTGTCTTTCCTGTTTTTTTTTTGCCATCCCTTGGGTACCACTCTGTCACTACCTTGCTCCACTTTCCTTTAGTGTTTTGCATCATATAGCCTGTCCACCTCCACTTCTGTTGGTCTATTCTTGTTAGAATGTCGGTCAGTTTTGTTCTGGACCGGAGATCTGTACTTCTTATTATATCCTGTTTTGTTGAGCTTACCATGCTTCTCTCCATTGCTCTTTGACACTTGGCAAGCTTTCCTCTGAGCCATTTGGTAAGTGCCCGTGTCTCACACCCATATATTAAACATGGGAATATACATGAGTTGAAAGTCTTTCTTTTCAATGTCATGCTTAGGTTTTTAAACTTCATTATCTCCTTGAGAGATCAGTATTTTTTCCAACAATTGCAATGCTCATATTTATTTCCTGGGTAATTTGGTCTTTGGTAGAGATGGCTTGACCAAGGATATGTAGTCTTCTACATATGCCAGAGCTTCCTCCTTTAATTTTATATCTACTTTTATAGAGTTAGTCATTAGTTTTGTCTTGCTGTAATTCATTTTCAGATCAATTTTTTTTGCTTTCTTTGCATTGTATTATGATTTGCAAGTTTTCTGGGATTTCTTCGAATAACACAAAGTCATCGACAAATCTGAGGTAGTTCATTTTCAACCCATTTATGTTAAGACCAAACTTTTCCCAGTTCAAGTTACGAAAGATGTTTTCTAAAACGGCAGAAAACAATTTTGGAGATAGTGGGTCACCTTGCTTCACACCTTTTTCTATGTGGAATTTGTTTCCCAGAGATTTCAAGTGAATTCTAGCGTTACTGTTAGCATAAATGTTATGAATTATGTTGATGTATGCTGCTGGTATTCCTTGTTGCTTTAGAGTTTCCAATTCGTGGCTTAAGCTATCGAACGCCTTTGCATAATCTATACAGGCAATGGTACCCCCTATTACATGGGACTTAAACATAACTGGCGAAATGTGGGTGTACCTGCTATAGGCGCATCTCTGCTTAACTCTCCGGGGATTACAGGCGTTATGATAATGGTGTTATTGTTCCTTTGCAGGGCACAGCCCTCGTTTCATACAGTAAAAAGGCATGAGCATTGATCACCAAGTTTGATTAAGATTGGGATTTCAGACTTATATTAATTACTAGCTGAACCCCGCGGTTTCACTCGCATAAGTCTAAATCCCGTAAGAATATCGGAATAAAAAGTATCTTATATCCTAACCCAGGTTCTGTTCTACTCGAGTGCAAAATTTCATCCAAATCTGTTAAGTCATTTTAGCGTGAAAGCGTAACAAAAAAACAAACTCGCTTTCGTATTTATAATATAACTAGCTGCGCCCCGCGGTTTCACCCGCATAAGTCTCGATCCCGGGGGAATAAAAAAAAGTATCCTATGTTCTTTTCCAGGGCATCATCTATATATGTGCTAAATTTCATCCAAATCCGTTTAGTCGTTTTAGCGTGAAGGCGTAACAAACAAACTTACTTTCGCATTTATAATATTAAGGATATTAATGATATAATTTAAGATATAATAATATCATATTGTATTTATACATAAGTTAAGCTACGCTTGCCGGGGTTGGTCCATGGATGAGTGACCATCTTTACGTATCAAGACTCCTCGGTGCCTCGGAAAGCACGTTAAGCCGTTGGTCCCGGCTGTCATTCGTGGATCTTTGACAGTCGTTACCGAGTCGTCAGAAGCCCGAAAGTCTGACAACCAGTCTTACCAAGTAGTATCGTATTACCCGGTTACTGAGTCGTGAAGGTCAGATAGGCAGTCGCTCCATGTAAAATACTGGAATTCAGCTGCATCCGGTTAGACTGGAAGCCGACCCCAATATAGTCGGAAAAAGGCTAGGCAGATTTTTTATTTATATTTAAGTTAGGATACATCAGGTTTCCTCACGATATTTTGCATCACCAATGTCTCTAATGTCCAAGATAAACTCAGATAGTACATGTGAATTGAAAAGTCACATTGGTACACACGGCGTCAGTATGTGCTAGCCCCTCAAGTTTTAAAATGCTATCTACACTGTTACTACATTGAATTCGTTACAAATAATCTAAAGAATACTTCAAAAAACGAAAATTCAAAATACAAGAAAGACACCGACTTCCGAAATTAAAGTTATTTTTCACTTTATAGTGTTTTTTTTTTTGGAGGTCGGTTGTTGTTTTTTGAAAAAGTTTTTATTTTTCACTTTTTAGTTGTGGTACCTACCCCACACACATTCGAGTACCACTACCTGCTACCAGTGACAGAAACTTATCATATCATCTACATACTAAGTGGGAAAAAAATACGTATTTTGTAGCTAACTCTAAAAAGTATCCAAGCAAAGTTAATAAAATTTATATGGGAACAATTCGAGAGCACAGTCTTTCAAACAAAAAAAAAGAATTTTCAAAATCGGTCCACAATTGACGGAGAAATCGGTGGACATATATATATATTATATTACTAAGTATTTTAGTGATATGTATTTTAGAAGTATGTATTTAAGTATATTCTTATGTTGTATGTTTATATTTAAATTAGTGTATAGTTAAGTTTTATTTTATGTATTCTGTTTTCTCTTTTACTCTTACACACGTTGTCTACATCTCTTTAATTACTTTCCTATCGCACGTATGCTGGAAGAGATTTCTATAGAAATAAGCATCACCTTTGTACGTATTTTTCTGTTCCTTTCTTCTTTTCTGTTTATATGTGTGTACATAAACTGTTAAATAAAAAAAATAAAAAATAAAACAAACATACGCGACGAACATTATAACCTCCTCCTTTTTGGAAGTCGGTTAAAAAGAGTTCATTGTTTTGACTTGGACTCGAACCATCGCATCACCGAACGTCTTCATACTCATGCCGGCAATTTGACGAACTAGCCAGCGAGCCCATGTGAATTGCGATGAAATTGTTATCCACTATCGTCCGAGTCACTTTTGATTTATTATTTAGATGTTAATTTGAGGGTTTCCATTAAAGTTTTCGTAACAAATCAAATAAGTATCAAATCAAATTGTAAAATATAAATCTTTGTAGTAAAATAATATCAAAGTTTTTTTAAATAATAGCAATAATAAATATTATTAAAATATTTTATTTTTCTGGAATTTAATCTATTTATAAATATTACTAAAACAAAATAGAAAAAATACTATTAAAAAATGAATGACAAAAAGCACATTCCGTGCTTAGGATTTGAATCTCCTATCTAGCATGGCAAGCGGTCTTGAAACCTCCGGCAAGGGCGGATCAAGGCGGGGGGTCATGGGGGTCATGACCCCCCCTGGGCTGCCTTTAGGTCAACCACTGGTATTTTTTCTAATCTCATTGTTACATTTAATCAAATAAATACTTTGCATGATGTTGCCACGTAGGATGTTTGCCATTGCCACACATGCGAACGACATGCAAAATGAGACTATGTGCTGTTATTATAATTATGATGATTGACCGTGGAGTTTTCTGCCGGCTCTTTTCCATAGAAAACGACCAAGTGCAACGATTCCTAGCTTCTGACGTTTCATAAGTGTTCATGTAGGTTTATCTGAAGCTAGCAACTAGACGTAGAAATTATACACCCCAGAATAGTGTTAAGACAAACCGCCCCGGCGCCGGTCCTGGCGGCCCCCTAAATCTTAAGATATACTCTTAATGATATCCCAAACACGGTCAACATAAATACTCAGCAAGAAGCAGTTTAGAGTTGGAGGCTGAGGATGAAAATTTTCGAGCTCGCTCTGCTCGGTACAATCTACATTCTCAAACTTTCTGCACAAGTTGACAAAGGAACTCCTATTTATGTATGACTTAAAAAAAACCTTTTCTCCTACACAAGGCGGTGTGCTAAAATTTTCGAGCTCACTACGCTCGCTCTTGAATTTTATATTTTTCTAACTCTCAAACTTTTCTGCATAAGTCGACAAAGCAACTCCTATTTCCGTAAGGATGTTGAATAGAAACCTAACCAAGAATTCCGAGACGAGGTGCAAAAAAATTCGCCTTGCTCGCGCTCCCCTACATTTTTGCTTATCGTATCCTATTGATGAGGAGACGAAAATGCACCTCCCTGAAAAAAAATCTCCTGCCTGTTGTGAGGTCCATGGTGTAGTTAGATAGTAATTATACACTGTTTTTTTTTGCTGTCATTATAATTTTTTGTGAAGTTTTAATAGTAATACCTACATATACTGAGAAGACCGCCGCCGGCCTTATTTTTTTTGCTCCCCTGGGCCCCCGACAGGCTTAGTCCGCCACTGATTGGAACCTGTCCTGACTGACCCCGACTATGTGACCCCCCCCTGACTCGAAGGCTGGATCCGCCCTTGACCTCCGGTCTATTTAGACGTTGACTAACTTTTTGTAAATGTTAACTCTATTCACTAAAACAATAGGTACATTAATTATAATAAAATGTTTTTGCAAAATACTAAAAGCAACTTGGGCCTATCATAGATTTGAATGCACATATCTTTTGGGGGGGAGAGTAACTACATAATGGAGCTATGTGTACTTGCCCAGATTTTAACCCGCAGCTTCGTGCATGAGAGACGAAGCCTTTGATCCACTGGGTTATCACGACATGACACGACACTTAATAATTTAAATAATTAAAGGACTTACTTGATAGCTCCGACTAAAAGGGTGACTAAATTGTCGTCTTCCATCGGAAAAAGTATTGGTTCTTCCTTCTGAACTTTCAACATTTTTATTCATGTCTAAATGTCTACTTTTCTCATCACTTATCATTTGTTTATTGTTTCTTTCGAGCCGTTGTCTTGCGTTTATTATTTTATTCATAGCACTCTGTTCTAACTTGAGGTTTTTCTCGTCATAATTGTCTAAGTTGTAATCAATTGCTGTTGATAAAATTGTTTGTCGTGCATTGTCAAACGATTCTTGATTTCTGGTTTTTGAATTATCTCTTAGATCATTATTGTCATTATATTGACGATCAACGTTGTGCTTGCTATTTAAAATGTTATAGAATTTATTGTGATAATTACGGTGCTCCGCTAGCGCAGCAGGAATATCTTTATACAAATTGTCCATATTGTTCAGGTATTTTTTGTCATGATATTCATCAAATTGTTGATCCATATAATTATAGTTTTGGTTTGGACTATTTTCATTTTCGGCGTAGGTAAGCTTGTGATATTTTTGTTTTCCTTTTGAAATACGGTGAATCATTCTCCTTAATGCAAATATCTCATCGTCTACACTTGCATTGTTTTCATTTTTTAGAAAATATCTAAGATCGTTCAAGTCCTTCTTGTCTTGTTGTGTTTCTTCAGATTTGTTAACGCCAGTTTTGTATATTTTTCTCATTTTCATATCAAATAATTGCTTCAAATCATCATCAAATTTGATATTATTTACTTCTTGCTCTAACGTGTTTAATATTGACAACAACCGTTTGTGTTTAAAATCAGGATATTTATTATGTGCTTTAAGTTTAACTGCTTTTCCGTTACTAACAAAATGGTTTTGCTTTGAGTTTTGAGAGTTGTCTAATGCTCTTTTAGTTGTAGATTCTTTTCCCCCGTACGTATCTAAAGTACGTATTTTATATATAAGGTCTTCAAATATATTTGCTGCGTTAGCGGGTTTCAATACTTGTTTTTGATCTTGAGGTTTGGATGGTTTATGGTAACTGGAGAACTGTATGACTAAATCATTCCTTTCATCGGTATTTTTAGGTGCTATTGCATTCGTTATCTGCAACAAAGTTTATAAATAATTAAAGTAGGTATCTTATTATGGCTTGCATAATTTCTCACTAATTATTATTATGTAATAGGGAGTGTATGCATGTCTTCATTATTAAAGGGAATAAATAAGGGGCATAAATAATACCTACTTTAGAAAATTCATCGGAGGATTCAATATTCTTCACCTTTTTCCCCTTTAGATGATTTCCTTCACTGTTATTTCCTTTGGATTCAATAATATGGCGAGATCTGTAAAATAAAATAAGCTTTACTAAGTGATTGTTTTATTTTTTCACACACTTTACTCAATTTTGAATATAATAAATGTAAAACGCCGGCTATTGGCCTTTGTGTAATGAGTAAATCTTCAAATCTGCGCTTTGTAGTCACTTTCTCATCGGATATTTTTTAAAGTATTATTTACTAACTTACTTAGAAGCGATACGTGATCTAATTCCAGTGGCCTGTCTGTCTTTCTTTTCTGGAGAATCATGTATTGAAAGCTTTGGCTGGTCTTGTGCTGCTAACTTAACATTGTTATTCCTTCCATCATTATGTGGCCGGTTGTTTTTGCCTTTACTCGAATCTTGATCTTTCACTAGCTGACTCTTGAGTTGTGATCCTCCTGCAAATGCAAATGACATTTGTTTAATCAGATTTGTAATAATCAGAATTTGAATAACAAATCTAGTATATAAATCATGATTGTTATGTAAAATAATGAACAAATTTAATTAATGATATAATAAACCTTTTTTTTTCTTCACGTTTTTTGTTGGTTGAATGCTGTTATATGTTGATTTAGTTGGTGCAGCATCTCTGTCTAAAAGAAAAGAAAAAATCCTTACATTAAAATCAGAATGTAAGTAGTATTTGAAAATAAGATAACAATACGTTGATCGCTTAAAAAGGTTGGGTACAGTTGTCTTGTATACACTCACACTACATCAAAATTTGGGGCGAGGTCTTCACCACTATTTGGGCACAAGTTCAGACTTCGGGCTACTACTGAGAGTTTCCAATTAAAAAAAACCGGCCAAGTGCGTGTCGGACTACGCACAATGAAGGGTTCCGTAGTTGAGATGAATTTATTTATCCCAAGAACAAACTTAACATTTTAGTTGAAAAACATATTCTCCCATACATTCCAACTATAAATCGTCGCTCGGCATCCAAAACCGCGAATCTGACATTTTTTACGTTTTTTTTTAATTGCAAGATCTCTTATTTGAACGTGTAGAATGAAATAAAACAAAAGTCTGATGTTCGTTAAAAATTTCACATTCGCGGTATTAATATAATAATAATATAAATCTAACACCTTTAAACGAGCAATTCTTGTATATATGTATATGTTACGGCTAAAACCCGAAGTGCGGCTACACCTAGATTTAGCCGGCTATAACTAGGTGCGGGCGGTAGCAGTTAGTTAAACTTGCCTAAATGGACCCTGGCACTCGCCGGCCGCTGCCGCGGCACCGCTCACTTCGCTCGCTCGGCTCGTGCGGTGTGTTATGTGGTCACAGTTCTAACCTAACCTAACCTACTCTTCAACCATTTTCATTTGCTACAACTAAATTTAACCAACTGCTACCGGCCGCACCTAGTTGTAGCCGGCTAAAACTAGGTGTAGCCGCACTTCGGGTTTTAGCCGTGACATATATACTCGTATATAATCTGAATCTCGGAAACGGCTCAAAGAATTTTTATGAACTTTAGTACGCAGGGCGTTTCGGGAGCGATAAATCGATCTAGCTAGGTTTAATTTTTAGAAATCGTCGTTGAAAAAGAAAAATGGTCACGATATTTTTCTTTATACAAGTAACAAGGACTCATTGTGTTAGTAAACTTATGAACTATGTTAGCTTATTTCACCAGGTCACTCAGAAAGTTTTGCAACTAACAGTTTTTGTCTATGGGATACTGGCTGGTTTTGATATCGATAAAAAATATGATTATTTATTACAAAAAAAAACATAACATTCTAGATTCCCTCCACATTTTTTTACGAGCAAAATCAAAATACTCTGTCTTACTGAAAAGTGGATTTACAACGAGAACATTTTCACGCGATGATTTTGTACGATTTCAAATGTCGACTAAAACCAGAAGAATTGTTTGAAAGACTTCAAATGGTGTTCATAGAAAAAAGCCCTTCTAAAGCGACTGTTTTCCGCTGGTTCAACGAATTTATGCGTGGTCGAGTAATTTTGGCGGACGAAGAAAGAAGTGGCCACCCTATGACGGCTGTTACATAACAAAACGTGCTGGCTGTGAACATTTAATTCAAGAGAATATGCGAATTACATAGGAAATGGTTCACCATATACTGCAGATTTGACCGGGAAGTGTGCATGAAATTCTACATGGACATCTTCGGGTAAGGAAGATAGTTTCAAGCTGGTAACGCAAAATCCAACGCAGGCTCAGAAGGAGGTTCGGATAGAATGGTGCCGAGACATGATAAAAAATTTGAAGCAGGCTCGTCTCGGCACGTTTAAGATATCATTACGGCTGACGAATCTTGGTTTTATCAGAATGATCCAGAAATTAAGCGTCAGTCGACGATGTGGCCGTTTCAAAATGAACCAACGCCTACCTAAGTGAAGCGAGCCAGTGTGCAACCAAGTGCAGGCAAAATTTTGATCGCAAGTTTTTTTTCTTTGACGGTTTAGCTGGTGTCAGTACCCTTACGAGATCAAAGGAGCATCAATGCTAAATGGTATGTTACCAAATGTTTGCCAGAAGTTTTTACTGCTGCAAGCAGCAAGCGACCGAACACTGGCCTCCGTGGGCTACTGCTTCACCACGACAAGGCGCTGACTCACTCGGCGCTCAAAACAAGGGAATTTTTGGACAGCACACCGGTCATCCTCCTTACAGTCCCGATTTGACTCCGTGCGACTATTTCTTGTTCCCCAAAATAAAAATCCAACTCAAAGGAAAACAGTTTTCATCACCGGAAGCTGCACTGGCTGCATTTGAGAAGGAGATTGAAGAGGTGTTTGATGTGGACTGGAAAATGTGTTATGAAAATTGGTTTAGACGTATGAAACTGTCTATTAAAGATATAATAAAAAAATATATAATCTGTAGTTTTTTTTGTAGTATCGCAAAACTTTCCGAGTGCCCCACGTAATCTACATAGTTTAAATTTATTTCACCCCATGAGAGATGGCACTGCAGTGATTGATGTACATGCAATCCAGCCTGTTAGTGATCATTTTTAGGATATTGTTGGAGCTGGCCCGCACTCTGCGCAACAGGGATGCACACCTCATTCGCATCGTTGCGTAAAAGCAATTAATATGTGCGTCTGCGAACATTCCCGATGCGCAACAAAAACGGGGCAGCCCCACCAATAGGTACCCTGAAAGCGTTGTTGTATTGGACACGAAGGGTGTTGCACGACCTTTGGGTATATCTAGCCCATAGGCTGCACGTGTAAAACGTTGTACAATAAGCTCGAAACAGAGTAATTTTGACTTTTTAAGTGAGCAGCGTGCAAACCTGCGAGCCAGCATGTTCGCCCTTACCGACAACACCCTTCGTTCCCGCCAATATCGAGTCCGTCATTGAGGTCAGGGGTCAATTTATGACCAAGATATTTAAACGTAAATACTATTTGTAGTGGAGTCTCATTGAGTAATACAGGTGGTACATAACCTGGTCTATCCCAAGCCTCAAAGACCATGATCTCCGACTTATTCGAGTTATACATCAAACCATGTATTTTGGCATACTGCTCACATTTCTCCATCTTTCTCCACAATACGTCATAAGCAACCAGATCGAAAGCCTTGAATAAGTCGAGGAAGCTAACATAAATCTGCGTCCCACGCTGTGTATAGTATGTGACAGTATACTTAAGACACAACACTGCTTTCTGTTGACAAACCACGCCGAAACCCGCATTGGTTGTCATGAAAATTTACAGTTTTATTTTTTAGTTGTGTATTAAGCAGACTGTCAAACACTTTTGATATTTTGTTGTTGATATTATAATAGGTAGCTAGAGAGATGGGCCTATTGGATGCCGAGCGACGAAATGTAAGTTTGCGCGCACAATATTGAGAGATTTACCATGTTATTTTAAGACCATGGACTTCTTATAGGTTTTCCTGTTATCTATGAGTAAAGAGCCATACTATGTATTTTTTTCAAAATTTTTGGTCCAGTAGTTTCGGAGATAAGGGGGGGGGAATGGTCAATTTTCATTGAATTTCTTAAATATCTTTAAAAGTGTTTATTTTAAAATAATATAAAAAATATATTTAAGATCCTCATAACAAGTCCTTTTATTTGATATGTCACACGGTACTGTTAGTAAAACTTTTTTTTTAATTTTCTTGTTTGCCCCCTAAAAGTGACCCCTATATTCAAAATTCATTTATTTACGTTACACATTCGTGTTTGGGTCACAGAAATACATATGTGTACCAAATTTCAACTTAATCGGTCCATTAGATTCGAAGTAAATTGGCTGTGACAGACGGACAGACAGACAGACAGACAGACAGACACACGAGTGATCCTATAAGGGTTCCTTTTTTTCCTTTTGAGGTACGGAACCCTAAAAAAGTCTCAGTAACACTTTGCCCAGCCCAACCATTAGACCCAAAAACTCCTCAAGTCATGTTTGCGACCACTAGACTAATTATTGGTTGTTTTTTTTGTAAGAAGGTTGATACCAACCTTTCCGGGCAAATTTCGTTTGTCTTTCACACAGGCAGCTGCGGGATTCCTTGTATCCTCTGGGACAGCCACAGCGTTTAGTATAGCCTTGTCCAGGTATAGGAGGGACTGTCTTATATACTGACTGTTTTGGTTTAGGTGCATCTGAGATGTTGCAGACTATTTGAACACTCTGGAATTATTTGAATTTGTGTAAGACGGTAAGATGGTTGAACAGAATGAAAATGGAACAATAAATGCCTCTTGTCTCTCAATCATTCAGATAATTTCTATAAATCTGCCTAGCCTTTTCCCAACTATGTTGGGGTCGTTTTCCAGTCTAACCGGATGCAGCGGAATACCAGTATTTTACATGGAGCGACTGCCTATCTGACCTCCACAACCCAGTTACTGGGTAGGTAGCACGAGACTCCTTGGTAAGACTGGTTGTCAGTCAATTCAATTTTGTGCTGACTTTTTCTGACTACCCGTAACGACAGTTAAAGATCTATGAATGACAGCCGGGACCAACGGCTTAACGTGCTTTTCAAGGCACGGAGGAACTATTCAACAAAAAACAGTTCATTATTTACCGATCTAATGCGCCAGCTTTTTTTCAGGGTGCATCTTCAACTCCACATAGCGAGGTCGATTATTTTTGCAGTTCACCTTGGATATGTTAGGTTATCGTTTGTCTATTCATACAAGGAATATCTTTGTCTACTTAAGCAAAAAAGCTTAACAAATAAGAGAATGTAGGATTCAAGAGCAAGCGAAGCGTGCTCGATAAATTTGCATCCCGCCTTGAATGGGATAGGTTTTATTTTGTCCATTCGTACAGAAAGAGGACTGACTGTGTAGATTTATACAAAGAAGCTTAAGAATTAAGATACAGTAGGGTGTAAGAGCGACCGAAGTAAAGTCAATAATGTTAGCATCCCGCCTAGGGCCGATTAGATTTTCGGAAATAGGAGTTCGGTACTTTGTCGACATGAGAAGTTTTAGAATTGAGAGATTGTAGAATGCAAGAGCAAGCGAAGCGAGCTCGAACATTTTAGGATCTCACCTTGAATAGGTTATGTTCTCTATTATTGTGTTAGGCGTTTTCGGATATTTCTTTATTTCGAAATGTTTTTACACCTACATTTTATTTTGAAGCCAAGGGGATGATATGAGACGATTCGCTTCCATTCTTAAAATTATTGGTTACATCCTAAGCTTAAATGTACTTAGAACATAAGTAGAAGATATTAATTAATTAAAATTAGTTTAAAAATGGCAGTTAGTTAAAATTATTAGTTGTAAAAGGACTTACGTTTTGTATAGATTCAGTGTCTCCGCTCATTCTGTATTTGGAGTAAGCTGAAATACCGCATCCGATGTGTGTCGCTCCACCACGTATGAGATTGAGGTAATATTTCGAGTTTACATCTGGAAGTCTTACAAGAAAATTATATCATCAACAACAGCATAAAATCACGCCAGCATTCCCGAAGAGACATGTTACGACGTGCCCTGCCTACACCAAATCACCCGGATAGCGAAATGATAACCTAATTATATCAATCGGATGTTTTACAAAATCGTAATACATCATTTTGCTGAACCAACGAATCGACGCCTCGTGTCGTCGAACGCTCACCTACTTTCAGATCTGCTGATACTGTATTCACGCTTAGAATCGCTATAATAATAATATTAGAGATAATTAATTTTCAGCACTTCGGTACTAGCATCGTCTGAATCTAGACATAGGAATTAGCAAAAGTTTATATTGTAATTTTTACTTGATTAAAACCTTATTTAAAATAATTTCGGTTTTCTTTAAAGTCCTCCGGCTGTTACCTTCGTAATTGAAAGGTAACTACGGACTCATCACATCATCAGCCTATAAATGTTCCCACTGCTGGGACACAGGCCTCCTCTCTGTGAGAGGGAGTGGGCCGTAATCCACCACGCGGGCCCAGTGCGGGTTTGTAGATGTCACATGTCTTCGAATTTTTGGTTCTAGGACATGCTGGTTTCCTCACGATGTTTTCCTTCACCGTTTTGAGAGCAGTGGTGATGAAATAATTTACACAAAGTAAAGCGCCTGTCTGGGTTCGAACCTACGACCTACAACTCGTAAGTCGCGGCCGTTACCACTGGGCCACCACTGTGACGGTGAAGGCTAATATTGTGAGAAAACTGGCATGTCCTAGAACCTAAAAATTCGAAGACATGTGACATCTACCAACCCGCACTGGGCCCGCGTTGTGAATTATGGGCTATGGCCCACTCCCTCTTACAGAGAGGAGGCCTGTGTCCCAGCTGTGGGAACATTATAAGCTGATTATGCATTTGCCAGTCTACTACGGGATCCAAAAATTCTTAATGACTTTAAAATAATTAACAAATACCCTGTAATATAAAATACAGTAAAAACAATACTTACTCATGCATTCGTGGACAACTCATGATAATAGCTTTTGTCACAGTTTTTTTTAACGCATGCGTGGATTTTAAAAATCTGCCTATAGAAAATATTATTTTCTCTTCATTCAAGCCTTTTTCAGTATTGTTCGGTTTTAAGTACTCCCAATTCGGATACTTGTAACGGACTATGGCAATGGTCTGGCTGGGATTCGGAAACTTTTCTGAAATATTAAATAAATAATCCATGTGTAATTTAAAACCAACAGTCAGCTGCGTTCCCTACTTTGAGAAATTTTAGATTTTAACGTTACCAGCTATATATATGTCACCGTAAGATTGTGAGAACCGCAAGTTTATAATCTATCGGGATTATTTCCGTTAGATTATAAACTGTCGAAAAATTGTGAACTGTGTGAAATGGGTTAGGTTAGGTTGGAACTGTGACAAACCGTGCGCGAGCCGAGCGAGCGAAGCGAGCGGTGCCGCGGTAGCGGCCAGCGAGCGATACTTCCAAGTTGCTCGCAGCCAGGCAGGCTATTTAATATTATCACAAGGTGCGTTGCGTCGCAAGCAAGTTTGATACCAGTTCACAATTTGTCAGTTTTTCATGGATACATTATAAACTATCGAAAAATTATGCGTTAAATTGTAAATGATTTGTCACAGTTCATAATTTTGCAACAGTTTATAATCTAACGGAAATAATACCGATAGATTATAAACTAACGAAGTTCATAATTATACGGTGACATATATAATGGAAACTGCATTGTTTGTTAAATCAAATCCGTATTTATTTACTAAATTGTCAGCAGTTAAGAAGACCCCAATCCGTACTCAATATAAAAATCTATTATGTACGATAAAATGCAATACATAACATAACATCACGCCTGTATTCCCCGAAGGGTTAGGCAGAGATGCACCTAGCATTATTAATGAAAAACAGCTTCTTTGGTGTTGCTCCCAAAATTTATAATAAAATACCCGATGTCGTAAGAAGTATGCTATTAAAAAAATTCAAAAAGTGTTTTCATAAATTATTAGTTGAGAAGTGTTACTATGCCTTAGATGATTACCTAAATGATAAAACACTGTTACTACTTACCTATTAATGATCATTGGATCAATGTATTTTGTTTTTTTTTTATATTTTTTGTTGTTGTCTATGGTAAATTTTGTTTTTATTTATTTTGTATAATCTTCAATAAAATTTGTATGTCATCAATGACAAAACATAGCGCAACATATAATTATTATATAAGACTTGATCTTGACCTTTTACGTATGTTTTACAAATAAATAATTCTATTCAATTCTATTCTTTTTATTTCGATGGGGAATTTTATCGGGTTTATTATAACTTGGGGCGCGAGAGGGCATTGTTTAGCGGGTGTCTACAAGTCATAGTTTATGACCCTTGTTGAAAATTTACCAATTTTGTATGGAATTTGGATAATTTTGGTACTAAAAACGTGAATTCGCAGGGTGGTGGATCGCATCTGAATGTAAGAATCCGAGGATTGAGTTAAATAATTGGCAATAGGAGAGGTCTATGTCCAGCAAAAGACTGCTATAGGCTGATGATGATAATGAAGAGAGATATGAAGAACAGGGTGGACAGTTCTTCATTCTTTGTAGAAAAGGGAGGATCCGCCGACAAGACAGTATTGTGTCTGGTGGGCTACTGCCCAGCGGTTGCTGTCGATTTTCTGTATACACCGTGAAATTTCAATCACAGTTTTGCTAGCACAAACGTTATTCAGACCATGGTCTACTACCATTCTACAGCATCCAATAAAAGAAAAAACTAAAATTGGTTTTTGAAAAAAGACAAAGTTTAAAATGTCAAGATTATCTACGAGATTATCGTACTGCTTACTAAATTTCGTTTATGGAGGTACATTTCCCTGTAAACAATGCTGTGTCCCATGCGTGGTGTCTGTGTTGTAGGTAGTAACGATAATCTTGACATTTTAAACTTTGTTTTTTTTTTTTTGTTTTTTCAAAAACTAATGATGTTTTTTTTTATTGGATGCTGTAAAATGGTAGTAGACCATGGTCTGAACAACGTTTGTTCTAGCAAAACTGTGATTCAAATTTCACGGTGTATATGCAAATCGCGCGAATATCTCCAGCAAGATTTTGCGTGACGTCAGGCATGATGCGTAGTTCACATGTGGTGTTATAGATGGTAATATGAAATATGATAGAAAAGGATGCAGTTGACTTACCAGTGGCTCTGCAGGCATCTTCGCTTCCACCGAGACATTGGTTAGCCAATACTTGGGCAAAAAATGCCAATTCTTTATCCCATTCCTGCAATTGTAATGTTATAAAATATAAGGTAGGATAGGGTAGGTATTTGTAGGGCGTCGTCTCTGTTACTCATATCTTTGCGCCAGTCTCTTTCTAATCCCCGATGTTCCATACTAAGCCCAGGTTCGTAAGGGCGAGCGCCGAGAGTTGAAAATTTAACAGTGTGTCTTTTCGACGCTCTGCAGTACACTCTGTTAGATTGTCAACGCTCGGCTTAACACCGAGAGTTAACAATCCAGTGCGCGATAAAATCCCGCCGCGGTATTTTTACGTCCGTGTAGAGGTGGGCGTCTCCGGAGAACTGTTATGTTTTGAAGTTGTAATAAGCTGAGCTTCGACAGATAGACAACATTGAAATGTCTCATGTGTGTTGGATTTAACCTTTAATCTGGGATACACAGTACATAAATACCAGCTAACAGTCCTTCATACCGAATTTCGGCATGGCGACCAGTCTCAACGGAGACCAGCTAACGGCGCGGGAGATATTATTATGCACAAGTGCGTGCGCAGACACAGGTGCACTCTCTCTTCCCTCACTCTCATAGTCCGATGGGACGGCAATCCGACCGGAGAGAGATCAGGCGCAGGGCCAACGGCTTAACGTGTTTTCCAGGCACGGGGGGCATCACAATAATTTCTTTACAGGTTCAAGTAGATACGTCAATTATGTAGGTATGTGTGTTAGAGTTTTTAAATAAAACTTACCAGTTTCATCAGTCCGTACGCTCTCGGTAGAACTTCATCATGCTTTCCTTTCTCCGTGCCGGTGGCTACTCTACTTCTTATACTAAAACATTAAAAACTAGGCATTAGTTTTAAATTCGTTTTTGCATAAAAAGCTCATTGCACAGAACCGGTTGATGAGACCGTGCTTTAGGAAGGCCTATGTCCAGCAGTGGACGTCTTTCGGCTGAATGATGTTGCTGAACTACTTACTCATTAACATTGGCTAGTATAGTCCGTACCATCTTAGGAGTGACTTTAACATTTACTGGGTCTCCACAGCGAGGTCCAAATGCATTATTCTGTGAAATAAAAACAATTTTTATATCAGCAGACCTGCAAAGCAGGTTTACAGGTCTGCCGGGGGTCACGATTTCCCTTTCGGCCCATATTCGCAGCCCCGGCAGGTATTGGCCCTAGCGGAACCCGTCAATTCTGCTGACATCTCTTTATCTCTTTGAGGCACGCGTGGAACACAACGCGCCGTCGACCCGGGCTTGGTCCTAATCAGACGGCGAGCTACACATTGTTCACCATCTGCAAGCTCGCGCCTACGGGGCACGAAATTTGCCTATCCCTCACGCGTTCTGCCTTTTTCTTCGCGAAGATTACCGTTTCGCAGAAGGAGGTGACGGCCTGCCATTTCCTCTCGTTCCGTACCATGGCCAGAACCAGGGCCGGACGCGAGAGATCACCGGCGCCGATCGTCTCCACGAGGACACGGCGATGCTCCGCCCAAGCCGGGCAGACCTCCACCGTATGCTCCACCGTGTCCTCCGGGCGATCCACACAATGGTGACACCCGGGCGTTTCCTCCCGCCTTATCCTGAACAGGAACTTCCCGAAGCAGCCGTGTCCGGTGAGGACCTGCGTCAGGCAGAAGGTGAGGGCGCCGTGGCGCCTCTCAAGCCACTCCTCAAAGAGGGGTTTTATCGCCGCAATTGTGGCGTGCCCACAAGAGTGACTGCTGAGCATAGGATCCTTGGTTCGGTCGGACTAAGGTGTTGGGGTTTTCCAACAGGAATTTCTCGGCAGCCCGGATTCTGGATAAGTGCCTGTTTGATGGTAATAGGCTCGCCCTCTATGCCATAACTGGCGAATCGTAGTTGCTTATACACCTCTTCCTAATGTTTACTGTAGTATTGTAGTATGTACTAAATGTTTATGCAAATGACTTACGGCGAATCACCAATGAAACTGAATGCGTTCAGCACATCCAAACCGCGTTCAGGAGCTGTCAGTCTCATCATTGTTATGGAATTTTGACACTGACAGCCTTTCGCCCTTAGTAATATATATTTTAATAATAATATTTAATAATATTTTTTTTATTAAAATTAATTAATTCATCAACTTTCTTTCTTTACTACCTACCTCCCTTTGTTAGATTTTTTTTTGTGGTACTTACATGGTCATAGTACATGCACACGACATGAGTACCTTCTCTGCAATAGTTTTGTTTAGGACAGTACTTGGTTACGTAGGTTGCTTCCTGGTTTAACACATCATTGACGATAGAACATCTCGTTAATTTTATAATTATAAGGATCAACGTGATAATCTGCAATCATTATTTTTTTAAATTATTACAGAAAATTGTGGATAAAACATGTAAGGAAGAAGAAGAAAAAATTACAACACAGAACTGCCTCAGGAAGGTTTCATTATGCATTTTGTCATGTACCTATTTTTTATAAGATTATTATCAGGTATCCATTAGAATCTATTTGTTTAAAAAAATACAATTTGTTGTTTATGGAATGTAGGTAGACAAAGATACTTATAAGAAGAAATAACAAAATGATGCATATGCATAATCAGCCTGTAATGTTCCCACTGTTGGTACACAGGCCTCCTCTCAGTGAGAGGGAGACATCAAAAAACAAAACGATGACAACAAGAAAAAACAAGAATGATCTATTCAAGAAGAAATGAAAACTATCGAAGATGACAAAACACTGAAAAATAAATTGTCTAGCCAAAGAAAAGCTGGATGAATTGTGTGAGGAATGATGTGGAAGAGAAGGGAGTGACTGATAGCGTGACGGTTGACAGGGGAGTGTGGAAAAAGAAAACATGTTGCACCGACCCGAAGTGACATGGGACAAGGGCAGAAAGATGATTTTTGAATGACAGGAAGAGAAGGGAAAAGACGATATTATTACTTACTTTATAAATCATTGTTTTAAGTTCCAAAGTACAAAGTAGACATAATACTCAAATCATTCAGCTCGTTGCAAGTTTTTCGTTGAATTTGTTTCAAATGTCTGCACAGCACAATATATTATACGTTTCATGACATATTTAAGAAAACAGGTATTTAATTTAATAAGATTTAATTTACTTTCAATTTTTATTTTTACATTTTATTTCAATATATTATTATTAGTCTAATGTAAACATGTTATTTGATGTTGGAGTTTTGTGATTGTTTACAAAATGTTGTTGATTTATTATATTAAATTGTTTGCATACACTTTACAGCGTTTATTTCCTGAAAGTCTATTTTTCTATTTTATTTCTCAAAGGCAAGGTTTATTTCCAAATTATTCACTTAGCACTTCTGATTTCTGTGGGTTTGCATTCCTTTGTGTTTTCTTGTTTTTGTTAGTTTTATTTCTTTAATCTTTGTCTGGGTTTATCGCTATAAGTTCAGTTCAAAACATACTATTGAACGCTCATTGTTCTACTGGCTTCATTTGATTCCTCGTTTTAGTGATACCTATGGTGTTGTTTTTTTTTGTACAATATTAAACAGATGCACAATAGAAATGATTTCATATAGACGTTTACTGATTCGTCACACAGTGCTTTCTTTCATTGTTACTGCAATTTTGAGTTAGGATTTGGAACACTTTCTGTTAAAAAGGTTTCAGAAGTCTTGTAGTTTTCTTAATCATCACGACTTCTCCTGTATTTCCTAACTGATTTAAATAAACAACATCACGCCTTGTTATCCCGAAGGGTAGGGCAGAGGTGTACCTATAGTACACCTACATTTCGCTAGTTATGTTTAAGTTCCATGTAATAGGGGGCGAGCCTATTACCAAACTACCTTTTGTTAAAACCTAACCTATCCCTGTGTTAATTGGTTATAGTATATAATATTAAAATGATTAATATAAAGTCTGACAATCGCGGTCTTACCAAGGGGTATCGTATTACCCAGTTACTGAGTTATGGAGGTCAGATAGGCATTCGCTCCATGTAAAATACTGATATTCAGCTACATTCGATAAGACTGAAAGCCGACCCCAACATAGTTGGGAAAAGGCTAGGCAGATTGATAGTGATTAATATTATATATTTTTATATGCTCTTAAATGGATGTTCATCAATTTAAGCAATGTTCCTCTATCAGGTCATTACGCAGTCTTTTCTTTTCCGTGCTCTTGCTTAGCTTGTTCCTCAGATTGGGGGGAATACAGTATGAGTCTCTCAATACTCAATATATTTATTCTCTACTCTATTTGAGCAGTCTCAGATCAAGGCTTAACATTTGAGGCTGTCATTGTCACATTTAAACTCCTGTGGCAGACAAGAGTTTCATTTTCGGGTTCATCCTTAAGGTACCCGATCCTTGAGGGACCCGTCCTTTAGGGCCCCGATCCTTGAGCACCCCGATAAATTTGATTATCTTTTTTTTGTTATTTTTGCCATTATCATGCTAGTGTACCATCGATACAAAAAGTGCTTCAAAGTACATTAATTAAATAATGTGTTAGTTTGGTAAAGACAACTTAGTCTAGAGTTAAACTGATATAATTAAATTAAAGTTTAAATGACTTGCATAAGAAAGACAAGACTATGTTGTATTTTATGATTGATAATGCGTGATTATTATTCACCTTAATTGTTGCCGAATAAAGTAAATTTTACTGACGGTTGTAGTAAGGTTGAAAACTTTTTCTATTATGATCTCAAACTAATTGTGATATTAAAATCTGTGATTATATTATGTGTGTTACGCGTAACCTGTATTGATAGTATTGAAATATACGATTATTTTTCACCATGATTCAAAACTTATCATTTATACTAAAGATCCAAAATCCATCTATTAAATATCATTACAATGTATAGGTACTATGTGTTTATTATTTTTTACACATAAAAAGTCTTTGCTGAGATTTAAAAAAAATGTAAATGTAGAAGCACTAGTGTAGTAAAACAAAGTAAAAAGTACGCGTGTTTTATAAGCTGCATTATGGACCTAAATGCGGTGAAATAAGAGCTACTTTATTAGCAACTGTTGTATTACTTAATTCCAACTGATTAATAATTTTGTTAGTTTAACACTTTTGTTGGCAATTATACTTTAAACGACATTGGCATTTTATCAAATTTATCGGGGTTCTCAAGGATCGGGGCCCTAATGGACGGGTCCCTCAAGGATCGGGTACCTTAAGGATGAACCCAATATTCACCTTACCTTCATATTCAAGGTGAATATGAAACTCCTGTCTGTCACAGGAGTTTCACCATTCCAACTTTAATTATTTTAGTGTTTATTTTGTAGGTATGTATGTAGGTAAAGCGGTAGGAGATAAATACAAAAATAACACATTTGATAAAAAGCAAGAAACATTATTTTATTCAATGTATCACGAATCATAAAAATATCATATAATACGTACAAAGTTTACAACAATTAGAACATTACAATTATTTACAAATAACAGCAGTAAACGAACGATTTACATGAAATAAAACTTACAAGAACTAATATCATTGGTAAAGGTCAAAGTTATTTATTTGCCAGAACTATATGGTATAAAGGATGTTATGGTTAAAGATACTTTATTTCACTTTAAAAGAATACATATATTCAGTTCTATGAAGAAAACAATAGTTATAAGGACGGTTTCACCGGAAGATAAAACTAAAGTTAAAAGTTGCAAAAACAATCGTTAAAAACTCAAGATTTAAACATTTTCTAGGTGCTTTAGAAGTCTTTTGAAACTTGAAAGAGATTTTGGATGTTTATACAATAAAAATAGATCTACATGGTAGACAAGTTCAAACACTGATTGTTCACGGACTTTCATTGTCACGTTCCACGCCTACACGCATGTCCCGATGGTCGCTTCTTCAACACAAGGAATCTCACAAAAGCAAGCGTTGAGTACCTGGGCATGTGTTTTAGCAGTAATGGAGCACACTCCTTCAGTATACAACATGTTCCGGAATTAATGCATATCACTAAACACCCCAATAAGAATATTATGTAATACTCATAATTTATTCACTGAATTTTTACTATTATTAAAACGTTTATTTATTACATTAGTTAAACTGATTGTGGGAGAAAATTGTGGTCAACGACAGATCTACGCACGCACACATTCGCATACGTTTATCGTAGTAGGTACAGACGCCAGCACATCAAGCTACCCGAAACTGTCAAATTTTCCCAATAAACTTTGAACCTTACACTTCAGCGATAAAGTTGAAAATCTATTAAATAAATTTGACATATTGTAGTAGCCTGATGTGCTGGCGTCTGTACTTCGTCCTTTTTTGTTTGTTTTGACTGTACAGCGGAAGTGTGACTGTAATTAACGTAGCTTTTAATATTTTTTGGATAAAATGTCAAAAATCGATTCAGTAAACGATTTTGGACAAACTACTTTCATAATGTGCATTAATTCAGTTAGACATTGTATAGTTTCAAGTTTGCTCTCTTTCATCTTTGACACTTGTTTCATTTTTGTTCAATCACAATATTGGTCTATCTTTCTTCAGATATTTCTTTTTGGGAATAATTTCATCTTGAATTTTTTCCGATTTTTGCGTCGTTGATGGCAGCGTTGGTCGTACGTTTTCGGTCTGAAATTACTGAACATTTCTTATTGAATAGTGATATGGAATGGTAAGAGTAATTTCTTAGCATGAAGTAGTTAGTTTTTCTCCTTGACAACATAAATACTACCTTTTTAATTTAAATATTAAAGACCTTAGCACGAAAATGTATAGAATTTTACAAACTAAAATTCTGTAAAAATCTCACTGAATTATAAGTGAATGGCCGTTTTCACACTGCGACGATAACAATACCGACATATCGTCAGCTTGGACGACAACGATGTCGACCGATAATATCTGGAGGATATCGGTATGCGACAAGATGTAACCAACAGCTTATTGTCATGCGGTATGCCACAGTAGCTTCAAATAGATGCGTTGCACCAGCAAAAGCTTACATCGCCGCGTGATTCCAATAGTGTAATAGTGCATTCAAGGTAATATTAGCAGTAGTGAACGAGTGCACAGCTGTGTCGTCCGCAGATATCGGAACGACAATCAATGACGGCAACGATACCGTTGACTACACCGACATAGTGTGAACGCATTTAGTAGTAATTGTATCTACCAGTCCGACGATATCGTGTCATTATCGTAATCGTCCAATGTGAAAACAGCCATTCCCATGCGATAATAAATACCATGACTGAACACTTCAAATAGTAACTGTTATCTTAACTTGCCCTACAAATGATTATGTTAGGAACCGAATACAGTAGAATGAATTGTTATTTATTTTAATTTTACAACACAATCTCCTCTAATCTTTATTAACTAGTCTATTTTGTACTTACTTCATATACTCGTCTATAACCAGGAGTTTGGTATGTTGTCCGTGATTTGTGTTCAGGATACGAAAAGGTTCTTATGCCAAAAGTTTTGATAGCCTGATCTATGTTTATTGTGTTTATTTTTATTTTATCGTTCGTCATTTTTTCCCGTCCATCGTCATCAAATTTCTTGTTAATTATTTTTTTGCCAGCACCGTGTTGTGACTCATTAATGGGTACACGGGTACGGCGCAAACTTTTATGATTGCGCATCTCCAAATAATTTTTTCTTTTATTTGATTTTGATAATTTTTTATCGTAATTGTTTATCTTTTCTTGTTTTCTAGATGCGGGATAATTGTGTACTGATGCATGATGCAATGATGAAAATGATTTTTCACCATTGTAACCATCTGTATTACCATGCTTACTGAAATAGTTATCTTTATGATGATGTTTTTTAGCCAAGATCTGAATTAAATTTTCATCTATACCATTGTAAAATTCATCGCTGTAATTATCTCTTCGATTTATATAATCAAACATCGGATCTTCTTTATCACTCTGTACAATTTCATCTTCCAACTCGGCATCAGATTTATGTTTCAAATAATCCGTTAATTTTCTAAATTCATTTTCAAGTTCATCAGATTCATGTTGTGTTTTTGATTTTAGTGCGGCTTCATAAATTAATCTCATTTTAAAATCAAATATATCCCGTTCTTTGTCATCAAGTTCAACATTCCTTACTGCTTTTTCTAAATGGTCAAGAATTTCTAAGAATGAGTTTTCTTCTTCTATGTGATCTCTGTACACATCATTGGCAGCCATTTTATCATCATAATCACTGCTTTTCGTTGGATCGTGCTCAACAATATTATCATCCATGCTACTGTAATGATCATAATGTTCTGCTGTGCCTTCATCACTGGTTCTAGGTTTGTAGTGGCTTTTGAACTCTTTTTCACGCTGCTCACTCGAAATTGCTCTGCGATATCCATGATTTCTGATATCATTTTTATGCATTTTTAAAAATCCACTTTCGGTCTCTGGATATACTTCTTCATCTGAAATTTCATTTTCCTCTATCGATGTCTGGATGAAACTGCCGTTACCGAATCTGTGGAATTAAAAATATTAACAATAATCGTTTGTTATGATAAAAGGTTTACTATTAAATTGTCACCAAAGCAACGTTGCTGGGTTTGGGTTTGAAAGGCATGGGTACCGGTGTTATTAGAGATACGTGAGACATTTCAGCTTTGTTTCCGATTGGGATCACACTTATGATGCCTCTTATATTGCATGTTTATAGACAGCGTGTCCACTTACCTACCAGCAGACGGCGTCCGTCATCGACTTGTTAAGAAACAAGTGTATGTCGGACCACGCACAATCAAGGGTTCCGTAGTTGGGATGAATTTATCTCAAGATCAAACTTAAAATTGTAGTTGAAAAACATGTTCTCCCATACATTCCAACTGCAAATCTAAGTTTGTACTCACAATATTGAGAGATTTGCCATCATGATCATAATTTTTATTTTAAAACCATAGACTTCTTATAGGTTTTCCCGTAATATATAAGTATAGAACTATTTTCGGTACTTTTTCAAAATTGTAGGCTCAGAGTTTCGTAGATAAGGGGGGAATAGTAAATTTTCATCATTTTCTTAAATAACTATCAGAGCATTTTTTTAAAATTCTCATATTATTTATGACATTCACACTCACAGTAAGCCCTTTCATTTGTTATGTCACGCAATATAGTTCGCAAAATTTTATTTTTTATTTTTCTTATTTTCCTTCCAAAAATGTCCCCATATTCAAAATTCATTTATTTACGTTACATATCCGTCTTTTGGTCAGAGAAATTCATATAATTATGTACCTACCAAATAATTTAATCGGCCCATTAGATTCGGAGCAAATTTACTGTGACAGACGGGTGGACAGACACACGAGTGATCCTATAAGGGTTCCGTACCTCAAAAGGTAAAAACCGGAACCCTTATAAGATCACTCTCTTGTCCGTCTGTCCGTGTGTCACCACTGATTTTCTCAGGAACGGGTAGACCTAGCAAGTTGAAATTTATACCAAATACTGAAGTCTATAGTCCCTATTAGGCGTATAAAAATCAAGGTCCTGAGTCAACACGATAAAAAGATATGGGCAATATTCCTTTTACCTGTGCTGTAAGACCTTGCTTTTAACCAAAATGGTCAATTCTAGGTCAACAGGAAGTACCCTATAGGTTTTGGGTCGAAAACCTATAGAGTATGACCGTTCAGAGATAAGTAGATAGCAAGGTCTTACAAATAAAGAGAAAATTCCGAAAAATAAAAAAGTTGAAAATTAAAGTAAAATTTGGTACTTACAAGTTTTCTCGAAAATCTAAATTTGCCCATATCTTTTTACCAATAAAAATTATACCAATTTTATTATGGCGGTATAATGGGTAGGTACGGAACCCTCGGTGCGCGAGTCCAACTTGCTCTAGTTTCACTTACGGAACCAAAAAAATAGAAAACTCACCTACGATGAAATTGCATTTCAACATCATTTTCTGGTTCATAGGAACTGTTGGTGGCATCTTGTATTTCAAATATTGGCAGCATCATCACCTGCGGTTTACCATCACAGATTCCGTTAGCGTCGTCGCAAGGTTCCGTATCATATGACTGGTCTGTAAGAAAGAAATAATTAGTAAAGTATCATTTCATTTTTTTAAGTTTTTTTTGTTGCTTCACTGCTCTGCTACTTCCGGGAACCGTAAATAAGGAGGTTCTTTTCAAAACCTGACTATTACACTTTTTAATTTTTTTGCAGAATTTGAGAAACAAGTTTTTTAAGAATGCAGTTATGTATTTAATCCTATATTTTGTTGAATTATTATATATAACCAGAATAGCCATTGTTTTGACCAGGTTTAATAAATCTAGCAATAATCTATTTTAAATTTAAAAAATATTGAAAAAGATATTTTTGAAAGTAAAAGGGTCTAGAGGAATAATTTCAAGCTACGCCATTTTCTTTTAAGCCACGCCGTTTCAAGCCATTTCAAACACAATTTCAAGGCACGTCATAAAAATAAAAACTCTGTACCAAAGAAATGTACCTAACTTTGAAACTGAACTGACTGAAAAATATAGGGAAAAAGTGGATTAAACTACTTTTGATGAAATCATGCGTTTTATTTTTCTGCTGGATCTATCACGTTTTGGCAAACTTTTGTTTTCGCTGCATGTAAATTTCAATGTTACAAATCAAAAAATAAAATTGTGTTGTGTCGAAAGTCAAGTTTTGAAAAGAACTTCCTCAAATAATTGCTTAGCAAATTGTCCTAGTAGCGTCTCAAAAACTCACTTTCAATGTTACCTTGGGCATCTTTTATGCACAGGCAACCCGTGGAATCCCTGTAACCTTCAGGACAGCCACATTTTTCAGTGAAACCTGTGTCTGGTATCGGTGGATCCGTGGTGTATATTGGTTGTGAATGAACCGGTTCATCCGAGATATTGCAGACTAGTTGAATGCTCTGAAAATATAATTTTTCTGGATAGATGAAAAAAATAATAAAAAAATTGGTAGGTTATGTATTAAATCTGCATGAGTTTTTTGAGAAAAAATTATGTTCGTATGTAATTTATTTGAAATCAGCTGTTGCTCGCGACTTCGTCTGCGATCCAAGATGAAAAGCAACCTATGTCCATCTCCAGGTCATGGGCTACCTATGTACCAAATTTCATCCAAGTCCGTTTAGCCGTTTTAGCGCCAAAGCGTAACAAACAAACAAACTCACTTTCTCAATAATTTATAATATTTGCCTTGTAAAGGCACCATTCCGTAACTGACCGCAGGTGGCAATTGTAGGGGGACATGTCGCCGCGACCCGACTGGATTCTATGTATATATTTCTATGAAACCGACGTGTCGCTAGCTACGGAACGTATTTCCTGCAGGTATTGGCCAGGGGGCCTACCACAACCTCATAAAGCAGTATTATTTTAATATTACTTCAGTGTGGGAAAGAGATGAAGCTCTACAGGACGTATAGCTCCATCTCTTTCTCCCACTGAAGTAAGATTAAAATAATACTGCTTTTGAGCTGGTAATAGGCCCCCTGAAGTTGCCGCGTGCGGTTGGCTACAGAATTGTACCTTAAAGGTACCATTCCGTACCTGACCGCAGGAGGCAACTGTAGGCGACGTGTCGCGGCGTCATGTCACGGCAACACGTCGCTGCAGTCATGATTTCGAACCCGACCGCAGGCGGCAACTGCTCGTATTCCAGTCGGTATATAGAAGATAGAAAAAGTGACTATCGCTCGAGCATTGGCGGCACTACTGGTCTGCGGTCGAGCTGCACGTGTCACCTGTCACTCGCCCGTAGCTGCCAACGACGTGTCGCTAGCTACGGAAGGTATTTCATAGAAATTCATTACCAGTCGTGTCTCGGCGATACGTCGCCTGCAGTTGCCGCCTGCGGTCGGGTACGGAATGGTATCTTAATATTATTGCATATCCGACATGGGTGGATTGCTGAGCCAATTTTTTTTTTACGTTTAAAATAAGAATTGATGTACCCGGTTATGCAATTAATATATCTCTATCTTTATATACTTAAGCGGGGTTTACATTATGAAATGAGTATCGTGAAATAGTAGCTAGGCTAGGCTAATAGATATAACAATGTTATATCAAGGAATGACGAACATGTAGGTCAATCTCGCTTATCAAGTCAGCATCATTTATTATGTTAAGTATTTATTTCAGAGTTCACTACAGCAAAGATTACCCAATTAGTAAGGTGGGTCACTGCCCAAGGTGCTTGAGATGATCACCATCTAAATAGCACCACGGAAAAAAACAGTCAGTTCCTTGCTTTGTTCAAGCAAAAATTTCAAGCTCAAGTACAATGTTAAGATGAACGATCTTATATGTTTAAAGCGAGTACCATAAACTATTCTGATATTCCCAGTGTCTCGCTCTGTGGCACTCCTTTACACTGGGTGACTAATTTTAAGGACTTGGGTCATTGGGTCACTGATGATCTTAAAGACAATATGGATATAGAGAGGGGAGCACAGGCCGTTGGCTGTTCGATGTAACATGCTGGTTCGAAAATTTGCACGTTGTACAAATCAAGTTAAAGTCACTCTTTTCAAAGCTTTCTGTCAGTCTTTCTACACGTGCAGTCTTTGGACTAGTTATACGCAGAGGGTATACAGCAACTTGCGTGTCCAATATAATAATGCGTTTAGGATACTGTTGGGGATGTCGTGGCGTTGTAGTGCGTCTACAATGTTTGCGGAGGCGCGCACAGACGATTTTTACGCCATAATAAGAAAAAGAACCGCCTCCATAGCTGGCCGGCTACGCTCCACTACCAAAGGTTCTCAGATCGGTGGGACTCCCCTCTGCTGCGCCACTGGGTAAGAACCCACGCAAGTTTTTTTTGTGTTATCTCCTTATTACTAACTCTAGTTATTAGGTTATTTTGTTGATACTAACACTATGGACTCGTGTCTGAAATAAAGAATTTGAATTTTGCATTTTAATCGCTTTGCGAAACTAGGTAAAACATTCTTACGTTATAAATATGCTGTGATCCGCTACTCATAACTTGAGATCTTGTGTAGGCTGATATGCCGCATCCGATGTGAGTTGCTTTACCGCGGATAAGTTTAAGATAACTTCTTGATCCCTTATCTGGAAGTCTGAGGACGAACGTAAGAATTTTATAAACATTATACAAATTTTATAAGCACTACACTTGTTCAAAATCACATGAAACTTCAGGGCAATATTGACTTGTTATAAGAGTTTATGGTGAGACGTGTTATTTTTTTCTTGAGTCATGTGGAAGGCGAGTAAATGTGGATGCGGACTTAGATGCAGCTCAAGCTGCTGCTACTAAATCTAAAATATAGTGGCAGCAATTGTACTCTCCAAAAAGATGGCAGAGGTGCGGCACAACATACCGGATGATTTTTATACCGTCTCGAAATTTTTACAGATTTTTTTTTCGTGATTTCAGAGTTGTTCCCATAGGGAAAGTTGTTTATATTCATGGGTAGAACAGCCTGTAAAAATTTCGAGACGGTAAAAAAAATCACCCGGTATTTTGCCAGTTAACTAGAAATATATGTATTGAAGTCAGAGAGAGTAGAAACAAATGAAACTGCTTAAAATGGCTTATGGAAAAATTCTAAAGTTGTGTCCAAAGATTGAGCGGCAATCGTACGCGGCTGCCGCACGTGGCCTGCCGTGCTGTGTTTGGACGACTGCTGCGCTCGAACGCTTCTGTCTACCTGCCGCGCGCGCACGAACATTTTTAGGAAACATTCGTCACTAATTATGTCTGGACGAAATTCTGCGGACGTATTTAAGGATAGGCAGATTGATATTGCCAACTGAAGTGCGCTGCGAGTCTCGGATGTGCCGCGCAGTACAGCCGCGCAAATATTCGTCGGTTTAGTTCTAACTAGAGCGTGGCAGAAATGTGTGTCCTGCAAACGCCGCGTGTTGCCGCCGCGCTCTTGCGCTCAATGTTTGGACACACTTTTAAAAATATACTTATATAATACTTTGATCGACCCGGGGATAGGAATTGGTGCTCAACAATCAACATTATATTTTTATCATTAAAAATAATAATAAGTCCACTTACGTTTCCAACATTGGGCATTTGTTAATGTCATTCGTGCTAATCAGTTTCTTGATGTCGTGCAAAGACTTGAATGCCTTATCTATAGAAGAGCTGATCTTGTCATTGTTCAGGCCACGGTCTGTAGGGTCACGAGTCAAGTATTCCCAATTGGGGGCGTTGAAGTTGATCATTGTTATAATCTGGCCAGGATTTGAGAATTTATCTGGAAACATAAAAAATACATCAGGTCGGGGCGGCTACTGCAGGTTCAGAAAATATCAATCGGCGCAAATATAACACCCATAATGGTAGCTATATTTTTGAACCGTTTAGGGTTAAAACACTAGGGCCGTGCGGGTCCGAGTGTTTATCGACACATCGACACATTCGGGACATCGGCAAGCGGTTGGTCGACTCTTCAGGTGACTAGAGGGCTGGCTAATTCTTGGCCAAAGAATCAGCATTACCATCCAGTGTCACAATGCTGCCAGCTTTTTGGGCACTTGACACCCGCTGACAGCGATGCGGACGAATTTTTTGATGCCCCTGAATAGCAAAATATGTGGTCTTCGTCTTCAATTATATTAGTGCCCAACCTGCGCACTTCTGATAGGCCGATTACATCGTAACACTCGCCATAAAAAGAGATTATGCGCTCCATTCTCAAGAATTAAAATGTTAAGTGATAGCCCATATTATATGGCAATAAAAATATATAATAAGTTGCCCAATGTATTTAAAACTGAAAAATCAGTAATAATATTCCAAAAAAGGCTAAAACTATACCTAATCCAAAAATGTTACTACTCGGAAAAAGAATACTTAGATTCTAGCTTAAAATAACGATTTTCTCTCAAGTACAAAAGTAACGATCTGTCCTATACAAACAATAAGATTTAGCTTATCCTATTTGACTTTATATAAAATTATAATTTGTACTATTTGAAAAGGATGACATTAATATTGCTGAATAATTGTATTAAATTTATTATTATTGACATTTATTTTTGACATAACTATAATTTCTCTATTTAATTGTGCTAATATAAAAGAAAATAATTAAGTAGTAATAATGTTTGATGCATGCTAATTTAGGATGATGAGAGCAGGCGAATGAAAATTGCAATGCTTGTAAAAGGCTGCTAAGTCATAAGTACTAACATACATTAACACCTACATTGTACACTTAGTTCGCAATAAACGTTTTTGACTTTGACTTTGACTTTACCTGATATTTTTTAAGGCTTCTTTTAGTTCGATAAATTTTTCTGTGGTAGATAATGTCCTGACGTTGTACGTGCATACGTATAAAGGTTTGTTGTTAATCTGGAGGGTTATAGTCGCATATCCCCGCGGTGACAAGCCGTACTGGGGATGTTGGAGGAGGGGCTCGTGCTAGTTGCTAATCGCATGATACTTGGTTTGGTTGGTTATTGTTGTCGGATGTTGATATAGTGGTGTCCCTGTGTGTAAATTTGGCGTCTCTTTTGGAAGTGAAGAAAGTACTGATGTCTTGCTAGTTTTTCTTTTGAGTTTGAGTAATTTTGCCTATTGCAATTAACCGGGCACAAATCCAGACTAAGTGCCAACCCTGAGAGGCTGATGGAAAAACCCAATATTTTTTCCATTCTGGGAATTCAAGCTAGGACCCAAGATTCAACGGTTGCACTTGCCACTAGACTACAAAGACGGTCAAAGGTCCAATAAATAATCTAATCTGGCTAGTTTGGACATCGCAGAGTAACCGCGAGGGTCACACCATGAGTTTGACCTTCATAAGTTGTTGTTAACTTACCAGTAGCTCTACAGTTGTCTTCCCTCAAACCGAGGCACTGATCAGCCAATACTTGTGCTAAAGTTGCCAGTTCACTATCCCAATGCTGAAATACACGTATAATATTATAATTACAGATTTAATTCTTTTTCAATGTTAACTATAAATTGAGACTCCTTCATGCTGCGGAGCACACAATAAAACTATCGACCCTTTTTTTGGGTGGGAAATTTGAAATAACTAACGGAGAGCGTGTTAGACTCTTACTGAGTAAAACCCACTGTTCCTTCAGTTGCCTGTATGGCCAGGGGCCACGGTAATCCTTTCGGATAAACCCACAACCCCGGCAGGCATCGGCCCTAGCAGACCTATTCAGTTGTGCTGACATCTCTTTGGGGCGCGCGTGGAACACAACGCGCCGTCGATCCAGGCCTGGTCCTTATCCGTACCGTAGGCGCGGGCTTGCGGACGACGAGCAATGGATAGCTCGCCGTCCGCAAGCCCGCGCCTACGGTAGCCGGGAATTGGCTTGCGATTCCCGACGCTCAGGGCGTCTCCTGCGACGGTTAGAGGCGCGAGGGCGCGAAATTTGTCTCTCTCTCACGCGTTCCGCCTCCTCCTTCGCGAGCATTACTGCTTCGCAGAAGGAGGTGACGGCCTCCCATGCCTTCTCTCTCCGTACATGGAAAACTATCGACCCCCTGTCATATGAAAGCCTTAAGACCTTGACAAGTGGCAATTGCTTTCGCATTCCTACAACGACTTCTAACAGCTTGACATAAGCATTTCGGTAGCTAAAGTCAATCCAATATATTAATGACTATTCCGTCACTTTGTCTAGGCCTTCTGGATCCCTTGCAAGGCCGTATGGTGGAAAATCTCCAAACGACGTTCTTTCAAAGTCTAAGTACTACGCTGGAGTCACTCGGCCTAGAGATGGAATTACATTCCCTACTTCTGTTTCAAAAGAACCTTAGGAACTGGGATTTGCTATAGGACCGTCAAAAATATACCATTCTCATCATTCCATACGCTCTCGGTAAGGGTTGCTCATCTTTTCCGGTTTCCTCGCCAGTTGCTAACTTCATTCTTATTCTGAAATGTAAAATTAAAACAATTTTAGAAATCTGAAATTACACCACATTGATAAGAAAAAGCATCAAGCCAAATTTTTTTTTTGTCCGTCTGGTAGATTATTAAAAAAATATTAGACACGTGTTTTTTTTTTTTTACTTTGTTGAAAGATTACGGCGATACATTGAGTTAAAATGTGCCATGACGTCATAAGTATGTAGATTTTATACTTACTTGTGACGTAGCGACCCCCACACCCCAACTCTAATGCGTTTTTATCTAAGTATTTTTAAGCGGGCTTTGAGCGCGGCGACCAAATCAAGAAATTCCGTATCGTAACGAAAATAAAACCTGACACCCCCCACTCCACCTACCATGTAATGTCGGTTCCCATGACAACGTGATGTTGTCATGGAGGTTACAAATGCTATGCAATAGCTTTACCGCGGCAGTCCCCGAGTGCCACTTTTTTATTAATATGATAAAGCAAGAAACACGTGTCTAATATTTTTTTATTATCTGACTGATGGTTAAATAGAATTTCTTTTTTTGTTGATCCAGGCATCATCCCCATTGGCTAAAGTTTATCATCAATTTCCTGCCCATAACTCAATTTATTTGGGGATGGCGGATTATGACTTTTTTTTTCTTCCATACTTCTCTATCAGTCGTCATCTCGGTAGTCCCCCCCCCCTTTCTAGCCATATCATCTTTCACACAGTCCATCCATCATTTCTTTGGTCTTCCCCTACTCTTATGCTACGGCTACATTGTAGCGACAAAGCGAAGTACACTGCGCGCGCTCTCTGTTCCTCACAACATTTTCCTTATTCTTCCGCATCACATGTCCGTACCATAACTACCGATTTCCACACAACTTTTCAATCACCGGTGCCACTTTCAGACTCTCTCTTATGGACTCATTTCTTATTCTATCCATTCGCGCAACGCCACACATCCCTCTTAGCATTATTAAGGTTTTTAATAGCAAAAATACTTACTTGTTAACTCCTTCTAGTATTTGTTGCACCATTTGCGGAGTTAGCGATACTTTCACGTAGTTTTTGCAAAGCTGTCCCACAATACGATGCTGCAAAGGAACCAAATGGATGTAAGGTAGATAAATAAATAAATTGTGTGAACAAGAATAAAAATACAGGTATGGATTTTGGTCATATCGGACAGATTTGAAGGTAGAACTGAGACCATGTTTGGTCCCCACAATAAGTATAGGAGAAAGTAACTTACATGATCATAGTACTGACAAATAACATGGCTTCCTTCTATGCAGTTTTTCATTGTTGGACAGTAATTGGACACATACAAGGTGTTCTGGGACATTGAGTCGAGAACCAGCGAACATTTTGACAGCTTTAGTATGATGAGAATCAGGATAACCTGAAATACGTTGGAAATTAACGGTAAGGACAGCCAATAATAAGGTTCTTACTGCTTGCTGGGAAACGTAAAGCAGTATCATTCTATCTACTAACGCTAGGGCTAAATTACGTAGCGCGCTCTTTGTTGTACAGCGAGATGTCGTGCGTCGAGCGGTGTGCGAGAGAGAGCGCGTGAAGTGTAGTTTGCTTTATCGCGACAATGTAACCGTAGCATAACAACTATGTTTTGCAATCACACATTCGTCTAGCAAGAACAACGAACTCAAGAAACACCTTGAAATATTGTCCTAGCTCTGTTTAAAGAAGAACAACATTTAGAAGAATCATCACCATCATCATCATCAGCCTATAAATGTTCCCACTACTAGGACACAGGTCTCTTCTCTGTGAGAGGGAGTAGGCCGTAGAAGAATACTTACATTTAAAATCATTTTTGAAAATCACTATAGTTGCCACCCAATCTCTGATTTCCTTGGTCGACGGGAATACCTTGGTTCATAGCAAATTCAGTAAAATGGTTGCTAATATTTAAAATATTTTGTCCACATATCTATACAATTCCATTTCACTTGTAAAATCGTTTTTGTTGTATATCAATTCAATATTATTTTTAGTGTTATCATTAAAACTTATTTTAATTTAATTTAATATTTCAATAAAATGTTTAAGTTTCCTAAAACGTTTCACTCCTAATTTGGTGATTTGCAGTGCCTTTGTATTTTCCGTTATATTTTTTAATTTTTCTTTATCGCTTGAAACTCGGTTCACAACACCTAATCGAACAATCTTTTGTTTTCCTAGCGGAAACCGATTTTGTTCCTTTTTTTGCTTTAGTAATTAGGGCATGTTGTGTTTTCGAACACTTATTTTGTAACTTTTGTTATGCTTTTTTGAATAGCCGATTTGATGACTTGGGTGGCTTCATACAAAGTACATTATTTTTTAATTCTATCTCGCTTCAACTTTATCTTCATCTTTCTGTCCATTTCCCATGTCACTTGGGTTCGCTACACGTATTCTTCTTCCAATTAACCGTCTATCACATTCATAATTATTATTTCTCACACAATCCATAATTTTTTCTTGGGCTTTCCTCTCGCTCTCCATCTTTCATCAAAATTTATATTCATCACACTTTTAGTCACATGTGTTTTATCTCTCCTCATTACATGGCTATACCAAGACAAAAAATTATCACCTTTCAGCTTTTCGGTCAGTGGTGATAAATAATGGTATGACTTTTACTAAAGTCATACCATTATTTAAATCAGGTAATTAAAATGACATTGGCAATTTCAGGCCTATTTCTATCTTATCTGCATTTTGCAAAATATTTGAAAAGCAGTTGCCAAGACATTTTAATTTAAATAGCCTCTTTCATAATGAACAATATGGCTTAACAAAAGGTCGTTCGACTACAGATGCGGGAGTTGCTCTGCTGAAACACATATTTAATGCATGGGAGAATTCGCAAAATGCTATTGGAGTTTTCTGTGATCTCTGTAAGTGTGGAATGGTAAGTCATTAATATACATTAATGACTTACCATTTTATTTAAAGGGTATCTGTAAAGTTGTACTGTTTACTGATGATACCTATACCTCTCTTATTTTTAAAGTAGAGCAGATTAGACAAGATTTTGACGATGTAGACAGTGCACTCTCAATAGTTACGGATTAGTTTACGACAAATAACCTTGTTCTCAATGCCAAGAAAACGAAATGTGTAAAGTTCGCCATACCAAATGTTAGAAATTTAGGACTCAACATCGTCTTAGATAAAAAGGTGCTTGAAACTGTGAACTCGGTAGTTTTTCTGGGCATAACAGTAGATGCCAAACTTCAGTGGGGCCCACATATATCGAGTCTAGCGGGAAGGCTCAGTTCGGCTGCCTACGCCGTCAAAAAAGTAAGAAAATACACTGACGTTGATTCAGCTTGGTTAGTCTATTTTAGTTATTTTCATAGCGTTATGTCCTACGGTATTCTGTTGTGTGGCAAAGCTGCTGATATTCAAAATACATTTGTCCTTCAAAAACGAGCTGTTCGAGCAATTTACCAGCTAGGTGCCAGAGTTTCTCTGAGAGATTTTTTCAAAGATATTGGTATCCTCACAGTGGAATCGCAATTCATCTTCGCCAACATCTTATATATTACGCAAAATATACACTTATACACTAAACACAGTGATATACACAATGTTAACACTAGAAATAAGGACAAACTACGAGCTCTCTTTCACCGGATTCATAAGGATCATAGCTTGGTTATAACCTTTTATAACAAGGTACCCTTTTATTTGCTAGATAAAACTAAAGTAAAATCAAATCTTTGTTCAAAGGCATACTATTGTATCAACGACTACTTAAATGATAAGAATAGTTGGTTGCTGTGATTAACTCAAGACAATACTTATGTTCTTTCTCCAGAATTAGCTTACATACTGACAGTTTATATGAGTTTATGTAATTTTTTTATTTTATTTGAATTTATAAGTAAATTTTTTTACTTAATGAGTCAATTCATTTTTTTATTTTTATTATTGACATAATCTACTTATTACAATGTTTTTTTTATGAGTTGTATTGCAATTTGTGGTTAGCTAGCGACCTCGACAATTGATCATATGATAAAAAAATCTATTTTTTTTTTGCCTGAGCAACCGGCACCACGATCGTCATGCTCCCTTAGATGTCACTGCTTGCGGTAGTTTCGTGGATCGGGTTGCCTCCTTCCCTCAAATATGGCGAGGGGGGTAATGGCTGATCTTTGCGTTATACTCGTGAACGGGTGCTTTATATAGCTTTATGTAAGCGGGCACGCCCTTTATGCCTGGAGGCTTTTATTTAGATATTTAGTTCTGTTTACGTTTAGTTTAATTTTTATAGTTTTTGATTGGTATATTAGCGTGTGCTAGCTGACATATGGCCAAAAATTTTATCATTTAAATTATGTTTTGTGTTGTGTAATGTAAATTATTTTGGATATTATTGTATAGAATCATTTTTATCTAACTTGAACAGACAGTTGTGCTGCTGGGGAGTTTGTTGCGTCACTTCTTCTTCCCAGCTAAAGGCACTAGGAAGTGGTGAAGGGTGGGCGTTTTGGGGGACTGTCTTATGTAATTTTGATGTTCGAAAAGTGCTGATTCTCAGCCTAGTTTGAATAAATGACTTTTGAATTTGAATTTAAAACACTCTAAAATTATACTAAAATCTTACTTTATTCATTCTCGTCACTCCACAAATTCATCTCAACATTCTCATCTCCGCTGCATGCAATCTTTTTCCACACGTTTTCTTTCACGTTTCACGTTTTGCCTCAACTTATGAGACAAAATTTATAATCTATTACTTTTTCGTCGTCGTCTGACTTATTAGTGTTACTTGTATTTTTTTTAGGAATATCGTATAAATAGGTACTTTTACAATGCTTGTAAATATGTGAGCACCATGTATCCATCACATAATTAATTTTTCTATCATTGCTTAATTTTTAATTCTTTTTACCTATTGTGGTGTAGTAAATCTTATTCCAGGTGCATAGTCTTCACATATAATTATATAATTAATGTATCCAAAATATTGTAAAACATTTTAAAAGAGTAACGGTGGAGCTTCTTGCCCATTCTTCTCCATACGAAAACTACCTTTTGGAAGGGGCAACTAAAATCAATTCCATTTTTTGTAAATTTTTACGTTCAAAAGTGCCTTTTATGTGTCTTATTGAAATACATTATTTGACTTTGAATTTCGAATCTATTATGTGGCATTGATATTAAAAAGTATTGAGTTAATTTTTCAAACTTTCTGCTGATTCTTCTTCAACAAATGATCATATTATTATTATCTTCTCTTGTTTTGTGTCACTTCTTGTCTTATCTACAGAACTATAATAGTTTTTCTTGGAATAACAAACAAAAGTAAATGTACGAGGGTAATGATTGAAACAATTTAGACAGTTAGTTTGTAGATAAGCAGGTATGTTTTAATTTTAATACAAATGCTCAAAGAAAGCCACTATTTATAAGCTGCATTTATTTAACTTTAACTTAAAGCTACATAAATCTGTAAACTATATTTAAAATATAACTTAAAAACTTCTTAAAGCACCTTTTAGAATAGTAGCTGATTTTATTAAAGTACATAGTTATTCTAAAATTAAAAATTATTTCTGCTTAGTTGACACCATTAGACTAACTTTATTATCGTAGTCTATAATTATGTAAGAGTGTCTCTAATCCTTGCATTTTCAAAATCCATGCAAAAATCTCGCTCTCTCTGGCATGTAGAAATTGTCAGCTGGCGATTTTGATCTCGATCTTGAGCTCTCTCGATTTTTTATGTGCATCCGTCGTAGCGATAGCTCGTTTCTGGCCTGAAATTTAAATTTACGTTAATAACAGATTCAGTATTCCTAAACATTCGATATTTTACCACGATTGTACAAAACGTTGAAAGAATGTTATCAACGTGTAACGAAAAAGTTGTGTATGTAATCAATTGGTGTGAAGATTTAAAAAAAAAATTTGTTTGTCCCACATCATCGCTTAAGGCCTATTCAGATTTAAGCGATATCGCTGTCGCGTTTGGTAGCGATACTGGTCCGCCTTCTGATTATTCAGTTTGGACCAGTATCGCTACCGATCGTGACAGCGATATCGCTTATATCCGAATAGGCCTTTAAACGCGAGCATATCAACAATACAAAAATAGAATCTGTTAGTTCAAAACTATTAATTTCGTAAAATTAAAATTATATCAAAATTATCACTACTTTAAGAGGTTCATTATCCTTTATCCTCAACCTTTATTACAATCAGGATCAACTGGACACCCCACAACGGATGAGAGTTGCTACAAGATAAATAAAGAAACAAAGCTGTTGTCGCGTAGTTTCGTATCTAAAGAATTTGAGAACTTAATCCCCTTTAAGATGACGCCAAACTTCTTAGTAGAATTCTGGGCCGACTCGATTTAAATTGCCACAGACATCCTAAGAAGAAGAATAAGTAGGTACCTAAAACCAACACCACGAAAAATGTATGGTGAAACTAACGTTACTAGGTACTGGTTTCATTCTAAAAGTTAGCAACGTCGCAAATAGCTGGCAATTATATGTTTTGATTAATTTGACAATATTACTATATGGAATGCACGCTCTTTTTTTTTTTTGGGTGGGAAATTATCAAATAACTTCTCCCGCTCTGGGCGGAGCGGGAGTACGTGTCAGACTCTTACTGACTAAAACCCACCCGTGTTCCTTCGGTTGCCCTGTTGCCGGGGGCCACGATGTCCCTATCGGTTTTCTTCGAACCCCCGGCAGGCATTGGCCCTAGCGAACCCCGTCAATTCTGCTGACATCTCTTTGAGGCGCGCATGGAACACAACGCGCCGTCGACCCGGGCTTGGTCCTTATCGGACGACGAGCTACCCATTGCTCACCGTCCGCAAGTCTGCGCCTACGGTGGCCGGAAATCGGCTCGCGATTCCCGCCCCGGGCGTCTCCTCCTATTGCGGGAATGCACGCTCTTGATCCCATATTTTATTAAAAAGAATGAATATTTAAAGATTTCCGTTACATGTTATATAATACCTAATTAAAAAGTGGGAAAAAATAATGACAAATATAAAGTTTTGGAAATGTAGGTAGTGTAGGTCAAGCTTTAATATTAACGTCCAGTAATTTAAACTTACGTCATTATTACTCCTGTTTTTCCGGTTACGGAGCTTCTTTCTAATGTTATCTAGTTTTTCTTGGTAATATTTTCTTCTTTCAAGACTTAATTGGTCAATGTGCTCATTGTGTGCATTTAGACTTTGAACTCTCTTCCTATGTTTTCTCTCGGTTCTTTTTCTTTTCGCGCGATCTTTTGTTATCAAAGGGACATCAGGAGTACCATGATTAGTTTTTATCCCTTTATATTTATTATTTCCAGGTGTGATGTCTTCTTGTGTGTCTAGTGAATTATGCTCGAATTCTCTAAAGACACCTCTATCAGCCGAGTATTTAATTTTACTTCTAGAAGTAGGTTCATTTTCATCATATTTTTTAACTAAATCGTAGTTATGTTGATGATGAAAATTATCACTGAATTTATATTCGTGATCTAAATGATTTTCGCTGTATTTTTCATTTATGTTTTCGTTATATTTGCGATCTAAATCGTCCATGTGTTTGTGATCTATGTCACCGTACTGGTGATCAATTTTTTTCTTGTATTCGTGATCATAACTGCCCCCACTGTGGGGTTTCCTATCCCCATGCCTGAAAACATCCATATTATTTTTTTTCTTTTTTTGGTCAAAACTATCTATGAATTTATTCTTCCATTTGTGATTATAATTTTTTCCTCGTTCCATTCTCTGGTCAAACTTATAACGTGATCGTTGTCTAGGTTCTTCCGTGACTGTGACGTGGTTATCTTTTTCAATGTCAGGTTCAAGCCTGTCACTAATTTTTGTTTCTCCAAAATCTATTTCGGGAGCTTCTATGTCAGCAGTACTTAGTACAATTGATTTTGGAAATTTTAAAAGTGCAGTATTGCCTACGATTGAACCGTAAATTTTTCTTATTTTAGCATCAAATAATTCTTTTTCGCTGCCATCGAGTGCAATATGCTTCACTTCTTGCTCCAAAGTATCTAAAAGAGATAGTAGTTTGTTATCATTGTCATCTTTAATATCGTCGGCCTTTTCATTATAGTAGCTGTTATTTTTTTGAGTAAAGTATTGGTTGAAATTCATGACTGTTTCTTCAGCACTATTTAAACCAGTATCAGTTACCACTGCTTCTGTCTGTGATTTTTCTTCTGTGGATGGTTTTGATTCTTCTTTTGGCTTGTTTTGTTCGTGATTGTCATTGAATATTTTATATCCTGGACGACTTTTAAGATAATCATTTACTACTTTACTTAAATTAGAAAAATCTTTTCTTGGTGCAACATCGTATTTAATAATTTTTGGCGAAGGCATACTTCTTCTTTTTGGTAGTTGGAATTGGGCTACTCTTGTGAATATACTAGCTTTCTGAAAGAAGTGGTATTAAAAACTAATCAGTGATAATAGTTGTATACAATTTACATTTTTGTAGTAATGGTTTTCACAATCTACATTTTTGTAAAAATCTGGGATAGGAATTCAATCCATTTGCAAAGTGAGGCTAATGATATTCGCTACACGTTTCGATTAATTTATATAAATAACATCATGCCTGTATTCCCCAAAGGGTTGAGGTGTACCTTTAGTACGCTTACATTTTGCCAGTTATGTTTAAGTCCCATAATTTAATAGGGGCGATCCTATGCCATCATCCGGCCACTAATTCAGACTACGGGCTGCTACTTAGAAATTCTCGATGGATAAACCGAATAACAATTTGCCTGATCTGGGAATCGAACCCGAGACCTCATACTCAGCAGTAGCGCTTACGACCACTAGACTACTTGTTCTTATGCAAAATCAAGTATTACCTTCGTCTTTGGACGGTGTATCGGTGGCAGTTTCGGAAGCGGTCGATTTCTCCAGGTTTTAGAAAGAGCTGGCCTTGGTTTCTGATGATCCTTTAGTGGTGAAGTGTACTCGTCTATTACTGGAGGTGGTGGTGGTGGTATTCGCGGCTGTGGGGGTGGCGGGGGTGGTAGGGGCGACGGGGGCGGCGGGGGCGGTGGGGGTGGGGGTCGAGGGAGTGAAGGAGGACGCGCAGGGGACACAGGCTGTAGTGCTGGAGACTTCCGAGGTGGTGGAGACGGTGGTTTAGAATCCCGACCCACACGGAATACTGGAGCTGTTTGCTTTTCTTTGTGAAGACTAGAAAAATTACATTTATTTATTCTATATGTACACAAAAGTACAAAGGTGGTCATTTAATTCAGTAAAAAAATGAAGATGAATGATGTGCTCGACACAACGGGAATCGACGTGGAGGGAATGATTCTTTTCTACGTCAATGTTGACCATTGAGTGATGCAGAGACAGTGGCAATGGTAAGTGCAATTTAAAAAATGATGAATATATACCAAATGAGTTATAAATATTAATTGTAATTATATATACTTACTTTTCATACGATGGTGCTTGAGATTGCACTAAAGACGGATTCCGTGCACGTAGCCGTAAAACATCCTACGAAAAAAGGAGGAAAAAAAAATGTTACAGGTTGTCTAAGAATTAAAATAGCGCACTCTTCCACCCATTGCGTGTGCGCACATAAAACATTGTAAGGTACATAGTTCTAACGACGACAAACAAACAAAAAACCGGCCAAGTGTGTGTCGGACCACGCACAATGAAAGTTTCCGTAGTTGGGATGAATTTATCCCAAAAACAAACTTAACTTTGTAGTTGAAAAATATGTTCTCCCATATACGGAATGTATGGGAAAACATGTTTTTGCAACTGCAAAGTTAAGTTGGTCGATTATTACTCGTTAACTTGTAAAGCTTTCTTAGCTGTGATAGTTTTCCTTTTAATTTCGTTACATGTATAAACTGCTGTGATTTTTTTCACACATCCAAAATCAATCATTTAGCTGGCAGGGGGGGGGACACTTGACTCTAACAAAAATTTGCATTTTAAAGCTTAATATTTTGCAAACGGATCCTTGAATCCAAAAATAGTTTTCACAAACTCACAATGTTTTTGAAGGACCTTTCCAATGATAAGTACCCCAAACAAAGGGGTAAAAAAAAAAACTTCGCCACTTTACGTGTAAGAGAGGTACCCTAAAAAAAATGTTTTTCGTAATTTTGTTTTACCACTTTGTCGGCGTAATTAATATGTATACCTATGCCAAATTACAGCTTTCTAGTACTAAGGGTCTCGGAGCTAGACCGCGGACAGACAGACAGACGGACATGACGAAACTATAAGGGTTCCTTGTTTACTACGGAACCCCAAAAAGGTGGTAATCAAGAAAATGTAAGAAAGAGAATTACTTAATGACTTATCACTCAAATTATACTCAAATTGAGAATGTGTTCAATACTATATCCTAAGTTCCCTTTCCCACACACACATACACACAGACAACACACTTGCATGCTAATTTCTTATATCTCAAACTATTTCTAAACTGATACGAAAATAATTAAAAAAAAAGAAAATAAATGAGTTTTAATATAAAATGAGGGTTCTGAAATAATGATCACTAGGTGGCAGAACTGAGTCGTCGGGTCCGGGCACTTGTCAAAAGTGTCAAAAAGCCTAACTTTTTATTTAGTCGTGACTCAATGAATGAAACAAAAAAAAAACAACCGACTTCCAAAAAACACTACAAAGAGAAAAATAATTTTAATTTCGGAAGTCGGTGTCTTTGGTTTTGAATTTTCGTTTATTGCCACCGACTTCCGAAATTAAAGTTAATTTTCTTTTTGTAGTGTTTTTTGGAAGTCGGTTGTTTTTTTATACGACTTCCAAAAAGGAGGAGGAATGTTTTTTTTTTAATGTATTTCCACCGATTTCTCCGTCAATTGTGGACCGATTTTGAAAATTCTTTTTTTGTTTGAAAGGGTGTGCTCTCGAATTGGTCCCATATAAATTTTATATTCATTGTCAAAATGGAAGAACTCTTGTCAAGTGGCACCATATGGTGACGTGAATTTTCATGAAAACCATAATTGTCTTTAGCACAAGAAAAATGTGAAATCTTGATTGGGGTGCCTGGTGCTTACAGGTTTTGAAAAAAGCTTTGTTAAGGCGCCAGTCTTCCATAAATTAATACGTATTATACACAGGTCACTCAGAAAGTTTTGCGACTAACAGTTTTTGTCTATGGGACACTGGCTGGTTTTGATGTCAATTAAAACTATGACTATTTATAAAAAAAAAACACAATATTCCAAATTTGAGATTCCCTCCACATTTTTTTACGAGCAAAATCAAAATATTCTGTCTCACTGAAAATGGATTTACAACGAGAACATTTTCGCGCGATGATTTTGTACGATTTCAAATTTCGACTAAAACCAGAAGAAAAGCCCTCGAATGGTGTTAATATACAAAAGCCCTTCTAAAGCAACTATTTTCCACTGATTCAACGAATTTATGCGTGGTCGAGTAATTTTGGCGGACGAAGAAAGAAGTGGCGCCCTATGACGACTGTTACATAAGAAAACATGTTGGCTATGAAAAATTTAATTCAAGAGAATAGACGAATTACATATGAAGAGGTTCAGCATATACTGCAGATTGGATCGGGAAGTGTGCATGAAATTCTACACGGCATTCAATCTTCGGATAAGGAAGATAGTTTCACAGTGGGAGCGCAAAATCTAACGCTGGCTCAGAAGAAGGTTCGGGTAGAATGGTCCTGAGACATAATAGCAATATTTGAAGCAGGCTCGTCTCAACGCCTTTAAGATATCATTACGGATAATGTATCATATTTGTTCCCCAAAATAAAAAAAATCAACTCAAGGGAAAACAGTTTTCATTACCGGAAGATGCACTGATTGCATTTGAGAAGGATACTAAAATGGGGTCTGATGCGGACTGGAAAATGTATTATGAAAATTGGTTTAGACGTATGAAACTGTGTATAGACGACGTGTAACCAATGTGTGTAACCAATGGAGAGTTCTTTGAAAAGTAACAATAAAAAGTTTTAACCTGTAGTATATATTTTTTAGCATCGCAAAACTTTCTGAGTACCCCATGTCTATTAAAGTCCACCAATCCACACTGGGTCCGCGTGGTGGATTTACGGCCCACTCTCTCTCACAGAGAGGAGGCCTGTGTCCCAGCAGTGGGAACATTATAACCTGATATGTATGTTATTGTTAGGTTTCAATTTAATACATAATTGTTTGATATTTTACTGGCAACACCGAAAGATTCGATATGTCAAAATGGCGAACACAACTGTCTTGTGGGTCGAGCGCTCGTGACGGTAAGACGTGCTTAGTGGCTGTGTCGGTAAAAAGATAGATTGGCATAGTATTGGTTGGAGATCTACTGTAAATTTAGGTAACCTATTAGTTTTATGGTAAATATTAGAATACTGATTGAATTGTAATATTATGTGGGGAATAGGAGATGTGATGGTATGGTGTAGAATATTGAATTTGATGTTGGCAAAGTAATATAAATGACTGACAAAGTATCTTGGTGTTTCATATTATTTTCCTTATCCTTGAAATATTGATAATTATATTCGGTATTAAATTAGTATTTTAGAGCAAGGGTAGCTTATTATTACATTATGTATACATTAAAGTCGCTTTTCGTGTCAGTCTGTGTAACCGCAACAGATTTTGATACGGTTTTCATTTAGAGAATTTGTTCCGGAAGGTTTATGTACATTAATATTCAACAGTTTAGTTTAAATTCTTTGCCAGTCGTTATGGGTAGTCAGGAGCCCGAAAGTCTGACAACCAGTCTTACCAAGGGGTATCGTATTACCCAGTAACTGGGATTCGTAGGTCAGATAGGCAGTCGCTTCATGTAAAATACGGGTGTTCAACTGCATCCGGTTAGACTGGAAGCTGACCACAACATTGGGAAAAGGCTAGGCAGATGATGACTAATATTCAACTTTCATATAATGAATAAATCTCAATGTTTTGTCAAGTGTTAAAATCCGTGCAAAACAGGAGCGGGTCGCAGATTATTTATAAAATTGTGTTTTTAAACTAGTGACCATTTCTGTGATTTGTGGTGACAAAGTAAATCATAAAAAAAATATATATTACTATTATTATTGTGGCGACATCTACATCACCACTTGCGAACTACGCATCAAAGATCTGACGTCACACAAAATCCTGCATCGCGTAATTAGAGTTTACCGCGCTATCGACATAAATATAATATAACTTTCCGACATCAATCAAATCAAATTAAATCATTTATTACTTTGTAAACACGGGTAATTATTACATTGATGTTTTATTATGAGAGTCCTCCATGTTCTACCGTCACAAGGGTATGCAAATCATGTTAATTTACACAAATTTAAAGATATTATAAATTTAAATAACAAGTAGGAAATTTTAACAATACATAATAAAAATTAATGTCAAATCGTTCAAATTACAGTAAATGTCAAATTGATACAAAACATGTCAAATGTCAAAAAAGGTAGCAGTAATAAAAAAATAAAAATAAAAAAAGTCAAAAGGATTATTAGCATGTCAATCAGTCAGTGATTCATCATTAAGAAATTCGTCAATTGTGTAATAACTTTTTCCTATTCATATTTTATTTAGTGCCCTTTTGAATTTGAATCAATCGTGGGGCAATTGCTCGCCAGACACGACACCCGTCTGATCGGAAGAGTGAACATTACACCCTGTTCCTCATATCTTTAAATTAGTGACCCCGACATGATCATCATGTCTCTAAATAATCAATGGTTCTTCAGTCAATGGCTAAATAATAGACTTGAGGAATTATGCAATTGGCGCAGTTATTGTCACTATGCACAATTACAGGAGTTATCAACCGATACGTTATCATCATCATCATCATCAGCCTATAAATGTTCCCACTGCAGGGACACAGGCCTCCTCTCTGTGAGAGCGAGTGGGCCGTAATCCACCACGCGGGCCCAGTGCGGTTTGGTACATGTCACATGTCTTCAAATTTTTGGTTCTAGGACATGTCGGTTTCCTCACGATGTTTTGCTTCACCGTTTTGAGAGCAGTGGTGATGAAATAATTTACACAAAGTAAAGCGCCTGCCTGGGTTCGAACCTACGACCTACAACTCGTAAGTCGCGGCCGTTACCACTGGGCCACCACTGCTCTGATACGTTATCAATCTATTCTATTTCATTTATTTGTATTATCCGTCACATAATCCATCGATCTTTACCTTGGTTTCCATTTATCAAAATTATATGCATCAGTCTTCTAGTCACGCGCGACTACTACTCATCATCTTTCTGCCCTTCTCCTATGTTACTTGGGTTCAGCGCAACTTCTTCCATTCTTCCCTGTGTTAACAGGGAAGAATGGAAGAAGTTGCGCGTCACGTTATTGTAGCGTTGTGAGCGGCCTCAACTACAATTAGTCGAGTGATGCTAATTTCACTATTAGTACGTAACTAACCACATCACTAAAACGTGGCACTACACTAATTTTCTAAGGATACTCTGCATTTCGACTGCCGCTTGCTTTACAAATGGAAGTGACCCTCAGGACTCTGTGTGCCCCGACCTAGGGGCTCTCTGTACGGGCTCAATGCTGTACCTGTACGCTAACTGCACGCTGACGAAGGCTTACCTACCTGTGGCCTACCGCCGCGCGTATGTGCTGACAGGCGACCTACCACGTGCTCCCAATGCTTACCTGCGGCCTACCGCCGAGAGCACGTGCTGCCGACGCTGACTACCAGCGGCTTACAAGGGCCGTCCGGCCTACTGCGTAGCCTGTGCTGAGCAGGCCCCCACGTCTACCACGCGCTACCAAGGACGGTACCATTCCTTCCTAAGTGTGCGAGTGCTCAGTAGTGACCTTACCCACGACCTAGCCGTGTTACCTACTTCTGTGTTACAAATATATGTATAAACTTATCTACCTGTTTCAATTATCCTAATCTACCTACTTAACCGTTAATGGCCTGCGCAGCCTACCCTGCGCAGCTCTAGCCGTTAGATTATCATTCATCACTCCCTTCTCTTTCATATCATTCCTCACACGCTACAACTACTACTTATTCAATAAAAATTACCTCTTCCTCTTTTGCATGCTCGAAGTCAAACATTTCCGCCGATGATCGTGCACGATCGTATTTGAATCTGCCTTGTCTTTCGATGGTATCACTCGTATTGTCGATTCTGAAAATAGAATGAAAAAAAAAAACGTGTTGATATTTTGTAGGGCAAAGTCTTTTTCAGACAATATCTTCTTCAGCTGCATCCGGTTAGACTGGAAGCCGACCCGAACACAGTTGGGAAAAGGTTAGGCAGATGATGATCTTCTGCAAGATTCAGTAGAATTGAATTAAAGGTGTGTCAAGGAAAATTGGACTAAGTAGTTGAATTCTTAATTAAAGTAGATGGTAAGACTTTAAAAATAATTAAAATAGGCCCATACCTTTGCAAAATAAAATTCTTTAAAGGGTTTTTTATATCTTCAGCGATTTGGTACAATTTATCAGGCGGTGCGTCTTCCATCGCAAATATGGGCAGCAAGACTAGCGTAGGATCACAATTATTCCCGGACTGTTCATTTACAGCACACGTAGGTTCTTGGCCAGAACCTGAAAAAAAAATTACATCAACTAACTTGACTCTCGTAGTCAAGCAAGCTAGACTGCTGAGTTTGGAGTCCTCGGTTCCATCTCAGTTAAGTTAGAGTGTTATTAAGTTTTTCTACACGAAATTTCAATGACAATAGGTTCGCCTCCTATTACCTACATGAGACTTAAATACAACTGGTGACACACAAATGCTGGTGAGCTCCTTAAGTTCTGAGTTGAGCTCCACGATTACTGACAAATGCTTGCACTGACTGGACAGGTCCATTCAAATCTGTGTGGTGCTTTCCTCAAAAGACCATTTCAGACACTAATCAAAGTCAAAGTCAAAACATTTATTTCAAATAGGCCCATGTATGGCACTTTTGAACGTCAAAAATTACAAAATAATAAAATTGATTCTAGTCGCCCCTTCCAAAAGGTAGTTTTCGTATGGAGAAGAATGGGCAAGAAACTCCACCGTTACTCTTTTAAAATGTTTTACAATTGTTTGTACATTTGTTAAATAATTATTATATGTGAAGACGATGCACCTAGAATAAAATTACTACACCACAATCGGTAAAAAGAATTAAAAATGAAGCAACGATAGATAATTTAATATGTGATAGATACATGGTGCTCACATATTTACAAACATTGTAAAAGTAGACGATTTTTATAAAATTTTACAATTAATAAGTCAGTGTGTGAGGAAGTAATCACATAATGTAAAATCAATGTCATAAAACACAAAGTAATAAATTTTACAATTAAATTAGCAACCAGTTTGATTTTGTCTTGATTCTAAATTGTCCTATGGAGGAGGACCAGCATGTTTCCAAGCACTCTTATCTTGGATATAATCCTCTAATTTGTAATATGCTTGTTTACAAAGTGTACTTTTTATATGAGTTTTAAATTTTCTTTCATTTAAATCTACATGGTTCTTATGACCAAGATTATATTTGGACTTTAAAAGAGACTGCGACCTATGAGCTTGTTTTGGTCTTTATTCTCAGAGTAGTTACATAGGTAACGCCGAACTCATCTAGCTTATTATTTTTTTTTTTTTTAATATTCATGTAAAAGTGATTCCGATATCCATTTCATTTCAAACAATTTCATTTCATTGCCTTTCCCTTTTATATACAGGCGTAATTTTATCATTATCTCCTTGACTTTAACTCAAACCTTTTCCTTGGGGTCGGTGAAGTCTAATATGACATCTTCTTTCATACATCTCGATACATCTCTATTAGCCGCTGCTCATACACACGAGTGGCACGAACGGCAGGGGCAACTGCAACCGTCGCCACTCGTCAGTGGAGTTGCCTCTGCCGTTGACACTTGCCTCTCGTGTATATGAGCACTTAGTAGTAACAGCAACCATAATAAAAAAATAAAGACAATTTTCGTATCTAACTCGGCGTCACAAAAATCGCACCTCTTTAAGAATTCCCTTCAAAGTCATTTTAACCCTATTAATCAATGGTGGACATAATATGACTATAAGGAAATTAAATTTCAGAATAAATCAACGTGCGTTACGTGCTAATGAGATCTGTTGTGTTTAGGAATTCTAACTAATGTTAATTTAAAGGTCGTTAAACATACTTTCAATTGATACTAATATTATTTAGGTTTAATGTATTCGCAAATGGTTACTGGTCAAGAAAACCAGAGGACAAAGCAGAACTATTTGCCCAGTTCCTAAAAGAAGTATTTAAACCAAACAAACCTGATGTCATGCATCCAGAAGAGGAAATAGAAAGTTTCCTTAACAGTGGCCAGCATAAGTCCATTCCATTACGACCGTGTACTCCAGCAGAAGTCCGTATGTCCATCAAACATCTCAAAAACAAGAAAGCACCAGGGTTTGACTTGATAACATCTGAAGTTCTTAAACACCTACCAAAAAAAGGAATCGTCCTGCTAACTATTCTCTTTAATGCAGTACTGAGACTAAATTATTTTCCGCGCATATGGAAAGTCTCAATAATAAATATGGTTGCCAAACCAGGAAAACCTCCAACTGAAGTCACATCGTATAGACCAATAAGCCTCCTCCCGCTGATATCAAAATTATTTGAAAAACTTTTACTTCGACGCCTGCTACCTATATTGGAAGAACAAAAAGCAATACCAGACCATCAATTCGGATTTCGAGCACACCATGGAACGACAGAACAGATACACAGAGTAGTGGACACAATCCGACAATCATTGGAAAAAAAAGAATACTGCTCAGCTGTGTTTCTCGATATCCAACAGGCATTCGACCGAGTATGGCACAAGGGCCTCTTATTTAAAATCAAATCTTGTTTACCACATAATGCATATATGCTCCTCAAATCATACCTACAGGACCGGATATTCCAAGTGAAGTGTGGAGACAGCTTATCTTCCTTCAACCAAATTGAAGCCGGAGTACCACAGGGCTCCGTCTTGGGCCCTATCCTCTACACGATATATACCGCTGACCTCCCGACATCAAAGCATGTGATTACTGCAACCTACGCCGATGACACGGCTATTTTATCATGCGACAAGGACCCTATTTCAGCATCTTTGAAACTTCAACAAGAACTGGACAAAATAGAATCTTGGCTAAAAAAATGGAGGATCAGAGCTAGTGCTTCAAAGTCTGTCCATATCACATTCTCTCTGAGGAGAGATGATTGCCCTCCGGTAAAACTAGATAATAATGTGCTGCCCCAGAAAAACACTGTCAAATACCTAGGCATGCACCTAGATAGAAGGCTTACCTGGCGCGAACATATTAAGAACAAAAAAGACCAGGCAAACAGAAAACTAGCAGACATTTACTGGCTTATAGGTAGGCAGTCCTCACTCAGTCTTGAAAACAAACTCCTAATCTACAAATGCATATTAAAACCTGTATGGACATACGGCATAGAACTTTGGGGGTCAGCCAGCGACTCAAACATAGAAATCCTACAACGTTTCCAAAACAAAGCACTAAAGACGATAAGCTGCGCACCTTGGTTCACAAAGAACAGTGAAGTCCATGAATACCTTGAAATCCCATTAATTAAGGAAGACGTGAAAAGATCATGCATAACCTACAAAAAAAGACTCGAGCGACACAAAAACCAACTCGCTGTTACCCTATTGGACCATAGAAACTACATATTCCGCTTAAAAAGGAAACGAATAGCCTCAATTTAAGTAGTGCTTAAATTGAAATTTTTGATGAGGAGACATGTCACAGGATGCGTCAAACTCCAATTGCCATCGTATTAACCAACAGATCTGATTATAGCCAATGGCTGATCGCAGATGGATAAGAAGAAAAGAAAAAAAAAAAAATGTATTCGTTGATGGCGGGACATGCTTGGAACTTATTTTCGGAGAGGTGCGATTTTTGTGACGCCGAGTGTATGTGACCGCTTAGTGCTCATACACACAAGGGCATGCGTCAAAGATGGCAGAGGTAACTGCAGCCGTCGACACTCGTCCACGGCAGCCGCCGCACTTAGATCTTTTGAACTACACAATGGATTTGGATGCGGTTTTCGCCATCATTTAGTCACCTATATTTAATCATTTATTCTGGAATGTTTATGTTATAGACTATAGTACATCCTATCCTATTAAATGAGCAATATTTGTATATACATATATTTGAAATCACGTTCTTGAAAACGGCCCTAACGATTTCTATGAAACTTGAAATATGGGGGTTTAGGGATGAAAAATCGATCTAGCTACGTCTCATCATCATCAGCCTATAAATGTTCCCATTGCTGGGACACAGGCCTCCTCTCTGTGAGAGGGAGTGGGCCGTAATCTACCACGCGGGCCCAGTGCGGGTTGGTAGATATCACATGTCTTCGAATTTTCTGTTCTAGGACATGCCGGTTTCCTCACGATGTTTTCCTTCACCGTTTTGAGAGCAGTGGTGATGAAATAATTTACACAAAGTAAACCGCCTGTCTGGGTTCGAACCTACGACCAACAACTCGTAAGTCGCGGCCGTTACCATTGGGGCACTACTGCTCTCGCTAGGTCTCATAAATGGGAAAATTCGTTTTCTCTTTTTTCACAGCTTCGGGAATGTGATACAACATTGGTATACCAGTAGTGCTATTCTGTAACCATCTCACTGTGTTATCTTAGGTGAAGTGAGCGTGGAATGAGCTGTCAGTTGCTAAGGATTGACACTATTGGCAGCTCACTTCACCTAAGATATCACGGTGAGATTTTTACAGAATAGCAGCACTGGACGATATCTTTATCTATTTTCACCCAAGCAGAGCTCGGTCGACCAGGTACTTGTAAAGCTATGTAATAAAAAATAAACTCACGTGGTGGGGTCTTTACCTCGTTGCAGAGGCAGTCAGCATCTTCCTCGGACCCAGGAGGGCAGCCGCACTTAGGGCTGAACCCGTGGCCGGGTATTGGAGATTCCGTTTCGTAGGAGTTTGTCCCCTTGCGAGCTTCAGCCGAAAAGTTGCATACTACTAGAATAGACTGCAAAAAAGATTTTCTAGCTCAAACATAATCCCTAAAATTATAAAATAAATTAAAAGTTTATTTTTATTTCATTGTTGGATGGCAAATAAACCGTCGGCCCATCTGATGGTTAATGTTCACCACAGCCTATGGTATAGCAGGTGTGTTGTCTCATGACCAGTGATCGGAGTAGGTAGATTGATTTTACGTACTCGTATCATGAATAGTCATAAAAATCATAACACGGATAAGCCTTTTTTCCGGGATTTCATTTTGGTACTTACGGGATTGAATCAAATATTGTTTAAGTAAGGATTTTTAAACTTCTACACTACAAATTTATAGAATGCGATAGATAAACATTTAAAATATATTATATTATTATATTGTTTTTATAGTATACCTATCCTTTTCTTGGAGTCCGATCACTTATATACTATTAAAAAGACAGCATAAGGGTTAAACATTTCTTATTCATATTGATGTATTCTTTATTCTACACATTACAACATTTGAAATTCCTTAAAAAATCTTAATAATTTCAAAATCCCGGAATGTCGGAAGCATGTCTATACTAATATTTACGTGCTAGTTCATTGACTCCAAATCAATCTACCTACTCCGATCACTGCTCATGAGCCTTTAGGCGCGGCGCCCAGTATCGGTGGGTATCGGTGCGGCTCAGTACTCGGGCGCCTTACGGCGGCTTCGGGCGCCTGAGGGCTGCTTCGGGCGGTTTTGGGCGCCTGAGAGCTGCCTCGGCAGTCATAAGCATACCTAAGGACGCTGAGGCTGGTTTCCGACTGCCGAGGCAGCTCTCAGGCGCCCGAAGCCACCCGAAGCAGCCCTCAGGCGCCCCAAGCCGCCGTAAGGCGCCCGAAGCCGCCGTAAGGCGCCCGAGTTGTACGGAGCCGCAACGATGCCCACCGATAGTGGGCGCCGCGCCTTAGTTACACTGGTACCATTAAAACCGGAACGCAGCAACGCTGTTTGGCGGCGGCAGAAATAGCCACAATACCTTTCTGCCTTCACCAATAAGGCTGGTACACTATCCAATATGAATAAAACAGGAATTTATATGTATCAGGGCATTGAAACACACAAATTCCTTGCACATAATAGAGCATAAATTTTGAATGCCGTGTCAAAAAAAAAAAATGTTTGGCCCCCATCCCCCATATCTCCATCCCCGTCCATTTGGGGTTCATTCGTAGGGTACGGAGGGTTCGGTAACATTTCAAGACCCAGATTACCACTCGCCATCCGGTTGCCTCTCCGATAAACGTGCCATTGTCTTGAATAGACGTGCCTATGTGTTATTTTAGCGCAGTGTTTTGTTGTTAAGACAACAAAAAATATGTATTTAGGCGTTTTGTAATGTTTTAATTTTAGAGTGTATCAAATACTTATAGTTTGATTATTCAATGACGATAGAGTGGTTGTGTTCTGAATTTCCGAAGGGAACCCGGTAGGAATCGGGTTGTATGGACTCGCCGCCCCTGGCAACCTCCATACTTATCACATTTCGAACGGTGATGAGGTGTGGGGGTTCAAGTGTTTACAGAATAGCACTGAATCAAACTTCACTTACATTGAAGGTCCTCGGCTGTTTTTTCTCGTAAAAAACGTATTCGGAATTCGCGGAAATGCCGCATCCCATGTGTGTGGCAGGACCATGGACCATTTCTAGGTACACCTTACCCATATTTTTGAGGTGTGGTCTGGGGATGAAGATAAAAAACTGAATTTACTTCTCACCATAATCACCCATAATTTAAAGTTTGCCACATAAAGGGAAAGCAGTGAACTCTAACGAATAAAATAGAATAGGTATTCTATATCGTGTACACCATTTTTTCAGATATACATAAATGTAGAAATACAAAGGGTGACACAATGGGCGGTCATATCGCTAAAAGCGATCTTTTAAAGGCCACCTTAATTAATTTCACTTAATGTCGAGAATTTTTAATCAACTTCAAAAAGTTAAAGGAGAAGAAAAGAGAAAAATAAATATCTTGTTAACAGTAATAAAGAAATAAAACATTAAAACTACATTTCTTATTTAAAATCTTAGTGTCTAATTAATTTTATCAACTGTAATAATACAGTTGATAAAATTAATTAGTGACTTAACAAAAAATTTAACAAAAACAAAAAAAAAACAAAACAAAAAAAAATTACACTGTGTTCGCAAATTTAAATTCATTTACAATAATGTAAATAAATTGAAATTTGCGAACACAGTGTTCAATTTTTTTCCTATACGACGAAGAGGTGCGCGAACTCCAGCGTTAGTGCGGCAGGAGGACACGGTAAAAAGCGGACGTTCGCGCACCTGTCGTCCAATGATAGTTCTCGGAACAACGTAGCTTAACTTATAAGTGAGATCTATGCAATCTTATCTGTTATTACACAAATCATAGAGAAACATAGTTTCTAAGACAAAGCGTCTAGACTTTAACAGCTCAATATTCTTTTGGCGTGAAGAAGAAATAAAGTCGTGGCGGCAGCGACGATGCAGGGCTTTGAAAAAACGCTGGACATTTTCTAAGCTGTCTATGTATTTTTGGTAAAAGAGATTCCAAATTAATACAGCGTCTATTCGAGTTGTGACCTAATTAGCGATTTATATAAATGTATTTAGGTATCAATGCGCTTAAAGTCAGTGGTGGATCTCATTACAAAGCACAACATGCGGTAAGCGTTATTGAATATGTTGATTGAGGTGAAGCAATAGTATTCCAAGATCCTTCACTGACATGACTCTATGCAGTGCAGCGTTACCTAATGCGTAAGTGCTACTTATAATATGTTAGTTCTTGGTAAATATAATACATACACATTTAGATGTAGGTACTTAATTGGATTTTGTTTTCTACGCAGTAAACAGAAAATCGATTAAGATCTTCTTGAAGTAACATTAAAATCAGTATGGTTGCAAATTGTAAAAAAAAAAAATGCACGAAACAACTCCAAACGTCATTGATAAAATAATAATAAAAAGAAGAGGGCTTAAAATAGAGCCTTGCGGTACACCAAAAGTGAGACTGACTGAGTTAGACCGATAGCCCTTAATCACAACTCTTTGCGACCTGTTTGATACATATGATGCAAACCAGCGTAGTTAATCTCCAGAAATGTCATATGCCAACTTTTTGAGAAGCAGCTCATGATTCACCTTATCAAAAGCTTTTTGAAAGTCTGTGTGCACAGCATCTATTTGTACACGTTGATCCATATTATTAAACAAATAATCTGTAAAGGTTAGTAGATATTTTTTTTAAATCCATGTTGTTGTGTAAGGTTGGGTATATTGCTCTGTGTACAAGTCTTTCGAAAATCATGGATAAAGCAGACAGAATAGAGATGGGGTGTTAGTTTTTGACATCGTGTTAGAACCTGTACTCTGCGTAATACACTATCAATCACAATTTATTTCGATTTAAAACAGATTGCTAATCCATTGCTTCTTAAGTTGGAAAAAAATCTGCTCAACAACGTAAATAACGCAATGAATGTTGTTGAACTGTCAAAATGAAACAAATTAGTCGTAATCGATTAGGGTACTGTTTTATGTACTGAAGTTACATTGGCTCGTTTCCGAACTTCAGGAAATGTATCATCAGTAATGCATTTATTGTAAATAATGTGTTGTGGAATGTGTATACTATTGGCTGTTTTTTTTATTAAACAAGCTGGTAATCCATCTGGACCTGGGCCTTTTGATAGAAATACGTCAATTTTATTACGTTGTAGAGCGTCTCTCCATTTCTCCAGCAACCCCAAGTTAAAATACGAGGAAATTTCCGAAGATGCTTCAAAGTATTTATTGACTACATTTCAAGTTTAATTTCTCGAGCTGTTGATATAAGTGCCTGAGCAAAAATATATAGCAAAGTGTAAAATAAGCTTTGCATACATAGAATGGTTAGGCGTAACGTAAATAATTGCTGCGACGGCACGGTTGGCGCAGTGGCTGTGCTGCGTGTCGCGGGTTCGATTCCCGCATGGAACAAATATTTGTATGACCTATAAGTAGTTGTTCCGGGTCTGGCTGTTTGTGTATGTGAGTTGAAATGTTTGTAAACGCACCCGAAATACAAGAGAAATTCCTAGTGTGGGGCAAAGTTATTTTTTTTTATTAAAAATCACTGTTTAATAATAATAACGTGTAACTGTTTGGTACGTTATGTGAGTACAAAGCTGCTATGTATTTTTGCTTGGCCGCTTAAGAATGCGGCGACGCATGAATTGTCCATACAAACGTAATACATATCTAAATCATTTGCAATTTGAGCATATTTCCACCATATTATGTTGATATTCGGATTGAGACAGTATTTATCTAGGCTCCTACGTCTTTTTATTTCCAAAAACTTACCTTTAAATGAAGTGTAAGCGAATTGCATTTCGTACATTTTTACAGCGTAAATGACATGTTTTCATATTGTTTTTTCTGTATTATAAACAACAATATTTGTAATATTGTTTCCGCAGAAGCATAGTATATGTTATCAAATTACAAATTATCGAAAAAAAAAATGGAAATACATTATATTTCATTCATAATTTTTAAAAGTTTAAAGTGAAACTTTTATTAGGTATATCGTCTCAAACTTTTTCGTCTGTGTATTGCATGTCGCGTAACGGTCGGCTGTGGAGTAGAGATAAAGTGAAAGGCGCTCGTCAGAGCAGCCAAGGGCAATATGGCGGCGCCTATAGAAGTTTCACTTTTACCGTGGTTTCATAAAACCACACAATCCTTTTTTTTTGTATTACGGAACCCATCCAAAATCATAAATTTCCAAAAGCTAGTATTGCTATCGCGTCAAGCAATAATTGTCAATGTGTGCGTGGTAGTATTGCTCACTGTAGGTGTATATCGCTCCGACAGGCACTCACACTAGCGCAACGTGCTTGGAATTCTATTTTGCAAACATCTCGATTTGTAGTTGCAAGCCGTGTTCGCAGGCCTCTTAATATATCAATAGCCTGAGAAATTTAAACTTGACATAACTAGTTACAGCTTGCATATTTAATGGTAAAAACAACAGTACAATTATTTTCAGACACATCTTGGACACTCTTCGTTGGTCTAGTGGTCGCAAGCGCTACTGCTGAGCATGATGTCCTGGGCTCGATTCCCGGGTCGGGCAAAGTGTTATTGGGTTTTTCTATCTGAGATTTCTAAATAGCAGCTCGGAGTCTGGATTTGTGCCCGGTTGTTGGCAATAGGCTCGCCCCCTATTACATAGGACTTAAACATAACTGGCGAAATGTGGGTGTACCTGCTACACCTCTGCCCAACCCTTCGGGGAAACAAGGCGTGATGTTATGTTAGGTACATCTTGGTTAATACAATAAGCATCTACGTAAGTTTCCTCATATTTTAAGAGCCCATACTACCTCAGCTTAAATTCATTTTTTATCTCGCTCACACCATTCTACTCGTGGACTGAGTAAGAGCGAGACGGAGTGGGGTGCTAGCGGCTCCGAGGCGCCAATAATTTAGGTAATTGCTTTTTACGGCGAAAATAATGGTAATTTAAAAAAAAAAAAACATCGTCGCTGCTTTATAGTTAGTTCAGTTATTATGCAAAGTTTCATGATCTAATTTGAAGTATTTTTTGAATACCAGCGGTTTATTGTTCGGTTTGGAGGTAACTTTGGAATTTTTTTCTATCGAGAAAATTTTATGGAATCGTGTTTTCGTCTAACATAGTATATTTCGTTTAACATGAATCCTTAACTTTAACATATATTTATTTCAAAATTTATGCTGCAGTATTTTCGATATATCGGAGGATCATGCTAAGCCATTTGAGGTAGTATAGGCCCTTAACTTGGGGTTGCTGCAGAGATGCTCTACAGTAGGACTTCCTAATCGGTGGGGCGTGCGGAGCCCCGTGTCCCACTCCGAATTTTATTTATTTTCCTCGACTTACTTATGTGAAACTGGATTTTCAGCATTAGTGCAGATTAAGACTAAGCAGCGAATTCGTCTTGCAGTCGATAATGATTTGATGATAGCTCTTTTAAAAACTGAACCAGATATCGACCGACAGGTTCAAAAAATGAAGGCGCAAACATCGCATTAATTGATGGGATTTTGGAAAGCTACTAATAGATTGAATCCTAAGCCTGGCGTTCCTGTGAGCGTCGACGGGGTCTCCTGCCCTAGGGATATAGCTGAGGTGTTTAAAAACCAATTCGCAATTAAGTCGACACTGGGGCCGCCGTGCAGGGTGTTCAATGCTGGTCCTGAGCGTGCGGAGGTGTCCTCTGTAATTGGTGCAAAGGAAATCAGGCACATTTTGAAGAAGATGACAAGAGGCAAATCCCCTGGGCATGACGGACTCAGCATTGAACACCTTCAGCATGCTGGTATCCACTTACCTCGGGTGCTGGCACTTTTATTTAATCTATGTCTGTGTCATTCACATCTTCCGCCTGATCTAGTGCGAACTCTGGTGGTGCCGGTAGTTAAAAGCAAGACAGGAGACGTATCGGACAAGACGTATCGCCACCGTCATAGCCAAGGTCCTTGACAGCGTGCTTAACTCACATCTAAATAAGCATGTGCAGCTCTGTGATGCCCAGTTTGGATTTCGGCCTGGGCTGTCAACGGAGACTGCTATTGTTAGTTTGAAGCACGCTGTCAGGTATTACACCGATAGAAATACACCTATTTATGCGGTTTTCCTTGACTTGTCCAGGGCCTTTGATCTTGTCCCATACGATCTTCTCTGGCAAAAGCTAGAAGAGACAGCGCTGCCGCCAGAGTTCGTATTACTCCTCAAGCACTGGTATCTGAACCAAGAGACTCAGGTGCGGTGGGCGGGAGAACTGTCAGAGCCGTGCCGGCCGGAGTGCGGAGTGAGGCAGGGAGGCCTGTCCTCGCCTCTGCTCTTCGGCCTGTATGTTAATGCTCTGATTGAGCAACTCAGTAGCACGCGTGTCGGCTGCTACGTGGATGGAGTTGGTTTAACAACATTAGCTACGTAGACGACATGGTGCTGCTGGCTCCCTCGATCGGTGCTCTCCGAAAGCTACTCAATGTCTGTGAGTCATACGCTGCGACTCATGGGTTAATTTATAATAGCAGTAAAACTGAATTCATGGTCTTCAGGTCCGGCACCAGGTGTCCCACTACTGTCCCTCCTCTACTAATGAAAGGTCACCCGATTAACAGGGTATATAAATTTAAATATCTGGGCCATCTGGTTGCTGATGACCTGAGGGATGATAAAAATCTAGAAAGGGAGCGCAGAGCATTGTCAGTTAGGGCGAATATGCTGGCCCGCAGATTTTCTCGATGTACAGACGCAATTAAAATAACCCTTTTTAAGGCATACTGTACAGCACTGTACTCGGGAGCCCTGTGGTTCACATATACCCAAAAGGCTTACAATGCTCTGCGTATCCAATACAATAACGCATTCAGGGTATTGTTGCGATTGCCGCGCTTCTGTAGTGCCTCGGCAATGTTTGCAGACGCACGCACTGACGGCTTTGATGCACTGTGGCGTAAGAAATCTGCCTCGCTACTCGGCAGGCTGCGTGGCAGTCGCAACACTATCCTGCAATCAATAGCCGCCCGGGCAGACAGCCCGCTAGTGTGGGCGCTTACAAACCGGACCCGTTCTGTTTTAGTTATTAAGTACTAACATAGGCTAAGCTTTTTTGTTACTAACACTAAAGACCATTGTAGTCTGCAATAATAATAATAAATAAATAAAATAATAAAATAATTATGACTATTTTACATTTGAGTTACTAAGTAACACCAAATAAATAATTGATTTAATTTTTCTGTAAAATAAATGTCGTTGAATAATTTGTGTTTTTTATTAAAGCAATGAAGAAAATATAGGGGGGGGGGGGCATGAAAATATTTTTTTATAATCCGGGGCACCATGCAATTAAGGTTGGGAAACCCTGCTCTACAGCGTAATAAAATTGAGGTGTTTGTACTCAACTTTTCAAGGTACGTTTTAAGTAGGTATGTACAAATTGAGTACATATTGGGTACGATCGTAGGTATTATAAATGGAAAAACAGGTGATGGGGTTGCTGGAGAGCATGACGTCAATAATAAGTATTTTACGAGTTGCGATTCGATAACTTTAATATGGTTGCTAAGCAATTAATGCTCGCCACAATGCATATGGAGATTTCACCATAAGTGGAGCTGATGGTGAAGTTTCAAACTCAAATCATTTATTTCAATTTTACAGGCATTTTCGATTTGTCAAGGAGTCGGTCAATCAGAGATATGAAGCTGGATTTTCAACTCTCAGTGCTAAGCAGAGCGTTAAAAATCAAGTGCACGAAAAAAAAAAATCGCCACGATTTTATAACGTCCGTGCGAACGTCCGTCGGCTAAGTGCAAAACGGACCGCCATCAAAGCCGTCAGTTTCTATACGTCTCACACACACACACGACTCGCACACATTTATGGAAAGTATTGGCGCCGCCTCTAGCAGCGGCCGTAGAGTTGTCTCTGTCGAACCACCCGAGTGGTTTTGGTAAAGTACCTACCTACCTATCAGAATCTCTAAGTATTATAAAACGCAAAGTCCCCCCGCCGCGTCTGTCTGTCTGAACGCAATAAACTCAAGAACTACCGAACGGATTTTCATACGGTTTTCACCAATAGACGGAATGATTCATGAGGAAGGTTTAGGTGTAAATTGGCTGAAATATGACGATGATTGTTGAAGATGTCGGAAAAATTCATGCCGACTGGAAGCTTTACTGGCGTGCGCCGCCTAAACCAATAAAGCTATGGGAAAACAATGTATTACGGAATTATTCCTCTCGTAGGATATTTTTTTTCCGAGGGGTGGAGAGGGGGGCTTGTGGCTAAGTAACAACAGCTGCACGGGTCGATCGATCAGGTTAAGCTACGCTTGCCGCGGTTGGTCTGTGGATGGGTGACCATCTTTACATACCAAGATCTCTCCGTGCCTCGGAAAGCACGTTAAGCCGTTGGTCCCGGCTGTCATTTGTAGATCTTTGACAGTCGTTACGGGTAGTTAGAAGCCCAAAAAGTCTGATAACCAGTCTTACCAAGGGGTATCGTGTTACTTAGTAACTAGGTTGTGGAGATCAAACAGGCATTCGCTCCATGTAAAATACTGGTATTCAGCTGCATCCGGTTAGTCTGGAAGCCGACCTCAACATAGTTGGGAAAAGGCTAGGCAGATGAGGATATTTTTTTTCCGACATCCACGCGGGCGAAGCCACGTGATAAGAATTTGTTCAACTTACGCGCTCCAATCGGGGTAAACTTTAACCATGTCCTCGGTTACTGAAGACTTCTGCGCGTACCAGGACTTCAGAGAGCTAGTGATGGCATGCACAAGTGTAGCATCCGTCACTCTTGTAGGAGTTTTTTGTTGATTTTTACCCATTTTTTGCCAATCCGGGAACGTAAACCGGACTAGGCCAAGCAATTGACTGGGGTTCGGGAATCTTTCTGGAAAAGATAGTAATTATGTTTTATTGCAAAATTGCACGTGTAACCACAGATTAGTACACATGGCTACACATCAAGCTATACAAAATCAAAATCAAAATCAAAATCACCGAGCATAATTGCGAGATTAGCATAAATTGGATATGTATAGCTTTATGTGTAGCCGTATGTACAGATGGGTCACTCCGCCAAATCATGTAAATAAAAAGCGACTCTTACAACCACACAATAAAATGCAATTCAGGGGGCTTAAAACGGCCGCTTTGGCAGAATCATAATATATTATGAATCACACAAACTGAAAATTTATAAAAATATTTGATTAACTAGCAGCTCGCCCCAGTTTCGCATGGGTATTAAACAAACATTTCAAAAGTTATTTTTATACACACACACTCTCCCATACATACGTACTTTCTCATTTTTGCGTGGGATCATTAAAAAAGAGTAAATTCGAATCTGAAATTATATTTTTTTTGTAAATATTCTACACGACGGTGTGCAGTGTTAAAATTCTCTGACGAATAAAGGCCTCGTCGCGCCAGTTAAGACGCAGATATATGGTTGGCGCGCGACCGAGTGTGACTCGCTCTTGACCGGTTTTTTTTTCTTCTTTTTTAGTAAAATGGCACTTAACATCACGCATCACGCATCACGTATCAAGTAGTGACTAGTGACAGCCTAGTGGTGTGACCGTCAGTCTACCAAATATCAACCCAATTACCCAAGTATAAAGTTCGAACCCAAGGCACGCACCTCTGACTTTTCGGATTCATGTGCGTATTGTATAATTATCATTTGCTTCAAAAACGGTGAAGGAAAACATCGTGAGGAAACCGGGATGTCTGAGAATATTTCTCGACGTCATGTGAAGCCAAGTCAGAGGCCCATGGGCGACTTTAAAACTCTGACACCAGCACGCGTAGCATGACCACCGTAGAAACGAGTTTTGTCGACGGAAGAATAGACAAAATGACAGATAAATAATCACAATCTGTCATTAAACGAGTTTTGTCGACGGAAGAATAGACAAAATGACAGATAAACAATCACAATCTGTCATTTTGTCTATTCTTCCGTCGACAAAACTCGTTTCTACGGTGGTCATGCTACGCGTGCTGGTTAGTCACTAACCACAGGAAAACGCTTGTATTCTCCACGGAGTAGGCAGAAATGTTAAGAATATTTTACAGTATATTGTGTACTTACTCGTTGCTCTGCACATGTCGTGTCTTAGGACACACGTATTGGCTAGCACTTGCGCGAAGGTCGCCAATTCACTGTCCCATTTCTGTAAATAGGTATACAAAATCTATACTATACAGGGTAAGTTTTTAACCGCGAAAAAAAAATCAGCTGTTCCCTACATTTATGTTCACATAACTCGTCAAAATGTAGGGAGCAGCTGATTTTTTTTGCCCCATAGTAAAAGTTGTTCATAATGATGAGTAAAGTCACGTGGTTAAGTTTGCGCACTGGATAAAAGTAATCCTGTATACTAATAGATAGATAGATAAATCGTTTATTTAGTACACACAAAAGACAGCACAACATACAATAACACGATAAAATGATAACTAATTAGCTATTAGGAAATAGCCGCAAGGTGACAATATACAAACAAATAAAAAAAAAGGAAGAAAACAAGACATTTTGATGACACTATTGGCTATGACACAATGTAAAATAATGGATCAATGGTGCGGTGCGTGTCTCAAGGTTGCACCAGATGGGAGTCCAGCTCAGCATGTGCCAGGCAAATATACCTGACGCTGATATTCTGCTGAATCCCTGCAGTGACATACGGACGTCGAGTAGATGAGATAAATATACGAGTTATTGGTGTTATGAAAAGTGGGATGTGCGGACAAATGTAAGTATACCCGCAATTTAAATAATGTATTCTACAGTAAACTTTAGCATTTGGAAACGTTCCCGTTCTATGATGATTGTGTATTTGATTTCTTGATTATTTAAATGGATAAATACTAATATGCTAATACTAATATATTAATACGACCCTTGATTTGAAGAAAATTGTAAGTCTTGATACACTATTACGAGATTTTTCTAGCGGACCCCGTCAGTTCTGCTGACATCTCTTTGAGGCGCGCGTGGAACACAACGCGCCGTCGACCCGGGCTTGGTCCTTATCGGACGGCGAGCTACCCATTGCTCACCGTCATGTCTTCGAGCCTAACATTTAGGTATGTAATATCTGGATGACCGAATGACAACTTTTTGAACGACGTTTTCTAAAAATGAAACCTAGCTAGATCGATTTATCGCCCCCGAAACGCCCTGCATACTAAATTTCATGATAATCGCGAAAAAAAAAAAAATCTGCTGTTCCCTACATTTATGTTCACATAACTCGTCAAAATGTAGGGAACAGCTGATTATTTCTTCGCGATTTCATGTTTGGTCCCATAGTAAAAGTTGTTCATAATGATGAGTAAAGTCACGTGTTTAAGTTTGCGCACTGGATAAAAACTTACCCTGTATAATACTTTTACTTATTTATACTATGATTGAAGATTCCCCAAGCCGAAATTTACCCATTCTGTACATCTATACTCCGTTTGAAATTAAGATTAGACATTTAACTAAACCTTTTTTGCAGTCCGTTCAACCGATTTTGACTTCTATTGCGTTAGTGGCATGACTAATGACAGCTGCAGTAAACAGTTGGTTTGTAACCACTTTTTTTGCTTTTAATGCCATCCTTATGGCTACGGTATAGAAGTCAAAATCGGTTGAACGGACTGTAAAAAAAACCGACCAAGTGCGTGTCGGACCACGCACAATGAAGGGTTCCGTAGTTGGGATGAATTAATCTCAAAAACAAACTTAATTTTGTAGTTGAAAAATATGTTCTCCCATACGGAATGTATGGGAAAACATGGTTTTGCAACTGCAAAGTTAAGTTGGTCGATTATTACTCGTTAACTTGTAGAGCCTACTTAGCTGTGATAGTTATCCTTTTAATTTCGTTATATGAACTACTGTTGTGATTTTTTTCACACACCCAAAACTAACCATTTAGCCGGCAGGGGGGGGGACACTTGACTCTAACAAAAATTAGCACTTTAAAGCTTAATATTTCGCAAATGGATCCCTGAATCCAAAAATGGTTTTCACAAACTCACAATGTTTTTAAAGGACCTTTCCAATGATACCCCTCACTATGGGTTAAAAAAAGAAAAAAAAAACAACATCACCACTTTACGTGTATGAGAGTACCCTAAAAAAAATATTTTTCATAATTTTATTTTACCACTTTGTCGGCGTAATTAAAATATATACCTATGTCAAATTACAGTTTTCTAGTACTAAGGGTCTCGGAGCTAGACCGCGGACAGACAGACAGACAGACAGACGGACATGACGAAACTATAAGGGTTCCTTGTTTACTACGGAACCCTAAAAAGGTTTGTTTAAATGTCTAATCTTATTTCAAATGGAGTATAAGTAACATTGAGAATAGAAATTGATATTATGAGAAAAAATTATATGTGACACGTAGGTATGTTTCGTTACAAAACCTACACCCGTCAAACGACGAAGAAAAATACTGCGCTGAGTCAATGTTCTAAAAAAGCGGCAAAGTGCGAGTCGGACTCGCCCATGAAGGGTTCCGTAGCAGCAAGTAACATTGAATGAAAGGTAAATTGCGGTTTACGATTTATGACGTATTAAAAAAAAAACTACTTGCTAAATCTCGTTCAAACCAATTTTTGGTAGAAGTTTACATGGTAATGTACATCATATATATTTTTTAGTTTTATCATTCTCTTATTTTAGAAGTTACAGGGAGAAACACATTTTACCACTTCGGAAGCGTCTCTCGCGGAAACCATTCAGTTTAGAAAAAATATATTTTAGAAACCTTAATATCATTTTTAAAGACCTATCCATAGATACCACACGAATGGGTTTGATGAAAAAAAAAAAAAAATTGAGTTTCAGTTCTAAGTATGGTGAACCCCCAAATTTTTTTTATTTTTTTTTTTTCTATTTTTTGAATCGACGAATCCATAAGGGTTTCGTTTTTTGCCATTTGGCTACGGAACCCTAAAAATGGTAAAAATAATACAAGTATTGTACCAAAAAAGGTAAAATAAAAACATACCAATCGAAATATTCCGTATCCTCTAGGCAACTTCTCGTCATTCTTCCCGACTTCGTTGCCGTTGGCTATTTTACTTCTTATCCTGAAATATAAAACATTGTTACTTACACTGTTATAATAACGAAAAAGACGGAAAATAAAAGTTACATAAAGAGTGTTCGTGGAATACTTTATTTGTCGCACTGCTTTATCCCCTTGGTAAATAATCTGTTATTCATTTGTCTAAGCTAATAATTTAAAGAGAAAATAGTAGATTGTTATACGAGGGGTTAAAATAATCCATTGTAACGAGGTAGTTTTAGTCATAATGGGTTTTAGCGCCATGTGTTACACTCTACTTTTTACTACGATTGCGAGAAAATAAAATAATCCAATACAATATTAAATTGTTTATTTTATTTAAATGTACAATTTGTACATCCATGAGCATTCTCCTTTCAAATAAATTGGTCCAGTAGATTCGGCTGTGAGAGACGGACATACAGACAGACAAACAGCCAGCCAGACAGCCAGACAAACACACGAGTGATCCTATAAGGGTTTCGTTTTTTCTTTTGAGGTACGGAACCCTAAAAATGAGTTATTTACTTACCTATGTTGAGTGGCTCGTAGCTAAATGATAATGGCCGCATGGGTCGATCGAAGGATAAGCTACGCTTGCCGCGGTCGGTTTGTAGATGGGTGACCATCCATCGCATATCGAGACCCCTCCGTGCCTAAGAAAGCACGTGGATCGTTGGTCCCGGCTGTCATTTGTAGAATTTTGACAGTTGGAAACCTAAAAGTCTGACAGCCAGTCTTACCAACGAGTATCGTGTTACCCAGTAACTGGATTGTGGAGGTCAGTTAGGCAGTCGCTCCATGTAAAATACTGGTATTCCTCCCCAACATAGTTGGAAAAAGGTTAGGTAGATTAATTGACTTACGTATTTGTTACATCTAGCAGCTGGTTCGCTAGGTCAGCAGTGAGGTTGACTTTGACTGTGTTGTGGCAACCAGGTCCGAATACGTTCTCCTACAAAGTTAAATAAATATAAAAATTACAAGAAATCTTATTTACAAGCCTACGCCGCTGTCTGTCATCATAGGCACAGTATAATAAAGTACCAGTACCCTAATTGCGTAACTTATTTTATCTACTCTCATATCGTAATATTCAAATTATAAACTTCAAAACAAGTTTATACTGACATACTTTATAAGCAGAATACCGAAATTTAAAAATAGAATCATATTATAACACTTTTTCTCTAACAAAATAATGCTATTTTTTTATTTTTTTTCTATTACGATACAGCGCTAATCCAAGAAGTTAATATCACCAAAGAGTTTCCATCAACTGTTGGCGGGGGACAGCAGCACCCGCTGTAGCGCATGTGCGGTGATGTGCTGGTGCAGGCGACATTCATTTGTTTTGTAGTACTTACTGAATTTCGTGGGATTTTTAAATTTATTCTTGATCTTTAACTTTGGTCTTTTATTTGATATTAGGTTCACTCCCAATGTTTGAGAGTAGATAAAGTAGTGTATGAAACTACACATAATTAGGTATTAAAACATTCGTGTGATACTCATGTTTTAAAAAGTATTTATGTTTTTAGCATAAAGATATACTATTTTCCATCTACTTGAAAACCTCAAGGAGATTGACTGGTCCGACCTTTATAATACAAGTGACATTAATGGAGCCACTAAACTTTTTATCGATAAATTTAATCTTGTCCTTAACCAGAATAAATTTACACGCAAAGTGAGAAGTGCTGATGTGATTGTTAAGAAATGGATAACACCAGGTCTCTTAAAGTGCATCAGACGCCGCGATGAGTTGCACAGTAAAGCCAGGAAAAATCGTAACGACCTCAAGTTACAGGAAAAATACAGATTATACAAAAATTACTGTATTAATATATTACAGCAACAAAGAGAACAATACGAACAAAAACTTATAACTGAAAACCAAAATAACATCAAGAAAACATGGAACTCAATAAAAACCATTTGTAATATTAAAAAGGTTGCCAATAAAAATGAAGACTTACTCAAAATTAAACCTGAATTTTGAATTCTGAAGACTTACTCAAAATTAAACCTGAATTTTGAAATTGAATTCTGTAGAGTCACTAAATGTAGTTAACCACTATTTTAGCTCCATTGGTGATCAGTTGGCAAGTGCGGTACTTAATAGAATCGGACAGACAGAAATTGAACTAGCAAATAAAATGAGCCAATCAGGAAACACCTCACCAGATTCGCTATTTCTGTCACCAACAGATGAAATTGAAATAATTAAATTAATTAGTACACTAAAATCTAGTACAGCTATTGGACACGACAACATTAGCAACGATATGCTAAAACTGACCAAACATGTTATAGCAAGCCCTATAACATACATTTGTAACTTGAGCATATCCTCGGGCGTGGTACCTAGTGATAGCCAACGTAATACCAATATTGAAAGCAGGTGACTCATGCGAACCAGCTAACTACAGGCCTATTTCGCTTCTGAGCGCACTTTCTAAAGTTATTGAAAAGGTGATTAATGTAAGATTACTGAAGTATCTTGAACAAAACAACTTATTGGCCGGGAATCAATTCGGATTTCGGGCTGGCAGGTCCACGGAGGATGCCGTCACGCATCTTGTTGATTCTATCGTTAGCAAAGTAGATAAAGGACAAAAATGTGTGGGCGTCTTCCTGGATCTAGCAAAAGCTTTTGATACAGTTTCCCGGCCGATCCTACTAAAAAAACTAGAAGCTCTTGGGATCAGAGGCTTAGCTCTGAATTGGTTTAGATCCTATCTAGGAGAACGAAAACAACGAGTTCGTATTGAGCACGTCAGTGATTTTGCAGATGTTGGCTACGGCGTCCCGCAGGGCAGTGTTCTGGGCCCCACGTTATTTCTGATCTACATAGACGACCTATGCTCTCTTGAACTTCGTAATGCTAGCGTCTTTACCTTCGCGGATGATACCGCGATAATTTTTCATGCAAAAACCTGGAGTGATGTCGTTTGTGTAGCTCAGGAGGGACTTGGAAAGGTTGCTATGTGGCTGCAGAACAATTTGCTGACCTTAAACGTCGGCAAAACCAAGTCAGTGTGTTTTAGCATTACTGATCGGTCTGCACCTGATGAACAACTGAAAATAAAGATCCATGTATGTGGCAGTGTCAGTAATGAGAGCTGTCTCTGCTCGCAAATTGAACAGGTTTCTTGTATAAAATACCTAGGGATACTAATCGATAAACATTTAACATGGAAAGCGCAAATTGATGCACTCGTGAAACGTGTTAGAAAACTCTCGCACATATTCAAAAAATTAAAGTCCATTGCAAAACCAAAACTCATCCGTATTGTTTATTATACCTTGTGTCAGTCAATATTAAGTTACTGTGTATCAGTATGGGGAGCAGCAAACAAAACCAATCTGCTTGCGCTGGAACGAGCTCAACGAGCTATTCTAAAAATAGCCTACAACAAACCTTGGAGATATTCTACTGACACCCTGTACTCAGAATGTAGCCTCCTTCGAGTGAGATAGTTGTTTATTGTTTCGGCTCTGCTACGATTTCATAGGCATGCTAAAGAACTGGCCCGTCATTCATCCAGAACGTTAAAGTGGGATCGGCCAAGAGTACATTCTTCTTTTGCGCGCAGATCTTTTGTATTTCTTGGGTCATATCTCTACTCAAAATTCTACTTCCACAATAGAACTATACTCAACTTAACGTACACCAGCTGTAAAAATACTATATTTAACTGGTTGCATCCCAAAAATTATGACCAAACAGAAGATCTTTTGCACATACAGTCGTAACATCTGATATGTCACGCAATCCACTTTCACCACTTACACCCCCACACACCCCACACACATCCCACACTTCACACACACTAACACCCGAAAGCACCTGAACGTTTTTGTAATCCATTTCTTCTTTTTTTCTTTTAGCTATTGATTCTTTTATTTTTTAATTTTTTTTTTTTTTCCAAATTAATTCACTAGTTCAAACGAATAAATAATTGTTTGCCTCACTTGGGAAGAGACTGGACCCCACGACACAGGGAATCCTAGTGTGGGGTCCAGGGAATTTGTAAAAAACTAGCACCTAAGGCTCCTATGTAATTTGTTACTCGTTTTTATTTTTATTGTACCGTGTTTTTGTGAACTGAATAAAGCTTTTTTACTTTACTTTTACTTTACATTAATAAATTTAAAAAACCATACATCCCCATACATTTTTTTCAAATCGCCAACAAAAAACAAAAACAAACTTACGACGGCCGCCGTGTAACCCGACACCGTAAACAGAATCGTTTTTATATACCTGTTTTTATCCGTAGAGACTCAAACAAAGACTCAATATCGTAGCTTATCTATTGTTTAGGCCACATGTTATCGCAGACAGAGGGTCGACTGTTAAAATTTATCACTTTTTACATCACTGAACTTGATACTAAAACAAAACAAACCGCAAAAAAAAACGCTCACACTTTGGATCACTTGAGATTTATCGTTGCACTATATTCAAATCTAAATGAACATTCTACTAACATAAACATTCTACTAATGAACAAACACAACACAAAGGCTTGTTGCCTAACATAAACATTTAAAATATCAACAAAAACTAAATGTAAACACGTCCGCCGCCATCTTTTCACTGCGAGTTCCCCCACAGACTTTTTAAAACGATCATTCCGGCGCGAAATCGTTTTCAGATGTTTAACATGTGATATTATATTGCTTTCCTTATGTTTTCTATATACTCTGTGTAAGTTAGAGCAGTAAAGGTATAGTTTTTACATACAATTTGGCGCGTTTTATTCGACCAGAAATACGGCGCCTGCAGAAGGCGTTTAACAGATAAGGCCGTTTTGTCAGGCGCCTTCTAAAGGCGCCATAACAGCGGAGGGGAAGTTTAAAACAGTATGAAACAATGTATGGTTTTAATCAAATTTAATAGCGAATGAATGGAAATAAATTAAAAGTTATAAATGTTTAGGATTTGAAATTGCTCGAAAAGAAATTAAAAAGATTAGATAGTAGATATTGGTGCCGATTATCATGTACACCGAACTAAACTAACTACTAACTAAATTTGACAATCGTGACTCCACACATGATACCTAACTACGTGAATCATTTTAGAGCCGGAGGCGTGCGGGGGGGCAGCCTCGACGTTTTTTATATGGAATTTTTCACTATTTGCATGGAAAATAAGAAAAAAAAAATACCTACATGTACAGTGTAAGGGGTTTAAGGGTCTTATAAAGGGGGTCGAAATTTTCATTATTATTGCGATTGGACACACAATTTTCGAGATATAAGCAAAAAAAAAAGATTCAGTACTGTTTTTGCATCTAATGTCGAGGTGTTGGTGTGAATTTAAAGTTTATGACAACCAATTTTATTCCACACGTTTTTAGTCGCGATAAAAAATAGTCTGATTTAGTTAGAAAATCTAAATTTTAGGTGAAAAACGTCAAATTCAGAATAGCAAAATTTCCATTTTCACTAAATTAATATCTCAGTACCATCTTAGTGCTGTCAAACTAAAATGTAGTTAAGTTGTGTCAATTTAGTCTATTTCAGAATGGGAAATCGTCGTTTAACAGGAATAAACTAAATTTTGGTGATTTTTAGTCTAGTTTAGAGGCATTTGTGACAAGAGAATCGGCTCCAGTCTATTCGTTCAGTAAAATCGAATACCTTCGCGGGTTTTGCGACAAAAAATGGACGCTATTTTATATCCCTGGGGCAAGATTGATTGACAATAGTTTACATTCTTCTACAGTTCGGATTGTGACATAAAATCAATTTCAGAATCTAAAAACTTTTTACAAAAAAAAAAACAACCGACTTCCAAAAAACACTACAAAGTGAAAAATTACTTTAATTTCGGAAGTCGGTGTCTTTGGTTTTGAATTTTCGTTTTTTGCCACCGACTTCCGAAATTAAAGTTATTTTTCACTTTGTAGTGTTTTTTGGAAGTCGGTTGTTTTTTTTTGTAAAAAGTTCTTATTTTTCACTTTTTAGTTGTGGTATCTACCCCACACAAATTCGAAAACCACTACCTGATATGTAAATAACAGTGACAGGAAGTTATCATATCATCCACATACTAAGCGGGAAAAGTACGTATTATTGAAGCTAACTCAAAAACTATCGAAGCAAAGTTAATAAAATTTATATGGGACCACCTCGAGAGCATACCCTTTCAAACAAAAAAAGAATTTTCAAAATCGGTCCACAATTGACGGAGAAATCGGTGGACATACATAAAAAAAAAAACAAACATACGCGACGAACATATAACCTCCTCCTTTTTGGAAGTTCGTTAAAAAGTAATTGTTCTATTAATTCTACTTTGTTTCCGATGCTTTGGATATTTCGGAAAAGTAGTGTATACTTCATCAGTTGACCTATTTTGTTTCCTTGTTCTCTGTTTCGTTGATGCAATTAGTTGTTAAAGAAAAAACTGAAAGCTGTCACCTAGTTTTCCTCTTGTTTGAGATCTTAGTTATCGTTTGTCATAAGGTTCACAGCAATTATATTTTCTATTTGCCGTTTTATGTTATCAAATATGCGCATTCCATTGTTATTCAGTCTTCCTGTGAAATTGCTAAACATTCTACTGTTATACGTAAGATGTAGGTTAGAGACCGATAGGTATGCATGTGAATGTGTCATTTATATCTAGATACAGTAAGTAGTGCGCGATTTCAACTCGCACTAATACATACATTTATTTAACAATGGTTTATCATGCGTCCGCCTCACTTACTTATTTATTTGTCAGTCTTTGTTTTGCAATTTTATTCACAATCACACTATTTTTGTACCTACATTGGTATTTCTGTTTTTTTTTTATCTGACACAAATTTATTTTGTTTAAGTATGCATACATTTCGCCGCCCCCGCAGAATAAACGCGCAAGTGTAAAAAGTCAATTTTACAGGAAAAATAAAAACCTAAATTGATCCATAACTTTATGACTACACCGAATAGAAGTTGGTTTTTTACGTCGTTTAAAAGATTTTTTTTTTTAGATAATCTAATTCATGTTAAGTGTTAAACAGGTACTGTTTTTGAGTCATTGATAAAAAAATATTTTACAGAAATGTTTTAGTTTTTTTTTAACGTTAATGTTACTTTGAGTTATTTTTTCTTATCAACTATTGTTTTTTTTGTTTTGCAATGTAAAATTATTTGCGTTTTTCGCAGTACCGTTAATTGGCTATTACGCGTTTATTCTGGTGCAGTCGAAAAAATTCTGATAATGTTTATTAAGTTTTTATATCATCAAGTTCGGAATTATAACATTATGTTACGGTATATCGTGTGTAACTTCGTAAATAATTGATGTAAAAATCTGAAAAAAATTTAGGTGATGTATTTTGACCTATACATAACGAATATGGATTAACATCAAAACGGCCTCAATAGCACTTACGCGTTTATTCTGCGGGGGCGGCGAATATGTAACATTATAAAGCTGATTTACATCCGTCACATCACACTTTCAGGTCCAGTTGAAAACCAGCGTCAGGCACTTATTGTTGTCTGGCATTTTTGCTGAACTGGGCCTTTTTGGCGCAGCCGTGAGGCACACTCCTGCTAATTTCTTACATCGCTCTTTACACTTTTTATTTTTTTATCTGCTGTTAATTATACTGTGTTGTTTTTTGGTCTATGCTAAATAAATGTATTTTCTTTCTTTCACTTGGCCGGGTTCTTTTTACACTAATGAGTTTGGATGATGCATTTATTGTTATCAAGGATTTCGTACCCAAAAGGGCCTGACGGAACAGAAAATCTCAATAATTTATCGTAGCCACCAAGTTAGAAAACTGAGAACACATAGAAAATATCACTGAATTATTATTCTAAAATATTCACAAATACCCTCAAACTGAATTTGAGTTACAATTGCCGAACAGAAAAGTTGGTGGTCCTTCACAAAAACAAATGAAGAGTTGACGGGACGGGACTGAATACCATTAAATGGCCTACATATTTTGTCTTTAAAAAATGGACCCTGACAAAGAAAGAAAGAAAAGAAATATACGTTTATTTGCGGTAACGTGACAAAATGACGGAATAATCCTAACCAATATTATAATACCGAGATTAAAAACATCGGTTGCCGGCGCCGCTGACTCCCATAATGGACACCGGCGGTGGCGCGACGTTTATGGAAACCCTTCCAGTATTCAGAACCCCAAGTAACTAACCCTAACTAAAGTATTTTTTCTATATATTCTAGTCGTTTTTGGTAGGTAAAGCTCGTAGGGGGTCACAGTTTTAACCTAACTTAACCTAACCTTTTTAGCGAGTATAAATATTTAACCTAATTTAACTAGTTCTGTTCCGGGTAGTACCTACCTACTTGATTACTGAAATATGGCCATATATATTAATCCCTCCATATGCCAAATTGCCAAACCCATTTTACGTTTTTTTTCCAAAGTCAGCGCCGGCAGCTAATATTCAGCAACCGGCGCCGGCAGCCAATTCCGGAGACGGCGTTGGCAGCTGAGGCACTTCACATAATATTATATGTGCCTAAGTGAGTTTGTTTATTATGCTTTTACGTTAAAACGGCTGAACAGATTTGATCGGGCCAGGGTTAGGATATGGGAATTTTTATCCTGATATTCCCACGGGATCGAGAAAAACTGAATATTCGCATTCGCATTCGCGAATGTCCAAAATATGACATTCGTTACATCACTAATACGCACTACGCATTAAAGACATGACGTCACACAAATCTTGCATAGCGCTATTAGAGTTTACCGCGCGAACGACATAATATAAGACTGTCTGACATCAACCGTCGGGCAGTTGCTCGTCAGACACGACACCCGTCTGGTCGGAGGATCCTCCCTTTTCTATGGTGGATGAGTGAACTTTACACCCTGTTCCTCTTGCCTCTAAACATACCATGACCTAACATGCGTAGTCTGTTATTATTTAACGGATAATAATAAAGCATCCGAAAAAAAAAAAAATTACTTCCAAAGATCTGTGGTTGACTGTAATACAAATTTTCCAAAAAAAAAACTTAACTTTCGAAAAAATACTAAGTTTCTACAAAACTACAAAAGTTAGTGACGTAGTCTTGTCTGCCCTACCCTTAGAGTGTAATTTAAGCCCACGTAGGCGCAAAGGGGCGAAGCGACCCGCGAGCTGAGGAGCAGGTGGTTTTATAACTGGGACGCGTGGGACTGCCGGAGCCTCGCAGCGCCGGAGCCGTGACAGAAACCATGCCTGCTGCATATTGCATGCTCGCTTGCATGCTGCATGCATAGTGTACGCTTGTTTGTATGTTTGAAAAATATTACGTCGGCAAATTCTGTATTGATTTTTCAAATTTTCAGTATTTTATTCGGTCGTTTCAAAATTTTATTCGGACGTTTCTTTATTTGTATTTGCATATAAACTGTCGGAAAATTAGTATTTATAGCAGTAAATTTCATATTTTGAGTATGCACATATTTGAATTTTTTTCCGGGGCGTTTATTACCCTTATTTAACTAGCACCGTCTCGATTCCGTGGGAATATCGGGATAAAAAGTTTCCTATGTGATCGGATTTGAACCCACAACCTCGTGAGAGGTGAGGCCTTAACCACAGGGCTATCACACACTACATAATCATTATTGTAGGTTCTGTATAGATTCCCTCGGACACAATATAGGCTACCCATAAAATAGCCTCCATTCGATTACAAATTGCAATCCAATCCGTTCGACTAAACCGTTAACTACAGACTCCTGATGGTTTTAATTATAGCCAGGCTGTTACGCATCGATCGTGTTTGCTGTAATCGACAAATTAATGCGTTTATAATTAAACTGACTGCTGGCTTCAAATTGAGATCACAATCATGCACATACATTATCATGTATGTGCATGATTGTGTCGTAACTAAAGGATTAGTTTCGAGACTAATTTGTGTGGGATGGAATGATATTTAGGTGTTTAGCGTTGGTTCTAAATGTGTAGTTTCTAATAGATGGATGGAATGAATTAGGGTAGTCAAATTTTGGTGATGGTTCTACGACCTAAAAAATAAAATCAGAATAAAATTCGGTTGACCCCATAATACATTAAATGAAATGCATTTGATGTTACTTTGATTATGATGTAACATAAAACATCACGCCTTGTTTCCCCGAAAGGTAGGGCAGAGGTGTCCTTGTAGCAGGTTCCCAAATGAGTTCTACGCCGAGTTCTTTTCACTATTAAACACGCAATTTAATGACACTTTTCCACTAAAGACTAAAAGTATTTACACAAAGTTCTTATTTAGTGATTGGGCGACTCCAGGTATTCGTAAAAGCAGGGAAAAACTATTTGAACTTTATGGCTTAAAGCAACATATGGATAATACAAACTTTCATAAGTATGTTGCAAAATATTCAAAAACTTTTAAAAGTGTTTGCAAAATAGCCAAAGCTCTGCATATTAGCAATAAAATAAAATCAGCTGATGATAAAATAAAAACTACCTGGCAAGTAATAAATAATGAAACGGGTAGGAAAAAACAGCGAAATACTGAATTTAATTTAGAGACTGCACATGGCCCCATTAACTCAGATATAGAAATAGCTCAAGAATTTGAAAACTTTTTTGCTAATATTCCTCTTAAAACTACTGAAGCTTTAAATTCCTCACCCGCGCTTTCTGCTGCCTTACTTAGACAGAATGTGAAGGCATGCCCTTTGGAGTTTAGGTTTCAGCATACAAACCCCCAGGCTGTTATAAAAGCTTTTAAAGATCTTAAAATTAAATCAACAGAAGATCTCTGGGGAATGTCTGTAAAAGTCTGTAGATCTATTATCGAAACCATTGCGCCCTATTTAGCTTACATATTTAATACCAGTGTAGACCAAGGAGTCTTTCCGGATCTCATGAAACACAGTAAAGTAGTTCCATTGTTCAAATCCGGTGATAGTAAAGAACCCAACAATTATAGGCCTGTGTCAATTCTGCCAGTTCTCAGTAAGGTGTTTGAAAAGTTGATGCTCAATCAAATGTTACGTCACTTTAATAAAAATTCCATCTTTCATGAACAACAGTACGGTTTCATCAAAGGGCGTTGTACTACTGACGCCGGTGTCACCCTAATAAAGAACATTTTTAAGGCCTGGGAAGAAGCACAAGATGCCATTGGAATCTTTTGCGACCACTCGAAGGCGTTCGATTGTGTAGACCATGAGACACTTCTGCTGAAACTAGAACACTATGGGATTAGGAATACAGCTCTTGATTTACTTAGATCATACCTGAAAGATAGAAAGGTTAAAGTTCAGGTAAACGGCGTAAACTCATTAGGGTCTGAAATGGAAATGGGCGTTCCTCAAGGTTCGATATTGGGTCCATTCCTCTTTTTAGTTTACATTAATGATTTACCCCAAATACTTCAAAATCAACCGAAGATGGTGTTATTTGCAGATGACACATCATTAATCTTTAAAATAAACCGACAATCACAAAATCTTGACGACGTGAATAGCTCTATTCTGCAAGTCCAAGATTGGTTTACGGTAAATAATCTGGTACTTAATAAAAAAAAAACCAAATGCATTAGATTTAAATTACCTAATGTTAAAAGTAGCGAATGTGACATCATATTGAATGGAGAAAAACTGGAATTTATTAATCAAACGGTTTTCCTGGGAATCACGCTAGACGAGAAATTACAATGGGGACCTCATATAACATCTCTTGCGGGGCGGTTAAGCTCGGCCGCTTATGCTGTTAGAAAGATAAGACAGTTAACAGATGTAGAAACCGCGCGTTTGGTCTATTTTAGCTACTTCCACAGCATTATGTCATATGGCATTTTACTGTGGGGTCGGGCTGCTGACATTGAATCCATCTTTATTTTGCAAAAGAGAGCTGTCAGAGCCATTTATAATCTACGTCGCCGCGAATCTCTCAGGGAACTTTTTAAAAGGATTAATATTATGACGGTACCTTGCCAATTCATTTATGAAAATATTATGTATGTAAGGAAAAATCCACATCTCTTTAATAAAATAAGTGATAGACATAATTTTAATACTAGAAATAAAGATAAACTAGATCAACCATTTTTCAGGTTATCTAAAGTACATACATCTTTTATGGGGTACTGTGTTAAATGTTACAACAAAATACCTTGTGACATATTGCAATTAAATGAAAGAAAATTTAAAACTCATATAAAAAGTACACTTTGTAAACAAGCATATTACAAATAAGAGGATTATATCCAAGATAAGAGTGCTTGGAAACATGCTGGTCCTGCTCCATAGGACAATTTAGAATCAAGACAAAATCAAACTGGTTGCTAATTTAATTGTAAAATTTATTACTTTGTGTTTTAAGTATGACATTGATTTTACATTCTGTGATTACTTCCTTACACACTGACTTATTAATTGTAACATTTTAGGAAAATCGTCTACTTTTACAATGTTTGTAAATATGTGAGAACCATGTATCTGTCACAAATTAAATTATCTATCGTTGCTTCATTTTTAATTTTTTTACCTATTGTGGTATAGTAATTTTATTCTAGGTGCATCGTCTTCACATATAATAATTATTTAACAAATGTACGTACATATACAAACAATATTGTAAAACATTTTAAAAGAGTAACGGTGGAGTTTCTTGCCCATTCTTCTCCATACGAAAACTACCTTTTGGAAGGGGCGACTAGAATCAATTTTATTATTTTGTAATTTTTGACGTTCCAAAGTGCCATACATGGGCCTATTTGAAATAAATGATTTGACTTTGACTTTGACTTTGAAAAAATGGCTCATTTCACATAGTTATTATTCAATAGATGAATTTCTAAAAAAAACTTCTTGTCGGTCCTATCATTACAGGAATGCATTGTAGAACAGACTAGAATATTTTCAAATTTATCCTGTTATTTTGTGTTGTCCCAAACTTGGACATATTATACAGTCCCAAATGTATCATATGTATATATATATTTTAAAACTATTTGTGTTGTGTAAATTGAGGATTAATTTACTTTAATTCGTGTCTAAACAACATTTTCAACTTTAGTTGAAGATAATTGCTTTTTAGCCTCACCATAATATTTGCATGCCAAAATATGGCGAAATGTGTCATCGCACAAGAATACTTAAATAACATCTTTGTAACCGCATTTAAAGCAAATAAATGACTTTGACTTTGATTCAAAGCGCCCGGCTCGCTCTAGCAATCTTTACGGCGGCAGCGGAGTCTAGCTGACCAATCCTTTCAAAACCATGGCCAACGGCTCCTCTCAGAGGCAAATAACAATAACAACTTTTCCAAGGGCACTCACCACCAGCTTTCCAAGCTCGCCCTTATTGTCACCTCAATAAATATTGAAGTTTTTTCTGATAACAAGTCTCAGCTACATCCCAATTCTGCCCGTATTAACTAGCTGTGCCCTGCGGTTACACCCGCATAAGTCTCGATTTCGTAGGAATATCGGGATAAAAAGTATCCTTTGTCCTAAACCAGGTTATGGTCTACCAATGTGCCAAATTTCATCCAAATCCGTTCAGCAGTTTTAGCGTGAAAGCGTAACATACAAACATACAAAAAATCTAATCTTTTCTCTTTATAATATTTAGTCAATGATGACTACATTCGACTAAAATTAAGTTAGGTCACAGTATAAATAAGTAACAGTAATATATCTTGGCAGTGACCTTGATATAATTACCTACGGCCGCTCGGTAGGTAAACTTTTCGCGTCCGTGCATAACTGCTGCGCATTCGATACACTGAGATTTCGAAGCGCGTCGTTTCGGCCGTTTTCTATGAAAATATAATACTGTTACTTATTTATACAGTGGTCATGACGCAGGTAGACAGGTACTGTACGACTATTATTTAAAGAAGTAGTTCAACCCACGGACCAAATACAATTTGCTCCGTGGTTCAATCTATTCATACCCAAGATAAAATGTTGGTAAATAACAATAGCACATCTAAAATAGCTTTATCCAAAATAGGCTTATTATTCCCTTGTTCTACTTACACTGTCTTGATAAGTAAACAATGAAAGTAATTAGACGATGTCATCGATATAATTTTGAAAGGTTTTGGGCGGAAGTACCAGAAATATCTGATGAAGTGAGCGGAAGTGAGGTCAGTGGAGTGACGTCTATTTTAGTTCCTTTTAATTAGTAACTTGTTAGTCAAATAAAAATGGAATGGATTGTGTGAAAGGTATGAAACGTAGTGAATGATAGCGTGACGGTTGAATGGGGAGAAAAGAAGAGAAAAATTTGTTGTTGTGATTTGTTGTGTTTTGAATTTTTAAGCTATTGCATAGCTTTTATCGCGGCCTTTGAGCGCGGCGACCGAATCAAGAAATTCCGTAACGTAACGAAAATAAAACCTAACACCCCCCATTCCGCCTACCATGTAATGACGGTTCCCATGACAACGTGATGTTGTCGCTTCACCGCGGCAGTCTCCGAGTGCCACACGTTTTTTTAAATATATTTTTTTTGTTATTTACTATATGCTGCACCGGTTGACGTCATCACGTCAGCGCCGGCTGTCGCTGAAAACCAGCGCTGGGGCTCTGTCTCGCATGGGGTCGCAGCATTATGCTGAGCGATAGCCGTTTTGCGTGGATGTGACGCATACTTTCCCCCAATTTGTTATTTACCGTGTTTTTTTATCTTTCTTTGCGTCATGTTTACTGCAAATAAACGAATTTACTTTCTTTCTTTTTTCTTTTCAAAAACATTTTGCGCCGACATCTAGTTATTATGGGATAAGTAAAGGCAGAAAAAAAAACCGGCCAAGTGCGTGTAGGACTACGCACAATGAAGAGTTCCGTAGTTGAGATGAATTTATTCATCCCAAGAACAAACTTAACATTGTAGTTGAAAAACATGTTCTCCCATACATTCCAACTGCAAATGTAAGTTTTTACGCACAATATTGAGAGATTTACTATCTTATTTTAAGACCATAGACTTCTTATAGGTTTCAGTGGTTTAGGTTTTGGGTTCATAGTTGGGAAAGGCTAGGCAGATGATGATGAGACTTCTTATAGGTTTTCCTGTAATCTATGGGTAAAGAATTATTCTCTGTATTATTTTGCAAATTTTAGGTTCAGTAGTTTCGGATAAAAAAAAGACATCATCACTTTACGTGTAGGGGACCCAAAAAATAGTTATTCATGATATAAGTGCAGAAAGTAGATGATTTCCGACGAGTGGCATTCTTATACACGAGGGAGCGAAGCGAGTGCGTATATATAAGTCGACACGAGTCGGAAATCATTTTACGCACGTGTATCATACAACGTTTTACTATGCATTGTGCGAGGAAAAAAAAATCGAGCGAACCTCACATTATGATGTGTAACATCTAACATGGCTGACGTACATTAATAATATAAACAATATTCTTTATCATCATCATCGCTATCGCCATCGTCATGACTTTGACTTTGGCTTTGACTTTGACTTTGACTTCGACTTTGACCATTGTCATCGTCATCGTCATCGCCATCGCCATCATCATCATCTAATTTGGAAAACTTTTCTCAAATAATAAAAACTCTGCGTCGCGTCGAGCTGATGACGGAGTAAAAAATTTAAAAAAAACAGAAAAGTAAAAAGCACTAGTCAAAAAAGTGACACTTTCTGCACAGTTTGGCTGCTTAGAAAACGCTCTTTTCGAGCACATACAAGGTAAAAAAAAAACATAATTTTATTTTATCACTTTGTCGGCGTAATTAATATGTATATCTATGCCAAATTACAGATTTCTAGTACTAAGGGTCTCGCAAACGGACACGACGAAATTAAAACTATATAAGGGTTCCTTGTTTACTACGGAACCCTAAAAAGGCGTCATGTTATAATTATGTCTATTTAGTACAGAAGGTAGCTGCTTCAATCAACGATTCAATATGGGAATTTATTTTCAGTCGATTTAGTACTTTTGTGAATAACAATGGTCGAAGATTTTTACCCAGTGTTAGAGGCTTTCATAACAATGGAATCATTGACGTCACACATACTTGATTAGTAGGTACTCTATTAGTTCTGGTATTTTTTTTACTGATAGTGATTTACGGTACTAACTGAAATGGACCACTGACTACCTGCAGTATTGTCTCTCCTTTTCCATTTAAATCCACCCAAAGGTTGTCTGTAAAAGATCGCTTTTAGCGATAAGCCCGCCCATTGTATCACCAAATGTAAAAATTTTAAATTAATGTCTGTAATTTTTATGATGTACATAATAAAAGACAAGGGGATGTCATTTCCCCGAAATTGTTCTCTAACGCATTGGAGGATGTGTTTAAGACGCTGAACTGGGAAGGGCGTGGCATTAACATCAACGGCGAATACATCTAACACTTGAGATTTTCAGATGACATCGTCATACTGGCCGAATCGCTGCATGACTTGCAGCAGATGCTGGACGGCCTAGTTAATTCTTCTGTACGCATTGGTTTCCGGATGAACTTGGACAAAACCCAGGTTATGTTCAACGAACACGTCACTCCGGGGCCGATTGCTGTCAATGGCGGTGCTCTCGAGGTTGTTCGAGAATACGTTTACCTCGGGCAAACTCTGCAGTTTGGTAAGAACAACTTTGAGAGGGAAGCTAACAGAAGAATTCAGCTGGGCTGGGCAGCGTTTGGGAAACTTCGTCGAGTCTTCTCGTCGCGTATTCCACAGAGCCTAAAGACGAAGGTCTTCAATCAGTGCGTCCTGCCTGTTATGACCTACGGAGCCGAAACGTGGACACTCACGGTACGGCTGGTCCATAAACTTAAGGTTGCTCAACGAGCCATGGAGCGGGCTATGCTTGGAGTCTTTCTGAGGGATCGAATCCGGAACGAAGTGATCCGGCAGGGAACCAAAGTTATCGACATAGCTCACAGAATTAGCAAGCTGAAGTGGCAGTGGGCCGGCCATGTCAGCCGTAGAACCGATGATCGTTGGGGTACACGTGTTCTTGAGTGGAGACCGCGAATTGGCAAACGTAAGGTAGGACACCCTCAGGCTAGGTGGAGTGACGATCTTCGAAGGGTGGCTGGTAGCAGCTGGATGAGAGTTGCCGAGAATCGAGCGGAATGGCGTGCAATTGGAGAGGCCTATGTCTAGCAGTGGACTGCTATAGGCTGATGATGATGATGACATAATAAAGAATATTCTATCTATCTATCTATGGGCTGGTAAATAACAGATATCACAATCTGTACATTCAATCAGAATCTATATATTTGTGTGCTTGAAGTATTCAAAATCAAAATATTTTATTTCACATAAATCTACAAGGGCACTTATGAAACGTCAGAAGCTAGGTGCACGGTTCCAATTGGTCGCTTCCTATGGAGAAGAGCCGGCAAGAAACTCCACGGTTACTCTTTTCAAAATAAATTGTTTCTACAATGTTTTCAAATTACAGTGTTAATAGGTATGGGAGGACAGTGTAGGCCTATCAACAAGTACCAGGTACTTAGTAAAATAGAAAATGGTCCACAAGTCTACAGCCTACAACGTTTTCACATTCACAAAATCTAAAAGAAAAGAATCTATATAAAAGATAAACAAAATAATAAAAATAAGGACCTATTTAAACCAAATGACATGATTGCCTAGTGGCATGATACAGCTGTAGTCAGCTGGTCATCTCTTAGCTGCCACGGTTTATTTTAATTTATTTAAATTTTTGAATTGTTATTATATTTTTATTACGGACGCTTTTAACATGCACGTCTTTCTACATTGTTCTCACATGTATAAGTTCAACACGAATGATGTAACCAATATTTTGTAACAATATTTTGATTTAAAAGAGTGTCCGTGGAGTTTCTTGCCCGTTCTTCTCCATAGGTACCTACTACGCTTTGGAATGGGCAACTAGCTTCATTTTTCTGACTGACCGACCCCTTGACAATTCAAAAGTACCTGTAATTGGTTTATTTGAAATAAATGCTTTGAGTTTGAGTTTGTAACAAATCTAATTTGATTTAAAAAAATGTAGAAAATTGTAGGTTTATTATGTCAAATACTGAAAAGATTATGTCAATAAAGTAGGTAAAAAAAAGTAAAATAAAATAATCATCGTAATTTGGGAGCAGTTAATAGACATTTACATTGTTATGCCGTTAATGAGCTACCAGGGAAGCCACATGTGCAGAAGGAATTATTCCCAGACTTCCTTGTCTTCAACGTAGTCTTTAATCTTATAATATGCTTTTTTGATAAGGACTCGTTTGATGTGGGTTTTGAATTTTCCATCGCTTAGTTCTGTAACAGACTTTAGCAACTTGTTATAAAAGCGGATACCGTTTACAAGAAATGACTTACTAGTTTTAGTTAATCTAAATTTGGTTATTAAATATATTAAATAAATAGATCAATTTTATTATTTATATGATTTTGCAAAGAAATCAGTCACAACTTAAAATGTAGGAGTCAAAGCGCCTTATTGGTACAGAAGTGTACAGACATTCAACGAACGATTTCTTTTCGCCACTTAAGACGCTGACAAGAGGCATATTTTAATGGTCTAAGTAAGGTTGTCTTAAAAAAAAAATTACAAATCTATAAAAATTTTGGTAGCGGAAAAAATATATATTAACCTTGAACATATTTCTCAGAACATGGTTGTTACCAAAAACGTTTTGAAAAAAAAAAAAATCGATACAAGTGAACGGTAAATAGCTAACCTTTTTTTACCTTGAGTTCTAATCCAAAATATCTGTACTAAATATCAACGTACGTTGGTATTTAGTACAGATTTGATTTATCTGTTTAGATTAGAATTTATAATTTAAACGTATGAGTGAAACCTATGTCAGAAATAAATGAAATAAAATTAATTTAAATTAGTAATAGTAATAGTCCATTTATTTGTGAGAATATTGTTACAGAGATGTTACATGGTTTTTATAGTTCATAATATTCTGCCGTTTCCGGCGTACAAATACATTGTCAGAGTTTTGGTTAGTTTATTGGATTACAAATTAATTTTATTGAATTAAATAAATTAGGATAACTTTCAAATTGCAAATTAGTTAAATAAATCGGCTATGGATATGTCAAAAAGAATTCATTAAGTCAAAGATAGTAAGAAGAGAATAATTAGAATGATAATAGTATTATAAATATAGGTATGAACTTACAGGATCATAGCTCGTGCACATGACGTGGGACCCTTCTCTGCAGTATTTCATGGTGGGACAATAGTCTGACACGTGCAGTCCTGTCCGGTAGGTGTCGATGACGAGGGAACATCTTGAGGTCTTTTGTGTGATGATCAGCAGTAGTAGCAGCTGGAAAGAGAAAATTTTATTTATCAATAAATACAGTATACTTTCGTCGCTTTTCGTATTTACTAGTAGAAGAATGTCTCGCTGATAGAGGCGTGTCTGTTGAATCATTAAATTCCCTTCAAAACGGTTGAGCTGAATGGTGCTGATCCATGTGTCATGGTAGTGAACGGGTGCTGTCAGTAGGGACTGGTCATATCTTAGCTACAACGGCTTATTATAATTTTTGATTTTATATTTTTATTACGGACGCTTTCAACGAGCACAACTTTCTACATTGTAGGCCATCTGTTCTTCTAGCAATGTGCCTTGCCCACTGCAACTTAAGTATGGCAATTCTTCGGGCTATGTCGGTTACCTTGGTTCTCCTGCGGATTTCTTTATTTCTGATTCGGTCACGTAGGGAAACTCCAGGCATAGCCCTCTCCATTGCCCTTTGGATGACTTTTAGCCTTCTAATAAGGCCTATTATGAGCGAACACTGGCAACACGCACTGGTTGAAGACTTGGACTTTTTTAGATGATAAATAGAATAATTTCATCGACATTTAACTTAATTATTATTGGCTATAATTTAATTAGCTCGTGACCAAATGATGCTCGTGGCCAGCACGGGTTGATCGAAGGCTAAGCTACGCTTGCCACGATCGGTTTGCGGATGGGTGAACATCCATCACATAACGAAAACCCTCCGTGCCTCGCAAAGCACGTTAAGCCGTTGGTCTCGGCTGTCATTTGTAGATCTTTAACAGTCGTTACGGGTAGTCAGAAGCCCGAAAGTCAAGAGACTTCCTTCAGAGATCCTTGATAAGCCAAGAGATATCGTGTTACCACAGTAACTGGGTTGTTGAGGTCAGATGGTCATTCTGGTTAGACTGGAAGCCTGGACGGGAAAAGGCTAGGTAGATTGATTGACTATCACTAGTTCTATATGGCAAAATTTTCATCGATGTGTGTAAATGTTAGTCGTCGAAAAGAAACAAAACAACCAACTTCCAAAAAAAAACACTACAAAGTGAAAAATAACTTTAAAATTTCGGAAGTCGGTGTCTTTAGTTTTGAATCTTCGTTTTCTGTCACCGACTTCCGAAATTCAAATTATTTTTCACTTTGTAGTGTTTTTTCGGAAGTCGGTTTTTTTTTTGTAAAAACTTTTTATTTTTCACTTTTTAGATGTGGTACAAGCCCCACACAAATTCGAATACCACATTTTGCTATGTAAATAACAGTGACAGGAACTTATCATATCATGCATCAGCAAAAACTGTTACCATGGATTCAGTACGATTCTGAATCCCCCCCCTGCGCTGAAGTTTTTCGTCGGTTATTAAATAAAATTTGCTGTTCCATACATTTTGATTGCGTAGGTATTGCACTTTTCTATGAAACAGCAGTTTTTTTTTAAATCCATGGTAACCGTTTTCGCGTCGAAGACATAAAAGTACACATAATCCATGCAGGGTGGCAGGGAGCCATCCTGCATGGATTGTGTGTACTTTTATGTGTGATCCGCAATAAACATCATCTTCCTGCCCTTGTTCCATGTTACTTGGGGTCGGCGCAACACGTTTTCTTTTTCCACTCTCCCCTGTCAAACGTCACGCTATCATTCACTACCTTCTCTTTCATATCATTCCTCACACAATCCATCCATCTTTTCTTTGGTCTTCCTCTCCCGCTCCATCCATCAACATTTATATTCATTACTCTTTTAGTCACATGCGTTTCTTCTCTCCTCATCACATGCCCATACCAGGCCAAACGATTTCCTTTCAACTTTTCTGTCACTGGCGCCACTTTAAAACTTCCTCTTATATACTCATTTCTTACTTTATCCATTTTTATCACTCCACACATCCATCTCAACATTCTCATCTCCGCTACATGCAATCTTTTTTCATCCGTCTTTTTCACGGCCCAGCATTCCGATCCATACAATACGACAGGCCTTATCACGGACTTGTAGATTTTGCCCTTTAACTTGAGGGGCATCCGTGGGTCTCAAGTTGTTCCAGTGACCTGTCGCCATTTCATCCATCCTGAGTTGATCCGGCCCGTTACCTCTCGGTCTACTCCGCCATCCCCCTGGACAAGCGACCAGAGGTACCGAAAATCGGAGCAGATTGGTAAGGGCGTTCCGGCGAGAGATATGGGCACAGGACTGGAAGGACCGCCAAAATCACAAAACAAGTGCTCTGTTTTGGTCCGACTTACTCTCAGGCCGACGGTCCGCAATAAACGATATATGTATATATTAATAACCCCGGCAAACGTTGTTTTGCCAATTATTTGTTTGGGGTGGACAACCCTTATCACTTAGGGTTATGAAAAATAGATTACGACCGACTCAGACCGAATATACATATAAATTTTTATAAAAATCGTTCAAGCCGTTTCGGAGGAGTATGGCAACTAACACTGTGACAAGAGAATTTTATATATAGAGTATCATTGCTGCTGCAAATCTTCCTAACATAATCTGAAAAAAAAAATGGCGGAACCACACTGAAAATATTCATTGGTGATTATCAGTTATGGTCATCCCAATCATCAAGACAATAAAATCATACACGGGGAATTTTACCATAAGCATGTGCTAAACCCCTTTACAATCGCAACCATTTTGTTTTGACGTTACTTTTTTAATTGCACTGCCGATAAGCATTAATTAGGGTAAGCTTTTGTTTTTATTTCATAAATGTTTAGAATCGTGTTTTATGTTTGTTCAAAAAGGTTGAAAAAATATTCAAAATATTGATGCAAAGGAACGGTTCAAATTCTCTTTTTCGAATTCTTGAATTTTGCGTAGAGCCACAATTCGGCAACTCAAGGGGACGATAACTGACTTTTAATGATTTTATACTGAAGATGACGTCTAAACGAGTAGTGTTAGTGATTTGGAAAAAATATATGTTAAATTAGAGCATTTTTTAAATATTTTAATATAGGCATATTTTTGATTATGTTTATATTACATAGTGAAATTAATTTGTAAAGTTATGTCTAACGCAGATAAAAAACTGAGAATGACGCAAAATCCACCAAGCGTATTTTCTGAAAACCATTTTAAAGATAATTAAATTATTGATCTTTTAGTATACGTGTTTTATTAAAATACCTTTTGTTTTACGTGTAATAAATTAATAATGCGTCTAATTTGGGACAGCGCTCCTTGATGGGCGAGTCCTATTACTGGCTAGACGTACGACGCGTTGCGTGAGCTCAGTACAGAACACGCAAGCTAACCATTCAAGGTCACTGTCATATATCTGCGTCTTAAGACTGAAATTGAAAGCAGCTATTTGTTACCTATTGAAAAAATACTGCCTCATTGGTCTAGTGGTCGCAAGCGCTACTGCTGAGCATGAGGTCCTGGGTTCGATTCCCGGGTCGGGCAAAGTGTTATTGGGTTTTTCTATCTAAAATTTCTCAGTAGCAGCCCAGAGTCTGGATTTGTGCTCGGTTGATGGCAATAGGCTCGCCCCCTATTACATGGGACTTAAGCATTACTGGCGAAATGTGGGTGTACCTGCTACAGAGACACCTCTGCCCAACCCTTCGGGGAAACAAGGCGTGATGTTATGTTATGAAAACATACTGACCAGCAAATTTTTCACCACGACATGAGACATGTGGTTAAGTATAGTGCCGATGCAAAAGAAGAAGCAGTGGGTAGTGTTTTTGGAAAAGAGTTCTTTGACGCGCCTTGCAGTAGGAGTAAACTGTTATACCTCTGTCTTTAAAGCAGTTAATATACCCGCATTATAAGATTTTAAATTTTGATAATAAATCACTAAACAGTTAAGAAACGAATCCTAAACCATCCCACGACACAAAAAAAAAAACAACCCACTTCCAAAAAAAAAAACACTACAATGTGAAGAATAACTTTTATTTTGGAATTCGGTGTCTTCGGTTTTGAATTTTCGTATTTTGCCACCGACTTCCGGAATTAACGTAATTTTTCATTTTGTAGTGTTTTTCTTGGAAGTCGGTTTTTTTTTTCAGTTTTTTTTTTCACTTTTTAGCTGTGGTACCTACCCCACACAAATTCGGATACCACTACCTGCTATGTAAATAACAGTGTCAGGAACTTATCATATCATCCATAAACTAAGTGAGAAAAAAAATTACGTAGCTACGAGTATTATTGAAGCAACTCAAACACTATCCAAGCAAAGTTAATAAAATTTATATGGGACCACCTCTGAAGTATGACATACCAAACAAAAAGGAATCATCAAAATCAATTCATAATTAGCGGAGTAATCGCGTAACAAACATGCAAAACAGAAAACGTACATTCGATTGAGAACCTCCTCTTTTGGAAGTCTGAAGAACTACAATTTTTTTAATATGTTGTTAAGTCTGAGAGCAGTTTTTACCCAATGTTGACCCTGAAAACTTTGCGCTACTCCCAAGGTGCTCGAAAAATGCGAAATTCTGGCACTAGTTTCAGTTTTTTTGAAAAATATACCTTATGGTCGCGTTTTTAGAATTATATTTGTTCAACATAGCTGACGTATCACTGAAAGCATCACCCCAGGAAACGGAACGTTTACAGTCGTCGATGGTGATTACCACTTGCACAAAGTGATCTGGCATCAAAATGATTCAGTCAGAGCCATTGTGATGGGATACCCTGCATCCTTCCTGCCTCTGGCTTTTTCTTTTTTTTAGGGTGGGAAATGATCAAATAACTTCTCCCGCTCTGGGTGGAGCGGGAGAGCGTGTCAGACTCTTACTGACTAAAACCTACCCGTATTCCTTCAGTTGCCCTGTTGCCGGGGGCCACGATCTCCCTTTCGGTTTTCTTCGCAACCCCGGCAGGCATCGGCCCTAGCGGACCCCGTCAATTCTGCTGACATCTTTTTGAGGCGCGCGTGGAACACAACCCGCCGTCGACCCGGGCCTGGTCCTTATCGGACGGCGAGCTACCCATTGCTTACCATCTGCAAGCCCGCGCCTACATTATCATCATCAGCCTATAATGTTCCCACTGTTGGGACACAGGCCTCCTCTCTGTGAGAGGGAGAGGACCATAATCCACCACGCGGGCCCAGAGCGGGTTGGTAGAAATGCCGGTTTCCTCACGATGTTTTCCTTCACCGTTTTGAGAGCAGTGGTGATGAAATAATTTACACAAAGTAAAGCGCCTGTCTGGATTCGAACCTACGACCTACAACTCGTAAGTAGCGGCTGTTATCACTGGGCCACCACTGCTAGCCCGTGCCTACGGTGGCCGGAAATCGGCCTGCGATTCCCGACGCCCAGGGCGTCTCCTCCTGCGGCGGTTAGGGGCGTGAGGGCACGAATTTTGCCTTCTTTCTTCCCCTTACCCAATAAACGGTTCCCTTTCAACTATTCTATCACTGGCCTTATTTTCAAAATTCCTTACACCAGTATAGTCAGGGGCAGTAAACACTTTCATACAAGTTCAAGTATCCTCATCTACCCTTAACTATTTAATTCAATTTCTGAAGTACGCAACAGTTCCATACTCATCGTAGAAACTTTGACACATTATAGTAATGAACGTTTCCATTATTTTCACATAATTATGTTTATAGAACAGTCATCGGGATTAAATGGGACTTCCAAGTGGATATGTTGTATGAATGTTTGATGGTATGTTTTGAATTTCAAAGGCCATAGCAGAGATTTAGTCTACTAAATCTCTGATGGGTGACCATCTTTACATACCGAGACCACTCCGTGCCTTGAAAATCACGTTAAGAGGGTTTATCCTAAACCAACAATGGGTTGCCAACAACAAGCAATGGGTAGCTCGCCGTCCGATAAGAACCAAGCCCGGGTCGACGACGTGTTGTGTTCCACGCGCGCCTCAAAGAGATGTCAGTAGAATTGACGGGGTCCGCTAGGGCCAATGCCTGCCGGGGGTTCGAAGAAAACCGATGGGGAAATCGTGGCCCCCGGCAACAGGGCAACCGAAGAAACACGGTCAGTAAGAGTCTGACACGCCCTCCCGCTCCGCCCAGAGCGGGAGAAGTTATTAGATAATATCCCACCAAAAAAAATTATAAAAAAAGGGTTTATCCTAAAAGTTGGTAACGTCGTAAATAGCTGTCAAATATTTACCTATTTTGATTAATTTGGCAATATTACTGTATGGAATTAAGAAAAGTGGCTAACTAGGGAACTAAAACATTGATTTAAGCATTTCATAATGCAAAAATTAATATCGTAACACTGATATTTAGTTTTAGATGAAAAAAAAAAAAGTATTTGGAAACTTTCCAAATGTCTTTTTTACACCTAAAACGGTTGCAACATTAAATTCAGTGTTATAATTGTAATTTATTTTAAATATATTCCCGGTCAACGTAGGCGCGAGCTTGCGGACGGTGAGCAATGAGTAGCTCGCCGTCCGATAAGGACCAGGTCGACGGCGCGTTATGTTCCACGCGCGCCTCAAAGAGATGTCAGCAGAACTGACGGGGTCCGCTAGGGCCAATGCCTGCCGGGGTTGCGAAGAAGTCCGAAAGGGATATCGTGGCCCCCGGCAACATGGCAACTGAAGGAACACGGGTGGGTTTTAGTCAGTATGAGTCTGACACGCCCTCCCGCTCCGCCCAGAGTGGGAGAAGTTATTTGATAATGTCCATCCTAAAAAAAAGGGACTGTGACTCAGTGCAACATCTTAAACAGTCGTATGTCAGTCACAGCTATTTACTGAGGCTGTGGGACATGGTGATGCAATTTTTTTGTAAAGTTATCCTGAATTCTCGTAGCTCTAGTGATCGTAGCATGAGGTCCTGGGTTAGATTTCCAGGGCGAAGGCATTATAAGTCACCATTATCATCATAATTTCAGCCAAAAGACGTCCACTGCTGGACATAGGCTTCCCCCAAGCATCACCACTTCGACCGGTTCTGTGCTTCCCGCATCCAGCGGATTCCTGCGGCCTTCGCCAGGTCATCGGTCCACCTTGTGGGAGATTTCCACCGCTACGTCTTCCAGTACGCGGTGGCCGCTCCAGAACCTTTTGGCACCATCGCTATCTGTTCTGTGAGCAATGTGCCCTGCCCACTGCCACTTAAGAGGGAACAGGGCCTGCGATTCTCCATACAATTTCAGCTGTCCGTATTCCCCTTTTTTCTTCCTGAATATTGCCTCTAGAACAATTTTTTTTTTCATATGATCAAAGTCTGCTGTAGGCACGTTCCTGTTATTTCCTTTTTTTTTCAGCAACTAATTGGTAAAGAAAATATGACCCTCCAAAAATTACAAAAATCCCAGATTTTTAACGCCATGATTAGAGGACTACCAGACAAATTCGAAAAGTTTTTAACATAAAATAAAATGATAGGAACATAGACATAGCTTTTCTTAAAATTTTAATGTAAAAAATGATTGAATCGGCTCAGATTTCGAGGAGAAAAAAGGGGAATACGAAACGTTGATCTCGTCAAAAAATTTGTGATTTAATCGGTCTGAGCTGCAGCTGTCCCTATCGCACTTTACAGGGGCAGACTTGAGGTAAGACGATGGCAATAGTTTCTTCAAAAAACAATTTTTCAAATTCCTCGCAGGCCCTGTTCCCTCTTAAGTTTAGTAATTCTTGGGGCTCTCTTGCGGAGCTCTTCGTTTCTGATTCGATCACGTGAGGAAACCTCAAGCATAGCCCTCTCCATTGTAAGCATTATAAGTACAAAACAATTAACAATCCATGAAAACATACCTTAACAATCATTCTGATGTCTGTGACGTCACAACGAACATTATTTAAACCTCAGTGGCCGATGTCTTTGTCTGCACATTGTAGGTACCTAGTCCTTTTTCAACTTATTATAAATACTCATTGAGCAGTAATCGACGATTTATTCGCGATGTGCACACCATTTAAAGCGAAAGTCAGTACTTTCACGAATTTGGAACACTTTTCATAATAAAATACTATTTTCTTTAATTTTTTTGAAACATCAATTTACTTTTGTTCGTGTGCAATACCAAAATGTTTCGTTTTTCCAGTTATTTCTCTTTTTGAAATTTATTAAATTTTACCTTTCTGAACGCACTTTTATTTTCCGAGAATGTGGTATTTCACTTTGCACTTGGTTTCATAAATTAATAACCTACTCTTTCACTGATTTTAAAAAGCATTGTTTTTCTGCATGTACACTCAACAGTTTTAATAGGTAAAGTTTATAAATAGGTACTTCAGACAACAGCTCACTTGAAAACTGTAGAATACACAAGAAAAAGTTTTTTTTTATGACAATTTGTGTCATAAGTCAACACAATTTCGAGTAAATTTTTTCACTGTTTTCATTTAAATAAAATATTTAAAAAGTCACAAATTTTATAACAAATATTTTTTGTCACAGTTCCGTTGCTAAAACTATAAACAATTTAGAATGTATGTTTCCGAGCAATACATTATGTTTAGTCTAACATAACAACAAAAGCAGCAAAGGAGAGCAGAAAACGTACTAAGGTCATATCCGCCATTTCTAAACACCGACTTTCTTTTTACAACATGGAGGTTTTAACAATGGTGTTTACATTTTCTACAGTAATTATCGACTAGGATAGTTTATAAAAGTTTCTCCTTAGTAGTTCAGCATTCATTAGAAAGTTCAGATGTCTGAATAATGTATTTGCAATTAATTTTTTCTTCGGTTTTAATCAATTTTATATCCACTGGTGAAATACATGTAAGTTGGTTTTATTTTGTTGGCTATTTTATGGATATTTTTGCTATTCAGATTTTGTTAAGAAGGATGCGTTAAGGTAGCCCGCGAAATTCAAATTTTCTTTAGTTTTTTGCATTTTGCAGGTCAGTGTCAGGTTTTATGTTGATTAAAATATGATTCGCGGTCGTAACAAATATGACTTTACTCAATTATAATCATTATAATCAGCAATACAAGTCCATACGTTGGCAAAGGTGTCAAATGTCATGATTTGATGAAATTCATGATTTGACAAGCCATATTTGTTACGGCCGCGAATCATATTTTAATCAACATAAAACCAGACACTGACCTGCAAATTGCAAAAAACGTAAGAAAATTTGAATTTCGCGGGCTACCCTGACGCTTTCGCTTTAAAACTAAGTGTTTAACTGAATTCTGAAATCTTAGGTAGCCAATGTTGCAAAGGTTATTTATATAAGGGAAATATTTAACTTAAAAACTTATTGACCTACTGATTGACACGTTATGAATAATTGAGTAGGTAAATAAGCTAGGGTACTCCGACCAAAACGGGTTAGGTTAGGTTGGAACTGTGACCAACTCCCGCGAGCTGAATTTTCGTAGTAACTTTTAGGACCTAAAAATAGAAATTATTTCAGATTCACAAAAAGAGGCACAATAATTAAACACCGTGAAATTTGAATCACAGTTTTGCTAGAACAAACGTTATTCAGACCATGGTATACCATCACTCTACAGCATCCAATAAAAAAAAAACATGGTTGGTTTTTGCAAAACACAAACAGACAAAGTTTAAAATGTCAAGATTATCTACTGCTTACTAAATTTCGTTTATGGAGGTAGATTTCCTTGTAAACAATGCTGTGTCCCATGCATGGTGTCTGTGTTGTAGGGAGTAACGATTATCTTGACATTTTAAACTTTGTTTTTTTTTTAGACCATGGTCTGAACAACGTTTGTTCTAACAAAACTGTGATTCAAATTTCACGGTGTATTAGAGTGTTCAATAATATTTTTAGGAGTGCATAATGGAAATTATTGGAGGTTCGATTAAGTTTTAATCGAAATGAATTTACCAATTTAATACACCTTCATTTCGCCAGTTATGTTTAATTAATACCATGTAACAAAGGGCGAGCCTTAGACAAAGAAATTCCAATGTTAAGGAAAACCCTAATAACACCTAGCACAACCAAAGAAATGAACTTAGCGGGTTAATTGTCCTTAATTTTGACATCCATTGCATCATAGGTTTGAAAACTTTGTTTTCTAAACAACGTTAAGGCCCCTACCTTGAAAATAAATAATAGTTTGGTGGGCGTGGCTTATTTCCCCCGCATGCCCCCCCGCATAGTGGCGGTTCCATCTTCTGTAGTGACCGCCACGTCACAGCGCCGCTACAAACTTATCTGAACCAGTAGCCAAAAGTGAAACTAACGAAATAACAGACCGGAATTTAAAAACATTACTTACTTAGCATGGACTTTGGCTAAGCATTATTCTTGTCACTGTCGCACAACTTTCATACTAAAAGTGTATGATAAAGATGGAAACATAACTAATGAACGTAGCTGCACTGTCAAAATGAAAGGCATTGCGATTGGTTGCCGCAGGACTCCATGCTCAGCAATTATAGTTGAGTTACCACTATACAAATGAGGCAGTAAACAAATCATAACTTAGTTAATATTGATTCAGGCGTGACCTTGCGGAAATCCATTATAAAATACAATAGAAGTGGATATATTTAGTAACCTGTTCCGCTTAGCTATTTCTAGAGAGTAAAAAACCCCTGAAATAAATCGACACGTGTTTCACCTCTCAACGAAGCATCCTCAGGATGACGATAGACTTGTCGCGAACTCGAACACGGCGTGTTGCCACACCGAGCGCCGAGCACAGACCAAAACTTATTTAAAAACCGGCCAAGTGCGTGTCGGACTACGCACAATGAAGGGTTCCGTGGTTGAGATAAATTTATTTATCCCAAGAACAAACTTAACATTGTAGTTGAAAAACATGTTCTCCCATACATTCCAACTGCAAATGTAAGTTTGTATGCACAATATTGAGAGATTTACTATGTTATTTTAAAACCATAGATTTCTTATAGATTTTCCTGTAATCTATAAGTAACGAGCCATACAATGTATTTTTTTCAAAATATTTGGTCCTGTAGTTTCGGAGATAAGGGGGGAACGGTCAATTTTCATCGAATTTTTTAAATATCATTAAAATAATTTATTTTAAAATTATATAAAAAATATGTTTAAGATCCTCGCAACAAGCCCATTTATTTGATATATCACACGGTAGTGTTAGCAAAACTTTATTTTTGATTAAGATTGTTTGCCCCCAAAGAGTTACCTCTATATTCGAAATTCAGTGCATGCTGTGCTTTTCTTTAAGTAATGAGGCGCTTAGACTTAAGTTTGCAATGTACTAATTGTAAAGTAATAGTGTACTCATTGTTGAAGAGCCTAATAATAAATAAATAAATAAATTCATTTATTTACGTTACACGTTTGTATTTGGGTCACAGAAATACATAAATGTGTACCAAATTTCAACTTAATCGGTCCATTAGATTCGAAGCAAATTGGCTGTGAGAGACGGACAGACAGACAGACACACGAGTGATCCTATAAGGGTTCCGTTTTTTCCTTTTGTGGCACGGAACTCTAAAAACACACAAATTATAGTTTAGCATTCGTTTGTATTAACTTTTTATACGAAACAATATATTTACCTTTTTGTTTTTACTATAGTTTTGCGTGTACCGTAGTAATTTCGACTGGGGTAATTTGTGTCCGTAAGGTTGCTAACCCCTTACTTCTTATAACTTACGATTGTAATCATTTTTTTTTCTTTTTCTAAAAGCCGAAGTAAATAAATAAAATTCATTTATTTGCAAACATAAGTGTCACTGTTACATAAAAGCTCTGCCTCCCGAACTAGGTAGTTAACCTGTATCTTAGGAGACAGTTCCCTTCTTTAATACATCATTCAGTTTGTTTACATGCTAGGTGTAATACTAATTATTACATTAATAAAAAAAAATACAACATGGTTACGAAAAAAAAACTAAATTAGATAAAAATAAAAATATTATTGCCCAAGACACATCTGCCGCATGTCAAACGATCAATGGGCCAAACTTACGACCCAGTGGGTCCCGCTTAATGGCAAACGACATCGCGGCAGGCCCAGACGGAGATGGCGGGATGAGCTGGACTGCTTTAACAAAGATTGGTCCTTGGAAGCTCTAGACAGAGAGAGGTGGAAAGAGGGTAGGGAGGCCTTTGCCCAACAGTGGGACAATAACGGCTAAGAAAAAAAAAGTGGTGTGGTGTGTTGCGCATGATGGTGTGTTTTTGTATGTAATCGTAAAAATTACGATGTGTGTGTATGTGTTCGTAGTCCTTTTATTAGTAGTAATAATAGTTTATAGGGTATTTATAAATCTGTCAGTCGATCTTCATCATCTGTCTGTACCAATCCGTTCCTGTCTTGATCTAACTTCAGGATTTCGAAACTTGTCAGTAAATTTTTTGTTTTGGGTGTGACATATCTCAGGTCAACCTAGGAGGTTGTCGGTATTCGGGCTATCCTGTGGATGCCTTAATAAATTGAAGCTTCCAGCCAGGGTATAAAACTTATAAACTAAGCGACTACACGCAAAGGGCACCCCCTGTGGGCTACAGCCTGACCTCAGTTGAAGGCGTCGCTGAGAGAGAGCAGCAAGGGACAGGCTGGATTAGCATTCGAAAGTATTGTTGCAGCTGCTGAAGATTGTAAAACTATCTTTCCCTTGTATAAATTCAATCTCTTTGTATTGTATAATAGCATATCACATGTGTGAGCACTGTGACCATGTTCTACATTCCACAAAGCTACCATTTCCTGGGTACGTCTTTCATTGACTTGAATGTGCCCTGGCGGCTGAGAGTATGTCATGCTCACTCAAATGTCTCGCTGATGGTGGCGTGTGTGTTGGATCATTAAGTTCCCTTCAAAATGGTTGAGCTAAATGGTGCTGATCCATGCGTCATGTTTGTGAACGGGCGTTGTCAGTAGGGACTGGTCATCTCTTAGCTGCCACGGTTTATTTTAATTTTTGAATTGTTATTATATTTTTATTACGGACGCTTTTAACGTGCACGTCTTTCTACATTGTTCTCACATGTATAAGTTCAACACGAATGATGTAACCAATATTTTGTAACAATATTTTGATTTAAAAGAGTGTCCGTGGAGTTTCTTGCCCGTTCTTCTCCATAGGTACCTACTACGCTTTGGAATGGGCAACTAGCTTAATTTTTCTGACTGACCGACCCCTTGACAATTCAAAAGTACCTGTAATTGGTTTATTTGAAATAAATGCTTTGAGTTTTTTTTTTTAAATGGTTTAAGTCTGGCCTATCATTTTATATATTACAGGCTGTTAAAAGGTAAAAAAAAAATTGCCTGATGTTCTCCTGTATTGAAAGGCAGTCTTAAATTAAAATATATCCATCACCTATCTACCTAATTAGAGTTTTTCAATGGACCAATCAGACGTAAGTATAACTCCAGTCCAATACCTACATAAGAGCGCATTTCTGAAACCTGAAGTTACCAAGAAAAACAATCTTTTGAAAGAAACTGACACAAAAGACTTTAAAACCTTTCTAAGAAGTACTGTGAAAGACATTGACTAATGGTACCTAAAAATGCTTGTGGTAATATTTTCCGTGATAAATTAAACATACAATGTCGCCCATGACCATGTGCCCGCCTACATTTTTCTGAATATTCATGAAAAATTATCGAAAAATAACATTTAAAGGGGGGTCTGTCTTGACGTTTTTTTTTATTTTTTTTTTCAACATCTTATGATTTTATGAACTTACACTTGTTTTTTTTTTAATGTTTTCACCTCCGTTTTTTCATTGGGCGTTCAAACCACGCATATTGAAAAATGTCTCTTAGGATTGTTTTCTGCCACAGTTCATAAGTAGGTTCATAATCATTTTCCTACCTTCATTCCAATTTATTTGGGGTTAGTGCAATATGACACGGACCTATTCTGTTGATGTCTTAGTGAGTTCACAAATAATGCATGATTTGTTATAAATTAAGAAAAAAAAAGTGATAGCACTCTGGGAGTGCTCCCAGAAGTGAAAACTTGAACAAGATCGCCTTGGTGGAAGAAAAATACTTGTATAGAACATTGGTCCGTAATTTTATCTAAATAAAGAGCACAATCGCGTTTACAAAAAAAAAAACTTCCGAAACCTTTAAAGTAAAAATACATGCATAGAACAGTGATCCGTAACGTAATATAAATAAAGAGCATAATCGCGTTTACAAAACCTTTAAAGTAAAAGTACTTGCATAAAACATTGATCCGTAACGTAATATAAATAAAGAGCACAATCACGTTTACAAATTCTTTAAAGTAAAAATACTTGCATAAAACATTGATCCGTAACGTAATATAAATAAAGAGCACAATCGCGGTTACAAAACCTTTAAAGTAAAAATATTTGCATAAAATATTGATCCGTAACGTAATATAAATAAAGAGCACAATCGCGTTTACAAAAATGAGGTGTCGTCATGGTGTCGCGATCAATGGTCCCATCTAAAAAATTCCTAACGCGCCTAAAGAAGTTTTCACTTCAAAAAAAAAAACCTTCCATACTTCGAGTTTATTAGTCGAAATCGCGGTAGTCACCCCCTTTCCAGCCATATCGTCATTCAAACAGTCCATCCTTCGTTTCTTTGGTCCTCTCATACTCCTGAAGCCGTACACATTCATCCTCAAAACCGGGGATGTAACGGATATCCGTATCCGCATCCGCAACTGCGGAGCATCCGCATAAATTTTGATATCCGCAAAACATCCGCATCCTCAACTTTTGATTTTAAAAGCTCCGCATCCTCATAATTTCTATGGGGATGTGACCCTACGTTGTTCGCACAAATAGTGATTTTTTTTAAACTCACGCCGACCGATAAGTGAGTTATGCGTTCTTATTGGCTGAATTCGCAATGTCCTTGTCGTATGACAGACGATCGGCTGCACGTGGCAGTTGTGGCACAACTGTGGTGTCACATGTCACAATTTGGTTACTGGGTGCCGGGTGGCGTGTTATTTTCTTTTTGTTTGCTTAATTACGCTACGGTAACCTACCAAATGATAATATTACTTACCTATAACACAAATATAAATACTATAAAAAACAAGGGCTATTTTTGTACGACATCCGCACCCTCATCCACATCCTCAATAAGGAATTTTCCAATATCCGTATCCTCATCCGCATCCGCAAACCCGATTATCTCGATATCCTCATCCGCATCCTCATCCGTTATATGACATCCGTTACAACCCTGCTCAAAACTTTCCTTCTAACATTTTCCTAATTCCTCTGCATCACATGCCCATAGAGTCTATAATAGTTTGTACCTTCCATATATACCCACAGAAGCTCTAGATGCCACAGAGTAACAAACATCCTTCAAAGTTAGAGAACATTCTCGCAATAATACATTATCGTCATAACAATATATGTTGCATAAGCAATTGTGTAAACCATGTTTAAGCACACAAGTTCAACACAATAATGTTATCACATTATGTAATACTTAAACATGAACGTTTCATTAAATACTGACGTAATGCTATTCAACTAGTGATTTTTGAAGTGCTTTTATTTGTAGTAGTTAATGTAGTGAACAGCTTATTATCCAAAAGTGTAAATAATAAACAAAAAGTGTCCGTGGAGTTGCCCGTTCTTCTCCATAGGTACCTACTACGCTTTGGAATGGGCAACTATACTCCATAGGTTTAGGTAGTTGAAAAAAGGGTTTTTATAGATGACACTTTCTTGTTAAAAAAACAATAAAACCAAATTAAATTTATTTTAGTGTTTTACCATAGTTTCCTCTTTTATTAATGTATGTTAAACTTTATTGTTTATTCTTCAACTACTTTTAGTAGATGTAACTGCTTGAGCGCATTTTTTTTTTGTCTGATTTATAAGATTTTGTAATCTGTCTATTGTAAAGAACCCAATTTCTAAACGTCAACGAAGAATAACGTTGCTAAATTGAAGAGTTCAACTGTGACGTAGCATAACAACTGAAGTGACAGATATTACGTTTAGTCGGTTACTTGACAGCTGTCTCGTCACGTGTTTTTTTTTTTGTTTTCCTTTTTTTAACGAACCTAAACCTATGGAGTATAGCTTCATCTTTCTGACTGACCGACCTCTTGGCAATTCAAAAGTACCTGTAATTGGTTTATTAGAAATAAATGCTTTATGTTTGAGTTTGAATGTGTCTATTATGTACATTCTGACATAGCAAGGTTTGAAATACAGAAACTGTTCTCTCAATGTACCAACTCTATTCTTTCGAAGTCTCAAAAAGAATAGAGTGTAGTACTACACTGGTCTAGTGGTCGAAAGCGCTACTGTTGAGCATGATTTCCTGGGTTCGATTCCCAAGTCCGGGAATTTCTCAGTAGCAGCCCGTAGTCTGGATTTGTGCCCGGTTGATGGCAATAGGCTCGCCCCCTATTACATGGGACTTAAACATAACTGGCGAAATGTGGGTGTTGCTATACAGGTACAGTCTAAACCCTCGAGGATTACTGGCATGTAAGTACCATGTGAAGATAACATACTGTTTTAACAGAAGTCAAAAAGTTAACTAAAAGTATAATTAGTAGCATTATAGCATAATGTAACTTCCTCCATCCACCTTCAAAAATGATAAATGATTTTATTTCTGTGAGTAGGTTTGTACAAACACTTTTACACGTCAATCATATTTTAAAGCTTGATGAGGTCGGCGTTTCCTATCTGACTATTCTGAGAAGAAAGGCCGAAACAAACTCAGAGGTCTCAGTCTCTTTTAAAGTCCAGAAATAATCTTGGTCAGATTATGTGAAGGCCATGTGGATTGGTGTCTGAAGTGGTCTTTTGAGCAAAGCACCACACAGAAGCGGACAAAAAAGCGGACTAACATAACATAACGCCTTTTTTCCCCAAAGGGTTGGGCAGAGGTGTCGCAGTAGCAGGTACACACGGCTACACATCAAGCTATACATTGTGTACCTGCTACAGGGACACCTCTGCCCGACCCTTCGGGGAAAAAAGGCGCAAAAGGTTACATATCAAGCTATAACTCTCCAGTTTATGCTGATCTCGCATTGTATAGGATTTCCGTATAATGCGAGGTCAGCTTATACTAGAATAGTATAGCTTGATGTGTAGCCGTGTGTACACCCACATTTCGCCAGTTATGTTTAAGTCCCATGTAATAGGGGGCGAGCCTGTTGCCATAAACCGAGCACAAGGACTAAAGAACAAATAAATTAATTTATGTATAACATTAACAGAATCTTCTCATTTATTTCAGTACGTACCAAAAAATGGCAAAGAAAACATGGCGCTCATGGGCTCCAGCGGAAAAACAAATACGGTAAAAAATTAATTTTCTCAAGAAATTTTGCAGACGGGACACTATTTAGTTGGGCCACAGTTGCGCTGCAAAATAATCGCTTTTTATGTTTAGTGTATGGCTGTTATTAACCTTAACTTTCACACTCTTTTTCTCTTAGGAGAGGATCAAATCAACTGGTTACAACCTTTGGCATCAACACAACTGGAATCCGCGTAAAGGAGTAATTAACAATATTTTTATTGATGTGTCATCTTTTTACCTCTCGCTTTCCTGCACGCTTAGCATGAATACAATAGAACCGGGTTTTGTCGACGGAAGAATAGACAATGACAGATAAACAATCACAATCTGTCATTTTCTCTATTCTTCTGTCGACAAAACTCGTAGAAAACCCGTTTCTATGGTTGCCAAAATCTAAATAATCAAATCTGTGGGAATGATTTCGTGAAAAGGGACGGAAGTGTGTAACAGGAAGCCGGGGAAGTGTGCGCTATTTGATTTGACCAAAGAGCGCGTGTGGTGCTTGAGTTGGCCGTCAGATGGTACCAACCCATTTTTCGAGGGGTTGTAAACAGGATGATGATGATGATGATGATGATAACGATGACGGTGACGGTGACAATGATGGTGATGTTGATGATGATGAATATTGTTTATAGCATATATATGTCACCGTATAATTATGAACTGCGTTGGTTTATTATTTCCGTTAAATTATAAACTGTCGAAAAATTGTGAACTGCAACGAACCATTTACAATTTAACGCATTATTTTTCGCTAGTTTATAATCTTTCCATGGGAAACCGACAAATTGTGAATTGGTATCAAACTTGTTTGCGACGTAACGCACCTTGCGCTAATACTAAATAGCCAGCCTAGCTGCGAGCAACTTGGAAGTTGCGCTCGCCGGCCGATGCCGTGGCACTGCTCGCTCCGCGCGGACTAACTAACTTCACGGTTCTAACTTTACCTAACCCATTTCACCCAATTCACAATTTTTTGACAGTTTATAATCTAACGGAAATAATACCGATAGATTATAAATTAACGGTTCTCACAATCTTACGGTGATATACGGCGGATATAGTTAAGATGAGGCTGGCTTGTTTTTTGTTTGTTTGTTCTAACTCCTCTAAGTATATAAATTAAGAGTCTATTCTGCAAAAAGGTCACCGTGAACACTGAGGTGAAGTGAGCTGTCATTCCACCGGATTGTCACTATTGATAGCTTAAAAAAATACAATAGACGTTGATATATTTAGTAACGTTCTGCGTTCAGCGCTCGGTGTGGCAACACGTCATGTTCGAGTTCGCGACAAGTCAATCGTCATCCTGAGGATGCCTCGTTGCGAGGTGAAAGACGGATTAATTTCTTTCAGGATTTTTTTATAGTTCTTTAAAAATAGCTAAGTGCAACAGATTACTAAAAATATATCCACGTCTATTGTATTTTATAATAGATTTCCGCATTTAAAGTCACTTCACCTGAGTTTTCACGTTGCAATTTTTACAGATCGGCTGTTCTCACTGTTTTTTGTTTTGTTTCTATGGGATGGTTTTTATTGGCACTTGTTTCAAAACAGATTTCACTGGCTGTGTGCGGTGGTAAATTGTTGCGTGTGGTTTTGTATAGGTTTTTTTTAGACAGAAGCAAGTAACGGTTCCAGAGGTGCTGACTGAAAAAATGCCTCAGGGCGCCCGTACTTGTACGTTTAAAGGTATTCATATTTTTTTTGTTTGTGTGTGTTTAATTGTTTTGTGTTCTTGTCTACATAAGTTTTCAATTGACAGACATGGTGATGCTTCTTACAAGTAGTAGACAGATTTTAATGGAAATTTCTAGAATGTTCTATATTCAAAAACCAAGTTCTTGATAGAATTCCAATTTGTCTTAAGCCGTGCCTCCTTCGCCTCCGCGCGTGTTTTTTCGAAATATTACACAAAAAACTTTACACATAAACATTTGTTTTCATACACAAGTTGTCTGCTGCGTATTAAAATATTTTTAGATTACATCTACAGATACATTTGCACATTCTGTGTAGAAGTCGTTATGAGTTCCGATGAGGAAGACGTACTTAAAAAGTATCTCTATTCTAAATCCATCGTCAATTTATCACAACTTGTTCACAACTATTCACTAAATAATATAACCTCAAAACCTTGTTGAATGACAGTGACAGATGTCCGCGGTGCGCGCAGCGGTTGAAAATGAAACAAACCCTTCCCCTCTTCACCCGCGCGGGGAATATTTTCCATGCAGTTCGGAAAATAAAAAAATCTTGTTTGCATATACAAATGTGTATGTCTACGCCTCTTTGTTTCGATATTTTTTGTGTAATGTTTCGAAGAAACACGAGCAAGAGACCCGGCTTTAGAAAAAAACCTGTTTAATGTTTCGTAAGCTTTATTTTCACAGGTTTAAAAAAATAGATCGTAAAACAATCGAAAAATCGAATCGAAAAACTGTGGCTGGTCTGTGTCTGATCTTTCCGTAATAATCGTCCAATTAGTCGTGTTTCAGAGAAAATAAGATTTATGTAAATTAATTACGTAACTGAAGGCCTTTGAAATGAAAGAGTTTTGTTTTGGACTTAATACATCCCGGGACAGACCGCCTCTCGACGTTATCTCGGTATATCGTTACATTACAGTCCGGCTAAGGACGGTGAATTTTTAACCGACTTCCAAAAGGAGGAGGTTCTCAATTTTTTTTTTTTGTATGTTTGTTACGCGATTACTCCGTCAATTATGAATTGATTTTGATGATTCTTTTTTTGTTTGGTAGATTATACTTCAGAGGTGGTCCCATATAAATTTTATTAACTTTGCTTGGGTAGTTTTTGGAGTTCAGCTTCAATAATACGTATTTTTTCCTCACTTAGTATGTGGATGATATTATGATAACTTCCTGTCACTGTTATTTACATAGCACTTCCTAAACTGTTTGAGTCGATACTACACAGGCTTATTAGTTTCCAGATACAACCATTTCTCTGCGATTCTCAACATGGCTTTCGATCTAACCGTTCTGTTAATACAAACCTTCTAACGCTGGTGGATCTTATTTCGGAGCACTTGGACAAAGGCATACAGGTTGATGTTCTTTACTTCGACTTTAAAAAAGCGTTTGATCGCGTTGATAACGACGTATTGCTCGCTAAACTTAATGACATAGGCTTTACCCCGAAATTACTAAAATTTTTTGCAAGTTACTTACGGGATCGTCAGCAATATGTTCGTTATGGTTGCTTTGTGTCCACGCCTTACCACACCCGGTCTGGAGTAAGTCAGGGCACGATTTTGGGACCATTACTATTTGGGATCATGGTTAATGACCTCGAAAAGGTTCTTAAACATGCTAAGTGTTTGCTTTACGCAGATGACCTTAAATTAATATATGGCGTGGAAAAGGATTCTGATTCAGAAACTTTACAGAAGGACATAAACTCAGTCTTTCAGTGGAGCATTGACAACAAGTTGCTTTTCAATAATAACAAATGCAGCGTTATGTCTTTTAGTCGTGCACATAATCCTAGGCATGTACAATACTTCCTGGGCGAGGAACCGATTGCCCGTGTTCTTTCTGTGAAAGATCTCGGAGTACTATTCGACCCGAGACTTACTTTTCACGATCACATGAGGACGCTCGCTGCTGAATCATACCGGAGACTAGGATTTGTTATTCGAAATATGCGTGAGTTTAACAATCCACTGGCCATTAAACTAGTTTACATGGCCCTAGTCAGGAGTAAGCTCGAATCAGCTGCAGTGATTTGGAACCCATATGAATGCACTTACGCTTTACTTCTTGAAAAGGTCCAGAAGGCCTTCCTTAGATTTTTATATAAAAAGCTCTTCGGATACTACCCCTTCCTTTATCCTACAAAATTTTTACTCGGCGTACTAAATTTTAATTCTCTCGAGGTAAGGCGTAAGTGCTTCCTGCTTATCACTGCCTGCCGTATTATGCGGGGTGAGTCCGATTGTCAGGAACTAGTGGAGCAGTTAGTAAGGCTTTTTGTTCCTGTTCTGCCCAAACATCAACTCAGGCCGCGAAGTCACCGGCTACTAGCCGTACCATCAGCGCGCACGGTGTCGCGAGCTAACTCGCCCCTCGTTCGGGCCCTTACTATGCTCAATGCTCTTCTGACATCAACACCGGAATGTGACTTGTTTGCTGGGAGATGGATCGATGTGTGTCGTGAATGTTTAAGTTTTTGTGAGAGGATGGATGAAAGATAATTTTTTTTTTTTTTTTTTATGTAATTTTTTCTTCCTCTTGATTGCAGTTTGTTTGTTTATATAATACAAGTGTCTATATTGTTTGTTAATTTTGTTATTTCTCGTGTTTCATGTTTTATTTTGTTTTTTTTTTTGTAATTTACATAACCTACTTACGTAGGTATGTGTGTAATTTTTAGTTTGTATATTGTTCTGTACAACGCCTTGGAAATACATTCTGTTATGTTGTGCATGAAAACTTAAATAAATAAATAGCAGGTAGTGGTATTCGAATTTGTGTGGGGTAGGTATCACAACAAAAAAATAAAAATAAAAACTTTTTACAAAAAAAAAAACAACCGACTTCAAAAAACACTACAAAGTGAAAAATAACTTTAATTTCGGAAGTCAGTGACAAAGAACGAAAATTAAAAACCAAAGACACCGACTTCCGAAATTAAAGTTATTTTTCACTTTGTAGTGTTTTTTGAAGTCGGTTGTTTTTTTTTTGTATAAAGTTTTTTATTTCATGTAATTTGGCGAACCGTCGATAGCCGTTGCTTGCCCATAACATTCCTAGGAAGCACATGATCTAGTGTCACATCACGACCATATGGCCATGGTAGCTAAACAATCCTACCAAAGGTTGGGTTTTGTTCTGCGTAACTGCCGCGATTTTCGCACCGCTCATGCCATCAAAATATTATTTAATGCGCTTGTACGTAGCAAGCTGGAAACCAGCTCTTGCGTGTGGAATCCACATGAAAGTACCTACGCACTTTTATTAGAAAAGGTGCAAAAAGCGTTCCTTAGGTACCTATACCCCGTTTGAAATAAGATTAGACATTTAAACAAACCTTTTTTACAGTCCGTTCAACCGATTTTGACTTCTATTGCGTAGGCATAAAGATGGCATTAAAAGCAAAAAAAGTGGTTACAAACCAACTGTTTACTGCAGCTGCCATTTGTCGTGCCACCAACGCAATAGAAGTTAAAATCGGTTGAACGGACTGTAAAAAAGGTTTAGTTAAATGTCTAATCTTATTTCAAATGGAGTATAAATAAACAGAAGCACGGCTACTATCCTTACCTCTATCCGACTAAATTCTTACTGGGTTGCCTTAGATACAACTCGCTAGAGGTAAGGCGACCTCGAGTTCAGCTCACAATAGCCTGTAAGACGCTGCGTGGCGCTATTGATGCTCCTGATCTGCTTGATGTGCTGGCGCGCTTCTTTGTCCCAGACGATTACTGCTGGGGCAGAAGGCACAGGCTGTTTGCCGTGCCTCCATGTCGTACTGTTGCACATGCTAAGTCGCCAATTCCTCGCACTCTGGCTGCGGTTAATGATCTCTTGGATTCTAATCCTACAACCGATCTGTTTGCGGATGGATGGACGAAGTTTTTATTGATATGTCAGGAGTACTGTGAGAGGAATTTGTGAATGTGTTGTTACCTGCTTTTTTTAATTTAAGTTTTCATGTTTTTATTTTGTACATTTTAATGTGTCTTAGGTATAATTCTAGTTACTGTAATTGGTTTTAACACAACCGTTGTTGCTAAATAAATAAATAACTAAATAAATCACGCGACTTCATTCATTCGTAGGTGTCACGGCAAACTCTTTTCAAGTCATTTTTCAACACATACATATTCTGTGTATGCTGGGCCGTGAAAAAGACGAATGAAAAAAGATTGTATGTAGCGGAGATGAGAATGTTGAGATGGATGACGAAAATGGATAAAGTAAGAAATGAGTATATAAGGGGAAGTTTAAAAGTGGCGCCAGTGTCTGAAAAGTTGAAAGGAAATCGTTTGGCCTGGTATGGGCATGTGATGAGGAGAGAAGAAACGCATGTGACTAAAAGAGTGATGTACATAAATGTTGATGGATGGAGCGGGAGAGGAAGACCAAAGAAAAGACGGATGGATTGTGTGAGGAATGATATGAAAGAGAAGGGAGTGAATGATAGTGTGACGGTTGACAGGGGAAAGTGGAAAAAGAAAACGTGTTGCGCCGACCCCAAGTAACATAGGACAAGGGCAGGAAGATGATGACATATGCTGTGTATTATGACACATTCACACCGCCGCCGCCGACAGGCGTAGACTGAGCCATACAAGTACAGTGATGTTGATATTTAGTTTCACGGCATGTGCCTCGCCGCTACACACGGCCGCTAGTACGGCTGTAGATGGTATGATAAAATGTATGGGATTTTGAAGTATCATATCATGACATTTGCAAATAGTCAAGTGTTCTGGAAAACCATTCAAGTTCCTAACTAGCTGTTATGCACTTAGAGGTTTAATTTCAATGTTAAGTTTTTAAACCTAAGATTGTGTTCCAAGATGTCAGAAACTTTGTAATAAGAGTGAGCAAGTATTTATTTTTGACATTTTATTTACAGGCCTTACATCCCTACAACTTCACATACATCGATAAAGCAGAAAACCTGATCAGGTTACCAGCGATGAAAAATTACTACGAAGAGAAGAAAGGCAAGAAGAACTTACTCAAAAAGTCACCAAGAAGAACAATACAGAAGATAATAAAAAAGAACAACAGGTCGAAGTTAAAGAAGTTGTATGTGGTCAAGATGACGTCGAGCTACCCGACTGTGCCACCGAAGTTTGACTTGGTTAATGACCAAGACGACTATTCTGGCCGAAAAGCAGATATGACAACGCGGCCGAATCAACAGAAGAAAATAAAAAAGTTCAGCGTGAAACAGGCGAAGCTGCCTAAGTATCCAATGCCTTACCGACAAATGCAGAAGAGAAAGAACATCTACAAAAGACCAAAGAGGGACGCACGAGACATCTTTATATTCAAAGACTTTGATTCGATGCAGTTTATAAAAGGAAAGAAAGATGATGATTATAATGTAGTGAATGCTCATTTTAAAAACTATTGGTAGTTAGAAACGTGGTTGATTTTTGAATATTTTGATAAACCCTATCAATGTGCGCTTTTATAATTTCTAACGTGACAATATTATCGTCACAGCGTCTCGATAACACACGGAAGTAAAATGTATGGAAATATATTAAATCAATCTGCCTAGCCTTTTCCCAACTATGCTGGGGTCGGTTTCCAGTCTAACCGAATGCAGCTTGAATACCAGTATTTTACATGGAGCGACTGCCTTTCAGACCTCCACAACCCAGTAACTGGGTAATACATTTTCTTTTAAATTTCCGTTCACGATAACGTTATAAGGTGCACGTATTTCCATACATTTTATGGACGTGGATGTGGAAGTCCAAGATAATATCGTCATGTTAGAAACTATAAAACGCCCAATAGGTACGGTGCGGGAAATGACTTTACCTATTTGCTAGGGTTTTTGTGAGAAGAGTCGCTTTTCGAATGTTTAGAAACCAGAATACCCGCGAATTTTTGCGTTGTTGTATAACTTTTTAATTCGTTGAGATTTTTTAATTCATTTTCTATATGGCACCTCTTTAGGTCATGACTCATGAGCAGTGATCGGATAATCGGATGCATATTTACCTAAAGTTCATTTTTGGTTAGGAAATTATGGAAGAGAAGATTTAAATATAAATCCCGGGATTCCAGAAAATTCTGGAATAAAAAACTAGTCTGTAACATGGTGAGGAAACGTTGTCTTTAGCATGTGGTACTTAAATATAAAAAAAAAACAACAAAAAAGACATTACATAATAATATGTGTTTACTTGAAGTTAATTTTAAGCTCCCCATCAATTTATGACTATGTTGAGTGTAAGAGGAATAGTAGGTAGTAGGTACCTACACACGATTTGACTTTGAATAAAAACAGCAGTTGATTCCGAAAACCCGGGATTTTTTCGATACAAAAGTGCATTCCATAATATTAGCCAACACCTTAAACTAATTAAATATTCCTACACCTGATTTGATTCTATAGTAAAAAAAACTAAATTTGTCGATTCCGAATTCCCGGGATTTTTTCGATACAAAAGTGCATTCCATAATAGCCAACACCTACACTTTAGGTAAATATGCATCCGATTATCCGATCACTACTCATGAGCTATAAGAATATAAAAAAAATAGGCTTAGGTCTCAAAAAAATCAATATTTGACAGTTATTTGCGACGTTGCGCTGCCCATTTCAGTATAAACTCTCTTAAGGGAAAATTTATTTGCTGTTACAATGTATATCAGAATAAAGTGTGAGTCTTTCTAATGTACACATATCGAAATAAGAGAATCAATGTTTTATTTTATCGATGGAAAAAAAATATTTTTAAAGTATTTTTTTACGGTAATAGTAAAAAATTATGAAAAAAAAAAATACAGATTTCTGCAAAAAAAAACATGTTTATTTTCAATTTAGGGGAAGTTATTTTTCCACAATTTTTTTCTTATTTTTGCCTAATTACTTCCAATCATTATGGAGTTTGTTTCATCGCGATAAATCATTAAGTTTAAAAGTTACACCGTTTTGTTAAAAAGTTCCATAAGATTTTTTTAAATATTTTTCCGTCGATAAAATTAAGCATAGATTCCCTCATTTCGATATGTGCACATTAAAAAGACTCGCACTGTATAGTGTTAAGTATAAGTTGAGATTAAAGATTATTTATTTATGATCAATTAAATAAAATATTTATAAAAAAAAAATAACATAGCGCCGAAATAGCTGTGAGGTGTATGTGTGTTTTCCTTGCCTAGTTTATAAGTACTCATACTTTTATTATTCTTTATTTTTTTTATTAAACTTAATAATTCTAAAAAAAATTGTTTGTTGTCACGTAATTAATGGTTTACAAATGTTGTAGGTAATAAAACTTCATAACTCAAACATTTACTTTCGTGAATCACTTCTGACTTCGGTACTCTCGCAAAATAGGAGCTACTTATTTCATTAATTATAGACTCGTTTCAGTTAAATTAGAAATTTCAACGAAACGGGGAAATCATTTCGCAAATTGTTAATTATGTATGTTTATACAAATTAATTGGAATAATGATTCGTGACAGATTTTCTGGGAAGATAATGAGAATTTGTGCCCTTTTAAATAATTAGTGAATGAGTGCTTTTATGTGAATGTAGCAGAAATTAAATCCGGTGATTAATTATTTCAATATAACTTCTGAAGGATGAGATCTTCAGAAGAAAGAGCAGGTACTTAGAGGGGTCGTGGTTAAATAATAACAGCCGCACGGGTCGATGTTAAGAGGGTTTATCCTAAAAGTTGGCAACGTCATAAATAGCTGTCAAATATTTACCTGTTTTGATTAATTTAGCAATATTACTGAATGGAATTAAGAAATGTGGCTAACTAGGGAACTAAAATATTGATTATGAAATGCAATAATTAATATCGTAATACCGAATATTTAGTTTTAGATGTAAAAAAAATATTTGGAAACTTTCCAAATGCCTTTTTTTGACCTAAAATTATTACAACATCTAATTCAGTGTTATAATTGCAATTCATTATTAATATTCTAGGAAACTAGTTAGCCACATTTCTTATTTCCATACAGTAATATTACCAAATTAATCAAAACAGCGAAATATTCGACATCTATTTGCGACACCCATTTTCAGAATAAACGCTCTTATGTTATGTTAAACTGTTGGTCCCAGCTGTCATTTGTAGATCTTTGACAGATGTTACGGGTAGTCAGAAGCCCGAAAGTCTGACAACCAGTCAAATTTTTTTTTTTTTCTGTTGGGTATCTCATAGCTGGCCTCTGAGGCCATGACTATTTAACCGAGCAAACCTGTGGGTGCCTTAAGCTGCTACACTCAAAGCCTCCAGTCAGGGACTTACAAACTAAACTTATAAACTAGGTGAACGCTCGCTAAGGGCACCCCCTGTGGGGTACGAGCCTCGGCTTAGGGCGTTTACCTGAGGGAGGACATCAAAGATGGGACGGGCTGGATCAAAGTTTTGATCGTGATTATTAATCGGGGAATTTAAAGCTACGTGCTCAGCTGCAACAACTGCTGGCACCTCGTTTTCGAGCAAGGGTCGGGGGGGAGTAACATTTACTCGGGGGCGCGGCGGTCGCGATTGCAAAGGACCTCGACGACGAGGTCGGAATGACGGGAAGCGTCTGTACTTGTGTCCTAACGTACTCGTTTCCCTACTAGACTCCTGATGGAACCAGTCTAACAAAGTGATATCGTATTAATAACTGGGTTGTGCAGGTCAGATAAGCAGTCGCTCCATGTAAAATACAGGTTGGTCCTGGCTGTCAATCATGGATCTTTGACAGATGTTATGGGTAGTCAGAAGCCCGAAAGTCTGACAACCAGTCTAACAAAAGGCTATCGTATTAATAACTTGGTTGTGCAGGTCAGATAAGCAGTCGCTCCATGTAAAATACTGGTACTTAGTTGCATACGGTTAGACTGGAAGTTGACTTCAACTTAGTTGAGAAAAGGCTAGGCAGATGATGAAGGAATGGGTATGTACGAACTCAAACTTAACTCAAAAACTCAAAGCATCTATTATATTATCGACCCGTAACGACTGTGAAAGATCCACGAATGAAAGCCGGGACCAACGGCTTAACGTGCTTTGCGAGGCACGGAGGAGTCTCGGTATGTAAAGATGGTCACCCATCCACGGACCAACCCCGGCAAGCGTAGTTTAACCTGATGGATCGACCCATGCAGCTGTTATTACTTAGCTACAAGCTTCTCCATGAACATGACGCTACGGTGGTACTTCAGGTATGGTGACTTGGGTGGAGCTTGAGAATGTCATTGGTATGAGAAACGTTGACTTGGCTAGGTCAATAGTTAAATTCTTTCCATTTAAGTCAGAGAGCCGGTGATACTGTCTGGTGCGTAGGTAAAAGCCTACCTAAAATCCAATAGACGTGGATATATTTAGTCACCTGTTCCGCTTAGCTATTTCACCGAGCTCGGTGTGGCAACACGCCGTGTTCGGGTTCGCGACAAGTCAATCGTCATGCCTCGTTGAGAGGTGAAACACGTGTCGATTTCTTTCCGGGTTTTTTATGGCTCTTTAGAAATAGCTAAGCGGAACAGGTTATTAAATATATCCACGTCTATTGTATTTTATAATGGATTTCCGCAAGGTCACGGTTGAATCAATTAATTAACTCTGACACCAGGAGGAGACGCCTTGGGCGTCGGGAATCGCGAGCCGATTTTCAGCCACCGTAGGCGCGGGCTTGCGGACGGTAAGCAATGGGTAGCTCGCCGTCCGATAAGGACCAGGCCCGGGTCGACGGCGCAACGTGTTCCACGCGCGCCTCAAAAAGATGTCAGCAGAACTGACGGGGTTCACTAGGGCCGATGCCTGCTGGGGGTGCGAAGAAACCCGAAAGGGAAATCGTGGTCCCCGGCAACAGGGCAACCGAAGGAACACGGGTGGGTTTTAGTCAGTAAGAGTCTGACACGCCCTCCCGCTCCGCCCAGAGCGGGAGAAGTTATTTGATAATTTCATAAAAAAAGAGGTTACTCTAACCACACGAAAAGAAGATCAATTACTCACATCTATAGTCCCATATTTGGCAGTGTGGACAGTGATCATTGCGAGATAGTCCAGGTATAGAACGTCTATTGTATTTTATAATGGATTTCCGCAAGGTCACGCCTGAATCAATGAATTATCAAAAGCCTACCTGAGCTAGATTTTCCTAAACTGGAGCTGGCTGATAAAATTATAAAGGAACCAATCAAGAAATATTTTTTACGTAGAGCCAGTATTAAGTCAGTGCATGTAACTCTTATAATTGTAATCTTATCTAATACTAGCTTCTGCCCGCGACTTCGTTCGCATGGAAATCGTAAGACATCACAATATACTACAATAACAGCCACATTTTTATAAAACTTCCCTGTATAGTACTACGTTTGTAGTTTTATTCTCAGCAGTCAAAATATACAGAGAGTCAGGAATGGTGACTCGGGAGCAAGCGACGTAACAGTTGTCCATGTGAGAAGCAGCTTATCCTGAGGTCGACACCCGCAGCCTTCAGCCTTCAGTGTCGGCCACTGTGACTTGTTGATCGCAAAGCATACACTCCCAGAGAACTGCACGCGCTTTAACTGGTAATTATGGGGAATTTGTACTTTATACGCGCTATAAACACTGTCTCACCATCGCCACAACCTGTTAGAATTTCCACCTCGATGACGTTTCTCTGCAAAGACATGACTTTGAGCTGGTTTCCGTTACACAGATATACAACCGGAAGTCCACTTGCCATTTGTGAATTGAGAAATTCTACGGGGTGATATTTGGCATCATCTTCCTCCACATCAGTATTAATGGAGGTGTATATCACTTCACTCCCTTCAATTTGTGAGAGAATACTGTGGTTGATCGCTGCAGCTTGATCATCTTCGGAGTTAAAACGGAAACACGCCTAAGAATTCTCTTGGTCCGGTATTTGACTGATATGGGTATATCAGACGAATAAGATCTTCTAAAGTGGGATCTACTCTACAAAGAGTCTCTGGTAGAGTGCTTTCACCATCTTTTAGAAGAACATCGGAGAATTCTTGAGCATTTGAATTACCGCCAAGCCGAGCTCGTATGATGATGGTCAAGCGCAGTTTATGAACTCTCGACCATAGAGTCGACCTTTTCAACGAAGTATTCACTTTTTTTGTCAAAACTGTGACACAACCCATCATATCTTGGTTTCTGCGGATGTCCTGTAGGGTTCTGTTTACAGTTTCCACTTCTTTTCTTTTTGCCATAACACATTCATCCCATACGACGAAGCGCAATCCCCTAAGCACACATCCCTTGTTACTGTTGCGTGACACCCCACAAACAGGCGTTTCGTTGCTCTCTAAATCGATGGGAATCTTAAACATGACGTGCGCTGTTTTGCCACCAGGAAGCAGTGTGGCAGCCTGCGATTCCAGAAGATCCACACACATACATATTTTAAAATCGCTAGGACAAATCTGCTGTCAAAATCTGTAAAAAAACATTTTATTCCTACAGTCTTTTGCTCTAAAATGATCAGAATACAACCTTGAATGTTTTGTGACTGTAAAGTACTTGTAACTTAGTAGTTTCCCATAGCTTACGAAGTTTTCCATTTTTTGTGAATTAATACATTCTATGAACTATTACATACACAATCCAAAAAAAAAAATCGTTTTACAAAAAGAGTTTAAAAAAAACAGATGTAAATCGAACTTACTACCCCGGGCGGCCTACCACCAGCTCATAAAGCAGTATTATTTTAATGTTACTTCAGTGGGAGAAAGAGATGGAGCTATACATCCTGTAGAGCTTCATCTCTTTCCCACACTGAAGTAAACTAAAGTAATATTAAAATAATACTGCTTTTGAGCTGGTGGTAGGCCCTCAGGACTTCAAATCATTCGTCCAACCGCTTACTTATTCGCTTTGTTGAAAGTTAGCTAAAATAGCCGTTCCTATATAAAAGGTAGCGTGATGATAATCGGTAACTACCTATCTACAATATCCCAACCTTTTGGCGCGTCCTTTTACAATTTGCAGAGAAAAATACGAACATGATGTAATATTGCTCATTCCCCATAGCAAATAGCGTGATAGTTTATGCCCTACAGTTGGTACAGACAAACATTCTAAAAACTTTATTTTCCGCATAAGAATCGATCCCATACCTCGTAGCAATAACTTTCCTTAAAAAAAGGTACATAATAAAAAAAAAAATCGTGTAACAAAATGTGAAAAAAAAGAAAAAAACCGTAGGTGAGAATCGAACTTACAACCCCATGTTTGCAAAGCAACCGCCCAACCGTTGAGCTAATTGCTTTGTTGAAATTTGCCTAAAATAGCCGTTCCTATATATTTCATGATTGACTGCTTAGTTCCATAAAGGTATAGCGTGATGATAATCATTTAAAAAGTTTAATCGATAACCATCTACAATATCCTAAAATTTTGGCGCGTTTTTTTCCAAAAATACGAACATAATATAATATTGCTCGTCCCCCATAGTAAATAGCGTGATAGTTTATACCCTATAGTTTGACCAGACTTATAGGGAACACCTATGCAAAATTTTAACAGAATCTATCGGGTAGAATTTGCGTCATGCTAGAACATAAAAATACAACATAATGTAATATTGCTCGTCCCCCATAGTAAATAGCGTGATAGTTTATACCCTATAGTTTGACCAGACACACAGGGAATATCTATGCAAAATTTTAACAGAATCTGTCCGGTAGAATTTGCGCCATGCTGGAACATACATACAGACAAACAGACAAACAGACAAAAATTCTAAAAAAAATATTTTCGGCATTAGAATCGATCCTAGACCTCGTAGCAATTACTTTTTTTCAAAAATATTCAATGTACAGTTTTGACTTCGCTACGATTTTATTATACAGTGTGAGTCTTCATAATGTGCACATATCGAAATGAGGGAGTCTATGCTTAATTTTATCGACGGAAAAAATGGTAATTTTTTTTTTTAGTTTAAAAAAAAAAAAAAAAAATTTACAAAAAAATTTTTTTTTTTTAAATTTTTTTTTGCTCTCTTTTTATTATTATCTTATTTATAAATTTTACAATTAAAAATTGAAGAAAAAAATACAGATTTTTACTAAAAAAACATGTTTATTTTCAATTGAGGGTAGTTTTTTTCTCAATTTTAATTTTATGTGGACGGCTACTTACTTTCAATCATTATGGAGTTTGTTTCATCGCGATAGCTGATTCAGTTTAAAAGTTACACAGTTTTGTTACAATTTTTTTTTAATTTCATAAAAAGTATAAAAAACAATATTTAGATTTTTTAAATATTTTTTCTGTCGTTAAAATTAAGCATAGATTTCCTCATTTCGATATGTGCACATTATGAAGACTCACACTGTATGTATAGATTATTTATAATATTCTCACATATTCTCACATCCGGGCTTGTGGCTAAGTAATAACAGCTGCACGGGTCGATCGATCAGGTTAAGTTACGCTTGCCGCGGTTGGTCCGTGGATGGGTGACCATCTTTACATACCAAGTCCCCTCCGTGCCTCGGAAAGCACGTTAAGCCGTTGGTCCCGGCTGTCATTTGTAGATCTTTGACAGTCGTTACGGGTAGTTAGAAGCCCAAAAAGTCTGACAACCAGTCTTACCAAGGGGTATCGTGTTACCTAGTCACTAGGTTGTGGAGGTCAGATAGGCAGTCGCTTCATGTAAAATACTGGTATTCAGCTGCATCCGGTTAGACTGGAAGCCGACCCCAACATAGTTGGGAAAAGGCTAGGCAGATGATGATTCTCACATTTATAATTTCAACATGAATGATGTAAACAATATTTTGTAACAATTTTTTATTTAAAAGAGTGTCCGTGGAGTTTCTTGCCCGTTCTTCTCCATAGGTACCTACTACGCTTTGGAATAGGCAACTAGCTTCATACCTATTTCTGACTGACCGATTCCTTGACAATTCAAAAGTGCCTGTAAATGGTTTAATTGAAATAAATGATTTGAGTTTGAGTTTAGAGTTTGAGTATAAAGAGAAAAGATTTGATTTTTTGCATGTTTGTTTGTAATTAATAAACTCAAAAACTAATGCACCGATTTTAAAAATTCTTTCACCAGTAGAATGCTATATTATCAGTTAAAAACATAGGCTATAATTTATAAAGAGATCACGACGGAGAAGCCGCTGCTGGCAGAAGCTAGTGATGTATGTTTTACCCGTGAGAACCTGTAATCGGCTTTATGTTTCTTAAACAACTGTTATCCATTTGTTATAGCTGTTGGTTCTCCTATTAATAAATAAATAAATTAGAATGATGCCGTGAGATTTATAGAACCCTTTTTTTTATGGGTGGGAAATTATCAAATAACTTCTCCCGCTCTGGGCGGAGCGGGAGGGCGTGTCAGACTCTTACTGACTAAAACCCACCCGTGTTCCTTCGGTTGCCCTGTTGCCGGGGGCCACGATGTCCCTATCGGTTTTCTTCGAACCCCCGGCAGGCATTGGCCCTAGCGGACCCCGTCAATTCTGCTGACATCTCTTTGAGGCGCGCGTGTAACACAACGCGCCGTCGACCCGGGCTTGGTCCTTATCGGACGGCGAGCTACCCATTGCTCACCGTCCGCAAGCCCGCGCCTACGATGCGATGGCCGGAAATCGGCTCGCGATTCCCGCCCCGGGCGTCTCCTCCTGCGGCAGTTAGGGGCGTGAGGACGCGAACTTTGCCTCTCCCTCACGCGTTCCGCCTCCTCCTTCGCGAGCATTACCGCTTCGCAGAAGGAGGTGACGGCCTGCCATTTCCTCTCGCTCCGTACCATGGCCTGAACCAGGGCCGGACGCGAGAGATCACCGCCGCCGATCGCCTCTACGAGAACACGGCGTTGCTCCGCCCAAGCCGGGCAGACCTTCACCGTATGCTCCACCGTGTCCTCAGGTCCATCCACACAATGGTGACACCTGGATCCCTAGGACCCATAGGACCCTTGGAAATCAAATTGCAATTTCGGAAAAGACAAGTAAGCAGAACTCGAAAGGTTTAGAATATATTTTGGTAGGTATAGGACGCGTTAAACTTTATGGCGGGTCTGAAGTGTACTACTCAATGAACAGTACCTCACCCCTCACCCCCGCTGACACATGAATTTGATACTGCGCAGGTTTTAGTAATTGATATTGGGGTTTATCTCAAATCACGTTGACCTTAAACTGTCTTGCGTGTAGTTTCTTAATAAAATATTAAATTTATTGTTATATTTATAAAGTAGACGTAATTTGGAGTTAAGGCAAAAGTTTCTTTATATATCATTCGTGTGTTGGGTTATCTTAATATTTCTATTAGAAAAATAATTGCTGCTACCCACGCTTGATAATTAAATAGGTAACTTATTCTATACAAATAAATAAAACTGATGTCAAAATAACAGCTTTTACTAAATGTATTCTATCTCGGAACGATCCTTCGTTGCTTTGCACAAAAAACACAAAAATGGCGTCTTCAACTTCGCTTCTCATTTTTCAATAAAAAATCGTTTTATTATGTTGGCAACTAGATAGATTGTCTTTTATTCTTCGATTTAAAAACAAAAAAAAAAAATAGAGGAAATACGTTTACTTGTGGTAAAAAGGACTTTACGCTCTCTAAAATACAGTTTAAAGTTGTTAAAAATTAACGGTGGTAAAGCTTGTTACCAAAAGCGAGCGCTCATAAGCAAGTTTGGTAAAACGTTTAACCAGAAGTAAACGCCCCTTTTTAATAAGGTTAACAAGTTTACCAAGAGCCAAGCCTGTGGAAGTATATACGGTTTTTATAACAAAAAAGCAATCTTTAAAAAAATATCTGTGTCTGTTTATTCCGGCTAATCTCCAAAACGGCTGGACCACTTTTGACGGGACTTCCACTGGCAGATGGCCAATAATTTAGGCTACTTTTATTTTAGAAAAAGATTTAGGGCCCACGCATGTGAAACTGCGGACAGCAGATAGTTTTATTTACAACAATAAATCAACAGTTAAAGTTTGTTGTAATTTAGTGAAGGATAATATTTTTTTAAACTTTGAAAAGAACGAAAACCAAATGCTATCAAGAGAACCATCACCTGACGCACATAAGAAAAAAAAAGTTTTATTATAAAACACTTTATTCACATAATAAACAAAATAATAATTTACATCGCTAACTGACTATAAATGTAAACAGTTCAAATATTAAATAAAATTTTAATAATTATTATTACTACAATGTCAAACTTGACACACATCAAGATAGATACTATCTTTTATAAGAAACTTATACATAAGAACCACGACATACATGTGTGGGGACTAAGAATAATTATAATAATTAGCTATGTATATAAAATATTACCTATATTCATAAATTTCACTCCAATGAATGTAGTTAAAAAATAAAAAGAAACGAAGCAAATTTTATCAATATCGGTGATAAAATTTAAATTGATACTAAGGTTATGAGTTTAAAACGTTAGAACCAAAAAATCAAAGACTTTAGACATCCACCAACCCGCAATGGGCGCGCGTTGTGGATTAGCACGCGCCCTCACACGATAGGGGGCGGCTTGAGTTCCAGCAGTGGAAAATTTATAGGCTGATATATATGGTTTATATTCGATTATAAACCCTTTTGATTCGTTGTAGTTAAAACCAAACATTTAATCAACAACAAATTTGTTGAAAGACCGATTTCGGTTCATATTTCGGGATCCAACCTCGATAGCACTTAGAATCAGACAGCCTTTCAAATTCAAACTGAATTGAGTCTAAAAACGCGATCATCAATTTGGCTTGACATTACAATAAATTCAAAGTGAAACGCTTCGATTTTAAGCTAAGCAAGATTGGTACAAACTGAGTAAAATAAAAACATCTGAGATTTAATGTAGCACTTATTTTTAAGAAAATGGCACTATGTTAAAAGAACAAAGATGGTTGATGTTAAGAAGCTGAATGATAATATAAAAGATAATGACAATCTCAATAATCCAATAAAAAAAAATCGTGAGGAAATGCCTGAGATATTTCTCGACTGCATGTGAAGTCAAGTCAGAGGCCCATGGGTGGCATAAAAACTCTGACACCAGGTTAGTCAATACGAAAAAGAAGATCTAAATAATGATGATAATGATGATAATTGTGATGATCAGTAACTGGAGATATGGAGATCAGAAAGGCAGTCGCTTCATATGAAATACTGGTATTCAGCTGCATGCGGTTAGACTGAAAGCCAAACCGACTCTAATGTAGTTGGGAAAAAGCTAGGTTGATGATGATGATGATGATGTGATGATCAGGTCTGACTTAATTTATTAAGAGGGCTTATACTAAAAGTTGGCAACGTCGCAAATAGCTGTCAAATATTTACCTGTTTTGATTAATTTGGCAATATTACTGTATGAAAATAAGAAATGTGGCTAACTAGTTCCCTAGAATATTAATAATGAATTGCAATTATAACACTGAATTTGATGTTGTAACCATTTTAGGTGTAAAAAAGGCACTTGGAATGTTTCCAAATGCTTTTTTTATATCTAAAACTAAATATGCGGTGTTACGATATATTATTGCATTTCATAATCAATATTTTAGTGCACTAGTTAGCCACATTTCATGTTTTCATACAGTAATATTGCCAAATTAATCAAAACAGGTAAATATTTGACAGCTATTTGCGACTTCGCCAACTTTTAGTATAAGCCCTCTTAAGCTGAATGTACTATGTATTTACGGAGCACAGCTTTATAAAATACCCTATTTTGTAAGGAAGCAATAAATTGTACGATTAATGTACATTCTAAGCCCTATATATACTACTACCGTAACTACAATTTTGTAGGCAATTTATAGCTCGTTGGAAACCAAAACTGCGTTAATAACACAGTACTAAAACATAACTAGATACAGTTTGAATATATAACGTAGGCATAACAGTATTTCCTTCCACAAGAACTTTGTTCGTTAGTGAAACAGAAACCACAAAATCTTCGCGAAATACCTTCTCAAGAAAAGCTTCTTTGCGGTATAGTTGATTAAGAAAGCTTAATTAAATTTAATAGCCTATCGTACAGAAATAGATACGAGGCGAGGAGTTCTCAAATTCTCTTTCATTTGTAACCTTACGCATGGTGTGGTATTTGATGTGTCTTAAAATATGACTTTTAGCTATTGATAATACTCTTTCATTCCCATACAATGCTTATTTAGTTTTTCCATTCTTGATTATTAAAAAAAACATGAACTCTAATTTTATAGGCTGCTGCTAATTGTAGTGTTTTTCTTGCAACGATACCAATCTTAAAAATCGTATTTTAAGACATTTAATTCCTTGCCTTTATAAGTATTGACTAAGCATTATTATCTAATATCGTGCTTACATTAACCGGATTGTGGAGGTCAGCTAGGCAGTTGCTCCATGTAGAATACTTGTATTCAGTTGCATCCGGAAGCCGACCCAATGATAGTTGGGTAAAGACGAGGCTAGATGATGATCTTCCTTATAAATCGTAAATTCAGTCTTAAGCCTGCTCAGCCTTGATTTCCTCTGCTCCCTGCTTGTTCCTGTACTCCCAACCTTGATAGGCCAGGTCTTGGGGACTTACATCATGCTCCCTGAAGGAAATACCGCCGCCGGATCCATACTTGTGGCCACCCTGAAATTATGGTGTGAAGAGTTAGATGAGTACTGTATTTTCAAAGATTAAAATGACAAAGTCTTTATAGATTGGATCGAGAATAAACAACAACAGAAAACTTAATAGAAAAAGATTATAATGATAAAAACTTTTAACAAAAAAAAAAACAACCGACTTCTAAAAAAAAACACTACAAACTGAAAAATAACTTTAATTTCTGAACTCGGTGTCTTTGGTTTTGAATTTTCGTTTTTTACCACCGATTTCCGAAATTAAAGTTATTTTTCACTTTGTAGTGTTTTTTGGAAGTCGGTTGTTTTTTTTTGTAAAAAGTTTTTAGTTTTCACTTCTTAGTTGTGGTATTTACCCCACACAAATTCGAATACCACTACTTGCTATGTAAATAACAGTGAGAGGAACTTAACATATCATCCACATACTTAGTGGGAAAAAATACGTATTATTGAAGCTAACTCAAAAACTACCCAAGCAAAGTTATTAATATTTATATGGGACCACCTCTAAAGTATTACCTACCAAACAAAAAAAGAATCGTTAAAATCAATTCATAATTGGCCGAGTTATCGCGTAACAAAGATACAAAAAAAAAAAACATATAGTTGAATTGAGAACCTCCTCCTTTTGGAAGTCGGTTAAAAATTACTGAGAGAGAATACAGTATAGAGGGCATATTAATATGGGACATCGATACGAGTGACCGAAACGACCGACGCTCTAAAAAGCCAAATAAAATTAGTTCTTTATCTTGATGTAGTCGTGTTCCTATGTAGTTCTTACACGATGTGGAAACTAACAAACGGTATAATGTAATCATGATGAAATTTCAAAAGGGCTTTTCTTTCTAAAATGTAAGACACATTCATCAAACATTTCCAGTGACATTTTCCTAGTAATTTATCCACCCAAGGGAAGAATCGATTTACTCTGATTTATGATACCAAACATGTCAATAATATTGCGGAACTTTTAATAACCTGTCATAGGTTTCAGTTAGCTTTTGTGCAGACAGTTTTATATGAAAAGTTTGGAGTCTTTGAAGATTAAAGATCATCGTTTTATTCACGTGAATTTATTATTCGTAGAAATGAGCTCTAAGTTCATCTTAATGTCATCACGAGTAAATTAAAACTACTTTGTAAATTCTACCTGTCCCTTTCACTTCTAAGCCGATAAAGTGAGAAACAATAAACTATGGCCACCCTTGGAATCCGCTGGATGCGGAAAGCACAGAATCGGTCGAAGTGGCGGTGCTTGGGGGAGGCCTATATCCAGCAGTGGACGTCTTTCGGCTGAAATGATGATGATGGCCACCCTGGCTATAAGTTATAAAAATTCTTTCACCTCTTTTTTTTTGTTTTGGAAATGATCAAATAACTTCTCTCGCTTTGGGCGGAGCGGGAGGGCGTGTCAGACTCTTACTGACTAAAACCCACCCGTGATCCTTCAGTTGCCATGTTGCCAGGGACCACGGTATCCCTTTCGGACTTTCCCGCGAACCAAATTCTTTCCCCCTGAGTTCAAATTTTTTTTAAATTGTTTCTTTAAAGTAATAGAGAGCATGAAACTTAACGGTGACTTAAAATTGACTTACATTTCAAAATCAAAATAACATTACAAGAAAGAAGAAAAAAGAAGAAAAGAAAAGCGAAGGTAATAATGGTAATAACGAAGATGATCTATAATTGAATTCATAATCTTAGATAATTTACATTATCTAGCGTTTTGTAATGAGTGACCATTATTGAAATAAAATTTTGGTTGCAATGTAATTTGAACTTTGTCTCATGGCAATGAATTTGTTATTTCAATACTTGATTCTCAGATTCTGAATTCAAATATACAAAAATCACATTTTTTACTTACGGGATAGCTCTCGGAATAATGAGACGGAGCATAATGTGACTGCGGTGGCGACTCCCTGTAGGGTCCAAGACCGATACCAGCTGGGCTGTACTGAGGGCCGGAGAAGTGGCTGGACGAGAACGGTGAGGAGTTGGGCTTGCAGAACTTGAAGTAGCCGATAACACCTGGAAAATGGGAATGAGTGATGATTAGAAGAAATTTTGAAAACTAAAAGGAATTACATTTAATAAGGGTCTCCAACCTCCAACAAAAGATATACACAATAGGTGACACGTAAATAATGGTCAACATCAGTATACTTCTTCATTTAGAGGAGACCACAGCGTGCACAGTAAAGTATTGAAGATTAATAAATGATGATTTAAACAAGCATTATGTAGACCAACTGAGAATGTGCTAGAATATTCCCGTAATTGATCAAGAAACTGTCTAAGTATTTTATAATTCTGAGCATCGGAATCAGAACTTTATTTGCTATGAATGTAAGTACAGGTAAGTATAAGATGTTGTATGTACTTAAATTAATGAGAACGGCTACAGTCTACCTTACGGCGTGCAAATTCTTACATAAATTGAAATATTAATGCAAACAAAATAATGTCAAGAAAACAAAACAGAAATTAAAGTGAAGTCAATTAATAAAATTATAGTCAGGTATTAAATTTGACCATGTAAAACATATGAACGTTTTACATTGTCAAATTTGTAATTAATTGTTACAATCGATACCTATTTTACTACAGATAGCATTGTATTTGGGTGGCTAAGCTGTCAACCATTTTACAAATTATTGTATTTTTTTTATAATTGAACTTTGAATAATAATATTGCGCTAGCAGAACACATTAAATTGTTAACTTTGTGTAGTATTTGGGTCACCAAGATACAGGCTGTGTCTAGTTTGGGACCCGCTGTCTAATATTTCTAAGTCTTCTGTTAGTGAGAATTTCATACCATGCTAGGTTGTATATTTAAGAACTTTGTGTAAGCTAAATAAATTAATTTGAATTTGAATTTTTTGAGAGAAACGAGTTCATGTTTTTGCGAGTCCAAAAACAATGCAGTCAAGACAAGTCAGGGTCTCCCAAAAATCCACGCACAATAGGTTTTTAGTAATTATTTCTCATTAGTTGAACCTTTTCAAGTGAATGGTAATTGTAGAGTAAGAACTTACCAGGAATGATAAGAGCCATAAATCCGAGGAACTTCTTGAAGCTGGCGAGGCCGAGGATGAGGGGCAGGAACAGAAGCAGCTTCAGCTTGAACAGCTTGAGGATCAACAGCATGGGGATGATCAGCTTCTTTAGTTTGTGTTGGCCTGTAAACAGAGATAGAAGATGTTTTAAATAGTATAAGTAAATTATAAAAACTCAGATGAAATGTTGATTTTTAACCGACTTCCAAAAAGGAGGTTATATGTTCGTGGCGTATGTTTGTTTTGTTTTTTTTTGAATGTCCACCGATTTCTCCGTCAATTGTGGACCGATTTTGAAAATTATTTTTTTGTTTGAAAGTGTATTATGCTTTCGAAGTGGTCACATATAAATTTTATTAACTTTACTTTGATAGTTTTTGAGTTAGCTTCAATAGTACGTACTTTTTCCCTCTTTAGTATGTGGATGATATGATAAGTTCCTGTCACTGTTATTTACATAGCAGGTAGTGGTTTTCGAATTTGTGTGGGGTAGGTACCACAACTAAAAAGTGAAAAATAAAAACTTTTTGCAAAAAAAAAAACCGATTTCCGAAAAAACACTACAAAGTGAAAAATAACTTTAATTTCGGAAGTCGGTGACAAAAACGAAAATTCAAAATCAAAGACACCGACTTCCGAAATTAAAGTTATTTTTCACTTTGTAGTGTTTTTTGGAAGGGTATCTCCAATCCTTTCCTATCCTAGCTAGAAGTTTGTTATTGCGACATCAGTACAAGATAGGTGTGAATCTAACAGTTTGTCTTGGAAAAGTAGTTAGTTATACTAGTCTACTAAGTTTTGTTGAAACCAGCCGCGGTCGGTAAATAGTTCTAAAATGTGCCGATAGATGGCGTTGTACGTTTGTAGCTAATTCCTGAATCGCGGTGTTAAGATTTTCCGTGAGTGAATGACTACCCCGATTTTTCAATTTTTCGGTATCGCTTCTCGGCCTTTTGGCTAAGATCAAAGTGTAGTATCTGTTCTTTTCAGCTTAATATCTGAAAGTTCCCTCACTGAGGGACCAGTATATTAATCTGATTTTTGTAAGCTGACGGGATGTTCGGGGCTCGCTCCACTCCCGTCGCGGGTCGGCCCGGCATTGCAGTGCCGCCGGGATCGGCCCACATAATACCAGAACACATTGTAGAAGTAAACATGTTTATGTTCATTTTTTGCACAATAAGAATGAACATGAACGTCTGAAGTTCAATTTTCATTTACGAGGAAATCTTGCATCCACAGTTCTCAAACGGCAATGCCTGTTATTAGGTCGTGAATTTACCTAAGACGTGTGCTAGATTTAATGTACCATAGAATTTAGAATTACCTAGGGAGATAACACTAGCCAGTCGTGGTAAAGAAAATACTTGAGCAGTCCTGGGTTCGTTTCCCGAGTTGAGCAAAAGTTATCGGGTTTTCTTTGTAAGAAATTCGGTCAGGAAAGAAAATATTGTAAGAAAGGCGGAAACGACAACTTTACATAAAGTTGTGAATAAACACTTTTCATTTTTTTTTTTTTTCATACTATGCACCATAAGTTTATTATGTTCAGCTGAAATGACGGTAACGATGTTTTAGGGTTCCGTACCTCATTAGGAAAAAACGGAACCCTTATGGGATCACTCGTGTGCCTACAGCTTATCCATCTGTCACAGCCAATTTGCTCCGAATCTAATCGACCGATTATGTCGAAATTTTATACACATATGTATTTCTATGACCCAAACACGGACGTGTATCGTAAATAAATGAATTTTGAATATGGAGGTTACTTTTTGGGGGCAAATAAGAAATTAAAATAAAAGTTTTGCGCACTATACCGTGTGAGATATCAAATGAAAGGGCTTATTGCGAGCATCTCATTTTTTTTATTTTTATAAATACTTTTAAAGATATAAGAAAATTGACCATCCCTCCCCCTTATCTCAGAAACTACTGAGCCTAAAATTTTGAAAAAAATACAGAGAATATAATATCTATGGTCTTAAAAAAAACATGGTAAATCTCTCAATATTGTGCGTACAATCTTACATTTGCAGTTGGAATGTATGGGGTAACATGTTTTTCAACCACAATGTTAAGTTTGTTCTTGGGATAAATTCATCCCAACTACGGAAACCTTCATTGTGCGTGGACCGACACGCACTTGTCCGGTTTTTTTAAATTAATTAACAAAATGAATACTCTTAATACATTATATTAATAGAATTTAATCATACTTGATTTGACTTGAGCTCTAAAAAACCGCAAAAGAGCCCACTGAAATACCTAGGGATTTGTTTAATTTTAATACTGAAAGCATTTTAAGTAGTACTCTTTTAATTAAGCTTCTAAATCAGAGTCGAGGTTTTTAATTACTATAAATTCTAGTCATTTACAAAATGCCTTGTGTTTACTAGATTTAAATACCTTTACGAGATGAAAGCCTATTTAGGATATCTATGATTTCAGAGTATGATGAAGTGTGTAATATATCCATACTTGTAATCTTTGAAAGGCATTTTGACCCTTCGGAGAACTCAAAATTGTAGTTCAGTGTATTTAATTTTACCTGCTTTTTTCTCATACATTAGGTTCAAACATTGAACGTTACTTTTTTTACTTTTGAGACGATTTTCTTTTCTACTTTTCTTCTTTTCGTGTGGTTACTGACTAAACTGGTGTCAGAATTTTAAAGCCGCCTATGGGTCTCTGACTTGGCTTCATATGACGTCGAGAAATATCTCTCAGGCATGCCGGTTTTCTCACGATGTTTTCCTTCACCGTTTTTGAAGCAAGTGATAATTATACAATACGCACATGAATCCGAAAAGTCAGAGGTGCGTGCCTTGGGTTCGTACTCGAGCCCTATGACTTGGCAGTCTGACGGTCACTCCACTAGGCTATCACTCACATCATCATTATTTTTTCTACTGCTACATACACAGTATTTTTCCAGGCTCATATCAATTTAAATCTAATTTAAAGTGATCTTGTTAAGGTTCCATTTTTACCCACGACGGAACGGAGACGGTATATGCGTTTGGGGTGAGAGGATGTTTGTGCAAATCCATGTTGCCATTTTTTTCCAAAACTACTAGTCCGATTTTGATGCAGTTTTCAATTATGGATTCAAGCTTGATTGGTGCATGTTCTTAGATAGGTGTTACGGTGACAATTCACCAGGGGGCGCTGCAGCAAACATTTTTTGTGCAAATCCATGTTGCCATTTTTCGCCAAGACTACTAGTTCGATTTTGATGCAGTTTTCAGTGATGGGTTTGGGTTTGATTGGTGCATGTTCTTAGATAAGTGTTACGGTGAAAACTCACCAGGGGGCGCTGCAGTAAACATTTATTTGTGCAAAACTTTTATCCTTTTTCAATTACTTTTTAACCGTCGTGAGTTTTTTCAAAATATTTAATTTTGCTTTTTATTTTTTTTTGAGGTACAGAATTCTAATAACAAATTTTGTACTCACGGAAAGGTGCCTTCTTATCCTCAATGATGTCCACTTCATCAGCGATCTGTTCAATGAAGCGAGGAGCGATGACACCACGGGAAGTCACCTCTTCGTCCAGCTGCATCTCCAGAGCAGTAGACCTCAAAAATCTGGTGACAAATTTTAGGGGATTAATTTGCGAAAAGACTTGTTAAAGTAATAAAGGCACTTTTGAATGTCAAGATTATTAAGAAAATAAAATTGATATTAATCATGTTGACGTTCAAAAGTGCCTTTTAAGACGCAGATATATGACAGTGACCTTGAATGGTTAGCTTGCGTGTTCTGTACTGAGCTCACGCAACGCGTCGTACGTCCAGCCAGTAATAGGACTCGCCCATCAAGGAGCGCTGTCCCAAATTAGATGCGTTATTAATTTATTACACGTAAAACAAAAGGTATTTTAATAAAACACGTATACTAAAATATCAATAATTTAACTATCTTTAATATGGTGAAGTTTTCAGAAAATACGCTTGATGGATTTTGCGTCATTCTCAGTTTTTTATTCGCGTTAGACATAACTTTACAAATTAATTTCACTATGTAATATAAACATAATCAAAAATATGCCTATATTAAAATATTAAAAAAATGCTCTAATTTAACACATATTTTTTCCAAGTCACTGACACTACTCGATCAGACGTCATCTTCAGTATAAAATCATTAAAAGTCAGCTATCGTTCCCTTAATGGCCTACTTGCAACAAATGATTTGACTTTGATTTTCTTCATTAATTTGTACATAACATACACATAACATCACGCCTTGTTTCTCCGAAGGGTTGGGCAGAGGTGACCCTGTAATAGGTACACCCACATTTCGCCAGTTATGTTTTAATTCCCATGTAATAGGGGGCGAGCCTATTGCCATCAACCGGGTACAAATCCAGACTCCGGGCTGCTACTGAGAAATTCTAGATAGAAAAACCCAATAACACTTGCCCGACCCGGGAATCGAACCTAGGACCTTATGCTCAGCAGTAGCGCTTGCGACCACTAGACCAACGACGACGTTACAACGTTAATTTATAATCCTTAATCAATATTTCCTTTTCGATGTAGCTATCTATTGGAAATTCTAATTTAAACGTTTAATTATAAACTCCATTCTGGCCGTGTAATCAAACCATTACAGAGTTAATACAATATTTACCTTTCAATCTTCCTCATTCCGTATTTGACGAGTGCTTCCCAGTCAGAATCTTCGCTGCGTGGTTGTGATTCAAGCTGAGGTGGCTCTCGAGACAGTGCACGAGCTTGGGAGTCCACTTTTACTAGTACTGCGTTTTCTGATAGCCTGGAAATTATTAGATTAGGTATTGGTTATTTTTGTTAGACAACAATCAAACGATGTACTGTATTTCTATTTTCTTAATGTCCCTCGGGAATCATCGCATTTCCGAATACAAACGAATGCTCATTTCCATATCCATCAATTATTAAATTTACCTTCACTACATAGTATAAAACAAAGTCGCTTTTTCTATCCCTATGTATGCTTAAATCTTTAAAACTACGCAACGGATTTTGATGCGGTTTTTTTAATAGATAAAGTGATTGAAGAGGAAGGTTTATATGTATAATAACTCGGTTTATACCCGTGCGAACCCGGGACGGGTCGTTAGTGTATAATAATTTGAATTCAGAACCAAGTACTTTACTGTTGTTTTGTTTTGATTTTCGTGTGAACTATATGTAGCTGTAAAACTATTTTCTTATCGGTGGGGCTTGCGACTTCAGCAGCTTTCCTACCATTTTTTTAAATAAATTACATTAAGTTAAAAGAGTATTAACAACTCTATACTTGTGTGTAAGTACCAAATCGATTGAGAGCGTCCTGTCTGCACCAAGTGCAAAGGGCAACTGATAGAAATCCGCCGACTGACGAAACACGAGGTTTGCCGAGGGACATTAAGAACATAGTCGTACTGTAAAAGGTGGCGTTTTGTAGTTTCTGCCCCATGGGAAGAAGGCATCTGTTTATATATGTATGTATAAGAATCAAAAGACTTAACAATGGGTGTTTTGAACTAAACAATATTATTTGAATTCGATTTATTACAAGAATTATTTATCTCCAGTTTATTAATTACATTTTCGTTTATTATAAATTAAATACGCTGTAACTGAAGAGAGGCTCTTAATTCTAATAATGTGGAATTATATTAAAACCCTATTCAATACGGCTAGTATTGATAAGGGCTACAATACAAGACAATTCTATTAGGATAATAATCTATACTCCATTTGAAATAAGATTAGACATTTAACTAAACCTTTTTTACAGTTCGTTCAACCGATTTTGACTTCTATTGCGTTGGTTGCATGACAAATGGCAGCTGCAGTAAACATTGGTATTATAACCACTTTTTTGCTTTTAATGCCATCCTTATGCCGTAGGTATAGAAGTCAAAATCGGTTGAACAAACATTTAAACAAACCTTTTTACAGTCCGTTATTGTCCGTATTTCAAATGGAATATAGGTATGTTCTTGTTGCTTGCTGCTGATGCAAGAAAACCTTTCAAGAGTTTAAGGATTACCTATTTGAAATTAGACTTAGTCTTTGATAATTCTACTTGATTGAATTTGATTAAATTCCTTAAAAATTCATCTACAGGGTGGCAGGGATATCGACGCGAAAACTGTAACCATGGATTCAGTTCATGATTCTGAATGCCCATATTGACATTTTTCGTCGGTTATAAAAAAAAATCTGTTCCATATATTTTGGCCGCGTAGGTATTGCACTTTTCTATGCTGATATAGCTGATTTTTAAAAAATAACCGACAAAAAATTTCAACGCAAAGGGTTTCAGAATCATGTACTGAAACCATGGTAAAAGTTTTCGCGTTGATGTTCAAGCTTGCAGATTATATACAGGGTGGCAGCCTGTATATAATCTGCAAGCTCCAACTTGAAGAAATAATCATTCTCAATTTAACCATTTATAGTCTCTTAAAGTCAGTCAGAAACACATAGTAACACAAATCAATCAATCTGCCTAGCCTTTTCCCAACAATATTGGGGTCGGCTTCCAGTCTAACCGGATGCAGCTGAATACCAGTATTTTAAATGGAGCGACTGCCTATCTGACCTCCACAACCCAGTAACTGGGTAATACGATACCCCTTAGTAAGACTGGTTGTCAGACTTTTGGGCTTCTGACGACCCGTAACGACTGTCAAAGATCCACGAATGACAGCTTGGACCAACGGCTTAACGTGCTTTCCGAGGCACGGAGGAGTCTCGGTATTTAGTAATGGTCACCTATCCACGGACCAACCCCGGCAAGCGTAAAACGTGGAAGAAGAAAGAACGAAACGACAAACGACGAAGAAAAACGTCGAAGCATAAATTTTTAAAACACGTATTGTTTTTTAGGTACTCTAACTAACAGAAGTTGAAGCAATTTCCGTTACCAAGCTTAGAATCGAGAAACAAAAAAAAAAAACCGGCCAAATGCGTGTCGGACTACCCACAATGAAGGGTTCCGTAGTTGAGATGAATTTATTTATCCCAAGAACAAACTTAACATTGTATTTGAAAAACATGTTCTCCCATACATTCTAACTGCAAATGTAAATTTGTGCGCACAATGTTGAGAGATTTACCATGTTATTTTAAGACCACAGATTTCTTATAGGTTTTCCTGTAATCTATGGGTAAAGAACCATTCTCTGTATATTTTAAAAAAATTAAGCTCAGTAGTTTCGGAGATAAGGGGGGGAATGGTAAATTTTCATCGAATTTCTTAAATATCTTTAAAAGTAAATATTTTAAAATTATGGAAAAAATATAATTGAGATCCTCTCAATAAGTCCTTTCATTTGATATGTCACACGATATAGTTTGCAAAAAAATTTTTTATTTTTTTTTCTCCCCCTCTTTTTTGCCCCTCAAAAGTGACTCTTATATTCAAAATTCATTTATTTACGTTACACGTCCGTGTTTGGGTCACAGAAATACATATTTGTACAAAATTTCAACCTAATCGGTCCATTTGATTCGGACCAAATTGGCTGTGACAGACGGACAGAGAGACACACACGAGTGATCCTGTAAGGGTTCCGTTTTTTCCTTTTGAGGTATGGAACCCTAAAGATGGAACAAGAATCTACTTACTGGTAAGCCTGTTTATCAAAGAAGTCATCAAAAGAACGCAGAGCTTGGGCCTTAAAGCAGTCGGCAAGGTCTCCGTTGAGGCACTGCTGGGTAGACTGCTGGATGTAAGGGTCCTGGTCTTCTCCAAAACCTAGCCAGTCCAGGAGACCACGGCCTTGCGCTTGAGGCTGGAAGGTTAGGATAGGATAAAGCGATTAGAGAGACATTAATGAAAATTTAAATTATGTCGTATACCCGGATATATCGTCGCCCTCCCCACTAACTGTCGTAACTAGCAATTGATATTTTTCCAGGGCAACAGTTTTTCGGTCGGGCGCTACAATCATGTTAATATAGTTGCGTTAGCTGTGGCTTTATTAATGAATTAATAACTTTTTATAAATAGCTCTTGACTTAATCTTTAACTCACTAACTGTAGATGTGTGCATATACGACAGGTGGTGAGAATATTTTTTCCCTCAAACAAAACTCACGCAAAACAAAATACGTGATTATCTTCTAAACGGTAAACGACACAGACACGACGATTAGAGAGAACTTTTTCGAAACTAAGTTCTGAACACGTAGGTAATGTCAGTGCAGATACGACAGTTAGCGGAGAGGGCGACGATATGTAACTCATTTAGTGAGAGAAAATATGACATAATGAAAAACAAGAGATAACCGATATAGTAGCAAGTAAGTTAATGTTAAATTAGTCAATGATGTCTTACATCTTCTTAAAAATAGGAGCTATTAGCAACTACATTGGTGCCGATTCCCTTGTTCACAAACTTACTGATTAATTTGATAGGACTAAACTAAAATTTATCTTCTGTCCTTTTCTTAATGAAATAGAAAGAAAAAGATGCACTGAACTTAAATTTAGTTTAGTTTGTGAACAAGAGAATCGGCACCAGTATCTGCAAGAATATATACATGATTATAATCATTATTTGCAAAACATTTGATAGTTTTTATCTTTGGCACTTCAGAATAAAAGTTTCTTTAGAAGAAGTGTCACAAGGACTTTTACACTTAGGGCCGATTTTGATATTGTCAGATAACTTCCAACTGAAGAATAAATATGGCGTTTTGACAGCTTTTGTTTAAGTTACTGACTATTCAAAAATCTGCCCATTTACAAACAAATCGTTGGTCTAGTGGTAGCAAGCGCTACTGCTGAGCATGAGGTCCTGGGTTCGATTCCCTGGTCGAGCAAAGTGATATTGGGTTTTTCTATCTGAAATTTCTCAGTAGCAGCCCGGAGTCTGGATTTGTGCCCGGTTGATGGCAATAGGCTCGCCCCCTATTATATGGGACTTAAACATAACTGGCGAAATGTGGGTGTACCTGCTACAGGGACACCTCTACCCAACCCTTCGGGGAAACAAGCCGTGATGTTATGTTATATTCTATAAATAAATAACATAGCTTACCGATCGCCCATGATCTCCTCCTCCGAAGTTCAAATTCCTTCCTTCGCCTTCCTGCTTTGGTGGCTGGTCAGGCAGTCTGATGCCACCCTCGCCTCTCGACTGCAGCGTCAGCACCGCTGCTATCACCAACATCAGCCATCGAGCCTGACCCAGCATCTTGAGCTATGATCTGGTGAAGAAAGAGTTAAGATTTAGTTATAGGTACGTACAAGCTAGTAATAGATGTAATATGCAGAGTGTAATGCAATAATATGATATATCACATTTCGTAGGAAAACTTGCAATTATTAGAGTACTAGCGACCCGCCCCGGCTTCGCACGGGATAAACTTCGCACGGGTATAAACCGGGTTACTATACATTTAAACCTTCCTCTTCAATCACTCTATCTATTAAAAAAAACCGCATCAAAAACCGTTGCGTAGTTTTAAAGATTTAAGCATACATAGGGACAGAAAAAGCGACTTTGTTTTTTACCATGTAGAGTATGTAGTGATTTCTATTTTCTAAATGTCCCTCGGGAATCATCGCGTTTCCGAATACAAATGAATGCTAATTTCCATGTCTATCAATTATTAGATTTATCGTGTTTAATTATTTGAATTCAGAACTAAGTACTTTATTGTTCTTTTGTTTTGATTTCCGTGTGAACTATATAGAGCTGTAAAACTATTTTCCTATCTGTCGTGCCTGCGACTTTAGCAGCTTTCCTCCCAATTTTTAAATAAATTACATTAAGTCAAAAGAGTATAAACAACTCTATATACTTCCAAGTCGATTGAGAGCGTCCGGTCTGCACCAAGTGCAAAGGGCAACTGATAGAAATCCGACGACTGACGAAACACGAAGTTTGCCGAGGGACATTAAGAAAAAAGAAATACTGGAGTTAGTATTGATAAGGAAACTGACTGTAAGAATGCTGCTGAATGTTTTCAAATCAACTGTGCTGCATCATACTGCGCGTTGGTCACTATTTTGTGTAAACTAGAGAGTTAAGAGTGTAATATATAGCATAACAGAACCTTCTCTCCAAACATTTACTATGAAACCATAGGTCAACCTTACTTGGCCTTTTATCCTTTTTGGATCAGTTTATATTAGCTGATACTTTTCGGATTAAAAATCTCAGTACAGCACGATCTAAAGTCTCAAGAGAGGTTCGAAAAAAGGTACTTGTGACAAAGCTAGACTTCGTATTTTTTGGTTCTGATTTCGTATGGCTCTCGGGAATAACCTCGTGTTTTTTAAAAATTGTATTGGGGTATATTGAGGAGTCCTCCAATCTACTGAAGTTTGAATTAGATCTCTGTTTTTCCACTAATTTCCTAAGGGGTTAGTGGGTTTGCGTGTTCCGTTTGATCTCAAGAGGCGTTCATTTCTACATGAAAGGTTACCCTGATGAAAATGTTCAAACCCATTAGTATTGTACAAACTGTTTTTATGTTGCCAGCTATCCATTAGCTGGAATTATGATGATATTCTTAATATACTTTTGAATCTGGATAATAAGTACCTATGTATTGATCATAAAGTACCATATTTTTAACCGACTTCAAAAAAAAGGAGGAGGTTCTCAATTCGTTGGGATATTTTTTTTTTAATGTATTTTCCCCGATTACTCGAAGACGGCTGGGCCGATTTGAAAAATTTTTTTTTGTTTGAAAGGGTATACTTTCAAGTTGGTCCCATTGTCATTTGGTCACGATCTGATGATGGGATCTTGGAGAAATCGAGGGAACTCTTCAAATATTAAAGGCACATCTATAGCGATTTGGGTATTTTTAATGAGCAGTTGACATAAGGCTATTGTAACTTAGATCAATTACAAACCAACCCACTAAAAAGTGAAAAAAATAACTTTTTTACAAAAAACACAACCGACTTCCAAACTACAAAGTGAAAAATAACTTTAATTTCGGAAGTCGGTGTCAAAAAACTAAAATACTGATCTGATCCAAAGACACCTACTTCCGAAATTAAAGTTATTTTTCACTTTGTAGTTTGGAAGTCGGTTGTGTTTTTTGTAAAAAAGTTTTTTTTACAGATGTTTTTCTTCTATCAAATATTTCGTCAATTACTTCCACAAACAAGATGTCTTCATTGCTCATAACATTAACGGATATTATGTTCTTTCATGTTCATATAGGTATTTATTTATGAGGACGAACGAAACGAAAAGACGGTGTCATGTATTTAGCCGAAGGAGAAAAGTCTAATTAACCAGATGGGTGATATAGAAGATAATTTTACTAGTAAGTTTTCCAACCATGAAACAGCAATAATATAATATTTTTTCCAACATAACATAACACCACGCCTTGTTTCCCCGAAGGGTTGGGCAGAGGTGTCCCTGTAGCAGGTACACCCACATTTCGCCAGTTATGTTTTTTAAGTCCCATGTAATAGGGGCGAGCCTATTTTTTCCAAATAATACCTAAACTCGTCGGGTATTTTATTATATTAATGGAATATAATAAAATACCCGACTAGTACTTACTTTTTCAAAGTTGTCGAAGTTAAAATACTTGGCTAAAATTTATAGGAAAAATGTATGTGTAAAAATCAAAATTTTCCATTTCCGTACGTGTAACCGTTTTAGGTGTAAAAAAGGAATTTGGAAAGTTTTTTTAATACTTTTTTTCAATATTCGGTATTACGATATTAATTATTGCATTTCATAATCAATATTTTAGTTCCCTATTCAGCCACATTACTTAATTCCATACAGTAATATTGCCAAATTAATCAAAACAGGTCAATATTTGACAGCTATTTACGACGTTGCCAACTTTTAGGATAAACCCTCTTAATATGGATCAAATTCGCGAAACACACATATTCGTTAGGTTGGACTGTTCGACCGGACTGAAGTAATAAAATAATTTTATAGTCTATCGGTTTTCTACTTTTACAGAGTCGTCGTACTTCGCAGTACTTTCTACTCTGTATTAGTTAAGTATAGCACGACAGTGCACTTACTAGTTTAGAACTTGTTCTAACTCGTGTTCGTGGTCGAACTAGTGTGAACTTCACCTAGAATTATTAGTTGGATATAGGGATGTTACTTTTATTGAAGGAATTAGAGGGATGAGATGTTTTGTTTTGTTTTGATGTTTTGTTTTGTTTTGATGTTTTGTTTTGTTTTGTTTTGATGTTTTGTTTTGTTTTGGGATGAGTTGTTAGTTTTAGATGCTCCTTTTTAGTTGTTATTACTAATTGTATTTCCTGTGCGTGTCCCAAATAAAATATTTTTCTTTCTTTCTTTTTGTTCAGAGTGTTGCGTCAAATAACTTTGCCGCTCTGAAGCTAGGCTCTAACACCCGTATTTATAAACAAGTAATTACTTGCTGCTAAGTAATTACTCAATGAAGTCATTACTTGAGGATAGAATGCTTCATTAGAAAATCTTATTTTATAGTCGAGTAATGTGCGTTACTTACTTGAGTAAATACTTGAGTAAGAATCTACCCTCGATAGTTGTTTCCCTCTCACTCAGTTACTGCGTTTTGTTTCATTATAAGGCATACGTGAGATGTAGATTATTTTACAGTAACTTAAATAATACCTACTACTTGAATTTTATTTTACTTTTTAATTTTAATACAATTATCATTAAAATATTAATTTTAATACAATTATCATTAAAATATTAATTTTAATACAATTATCATTAAAATATTAATTTTAATACAATTATCATTAAAATATTAATTTTAATACAATTATCATTAAAATATTAATTTTAATACAATTATCATTAAAATATTAATTTTAATTAATAAAATATATTTTTTTATGAAATCATGTCTACATTAAAGAAGTGATTGTTGGAAGAAAAAAAAAACGTTTGACACGACAAAATAAAAATTCATATTTTTTTTTTAATTAAAGAAAAATAAAATAAAAAAGGACTTTAATTTACTGGAAACTTAATTAAATCAAAAGAATCCGTAATTCTCGATAAAACCGCAAAATCAAACGCAAACTGGTCGAATTCTCAATGCTTAAGTAAAGGAAATGGTGACTATTACTTGGCTAAGAATTCTAATTTTTGACAGTTCTAACTTCAAGCAATTACTAAACTATAGAATAAAAATCATTACTTGAGTAATTACTTTTACTCAAGTAATTACTTTTACTTGTTTATAAATACGGGTGTAAGATTGACAACTGCGCAGTCATTTGTAGCCTACTTCAGAGCGGCAAAGTTATATGACGAACTGTAGTTCAAAAGCAAAAATATTTCGTTCTTTCTTGCATAATCTGTTTTTATTTTTTGAGTTGCGTTTGCCATACCTCCGATGTTATTGGCTTGATTTGGATTCTGTTTTTTTTTATTTTTATAAAAGCTTATGAGTTATTTTATCGGATTAACTAAAAATGTTTATTAAAATTTGTCGACTATGAAAAAAAAAACGGAAGCGAAGACATATTTCCTAAAAAAACAGTGTTAATGAAAAAAAAAAGTGTATTTCCACTTATTTATATATTGAAAAAGGAAATTCAAGAAAAAAAAATTGGTTAATTTTACGTGTTAACGTCACAAGCCGAACGTTTAAGTCGATCGTGCCTCTCTATCGCTTGTTCCGCGCTCTCGCTTGTACGCTCACCTCAGGCGGAACATGACATTTTTTCGTGCGTGCAGCCGGCGTTCATCGATTTATAAGATGTTATCACGTCAAAAACAAAAAAAAAAATAAGATGGGTCTTTTAGAGATAATTTTCGAGAATTTTTCATGAATATTCAGAAAAAACACGGGCGGTCACATGCCCATGGGCGGCATTATATAAAAGATGATATTTCAAAACCTGGAAGTTTTCCATCCTTCCATCCTAAAGCTCAGGCCACACTGAGAACGAAGCTAAGTTTGCTTAGCTTCGCTGTCTTTTCATACTTCGGTTTTCATTTTTTCGGGAAATGGCAGGCCGTCACCTCCTTCTGCGAAGCGGTAATGCTCGTGAAGGAGGAGGCGGAACGCGTGAGGGAGAGGCAAATTTCGCGCTCTCACGCCCCTAACCGCCGCAGGAGGAGACGCCCGGGGCGGGAATCGCGAGCCGATTTCCGGCCACCGTAGTCGCGGGCTTGCGGACGATGAGCAATGGGTAGCTCGCCGTCCGATAAGGACCAAGCCTGGGTCGACGGCGCGTTGTATTCCACATTCCACGCGCGCCTCAAAGAGATGTCAGCGGAATGGACGGGGTCTGTTAGAGCCAATGCCTGCCGGAGGTTCGAAGAAAACCGATAGGGACATCGTGGCCCCCGGCAACAGGGCAACCGAAGGAACATGGGTGGGTTTTAGTCAGTAAGAGTCTGACACGCCCTCCCACTCCGCCCAGAGCGGGAGAAGTTATTTGATAATTTCACACCCAAAAAAAAACACAAAAAAAAAGAATGTAAATTTCATTCCTTGCTACGTTCACAGTGTGGCTTGCACAGTCCATGGCTGTACATCCAGAAGCTGGACAAAGTGAAAGACCCAATGTAATCTACCTTAATATGCTAATTAAATTTCTATGGTCCAGTTATGAGGACTCGAAGTCAATTGCAATGGCGTACGTGACATAGCGGCAGTACTGAATTTGAAGAAAGTGGCTTATTGTGATCAAGTCATGCGAGAAATTCTTGTCAAATTAAATTTTTTGTAGGTATGTGATACTAAAGCATTTGATTTGATAATGAAAACTGAAACAGACTGGTGAGAAAACCTTAGACATGTATTTCCACTTAACTATTACGGTTTTTATGACTTGGAAAAAACATCAAGAATTCTGCATTATGTGTAAGTTTAATATTAATGTTATAAACACATTAACCTTCCGGAATAAATGCTCTAAATAATGTTGAAAACCGCATAAAAATCCGTGGCGTAGTTTAGAAGACCAACGCGGACACGCAGACGGACACACAAAGCGACTTTAATTGTAAGTCGCAGTCAGAATGTTGAAGCCGTGATATAGTGATATCCCTAGGGATATAGCTATATACCGTAATATGGTTTTATGAAAGCGTTTTATAACTGTCAGAGTGTCCTAATATTGTTACTGCGACCAATTTAGATGTAGCGCTCGCCGACCGGCCGGTGCCCCGACACCGCTCACTTCGCTCGCTCGGCTCGCGCGTACTTGGTCACGTTTCTAACCTAACCTATTTGTTCGGAGTCTCCTAATATTTATATTACTAGATCGTGTTCGTATTATAGTTATGTACCTAGTAAGACAGTTATGAACTGCTTTCGTATAACTACAGCTATATCTCTAGATATATTACTATATCATAAATTCAACCATCTTACTGTGACATATAGATGACCAAATGCACAAAGCGAAGCAAGACATGAAGGAAAGATGAAAATGGACTTTGTGGTGCAAACCCGAACCAGAAGAAGCATAAGCTACAAGAAGAAATTTAATATAATTGAGGGATACTAGAAAATCAATGACAGTAAAGCAGTAATTGTTAGAACACCTACGGAACACTGACCGATGCAAATTCTAAGAAAGTTGCTTATTTTGATCAAGTCATGCAAGAAATTAGTTTCGCATTACTTTGTATTGATGAATTGCAAATGGCAATAGTGCTAGCGGTTTTTACCGAGTATAAATGATAAATACTTGTTAGAATATAGAGATTCTGTTAAATTTGAAGATAATTCTAGAATAGACACTTGAAAGGCACCTATTGAGCAAACTCAGTACTTATTTTGAGTGTAAATACATGGTTTGAGAGCCAATGCACAGTAAGTGAGAAATGAACCTTATTCTAATCCGCAGAAGAAGTATCACATACAAGAATATTTATTTAGGCTTTTCACACTCCAATAACCAAAACCAACAAAAATGCACAACACAAGAACACAGTGCTTACTTTTCAAAACACAATACAATTTTCACATAGCGAAACTCAACACGGTACAGACACAGTTTGTAAATGGAACACGTCAAGTTCAAAACGCATGGTAAGAGCGAGCGAGATACGCGAAGTGCGACGGTACACTGCGCTTGCGCTGGCGGGAAATAACGGTCGCCACATTTAAGTTAAAAAAAGACGTAATCATGGTTTATTTCGTTGAAAAATTAGGCTGTAATTTTATGGTCTTGGTGATTTGAAAGCACATAATAATATAGTTACTGTCAAACAAGATGATATCAAAATGTCTACTGTTGACAGATGTCTTGATGTATTCATATCGCGTGCCTAATGACAATGTATTAGCATGTCATGTGGATCTAATTTTGTAGGAATTCTCTACAGTCGATGTCGAATAGAGTAATGTATTCATTAAGAGGCTTACAATAAGTACAGAGGGTTTAGGCTCTGAAGTAGAGAGGATATTGGCACTGAAGGAGGAATTACACAATTTGTAGCTACTACCGTTTTAAGCCGTGTAATTAAAATTTTAGACTGACTTCATATGGAATCAAAAGGAAAGCTGGTAAAATAATTTAAGTGATAAAAGTACATACATAATAATAATTGACTATTTTGTTCTTTATTTCTATTCCGTTTATTTTGAATGAATGATGACACAAGACACGCAATGTTTCTTTACGTATATCGTAACAAAAATATAATATAGTACTTATAGTTACAAACCAAGGCTGAATGTCCATACTCAACCCGAATATTAAGGTGTCATATAAAAATTATATAAGGGAATGACCTAACAGCGCAAAAATATTCCGAGAATAAGCACCTACCTAATGACTTAAAAAGGGATGCCAAATAATTAGCACTGAAGCATGGGTACTGCACAGATCATAATGAGATCAACATTGCTAATGCCAATATTCAAGAAGTAGAAAAAAATGTGGTAGATAACTAAATCAAATGATGTACAAATAAGGCACATCAAAAAATTGCCAATAATCATAACAAAAGTAGAACAAACGCATCATTTAGAATTCGCCACCACCTTATGTTTCTTTTACCATTTAGTTACATCTCAATTCCGGTCACGTTGACCCTAATTCGGGTCTCGAAGTGTAAGGAACTTAATCATTTGAACTCGATGCGAAACAAAAACTTATAGTGCGTACTCCAATGTTATGTGACCCGCATGTTAAAGTTGCATGGTCAGAGATGTTGGTAACACTTGTGAAATAGATACGGTATAATTTTTGAAGAATTTTAAATATTGGACTTTTGTGAATCTAAAAAAACTATTAAATGAGAACACTGGGGAGGTAGTCGAAAATAGCTTTATAAATAACAAAATATTGGAAGATGTTACTAGTAGACAAAGGAGGAGGAGGTAGGAGCTCGTGGCTAAGTAATAACAGCCGCACGGGTCGATCCAACAGGTTAAGCTACGCTTGCCGGGGTTGGTCCGTGGATGGGTGACCATCTTTACATATCGAGAGTCCTCCGTGCCTCGGAAAGCACGTTAAGCCGTTGGTCCCGGCTGTCATTTGTAGATCTTTGATAGTTATTACGGGTCGTCAGAAGCCCGAAAGTCTGACAACCAGTCTTACTAAGGGGTATCGTGTTACCCAGTACCTAACTGGGTTGTGGAGGTCAGATAGGCAGTCGCTCCATGTAAAATAGTGGTATTCAGCTGCATCCGGTTAGACTGGAAGCTGACCCCAACATAGTTGGGAAAAGGCTAGGCAGATGATGATGATGATGTTACTAGTAGACAAAACTAATCTAAAAGATAATAAATTCGTAAAAATGAAATTCAATAAACCGTTATTAGAGAAGCTAAAGTTAAGATAGCTTTAATAATGACAAAACAAAAATAGAAGACGTTACTATTGTAGACAAAAAAAATCTTGAAGATAATAAATTTCGTGAAAAGGAAATTCTATAAACAGTTACTGTTGTTAAGATCAAAGCTAATCCACTAAAATCAAATAGAAAACATTCTGACAATAGAAACACGAGCTTCTAATAAAAATATCACAAAGAAAGTTTGTTTACAATTACTATTGTCAGGTAAAAACATCTAAAAGGTCAAAGGAAAAATCTTGGAATATTTAGATAAGATTAGTTTACTTGAGATCTTTTGTGTATCTACAACGTTGATCTTTAATATGAACAGTAAGGATATTCACTGATATTCATACTTATTTTAAGAATGCGAAAGTTACTCTGTCTGTCGATCTGTTTGTCTGTTTGTCTGTTATAGGATTTGGATGATTGGGCACACAGGGAGACCATGACCTGGGTTAGGACACAGAATACTTTTTATCCCGGTAGTATGTTCCCGTGGGATAATTTCAGATCGCCTTGTGAGCGAAGCAACGGGAAATGCTAGTATCATAATAAAAAGAACAGTTTTGCGGGCTAATAGCTGATGATAAAGCAAAAAACAGACGGTACAGTTCACTATAATTTGCGATGGCAAAAAAAACATCAATTAAGTTACATCGTCTACGCGTATATTTTTCACTATCGCCAAAATTATTTTTAGGCCTATGCCCCAAAAACTAACTGTCAATGGTTATTGTTATTTGTGATTATATACAAATGATTAAAATCTAGACACAAATAAACCTAAAAATTTAAATTCAAGTAGCTTATGACACGGTTATGTCACACAAACATGTTGCATTATACATCCATGTTCTTGACCCACAATACGGGTGACGCAGGATAACTTTCTACTGGTCATCAAGTGGGCCAGTGTCCTGTCATCATAGTGTGACTCATCTTTTGGGGTTAGCAGAAATCGAAGTAGGTTAATTGGAAAAATCACCATTTAAAAATATGCTAATAATTTATCTTAGATCGTTGATGCATTTACCAACATAATCAAAAGACACGCTCTCATTACTAGAAACATCCGGATCTGGGACAACTGTCTAAAAGGCTTTAACTATATGAATTAATCTCGTACGGGAATTGAATCTGTGACCCGTAGCGTAGAGGTAACTTTTAATCCACTAAGCCATCTGTTGCAGTTTTCTAGATAACTCTTAACTTTTCTGTACCAAAATTGTTTTATTGGAATGAACTGCAAGAGCCCTCCTACTCCTGGTACTCCTAAAAGGGTGACACTCCTTTTTGACAAAAATAAAGATAATTATGATTTGACTTTTATATAAACTGCCAAACATAACGTTCCCAAATAAGATGCTGATAAGGATCTTATTATTAATCTAGCTTTAGTTAGTAATTAAGTTATAAAAGACCTTTCAGTTACTGCTTTGAAACAATAGATTATTCCTCTTAAAACTAAAAATACTGAGAGCAATCTCTTCTGGATAACAATGGTTACATGATCTACTTTCACTATCCTTACAGAGACAGTTCACTGACTTGTGCTGCTAAAAGTAAGACTATATATATTATTATTGTGATGATAATAATTTTTATACAAACATACGTACATAAACTCACGCCTTCTTCCTATGGGGGTAAGTAGAATCTACAGAACACCACCTGCTTACGATCCTTACATACTCCTTTTGTTTCATTTACGTTCATACATCTGATAATATTATGTACGTTTATGTCAATATTTTTAAAAACTATGTCGATTTTAAGAATTTCATTTGTGTCTACTATTTCTTTTTATTAATAGGTCAACTCTAGACCTCGATCTTTCCTGGTGGAAAGCGATGGATGATTTCTAGTCAATTTTATATCACAGATAGAGGACACTTATAAATTATATCTAGCTTTTTATAAAACTTACTGAAAACTGCAATAATAATATGAATGAATTTAATTCCTTAATTAATAATGATAATAATTAATCACAAAAATTTGATAATAAAACTAAAAATTGAAGACTTACCTGAAAACTAATTAACACAGAACTAAGTGATCCAAATAACTAGATAGCGTTCAATGCACTGAGCGATGCAGACGAGAGTGGCTTGGTTAACGCCAAACAACCTTATATAATAACAAAACATAAGAATTGCATAAACTTCGACGAGGTTTTGTTCAGACTGAGCCACTTTTAGTTGCCTACGACGATGTTGAGGCAACGTTTGTTTAAGAATCAATAGACAAATTGCAAAAATTCTGATTGTTCTAATTATAAAAATATTTGAGCCTGTTTCGTTGGAAAACCCTCTTGGATATCTACGCCCGTGAAAGGAGAATGCAGAATGTATGTATGACAGAATCCTACTGATTAAAACACTACGGATTTAATTTATTGAGCAACGAATTCTTTGTTTAATTGATTAATATTTCCGTCTATGTCCATCTTACCCTTGATGATCCAAAAATGTAAAAATGTATGTGTTTTGTTTTTCTTAAGTATTAATTTTTTTTCATTAGTACTTACTTAGTACTTTCATTAATACTTAATATAGGATAGACAAGGGGTATCTGTTTTCAAAGTATTGATTGTTTTTTTTTGCTTTTCTTACAGAATATTCTCCTGTAGAATTTTACTTGTCCATATTCCAAGAGAAAGTTTCAGTATATTTACTAGAACGCGCACTCGTATAGTAATTTACATGAAGTCAGCTGCTGCCAACAACTAAAACTTATTGCGTCTGAACACAACTTTATTTTTCGGTCGATTAACTCACTTACATAATAAATTTTTAACCTTAACGTAATGAACATAAAGTCTATTTTGCAAAAACTTTCGTTGGTTTTAGCAAACTCAAGTTGAGCACCGAACAAAATTTGAACGTCAAACGACGTTGAGCCATAATTGAGTGTGTTAAGGTTGATTCTTGGTAAGTTATGCTCGTAACGAACTTGCAAACCGGAGTTTGAATGAAGTTAGCGCAACGTGGGATATCCCAGCGAATACTGTTGAGAGTTGATAAGTATGGAGTGGCTTTTCGTCAAAACTTTTAATTATTATTTTTTGATTCTGATGAATATTGTTGGAGAAACTGTCAATTTAATAAATATCAGATGAATGGCCGACAAGAAAACTTTAAGAAAATTGTGTTGTACATTATTATTATTATTCGTCCGTTTTACTTTTAGTTCAGAGCAATAAATTACGACAATAAACTTCACTAAAGTTTTTCCACTACATTGGATCCCTCGCTTTTTACTCGCAGTAAACTGTAAACCTCAATACTGAACCAATCCTTAATATTATAAATGCGAAAGTAAGTTTGTTTGTTACGCCTTCACGCTAAAACGGCTGAACGGATTTGGATGAAATTTGGCACATATATAGATGATGCCCTGGAAAAGAACATAAGATACTTTTTTTTTCCCACGGGATCGAGACTTATGCGGGTGAAACCGCGGGCCGCAGCTAGTAATTAAATAAATAGGTATGAGTATTGCTATATCTTGGCAATCGAACTGTTAAGATCGTAACCAATTAACAGCAATAACCTAGTCTTCTTCTGCTTCTTTTCGTCAGAGTTTTAAAGCCGCCCAAGGGCCTCTGACTTGGCTTCACATGCCGTCGAGAAATATCTCTCAGGCATGCCGATTTCCTCACGATGTTTTCCTTCACCGTTTTTGAAGCAAGTGATAACTATACAATAGATACGCACATGAATCCGAAAAGTCAGAGGTCCGTGCCTTGGGTTCGAACTCGAGACCTATGACTTGGCAGTCTGACGGTCACACCACTAGGCCATCACTGCTTCAACCTAGTTAAATAACCTAGTTAATTCTAATAACACATTTGGATACTTTTATTAAACTCTAGCACCTCAAATATAACTTTGTGTTACTTCTAGCCTCCGCCAGTGGCTTCGCTTGCGTGATATATCTTTATAAATGATAGCTTATGTTCTCAGTGATAATATAGCATTTTGCTAGGGAAAGAATTTTTAAAATTTGTCCAGTAGTTTTTGTCCATACACAAAGGGTAAAACGGGACCGCTGTCCGTCTGTCACCAGGCTGTATCTCATGAACCGTGATAGTTAGACAGTTGAAATTTTCAAAGATGATGTATTTCTGTTGCCACTATAACAACAAATACTAAAAAACAGAATAAAAGAAATATTTAAGGGACTCCCATACAACAGACATGATTTTTTTGCCATTTTTATAGATAATGGTACGCATAGGAACATAAAAAAAACTATATCTATGATGGTACGGAACCCTTCGTGCGCGACTCCGCCTCGCACTTGGCCGGTTTTTGAGTATTCATTACAAACAAAAATACAAATCATCAAGACTAATAAATTCTAGATATGCGACCGTATTGTTTTCTTAAGAAGCCGTCTCCACACTACTTTCCCCGCACACTCCAGTTGTTGTATCCTAGTGCGCTTTCAACATTCAGTTCACGGATAGCATGAGGAATTCCCTTCAGCATTGCCTGATCGTTTTGTAATGAACATTTGTTAGTCTCGACCTTGGTACTCAAACAGTGTTATGGTTGTGTGCCAATTTATGTTGATATGGGTTTTCCTTCCCAGATTTTGGTACCTCTAGCTTAGGCAACATAATCAGCTTATAATGTTCCTACTGCTGTGACGCAGGCCACCTCTCTGTGAGAGAGAGTTGGTGGATATTACATGTCTTCGAATTTCTCACGATGGGCTGAAGCAAACTTTATTTGAATAGCATTTTCTATGCGTTTGATGGGTGGACAAAGGAATGTTATACTATTAATCTGTCTAGCTTTTTCCCAAATATGTTGGGGTCGTCTTCCAGTCTAACCGGATGCAGCTGAATACCAGTATTTTACATGGAGCAACTGCTTACAGTTACTGGGTAACACTGCAGACTTTTTGGCTTCTGACGATATACAGCAGGTTTATACTAAACTATTAGAATTATATTTTAAAATCAAATATGTAAACAACACGGATCTCTTGGATCTCTTTACAACCACTGTGACCTCAGCTAGAAGGTTCTTAAGCCTCAATTTTTTTAAATAGCTGCAGTGCTTTTTAATTACATTTTTTTTCACAGTTTTGGTTTTTTTTATAGTTAGTAGACTGCCTCTTTGGTCTAGTGGTTGCAAGCGCAACTGCTGAGCATGAGGTCCTGGGTTCAATTCCCGGGTCGGACAGTGTTATTGGGTTTTTTCTATCTGGAATTTCTCAGTAGCAGTTTGGAGTCTGGATATGTGCCCGGTTGATGGCAATAGGCTCGCCCCCTATTGCATGGGACTTAAACATAACTGGCGAAATGTGGGTGTACCTACTACAGGGACACCTCTGCCCAACCCTTCGGGGAAACCAGGCGTGATGTTATGTTATGCGTGTTACTGCTTGTATGTTCTATGTTATGGGGTTTGGTTTCCGCACTTAGTCCGTCAGGTGGACCATTGTACGTGGGATTACTGCTTGTATGTTCACAACACGAATTCTATTATAATTCTAAACGCGAACACTTGTAATTGGCTTTCTGTTGACTGTTGTTTCCTTTTTTGTTGTTTTCTTTTTAGCTGTAATAAATAAATAAAAGTAATTAGTTGGTTCCATACTGCTTATCTTCTTCTATAGTATTATCGGGGCGAGAAGCTAAAATGTGGGTATTATAATTTTTTGGTGTATCGTAGATGGTTTGGATTTCGGAAAATATTCAAACGGGTGCAAAGCACGTACGGAAAATCGTTTCGTTCAAATACCGTGTCACCGCTATTAGTCTGATGCCCGGATTCTGAGTATTTCTGAGGTTTTCTTAACTGGAGTATATTGATTCAATGGTTTTGATTCAATATCTTGATGCATTGCGTGTTCAGATAAGGAAGACATTCGTGAGATAATTGTCGAATCAATAACTATTGAGTCTTTCTGAAGACTTAAGAAACTAGACAAAGACGCAAATTCTTACGCTATCAGAACACCAGCGCTGCGATTTTTTTTTTTAAATATCTTAGCATTATGCTGAGTTAAGAGCATTTTTGGCCTCGTGCTGGTAATTTTTTTTGTCAATTCGAAAAAAAAAAAAAACATTTTGTTATTAGTTTGTATTTCCTGGACGTGTCCTAAATAAAATATTTTTCTTTCTTTCTTTCTAATTGGCTATATCTTTTTATGTTACAACTTTGTTTTTGCTTTAAACAATCATATCGTTGCATACAATTCTATCTTTAATAGGCCAAGCCAATCAATCAACTACAATCTTCATTCCAATTGTTTCCACTCCACATGAAATGCCACCGCGAAGGAACTGGCAGCATACTTATTCTAGGCGGCTAAGTACATCTTCTGAATTGCATGTCGTCGTATCGGCGTATCGTCGCCAACTGCCACAAAACCGAAAACATGGCAAGGCAATCAAGGAGAAAAGGGCTATATGAATTCAATAGATTATCCGTATGTGTTGAGAGCACTGGTGGCCCAGTGGTAACGGCCGCGACTTACGAGTTGTAGGTCATAGGTTCGAACCCAGACAGGCGCTTTACTTTGTGTAAATTATTTCATCGCCACTGCAGCTCTCAAAACGGTGAAGGAAAACATCGTGAGGAAACCGGCATGTCCTAGAACCGAAAATTCGAAGACATGTGACATCTACTAACCCGCACTGGGCCCGCGTGGTGGATTACGGCCCACTCCCTCTCACAGAGGGGAGGCCTGTGTCCCAGCAGTGAGAACATTTATAGGCTGATGATGATGATGATGATCCGTATGTTGTTCGGAATGAAAAGCGTAAACTCCATAAGTAAATTCGAAACTATAATTATATTGCTTTCGAATAGTATGATAATAAGCGTTGTCTTCTCGTAAAGGTTCCGTTTTAAGCACACATCGTGACATTTTTCGAGACATGTATTGATGAGGAGACCTTAGACCAAATAAAAAACCAAATAGCGCTGTCAACAGTAACCTGAGGCCAGTTTCGTAAACATGTGTGCACTTAGTGAGGTGTAGTTTGATTGTAAATGGTTGTAAATGCGTGCGTGTGAGTGTGTATGCACAGAGCGGAGGTTTAGTTTTGGCATGCTTCACTGTATTATTCGTAGCGCTGCCTTGGTTTTTTATTTGGTCTGAGGAGGCGACATGTTTTGTAACGATAACGATTGACGTCGATCGACTGATATTGGATGTTCATGGATAATGTTTTTAAGCATCTGGTTGTGAGACTCAACCATAACAAGGCTTAAAATGCCAGTTAATATTTCTGTAGACAGAATAATCTCAATTAATAATTTAAACACCATGCATCCATTGCACAATTATTTTTTCTGTCATTGCTTCATTTTTAATAATTTTTACCTATTGTGGTATAGTAATCTTATTCCAGGTGCATCGTCATCACATATAATTAATGTATACAAAATATTGTAAAACATTTTAAAAGAGTAACGGTGGAGTTTCTTGCCCATTCTTCTTCATACGAAAACTACCTTTTGGAAGGGGCGACTAGAATCAATTCTATTTTTTGTAAATTTTGACGTTCAAAAGTGTTTTTTATGTGCCTAATTGAAATAAATTATTTGACTTCGACTTAAAATTTCTGAAAAAGTATATATAACTATCGATTTAACAACAATAACATTGATTATTGGAACTAGTTTAGATGAATCAAGACCACAACATAA